>OY728119.1:1939844387-1942286054 GCA_963277665.1 Viscum album | reverse complement strand
TTTACCATAATAAGAAATAAAAATTTTATTTATACAAAAGGATTACACAAAGTAACTAAGGCCTCATTATGTAGCCCTTTATAAAAACTGCATAGGACCTAAGAATAAGGTGGGTAATGGTGATAGAATCTTGGGGCGGCTCAGACAACATTGTCTGAGTGGTGATTTGTGTTATCTTGAAATTCTATCGTAGGTGATTCTATTCAAGCTTAACATGTTGAAGCTAAGCTTGGTCTTGGTCCAGAGCAAATCCTAGTGATTCTAACTCCTTCCTAAGCTCCGATAGATGGGCTTCGTACGGCCCGAGTCTACTAGATGAGTCCATCAACTCTTCTTTATGCATTAGTTATCCATTATTATTTCTATTTAAAAAAAATTATAAAGTTAAAAATTATTATTGTTTCCAATGATCATATTTTCCAATGGACATATAACAGTCAAATCCAGATGGTCACATTTCATTTATAATTATATATTTTTTATTTATTACAACATAGTAAGAAATATATTTTTTGGAAACAAAATATTATTCAAAATTTTGGGTCGTTGCACTAATGGTTTATGTTATGATGGAATTATTAGATGTTTGGATTTAAGGAATATATTCAACAACCTAATATTTTACTCTTAGAATCATACATGTTTCATAAAGGTTTAAAGGAGATTATGGTATTCATATATTTGGTATGTGACAATAAGAGCTACATTATTTGGGGAAATATTATGTTAATTTGATTTTGGAAATTTAGTGGCCTTCCTTCAAAATATTTGGTCTTTGAATTTGGAAAGACATATTTTGGATGAGTATTAAGATTAACTACATATGGAATGGATTAAGGATATTATTGATTAAGATTAAAGCATGATTTATCATATTGAATTACCTATGATAACCATTTTGGGTTCAATAAACATTTAGAGACTGAAGGAAATACTTGAGGATCTTATGATTCATAAAAGTGTTTCAGACACAATTTTCTTCTTAAATATCCATCTCCAGATTTAAGAAATAATGTGGAGATAGATCAAAAAACAACTAGAGGATGATATTATGAATTGGAAAGGAACTATGTAATTTTATATTCTCAAGCTATTCTCTAGATAATAAACTAAACCTTCAATTCTAGGAAAAGGATTTTGGAATAAAAACATCATAAATTTACTTTTATTTCTTAGAAAACTATGGTATTTTAAGCGATCATAGATTTATGGTTTTGTGATGGTTAACTTTCTAATTATAATGTTCTCTATCACTCTCCATCAGAAATTGATAGGTATATTTTTCCTTTTATGCCCATGTTTTCATATCCCACTAATGTTCTACTATAGGGAGACCTATTGTTGTGGTTACCTTCACATTTCCCTTTCCCTCTTATTAATAGGATGTATTATTAACCCAATTTACGATGTGGGTTTCCCATAAATGAATTTTCATGTATCAAAATTTGATTTTTAAGTGAAATTTGAAAATTTTTAGGATGTAATTTATTTAATGAGGGAATAATATAACACCCTATGATTTTATATCATGTATCTCCTTATATAAATTCAATTTATTTTATAGTTTACATTGTACAAAAAACCATAATATACTATTAAATATTAACATGACTATTAGAATAGAAATGTAACTATTAAGAATAGTAATGTGGATATTAGAATAATAACCTCACCTCTGAATGTATAAATAAAATTTAGGTATCTCATAAATGAAAATATTTTATATTTTTATCATGGAATAAGTAAATAAATTTTTAAAAAATGATAAATTATGTATTGGTATTTTTTACAAAACATAAATGTTTATATATAATTTTATAATTAATATAATAATTTAAAATAAATTTATTTTTATAAAATAGATTCACAAATTAATATTTTGTTGTCTTATGATTACAATATAATTTTATGATACCTTAATTAATTTTTCAATGTTTTATAATTTTAAAATCGGTATTTTTCAAATAAATGATGTTTTTAATTAAAAATTAAATTTATCATATTTATAAAATTATTTTCATAAAATAAAATCTATTTTTTAAATATACACATAAAAAAATTGTTAGGGTAAATGTTTTGGATTTTTCTAATATAGTTGAATTTTTGGTGAATAATGAAATATGGTAATTTATGGTATTTAACATTTTAGCCAAATATGTAATTTTTTAGTCATGTATGAGTCTTGGATGATGTAAGTGGCCACTATATTGAACTCACATACTCTAGTTACTATATTTAGTCAAAATAATCAACACTATTTATAGTCTTGATCCAAAATAATAAACCAATGAATAAAATGATAAAAACTCCCCTCTCCTCCACTATAAATACCACCCCTCACCACCCCTTATCCTCACATCTTCTAAAACTTTTATCTTGATAATATTCTGCCTATATACTCTCCCAAACCTATTCCCCATATTTTGTTCTTTCTAGTCTCACCAGAAACTATTTCCAAGCCCCTTAAGGAGGTTCTCAAGGAGATGATACTCAAGAGGTAAAACCATTCTTCTCTCCCTTTCAATTTCTTTTCTTATCCTTCCCTCACCTCCCCTATACAAAGTAACATGATAAATATAGTATCATATATATATATATATATATTGTAATTTTATTATGTTAATGGTATATCCACCATTAATTCTCTTCTCTCCCCCTTTTTTTTCTAAAAATGAAAACAACATTCGAGAGGTGTTGATTCACCACCTTCATAGATGATGATTTTTTCATTTTCTAATAATGCCTTAAATACTGGTCATAAAAAAATTATAATGGTTAAAAAATATAATAAAATGTATATTACAACTTATTTAGTGTTCTAGAACCAGTATATATACATAATATTAATTAATAAAACCAAACTAGTTTGTGATGATAAGAAAAATACCAAAATAATCAAAACAGTTATCATTAATGTTTTATCTAATGAATCATCCTCATATCTAAGAAAAATGATATATAAGTCCATTTTATATTTTTTAAGATCATTAATAACATATAATTTCAATTTTGGATAACTATTATCATTTTACATGATCTTTCATACATATATACAAGTGAACCAATCATGAAAACCCAAGAAAATGAACACTCCCAAAAAAATGAATCTTATAACTCATAAAAAAGGCCGTAAATGAACTTAATAAAATTATAATAAATAAAATATGTGTATAAAAGTTTCTAAATTAATTAATTAATTAATTAATTTGATTATCCAATACATTAAGTACAAGTTCTAAACACTTTTAGACACAAGGTAAGGGATTTTAACTCAATTTTCATTCATTGGGTTAAACTTCTATGTCATTGGTTATATTAGACTAAGAATATATGTTAAATGAAATCTAATTTTTTATTTTTTATTTTCAATTTTTTTGGATTTATATTTTTCACATAAAATTATTTCATTGATTTATCCTCACTCCCATGATACGATCCTTGTACGGGTTTTCTCATCTCACTTTTATTTCTATGAGATATTCCTTATTCACAACTTATTCCTTGTGTGTGGTGTAATTAAACTACCCTTTGATATATCATCTCAGGAATCTATTTATCTTAATGGTATTCAATGTTTCATTTTATGATCATTAATTTTATGAGGAATATGATTCAATTTGTTACAAAGTGGTAAGGGATTATCTCCAAACCCCCATTTTTTCCTTTGGGTTACACTTTCTTTCTATTTACCCAAATGTAATGAACAATTATTCTTATGTAATCCTCATAATTATTTTTTTTATATTCCAAAAATATGTACCTAGCTCAATTATTTCATCTTTTACCAGTAAATACATGTTTTATAATGTTACCATTTCAATTCCTCTTGATAAGCAAGCCCGATTAAAGGGAACTTCTTAGTTTCTTACCCATTTTAAATTACACTCCATAATATTTTTTAAGCCACCAATATTTTTCTAAAATCAATATTCCTATAATTAAATACTATCTTAGTTCATTTATGGATTTATGAAAACAATTATGGATTTTCCCCTTTAAATACTCTTTAATATTTTTCCCTTAAACCACACTGAAGCGTCTCATTTTTAAAGTTTCTTAAACACTCTTTTTACAATAATTTATCCTGATATATTACTATTTACCCTTTGAATCTATTATTCCATGGGTATGATTATTTTCTAATCCATATACCATTTTTACATATGCTACTTATCTTGATGGTTATTTGATTAACTGGGGAAATATTGATAAATATGTATCTTTTATTTAATACAAATATTTGATGATAGGGAAAATTATTTATTAATTAAATTGATAAATGTGTAATGGTTTGGACTAGTATTAAATGGGTTGGGGACCATTTAATGCAATCCCTATTGGCTTGGGACCGGTTAATGCAATCCTCTCGATGCATTAGTAGTCTCATGAGACAAAATTAGTTGATGAAAAACCCTTCTTGTTTATTTCCAAGTAGAATCAGACATATTTCTACCCATATAATTAATCCTTCTTGATTGTTTAATGGTTCATGTTCTATATACATAACATCAAATAATTTAAGCAATTATTTCATTTAGTAATCAGTTATTATTATCAAGATGATTTCACTACAAAAAAATATATGGATGTATTTTATTGTCAATTTATTAATTATACGACATGTGTTTTTCAATTATTTACCTTTACAAATTGATTATACTTATTTATTAATGTTATATTCTACTATACCTAACTCTTAATGATCATTTTAGATCACCCTTTTATTTGTTTTCCTTCCCCATGTTATGAAGAATAGATCATTTAATGAGTTTTCAAGGATGCAATTATTTAGATTTTGTTATGTTGTATATTTTATTTTATATTCCCAATGTAAAATGGGTTCCATGTATATATCTAGTTCTTAAAGACTACTAAATTGAATGATCCTTGGTGATGTGATCTCTTTTATCTATTCCATTGTAATAAAATAACCACCGACTCTAGGCTACTATGGTATGGGTTGTTACACACTAACACTAAGCACCACACATACATGGACCACCTAGAAAATCATCTAAATACCTATATTTTGCATTAAAAATGACTTTTATAGGAAGATACCATGCATGTATGAGTATATATATAAGGGACCATCCTTAAACATTACATAATCTTGAGTTTTATGTCATGAATTAATTCTATTAAATTTGAGGATATTTATGGTTTAGAGTTTTAAATGATTAGGCCATCACCCATACATAGATAAATATTACATACCAAAGTGGGAACTTCCACTTAGTAAATTTTTTTTCGATAAAAAAAACTTATAAGATATAACAAGTTTTATTTTCAAGACAGATCTTCACAGTTTTTATATTGACCTAATCTTTGTCCATACCAATCCTTAAAACCCATGATTTTTTAAAATATGAGATGATAACAAAAATCTACGGGATATAAAAAATAATTTTTAGGACCAAAACGGGCCTAGATACCCTGAGGGGGGGGGGGGTGAATCAAGGTATGGATATTCTATTTCAAAATTCATCCTCCCCACTGGATCTTGACCTCTATATAATAAGGGTCACTTTTTTTGCTCTTATGTTGTTAATTAGTATCTTTTTCTGTCCTTATGTATCTGATAATGATGTTTTGGATGCAATGTAGGGAAGCAAGATGGAAGACACATAGATATTTACTTGGTTCACCCTCACTAGGCTACGTCCAAGGAGCATACAACGGTGATGTGCCACTGTACCAAATCCACTAAAGCTCACTGCCAATTTACAATGTTCGGGGTATATCACTTCTTCTCGTAGGATCACTGACTTTACAATGTTTAGGGTTAGCTCAATGCTTTCCCAAGGGTCACTCCCTGTTCCTCTCTCTCTCTGGCTCACTACTGGTAGAAAGGATCACCTTCTTCCTCTTCCTTTACTCACTGCTCTGGAA
Source organism: Viscum album (assembly GCA_963277665.1). Lineage (NCBI taxonomy): Eukaryota > Viridiplantae > Streptophyta > Magnoliopsida > Santalales > Viscaceae > Viscum > Viscum album. The sequence goes on along the minus strand of OY728119.1, from coordinate 1,942,280,162 downwards.
AGGATCCACACACAGTTTATGGACTTGTAGGTCCCTTCATTATCACTAATGAAATTTTCATCTTTAACCGTTGATAGATGCTCTATTTACGTCCAACTTTCACTCGCATATGAATCTCTCTTTGCACCAGGTGTACAGGGCAACCCCAAATTTTATGTGTAGCCCTTACTGCACCTTGCACATAATTCCCTTGCCTTGCGCAAAATCCACTTTTCGCGCAACACCTCTTTTACGTGCAACTGAATTCTTTTACGTGAAACTATTTCTTTTACATGAAACCTTTTCTTTACATGCAAACACTGATTTTATGCGCAACTACCATCTTTTATGCGCAACCTTTTTTTTGCATGAAAATAGTTCTTTTATGCGCAAACTTACTGTTTTCTCACAACTCTCTTGTGCACTCCAATTTTGCGTGCTAGATCTTGGATACTCTCTAAGTCTTGATCTACTACAAATGAGGGGGGGGGTTCACTTCATATTTATAGGAAAAATTAACCCCTGTGCGAAAAAACCCTCCTTCCACGTGTAATCCTCATTGAGGATGAAAAAAACATCTTCCGCGCAACACCTTATTTCGCGCCATGATCCAATTTTCGTGCACCTCATGGCTTTGCCAATTTTTGAGATTTTGATCTCAAAACACCTCTTGTGTGAAAAAAACCAATCCTCTATTTTGCGCACTACACCAATTTTTGTGCACCACATTATTTTTCGCGCCCCACACCAATTTTTCATGCACCACTATATTTTTTGCGCACCATGCTAATTTTCATGCACCACTTTATTTTTCATGCACCACGCCAATTTTTTGCGCACCACTATATTTCCCGCACACCACGCTAATTTTTTACACACCACATTATTTTTCACGCAGCACTCTAATTTTGCGCACACCTCCCTTTTCCAAAAACACATCTCCCCATTTTCCAATTTTCAGACCAAAAAATTTGGCAAACACTGGAAAACGGCGCCACCTTGTATCTGCTCTTTTTGTACCACCTCCAGATCATCCATTCCTTTGTAAAGGTTCTTCAATCAAACATGGATAGCCAACAAAATCTCTTGAACCTGACAAATCACCTTGTAAATCACCTTTCTCAACAAATTCTACATCATGGTCTGCTTTGTGAACAAACACAACACGAAGGCCCGCTTTGTCAACAAACACAATCACCTCAAAAATGCTTCAATGATTCCTTGAAGGATTTTCCCAATAATAAATAAAGAAACTCATTTTCCCATGAATTTTTATAGAGTTTTTCCATTTTGAAAATAACATTTGGGTTCAAAATAAAAATTTTCTTACCCAAGAAATCAAATTCTCTTCCCAAAGAATGTCATAAAATATTTCATAAGAAATCATAAAGGAAAAATTAAGGCTATAAAGGTTTCTCTTAAATCATGAAAAAATTATGAAAACTTTTTCACAATTTATACTTTTCATCCTTAAGAGTAGAGAATAATTTCCCTTAAACACAATATCATTAGATTTACTTGATAAATTATAAGAGTTTTGTAAAACCCATGTAAGAACCCACTTTTTTTTTCTTGAGGTAAAAATCATTTTATTTCCATAAATATTTAATTTAAATGATTAATTATGTCCTAATGTGGATGCACATTGATGTCATGGATGTGGAGGGGGTTTCTGGGGCTGGTTTGGAGCCTTGAACCCAGCTTTTGGGGTGAAAAAGTCATGGTTCATGGGTATTATAAATAGTATGTGGAATGCCACATGATTACTTCTAACCATTATAAGATGGACAAAGGGAAGCTACATGCCGCACAGTTCGACAACCCATGCGATTTGAGGTGCAAGGCCTTGCGATACCCTCTACATATTTTGACAGAGGGATGAGACATAGTTTAAATAGGGTTAGTTAAATTATGATAGGAAACCATGTGATGTGACCCTTCCTATAGTAATGGGCGTATGTTTGATGCATGGTTTAGCCAACTGTGCGGTCAAACCGTGTGTCCCAAGATTTCTTGGGAAATTACTAAAATTCCCTTAATGAATTCCTTTTCAACCTAATTTCCTCTCATTATTCACATTGGATATCCATGGGATCTTGAGAGGTTTTCTTTGAAACACAAAGTAGGAATCGACATATCTTCTCTGTTTGAGATCGGAATCGGGATTTGTTTGTCTCATTGGATTAACATCAGTTCTTCATCTGTTTTTTTTTATTTTCTCCAGACCAGAGTTGAATATGGAGTTGATATTGGATAATCTATCCACTACAGACCTACTTTAGTTGGTATCATACTTTTCCCTCAAATAATAGGTGTTTATATATATGTCATTATTATATGCACTTTTTTTTCCAAGAGTCTCCCTTGAAATGAATTTTAATCTTTGATTAAAATATATATGTATAACCAGTGTAATTATTGAGAAATGTTGATAATGATTATTGGTAATGAACCTTGAATTGGAACCACTATATGGGTGTGTGTATAATTAATTGGACCACCATGGTCAACATATGATTTTGAATACCTTTCAGGTGTGATGTTTACCCCTTTCCATGGAATTTTAAATGTTGAATTATAAATTGTTTAAATGATGAATTGATTAATGTAAGGGAATGATATAACATGTCCCTAGGCTATTTCCATGTACTTGATTGCTTAATCATGAACTTCTTCATACATTGAAATTTCCACGTGAGTTAATTAAGAGGCTAATCCTTCTAAGCTTAGCCCATGCCTTGATTAACCTCCTAAGGTGAGGTTTGATTGAAAAGATCATAGTGATGACCTTGACATAGTTAAATGTTATTATTTAATGTTTAATCAATTCCTTGGGTAACACATGGGTTCATATATGAATTCCATGGATGGAATCATTTGGTTACTTCCTTGATTATTCATGAGTGACACTAGGACTCCCTATTGGACTACCAAGTATGGAATCATGGGGGATGCCTTTTATATGCTTGAGTGATACTTAGACTCCTTATGGATTGACAAAGACAGAATTAGAGGGATGATTCTCCATATGCCTAATTAATACATGAACTCCTTATAGATATCCAAGTATGGACTCAGAGGGATGATTCTCTATATGAATGAGTGATACTTGGACTCCATATGAATGACTAAGGAGAGACTTAGAGGGATGATTATCTATACACCCAAGTGATACTTGAATCCTTATGATTTTCCAAGGATGGACACATAGGGAAGTTGATTATATACACCATGGGTGACACTTGGGATCCCTTAACAGAACACCATGGATGGACTTAGTGAGCGATGATGTTATACTACACCTATAGATACTTGGGTTGTTTTGAGGATCTCCATGGATGGGATTGTAAGATGCTTGGTTTTTGTTACTCTTGGAGCGATATCTGGAGTCCAATTAAGGAATTATAAGGACGATATCTGGTTCTTAATTTAATAATTAATAAATGATATATATTCCAAAACATAAGATTGAATTCATTCTGAGACTTACACCTTATCGATGTATTGGTTAGGCATATCTGGTTTACATATCCTTCTAGGTGACAGTAGGCTAAATGCCAGTTCCTGAGACTTAATAATTAAATGATAATGAAAGTTAAATGAATTTGATTATAAATGAGACAACACTGAATGTTAATTTAGAGACTTACCGACTATGGAAGAAGCATGCAACAGAATATGGGTGTCTATGAGAACCCGAACCTTTATGGGTTGTTTATTTTCAATACTTACTTTTACAAATTTTATTAATTCCTTCATTCTATTATTATTATATATTCATTGTATGTATGTCACTAGACCTTGGGTGGTTTTCTACTAGTATTATGTCTCACACCCTGTTTGGGAAACCTTTGGGTACCTGGATAGACTATATGATTGCAGGTATGGATAAGAGAAAATGACCTACTACAGGTTCTTGATTGATACTTAGGAGCAGGGGAGAATGGGACCGAGTTGAGGCCTATGATGTTAGGTGGATTGTTTTTTTCTTTTTTTACTTTTGTTCCATGTGTTGTACACCTTCTATGTATACTTGTTTTGGATTCTTTATTAGACACATGACATGTATCATCATCCTTTGTATGTGAGGTTCCTTCTGGTATGATTTATATACTCATGTATTGCTAATTTATTTTTTGTCTGATTGATTTAATGCTTCCAATACTTATCTGATCTTTTACTTCCACCATGTTACACTATGTTAATGAGGGTATAGTATCCCCACTAAAACACCTAGGCCCTCGCTAATAGTCAGTGGCCTTTCAGCTGAATACAATTTTTAGAATAGTGAAACATGCACTTATCATGAAGTGTAACGTGAGAGAGGTAGGGGTGAAAGCCTTGTCGGTTCAATATCTAGATCCGGTACTGCATTGAATGGTATTAGGAAGCATCATATAGAGCTTTCACATGGTGATATTAGTAGCAAGATAACATACTCAGGTAGCCAAGTGAGGTGCCACTAGTGTAGTAGACTGGGACATTCATGTCCATAGAGTGCGAGGGATCTAGTTGAGTGTAGATACTACAGAAAGTTGGGTCATCTACAATGATTTTTCAGAAATTTTCCTTCGATAACTAGTGAGAAAGGGTCTGCACCAAATCCATGTACAAGAGCAGGGTAAGAAACTTCTCATCAGGTAGGGAGATGGAGTATAGTTGGCCAACCAAGCTGAGGAAGTGGTCGTGGCCATAGTAGTTAGACCCCGGTTTTGTAGTAACATCAGAGCAGATCTCCTCAGGGTAGCCATGCGGTATCAAAAGGTTACATATCCGACTAGATATATACAATGCAATCGAACCCTAAGGATAATAATCCCGAACCTTCTATAGCGAGAGTTACTATTCTAATATTCTCTAATTTAGAATATTCTCTTTTAGATGTAGGATCTTCTCATAGCTTAACATCTATTCCTATTGTGGAGAGCCTTGGGATCAGTGTTCGAACTTTTGATTATGTTATGACACTTGATACTATGTTGGGGATTAGAATGGAGGATGAACCTCAGTTCAGGGAGTTCCCCCTTGAGATTAGTGGGTGTGGAATTGTATGTGACCTCTTTTTCCTCAAGATGACATGTTTTGACATCATTATTGGGATAGAATGGTTGGTTCCCTTTCATGATTTCATTTATTTATATCACCCTAGGGTGACCCTTACATCACCGGAGGGTGGAGAGTTTATTCACAAGGGTTAATGGGATGTCTAGGTGAGTCAAAATGTACCTGAGAATCGTGAGTTGGGATGGATGATAACCCATATTGAGAGTTTATATTTGGATGATCAGGTGATGCACCAAAAAACTTTTCCTACAGTAGTTGATCATTTCAAGGATGTTTTTCTGGATGAATTTTTAAGATTACCTCCAGTGAGATAGGTAGATTTCTCTATCGAGATAGTTCTAGGAGCTGCAGTAGTATCCATTCCTCTTTACAGGATGGATACTACTAAGATGCAAGAGCTCAAGAGGCATCTAAAGGATTTAGAGGCAAATGGATTTATCTGACCCAGTACTTATCCATGAGTTTCTCCATTCATTTTTTCTAAAAATTTAGATGGTAACCTTATTATATGGATGTATTACTAAAAATTCAACCAAATAATAGATAAGAAATGGTATCCTCTTTCGTGGATAGATAATTTCTCTGAATAGCTCCAAGGAGATCAGGTATTATTGAATATTTATTTGAGATCCGGTTATGTTCAGGTGCATGTTAGAACATCAAACATACCTCACATAACCTTTTATATCAGTTATGGTCTATATGAGTTTTTGGTTATGCCGTTTGACCTCATGAATGCGCAAACAACCTTTATAACACTAATGAATTGATTTTTCCATTCTTATCTAGATTCATATTTTGTGGTATTCATGGATGGTATCTTGGTCTATTCTCACACTCAACATGAACATTCCAAATATATTGAGATCATATTGGATTCATTGAGAGAGAATCATTTATATGATAATCTCACAAAGCTCCACTTCTGGATGGATCAGATTCACTTCCTAGGTTACATTGTCTCAGAGACATGAGTATCAGTTGACCTAGAGAAGGTGAGAGCTGTAGATTCTTGAGAGCATCCTAAGAAAATATTTTAGGTATTGAGTTTCTTGGGACTTGATAGATATTACAAGTTATTTATATAGGACTTATCATGCTTAGAAATACCTCTTATGAGCTTGAATAAGAAAGGTGTGAATTTTATATGGTCTGATGCCTACGATTCAAACTTTCAGAAGTTGAAAGGGAGATCAACTTCAATGCTAATACTGACTTTTCTAGAGCCAAACATAAGGTACAATGTTTACTGTGATGCATCATGTATTAGTATAGGAGAAGTTCTTATGTAGGGGGATAGATTTGTAGCATATAGATCTTGACAGTTGATGCCACATGAGAGGAATTACCCGATGCATGATATCAAGTTAGCTGCAGTTGTTCACGCATTTCACTAATGGAGACATTATTTACTTGGAGGGAATTTTATAGTGAACATGAACCAAAAAATCCTCAAGTACATATTTACACAGTGTGATATGAATATAAGTTAGTGAAGTTAGATTGAATACTTATAGTATTTCAACTTAAAGATTTCCTAAGCACATGGTAAATGTAATGCAGCGGTTAATTCACTAAGCATAAGGACTCAATTATAGACTATTCAGAGGGCCATTAGTGGGTGGAAGTGCATGGATTTGTTCTCTAAGATGCACATGGAGTTGAAGTATAGTCAGGGAATGAGTTTTATATCATCCTTAGCTGTTAAATATACACTTATGGATAGAGAGAGGATGAGTCAACTATCATATTCTAAGGGACTAGTCCTATGGGAGAGTGTTGTAGGTGAGGACCCACCCCCCAAGTTGGACTGTAGGAGAGGATGAGATTATATATATTTATAGTATCATATGGGTTTAAACTCACATTCATGAGGATATGATGCGATACTTTCATTATTTAGCTTGGGAAGTGCATCCTCGAGTCACCAAGATGTATCAAGATTTACATCGGCAATACTGGTGGCCAGGTATGAAAAGAAATGTGGCTAGTTTTGTCATGAGGTGTTACACCTATTAGTAGGTGAAGGAATAACACCAAAGACTAGACTAGCTTTGATAGAAGCTTCCCATTCCTGAATGGAAATGGGATGAAATCATGATGGATTTTATAACTGGTTCACCAAGATCACCACAAGTAAATGATTCTATTTGGGTTGTTATTGACAGACTCATGAAGGTCTCACATTTCCTACCTATAAGGGAGACCTTTTTAGTTAATGAGATTGGGAGGTTGTATATCTGTGAGATAATATGGATTCATGGGGTCTTGTGCACTATCATTCTAGGTAGGGATGCATGATTTACATATCTTTTATGGTAGAGTTTTCAAAGGGAGTTGTGTATACAGGTTCTCCTGAGCAAAACATTCCACCCTCAGACTGATGTATAGTTAGAGCACACAATACAGGTCCTTGAGTATATGCTACGAACGTGTGTCCTGAATTTTAGGGGCTCTGGGGAGAGGCATACACCCCTTGTTGAATTCACCTATAATAATTGATTTCAATATACTATTTAGATGATTCTTTAAGAAGTTTTTTATGGTGGGCCATGCCGATTACCCTGTGTTGGTTAGAGGTAGGATAGATTGCTATGCTTGGACCTCATCTCATTTAGGAGACTACAGAATGGGTTTATTTGATCAGAAAGTGGATGGATATTGCATTGTATTGATATAAATCGTACATAGATCACCACATACGACCTATAGAGTTTGAGATCAGGGATTAGGTTTTCATACATGTTTCACCGAGGTTGGGACATATGAAGATCAGGAGATAGGGTAAAATTTCATAGTGATATGTAGGGCCATTCAAGATGCTGGATAGAGTTGGGCCGGTAGAATATCGGTTATAGTTACCTCAGTGGTACTAGGATGTGCATGAAGTCTTCCATGTATCTCATCTATTCCATTATCACTCAAACCCATCTCATGATTTTCATCCTGATGAGGTTTAGTTACTGGAAGATGTTTCCTTTGAAGAGCATCCAATATGTATTGTGGATTGTACCATGAATTTTGTCTGAGGTTAGTCCATTCCTCTAATATAGTTGATATGGAAGCATGATCGAGTATAGGATGAGACTTGGGAGAGGGATACTGATTTATGAGCATAATGGCCTGATTTTTTCTCAGATTAGTCTTAACCACACTTGGAAGGTAAATTTAGGGAGGAATTTATTTGAGGGGGAATTTTGTAAGAACCTAATTTTTTTTCTTGAGGTATGAATCCTTTTATTTCCATATTTTTTAGTTTAAATGCTTAATTACGACATAATGTGGATACCCATTCAGGACATGGAGGTGACAGGGGTACTCGTAGCTAATTTTGATCCCGAAACCGAGCTTTTTGTGTACAAAAGACCTCAAACATGGTTAATAGAAACCATACAGGGCATACCGCATGGTTTCTTCTAACCATGCTAATCTAGATAGAGGGAAGCTATTGGTCGCACAGTTAGAAAAACAGTGAAATTTTAGGTTCACAACTGTGCGACACCCTATGCAGTTTTTAATAGTGATCTGAGACATGGTTTGTGAATGGTTAGTCAAACCATGTGAGGAAACTGTGTGGTGTGACCCTTCCAAAAACAAAGAGTGCACAGTTGGCGCATGGTTTGGCCAATCATGTGGCCAAACTATGTGACCCATGATTTTTTGGGAAATTACTAAAATGAACTTAATTAATTATTTTCAACCTAATTTCCTCTTATTATTTACTTTATATAGACATGGTCTCTTTAGAGGGTTTCTTTCATACCTAAAGTAGGAGTCGATAGATCTTCTCCATCTAAGCTTGAAATAAAGAGTCATTCATCTCATTGGATCCACAACGGTTCTTCATACATTATTTTATTTTCTCTTGATCATATTTGAATCAAGAGTTGATACTGGAAGTTCTATCCACTATAGACCTATGGTAGGTGGTATCATTCTTTTCCCTCAAATTAAAGGTGTTTATATATATATATGTTGTTGTTCCACACACCCATTTTTCCAAGCGTCAAACTTGAAATAGACTTTAATTATTGATTCAAATGGATTGATGTAACATATTTAATTAATGGGACCCATTGATAATGATTATTAGTCATGCACCATGTATTGGAACCACCCCATGGCTCTGTTGTATAATTAATTGGATTACCATGGGTGGCACATGTTTCTGAATACATTTTAGGTGTGCCATTTACCCCTTTCCCTGAAATGTTAAATGTTGTATTGTAATATTTTTTAATGATGAATTGATTAAACCAAGGGAATGTAAGACCATGTCCCTAAGATATGGAAATTTTAATTGATTTCTTAAGCATGAACTACTTCTTACATTTAAATTCTCACATGAGATAATTAAGAGGCTAAGCCTTCAAATCATAGCCCATGCCTTAAGCCACCCCTTAAGATGATATTTAATTTAAATGATCATGTTGATAACCTTGACATGTTTAAATGTTATTTTTGAATGTATAATAAATGAATTGGGTGAAGCATAGGTTCATATACGAATTCCATGGACGAACTCATTTGGCTACTTCCTCACTTATGCCTGAGTGAAAATTGGACTCCCTAGTGGAATTCCATGTACAACTCATGGGGGATGATTTTTTATGCCTGAGTAATACTTGGACTCCTTATATATTTCCAAGTATGGACTCATAGGGATGATTCTATATATGCCCAAGTGATACTTGGACTCCTTATAGATTTCCATGGAAGGAATTAGAGGGTTGATTCTCTATACGCCTAAGTGAAACTTGGAATCCTTATGGATTTTACAAGGATGGACTTAGAGGGATTATTATCTATACTCTTGAGTGACACTTGGACTCTATATGGGTTTCCAAGGATATACTCAGAGGTATGTTGATTATATACACCATGGGTGACATGTGGGATACCTTGGCAGACCGCCAAAGACGAAATCAATAAGCGATGATGTTATACCACACCTAGATTGATACCTAGGTTCTTATAAGGATCTAAATGGATGTGATTGTAAGTTTATTGGTTTTTGTTACACCTGGAGTGATACCTAGATTCCAATTAAGTAATTCCAAGTATGGGATCAGGTTCTTAATTGAATAATTAATGAATGATCTATATAATACATCTACCAATAAAAATAATAGGATTGGATTCGTTCTAAGTCTTACACCTGATCAATGTCTTGGTTAGGAATCTTTTGTTCACATATCCTTATAGGGGACATTAGACCATGTGCCAGGTCCAAGGACTTAATAATTAAATGAGACTGAATGATTAAATGAATTTAATTATAAATGAGATAGGACTGAAGGATAATTTAGAGACATACTAGAAATGGATGAATCAAGTAACAGAGGATGGGTGTCCATGAGAACCCAGACCTTTATGGGTTTTTTACTTCCAGTAATTCCTTTAAAATTTCTATTACTGCATGAAAACTGCTATTATTATATATTCATTAACTAGATAGCACCATACCATGGGTGGTTTCCTAATGAGATTACGAATCACACCCTGTTCGGTCCACCTTTGGGTACCCGAAAAGACTATATGATTGAAATTATGGAAAAGGAAAAATTCCCTATTTATTACTGCCTAGGATTAGGAGAACATGGGACTGAGATGAGGCTCATGATGCTAGATGGATTGTTTTTTTTTACTTTTTTTTACTTTTTATCCTTGTATTTTACACCTACCATGCATACTTGTTTGGGATGATTTATTAGATACATGTCTTGTATCATAATATTTTGTATATTATGTTCCTTTTTTTATTATTTATATATTCATTTCTTTCTCATTTATCATTTGTCTGTTTGATTTACTACTTCCACCACTTATCTGATCCTGTATTTCCACTATGTTACTATCTAATAATGAGGTCATAGTCTCCCGACTCGAACACCTAGGCCCTCATTACTATTCAAAATCCTCTAGTATTTTGGGATATGTTCTTGAGGCCTTGTGGGAAATAAATTTTAGGGAACCTTTAGTGGAATTTGGGTCTGGGATGTTACAACCCAAAGAAATCATAAATAAATATGTTTTGAAACTTGAGGAATCATGTTCATATCACTCATACAATCACTCTTAAAAATGGAATAAACATTACTATTATAAATGGAATGAAATTCCTGGTAAGAACTAAAATAACATTTATGGTTAAAAATGGAATAACCTTCATGGTAAATTGAAATAATCCCTTAGGAAAAACCAAATCAGTTAACTTCATCCCTTTACCCAATGCATTAGGGACCTATAATGGGTTCACCAATATTAATTTTATAATAGAACCACCAATTATTGTAAATAATTCCCATGAACCATAACATAATCATAATACATGAAATCTTGAATCATTAAATCATTCTTTGTACGCATAAGAAAGCATTTTCAGATATTGATATATAACTTTCCTTTCAAATGTAATTTTCAAAACTAGAATTTCTAGAATAAAGTAAATGAGGGTTTTTATTTGAGGAAAATATGTATTATTATAAATTAATCCAAAAATAAAGTAATGGTTGTGATAATGGAAAAATCCATTGATTCTATATATGTTAAAATAGAGCATTCTTTTGTATTTGTTTTCAAAACATTTCACATAAAACATGTAAAATGATTCATTTTGAAAAAAATTGATGGAAAGTAAAAATAGATATAAAATTTAATGTATGATTATTTTATTTCTAAAAAAATACATTCATAAAATAATTTTAACAATATGTATGGAATAAAAATAATTAGAAAATAAATCTTTAAAACATTTAAAATGAGGATTTTAAAGTAAAATGTCCCTGAACTCAAGTCCAAATCATCACATATGTTTCTTATATTCATAAACAATAAACCTATGTTAACTATTTACTTTATTGAGAACCTTTTTCAATTTTCTTATTCCCTTTATCATTTTATAATCAATTACTCAATCAATTAAGATCACGTTATACATTTTGACGATATTAAGCTCATATGTCCAAAATGACTTCGGTAGGTTGACTATGGTCAAATAGGTCATTATTTAATAATCTTAAGAATAATAATCATGATATTATTATCATTTTTATATATCAGTTATAATTTTAAAACAAAATAATAAATATGGTTATAAAAAATGAACTATGTTATAATCATGGAGACGGCAGGTCGTACGTACACATGAGTAACACTTCCATTTCTAAATGATCATGATAGAAATAAGGTAAGTGATATTTTATATTTAAATAATTATAATTATACCATAAATATCATATTATATATTTAAATAAACTTATATATATCATCAATATGATGTAGTGATGAAAAACAATTCACATTGCTTCGTGGGAGGTGGTAGTCTACGCGTATGCACGAATGATGCAGTGATTTTTCAATGAATGTAAAGGTAATAAAGTAGAGGATATATTATCTATATATTATGATAAATATGTCATTATTATCATATATATACATTAAATCCATCATTATATCTATTTTCAAGAAAGACTTGGTGTTGAATCACATGATAGGAATGAAATGGACCGATGAGAACTGGGCAATCTATCCTTTTTTATCTTGTGAAGGAAATGTTGTAGTTAAATTATTTCACATTGGATTTACCATTTTTTACCTAAAATATTCTTTGGGGTTAGGAATGAAATTTTATGATAGGGGATGGGTAGTATATCCTTTTTATCTTGTGAAGAAGGAGCCACAATTAAGTCATTCATGTTGGTTTCACCATTTTGTTTCCAATGAAAACCATTTCCCCTTGGGTGGTTGATTACAGGGAGATGATTTTTTTTTTCAATCACTTATATTGGGTACAATGTATTCAAATGATCTCCATTGGGTTTTGTTCATATAGCCGAAAACTCCCATGAACTCTCATATCCATGATTCATGGACCTACTTTCCAAAGGCAAGAGTTCATTAGGGAATTTGGACAATGACACTTAATAACTCACATTGGTTGAGAGTATGGGAATTCATTCTCATCACACCTTTCTGGGGGGAACTATTTCCCATTCTGGGACTCTCTTATAGATTTAAGATATGATCACGAATCCTTTTTTCATTAACAAGTGTTGTATGTTACGGATTACCCTAACATAAAGATCGACCATGGATATACATGGGTTTAAAATCATTTGTATGTACCTGATTTTCTCTATTGATGTGGATATCTACATGTATCGAAGATTCTATATCAATGTAACATTTTTGTATGAATAGATTAAAGATTCTCTAGTCTTTTATTAGGATTATTCTAGTTTTAAGCCATGTGGCGAGGTGCTATGTAATTTACCATCATCATCCAAGGGGGATGGGAGTTGTTTTAATGTTGGGATAGAACCCATAAGATGGGATCCCTATGTATACTTATGAGAGGAATCAGAACCCATTTAGTTTGGTTCCACTTAATAGGGAACATCACCTTTTAAGGTCGTGTGACAAGGACCCAACCATGAAGTTTAATGATATGCGACAAGGATACCCAAGATGAAGGTGCCTAGTTAAGGATGGTGTGGGAATTATACCGAGGCATCCTGAGGGACCTAGGGGAGATATGGTCTCCTGGGTAGATATGACCCTACTAGGGATGTGGCCCAAATAATATTTGGGTGGATTTAGGTGTTAGTTTTGGACCTCAGAGAGGCTTCCATTGTATCCCAGTTAGTTGGGAATAAAAGACCGCGTAGTTTAGTAGGTTGGGACTTACGCACGGATGCTTCCCATTTTGGTTTGAATATGATTGGGGCTTACACATGGAATATTCCTATTTTAATTGAAGTTAGGGCTTACATATTTGGAGGAGGCCCATGGATTTGGTTATGGTTGGGGACTATAGTAGATATGAGGCCCATGTGATTGGGTCTTACACATGGAATCGACCTATTGGGGGGGGGGGGGGGTGATCTCGAGGCTTACATCATATAGGAGGCCCATCAAGTGCTGCTTTATTAGGAACATGGATCTTTTAAGGTTGATTCATGGTTTCGGAGCTTATAGTGTGTAGGAGGACCATTTGAGTTTTGAAGTTGGGTCCTACATCTATAGATAAGGCTGATTTGAGAAGATGTGATTGGGGAATATACCATATGGAAGTCTCATATGAGGTTTGGGATCATGTGGATGTCATGATCCCTACTAAACTCTAAGCCCATGTGAGTCATGCTCAGTGTGAGAAATAAGAGGAAGTAGTGGACTTGATGATCACATGATTTGATATGTCCACTGGTGGATGAGGTTATGAAGACCAAAGTGAGATGGGTAGGGCATTAGATGTTCCCATTTCCTCTTATTTTCATATCCAGGATAGTCACATCTAGTGATCAATCTGACTACATCCCGGGCTGAGGTAAAGAGGAGAAAAAGTGCCACCACCCACAAGAAATACTAGGGGATTACTCCAGGAGGGATTCCATAAAATTGGTTTTTGGGGAGGAGGATCTCATTCCGTGTTGAAGGAAATGGAAAATGTGATCCTCACTGTCAACCCACGGAATGTGGAGGTTCAAGTGAACTCTCCAAGGTCAAAACCCACATTACCATGGGAATGTAAACCCAAGGATATTTCAAGGGATTGCCTCACTATAGAGGTTACCCACATGACTCTGGTTACCACAGGTATGTAAACATGAAAGGAAACGATGATGTGACCAAAGATATTATAATTCTTTTTAGGTGGCTTTGGAAGAGGCCTTGAAATGATTCCATTAGACTGGTTCACAGAGGGGCCAACATGGGGACTGATGACATGATGGAAGAGAATGATGGGATCTAGAGAATAGAATGCCCTAGGATGCCCCATTCCTCATAGCACGTTCTTAGGTGTAATGGGGTTCCCTCATCATAGTATGTTACTATGTGGGTGAGTGTAAAGTTCTTGTAGCACCATACCACACAGACCTGGGTTCTGCTCATGTAGCGTGTTACTATGCAGGGCCAGGTTCTGTCTGCGTAGTGTACTGCTACATAGATCCCAATTCCTCCTACATAGAATTTGGATATATGGGGAAGGGTTTCACCTGCATAGCATTTTTCTATTTAGGGTGATTATCCACAAAGGGGACTTATGTTTACACCCCACAAAATGATTTTTGCAAAGGGGTTTTGAGTTCATGGGTGCTGGATGATTTATTATTTTCTCCTTAATGCTATGTGGAGTATTTTTACTAGCTAGGAATCATCTAAGGGTATCCTAATTTTATGGTTCCTCCTCACTCATTTACTTCATCTCTCTTTAGTTCGGCATTTATCAGTTTTCTACTATTTGGCCCCCCTCAATGTCTATTTATAGAAGAATAAAGGGACAAAATATCATCCTGGATATTCATCTGTGGTTGGCCTTGAGGTTTCTTTTGTGGGATCCCATAGAGTGTGATCCAGCCCATGAATGACTTAGTCAGTGGGGATTAGTTGTTCAAGGAAGGGGGCACCATTTTACAGGGCATAAATCACCACTTCAGTCCCACAAACAACTTTGTTTCATTCATAGGTGCCGATGGTACTACCTCATCCCACAAAATGTTTAGTTCATAGGGGATAATCATTTTTGGGGGTGTAAATAACCACCTAAGTCCCCCCAAAAAAATTGGTTTCATTTGTGGTCACTGGTGGTACCACCCCCTCCTATGAACTTTTTAGTTTATGGGTGCTTTATGAAATGGTGAAATGCCACGTGGAGTGGAAGTCCATGAAGTGATTTTTTCTTCTTGGTTTTATCCCTTTGAATATTTTCTTCAATTTATTATTGGTTTTATTTATAACCTTTTCTGGTCCTAATATAATTCTCCTCTTCTGGAATGAATTTTTTTGGTCCCAAAAAATTCCCCAATCAGAATTTATTCTGATCGAGACAAAGAAGAGGTGATTTCGATGAAGAAGCAGACTTGATTTAAATAAAAGACCAGATAATGCTCTATTTTTTTCTTGAGCCGAGGGACTTAAC
Organism: Viscum album; assembly: GCA_963277665.1. Classification (NCBI taxonomy): domain Eukaryota; kingdom Viridiplantae; phylum Streptophyta; class Magnoliopsida; order Santalales; family Viscaceae; genus Viscum; species Viscum album. Next base: position 1,942,264,198 of record OY728119.1, on the reverse strand, counting down.
AATGATATTTTTGAATGTTTGTAGGGTCACATGAAAATCCCTGCAAACTTTATTCCTTTTCTATTACCACCCTAATTGTTTCCTAAGTCCACTGTGGTATTGGCTTATCAGGAATAACTTGACTTCTTCTTAGGCCTCCATTTGCAAGTTTTGACCTAAAAATATTTGTCTCTATTATTCTTTTGATAGGTCAATTATTTCCTAAATTAGGAAAAGTGTAGGTTTAGTGAGCTAAAACAAGACTATTTTCTGGGGCTCCATTTCTGGATTTTCCACATGGCGAGTTTTGTGTCACTTTTTTGGGGCAGCTTAAAGTATTTCAAGTCATACTAATTCAATTGACATTTTAGGTCGAACATCTATGATCATGAAGTATGGGGCGAGATCTATAATAGGGCTTAATGGCCAAGAATATCCAAATATTTTCATACATTAATGATGGATTTTTCTCGACCCTGGTTTTGTGATTTCTAAATCAGAGACATGATATGGGCAAAGTACATGAGGGGTAACTATAAGAATGGTTTCCAAAATGATGTTACTGGGGTGTACAACGGTAGAAAAAGCCTATCCTAAGGATGAATTATCCATTGGTTGACAAGCCTTTTTTGGGTGACTTATGAAGAGTTGACTGGGGTATATTATTCATTGTCAAACAAAGGTTTTGTCAGAAAAATGACCCTTTATTTCCAATGGGTAGGTACTTCTATGGAAATTCAGAGTTCTCAAGACCATGAAAGGTTTCTTGTCAATTTATTGATGTCTAAAAACAACAAGGGAAATTTTATTGGATTTGGTTATGAATGAGAAACCACTCCTACATGTATTTGACTTGTGTAATGGAGGGTTGAAGCATGGTGCAGTTTAACATCATGTAACTATGATGTATACTTTTTAGTTTAATGTCTTATGAAAAGGTATTTCAAGGGCTATAGTTTAAGGTCATTTAGCTTTGAATGAGGGATAAATGATTTCCCCTTTTCATGGTAGTCTTCCCAAGAATTCTCTATCATCTTAAAGCATGGAGGCAGGGGGGGGGGGGGGTTATAAACTATAATCCAGTGGGTTTTTAAATCCTAGGAGTGATGTGAGACATAAACATTATTTGGGAATATAGCGGTAGGAAAATACTATATGGAAGATGAATTTTTCTTTGGTTGATAAACCTTTTTTATGGGAAACTTATGGAGAGCCAACTCGAATTTGTTATGAATAGGTGAAAAAAGGTGTATTCAGGACACTGACCTTACATTTACAATAAATGGGGAGGTTTATGGGGATTCATACCTTTCAGATGCTGAGTTTGGTTTATTAAAGGTGGGTTTATAAATATGAGAGGATATTTTTATGTTAAAATTCCCTAATAATGGGTAAAAATATTTTTCTTATACAGGTCTGACCCATACATTGAAAGAAACGGGGGAGACATTTTTACCACATGAATGGACACAAGATTTGAGACCTGAGAATCAGTACATATCTTGTAATGATAGGAATAAATCTAAACATAGTTCTTGGAAGGTTTCCCCATGCATTTATTTAACTCCTACATGAGGGAAAATAGAATTTTATTTTGAATATGAGATCACATGAATGGGGGTGAGGCTCATATTGTACTATCATATGTGGATCTAGCTCACAAATAGAAGATTTGGAGATTTATTTTGTTGTGGATAGACCTGGATATAGGATATGGGTGTTTCTACGTATATTTTCAAAGAAATAATCAGGTTGTATGTAGTTCTTATGGTGTTCCCTACAAAGGTCTGACTTGTGCACAGGGAAAGGGCATTTTTGTTGTTGCAGCTAGACCCAAAATTGAATATTTGGGTGTCACTACATACCCTATAATGATGGGGATCAAGACACACATAGTTATTGGGAGTCATGTAGTTTAGTTTCATACAACTAGGACACCGGCCATGTAGTTTAACATCATGCAATGATGAAGTGGAGAGGTATTGCAGTTTTGGGTCATACAGCTCAGACCTTATTTTATGGAAAGAATGAGTAATATGAGGTTCATCGGGCTGTGATGTTTTGACATACCTTAGATGCGAGGGATAAAAAAGTATAAACCATGATTCTAGAGATTATCAGATCAGGAGAAATGATATGGGAGCATAAATACTGTTAGGGCATATGAAGATAGGAAAAGACTCTCCTAAATAAGAATTTTCCTTTATTTGATGGGAATTATTTTTTGGGAAACTTATGTAGACCCAAGTGGTGCATATTATTCATATTCAAACAAAGGTGTCCTCAGGACACTGACCCCCTTATCTCCGATGGCCAGTGAAAGATGGTGAAGATCGAAAATCACCCGGGGCACAAAGTATGATGAATGAAAAAAATTCATCTAGGGAAGTAAGAATCATTGAGACCATGATTATCCATGGAGTTTGAAATCCCCTACATAGATCAGACTCATATATAGGGGGATTCATTTATTCTTCCTTAGTAGACTCCTGAGTGAGGAACCTAACCTTGAGATCCCATACATAGATCTTTGTTTTCATTTTTTTATACTATGGAAGGGACTAGGAAACATAGCCTATGTGTCACTACTTATCTCATTGTGGCAAGAATCAAGCCATATATAGTTCTTGATGTACCATGCAATTTATTTTTTTTGTGTAAAGGACTTTCACCGTGCAATTTAACATCATGCGGTAAGGACATTGGTTTCCCTATGTGAAGAAGGAATATATGATGTTATTTTTAAAGGATCGCTACTAGAACCATGGAAACCCTGATTTCAAATGATACACCTTGATAATGCGGGAGATACCTTGACAAAAAACCTAAGACCATGTGATCTGTGCTCAGTGTGAGAAACAATAGGAAGAAAGTTTTATTCCACCACACAGATGATATAATATGAAAGATATGGGCCCTTTGAATTTATGGTGGATGTGCTAGGATAAAGAATCTGAGCATCATTACATATCTCATGAAAGTGAAAGTCAACCTATACATAGTTCTCAAAAAACTCTATGTGTAGATTTTACTTGTACATAGGGGGTATTTTTATCCTTTGTCACAGATGGACCCAATATTGAAGATTGGAGTGTCACTACATATCCTATGATTAGAAGAATCAATCCATACTTAGTTCTGAATATGGACTATCTGCATAGGTCTGGACCATACATAGGAAAAATGGAATTTTTTTATAGTGGTTGGTCAAGGATGTAGAATCCAAGTGTTGCTACATATCCAATGTGGAAAAGAATAAAGAAACACATAGTTATGTATGAGAATTCTCCACACATGTCTGAACCATACACAGAGGGAGGGACATTTTTATATTTTCATTAGGATGGTTGGACCATGATGTAAAATCTAGGCATCACTACATATCATGTATAGGTAGGAATAAATCCAAATGTATTTCTTGAAAAAGAGACTCTCTAAATTGATCTGACTATCATGCAGTAGATAGGGTCATTTTTTATCCTATATTGACCTAGCTCATGTGTGTAAAATCATTGATTGAAATGATGATTCTCATTCAGTTTAATGACATACGATTAGGATGAAAATCCTTAGTTTAGGATCATAGAGTTTGGACCCAAGGGTTAATAACTTCATAAGGGATATGTGTGATATGGAAGCTTAGCGATGCTGACATGAAAAAGGCCAAAAAGGCCCAAACAACACATATGAATTACTAAGGAGGCTCACATATAGTTCTATGATGTGATTCCTAGATTTGGCTATGCAGTTTAACATATTGCAGCTGGGACCACTCACCATTTAGTTTAATTTCATGCGATCAAGACAATTTCCATATAGTTTAGCGTCATGTGGAAATGATGATAATTCCATAAAGTTTATCATCGTGTGGTCAGTATTATTTTTTCATGAGATTACACAAAATAATTATTCAATAACCTTGCATTAGTGTTATCCATAGCTAGCTATCCATCCATTTATATTAGAGAATAAGATCAATTGGAGTAGACCTTATGTATGACGTAAGGTCCCTCCCATTTTGGTTCCAACATTAGAGGTTTATTTCCAGGTATTATCGGATTCCTAAAGACTAACACCATTTATAATTTAAGGAATGATTAGAGGAATAATTTTTGTTAAAGTCTCATGTAATCTGGTTTTGGTGGTCTTCAAAATGATGCAAGGTATACAATCTTTTCCCATATTTTAACTCCAATTCATCTAGTCATTTTTTAGATTTATCATCTATGGATAATTGATTGCAGATAACCATGCAGAGATAAGGGAATTGAACTTTGATGGTCATGACTCCCTATGTCCCGCACACTAATGAGTATGGGGTAGTCTGTGTGGTAGTGAGGGTCATGGTATGGTAATCCCAAAATGCATGTATATGATTTTATGGTCAAGACTTTTTATCCTTATCTACTATCTTATAGAGTATATTCGATAAGGTCTTATTGAAGGCCTCTATCTATCTGTTAGTCGCTGCATGGTAGCATGATGAAGGATTGATCTTGATATTTTACTCTTGATATAGATTCTTAAATTAAAAAGATTATAAATTGGTGTTGTTTTCCATCAGTATTGTATGAAGGACAAAAAATATGGTGATGATGTTGGATTTCATGAAGCTGTTGATGTTCCTTTCCCCAAATTCTTTGAGGGTTATTGATTCATCCCACTCAGAGAAGAAGTCGGTTGTAGTGAAAATGTACTTGAACTACTTGGCCGTAATAGGATGATATGATCCCATAATTTTTACCAATGCGTAATGCATGGTGGGAGTCATAATGGATTATGAATAATAAGAGGGTTGTTTATTCCCTTTGTGGGACCTTTCCCTTCCTTTTCAGGATCCTTTTGAGTTTCTTAGCAAAGAGTGATTTAGACAGAACCTATATATAGCCTGGTCAAATGCCTTCTATCCAAGGGGACTGGATCATGAGATGAGGTGAAATGGGAGGCTTTGCCTCTTATCATCCACCCTTAGTGGGAAAAGAATGATTTTGATTGAGGGGGTGTTTGAGGTAAAAACGTCCCCCACCCTGCTGGATGAGTTTTCTCTCATTATCTTGTTGTTGTACCCCGGTCCAAATTCTTCGGTCTTACAAGGGTGTTTTATGTTAAAAAGTCCCCTAACCCTATGATTTAGGTCTGATCCCATACCGCCGAAACTTCTACTTCTATTTCCACTCTCCTGATCTCATGCATCATTTTTCAAGTGTGAGTCAGATATAACATTGGGTTTGCATGATAACAACTTGTTTATGAGGACATTAACAATGCTTTATGATTGAATTCACTTAACTGAGAAGCCTATTGAATGTTCTCAGTTTCACAACTCAGGATATTTTCGATGGATTTCTCTCATTGGGCCTGATTCTTTTGAGATTTATTCAAGGTCAGTTCTTGTGGATAATGACGCCTTTTCTAAGTTAGGGCTCTACGAGATATCTTACTTGGAATAATGAAATTATTGTAAGTCATTTCCAGTGATTTATTCTGGGTAGGGCATAGGGTGAAGTGTAAATATCCACAATACCCACCCCTGGATAAGAACATCTAGTGGGGAACCTCCAATTAAATGACACATCTTATGGAACACATTGAGGCATGATGACTGAATATCTTTTCATCGCTTCTCAGATCGTGGTCACTGCATAGGTAGGAGGGATTCCAAGTCAATTTTATAATGAATATCTCCCAATATATTTACATTGTTTACATACCCGTCGTAAGTAATTAACTTTTCATTCAGATGACATATAATTTTCAATAGATTAAGACATATATTGTGTACGCATTCCTTTGACAATGCCTTTGGAATTTCAAACTAAGAAGTGGAATAGGTAAAACATAATAGGTATATCATCGATGGAAAATTTTATTCTAAATATAAACAAATGATTTTGTTTTTTCATCTAGAGGATCCTTTACTTGGTCTTCCTAATTTGAGAACTTTTTGACAAATGTTTCACAAGAAGTGGGGCTCCTAGGGTTATCATTTGTATGGTAATGGTCCAAGGGTGGCTTAGAGGATGAGTGTGGTCCAGAACCATCTTCTAGTTGAGAAAGGATACAATTTTTCATTTATGGGGTCTCTAACATGTCTGACCCTAGCCTTCCAAGAACCTCAATATATGAGGGATTTCTCATATTTGACTCATTAAGGGGAGGACCTTTTTGTCAATGTGAAATGTCATTGTAGGGAGGAAATTCACAGCTAGTGCCATCATGGAGAGGAAAACCATCATAGTTTGAAATTTGACTACATATAGAAATTATATAGCGTATACTCTAGGGAGGATCTTTAGGGTAGATGAAAACAAGGGGAGGACCTTCTTGCTGAAATGAGATGCCACTACGTGGAGGACCTTCGTAGTACATGCCACAATGAAATGTACTACCACCATATTTTGACGTCTAACTAAAAGGAGAAATTATGCAGCATATACCCTAGGGGGACCTTCAGGGAGGATGATAGTAAGGGGATGGCCTTTATGCTAATGTGAGATGTCACTATAGGGAGGTCCTTCGTAGTGCATGCCACAATAGTGAGGAAGACCACCATAAATTTATGTTTGGATGAAGGGATAAATTATGTATCATATATCCTGAGGAGGACCTTCAGGGCAGACGAAATCAAGGGGAGTAACTTATTTTCGTTTGATCTTCTGGCCATGAGGAGGGATAACATGATGCACATTAGGAGATATGGTATCATGATCAATCATTTTGTTTCCATCAAGTAATCCTTCATGGTAGATGCTATGGGGAGGACCTCTAGAACTGATGTTAAAAATATTGTGGGGAGGACCTTCACACCTACTATTTACACTTCCATAATTTTATAACGGATCAATTGGATCCTGATCCACCATTGATAGGTGTTTGATGGAATCAAGAAATCTATCCTTCAATGGAGAAAAGTCATGAATCTACTATTTATTTTTCATCTACCTTTGGTGAAATTTATTTTTGGGTGCTCTCTTATGGTTGATTAGGGCCAGTTGTTGTGGGTGATAAACTTCATATATAGCTATCTATTCAGATGTCTCCCGTGATGATATTGGGATGCACCATTAAGCTTCTTATGTTCTAGCATGGATATATGACTACTATAGAGTGGCCACTGAAGTGGACAGTTGTTCTCCAGTTGGAACTGATATTTTTTTTCTGACTCCATTGTCTATTTATCATGTAATTTTACTGAAGAACCTCTTGGACAATAGAAATAATGAATTGTTCTCCTATGTGACCACCTCATTGTGTGGATGAGTCACCACAACTGGGGTGGTAGGGTTGTGGGACTTAATCCTTGCTATTGATGAAAACATGACTATATATTGTCAAGTTTGTAAGATATGGTTAGGAATTGATGCCCGATCCTACATCATTTCTAAGAATCCCTTAGTAGAAACAAGAATATATTCCCATTTCAGTGTCATAGTAGGAATATGTGATTGATTTGTTCCTCTATTTTTTTCAGGTAAGTACTGATAGTTCATTTGTATGGGGGAAATGGTATGGGTCTACCCCTGATTTTCAACTAGGATAGGACAACTTCCTTCTCCAATTGTCATCATATTTACATGGTGGGGTTGATGTGAATGAGAAGGTATTTGTGTCTTCTCATTGGTTTCCATCATATTTAACCGATGATATTGATACAAATCTTCAAAAATTTGACTTTGTCTGTATTTGGTTTTCATTGTATTTGACTGATCGAATTCATGTTTGTAAGTAGGGACTTTTGTCTTCTCATATTTGTTTTTTGCTGTATTTGATATACGGGATTGCTTCATATTAGAATGAATTATATATGTTCATTATTGGTTTTTCTCTATTTTTTGGATGGTATTGATTTACATTGGTTGGTATTTTCATCTTCCTATAATTTTCCACCCTATTTATATAGAGGTCCTAGTGAGAAGCAACAAAAATTTGTGCATACTTGTAATTTACCATCGTATTTGACTGAAAAGATTCGTAATGAGGATGATGCACAAAAATTTGTGCATACTTGTACTTTACCGTCATATTATTTGACTTTGTCTGTATTTAGTATGCCATCGTATTTGAATGGTGGGATTCTTCAGTAGGAACGAGGATGATGTACTATTCCTGATTATCCGATCGTCTCCCTCAGTGGGCCGACCTGGGGACCAGGGTTCGTTCAAATTTAGAGGGGGACCACGAGGTGATATCCTCTTGAGGGTAAGGATGATGTGTCACATGAAATTAGTGATGATTATTTACAGAAGGGGCCCTTAGGTGAGACTTCTTTGATTCTAGGATGAATTCATTGGTGATGACTTCATCAAACACACTTAGGTAAGGGAGGAACTCCTTATCACGTTCTAGGGAAAGGCTCTTGAAATGGTCAGAGATGGCTAGCAAAGACATCTGGTTCTAGACCACCAACCATCATTGGGTGGAGGGCTGAAGGGATTTCATGGACTAGAGGGCCTACTTAGATTCATCAACAATGGGGAGAGTACCCTTCTTATGGTACTCTCTAACTAGTGCATTTGAAACCCAGCATTGAAGACCCTAGGTGGGAAATATCATACTCTATTCAATAGAGGACCTAACCAGTGCAGAATTTGGTGCACATATTTTCAAAATCTAGTGAGATACCATTGGATCAAAGAGAGTTATAAAGATTTCCTGCAATATACGTGACAAGTACAGACAACAAAACCTCATCAAAGTAGAATCTCATGACCACATGCGTAATTTATGGTCTCATTCGAACCTCTTCCATTTTTTTGTGAAAGAGGCCTAAATAGGGGTAACACTTCTTCCTTGATTAAGGATTCACCTTGGGTTCACCATTTTGTTTCTAATAAATATGTGGCATTTACTCACATGACAGGAATGAAATGGTCTGATGAGAACTGATCAATATATGATTTTTATCTTGTAAAAGAGATGTCGTAGTTAATGGATTTCACATTGGGTTTACAATTTTGTTTCCCTCTAATATGTGTTTGGGTTAAGAATGAAATGGTTTTATGGGTGATAGACATAATATAATTTTATCTTGTAAAATAGGTACCGAAATTAAGTCATTCACACCGGGTTCACCTTTTTTTTCCAATGAAAACCATTTATATATGGGTGGTTGATTGTAGGGGGCTAAATTGTGTACAATCACTAAATCTAGGTATAAAATCTTTGAACAGTCTCTAGTGGGTTTTTTTTGTGGATCTGAAAACTACCAATGGCTCTCATATCCATGATTCACGGACCTAATTTCCAAAGGTAGGAATTCATTGGGGAACTTGGGAAGCAAGACTTAAGAACCCACATTAGTTAAGAGGATGAGAATTAGGGCTCATCACACCTTTTTTGGGGGAACTATTTCCTATTTTGGGACACTATTATAGATTTAAGATAAGTTCACAAATCATTTTTTCATTCAAAAATTGTTTTATATTATGGATTACCCTAACATAATGATAGAACTTTGATATGAATGAGTTCAGAATAATCTGTATGTATCCTAGGTTCTCCATCTATAGGGATATCTACATGTATCAGATATTCTATATCAATGGTACCTTTTTTTGAACATATTAGAGATTCTATGGTCATTTATTAGGACAAAGATGATTTTAATCCATGTGGGGAGGCTCTCTAGAGTTTACAGTCATCCAGGGGGGATGAGAGTTGTTAGGATGTCGAGATCAAACCCACAAGACATGCTTCCTACATATCCTCATGAGATGAATCTAAAACAATGTAGTTTAGTGCCACTTAATAGGTAACATCACCTTTTATGTTCATGTGACAAGGACCCAACCATGCAGTTTAACGTCATGCAACAAGAACACCCAAGTAGAAGGTTCATGGTTAAGGAGGGTGCATGACTTATAATGAGGTGGACCAAGGGACTCAGGAGCGATATGGTCTCCTCAGTAGATATGAGCCTATAGGGGATGTGACCCAAAGAATATTAGGGTGTATTTAGGTGTTGGGTTTGGACCTTAGGGAGGATTCCTATATATCATAGTTAGTTAAGAATTGAAGTCCACATAGTTCTGTAGGTTGGGGATTACACATGGAAGCTATCCATTTGGGTTCGAATATTATTGGGGATTACGCATGGAAGTTTACCTTTTGAATGGAAGTTGGTTATTACATCTATATACATGGCCCTTGGATTTGGGTATGGTAGGGGATTATACCAAATAGGAGGTTGTGTGATCGGGGCTTATGCATAGAAGCTTCCCATTGGGGGGGGGCATGACCTTGAGGCTTACACTGTATAGGAGGCCCATATGGTGCTTCTTCATTAGGAATATGGCCCTTTGAATCTTATGTCATGGTTTTGGGGATTATACCATATAGGAGGCCCATTTTAGTTTCGAAGTTGGGGCTTACATCTATGGAGAATGCCTGTTTGAGTAGATATGATTAGGGATTATACCATATGGGAGGCCCATACGAGGTTTGTAATCATGCAGTTTTTATGATCGCTACTAACCTCTAAGACCTTGTGAGTCATGCTCGGTGCAAGAAACAAGAGTAATAATTAGACCTGATGATCACATGATCTTCTCTACTTGCTAGTGGAAAAGGTGATGATTCCAAAAGTGAGAGGTATATTGAATTTTATGTGCCTGTTGCCTATTTTATTTTTATATCTAGGACAGTCACATATGGTGATCCATTCAACTATGTCCCGAGCAGAGGCAAAGAGTAGAAAAAGTTTCTCCTCTCACAAAAAATGATAGGGGATTAATCCAGGAGGGATGCCCTGAAATTGGTTCTGGGGAGAAGGATCTCATCCCATGTCGAAGGGAATAGAAAATGTGATCCTCACCCTCCACCCCTAGAATAGGGTGGTTCATGTGAACACTCCAAGGATGGAACCCACATTACCAGAATAATGTAAACCCAAGTATATTCTAAGGGCCCTCATTACTACAGAGGTTACCTACATGAGTCCTCCTACTAAGGGTATGAAAACTTGAAAGGGCATACTGATGTACCTGATGATATTATCATACTTGTTAGGTGGATTTGGAAGGGGTCTTGTCCTGATTCTGTTAGACTGGTTCATGTAAGGGCCAACATGGGATAGATGACATGATAAAAGAGAATGATGGGAGTTGGAGAGTAGAGTTTGCTGGGATTCTACATTCAGTGTGACATATTATTGGGAGGAATGGGGTTACCTCCGTGTATCATGTTGCTATCTGGGTGAGGGTACCTTCTACATTGCACTGTGCCACGCAGACTTGGGGTTTTTCCCACGTAGCGTGTTGCTATGCATGGCTAGGATCAGTCAGTGTAGAATATTTCTATACAGAGCCAAATTTATCCCATGTATCATTTGGATATACAGGGTAGGGTTTCTCCCATATAGAGTTTTTCTATGTGGGGTGATTATCCGTAAAGGGGTTATCCATTTATGTCCTGTAGAATGAAGTCTGCAAAGGGGTTTTGAGTTTTCAGGAATTGGATGATTTATTATTTTCTCCTTACAACTATGTGGTATATTTTTACCTTCTAATAATTTTCAAAGGTGATACAGCTTTCATGGTGCCTCCTCTATCATTTACTTAGGACCTCTTCAGTTTAGTATTCATCTGTTATTCACTTCTAGGCCCCCCTCGAGGTCAATTTATAGAAGAACAAAGAGACCTGATATTGGCATGGCCGGTCATACATGGTGGGATGGATGACATATTTTATGGGAGCCCATAAATGGTGCTCCATCTTAAGAATGACTTAGTCAATAGGGCGTATTCATTCACAGAATGGGGTCCATTATTTATGGGGTAGGAAATCATCTCCTTGGCCCTAAAAATGACTTTGTTTCATTTGCGGGCACCGGTTGTACCACCTCATCTTGCGAACTATTTAGTTCATGGGAGATAATCATTCATAGGGGAAGAAATCACCAACTTAGTCTTTCAAATAAATTTGGTTTCATTTTAAAGTGCTGGTCATATCACCTCCTCCCATGAACTTTTTATTTTGTGGGAACTTTACGAAACAACAGGACACTATGTGGAGCGACAGTCCACAAAGAAATTTTTTCTTCATGGTTTCATCCCATTAAATATTTTCTTCAATCTATTCTTGGGTTTATTTCTACCCTTTGATGATCCTAATATAATTCTTCTCTTCTTTAATGTAGAATTTTCAAGACCAAAAAATATCAATCCTTGAGAGGTTGTGATGCAAAATAAATTACATCAGTTTATGAGGTAGTAGTCTGTAGTACAAATGAATGATAATTTCTTTTCCCATTTGATGGAAGGAGTAGATGGATATAGGTTATTCCATTAACATAATAAAATAAAATTATATGGTATATAATTATGTTATTATATCATCACATTTTAAAAATATTTGAAGGAGTAAGAAGAAAAAATAAAACAAAATATATGGTTAAGAGCTATACCTCTTCTTTGAACAATCTATTTTTCTTTACAACTTAATCCCTCTAAGTTTGGTATTATTCCTAAGAAAGACCTATATAATGAGGGTAGGTATTATGATATGGGATTTGGGTAGGACTTGGCTGAACTAAAAGTATTTTGATGCATGAAGAAAGGATGAGAGGAGTTTCCCTTTTATAAGAGAGGGGAGAGACATTCTTGGAATTACTTAGTGTTAAATTAATATAAATTAATTTTCATCTTCAAATGGATCCAAATTGATATTATTTTAAGTTAGATTAGTATGAGTTGAAATACTGTAATACAATTTTTTTACTAGTTTAGGTGATGTTTTCATCCTTATATTTTTATTTTAAACCCCGTTAAATTTTTTAACATATACCGTAGTATTAATGTTTTTTACAATAAAGGAGTCAAGAATGTTTCTACAAAATGGATAATGAACAATAAATGGACAATTTTTGATATTATAACTATATTAAATTCACATTTTTTAAGATAATATTTTTTGTGATTTTAAATTGTTTAATAAAACATTATTTATTATTTAATATCATTAATGTCAAATTTGTAACTATTTATTTAATTTGAATTGAAAAACAACATGAAAAAAGGGAATTAAAATATAATTATTTAAAACATCCATAAAATATTATATTTATCTATAAAATTTTTGAAACATAATAATTCATTAAAATTATATTACTTTTAATATTTTTAGAATCATTAATTTTATTCTTCTATTAATTGAATAAATACCGTGTCGGCGTTGTGTAATCATTTAAGATAATTATTTCATCACTAAAAATTATAAATAAATTACCATGATAAAAAATAATTTAAATTTAAAATAATAAATTATAACTAAACATAAGTTGTTTTCATCCCTTTCCCAAAATATTATAGATATTAAAAATAAGAGAGTGATATTTTTGACTGTATCCTTTACATAAATATTATAAAGGTTAAAGTCAAGGCTTAATGGAAAAAAGTTCTATTTTAAATGGTTGGATGATTATGGAATAAATATACTCATAAAATGAAATAAAGGTAATTTTTAGTGTCATTTTTTGTCTTTTTCATATTATTTTAAATTTTAATTACCGGATTTACCCTTACCAAGGTGACAATTATTTATTACTATTACAATTCATAATTTCCAAAAAATAAAATGGTCCAATTTAATTTTTTTGAATTTTGGATTCCAAATATGGAATCCATTTTTAATTATTCTATTTCTAGAATTGATAAAAATTAATTTAATATTAAAACACAAAATTCAATGAAAAATAACTTTTATAAAAATGCATTTTTATGCCCAAAAAAATGAGAATACTAAAATTAAGTATACGATGATTCAAATTTAATTAATTATATTTTAATTAATTAAATAAGTCTTATGTAATTTTTTGATGAAATTAAAATAATAATGGGACTTTGGAAAGGAAATGAAAACTTTACAAAAAAATGTTATTTTTCACCATTCACTAAAAAATCAATATTTTCATAAAAATAACAAAATTTCACCCTAAGATAATTTTGATATGATGATTTCAAAAATGAGTTAATTTTTTAAAATTCAAATTTTAAATTTATAAATTAATTTTTCAAATAAAAATTTATAAGAATAAGAGTTTAATAAAACTGTTTCCTTTTAAAAATTACTTAATATGTTTATAATGAATGTAACTATAAAAAATCTAATTTATGAATGAAAATAATTTATTCTAATATTACCTAGGTTGTTAAATTCTTTCCTAATTTTTTTTTAATTTACATCCTCACAATTTTATAAATTATTTAAAAAATTTGGGATATCTTTTCCTCATAGTATTTTTATATTGCCATGTTTCTTTTTCAAACATATGGGTTTTACAAAAAACCTTAACTCAATAAATTACATTATTCTGAAATACTTGTTCTCTATAGTCCAGAATCTGAAAAAGTTGCTCCTTATATGAAAGTTTATATTCTAATTGAACTACCTTAGGGATCAAAATAGGTGATGAATCCAACCCATATTTTCTTAACAATAAAACATAAAATACATTTTTTACCTGAGATAAAATCCGAGTAAAGGAAACTTGGTAGGTAACTGATCTAAATTTATCCAGGATTTTATATGGTTCAATGAACCCTAGACATAAATTACCCTTTTTACCAAAACAAATAATTTTTTCCATGGATATAATTTAAGAAGAACATGATCTCATAGCTCAAAATAACGACCTTTCCTTTAGTTATTAACATAACTTTTCTTCCTCATATGATATATCCTCATATATTGATGAATAATATTCCCCTTATCAACCATTTCTTTTACCAACTCTTGTCCCATCAAATTCCTTTCTCAAAATTCATATAAAAAATATAGAGTCTATACTACTTTCCATGTAATGCATCAAAAGGTTCCATATGTATAATGGAATATAAAATATTATTATAAGAAAATTAATGAAATATAATGATCCCAACTTCCATAGAAATCCATTGAAAATTATTTTATCATGTATTTTATGGTTTGAATTTCTCACTTGGACTATCTATCAAACTCAGGATGAAAGGCTTTTTTGAAATTTAATTTAGTACATAATGACTTCTAAAGTCCTTTCCAAAAATTTATGTGAACTTGTTACCATGATCAGATATAATGTAGATAGAAACTCCATGTAAATTGGCTATATTCTTGATATATAATCAAGAAAACTTATCTAAAGACATAGTATGTCAAATGGGAAGTAAGTGTATAGATTTATTTAATCAATCAACAATAAATCTAATTACATTACTACCTCATGATGTCTTCAAAAATCTGACCACAAAATTGATGAATACATTTTCCCATTTCCACTATGGAACTAGAAAAGTCTGAAGCTTTATCTATACTAATTTTCATTCTAATTTAACCTAATGAAATGTGAAAAAAATTCAAGGTAAATTTAGAATTATTTATTTTCATTCCATCCCACCAATTTTACTCTCTAAGGTCTATATAGATCATAATGTTTCTAGGATGAATGGAAAATGGGGAAGTATGAGATTCACTAAATAATTATCTCTTGAATCGGGAATCAAAAGGTACACATAGTTGTTTTAAAAATATGATAATACCTCATTCATCAATATTAATCTTTTTAAACTTACCATTCTTAACATATTTCACCATTTCTTATAAAACATGATCCTCCTTCTGAGTTTTCATAATTTTTTTGACTAAGATGATTGTATTTACTCCTGAAACAAAATATAGTAAGTTCTTTCATGCACAATTTCTAGTCCAAAATTCATCAAATCATTAATAAAATAGTCACGTTTTAAACCTAACCTGGTTAATGTAGTATTATTTTTTTAACTCACAGCATTAATGACTTTGATTTCTTTACCTAGATGATAATGAATTGTGTAGTCATAATTCTTTTTCAATTCCACCCATCTCTTTTGTATCATGTTTAAATATTTTTAATGAATATATACTTAAAAATTTTATGATCTATATATATTTCATAATTTACTCCATATAAATGATGTCTCCATATTTTTAAAGTAAACACTATAAATACCGATTCAAGGACATGTTTAGGAAAATTTTACTCATTTGGTTTTAATTGACGTGAAGCATAATCAATTACCTAAAAATTATACATTATAACATAATGAAAAACTCTTAAAGAAGAACAACTATAATTAAAAAATTCACCATTTCTAGATGATAGGTCTAAAACTAGAGCATTCACTAATATTATTTTAAATTTTTATAATAATTCATCACATTTTTTTGTCCAGATGAACCTAATACCCTTTCATGTTAACATAGTTAGTCGGCTAGATAGACATGGACATTTTTCAACAAAACCACTAGTAATAGCCTACTAATCCAAGAAAATTATGAGTATTAGTAGAATTTTTAGGTATTGGACATTAATCAACCAGTTTAGTTTTAGCGAGATCAACTCTTATGACATATTTATTTATGATGTGTCCATGGAATGAAATATAATGTAACAAAATATCACATTTTCCAAATTTTTATATAACTTATCTTCATTCAGGTTTTATAGAATAATACTTAGATTTTTTCCATGATCCTCATATTTTTTTTAATAAATCAAGATATTATCAATAAACAAAACCAAAAACTTATCTAAATATTCATGGAAAATCTATTAATAAGATCCATAAATATAGTTGGAGCATTTTTTTAACCCAAAGGGAATAACAAAAAACTCATAATTTCCATACCTAATAGAAAGCATTATTTTTGGTATGTCATCCTTCGTTACCTTTAGTTTATTTTACCCAAACCTAAGATCAAAATTTGAGCAATACTGAGCTCCCAAGAGCTATTACCACTTTTTTTGATTGAACCAAATCTTCTGAATTAATTGGAATTGATTTCAAAACACCCTTCTACTTATTGTCTTTCTACCTTCCATCATTCACATTCTTCTTTAGAAACTCATACACATAATGGGCCATATAATTTCATTTAAAACATTTTACTATCTACTTATCAAAATTTCTCTTACCACTACCAAGATATTTTTATTCCATCTAGTTCCATATGACTAGACTTACCGCATCAGAAGAAATACATAGATTTAATAAGGTATTCTGTATGGTTATTTTTACCACACTTATAACAAATTAGAAAATTTATTTTCTTACCTTAAGATTTATTTGATTGGTTATTTCCAATTACATGCCACCAGGACCTCTTTTTATGATTGTTTTCATAGAATTCCTGGTCATTGAAAAATTATATTTCCACCTTTTCATCACATAAAACAATTTTTTCATAACTTTTAAATTCATAGGAATCCATTTTACATTGATATCTTGGGTTCAATATTGAGTAGAACTGATTAAGTTTACTATAATGAGACCAAATAATTTTTTTTGCATACCTTTCCAATTAATTGAAGTTTTCTCCATACAATCCCATTGAATATTTCCCCTTCTACCTTAATTACAATAATTTTTTCCATCCTAATTCAAACAAAATTAGGAAAATATTTCTGAACAAAAATATTTTTCAATTTAGCTAATTCCAAGTTATCAATCAATTTACTTTCTCTTGTATTCTTAACAATTGTTGACCATCGACCAAGTTCACCATAAAAATGGTAAATAATAAGAATTAACTTTTTTATTCTATGAATGACCCATGATTTAAAATATCTTTTCAAGTGTTTTTATCAATCCATCAACTAAGACTTGGCTGGAAGATCCGTTGAATGATAGAGGGAGTTGAATCATAAAATTATCTGCTATTGAAATTATTATTTGTGGTAGATGTATTTATTCTTTATCATGGATACCACCACCATTTATATCTTAAATAAATTGGGTCATTACTACAAAAAATTTCCCTGTTCCAATTACAACCATTCTAAGTTACTAATTTGTAAGGAAATTGTCCTCTTGGTGCCTTCCCAATATATTTTCCCTATTTCCTATATAGAAAACTATTCTGAACATACATTGTTTAGATTAAGAAACATGGTAATATTCAAGTTATATAACATTATAACCATAAAATGAAATCTCTTAAGGTTATTGAGTTAGATTATCCTAACCTCAAATATTATTTAAATCATTCCACTAATACCAATTATTAGGAAAAAACCTTAAACATTACATAATCTTGTGATTTAATTCAAGGATTTTTTATCTTATATTTTAGGTTCATTATGGTTTAGAGTTTTAAAGGATTAATAAATCACCCTTACATAAATAAATATTACATCACAAAGTGGAAATTTACACTTAGTATCAGTTTTCCTATAAAAAACTTTTAATATATAACAGGTTTTATTTTCATGACACATCTTCACAATTTTCAACTTAACCTCATCCTTTTCCCTACTCTACCTTAAAACAATGTGGAATTTTTCTTTTAAAATATGGTATGGGAACAAAAATATCAGCGAGAGACATAAAATAAATAAATAGATACATTAGTCTATGAGTACTTATAAAAGGTTTCCTTCTTCAAAATAAACTTTGGGTTCAAAATAGACATTTTCCTACCCAAGATATCAACTTATCTACCCAAATAGTTTCATAAAATGTAACGCCCGACCCTAGTTACCCAGAGTTGGTGCATTATTACATAACATTGGCATGATCACAAGAAAGATCAAATCTCGAAAGACCGATTGGTTTAGTAGCCTTGGAAACACTAGATATATTCATAAGTCTTACATTACATCATAAAATGAAAAACTACTACAACAACATATTGTCTCCATAAACCACACTCATATCCCCACATAATATCCCTGCGGGTCATTCATAATTTACTTCTTCACTTCCTGGGAAAAATAAAACATAGAAAAGGGGTGAGCTCAAATGCCCAGTAAGGATAACAATATACCGGAAACTTTCATAAATAAGAATAAACATTTAAGGCTATGTATAACTAAAACAAAATCCTTTTAAACTTGAACTTCAACATAGTATGGCAAAAGTAAAATGAAATAATGCCATTTACTTGTTCACATGGATATTCTACTAATCGAATAATCACATGCAATATCAATAACCACTTTCGTAATGTTGGAATGCATAATGCCAGACTATCATAACCACATAGCCAAGGCCTCGTGCCAAGACTACAAATAAGATTTTGCCAAGGCCTTGTGCCAAGACACTAGTTTGTCTCATGAGACCTACCGATGCAATGTTTATATAAAATACTTACATTTAAAATTGCTAAAAAAATACTCCAGTGTTTTTTTGAAATCATTATGCAAGCTTTTGAAAACAAAATAACTAATTCTGAGACTGCTCGACTAATTATAGGCCATGATGGGTCCACTTCCAATCCCTTACTATCTAACACACTCGAGAGTCAGGTTTTCTGAAAACATTTTTAAGCTTGCGTTAAATGCGTATACATTTGCACTAGATTTTCATATTTTTGAGAGAAATATCTCTTTTTTTTGAAATCATTTAAAAGTCACATAATTATAAAATAAAACCTTTACATTGAAAATAATCTTATAAGATTGTAAGGAAAACTTTGAAGATTTTATAACGGTGGAAAATAACCGCACCCGCCGTATAAGTTAAAAAAAACATTCTTACCTTAATTCTGTCGAAAAGGTTAAAAAGGACCTTGTTTTGAAAACGACGGAAAGATTCCTCTTATAAAAAGTCAAACAAGGGTATAAATGACTTTAACCCATATTCTTGTAAATAATAAAAATGTTTTGAAATACATTTTGAAGAAACATGGATGTGGATGATAAAGAGATCCCAGTAGATTATTACGTATAAACAACCTCGGATAATGAAGAGATTGTGAAATAACCCTTACCTTGCAATTTTCCTTTGTTGGGGTAGGTTAGCCTCCTGTATAATGGTGAAATAATTGTTATTAAATTATACAAGAATCATATATATTAATATGATATCATATATGATATTTTAATATTGATTTGATAATAATATCTTAGTATTATCGTTGTTTCGGATGTTAACTTACTTGTTTTCTTTTATATGTTTTGTTACGTAATACATGTTTGTAAAGGATAGGTTGTATATTATTCATATCCAGAATGATATCAAGTCCTTAAACATCATTTTTTAAATCATCAAATGATAATTATACATTAATGGATACGATGGAGAATGAATCTCATCGCGTTCGTGGAGACGGTAGTCCGTACGTACGCACGAGCGACAATATCATTTTTTTGATATTAAAATAATATATAAATGGTTGTTATATCATATATAAAGAATCATTAAAATGTTGTATTTATTATTTACATGAGTTACATATCATTATTATACCCATCCAAAAAATATTATATTGAATAACAATTACACCACGACGTGGAGACGGTAAGCCGTACGTACGCACGTATGGTGACATGTTATTCAAAGGGTGGATAGAATACTGAATATGGTTGTACCATATTTATAATAACATCACATTATATATATGATACTGGAGTTATTATTTTATAATGGTAACAACAAAGGAAGAAGAAGTGGAAGAAGAAATGAACTTGGAAAAAGGGTGGTGAAATCATTACCTCTTCTTCGGGTTCTTCCTTTTGATTTGATCAAAAGGGCTCCTTAGGTTGGCTTTCTGATCAAACTAAGGCATCTAGGTTGTAGTGAGGGAAGTTTGGAGAGTATTTGGGCAGAGTTTGGCCGAACCAAAAGGCTTTTATGGTGTGAAGAAATGAGAAGGAGGAGTGCCCTTTTATAAGAGGGGTGAGGGGCACCTTTGGAAAAGCTAAAGATATTAGTTTATAATAAATTCATAATCGGTTTCCAATGGCTCCAAAGTTGACTATTCAAAGGTTAAGGTGGGGATGGGTCGAAAAAAACTCAACCAATAGAATTTAGACAGGTTTGGGTACTTATATTAACCTTATCTTTAAGTATTAACTCTAAGTTAATTAGTTTCACTTTTACAATGTCTCTTTGTATTTTTATATAATATGGTTAATAAACTTACTATATACATCCAAGAGACCCCCAAGTGGTCCATTAATGATGATCCTATCATGATATAAGTCTCTTGGCCGAACCTTAGATTTTTAGGAATTTAATATCAATTAATAATATAATAGTTTTTTTAAGAATTTTTTAATGTCAATTTTGACACTATTCAATAGTTGATTTTTTTGAAACTCATAACAGATTGATTACTTCGAAAAAAGTAAATTATATCAATACTAATATATCATATTATCCTAGAAAATTAGTTTAATTCATTAAAAGTTTCATATTATATTTATTTGGGTATTTATAATATCAATTAATTTAATTTTGCACTATTTTAGTAATTACTGCATTATCATTGTGTCATAAATAAAATAAATTATTTAATGTCTAAAAATTAGAAATAAACTATCATTATATATTAAATCATTTTATCTTTCTAATGAATATTTATAATCTAAAATCCAACATATATAACCCTATGTAATAATTGTTTTTATTAAAGATATCTGCTTGTGTCATTTTTGTATTCATTTTAACTTAATTAAAATAAAGTGTCCCTATCACCTACAAGTGGCACCATGGGGTCCCCAAATCGACCCAAAGATGCCTATGGTCGAACATGTATCAACCAATAAGGTTAGGATACGTTTTAGGGTAATTTAGTATTATTATAATATTATTTTTTAACCCTTATTTACCAGATTTACCCTTAACCATGGTAAATAAAATATTTACCACAGTAATTATTCAAAATGTCTAAAAATAAAATTTACCTATTTACACAATTAGGAAATCCTGATTCAAAATATGGAATCAATTTTTCTAAATTCAAAACACAGAAGTGGCAGAAATTAATTTAAAATTAATTCCCGCTGTCAAAACAAAAAGCGTGTTTTTAAGAGATAATAACTATCAAAAGATTGACACTTGTTTATGTTCGATTTAATTGTAAAATTATGTCCAATGACCAACATTATATTAAATGGTAAAAATATATTCTAAATATACTTTAAAACCACTCAAATTCATAATTTATCACTATTAAGTATTTTGATTAAAAATGTTGTTTTTAATTAAAATTTAGTAATGTTCACTATTCATCAAAATATGAAAGTTATCCGAAAAGTACCAAAATTTCACCTTAGGATAAATTAGATATTCCGAATCCAAAAATGAAGTCCATTTTGAAATATAAAATATATATAATTTCAAAAATTAGGTATTACTATTCATAACGGCTAGTTTGATTGGTTGTGGTGTGTGTTAAAACTCAAGGTTGCATACAACACACGCTACTGTATTATTCAAAGAAAGCGTACCGTGAAATCTTGGGATGTTTCATTTTAAATTTTTGATGTCCCCATTTAGTCAAAAAGTTTAAAATATTTTATTTAAAAAGGGTTCACTATTAAAAGTTGATAAAAGTGCAATACTGAAAATGAATTTGTTCTTGCATTATGTCTAAGATACTCATAATATGGAAAAATTATAAGGATTATATAAAGTTTAAAATTTAGTTAATACTATTCATAACCTCTTTTGAATGGATTTTTGGTAAGTCATGGTGCAATTGAACTCGGTGTTGCATGTAGTGCAAGTTATTGAATTATTTTGAAGAAATAACACATTATGAATTCTTGGGGTGTTACATTCTCCCCTCCTTCAATAAATTGCGTCCTCGCAATTTGAAATTGTTCTTCGAAAATAAAAGGTTGAAAGTAGAAAATATATTTGTGGGAAAACTCACATCGAAAATTGGGTTGCTAAAATTTAGTCTTAATATGAGGAAAAGAGAAATCAAAGGGTCACCACCAAATTATGATCTCGATTAGAAGAACATTGGTGGCAATTAGAGACATATAATTGGAGAAAAACGTAAATATTTATAGGTAGTGATTGAGGTCATCAATCAAAAACAAGTATAAAATTGAGGTCCTTAAACTCATCAATCTATGATGATTTGAAATACCATCGGTTCAACAACACATAGGGTATTGGGATAACACATTTTTGACGTTTCAAAATATCTTAGTTGAAATCCCACATCGAAAAATGAATTAATGAGGCCTCTATTTAAAACAAAGAGTGGAAAGTATGAAGATTACCAAAAATAACACATACTAGGGTTTCATGTAGGAAAATATGGATATGGAAGAGAAATCTAACCATCAATTATCTGATGGAGAGTGGTAGAGAACATGGCTATGAAAAGGCCAAAAATCCCAAAGCCATAAATTAGTGATGATTTAAGGTACCATCTAGGACAACATTTTTGTTCTAAGTTCCTTTTATTAATGTTGAGGAATTTATTTATGAGATTGGCTAAGATCATAAGGAGATATACTTACTTTATAATAAGAGTTTTATCCATTAATAAATTTCTACCACAAACTCATCTTTCACTCTAAAAGATAATAGAATGTAATTTTTTTTTTCTATTTATACTATTCGTACAGGGTTCCAAAATAAATGAATTTATAATTCATCTACCGGATCTTTTAAAAAAAACTACATTATTTAATCCAGGACATCTCATGGGCCAGTGGTAGGTGATACACCCTTGTCGCCCTTCGGTTGCGGGTTCAAGTCTCACAGCCTTGCCGGACGCAACGGGTTACCGCCCGACCTCCGGGTTGTCCTTTTATGGCAATTCAAAATAATCCAAACTAGAACCATCCAAAATAATTCTGTCCAAACTCACAGTCCAATATTTATAAGGAAGGTAAACATAATGTAGATCCTTTTTACCCCATAATAGCATATGAATACCTTCATCATGTATTCTTTTAATACACTGAAACATCCTGAATTACCATATTCCTTATTGATTACATTCATTCTCCCTTATTCCATATAGAATGCTGGATATACTTCATCAATCCAAAAATGTTTTAAACCCCAACAATGATGGAATATACAAATCATTAATCATTTCCAAGGTAGTCAAGAATATCCAATATAATTTTTCCAAAATAATCATGTATTATTCGAAAATCACTACCTCGTTATCAGAACTATATTATGGTTTATCATTCTCTCAACCATATATTTTCCAAAAATTTATCCTGCTATTGAGTCACTTTTCTTTGTTCCACACAATCTCAAGTCCTTAATGAAATAGTACTGCAGTACAATCCTTATATACTCCATAATTATTATAACAAGTACATTGTTGATATTACACTCAATTGACATAATCAACATAAGAACTCTAATCATTCCTCTTCATCTGTGGTAGTATCATAACTTGATTATTATCCAATAACATCATTTGCGGCATAGTCTGATGACTGGGACATAGGTTCGCGTAGTGTCCAAACTCCTTGCAAATGAAGCATTGTACATTTGAAACCATTTTCTTACCCTTGCAGTCACGTACTTTGTGCCCTTTTCCTCCACACTTATAACAAACTCCCATTCCTTTCAGGCAAGTTCCAGGGTGTTTCTTTCCACAGTTACCACATATGGGAAAATTCTTCTTTTCCCTCTTCCCTTTATCCATCTTTCTCTCTTCCATCCTTTTCTTCTCTTGCTTCCCTTCAAAGCCATAGGACTCAGTAAACTCTTTACTTATCTTATCAACACATGATATTATTTCTTCATATGATGATAATACATGCGAGACTATTTCTCTTGTAAATTCTGGCTTAAGACCATAAAATATATGATCCTTCTTTCTCTTTGGATCATGTGCATTTCTGGAGTTCTCATTCCTTCTACTGGGCGCCATTTCTAAACAATGGCATACACTAGATCAGTTTATGAATCAAAATACATAATCCCATACTTATAAAACACTTAACATAAATTGAACTATTTATGGATATAATCCATAATCATAAAAATGTCTCCTTTGAGGATGTATATACTCATAAACCCTTCATAATGGTTTGAAAAGAAAATGAGAATTATCCTAAGCATATCCCCCGGGAGTGTCGTAACCAAGAGTGCAGCAAGGCCCGTTGTCGTGCACCAGTTCCCGTTCGAGTCTAGCTCAAAGCGGTGTTTTCAGGTTTTACCCCTAGGTACATCTGTGCCAGAGCCGCCTCTACCTGCTCGTATCCAGAAAGGGATGTATTGCTCGGAAAACTCACAAAATCTCTACAATACAAAAATTCTAGGAAGTTCTTCTATACTAATCCTCAAAGTTCATCTTAGGTCTACGTGCTCTAATCAGAGTTTATCTAAATCTAGCTTCCAAGGTTTGTACTAAACTTCCTCTGATACCAACTGTAACGCCCCAACCCTAGTTACCCAGAGTTGGTGCATTATTACATAACATTGGCATGATCACAAGAAAGATCAAATCTCGAAAGACCGATTGGTTTAGTAGCCTTGGAAACACTAGATATATTCATAAGTCTTACATTACATCATAAAATGAAAAACTACTACAACAACATATTGTCTCCATAAACCACACTCATATCCCCATATAATATCCCTGCAGGTCATTCATAATTTACTTCTTCACTTCCTGGGAAAAATAAAACATAGAAAAGGGGTGAGCTCAAATGCCCAGTAAGGATAACAATATACCGGAAACTTTCATAAATAAGAATAAACATTTAAGGCTATGTATAACTAAAACAAAAGCCTTTTAAACTTGAACTTCAACATAGTATGGAAAAAGTAAAATGAAATAATGCCATTTACTTGTTCACATGGATATTCAACTAATCGAATAATCACATGCAATATCAATAACCACTTTCATAATGTTGGAATGCATAATGCCAGACTATCATAACCACATAGCCAAGGCCTCGTGCCAAAACTACAAATAAGATTTTGCCAAGACCTTGTACCAAGACACTAGTTTGTATCATGAGACCTACCGATGCAATGTTTATATAGAATACTTACATTTAAAATTGCTAAAAAAAATACTCCAGTGTTTTTCTGAAATCATTATGCAAGCTTTTGAAAACAAAATAACTAATTCTGAGACTGCTCGACTAATTATAGGCCATGATGGGTCCACTTCCAATCCCTTCCTATCTAACACACTGTAGAGTCAGGTTTTCTGAAAACATTTTTAAGCTTGCGTTAAATGCGTATACATTTGAACTGGATTTTCATATTTTTGAGAGAAATATCTCTTTTTTTTGAAATCATTTAAAAGTCACATAATTATAAAATAAATCCTTTACATTGAAAATAATCTTATAAGATTGTAATGAAAACTTTGAAGATTTTATAACGGCGGAAAATAACTGCACCCGCCGTATAAGTTAAAAAAACATTCTTACCTTAATTCTGTCAAAAAGGTTAAAAAGGACCTTGTTTTGAAAACGACGGAAAGATTTATCTTATAAAAAGTCAAACAAGGGTATAAATGACTTTAACCCATATTCTTGTAAATAATAAAAATGTTTTGAAATACATTTTGAAGAAACATGGATGTGGATGATAAAGAGATCCCAGTAGATTATTACGTATAAACAACCTCAGATAATGAAGAGATTGTGAAATAACCCTTACCTTGCACTTTTCCTTGGTTGGGGTAGGTTAGCCTCCTGTATAATGGTGAAATAATTTTTATTAAATTATAAAAGAATCATATATATTAATATGATATCATATATGATATTTTAATATTGATTTGATAATAATATCTTAGTATTATCGTTGTTTCGGGTGTTAACTTACTTGTTTTCTTTTATATGTTTTGTTACGTAAGACATGTTTGTAAAGGATAGGTTGTATATTATTCATATCCAGAATGATATCAAGTCCTTAAACATCATTTTTTAAATCATCAAATGATAATTATACTTGAATGGATACGATGAAGAATGAATCTCATCGCGTTCGTGGAGACGGTAGTCCGTACGTACGCACGAGCGACAATATCATTTTTTTGATATTAAAATAATATATAAATGGTTGTTATATCATATATACAGAATCATTAACATGTTATATTTATTATTTACATGAGTTACATATCATTATTATACCCATCCAAATAATATTATATTGAATAACAATTACACCACGACGTGGAGACGGTAAGCCGTACGTACGCACGTATGGTGACATGTTATTCAAAGGGTGGATAGAATAATGAATATGGTTGTACCATATTTATAATAACATCATAGTATATATATGATACTGGAGTTATTATTTTAGAGTGGTAACAACAAAGTAAGAAGAAGTGGAAGAAGAAATGAACTTGGAAAAAGGGTGGTGATATCATTACCTCTTCTTCGGGTTCTTCCTTTTGATTTGATCAAAAGGGCTCCTTAGATTGGCTTTCTGATCAAACTAAGGCCTCTAGGTTGTAGTGATGGAAGTTGGGAGAGTATTTGGGCAGAGTTTGGCTGAACCAAAAGGCTTTTAAGGTGTGAATAAATGATAAGGAGGAGTTCCCTTTTATAAGAGGGGTGAGGGGAACCTTTGGAAAAGCTAAAGATATTAGTTTATAATAAATTCATAATCTGTTTCCAATGGCTCAAAAGTTGACTATTCAAATTTTAAGGTGGGGATGGGTCGAAAACAACTCAACCAATAGAATTTAGACAGGTTTGGGTACTTATATTAACCTTATCTTTAAGTATTAACTCTAAGTTAATTAGTTTCACTTTTACAATGTCTCTTTGTATTTTTATATAATATGGTTAATAAACTTACTATATACATCCAAGCGACCCCCAAGTGGTCCATTAATGATGAACCTATCATGATATAAGTATCTTGGCCGAACCTTAGATTTTTAGGAATTTAATATCAATTAATAATATAATATTTGTTTTAAGAACTCTTTTATGTCAATTTTGACACTATTCAATAGTTGATTTATTTGAAACTCATAACAGATTGATTACTTCGAACAAAGTAAATTATATCAATAATAATATATCATATTATCCTAGAAAATTAGTTTAATTCATTAAAAGTTTCATATTATATTTATTTGGGTATTTATAATATCAATTAATTTAATTTTTCACTATTTTAGTAATTACTGCATCATCATTGTGTCATAAATAAAATAAATTATTTAATGTCTAAAAATTATAAATAAACTATAATTATGTAGTAAATCGTTTTATCTTTCTAATTAATATTTATAATCTAAAATCCAACATATATAACCCTATGTAATAATTGTTTTTATAAAAGATATCTGCTTGTGTCATTTTTGTATTCATTTTAACTTAATTAAAATAAAGTGTCCCTATCACCTACAAGTGACACCATGGGGTCCCCAAATCGACCCAAAGATGCCTATGGTCGAACATGTATCAACCAATAAGGCTAGGACACGTTTTAGGGTAATTTAGTATTATTATAATATTATTTTTTAACCCTTATTTACCAGATTTACCCTTAACCATGGTAAATAAAATATTTACCACAGTAATTATTCAAAATGTCTAAAAATAAAATTTACCTATTTACAAAATTTGGAAATCCTGATTCCAAATATGGAATCAATTTTTCTAAATTCAAAACACAGAAGTGGAAGAAATTAATTTAAAATTAATTCCCGCTGTCAAAACAAAAAGCGTGTTTTTAAGAGATAATAACTATCAAAAGATTGACACTTGTTTATGTTCGATTTAATTTTAAAATTATGTCCAATGACCAAAATTATATTAAATGGTAAAAATATATTCTAAATATACTTTAAAACCACTCAAATTCATAATTTATCATTATTAATTATTTTGATTAAAAATGTCATTTTTAATTAAAATTTAGTAATTTTCACTATTCATCAAAATATGAAAGTTATCCGAAAAGTACCAAAATTTCACCTTAGGCTAAATTAGATATTCCGAATCCAAAAATGAAGTCCATTTTGAAATATAAAATATATATAATTTCAAAAATTAGGTATTACT
This sequence comes from Viscum album, assembly GCA_963277665.1. Lineage (NCBI taxonomy): Eukaryota > Viridiplantae > Streptophyta > Magnoliopsida > Santalales > Viscaceae > Viscum > Viscum album. The sequence continues at coordinate 1,942,235,496 of OY728119.1, read as the reverse complement.
ATTCATAACGGCTAGTTTGATTGGTTGTGGTGTGTGTTAAAACTCAAGGTTGCATACAACACACGCTACTGTATTATTCAAAGAAAGCATACCGTGGAAGCTTGAGATGTTTCATTTTAAATTTTTGATGTCCCCATTTAGTCCAAAAGTTTAAAATATTGTATTTAAAAAGGTTTCACTATTAAAAGTTGACAAAAGTGCAATACTGAAAATGAATTTGTTCTTGCATTATGTCTAAGATACTCATAATATGGAAAAATTATAAGGATTATATAAAGTTTAAAAATTAGTTAATACTATTCATAACCTCTTTTGAATGGATTTTTGGTAAGTCATGGTGCAATTGAACTCGGTGTTGCGTGTAGTGCAAGTTATTGAATTATTTTGAAGAAATAACACATTATGAATTCTTGGGGTGTTACATAAAATATATCATAAGAAATCTTAAAGGAAAAATAATATGCATAAAGGTTTCTTTTCAGTGATGAAAAAATCATGAAAACTTTTTCACAAGTTATAATTTTCACCCTTAAAAAGTAGAAAATAATTTACTTTAAACATAATCTCATTATCTTACCTTGAAAAATCATAATATTTCTATAAAAAACTATATAAATCATAAATAAATCATATATGTAACTTAAGGCATCATTTTCATATCACTATTATAATTAATCTTACAAATAGAATAAACTTCATGGTTACAAATAGAATAACCTTGATGTTTACAAATGGAATAACCATTATGGTTAAAAATGGAACTACCTTAATGATAAATCCCAATAATATCTTAATAGAAATATAATTATCTTATTCCATCCCTTTACCCAATGAATTAGAGAGATATACTGGGATCAACCATCCTCAGTTGATAACAAAAAAACACATAATCATAAATAATTACAAAGAACCATAAAATAATCATAATACATGAAATATTGCATCATAAAAACATTCTTCGTACCTATAAGAATTAATTTTCTTATATTGATATATCCATTTAATTTAAAACCAAATTTTCAAAACTAAAATTCCTATAATAAAAGGAAGGAGGGTTTTTCTTTTAATAAAACATGGAATATTATAAAAGAATCTAAAAATAAAATAATTTTTTTAGTGGTGATAAAATCCATTGAGGTCATATACATTAAAATAGAACAATCCTTTTATCATTTTGTTAAAACATTACATATAAAACATGGAAAATTATTCCTTTTAAAAGACTTTGAGGGATATTCAAAATAGACATAAAATTTAATTTTTAATTATTTTATTTCAAAAAAAAATGTTTATAAAATAATTTTAATAATATGGACATTGAAGAAAAATATTTAGAAAATAGATTTTTTAAAACATTTAAAATGAGGTTTTTGAAGTAAAGTGTTCTTTACACCGAGTCCAACTCATCATGTAAATTCCTTATCTTACTAAATAATAAAACTAAGTTAATTATTTTATTTATTAAGAAACTTTTTCATGTTTATTATTTCCTTTACCATGTTACAATCAATTACCTAATCAATTAAGTTCATGCCTAACATTTTGATGATATTTGGATCATATGTACAAAATGACTTCTCTGGGTTGACTATGGTAAAATAAGTCATTATTAAATCATATAAAAACAATCATAATGAAATAATGATCATTTATATATAAATTATACTTTTAAAACCAAATATTATAGATGGTTATGAAAAATGAACTATGTTACAATCATGGAGACAGTAGGATGTACGTACACATGAGTAACACTTCCATTTTTAACGATCATGATGGTAAGAAGGTAAGTGTTATTATATATTTACATAAATATAATTATATCATAAATATAAATATTATATCTTTAAATAAATTTATATATATCATCTATATGATGTGTTGATGAAAAACGAATCCCATCGCTTCGTAGAGGTGGTAGTGCACACGTACGCAGGAACGACAATATAATTTTTCAGTGAATGGAAAGGTAAGAGAGAAAAATATATAATATCATTAATCCATTATAAAAATTTCATTAATATAATATATATTAATTAAATTAATGATTATATACAACCATGATAGGTGGTGATGGAAAATGAATAACATCGGTTCGCGAGGTGATAATCCTCCGTACACACGAACGATGGTTTTGTTTCCCATTTGAAGGAAAAAAGATGGATATAGCTTATTACATTAACATGATAACATATCATTACATTTGAGATATTTATGTTATTATATAATCATGGTTTTGAAGAATATTTTAAGGAGGTGTAATAATAAATAAATAAAAAACATTCAGTTAAAAGTTATACCTCCTCTCCAATCAATCTCATTATCTTTACACCTTAATCCCTTGAAGGTTGGTATCATAACCAGAAAAACATCTATAATAAGGAAAGGTATTTTAGGTAGTTAATTGTATAGGTATTGGATTAACTAAAATCCTTTTTAATATTTAATAAAGGAGTAAATAAGGTGTCCTTTTATAAGACATAGGAGGATAATTCTAGGAATTAGTTAATGTATTGAATTAATGTAAATTAATTTTTAGCTTCAAATCGGTCAAAATTGATATAATTATAAGATAATATAATTATGTGTCTAAATTACCTCATAAAATAAAATTTGGATGGTATCATAGTTTTTTTACACTAATGGTGTCAAGAAATTTACTATAAAATGAAAAATGGATCATAAATGGAACATGGTTGATATTATAAACCATATCCCATTAAATTTTTTGGAGATAATGTTTTTATAATTTTAAATTATTTAATAAATCATTTTTAATATTTAATATCATTAATTTCTATTTTAGAACAATTTATATAATTTATTGAAAACAACATAGGAAATAAAATATAATCTATTTAAAAATATCTAAAATGTTATATTTATCTAAAAAACTATTGAAAAATAACAATTCATTTAAATTTTATATTAATTTTAATATTTTTTGAATCATTTATTTTATTTTTTTATTAATTTAATAAATACTGTGTCAGTGTTGCATACACAATTAAGGTAATTATTTCATCACTAAAAATTAAAAATAAAATAACATGATAAAATATAATTTATCTTTAAAATAAAAGTTTACAATCAAATATTTTTTTCATCCCTTTCACAAAAATATTATATATATTAAAAGTAAGAGAGTAACATTTTTAACTTTATCCTTTACTTAAATATTATAAAGGTCAAAATCAAGGTGAAATGGAATTAATGTCATAATTAAAATTTTGGATGATTATGGATAAAATAGTCTCAACCAATGAAATAAATGAAAGTGTTAGGGTCATTTTTTAGTTATTATAATTTTTAACCTTACTTACTCAATTTACCTTTACCAAGGAGACAATTATTCACTACGACCACAATTTATAATGTCAAAAAATAAAAGGGACCTATTTAAAAAAAATTACATCAAAATTATAAATATAGAATCTATTTTTACATATTTAATTTATATTAATTTAAGAAATTAATTTAAGATTAAAACACAAAACAATATGAAAATAAATTTTAGAAAAATATGTTTTATGCCCAAAAAATGACCTTATAACAAAATAAATTATAGTGACGATTCAAATGTAATTAATTAGATCATATATAATTAAATGACACTTATGTTAATTTGATATAAAATTCAAATAATAATGGTACTTTTGAAAAGAAATGAAAATTTTACCAAAACCAGTATTTTTAACTATTCATTAAAAAATCCATATTTTCTGAAAAGTAAAAAAAATTCACCCTAAGATTATTTTGATATGATGATTTTAAAAATGATTTTTTTTTTCAATTTAAAATTTTAAAATTTTAAAATTAATATTTTAAATAAAAACTTATATTAGAAATAGTTTACTAAAACCATTTTTGTAACACCCTAAGATTTTGGAAAATAAAACTATGTTTGATAGCATATTCAACATGCAACAGAGAGTTTAAACAACCCATGATATACATAACTGTTATAACTAGCTGTTAAATTGGTGGGTATGAATAATATTAAATACTTTGTAATATATATATATATATATATATAAATTTCATACTCAATATAAGCTATTGATAAATTTTTGGTAAATAATCAATCAATTTTTAGTAAAGTAATTTTATTCTTCAAAAATATGTTTTCTTCTAAAATGTTTTTTATTGATTTTAATAAAAAAATATTATAATTAAATTTTAGAAATTTTAGAAAATGTATTCGGTAAAATGAAATTATTTTTTTTAAATTGTCATATCAAAATTTACCTTGGTTGATATTTTGGTATTTTTCCAAACATATTGATTTTTCAATGAATAGTGAAAAATACCACTTTTTCTAAAAATGTCATTTATTTTAAATAAATTAACTAATTTAAAAGTAACATTATGTTTTGAATATGATTTAAAGTAAAATAAGTATTATTTAGTAATATTTAATCCAATTAATTTCTTTTGAATCAACTTTATATTGTATTTTAGTATATAGTTTCCTTTTGGTTTAAAACTGATTTTTTTCTTAAAATTATTTTAAGGTGCATAATGTTTCTCCTTTTTAATTAATTAAAAAAACACTTAATGAGTAATTATTTAAATTTAATTTATAGATTACATAAAATTATATATTAATTTATATTCATAAAATTATTATTAATAATCTCTGAGTTAATATAAAATCATTTTTTTCTTGGAAAATACACTTCTTGAAAACTCATTTTTTTCATCGCTTATGCTGGTTTAATTTTAAATTTCACTTTACTAATTATTTTATTTTAATTTGTTAAAATAGGTTAATTTTTTTTAATCATAATAATTTATATTATTTAATAATTTAAACTTTATTTTTTTACCATAATTAATAGTGAAAACAATAAAAATAAATTACCATTGTTAAGGTCTAAACGGGTTTACCAGGGGGTTAAAATAAAAAGATAAGTGTCAAAATGACCTATTTTTTCTTCTAGAAACTATTTTATAGAAATATTTAGACCTTATAAAGTATAATTATTGATAAGAGTCCATTTTTATCTTTGTGGCATGTGAAAAATGTGGGTATATCTTTTTCTTTTAAAAAATTACTAGTGTGCCACTCACCTCACTTATAAAAGGACAACCCATGTCCTCTATTATTAACAATTTAAAACCTTTTTTTTTGGAAAATAACTACCCAAATAACTTAAAAAATTACATAAATTAATCATATAATCCTTGGGTTTTTCATAAATCCATTCTAGTAATACTTTAGGTATAATCCTAAAGAGGTGGTATGAGAAGAGGAAAAATTTATAACTATGAATTATTGTTTTATTTCTTCTTCAAACCCATTAAAATATTATTTACATATGATCATATGATTAAAAATATAATATATAATTATATTTTATTATATTAATCACATAACCTAAATCCATCCCATCTTCCATAAAATGAGATACGAAATCATCATTCATGTGTATAGAAGAATACCGCCTCATAAACTGATGTCATTCGTTTTCCATCATATCCTATCATAGATTTTTGTAATTATAAAATTAAAGTATATATATTATATTTCTAAAATATTTATATTTATTTATTTATTATTTCACACATACCTTATTAATTTAAATTCGATGGGGAATATGATAACGTCGCTCTTGTGTACGGCAGACTACCGCCTCACAAAGTGATGTGATTCGTTTTTCACTAATTATTTACAAGAAAGGTAATAAGGTTAATTTTAATAAATATATGTGATTAAAATGAGATAATAATGATGTTAATGAAATATTTTTCATTATTAAAGGATTATATATCATTTTATTTCTTACACTAAAAAATTATAATGTCATTCATATATGTGTGGACCACCACCTCCATGAAGCGATGCGATTCTTTTTTCATCACCACATCACAAGAATGATATATATAATCATATTTAAAAAATAATATTCTATTTATGAAATTATTATCATTATATAAATATAAAATAATTCATACCTTTTTTCCAAGATGATCATTGAGAAATGGAAATGTTACTCATGTGTATGTATGACTTGTCATCTCCATGATCACAATGTAGTTTATTTTTCATAAACATTTTTCATGATTGGTTTTAAAAGTATAATTTATAAATAAATATGATAATTATTTAATTATTATTAATTTTGATATGTTAAAATAATCACCCCTTTGACCACTTTCAACACATCGAATCTGTTTTGAAATAACGAACTGAACGTGCTCAAAACACCTGAAGTGGACTTAACTAATTAAGTATTAAAAAATTACATTATAAAAAAATAAAATAAATGATTTATGTATAAGGTTTTAGACCTAGGAAATTTTTTTATGAAATTAAATAATCAATATAGTCTTATTATAAAATAGTTAAATACATTCATGGAAAATTTGGACTCGAGGTAAGGGTTTTTCTCATCTCACATTTACTTCTATGAGACATATGGTATATTCACCAAATGTTTTTTATTTTGTGGTGTATATAATATCAATTTTACACGTAATATCATGAATAATTAATAAATAATTTTATTTTAAGTTTCAAATATAATTAACTTATCCAAGTTTATTGACTTGAAAGTTACCAAGTGGTAAAGAGTTTCTTCACTCAATTTCTATTCGTTGGGTTATAAAAATTATTCATTGAATCCATTATGATATCATTTTGTGTGAATTTATCTCTAAATTTAATTATTATGTATTTACACCTATTTATTATATATTAACATTTTTTTAACACATAATATATCCTTTGATTAATTCTCAACTCAATGATATGATCTTTGTAAGGCTTAATCATCCCAAATTCCTTCCCTTGGTACATATGTTTATGATATACACCTATCTTCTTTAAGAGGTGTATATAATAAAATTTTGGAATTTTATATAATTTTATAAACTAATTTTAATGATATTTAATGTTACATTTGAAGTTATTATTTAATGGTAATTACAGTTAAAGAGTTACTAAAATGCTAAAGACATTATGTTATAATTTTCTTTCTTCCAGGATTTTTTATGTTCAAGTTTCTTTTAGTGGAAATAATATGATATTATTTTACTAAAAAAATATATTTTATTCTCATATGGTTTTTTTTCACATGTTTAATTTCCATTTCCTACCTTATTGGTTTAATAAATATCAAGAAATTTGTTTTCAAGTGATACCGGTAATGTATTTTTTTTAGACCAAGAATATTTCTCTTCCATATTAATGTTTTGAGACACAAATATATTAATTCCATAAAAATATAAGATAAAAATTGTTTCTTGACAAAGATTACTAGATGCATGTAATTATATAGACAATTTATAAAGTTATTGGATGGATATTTATGAGAAGTTTTAAGTATCATGTTTTTTAAATGCTCCTAAAAGATATTGAAATTGAAGTAAAAATGGGCAGAAGTCCCAAAATGAGAAGTTAGAATTAATGTTTTTATTTTTTTACAATAAAAATGAGGAGAAATCAAAAGTTAAATCCAATATTTCCATATGAATAATAATTTTTTGATTAAAGTATTTAGAAGTTGAAACATTATAGTCAACCATTTCAGTGGATCAAGTTTCTGGATAAAATGTTTATGTAATGTTCAAGTGGGAAATTTTTTTACATGATTTTTTAAGTTTGAAGTTATGAAGAGTACTTAATTAGGAAATAAATATTTTGAGTCCATCACATGATGAACCATGAGATGGAGAAAAAATTATGAACATATGCAAGGAATTAAAACTAATAGAGAAGGTTCCAATTGAAGAAAAAACATTGGATAAAATTAATTGATATCATCAGATAAGAAAATATAGGAATATTTATCCAACCATGTTTTGTATATAAAGTTGTGTATAAAGATTTAATTGAGGTAGGATGATCGTCAGAATTTATAAAAGTGAGGAAAAGTAGAGAAGGGAAGTTTTATCACTAGATAGAGGAGTTGATAATGAAGACATTAGACAAACCTTATGAGATGGGTTTCTAAGAAAATTTACATAACTTTGTAAATTCCTTTGTAATGAGATGATTTTTTTTTCAATTTTTTAGTTATTAATATTGGATATTATAGATCAAAGGTTTTCCTTATTTATGAGGTTAAATAAGTTTGAAGAAATGTTTGAATCACTCGAGTCTTCATAAAGGTTCAAGAAAATTCTAGAATGATCTAGAAGGCTCAAGAATCTTCAAGTGAATTTCTATTTAGAGAGAAAACAAAAATGTCACTACTGGAAATTAAGCCTTCACCAACAGTTTAAAACCATTGGTAAAGGCTTCCAAACCGTTGGTATATAGTATACAAACGGTTTGGAAAACCGTTGGCAAGTAAGGTGTGGTAGTATCCCATTACCAATGGTTTTTGTATAATCGTTGGCAAAGGAAGTTTAATTGGAGTATTTACAATGGTTTTACAAACCGTTGGAAATACTGAGTGTAAATGTTTTTATCAACGGTTTTCAGAAACCGTTGGTATATATTAAACACTATACCAATGGTTTAGAACCTTTGGTATAGTTTTTAAATTTCTATTTCGAAAACTATTATACCAACGGTTCAAAACCATTGGTAATGTGTTTTCCAAGAACTTTTATACCAATGGTTTAAAACAGTTGGTAATGTATTTTTCCAGAACTATTATACCAACGGTTTAAACCATCGGTAATGTGTTTTTCCAGAACTGTTGCACAACAGCCCTCCAGTAGCCCCTCTAGTATACACCTACATAAAAAATATCACAAAAACCACATACAGACTTAAAACAGCATAAAAAACACCTAAAATAGCACAAAAAAAAACACATAAAACTATCAAACTCTTCCAACCATGTTATGTACTACAATTCCCTATTTCAATCTTCATATGACAACAATCATCCAGTAGAGTTAATAAAAGTTTCAATAACTCAAACATTATTTACAACCATTTCTATCTTCAAATGACAACCACTCTTCCAATAGTAATTCACCTCACCCATGCACAACCCCCCCCCCATGTCCCCATAAGATTCTAATAGGCAGAATAGTCTGGGAAATACTTATTAGAGTTGAATAAGAGTTTGAAATTGGATCAAATCCCAATTTTTTTTTCTGATCCTAGATTTGGGTATGCAATGATTTGTGATGCATTTTGCATTGAACTTGTATTTTTTATAATATATAGTGAAAATGTATTTTCTTAGGAGTCTCGTCACTTATGACCCCATGAGTGAAACTACCCAACTCATGAAAAAGAGTTTGCAACTATCGTTGATGATTGTAAATTTCAGTTGTTGTATTCAATTAAAATGATGTCCTTTTGAAACAAAAGAGAGACACTTTGAGTGGTGCTGGCCACACTGTGCCTCGGATTGAGGTGGGGTTGACTCATACCTGTCAAAAATGACCCATGAATTGTTTTCCTAAAGTATCAACACAATCCGAATTCGTTTGGTCTGTTTTCCATATGCCGGTTATTTTTACTTAAAAGCGTATCCATTTTAAATAAAAGAAAGAAAATTTGAGTGGTATAGGCCACAACATGCATCAGATTGAGGCAGGGTTGAAATGTAGACGTCAAAAATGACCCATGGATCGTTGTCCTAAAGTATCAATAGAATACAAATGCGTTTGGTCCATTTTCCGTATGTCAGTTGTTTTTTTCACTAAAAATGTTGTCCATTTCAAAGAAACGTGATACACTTTGAATGGTGTCGGCCACACCGTGCCTCGGATTGAGACGGGGTTGACTCGTACATGTCAAAAATGATCCATGGATTTTTTTCCTAATGTTTCAACAGAATCCAAATGCATTTGGTCAGTTTTCCGTATGTCGGTTGTTTTCACATAAAATCATGTCCATTTTAAACAAAAGAGAGACATTTTGAGTAGTGTCGGCCACACCGCGTCTCGGATTGAGGTGGGGTTGACTCGTAAACGTCACAAATGACCCATGGATCGTTGTCCTAAAACATAAACACAATATGAATGTGTTTGGTCCATTTTAAGTATGCCAATTGTTGTTCTCACTTAAAACCTTTTCCATTTAAAACAAAAGAGAAACACTTTGAGTGGTGTCGACCACACTAGCCCTCGGGTTGAGGCGGGGTTGACTCATATACGTCACATATGACCCAAGGATCATTGTCCAAAAGTTTCAACAGAATCCTAATGCATTTGGTCGGTTTTTTGTATGTAAGTTGTTGTATTCACTTAAAATGATGTCCTTTTGAAACAAAAGAGAGACACTTTGAGTGGGGCCAGCCACACAACACCTCAGATTGAGGTAGGGTTGACTCGTACACGTCAAAAATGACCCATGAAGCATTTTCCTAAAGTATCAACACAATCCAAATGCGTTTGGCCAGTTTCGACCACCCCACACACAATTTTCAAGCGCACTAAACACCTAAAAAACACATATTCAGCTGTGCCGTGCAAATCATGTGTCCGAATGTTGTGACGTCTCCTTGTAAACCTCACAAATAATAATTAGGGTGCTTTCGTGTGATTTCAAGTCATTCTGATGTCGTTCGACATGCATTTGACCGTTAAACACATGTTTTGGCCATTTACGACACACAAAGTGCGTTTTCGTCCAGCACGGTCACACAACACCTCCGATTGACGTTCTGTCTAGCCGAACATTTCACAATTCACCCACCCTTTTTTGTCATCCGATTTCATGGAATTCTGAGGTCGTTCGACCAGTTTCGACCACCCCATGGGCGCTTTTCGAGCGCGCCAAACACCTAAAAACACATATTCAGCTGTGCCACACAACCCACACGTCTAAATGACATGTTTTCTCCTTGTACACATCACGAATAATAATTAGGGTGTTTTCATGTGATTTCAATTCATTCTGATGTCGTTCGGCATGCATTTGACCGTTAAATGCATGTTTTGGCCATTTACGACAGGCAGAGTGCTTTTTCGGCTAGTGCGGTCACACGACACCTCCGATTGATGTACCATCTAGCCGACCATTTCAAAATTCACCCACCCTTTGTTGTCGTCCGATTTCATGGCATTCCGAGGTCGTTCGACCAGTTTCGACGACCCCAAGCGTTCTTTTCAAGCGCTCCAAACACCTAAAAAACACATATTCAGTCGTGTCGTGCAAACTATGCATCCAAATGACGTGTTGTATCCTATTACACCTCAAGAATAATAATTAGGGTGTTTTCGTGTGATTTCAAGTCATTCCGATGTCGTTCGGCATGCATTTGACCGTTAAACGCATGTTTTGGCCATTTACGACACGCAGAGTGTGTTTTCGACCACTGTGGTCACACAACACCTCATATTGATGTACCGTCTAGACTACCATTTTAAAATTCACCCACCCTTTGTTGTCTTCTGATTTCATGGCATTCTGAGGTCGTTCGGCCAGTTTCGACCACCCCACGCACGCTTTTCAAGCGCGTCAAACACCTAAAAAACACATATTCAGCCGTGCCGTGCAATAAGCGCATCCAAATTATGTGTCGTCTCCTCGTAAACCTCAAGAATAATAATTAGGGTGTTTTTGTGTGATTTCAAGTAATTCTGATGTCGTTCGGCATGCATTTGACCATTAAACGCATGTTTTGGCCATTTACGACAAGCAAAGTGCGTTTTTGGCCAGCACGGTCACACGACAGTTCCGATTGATATATCATCTGGCCGAACATTTCAAAATTCACCCTCCCTTTGTTTTCGTCTGATTTAATGGCATTCTGAGGTTGTTCGGCTGGTTTCGACCACCCCACGCGCACTTTTCAAGCGCGCCAAAAACCTAAAAAACACATATTCAGCTGTTCCACACAAACCAAGCATCTAAATGATGTCTCGTCTCCTCGTACACCTCACGAATAATAATTAGGGTATTTTTGTGTGATTTAAAGTCATTCTGATGTTGATCGGCATGCATTTGACCGTTAAACACATGTTTTGGCCATTTACGACAGGTGACATGCGTTTTCGGCCACCGCGGTTACATGACACATCCGATTGATGTTTTGTCTAGCTGACCATTTCAAAATTTACCCACCCTTTGTTGTTGTCCGATTTCATGGAATTCCGAGGTCGTTCGGCCAATTTCGACCACCCCATGCCCGCTTTTCAAGCACGCCAAACACCTAAAAAACACATATTCAGCCATGCTGTGCAATCCGCGCGTCCGAATGACGTGATGTCTCCTCTTACACCTCACGGATAATAATTACGATGTTTTCGTGTGATTTCAAGTCATTTCGATGTCGTTCGGCATGCATTTGACCGTTAAACGCATGTTTTGGCCATTTACGACAAGCGGAGTGCGTTTTCGGCCACCGCGGTCACATGACACCTCCAATTGATGTTCCTTCTAGCCGAACATTTCAAAATTCACCCACAATTTGTTGTCGTCCGATTTCATGGAATTTTGAGGTCGTTCGACCGGTTTCGACCACCCCACGCGCGCTTTTCAAGCGTGCCGAACACCTAAATACACATATTCAGTCGTGCTATGCAATCCGCGCGTCCGAATGACATGACGTCTCATCGTACACCTCAAGAATAATATTTAGGGTGTTTTCGTGTGATTTCAAGTCATTCCGATGTCATTAGGCATGCATTTGACCGTTAAACACATGTTTTGGACATTTACAACACACGGAGTGCGTTTTCGGCCAGCGTGGTCACACGACACCTCCGATTGACATGTCGTATATCCGACCATTTCAAAATTCACCCACCATTTTTTGTCGTCTGATTTCATGACATTCCGAGGTCATTCGACCAGTTTCGACCACCCTACGCGCGCTTTTCGAGCGCACCGAACACCTAAAAACACATATTCAGCCATGCCGTGCAAACCGCGCATCCAAATGAAGTTCCATCTCCTCGTACACCTCAAGAATAATAATTAGGGTGTTTTCGTGTGATTTAAAGTCATTCTGATGACGTTTGACATGCATTTGACCGTTAAACGCATGTTTTGGCCATTTACGACACGCGAAGTGCGTTTTTGGCCAGCGTGGTCCCACGACACCTCCGATTGATGTGATGTCTGGATGACCATTTCAAAATTCACCCACCGTTTTTTGTTGTCTGATTTCATGGCATTATGAGGTCGTTTGGCCGGTTTCGACCACCACACGTGTGCTTTTCAAGCGCGTCGAACACCTAAAAAACACATATTCACTCATGTCGTGCAAACCACAGGTCCAAATAACGTGTTGTCTCCACGTACACCTCAAGAATAACAATTAGGGTGTTTTCATGTGATTTCAAGTCATTCCGGTGTCGTTGGGCATGCATTTGACCGTTAAACGCATGTTTTGGCCTTTTACGACATGCAGAGTGCGTTTTCGGCCAACACAGTCACACAACACCTCCAATTGACATTCCATCTAGCCGAAAATTTCACAATTCACCCACCCTTTGTTTTTGTCCGATTTCATGGCATTCTGAGGTCGTTCGGCTGATTTCGACCACCCCACGCATGCTTTTCGAGCATGCCGAACACCTAAAAAATACATATTCAGTCGTACCGTGAAATCCGTGCGTCCGAATGATGTTCCGTCTCCTCATACATCTCACGAATAATAATTAGAGTGTTTTAGTGTTATTTCAAGTCATTCCGATGTCGTTCGACATGCATTTGACCGTTAAAAGCATGTTTTGGCCATTTACGACAGGCGGAGTGCGTTTTCGGCCAGCTCGGTCACACGACACCTCTGATTGACGTGCCATCTGGCTGAACAATTCACAATTAACCCACCCTTTTTTGTCTTCCGATTTCATGGCATTACGAGGTCGTTCGGCCGGTTTCGACCACCCCACGCACGCTTTTCAAGCGCACCGAACACCCAAAAAACACATATTCTGTCGTGCCGCACAATCTGTGCATCCAAATGACGTGTCGTCTCCTAGTACACCTCACGAATAATAATTAGGTTGTTTTCTTGGGATTTCAAGCCATTCCAATATCGTTCGGAATTCATTTGACCATTAAATGCATGTTTTGGCCATTTACGACACGCATAGTGCATTTTCGGCCACCGCGGTCACACGGCACCTCCGATTGACGTGACGTCTGGCCATCCATTTGAAAATTCACCTATCCTTTGTTGTCGTCCGATTTCATGGTATTCTGAGGTAGTTAGGCCGGTTTCGACCACCCCACGCGCGCTTTTCAAGCGCGCCGAACACCTAAAAAACACATATTCAGCCGTGCCATGCAAACCGTGCATCAGAATGATGCATCGTCTCCTCGTACACCTCAAGAATAATAATTATGGTGTTTTTGTGTGATTTCAAGTCATTATGATGTCGTTCGACATGCATTTGACTGTTAAATGCATGTTTTGACAATTTACGACACGCAGAGTGTGTTTTCGATCAGCGCGGTCACAAGACACCTCCGATTGACGTGCCATCTGGGCGAACATTTCACAACTCATCCACCCTTTGTTGTCGTCCGGCTTCATGGCATTCCAAGGTCATTCGGCCAGTTTCGATCACCCCACGCACGCTTTTCGAGCGCGCCAAACACCTAAAAAACACATATTTAGCTGTTCCGCACAATCCGCACATCCAAATGATGTGGAGTCTCCTCGTACACCTCAAGAATAATAATTAGGGTGTTTTTGTGTGATTTAGAGTCATTCTGATGTCGTTCATCATGCATTTGACCGTTAAACGCATGTTTTGGCCATTTACGACATGCGGAGTGTATTTTCGGCCAGCGCGGTCATGCGACACCTCCGATTGACATGTCGTCTGGCCATCAATTTCACAATTCACCTACCCATTGTTGTCGTTTGATTTCATGGCATTTCGAGGTCATTCGGCTGGTTTCGACCACCCCACGCGCGCTGTTCGAGCGCGCCGAACACCTAAAAAACACATATTCAACCGTGTCATGCAATCCGTGCATCTGAATGACATGTAGTCTCCTCGTACACCTCACGAATAATAATTATGGTGTTTTTTTATGATTTCAAGTCATTCTGATGTCGTTCGGGATGTATTTGACCGTTAAACGCATGTTTTGGCCATTTACAACACACGGAGTGTATTTTCAGCTAGTGCGGTCACACGAAACCTCCGATTGACATGCCGTCTAGCTGACTATTTCACAATTCACCCAACCTTTGTTGTCGTCCGATTTGATGACATTTCGAGGTCGTTCGACTAGTTTCGACCACCCCAAGCATGCTTTTCAAGCACGTTGAACACCTCAAAAACACATATTCAGTCGTGCCGCACAAACCGCATGTCCAAATGAGGTTACGCCACCTCATACACCTCAAGAATAATAATTAGGGTGTTTTCGTGTGATTTCAAGTCATTACGTTGTCGTTAGGAATGCATTTGACCATTAAAAGCATGTTTTGGCCATTTACGACACACAGAGTGCGTTTTCGGCCAACGCAGTTGCAAGACAGCTCCAATTAACGTGCTATCTGTCCGAACATTTCAAAATTCACCCACCCCTTGTTTTCGTCTGATTTCATTGCATTCAGAGGTCATTCGGCCGGTTTCGACCACCCTAGGCACGCTTTTCAAGCACGCCGAACACCTAAAAAACACATATTTAGCCGTGCTGCTCAAACAGCGCATCCTAATGACGTTTCATCTCCTCGTACACCTCAATAATAATAATTAGGGTGTTTTCGTGTGATTTCAAGTCATTCCGATGTCGTTCGGCATGCATTTGATTGTTAAACTCATGTTTTGGCCATTTACGACATGTGAAGTGCGTTTTCGGTCAGCACGGTCACACGACACCTCCGATTGACGTGCCATCTGGCCGACCATTTCAAAATTCACCCACCATTTTTTTCATATGATTTCATGGCATTCTGAGGTCGTTCGGATGGTTTCGATAACCCCACACACGCTTTTCGAGCGCGCCGAACTCCTAAAAAACACTTATTCAGCCGTGCCGCACAATCTGTGCGTCTGAATGATGTGCCGTCTCCTCGTACACCTCAAAAATAATAATTAGGGTGTTTTAGTGTGATTTCTAGTCATTCCGATGTCGTTCAACATGTATTTGACCATTAAACGCATTTTTGGCCATTTACGATAGGCGGAGTGCGTTTTCCGCCAGCGTGGTCACACAACACCTTCGATTGACGTGCCGTCTAGCCATCCATTTCACAATTCACTCACCCTTTGTTTTAGTCCAATTTCATGGAATTCTGAGGTCGTTCATCCGGTTTCGACCACCCCACGCACGTTTTTCAAGCGCGCTGAACACCTAAAAAACACATATTTAGTCGTGTCGTGCAATCCGCGCGTCCGAATGATGTGCCATCTTCTCGTTAATATCAGCAATAATAATTAGGGTGTTTTAGTGTGATCTCAATTCATTATGATGTCGTTCGGCATGCATTTGACCATTAAACGCATGTTTTATCCATTTACGACACGCGGAGTGCGTTTTCGGCCAGCGCGGTCACACGACACCTCCGATTGATGTGTCGTCTGACCGAACATTTCACAATTCACCCACCCTTTGTTGTCGTCCGATTTCATGGCATTTCGAGGTTGTTTGGCCGGTTTGGACCACCCCACAAACGCTTTTTAAGCACACCGAACACTTAAAAAACACATATTCAGCCGTGTCGTGCAAACCGTGTGTCCGAATGACGTGTCATCTCCTTGTACACCTCAAGAATAATAATTATGGTGTTTTTGTAACGCCCCGACCCCAGTTACCCAGAGTCGGTGCATTATTAAATAACATTGGTATGATCACAAGAAAGATCAAATCTCGAAAGACCGATTGGTTTAGTAGCCTTGGAAACACTAGATATATTCATAAGTCTTACATTAAATCTTAAAATGAAAAACTACTACAACAACATATTGTCTCCATAATCCACACTCATATCCCCACATAATATCCCTGCAGGTCATTCATAATTTACTTCTTCACTTCCTGGGAAAAATAAAACATAGAAAAGGGGTGAGCTCAAATGCCCAGTAAGGATAACAATATAGCGGAACATTCAAAAATAAGCATAAACATTTAAGGCAATGAATTACTAAAACAAAAGCCTTTTAAACTTGAACTTCAACATAGTATGGCAAAAGTAAAATTAAATAATGCCATTTACTTGTTCATATGGATATTCTACTAATCGAATAATCACATGCAAAATCAATAACCACTTTCATAATGTTGGAATGCATAATGCTAAACTTTAATTACTTTTCAAGGCCTCGTCCCAAGACCTTGGGGCTAACTGTAACCGGAACCCAACCCGGAGTGCCTCTAATAACCGGACACCAACCCGGAGTGCCTCTAATAACCGGACACCAACCCGGAGGGCTTACTTTTACCAGTCCCTAACATGGAGGGCTTACTTTTACCAGTCCCCAACCTGGAGGGATTACTTTTACCAGTCCCCAACCTGGAGGGCTTACTTTAACCAGTCCCCAACCTGGAACATACTTGTCCAACACATTCATATGAAGTAAAGATTGAAATATAACATAAACATTCTTATTGGAACTAGTATACGAAATGTCAATACTTTCACCATAAACTATGAATGGTATAAAAATAGCACATCCACAGTCAAACATATCACAAAACCTTCAAAACAATATAGAAGTTTTGTATCATAATAAATCAACTTCAAATAATCTTAAAACCCATCAAAGGATGTTGACATAGATGAAATCAAAATTCTTTTTAAAGAAATATCTCCTTTTATTTTGAAATCATTTAAGATCCATATAAAATCAAACATTTTCTTTGAAAATAATCTTATAAGCTTTTAAGGGAAGCTTTGACGATTTTATAACGGCGAAAAATAACCGCACCCGCCGTATAAGTAAAAAAAACATTCTTATCTTAATTCTGTCGAAAAGGTTAAAAAGCACCTTGTTTGGAAAACGACGGAAAGATTACCTTACAAACCTCTTATAAAAAGTCAAACAAGGGTATAAATGACTTTAACCCATATTCTTTTAAATATTAAAAATGTTTTGAAATACATTTTGAAGAAACATGGATGTGGATGATAACGAGATCCCAGTAGATTATTACGTATAAACAACCTCAGATAATGAAGAGATTGTGAAATAACCCTTACCAGTTTGGTAACTTATGAAACATACAACCCATGAAAGAGGTATCATACAATGAATATGTAAGTACACATAAATTAGAGTGTATTACACAAAGAATATAATTATGGGCAGTACATACACCACACAAAAGGTAATGGTGGGAATATGGCATGAATCTCATGAGAATAAGGAGTGAGATGAAAACCCCTTACCACGTTAATCAACAGAGTCGTATGGCCAAAAGTTAATAACCACCAAATGATTTACAGAATAACATGAATATAAATATAATCATGATAATATATATCAAATGGCAGTACACAATACACCACTTTCAATAATTTAGTGGCGAACAATGGAAATCTCACGGAATTGAAAGTGAGATAAGAAAATCCCTTACCTTGTACTTTTCCTTGGTTGAGGTAGGTTAACCTCCTGTATAATGGTGAAATAATTGTTATTAAATTATACAAGAATCATATATATTAATATTATATCATATATGATCTTTTATTATTGATTTGATAATAATATCTTAGTATTATCGTTGTTTCGGGTGTTAACTTACTTGTTTTCTTTTGTATGTTTTGTTACGTAAGACATGTTTGTAAAGGATAGGTTGTATATTATTCAAATCCAGAATGGTATCAAGTACTTAAAAATCATTTTTAAATCATCAAATGATAATTATACTTGAATGGATACGATGGAGGATGAATCTCATCGCGTTCGTGGAGACGGTAGTCCGTACGTACGCACGAACGCAACTTCCATTTAATTTTTATTTTAAAAGAATTGAATCCAAATGATACTTAGGTATATTACTATTACAGTATAATATAATATTTTATATATGTTACTTAAGTTCATTAACACCATCCTTTATACGTTCCATGTGTGGTATGAAAGAGTCATATCATTTTAAGGGGGCGGTAGTCCGCACTTCCTCAAATGAAATTATCGTATGTATATACAACATGAAACGAATAATGGTATGAAATAAAATGGAATTACAGAAGCTTATATATAAAATATATATCATTAATATTATATTTAATTACAGTGCCATCATAATGGCCACCATGAGAGGCGGTAAGACGTATTTGAACAATCATCGTTTCGTGAGGCGTTAGTTTTCCATCCACAGAAACATTATGTTCATCATCCATTAGATGGAGTTGTGTGTATGTGTAGTTTGAATACTTCTTATAACAACATACTAGTATATTGAGGATACTGGTGTTGTTACAAAAGAAAGGAAATAAAAAGAGTTTGGGGGTTGGAGAAGCAAAATAAATGAAAATAATTTAAGAGAAATCGTTACCTTTAATTTAGGTAACTCACTTTGGTTGGAACCAAAGGACTTCATGAAATGCTTTCTGCCTAAGGGGAAGCTTCAAGGAGGAGGATAGGGATGTGGGGAGCTTAGTGGGGCAGATTTTGGACGAGCCAAGTGGCTTGAGAGGTGTGAGGAATGAATAGAAGTGGTCTCCTTTTATAAGGGAGAGGAGGGGCTCTTTAGGAAAGAGTGAAAGTATTACTTTATAATACAATTATATTCGGTTTATAATGGTCCAAAAATCATTGAGGTAGAAGCTAAGATGACTCATATTCTAAATAACATCAACCAATAAGAATTGGACAGGTTTTAGATAATATTTTAATCATTATAATCTTATTTATTTAAATGATTTGTTAATGAGGTAAACATTGCATCACTATTGTGTCATTAATAATTTAACTTATTTGATGTCTAAAAATTATAAATAAAATATAATTATGTAGGAAATCTTTTTAGATTTCTAATGAATATTTATAATCGAACATCCAACATGTATAACCCTATGTAAAAATTGTTCTTCTAAAAGATGTAAGCTTATGCCATTTTTATTTTTATTTTAACTTTATTAATATAAAGTGTCCCTACCACATACAAGTGGCTCCAAGGGGTCCCCAAATTGACCCAAGGATGCTCATGGTCGGGTATGTGTCCACCAATAAGGTTAGGACACGTTTTAGGATAATTTTGTATTATTATAATATTATTTTTTAACCCTTATTTACCGGATTTACCATTAACCATGGTAAATAAAATATTTACCACAGTAATTATTCAAAATGTCTAAAAATAAAAGTTACCTATTTACAAAATTTGGAAATCCTGATTCCAAATATGGAATCCATTTTTCTAAATTCAAAACACAGAAGTGGCAGAAATTAATTTAAAATTAATTCCCGTTGTCAAAACAAAAAGCGTGTTTTTAAGAGATAATAACTATCAAAAGATTGACACTTGTTTATGTTCGGTTTAATTGTAAAATTATGTCCAATGACCAACATTATATTAAATGGTAAAAATATATTCTAAATATACTTTAAAACTACTAAAATTCATAATTTATCACTATTAATTATTTTGATTAAAAATGTTGTTTTTAATTAAAATTTAGTAATTTTCACTATTCATCAAAATATGAAAGTTATCCGAAAAGTACCAAAATTTCACCTTAGGCTAAATTCGATATTCCGAATCCAAAAATGAAGTCCATTTTAATATATAAAATATATATAATTTTAAAATTTAGGTATTACTATTCATAACGGATAGTTTGATTGGTTGTGGCGTGTGTTAAAACTCAAGGTTGCGTACAACACACGCTACTATTTTATTCAAAGGAAAGCGTACCGTGGAAGCTTGGGATGTTTCATTTAAATTTTTTTTTGATGTCCCAATTTATTCAGATAGTTTAAAATATTTTATTTAAAAAGGTTTCACTATTAAAGTTGATAAAAGTGCAATACTGAAAATGAATTTGTTCTTGCATTATGACTAAGAAACTCATAATAGGGATTCTAAAATTATAAGGATTATATAAAGTTCAAAATGTTGTTAATACTATTCATGACCTCTTTTAATGGATTTTTTTTGTACGTCATGATGTGATTGAACTCGGTGTTGCGTGTAGTGGAAGTTATTGAATTATTTTTAAGAAATAACACACTATGAAATCCTGGGGTGTTACATTCTCCCCTCCTTCAATAAATTGCATCCTCGCAATTTGAAATTGTTCTTAGAAAATAAAAGGTTGAAAGTAGATAATATATTTGTGGGAAAACCCACATCGGAAATTGGGTTACTAAAATTTAGTCTTAATATAAGGAAAAGTGAAATGAAAGGGTCACCACCAAATTATGATCTCGATTAGGAGAACATTGGTGGAAATTAGAGACATATAATTGGAGGAAAAACGTAAATATTTATAGGTAGTGATTGAGGTCATCAATCACAAACAAGTATAAAATTTAGGTCCTTAAATTCATCAATCTATGATGATTTGAAATACCATCGGTTCAACAAAACATAGGGTATTAGGATAACACATTTTTGACGTTTCAAAATATCATAGTTGAAATCCCACATCGAAAAATGAATTAACGAGGCCTCTATTTAAAATAAAGAGTGGAAAGTATGAAGATTACCGAAAATAACACATACTAGGGTTCCATGTAGGAAAATATGGATATGGAAGAGAAATCTAACCATCAATTATTTGATGGAGAGTGGTAGAGAACATGGCTATGAAAAGGCCAACAATCCCAAAGCCATGAATTAGTGATGATTTAAGGTACCATCTAGGACAACATTTTTGTTCTAAGTTCCTTTTATTAATGTTGAGGAATATATTTATGAGATTGGCTAAGATCATAAGGAGATATACTTACTTTATAATTAGAGTTTTATCCATTAATAAATTTCTACCACAAACTCATCTTTCACTCTAAAAGATAATAGAATGTAATTTTTTTATTTATACTATTCGTACAGGGTTCCAAAATAAATGAATTTATAATTCATCTACCAGATCTTTAAAAAAAACAACATTATTTAATCCAGGACATCTCGTGGGCCAGTGGTAGGTGATACACCCTTGTCGCCCTTTAGTTGCGGGTTCAAGTCTCGCAGCCTTGCCGGACGCGACGGGTTGCCGCCCGACCTCTGGGTTGTCCTTTTATGGTAATCCAAAATAATCCAAACTAGAACTATCCAAAATACTTCTGTCCAAACTCACAGTCCAACATTTATAAGGAAGGTAAACATAATATAGATCCTTTTTACCCCGTAATAGAATATGAATACCTTCATCTTGTATTCTTTTAATAAACTGAAACATCTTGAATTACCATATTCCTTATTGATTACATTCATGCTCCCCTATTCCATATAGAATGCTGGATATACTTCATCAATACAAAAATGTTTTAAACCCCAAAAAAATGATGGAATATACAAATCATTAATCAGTTTCAAGGTAGTCAAGAATATCCAACATAATTTATCCAAATCAATCATGTATTATTCTAAAATCACTAACTCGGTATCAGAACCATATTATGGTTTATCTTTCTCTTAACCATATATTTTCCAAAAATTTATCCTGCTATTGAGTCACTTTTCTTTGTTCCACACAATCTCAAGTCCTTAATGAAATAGTACTGCAGTACAATCCTTATATACTCCATAATTATTATAACAAGTACATTGTTGATACAACACTCAATTGACATAATCAACATAAGAACTCTAATCATTCCTCTTCATCTGTGGTAGTATCATAACTTGATTATTATCCAATAGCATCATTTGCGGCATAGTCTGATGACTGGGGCATAGGTTCGTGTAGTGTCCAAACTCCTTGCAAATGAAGCATTGTACATTTGAAACCATTTTCTCACCCTTGCAGTCACGTACTTTGTGCCCTTTTCCTCCACACTTATAACAAACTCCCATTCCTTTCAGGCAAGTTCCAGGGTGTTTCTTCCCACAGTTACCACATATGGGAAAATTCTTCTTTTCCCTCTTCCCTTTATCCATTTTTCTCTTCCATCCTTTTCTTCTCTTGCTTCCCTTCAAAGCCATAGGACTCAGTAAACTCTTTACTTATCTTATCAACACATGATATTATTTCTTCATATGATGATAATACATGGGAGACTATTTCTCTTATCAATTCTAGCTTAAGACCATGAAAGATATGATCCTTCCTTCTCTTTGGATCATGTGCATTTCTGGAGTTCTCATTACTTCTACTGGGCACCATTTCTAAACAATGGCATAAACTAGATCAGTTTATGAATCAAAATACATAATCCCATACTTATAAAACACTTAACATAAATTGAACTATTTATGGATATAATCCATAATCACAAAAATGTTTTCTTTGAGGAAGTATATACTCATAAACCCTTCATAATGATTTGTAAAGAAAATGAGAGTTATCCTAAGCATATCCCCCGGGAGTGTCGTAACCAAGAGTGCAGCAAGGCCCGTTGTCGTGCACCAGTTCCCGTTCGAGTCTAGCTCAAAGCGGTGTTTTCGGGTTTTACCCCTAGGTACATCTGTGCCAGAGCCGCCTCTACCTGCTCGTATCCAGACAGGGATGTATTGCTCGGAAAACTCACAAAATATCTACAATACCAAAATTCTAGGAAGTTCTTCTATACTAATCCTCAAAGTTCATCTTAGGTCTACGTGCTCTAATCAGAGTTTATCTAAATCTAGCTTCCAAGGTTTGTACTAAACTTCCTCTGATACCAACTGTAACGCCCCGACCCCAGTTACCCAGAGTCGGTGCATTATTAAATAACATTGGCATGATCACAAGAAAGATCAAATATCGAAAGACCGATTGGTTTAGTAGCCTTGGAAACACTAGATATATTCATAAGTCTTACATTACATCTTAAAATGAAAAACTACTACAACAACATATTGTCTCCATAATCCACACTCATATCCCCACATAATATCCCTGCAGGTCATTCATAATTTACTTCTTCACTTCCTGGGAAAAATAAAACATAGAAAAGGGGTGAGCTCAAATGCCAAGTAAGGATAACAATATAGCGGAACATTCAAAAATAAGCATAAACATTTAAGGCAATGAATTACTAAAACAAAAGCCTTTTAAACTTGAACTTCAACATAGTATGGCAAAAGTAAAATGAAATAATGCCATTTACTTGTTCAGATGGATATTCTACTAATCGAATAATCACATGCAAAATCAATAACCACTTTCATAATGTTGGAATGCATAATGCGAAACTTTAATTATTTTTCAAGGCCTCGTCCCAAGACCTTGGGGCTAACTGTAACTGGAACCCAACCCGGAGTGCCTCTAATAACCGGACACCAACCCGGAGTGCCTCTAATAACCGGACACCAACCCGGAGTGCCTCTAATAACCGAACACCAACCCGGAGGGCTTACTTTTACCAGTCCCTAACATGGAGGGCTTACTTTTACCAGTCCCCAACCTGGAGGGCTTACTTTTACCAGTCCCCAACCTGGAGGGCTTACTTTAACCAGTCCCCAACCTGGAACATACTTGTCCAACACATTCATATGAAGTAAAGATTGAAATATAACATAAACATTCTTATTGGAACTAGCATACGAAATGTCAATACTTTCACCATAAACTATGAATGGTATAAAAATAGCACATCCACAGTCAAACATATCACAAAACCTTCAAAACAATATAGAAGTTTTGTATCATAATAAATCAACTTCAAATAATCTTAAAACCCATCAAAGGATGTTGACATAGATGAAATCAAAATTCTTTTTAAAGAAATATCTCCTTTTATTTTGAAATCATTTAAGATCCATATAAAATCAAACATTTTCTTTGAAAATAATCTTATAAGCTTTTAAGGGAAGCTTTGACGATTTTATAATGGCGAAAAATAACCGCACCCGCCGTATAAGTAAAAAAAACATTCTTATCTTAATTCTGTCGAAAAGGTTAAAAAGCACCTTGTTTGGAAAACGACGGAAAGATTCCCTTACAAACCTCTTATAAAAAGTAAAACAAGGGTATAAATGACTTTAACCCATATTCTTTTAAATATTAAAAATGTTTTGAAATACATTTTGAAGAAACATGGATGTGGATGATAACGAGATCCCAGTAGATTATTACGTATAAACAACCTCAGATAATGAAGAGATTGTGAAATAACCCTTACCAGTTTGGTAACTTATGAAACATACAACCCATGAAAGAGGTATCATACAATGAATATGTAAGTACACATAAATTAGAGTGTATTACACAAAGAATATAATTATGGGCAGTACATACACCACACAAAAGGTAATGGTGGGAATATGGCATGAATCTCATGAGAATAAGGAGTGAGATGAAAACCCCTTACCACGTTAATCAACAGAGTCGTATGGCCAAAAGTTAATAACCACCAAATTATTTACAGAATAACATGAATATAAATATAATCATGATAATATATATCAAATGGCAGTACACAATACACCACTTTCAATAATTTAGTGGCGAACAATGGAAATCTCACGGAATTGAAAGTGAGATAAGAAAATCCCTTACCTTGTACTTTTCCTTGGTTGGGGTAGGTTAACCTCCTGTATAATGGTGAAATAATTGTTATTAAATTATACAAGAATCATATATATTAATATGATATCATATATGATCTTTTATTATTGATTTGATAATAATATCTTAGTATTATCGTTGTTTCGGGTGTTAACTTACTTGTTTTCTTTTGTATGTTTTGTTACGTAAGACATGTTTGTAAAGGATAGGTTGTATATTATTCAAATCCAGAATGGTATCAAGTCCTTAAAAATCATTTTTAAATCATCAAATGATAATTATACTTGAATGGATACGATGGAGGATGAATCTCATCGCGTTCGTGGAGACGGTAGTCCGTACGTACGCACGAACGCAACTTCCATTTAATTTTTATTTTAAAAGAATTGAATCCAAATGATACTTAGGTATATTACTATTACAGTATAATATAATATTTTATATATGTTACTTAAGTTCATTAACACCATCCTTTATACGTTCCATGTGTGGTATGAAAGAGTCATATCATTTTAAGGGGGCGGTAGTCCGCACTTCCTCAAATGAAATTATCGTATGTATATACAACATGAAACGAATAATGGTATGAAATAAAATGGAATTACAGAAGCTTATATATAAAATATATATCATTAATATTATATTTAATTACAGTTCCATCATAATGGCCACCATGAGAGGCGGTAAGACGTATTTGAACAATCATCGTTTCGTGAGGCGTTAGTTTTCCATCCACAGAAACATTATGTTCATCATCCATTAGATGGAGTTGTGTGTATGTGTAGTTTGAATACTTCTTATAACAACATACTAGTATATTTAGGATAATGGTGTTGTTACAAAAGAAAGGAAATAAAAACAGTTTGGGGGTTGGAGAAGCAAAATAAATGAAAATAATTTAAGAGAAATCATTACCTTTAATTTAGGTAACTCACTTTGGTTGGAACCAAAGGACTTCATGAAATGCTTTCTGCCTAAGGGGAAGCTTCAAGGAGGAGGATAGGGATGTGGGGAGCTTAGTTGGCCAGAGTTTGGACGAGCCAAGTGGCTTGAGAGGTGTGAGGAATGAGTAGAAGTGGTCTCCTTTTATAAGGGAGAGGAGGGGCTCTTTAGGAAAGAGTGAAAGTATTACTTTATAATACAATTATATTCGGTTTATAATGGTCCAAAAATCATTGAGGTAGAAGATAAGATGACTCATATTCTAAATAACATCAACCAATAAGAATTGGACAGGTTTTAGATAATATTTTAATCATTATAATCTTATTTATTTAAATGATTTATTAATGAGGTAAACATTGCATCACTATTGTGTCATTAATAATTTAACTTATTTGATGTCTAAAAATTATAAATAAAATATAATTATGTAGGAAATCTTTTTAGATTTCTAATGAATATTTATAATCGAACATCCAACATGTATAACCCTATGTAAAAATTGTTCTTCTAAAAGATGTAAGCTTATGCCATTTTTATTTTTATTTTAACTTTATTAATATAAAGTGTCCCTACCACATACAAGTGGCTCCAAGGGGTCCCCAAATTGACCCAAGGATGATCATGGTCGGGTATGTGTCCACCAATAACGTTAGGACACGTTTTAGGATAATTTTGTATTATTATAATATTATTTTTTAACCCTTATTTACCGGATTTACCCTTAACCATGGTAAATAAAATATTTACCACAGTAATTATTCAAAATGTCTAAAAATAAAAGTTACCTATTTACACAATTTGGACATCCTGATTCCAAATATGGAATCCATTTTTCTAAATTCAAAACACAGAAGTGGCATAAATTAATTTAAAATTAATTCCCGTTGTCAAAACAAAAAGCGTGTTTTTAAGAGATAATAACTATCAAAAGATTGACACTTGTTTATGTTCGGTTTAATTGTAAAATTATGTCCAATGACCAACATTATATTAAATGGTAAAAATATATTCTAAATATACTTTAAAACTACTAAAATTCATAATTTATCACTATTAATTATTTTGATTAAAAATGTTGTTTTTAATTAAAATTTAGTAATTTTCACTATTCATCAAAATATGAAAGTTATCCGAAAAGTACCAAAATTTCACCTTAGGCTAAATTCGATATTCCGAATCCAAAAATGAAGACCATTTTAATATATAAAATATATATAATTTCAAAATTTAGGTATTACTATTCATAACGGCTAGTTTGATTGGTTGTGGCGTGTGTTAAAACTCAAGGTTGCGTACAACACACGCTACTATTTTATTCAAAGGAAAGCGTACCGTGGAAGCTTGGGATGTTTCATTTAAATTTTTTTTTGATGTCCCAATTTATTCAGATAGTTTAAAATATTTTATTTAAAAAGGTTTCACTATTAAAGTTGATAAAAGTGCAATACTGAAAATGAATTTGTTCTTGCATTATGACTAAGAAACTCATAATAGGGATTCTAAAATTATAAGGATTATATAAAGTTCAAAATGTTGTTAATACTATTCATGACCTCTTTTAATGGCTTTTTTTTTGTACGTCATGGTGTGATTGAACTCGGTGTTGCGTGTAGTGCAAGTTATTGAATTATTTTTAAGAAATAACACACTATGAAATCCTGGGGTGTTACAGTTTTTGTGTGATTTAAAGTCATTCTGATGTCGTTCAGTATGCATTTGACCATTAAAGACATGTTTTGGCCATTTACGACATGCGGAGTACGTTTTTGTCCAGTGCGGTCACAAGACATCTCCGATTGACGTTCCATCTAGCCGACCATATCAAAATTCACCCACCCTTTGTTGTCGTCCGATTTCATGGCATTCCGAGGTCGTTCGGCCTATTTCGACCACCCCACACACACTTTTCGAGCGCACCAAACACCTAAAAAACACACATTCAGTCGTGCCGCACAATACATACATCCAAATGACATGTCGTCTCCTCGTACACCTCAAAAATAATAATTAGGGTGTTTTCGTGTGATTTCAAGTCATTTTGATGTCGTTCGGCATGCATTTGTCCGTTAAACGCATGTTTTGGCCATTTATGACACATGAAGTGCATTTTCGGCCAGCGCGGTCACACGACACCTCCGATTGACGTTCCGTATGGCCGAACATTTCAAAATTCACCCACCCTTTGTTTTCGTCTGATTTCATGGCATTCTGAGGTCGTTCGGCTGGTTTCGACCACCCCACACATGCTTTTCGAGCGCGTCAAACACCTAAAAAACACATATTCAGCCGTTTTGCACAATCCGCACGTCCAAATGATGTGTCGTCTCTTCGTACACCTCACGAATAATAATTAGGGTGTTTTCGTGTGATTTCAAGTCATTCCGATGTCGTTCGGCAGGTATTTGACCGTTAAACGCATGTTTTGGCCATTTACGACATGTGGAGTGCGTTTATGGCCAACACGGTCACACGACACCTCCGATTGACGTGCCGTCTGGATGACCATTTTAAAATTCACCCACCCTTTGTTTTCGTCTGATTTTATGGCATTCTGAGGTCATTCGGCCGGTTTCGTCCACCCCACGCGCGATTTTCAAACGCGCTGAACCCCTAAAAAACACATATTCAGCCGTGCCACACAAAACGCGAATTTGAATGACTTGACGTCTCCCCATACACCTCACGAATAATAATTAGGGTGTTTTCGTGTGATTTCAAGTCATCCTGATGTCGTTCGGCATGCATTTGACCGTTAAACGCATGTTTTGTCCATTTATGACAAACGTATTGCGTTTTCAGCCAGCGCGGTCACACGACACCTCCGATTGACATGCTGTCTAGCCGAACATTTCACAATTCAGACACCCTTTGTTGTCGTCCGATTTTATGTCATTCAGAGGTCGTTCGTCTGGTTTCGACCACCCCACGCGCGCTTTTCAAGCGCTCCGAACACCTAAAAACACATATTCAGCCGTGCTACACAAACCGCGCGTCCAAATGATGTGTCGTCTCCTCGTACACCTCACAAATAATAATTAGGGTGTTTTCCTTTGATTCCAAGTCATTCCGATGTCTTTCGGCATACATTGCATGTTTTGGCCATTTACGACACGCGAAGTGCGTTTTTGGCCAGCGCGGTCACATGACACCTCCAATTGACGTGCTTTCTGGATGAACATTTTAAAATTTACCCAAACTTTGTTGTTATCCGATTTCATGGATTTCTGATGTCGTTCGGCCCATTTCGACCACCCCACGCGCGCTTTTCAAGCGCACCGAACACCTAAAAAACACATATTCAGTCGTGCCGCACAATCTTCACGTTCAAATGATGTGTCTTCTCCTAGTATACCTCAAGAATAATAATTAGGGTATTTTCGTGTGATTTCAAGTCATTTCTATGTCATTCGGCATGAATTTGACCGTTAAACGCATGTTTTGGCCATTTACGACACGCAGACTGCGTTTTCGGCCAGCGCAGTCACACGACACCTTCGATTGACATGCCGTCTGGCTGACCATTTTACAATTCACCCACCCTTTGTTGTCTTATGATTTCATGGAATTCAGAGGTCCTTCGGCCAATTTTGACCACCCCACGGGTGCTTTTCGAGCGCGCCGAACACCTAAAAAAACATATTCAGCCATGTCGTGCAATCCACGCGTCCGAATGACGTTCCGTCTCCTCATACACCTCAAGTATAATAATTAGGGTGTTTTCCTGTGATTTCAAGTCATTCCGATGTCGTTCGGCATGCATTTGACAATTAAACGCATGTTTTGGCCATTTATGGCATGCGGTGTGCGTTTTCGTTCATCACGGTAACACGACACCTCCAATTGATGTGACATCTGGCTGACCATTTTACAATTAACCCAACCTTTGTTGTCGTCCGATTTCAGGGCATTCTGAGGTTGTTCGGCCAGTTTCGACTACCCCACGCTCGCTTTTCAAGCACGCCGAACACCTAAAAAACACATATTCATCCGTGCCGCGCAATCCGTGCATCCGAATGACGTTCCTTCTTCTCATACACATCACAAATAATAATTAGGGTGTTTTTTGTGGGATTTCAAGTCATTTTGATGTCGTTCGACATGCATTTGATTGTTAAACACATGTTTTGGCCATTTACGACACGCGAAGTGCGGTTTTGGCCACCTCGGTCACACAACACCTCCGATTGACGTGCCGTCTTGCCGACCATTTCACAATTCAGCCACCCTTTGTTGTCGTCCAATTTTATGGCATTTCGAGGTCGTTCAGCTGGTTTTGAACACCCCACACACGCTTTTCAAGCGCACCGAACACCTAAAAAACACATATTCAGTCGTGTCGCGCAAACCGCGCATCAGAATGACATGCCATTTCCTAGTATACCTCAAGAATAATAATTTTGCTGTTTTCATGTGATTTCAAGTCATTACGATGTCGTTCGACATGCAATTGACCGTTAAACGCATGTTTTGGCCATTTATGACACGCGGAGTGCGTTTTCGGCCAGCGCGGTCACACGACACCTCCGATTGACGTGCCGTTTAGCCGACCATTTCACAATTCACCCACCCTTTTTTGTCGTCCGATTTAATGGCATTCTGAGGTCGTTCGGCCAGTTTCGACCACCCCACGTGTACTTTTTGAGCCCGCCAAACACCTAAAAAACACATATTCAGCCGTGCCACACAATCCGCGTGTCTGAATGACGTGCTGTCTCATCTTACACCTTATAAATAATAATTAGCGTGTTTTAGTGTGATTTGAAGTCATTCTGATATCGTTCGATATGCATTTGACCGTTAAACGCATGTTTTGGCCATTTACGACACGCAAAGTGCGTTTTTGGTCAGCGCGGTCACACGACACCTCCGATGGACGTGCCTTCTGGCTGACCATTTCAAAATTCACCCACCCTTTGTTGTTGTTTGATTTCATGGAATTCCAAGGTCGTTCGACCGGTTTCGACCACCCCACACACGCTTTTCGAGCACGCCGAACACCTAAACAACACATATTAAGCCGTGCCACGCAATCCACGTGTACAAATGACGTGATGTCTTCTCGTACACCTCAAAAATAATAATTAGGGTGTATTTGTGTGATTTAAAGTCATTTTGATGTCGTTCGACATGCATTTGACCGTTGAACGCATGTTTTGGCCATTTAGGACACGCGGAGTGTGTTTTCAGCCAACACGATCACAAGAAACCTCTCATTGACGTGACGTATGGCCGAACATTTCCCAATTCACCCACCCTTTGTTGTTGTCCGATTTTATGTCATTCCGAGGTCGTTCAGCTGGTTTCGACCACCCCGCACGCGCTTTTCAAACGCGCCGAACACCTAAGAAATATATATTCAGTCGTTCCATGAAAACCGCATGTCCTAATGAAGTTCCGTATCCTCGTACACCTTAATAATAATAATTAGGGTGCTTTCGTGTGATTTCAAGTCATTCCGATGTCGTTCGACATGCATTTGACCGTTAAACGCATGTTTTGGCCATTTACGACATGCGGAGTGTGTTTTTGGCCAGCGAGGTCACATGACACCTCCGATTGACGTTACTTCTAGCCGATCATTTAAAAATTCACCCACGCTTTGTTTTCGTCCGATTTTATGTCATTCTGAGGTCATTCGGCCGGTTTCGACCACCCCACGCGCGCTTTTCAAGCGCGCCGAACACCTAAAAAACACATATTCAGCCATGCCATGAAAACCGTGCATCTGAATGATGTAAAGTTTCCTCTTACACCTCAAGAATAATAATTAGGGTGTTTTTGTGTGATTTCAAGTCATTCTGATGTCGTTCAGCATGCATTTGACCATTAAACACATGTTTTGGCCATTTACGACACGCAGAGTGCGTTTTCGGCCAGCGCGGTCATACGACACCTCCGATTGATGTGCCGTTTGGACAACCATTTCACAATTCACCCAGCCTTTGTTTTCATCCAATTTCATGGAATTACGAGGTCTTTTGGCCAATTTCGACCACCCCACGCGCGCTTTTCAAGCGCGCCACACACCTAAAAAACACATATTCAGCCGTGCCGCACAATCCGTGTGTCCGAATGATGTGTCGTATCCTCGTACACCTCAATAATAATAATTAGGGTGTTTTTGTGTGATTTCAATTCATTACGATGTCGTTCGGCATGTATTTGATTGTTAAACACATGTTCTGGCCATTTACGACACGCGGAGTGCGTTTTCGGCCAGCGCGGTCACACGACACGTCTGATTGACGTGCCGTCTGGCTGACCATTTCAAAATTCACCCACCATTTGTTTTCGTCCAATTTCATGGAATTCCAAGGTCGTTCAGCCAGTTTCGACCACCCCACGCGCACCAAACACCTAAAAAATACATATTCAGCCGTGCCGCGCAAACCGTGCTTCCAAATGACATTCCATCTCCTTTTGCACCTCACGAATAATAATTAGGGTGTTTTAGTGTGATTTAAAGTCATTAAGATGTCGTTCAGCATGCATTTTACCCTTAAACGCGTGTTTTGGCCATTTACGATAGGCGTAGTGCGTTTTTGGCCAGTGCGGTCAGACGACACCTCCGATTGACGTGCCGTCTGGACGACCATTTCACAATTCATCCACCCTTTGTTGTCGTCCGATTTCATGGCATTCTGAGGTCGTTCGGCTGGTTTCAACCACCCCACGCACACTTTTAAAGCACTCCGAACAACAAAAAAACACATATTCAGTCGTGCCGCGCAAACCACGCATCTGAATGATGTGCTGTCTCCTCATACACCTCAAGAATAATAATTAGGGTGTTTTTGTGTGATTTAAAGTCATTCCGATGTCGTTAGGCATGAATTTGACCGTAAAATCCATGTTTTGGCCATTTACGACATGCAAAGCGCGTTTTCAGCCAGTGCGTTCACACGACACCTCCGATTGACGTGCCGTCTGGCCGACCATTTCAAAATTCACCCATGGATTGTTTTTTTGAAGTATCAACACAATCCGAATGCGTTTAGTCAGTTTTCCGTATGCCTGTTATTGTTTTCACTTAAAATGTTTTCCATTTCAAATAAAAGTGAGACACTTTGAGTGGTGCCGACCACACCATGCCTCGGATTGAGGCGGGGTTGACTCGTACACGTCATAAATGACTCATGGATCGTTTTCCTAAAGTATCAACACAATTCTAATGTGTTTGGTCATTTTTACGTATGCCAGTTGTTTTTACTAAAAATAGTATCCATTTTAAACAAAAGAAAGACACTTTGAGTGGTACCGGCCACACCGTGCCTCGGATTGAGGCGGGTGGGGGGGGGGGGCTATCCGGGGGGCTGTCCCGGAAGGAGGGTGGGTAATGTATTTAAAACTCTATCTAGATATCATAAATCGAATTCCGACAGGACTACGAACCACTGTGGGGTTTTGTCCTGGAGTAGATCCAATCATGGCATTACTACGGCGTGACCGCGGCGTGACCGCGTTGTGACCGTGGCGTGACCACGACGTGACCGCGGTGTGACCGCGACATGACCGCGACGTGTTAGCCCGGTCTAGCGTCATTCACAAGGCAACATCTTATGGCCATGATTCCGAATAAATCTTATGTAGTTGTCCTTTACATTATAGAAACTGATCTTATGTTATAAAAAACAAACTCTTGATTCAGGATTATGGTATGATAAAGATATATATATTTTAAATTTGTTGTTTTTGAAAGTGGTACTAGGTAGTTGAAACTACTAATTGAGAGTCAAATTATCACACCCTAAACTATCACTGTTTGTTTTCGCAGACAGCGCACCTCTGTTGGAGGGGTTTTATTATAAAAACATGACTTTATTTATCAAATGAAACAATTATATTAAAGAAAACTTATTCAAGATATGAAATTCAATATAATTAAGAATAATTAAGAAAGAAGCTAAATTCAATTTAAAGCATTCTTAAATTAAAGAGGCTTCCATATTTGGTCGAAAATAAAGAGTTATACTGAATTCAAAAATATTCATACCAGAGTGAAAAACCAGGTTCAAAAATAAAGAGTTATACAAAATTCAAAAATTTAATGGATCAATCTTCCCCTGATCACCATCACCATCACCACTGTCATCATCTACCTCATCCTCGCCTCCATCTCTTTCCTCGTCGTCGTCCTCGCCCTCGGCCCCATCCTCGCCCTCGGCCCCATCCTCACCCTCAGACCCATCCTCGCCCTCGTCCTCATCCTCATCCTCACCCTCATCCTCTTCAGTATCCTCTTCATCACCAGGAACGTCATCATCTTGACCGCCACTAGAACTGCCACCTGGTGCATTGGATAATTCACCCATCAACGACATAAATGTCTGACAAGCCGCGCTGGCCTCTGGTGGAAGTGATGAAGATAAATCTTTCATCTGTTTCATAAATTCTTTGTCCCTCATTTGAACTTGTACTTCCAAATTTGTGACCCTTTTATCAGACTGTCTTGCATGATACTTTACCTATTCTAACTCGGTGGTACTAGAATAGATACTTGTAGAGGACCAATACCTCGTCGGGACTATATTCTTACCAGGTTGGCAGCGTAGTTGACCAGAGTGCTCCTCTCCCAAAACCTGATATAAATGATCGTCTGGCCCTAAATTGTCAGACTCCTGGGCATCAAGGGCCTCTATAGCAGCCTATTAAAAATATTAATAGATTATTAAATTTCAAAATAGATACTGAACTTTGAAATAAACAAATTAAAACTTAAAATATTTTCTTGTGTCGGTTCCTTAACCGCAGTTCCATCTTTTTTCCTTCTACTCGAGCAAAACAATTTTGCTTGAGGGATACGCCCTTCAATATTCAATTTGTGCTTGTGTAATTACATTGAAACAATATAGAGTTAAAGTATAATAATATATTCAATATTCAATAAATCACATAATTTAAGTAGGAACAATAAAAAGGGAAAGTCCTAAGGAAAAATTATAAACAACTATATCGTACCAGCTGCCTCTCATGATCTGACATAGTCGTGCGCCCCAAAGTGTGGAGGTATTGTTTTGAATAAATGTTTTTTTTTTCAGAATAATCCTAAATAATGTTTAATAATAAATTAGATAATATTAATTCAAAATATGAAAGTTGTCATTTAAATACCTCAAATGGGATTTATACCTTAAATTTGGCAGTCGCCCAATGGGTAATCATTTGGAGATATTGCTCTATCAGGCAGTCATCCATGATAGGTAATGTCTCCAACTCTGTGCCCACTCTATCACACTAGCCAACATACAGCTCATGCTTATAAGATCTCTAAAGCTCTCCTAGCTCCTTTAAACGCACTGGTCATGCACCTTCGCCATCAGGGAAGTTATACTGAAGCTGACACCCAATAGATTAATTCATATACATACAAAGAAATACTACATTAAATCCAATAGAGTTTTTACCCATATTTGTGCCAATGCATTATCCTTGAATTTGTGTGGCAGATGTCTCCAAGAGAGAGGGCTGACCAGAATGATGTCGGAGAATTTGGATAGCATCGCCAAAAAACTTCGACATTACTACCCACATTTATCAATCATCTGTCCATCGTCATTGTATT
Source organism: Viscum album (assembly GCA_963277665.1). NCBI lineage: Eukaryota > Viridiplantae > Streptophyta > Magnoliopsida > Santalales > Viscaceae > Viscum > Viscum album. The sequence continues at coordinate 1,942,199,562 of OY728119.1, read as the reverse complement.
CAACTATCAACTGTTTCTGGTGGTTCCATACTGCACCCAAGAGAGTACACCCCCTCCCCCACCTCCTATCAGTAGATGAATATATTATTAAAGAAAAAAATATCAGTACAAGTTATAATAAAAATAAATTTTGGTATAAAAATTTGTTAGAGTTATATAAATATAACTGTGGTAGTCAGATCAATGGGCGTCACTGGATGTGCATAAGTCGAAGGAATATCCTATACAGGTGGAGTGTCCCTCGGTGTACGCTCCTCATCAACATACTGTGTCAGAGTAGGAGTCGAAGAAGGTGGAATATAATAGCCCATAGATAATGAACCAGAAGCAAAATATGATGGCACATACGTCTGGCCAACTAGTAGTGTAAACATCAGAGGCCTAAATATCCCATGTGTCCCTAAAGACACACTAGGATCAAAATGGGGCATAGAAGATATGTCTCTGGTAGGGGCATAATCCAATCTGGTATGACCAGTGGATCGTCTAACTCTCTCACCACGAGCCCTCGTACCACCGACCTCAGTACCGAGACCACCAGATGGTCGTCTAACTCTGACATCACCCCCTCCTACCACCAGCCTCTGTACTGGGAGCAATATCAGGCTCCTCATCGGATATCTCTCATCTAGGGGGTGGATCCTGAAAAAAAGTTTAACACAAAAGTAAACACATGATATTATAAGTTATGGAAATATATACATTTTAAATAAAATACTCACAATAGGGATGAGTGGAGAAATGCCCATCTGTGTCATGCAACAATTATTTTCTATCATCTTTTTCTAGCGCCTCTCTTCAATGGGCGTCATTTCCTACAATGAAAACAAATATGGAAGTAATTATTCCAGGAATACATTACATTATTTAATCAAGGAAAACATTCAAGTGGCTATTAGATTTCTAAGACATCCTTGGAATACATTAATGAAGGAAGATGTGAACTCATTAAAAAATCTAATGAGATGTACACAATCTAAAAATGGTATTAAGCTATGGGATATTAGTAGTAATTCTCAAACATTGATCCAAAATTATAAAGGATTTACTAAGTATAAATATGTTTAATGAGATTTTAGAATACAATAAAAATGGGATCTGTCTTTGTACAGTTCTAAATAAACCACTTAGAAATTTTTTTACCTATTTTATAAACATATATTTAAAAACCACTCATTTATATCATTAAAATATAAATAGGTTTAATTATTAAAAAAAATCAAACGTTGGCATCATAAAAACATAACCAACACCTACAAAAAAATTAGGCACACTTTATGAATATAATGATCTCTAAGAAGAACTTAAGAATAACTCACACAAAATTCATGACCAAAGGAACCCAATACATAATCAATATAAATCCATAAGAAAATAAAATACATTAAAAACCAACACTACAAACTCTATAGAACAAAAGAATAGGAAGACCCGTGATCTGTGGAATCACCATATTAGTGGTAGTTTGTCGTATGTTTAGTTACAAATGATATATGAAACCAAAGTCTACGCTATTCACAGACATATACCAATCATGTTGGTCTCGCTTATCGTTGATTGAAGTTTTGTACATCCCAAATTAATTACCCCTTCTTAGAACTTTAGTATAGCATAAGTTCAGGGTCGATCCACAGGGAACCGTGGCGTGCATGAATTCAATTGAGTTAATACTTAATTAGGTGAAGTATGCAGAATTTAGAAGCGATTTGGTTGATTTTGGGTTTTGATTGAAACTAAATTGATTTACTTTGAAGAAATGGATACAGTTTGAAAGAAAAAAACGGGTAAATTTAAAGAGTTTTTAAAATGGAAAGAAAATATGTGTTGGGTCTGTGGTGATTAAGGAGGTTTTATGTAGATTTTTTAACTGGTTGTGTTGTTCATAATAATTAAATCATTCTGGATTTCATTTTGTTACAAGATTTCCTTGGTCCGGTTCCTCTTTTTTGGAATTAGAGAAGTTGAATCCTTGGTCTGGTAGTCAGTGTTCTTAATTATTTATTAAGTTCAGTCCATTATTTGAATCGGTGAAATCCTTCCAATTATCATGGATGTTTTCACCGTTACTTTTCCTTTGTATCACTGAGAATTCTTCCCTTGGTCCGGGTCAGAATTATCAGTTATATTTAACAGTAGATTAAGAAGAGTAAGATGAATTACAACGATAAAACACAACTATATAAAACAACATACAAATTACAATCCCTTCATCCACAACCCCAACACGAGGGGTTTAGTTACACATAGAAAGTGGAGGAGAAACGACACACGTGATACCTGATGGATTCATCATGTAAGCGTTGAGGTAGGGTGTCAGAAGGTGGAGTAGTGGAAATACGGCACCACGGTGGCTCGGGAATGGTAGCAACAGAGCTTATTCTCTCCTCCAAAGGTTTTGAACTCCCAAAATCTATATGCCAAGGCCTCTTTTTATAAAAAAATAAAGTACACGGCGTGTATAGAAAGTACATGCCGTGTACTTTTCGTCAACGCGTTTTGGCGCCAATTTCTCCGCTGGAAGGTGGCCAAACACGCCGTCTTTGACTTTTGAACACGGCACCGCCTGAAAGTTGAGTGTACACGGCGTGTAGCGCCGCCATACACGGCGTGTAGTATCAAAAGTTTGGCCACCAGCCCCTTCTAGAATAGCAGAAACGGCGTGTAGAAATTTAAACACCTCGTGTCTCTTTCAACGGCCACATGGGTGTGTAGACTTTTCTCAGTAACCACCACTTCTAGAAAGTGGTACATGACATGTAATGCCGCCCCACACGGCGCGCATCTCTGCCTGGTGACATGGGCGTCTACTCCCTGCTTTGGTCAGTGTCCTTGTCTAGATGTACATGGCGTGTATAAAAGTCCACGCCGTGTAGTTTCAAAATTTTCACAAACTTCCCTTGATCCGTGTATTTAGCCAGAAAGCTCATACAAGTAAACAGATTCACCAAAATCAAAGAATATGTTCATGAAACAATAGATATTTTCTGAAAACAAGCTTTTATCTTCAATTATATATATGGAAATTTATACACAAATTGGGTGCATCAAATTCCCCCAAACTTAGTCATTTTCTTGCCCTCAAGCAAAATCTCAACATCTAATTAAGAGAGCCTATACTTTAAAAGGAAGGCATTTAATTAATCAAACGTATAACTGATAAAGTTACTGAGGAAAAATTCTAAAAGGTACAAACAAATTCAATTCATAAGATATTGAAATCATGCCTCATTTATAATGCAATTAACTACTCTCATCCTCTTTAACACATTTTTCATCCTTTCAAAAATAAGCATGCCATTTGATGATTTACCTTACCAGTCAAAATCACACTCCACTCTCAAGATATTTTTATTTAGAGTTATGCTCAATCTAAGGTATATACACTATCCATAGGTTTTCAAGATATCTTGTTCTCTACTTCAGAAAAATTGAATTACAAAAATCATGAGGGATTTATCAATAAGGTTTAGATGTTTCTGTGGATAAGGGTTGGTAGGTTTAGATGTGAAAATAAATTCTGAGGCTTTAAAAAGGAAGGTTAATTCCTTTAAACAACATTTCATGATATTCACAGTAAAGCTCACTGAAAATAAATCCTTCAAAATCTCAGTCGAATTCTTTTGTAATCGTCACCATCTTCCTTAGGCAAGTTGGGTTCATGGGAAAATATGCATAAGGTTCCCTTATTGTTTGTTTGTTTGTTCCTTTTTTTCAGTTAACAAAGCACAAGGGAAACACTTATGAAAACAATGAGTAGATGTTTGGAACCCATTCTGCCCCAAATAATCAAGAGGCACTCCCCCACACTTTATTTCATGGCTGTACACAAAAATATTCCATGTATTTCCAACTCCCTCTTTAAAGCTTAAATGAATAATCATGCAAAGTTTAAAAATAAATAGGGTAGTAAGGGAAATAGGATTGTAATGTGGCTTCCTATAAAGGGTGTTCATGGATTCTATGGGTTTAACGAAGATTAAATGTAGGGTAGGTATCAAGATAAAGGGGTTGAAAAAATCTAATGCCTCAATCATATTAAATTAATTCAAAAATTTATTCATTTTTCGAAAAGAAAAACTTGCAAATTCTGGTAGTGATGCATATCCTAAGAATCTCTCAAGAAAGAGGGTATTAGAAAATAAATACAAAAAAGGGTTTAGAATACCTCTCAGGAGTGGAAAAATAATAAAGGGACAATCAGGTCATGACATGCATAAAAATTATTAGCCTAATTATTGTAATTTAATCAAGGATGAAAGGTTGCAATTGAAACTATATCAGCAATCATTTTAAAAATACTTAAAAACTAAAATAAGCATGTAACATTTCCAAAAGTTCCTACTGATAACTCTAGCATTTATAAGATTGATTAACCAAAATTGCTTTACATTTTCAAATATAGAGTCTAATAAGGATGTCTCCTAGGTTAGTTTAAGGGCAAAGACTAAGGTGAAAGAGATAGATGCTCCCCCACATTTAATACTGCACATGGTCCACCAAGTGAAATACTAAGGTAAAGGGTGGGAAACGGGGAGAAATGGGGGAAAAAATGAGGTAAAGCAGTGGAAGAAGTAAATACAAAAAGAAAGAAAATAGAAATGGAAAAAATACTCCCCTCATGAAAAGTGATTCCCAAGGCGCTCCATGCCCGTACCTGTGACTGGAGAGAAAAAGGAAAACAAAAAACATGCATAAAATCACAACACAGAAAATGACAAAAAAAATATATAAGATAAAGAAAAATGTCACTATCATGGGGTCGCCTCTGGGGAGGCATCATTCTGTACAGCATCGGCCAGTAAAGATGGCGCAGGAGGTATGGAAGGGGGAGGCCCAGAATCTGCATCGAAAAGGGGAGCCGAAGAAGTAGGAGCCACAGGTGCGAGACTTGGGATCGGAAGCTCAGCAGCAGGCCCTGGCCTGACAGAAGTGGTAGCAGCAGGGCTCACCGTAGTCAGTAGAATGGAATCGATTGCAGGCGCAGGAGATGGCGGTGGAGCAGCAGCAGAAGGGCCAGGAATGGAGGCAGAGGCTGGTGGATGAGGTAGTGGAACACCAAGATGCTAAGCAATATGAACCAACAGATGCTCCATCAGGTCCTGGCGGCTGTCCAAATGAATCAAATGGCGTGCAATGGTGTCCTAGCGGTTGATGATATGGGCTAACTTCTACTCCATCATGGCTAGGCGGAGGGAAAGGGTCGGATCGACCGAGGGTGCGAGGGTAGGTGGGATGGGGGATGGGATAGAAGAAGGAAGGTCAGAAGAAGCGGGGTCAGTAGGAGGTGGGTGAGGTGGAGAAGCTGGAGGGGGTGGGGAAGGAGGAGCGGGGTCAGCAGGTGGGGCAGGGGGGTCAGCAGGTGGCGGGGATCGAGCCTGAGCAAGGATGTAGGCACCCCTACTTCCAGACCAATCCCATGCGAATTAGCATGAGGAAGTCCATCCACTGGGGGGAACCTATCAAGTCATGTGTTAATGAGGGCTCGAATACCCCCAAGTGGTTGGCAAGACGGGTGGTGTAAAACCTGCCATTCAGGTTGCCCTGACGGCCGGTAAACATGGAGTGGAAATAGGAGGCGGTAAGATAGGGGAGGTCCGGGTAGGCGTGCCAGATGACATAGGTAAGAAGCTCCATGTCACGGCCGGCCACGACTCCCATATCCTCATGGATGGGAAAAAGGATGGCGCTAAAGCACCAGTGGGTGAAGCGAAGGATGGGGTCGTCTATAAGAGTTCTCTTCTGGGAAGTGGGGGAGTACCGGTGGTCAGGCCCAGCGATCTCCCGCCACATGGAAATGAGGTCAGAGTGCTCAGGCCAGGTCAAGTCAGAAACGGGGAGTGGGGTGAAAGGATGGGGGTAGAAGCTGCACCCTCGGCCAAACTCCGTCATCATTAGAGAAAAATGTCGGCCGCCTAGCTGGAATCTTACTACTAGCACCGCATCACCAGGTGTCTCTCGGTACTCCGCTCCATCGAACTCAAAGGAGGCCACAAACTCCAAAAATAAATCTCAGAACACAGAAGTGCTGACCTGGAAAATCTCGAGGAGTGCGGTGTGCCCAAGAAGTACCTCCAACTCCTCCCAAATATCGAGCCGCTGTGGAATGCTGCTATCAAGATACCGACCGCTCAATGGTATTAGCCGATAAGAGAAGCGTCAGATCCTGTCGTATGCGAGGTCGGTGACCGGGAATACCGTGCAGGGTTAGGGATCACCCGCAGGTCCTGACCTAGGTGTCGGTGTACTAGCAACATCTGGCTCTGGAGGTGGATCCACCGAAGAAGTAGGTGGCTCGGTGGAAGGTGTGCTCGAAGAGGGACCAGCTGCTGAGGATGAGGGTATAGGGAAAGTGGCAGCTGGTGCAGCAGAAGGAGGACCATCCTCATCTGAGGAATTGAGTGGCGAAAAAATGGCCAACAGAGGGAGCTCAAAGACCGGAGCATTGGGGTCCGGATGCGTAGGTGGTCGGAGTCAGATCCGACGATAACTGGACTCCTCTCCCTCAGTGGCGGAGGCTGGCCGCTTCCTGCACGAAGGATCGCGATCTGCCATATCCTGAAATAGAAAGAAATAGAAAACAAAACAAAAGAAAAAGAAAAAGGAAAGAAAACAAAACAAAGAAAATGTGAGAAAACTGGAAAAGAAAAGTACACGACGTGTAGTGAAAATGGAGAGTATCCCGTGTTCTCTGGAAAGACATGTCGATGGTGAAAATAGACCAAGGAAAAGTACACGGCGTGTACCGAACATACACGCCGTGTTCACTCAAAGTGTTGTGGTCGTGTGGAACAAATGACACATCCATGTTTTTATCAGTTTAGAGAAAACAATACACGCCGTGTAGGTACTGGAAATGGCGTGGACTTCACACAAAGAACATGGCCATCTAGAGGGGGAGACACGGGCCGGTCAAAAATCACACAGACACAGCGTGTACCGAAAACACACGCCGTGTAAAGAAAAATAGGGTGAGTGGTCGTGCAGAGGGGAAACACGGGCCAGTGACAGATATAACGGACACGGTGTGTACCGAACAGACACGCCACGTTCGGGAACATGGGGTGACAGGCCGTGTTATGTGCCACACACGGAGGGGCCAACACAAACAACAGACACAACATGTACTAAACACACATGCCGTGTAAATAAAAATGGTGTGTGAGGCTGTGTGCAAAGGTGTACTCGGGCACGATGAAAAGGACACGGTGTGTACCGAACATACACACCGTGTATATTCAAATTTTGAAAAATTCTATGTGAGGCCGTGTTCAGAAGTACACGATGTGTGTTCTTCATTTCGTGGTCGTGTACTGCCGGAAGCCGAACAGTCAGCCGATCCAAAAAACACCCTAAACGAGTCTAAAAATTTGAAACAGAGGGTGTAGAATGGTGTACCTGGATCGAGGATCACAATGTGAGAGGAATCAGAACATGAAACGCCCCAAATCGATGGATTTGGCAAAAAGGGGGGGTTCGGGTGGATTTCGGGAGAAGAAACGGGAAGAGGGGAGGAAATTGGGATGACCGTGTGAGACGACCTCAAGTCGGGTGGACCGTGGCTTATATAGCCGATGTACACGGCGTGTATGTTTGGTACATGCCGTGTATCCCATTTTTTTAATTACAATGATATAATTGTTATAGTGAGCTATATAATAATCATTATTAATAATTAAAATAAAATAAACATATCTTCAAATCGTATTATAAATAAACCTATACACGACGTATACTAGGAAATACACTCCGTGTATTTTAAAATGAGAAAAAGAGTAGTACAACCTTTGGTCCGGTGCTTGGGGCGGGATTCGAACCGGCGATCGGACGATTCGAACGACCTCCCCCACCCACTGGAGCAAAGGTTGTTCTGCTGTTCATATTTAATTTATATATATATTTATTCTATACGTACTATACACATGGAAAGAAAGAGAAGCACAATGTGTGGTTTTTATTTAGGAAAGGATGGGGGTGAAGCGGGGAGATTAGCGCGATTCGAAACTGGCCCTTTTGAACCTGATTCCGAGACTCTGCCAATCCGCCAACTTCACCCGCATGAAATTTATTATTTTTAAAACGTTGTTGATTAATATTGGAATAATTATGGTGCACACGGCGTATATCGAGATACACGTCGTGTGGTTTTATTAAAATAACAAATGATGTAAATGAGACAGTTGTCTGGATTCGAACCCGGGTCTTGTGAAACCGGATTATGATTCTAGCCAACCGGTCCATCCACATCCTGGGTTTTATTTAACAAATTTATATACATATATATATATATATATTCAAAATACCACACACGTTGTGTAATTAAAAGGAGGAACCCCGTGCCGAAGGTAGGTCAGGAGGATTTGAACCGAGGACGACTCGAATAAACTCTAGTGACTTTGCCATCGTCACCGGTATCATCCCTGGTTATTTATTTTTTATTCTATATATTTATACTATTAAGATTACAAATTAAAAAGATAAGTACACGTTGTGTAAATAAGTGGGACACGGCGTGTAACCTCTGGGTTTCCTCCCAGGAAGCGCCTTTGTTTTAGGTCGTTGGCTCGACCTACTTACCTTGCTTACCTGAGGAGTATGGTGGAAAACGTTCCCACCATGTTGTATGTAGGATGGTAAGATTTCAACCACTGCCCGTTTACCTTGAATGGTTGACAATCTTCTCCAGAAATTTCTACCGCTCCATGATGGAATACGCGGACAACGTGGAATGGTCCCGACCAGCGTGACTTTAACTTCCCTGTAAATAAGCGAAGACGAGAATTAAAGAGAAGTACCTGATCACCAGGTTGGAAAGATTTTCGTGATATCATCCGGTCATGAATGAATCTTGTCTTCTCCTTGTACAACTTGGCGTTCTCATATGCCTCTAATCGAATCTCATCTAGTTCCGATAGTTGGAACTTCCATTTCTCTTCAGCTGCCTTCAGTTCAAAATTTAGGGCTTTGACGGCCCAGTAGGCTTTGTGTTCCAATTCTACTGGAAAATGGTAGGGCTTTCCATAGACAAGGCGGAACGGGGACATTCCCAGTGGTGTTTTGAAAGCAGTCCGATAGGCCCACAAGGCATCATCTAACTTCTTGGACTAGTCCTTCCGTGAAGTGTTCACTATTTTCTCCAGGATCTGCTTGAGCTCACGGTTGGAGAGCTCTACCTGTCCACTGGATTGGGGATGATATGGTGTCCCCATCTGATGCTTTACTCCATACTTAGACAGTATTCCTCTCATCAGTGTGTTGTCGAAGTGGGTCCCTCTATCGCTGATCAGTACTCCTGGAACTCCAAACCTGCTAAAAATATTTTTCTTTAAGAAATTTATGACTACCTTGGCTGTGTCGTGAGCTGTAGCAGTAGATTCCACCCATTTGGAGACGTAGTCGACGCAGACTAGGATATAAGTGTTCCCTAAATAAGGGGGAAAAGGACCCATGAAATCTATGCCCCAGACGTCGAAAATCTCGACCTCAAGAATGGGGTGCTGGGGAATCTCGGCTCTACGTCCCATATTACCGGTTCTCTGGCACCGATCACAACATGAAACAAAGGCCCGAGCATCTTTGTGCATGGTGGGCCAGAAAAATCCAGACTGCAAGATCTTAGCTATGGTACAGTCTGGCCCATGATGTCCTCCTACTGGTGGGGCGTGACAGAACTCCAGGACACCGTGAACTTCATTCTCTGAGATGCAATGGCGGATCACTCCATCTGCACAGGATCAGAATAGCAGAGGTTCCTCCCAGAAGTACCTTTTGACATCAGAGAAAAGTCTTTTCCTTTGCTGGAAGGAGAGGTCTGGGTGAACGACACCTGTAACCAGAAAATTAGAGATATCAGCATACCATGGTCGAGGTGTTTCACTAATCGAAAAGAGGTGCTCATCAGAAAAATCCTCCCTGATCTCTCAATCTTATTTCTTCTCCAAATGAGGCAGCTCGAGGCAGGAGAGATGGTCAACAATGAAGTTCTCACTCCCTTTCTTATCTCAGATCTCAAGATCGAATTCTTACAGGAGGAGTACCCAGCGGATCAATCGGGGCTTCACGTATTTCTTGTTGAGTAGGTACTTTAGTGCTGCTTGGCCAGTATAAAAAATAACTTTAGACAACACTAAGTAAGAATGAAACCTGTCAAATGCAAAAACCACTGCAAGCATCTCCTTTTCTGTGGTAGTGTAGTTGATCTGTGCCTCATTGAGCATCCTGCTGGCATAATATATAGGTTTGAAAATCTGGTCAAGTCACTGTCCTAGGACTGCTCCCACGGCGTAGTCGCTCGCATCGCACATCACCTCAAATTGTTCCTCCTAGTTGGGAGAAATCATAACTGGAGCTTCCACCAGGCGCTGCTTTAGATGCTCAAAAGATCTGATACAGGTCTCATCAAACTCAAAAATGGAATCCTTGGTTAGAAGATTGGTGAGGGGCTGGGCTATTTGGGAGAAGTCGCGGACAAACCGCCGATAAAAACCTGCATGCTCGAGGAAACTGCGGATGGCTCAGACGGAAGTCAGTATAGGTAGTCGTGAAATGACCTCGATCTTCACCGGGTCCACCTCTATCCCCTTCGATGAAATTCTGTGGCTAAGGACTATGCCACTTTGCACCATGAAATGACACTTTTCCCAGTTCAAGACTAGGTTAGTGTGCTCACATCGTTCCAAAACAAGCTCTAGGTGTTTTAAATAAATGGTGAATGATTTTCCGTAAATAGAAAAATAATCCATGAATACCTCTAGGATTCGTTCCACCATGTCACGGAAGATGGCCAGCATACAATGATGGAAGGTGGCATGGGCATTACACATGCCGAAAGACATCCTTCGATAAGAAAATGTGCCATAGGGGCAAGTGAATGTGCTCTTTTCCTGATCCTCTGGAGCAATGGAGATTTGGTTATAGCCAGAAAAACCATCGAGGAAGCAATAGAAGTTGTTCCCTGCTAGTCTCTCTAGCATTTGATCCATGAATGGAAAGGGGAAGTGATCCTTCCTTGTGGAATCGTTTAACTTCCGGTAATCCACACAGACTCGCCAGCCTGTGATAGTACTTTTAGGGATGAGCTCGTTCTTTTCATTTGAAATCACAGTGATACCCCCCTTTTTGGGTACCACTTGGAGAGGACTCACCCACGGACTATCCGAGATGGGATGGATGACTCCTACATCCAATAATTTGATCACCTCCTTATTTAAAACTTACTTCATGGGAGTATTCAAGCGACATTGTGGTTTCCGAGATTGCTTGGAACCTTCTTCAATTAACACATTGTGAGTGAAAATGGTAGGGATGATGCCCTTAAGATCAGCGACTGTCCACCCAATAGCATGCATCCGCTGTCTGAGAACCTGCATAAGTGCATCTTCCTGCTCCTGTGATAGTTCTGCATTAAGTATAACAGGAAAAGTTTGATTGGGTCCTAGATACCCATACTTGAGAGAAGAAGGAAGAGGCTTCATTTCGAGTTCAGGCGCCTTTAAAATCGAAGGCACAAGTGGCTGCACCTCGTCCCGTTATAAACTATCCGCAACAACTACACACTGCCAATAGTGGCCGCCTTGTCCTTTTATGAATTGCAAGTCTTCTAGCGCTTCTTCTAATATAATATCTGGATCAGTTAAATTATTAGAAATAAGAGAACATACCATATCATCCCCTTTGTCGCTAAAATGATTAACCATGGTGGACACTGCATAACAGTCCTCATGCTCTGACAAGGAAGCATGTTTGACGGCTTTTAGGGTGTTATAGAAAACTCTTTCATCACCTACCCTAAAAATAAGCCCCCCTTGGTGCACATCGATCAATACCTTCCCAGTTTCCAAGAATGGTCTTCCAAGTATAATAGGTGCTTCCTGGTCATCCCCCATGTCGAGGATGATGAAATTAGAGGCAAGGATCAGCCTACCCACCTTGACCAGTACGTCCTCTAGTATTCCCTTTGGGTGCTTGATGGATCGATCAGCAAGTTGAAGGGCTACGCGGGTAGGCTTGAGCTCGTGGAGTCCCAGCTTCTTGAAAACTCTGAGGGGCATGAGGTTCACACAGGCCCCTAAGTCGTAGAGGGCCTTCCCAAACTCACAGGATCCAATAGTACAAGGAATAGTGAAACTACCAGGATCTTGGAGTTTGGGAGGAATGGAATGTTGAACCACCACAGAGCACTCCTTCGTTAGTGAAATAACGCCCAAATCCTCCGTCTTCCTCTTATTCAAGAGGACATCCTTCATAAATTTGGCATATGTTGGCATTTGTGTCAGGGCCTCCGCAAATGGTATGTTGATATGTAGATTCTTGAAAACATCCATGAATTTTCTAAACTGGTGGTCCAGCTTCCTCTGCTTCAATATTTCCGAAAAAGGTAAGGCAGGCTTGAATGGTTGGATTACTTCCTTTTCTTTATTTTGTAAATCCTCCTTCTGCGGGCTTTTGGATAAGGAGGGGTCGGTATTGGTACATTTTTCATCAACAGTGGGTGTGGATGCACCTTTCTGTGCTGATTGGTTCTGGTGGAGCTCTTTTCCACTCCAGATCATGATAGCATTGGCCTCCTCCCTTGGGTTCTTTTCGGTGTTCCCCGGTAGTGTACCGGGCTGCCTCCCTGAGAGTTAATTTTCCAGCTGGCCAATATGATTCTCCAAGCCTCGAATCAAAGCATATTGATTTTGGAACCGAGTCTCAACAGTAGATATGAATTTAGTCATTAGATCCTCTAACCTTGAGGTGTTCTCCTACTGAGGTGGTTGTTGAGCCGGTGGAGGATGTGGCTTCCATGGCTGCTGTGGACGAGGTTTTTGATACCCTTGTTGCTGATAAGGACCCTGCTGGGGTTGTTGTGGCCTTTGGTATTGGTTCTGGTATGGAGGCTGGTTGTAGCTGGGCAGTCGCTGGGGCGGAGGATTCTGCTGTTGTTGGCCCTAGCCTGTGTTCTGTTGATCTCGCCATGTCGGGTTCTGGTACTGCTGGTACTGTTTGGGCCCTTGATTTTGGGCAACATAACTCACCTCGCTTGTTGAAGGGCCTCCAGTCGAACCCGGACATTCTCCCATGATGTGGTTATCACCACAATCGCCTAATGCTGGATGGTGCGCCGCATGAACTTGAGATGCTCCTTTGAGGTTCAATGCGTTGATTTTCTTGGACACAACGTCCAACTGAGCAGCTAACATAGTCATAGCATCAATATTGTGCATACCTTGAATTTGAGTCCCCCGCTCGGAGTGCCACTAGAAGCTGTTGGCTGACATGTCTTCCAGTAGTTCGAATAGTTCTTCGGGGGATTTCCGCATCACCGTGCCTCCAGCAGCAACGTCCACCACGGACTTGGTATTCGTGTTAAGTCCTCCATAGAAGGTCTGGACTTGCATCCAGAGTGGGAGTCCGTGATGGGGGCATTTTTGTAACATCTCCTGAAAGCATTCCCAGGACTCGTACAATGACTCAGAGTCGTGCTGCTGGAAATTATGAATCTCATTCCAGAGTGTCACCGTCTTGGATGGTGGAAAGTACTTGGATAGGAACGCTTGGGATAGCTCCTCCTAGGTGAGGATAGATCATTGTGGCAGCCCCTTGATCCAGTCCTTTGCCTTGTCCTGTAGAGAAAAGGGAAATAGGCGAAGACGTATGGCTCCCTCGGACACGCCAAGGTAGAGAAAGGTGTCGCAGATCTCCATAAAGTTGGAGAGATGGGCGTTCGGGTCCTCACTGGCCAGGCCTCCAAATTGGAATATGTTATGGATCAGCTGCATGATAGCAGGCTTGATCTTGAAGTGCTGGGCTTGAACTGGAGGACGAACAATGCCCGTATCAGCTCCGTGAATTGATGGAAGTCCGTACTCCATAAGGGTACGTCTTGGAGGTTTTTGTTGATGGGGTGGAGCTTGCATAAACTGCTCCTGAGGGGCGAAGTATGGCCATGGGAAGAGTTGTTGTGGAGGCTGTAAAGACCCGTAAATTTCAAGGAACTTTTTGTTTTAATTTTTTTTGGAATTTTACAAGAGCGCAGTCTCTGACGGTACCTGATTCCGAGGCCCGGTGTGCCCGGAATCATTTTCTAAAGTTTGGCTTGGTTACGTTCAGTGAACGGACGAGCGGGTTTTTCTAACTTTTGAACCGGTGCCCGGAATCAAATTCTGAGGGCACCGATGAAATTTCAGCGCCGGTATTCACTTAGAAACACCTCTTCCGGAGTTGCGTTTGCTCGGGTGTGGTTTTTAATTTTCAGGCTTAAAGTTGAGAAATAAAATAATTTTGCGACAACTTTATTTTATTTCGCTTAAGCCACTTGGAAGCCACTTGAAGCCACTTAGAGGCGGCTTGAACTGAGTTAAACCAGATAGGATGCTATCCAGAAATATCCTACCCCCTTGGTAGGATATTTGTGAGGTGGGGCCCGCACGAGCCCCGCCGTTTATTTCCGCTAAGAAACGCACCCGCGAAAACCCGTCTTAATGAGAGTCAACTGACGAGTTTCTTAAAATCTTAACAGACCATTTAATTGGGCGGTTTATTTCGTGAATTTAATGGGCTGTTTCTTTCGTTGAATTAATTCAAAGAATTAATTCAATCGTTTCTTAACCTATTTTCGTGTGTTGGCATATTAATAAAATAAGACCAACCAAAATCTTTTGGGGGATTACTCGTTGAGACAGAATCCTTGTTTCTTCTTCCTCCTTCGTGAAGAACGCGAAGAACGCGAAGAACGCGAAGAACACGAAGAACGCCAAACCCGGAAATCGACGACGTGATGCCATGATCCGCAATGCCGACAACGTTCTTCTGCGACGTCTCTTCCACCGCGACGGATCTTCGATCGGCTGCTTGAGGTAAGAGTCTCGGACCTTCCTTTTTATCTCCTTCGTGGTTCTTAACCAAAAACACGGATTTAATTAATTAAATTAAATCTGCTGTTTCATGGTGCATTGAGTTCGCTGACTCAACGCCGGATTCCGCGACGACGCGATGCCTTCCCGTGACGACGCGACGCCTTCCCGCGACGATGCGACAATCCCTCTATTCCGCGACGAGCTTTTCCAAGAAGAACGCCCGCGCGCGACGATCAACGAGGTAGGGATGTTATAATTTTGGAATACCCCTCTTTATATTCCCGTGAACGTTCTTTAAAAATTAAAGAACCGATTTCAAATGAACAATTTTATTTTATTAAAATTGTCGGTTCATGTGTTGAACAATTTCCTCCCATTGTTTATCTCTAACGCGGAGGGTGCGGGCCAAACGAACACGGCCCGACGACCCTCCGCCGTTCTTCGTTTTGCGGACTTGGCGTGCGACAGTGGAACGTGCCGCAATGGATGTTTGACGATCCCGCAGTGAAGAACGAGTCCCGAGAGGAGCAATGGCGCAGACGGGAAGAGAATCGGACCACTGGAACGATCTCGGTGGCCCGCGGAACTCGCCGGCGGCGCGGGCCGTTGGCAGCCGGGAGCGGCGGTGCCCCGGCGCGCCGCCGGACAGGCCGCCGCGACTCAGCGCGGCGGCGGCGGCACCCGCGGAACCGCGGCCGCGCGGGTCTGGTGCCCTCGGACGCGGCTGAAGCCGCGTCCCGACTCAGCGCGGCCCCACGCGGGGGGCCGCGGCACCACCAGGCCGCGGGGGCGGCGCCCCGCGCGCCTCGGCCGTTCGGCTGCTCGCCGAACCGGGCCAGGCCATTCCCTGGCCGGACCGGACCGGGTCGGGTCGACCCGGTTCGGCCGACTCCCGGGGGGGGGGGGGGGGGTCGGGCCAGGTCGGCCCGGGCCCGTACCCCCCGTCTTCGGACGGTCTTCGTTGAAATGGTCGTATCTTGAGCTACGAGCCTCCAAACAACTCGCCGTCAGCGGAAACGCGATCCTTGGATCGAGACGGTCGTTTCGGTATATCGCACTCAAGGTTTAGGAATACTTTGAGTTCGGCCAGGTTGGTTCGTACACGAAACCAACCAGGCCCTCGGAGCGGAAACACTCATATCTTGAGCTACAGACGTCCGATTGACGTACCGTCAGCTTTGTTGTCTTACTCTAAGTGAGATGGATCTTTTGGCATACTTCGCCCGGGGTTTGGATGCAGGTGGAGTGCGGTCGGGTTGGTTTTGCCTTAAAAACCAACCGGGCCCCTGGGACGAAAATGCCAATAACTCTCAGACCCGGCGTCCGATTGACGCGCCGTCTGTGACATTGAGTTCCTGTTGACGATACAGAACTTTTGGATACATCAACTTCGGACTTTGTGTCAGTTGATGTATCAGCCTCTCGGCTCGTGGAGCGGACCCTCCCGAACGATCTTGCTGTGTGCGGGAACCCTAGGCTGGCTGCGACTGCTACTTCGACAACGACGACTGTGCAGATATCCTCCGTGGACTCCGACGACGACCGTGCAGAGATCCTCAGTGGACTGCGACGACGACTGTGCAGAGATCCTCAGTGGACTGCGACGACTACTGCACTCAGCGATCCTCGGTGGATCAGTGCTACAGGTCCTGTGTGGGCCCGGTCCTGTGTGGGCCCGATCCTGTGTGGGTCCGATCCTGTGTGGGTCCGCGCTCAGCGGTTCTATGTGAGCCAGCGCCTACAGGTCCTGTGTGGGCCCGATCCTGTGTGGGTCATTGCGGGGGTTAGTTACCTATCGATCCTTCGTGGGTCCGACGACTTAGATGGATCAGTGATCATCTTTATCGTCATCCGAAGAAGTATACCAGTGTGAGCTGAATTTGTGTTACTCTCCTTTGTGGATTGTGTTGAGCTATCGTGTGTGGATTTACCGTTTACTCTCCTTTGTGGATTGTGTTGAGCTATCCTGTGTGGATTTACTGTTTACTCTCCTTTGTGGATTGTGTTGAGCTATCCTGTGTGGATTTTCTGTTTACTCTCCTTTGTGGATTGTGTTGAGCTATCCTGTGTGGGTATACGTTTGCTTTCCTGTGTGGACTGGGTTGTGCTTGGGCTCAGACGTTGGAGCCGAATGGGAATTGATGACTTAGGTATATGTATGGGCATATACCTAAGCCGTGTCAGATGTTACTTCGTGATTGTATCTTTACTTTGTGGATTATCCTTTGTGGATTTCGGGAGACCTTTGGGGGTCTCGGGGTCCCTACTGAGTAGCTTATACTCACCCCTGCACAGGCTTTGCGCGCACTACGTTGTGTTGGTTGTAGACGACGGACAGCGCTGATCGTGGTGGAGGCGTGCGGAGCAGGACGGTACCTGGAGGTGGACCACTGGGCGGGACGTACTCAGAGCGGTCAGGTGGACCCAAGGTGCAGTGGAGGCTATCTGTACCCACCCTTCAGGTGGGATTTCCAGAGGACGGCTCGACGCTACAGTTTTCCCTTTCAGTTGATGTTTTTCCTTTCAGTTGTACTTTACTGTTGGGCTTGTATTTCCGGCCCCTTTTACTTTCAGCACAGCTTGTACAGTTTTTACTTAGTGTTTAATTTTTCGCTTTCTTACTCTGTGATTCTTGTTTACTTTTCAAAGGCAATGCCTTCCCTTTTTGTTGGGATTTACGCCTTGGTGCTAGTCGCCAGCCCCAGGCCTATGGAAGGCGGGCTTGGGGTAGTCACGACACGGGCCCCGAGGGCGGGTCGTGACAAATTGGTATCATAGGTGGTCGGTTCTACCGCAGAATCTGATCTTTCTTCTATGTGAAGCAATAGTGTTTAGCGTATTGAGTGTGGTTATTAGTCCAGGGAGTCCAGTGTTGGTGCGGCGGCCGACGTATCCATACACCAGGACCCTGACTTCTGATTTCCGACTTAATGCACGAAAACATTGATTGCATGTGTGTTTCAAGTTTTCTTCGTGATTACTTGTGTCAGCTCACCAGGTATACTATTCTGACCGTGGCATTCTTGTTTCCTTTTCCGGATGGCACGACGACAGTAGCCATCTAGGGTTCCTAGAGTAGAGCGCGACGACAGCCCGCCGAGCGACGAGGCCTCGGTACAGGGCCCGTTGACAGTAGAGGCACCGGTGGTACCTTTACCCGCCGAGCCCCCGATGCTTCCAGCACTGGAAGCTGACGACGCACGACGCCTTGGAGCTCTGCACGAGTTCCAGCACCAGCGACCACCCAGGTTCCGTGGGGAGTCGGACCCCCAGGCAGCTGAGGACTGGTTGGAGGCAGTCGTCCGAGTTTTCAGGCTAGTGAGGACACCAGCCGACCTCATGGTGATCCTCGCGGCGAGCCTACTGCACGCAGCAGTAGGGAGATGGTGGAGCCTGATGCTCCAGGTACACGATGAGGCCTCCCTCATCTGGACGGACTTCGAGAGCCTCTTCCGCTCAGAGTTCGTCCCGGCCACCCTCCGTGCGGTGCGCATCCAGGAGCTTCTTCATCTGCGGCAGGGAAGCTTGACGGTCGCCCAGTACGCGGCGAGGTTCACCGACCTATCTCGCTACTCGACAGACATGGTACGGGACCCCTTCTTCCGGGCCCGAACCTTCGAGCATGGATTGAGACACGAGATCAGGGCATCGCTGATCTCCCTCAGCATCCCGACCCAGGCAGGAGTGCTAGAGCGAGCCCTTCTGATCGAGAGCTTCCTGGATGAGTCCACAGCGAGACCTACCGCAGGGCGGCAGATAGCGGAGTCTTCGGCAGCAGGTAGCCGACGGATGACTCAGGGTTCCAGGCAGACCAGGCCTTCCAGCAGACGACCTCGGGACACTGGCTCAGCGGTGCGGGGCACACAGCGCAGAGCCATCCTTCCGAGAGGCAGACAGTGTTACGAGTGCGGCGGGCAGGGCCACATGGCTCGTGACTGCCCGACCCGTCGTACCGAGGGTCAGCAGACGGTGGAGGGACCACCCAGGCAGAGGCAGAGGGTCGACCGTGGCGGTCTGCAGGGAGGATGCAGACGAGGCAGAGGAGCTGGCCGAGCAGCAGGTGGTGGGCGATGCTTTGAGGCTCTGCCACCACCACCACCTGGAGGCCCGCCCTGACCTCAGGAAGCCGGTGGGCAGAGACAGGCACAGCTCCAGGCAGCGGAGGCCTATGACCACGGCGCGCCAGATATGATTCGAGGTATGATCTGTGTCTATTCCACCCTTGCTGCAGTTCTGATAGACACAAGAGTGAGTCACTCTTTCATAGCCACTGCCCTTTTTCGGAGCTCGGAGATTCCGACAGAGCCGTTGGCTCGATCCTTACGGCTAGAGACTCCTACGGGAGCAGACTCGACGATTACGCACTGGTGCCGGCAGTGTGAGCTTACTCTAGGAGGCGAGAGCTTTGGCTGGGATCTTCTTGTAGCGGCTTCGAGACCTTACGACGTCATCTTGGGCATGGATTGGTTATCTACGGTCCATGCTCAGATTGACTCCATTAGGCGTAAGGTGCGATGTGTGTGCACCGACGGGAGCAGGTTCACCTTCACCGGCGAGAAGGGAGCCTTAGCAGCACAGGATGGACTCATGTAGAGGAGAGGTCAACCCATCACTCATCAGTTGGCTAGCCTCATCCTGGGAGCAGTTGACGTGCGGAGTCCCAGTTTTCCTGCAGTGGTGGATCAGTGCGCAGACGTCTTTCCCGACGATGTTCCAGGACTACCTCCTCGCAGAGAGGTAGAATTTTATATTGACCTGTACCCCGGGACAACCCCGATATCCACTCCAGCATATCGGATGGCCCCCGCTGAGTTTCGAGAGCTGCGGGTACAGTTGGAGGACTTGCATGGCAAGGGGTTCATCCGACCCAGTGTTTCGCCCTGGGCTTCCCCGATATTGTTCGCCAAGAAGGCGGACGAGAGCTTGCGACTGTGTGTCGATTATCGTCGCCTGAACCAGGTGACAGTGAGGAACAAGTATCCGCTACCCAGGATTAATGAACTCTTCGATCAGCTCAAGGGAGCACGGTGGTTCTCGAAGATAGACCTCAGATCAGGCTATCATCAGCTCAGAGTTCGAGACGAGGATGTGCAGAAGACGACCTTCAGATGTCGGTATGGACACTATGAGTTCTTGGTTATGCCTTTCGGCATGACCAACGCTGCAGAAGTGTTCATGAGCCTCATGAACAGGATCTTCCAGACATACCTTGATCGATTTGTCGTAGTCTTCATCGACGGCATCTTGGTTTACTCGACCACGGAGGAGGAGCACGCTTACCACTTGCGTGTTGTACTAGACACACTCCGAGAGCACCAGCTTTATGGAAAGCTCTCGATGTGTCAGTTCTGGTTACGTGAGGTCCACTTCATGGGGCACGTCATTTCTGAGGCGGGAGTTGCAGTGGATCCCGCGAAGATCGAGGCAGTGCTAGCTTGGAAGCCACCCAAGAGCGTGACAGAGGTGCAGAGTTTCTTGGGCCTAGCCGGTTACTATCGGAGATTTGTGTCGGACTTCTCCAGAGTTGCGGCCCCACTCTCAGCGTTGAAAAAGAAGGGGAAACCCTTCATGTGGTCAGACATATGTCAGCAGAGTTTCCAGGAGCTGAGGCAGAGGTTGACCAGCGCACCTATCTTGAGGTTTCCTGAGGAGGGAGTTGGATACGTAGTCTACTGCGATGCATCAGGGACTGGACTCGGGTGTGTACTGATGCAGGAGCGGGCCGTGATTGCCTACAGATCATGTCAGTTAAGGCCGCATGAGCAGAACTACTCTACCCATGACTTGGAGTTGGCAGCAGTGGTCTTCGCCCTGAAGACATGGTGGCACTATCTGATGGGCGAGCGCTTTATAGTCTTTTCTGACCACCAGAGTCTCAGGTACATCTTCTCTCAGAAGGACATGAACCTGAGATAGCGGCGATGGATCGAGTTCCTCTAGGACTATGACTTTGAGATAGTCTATACTCATGGGAAGGGGAACGTGGTAGCCGATGCCCTCAGCAGGAGGACGGGCATCCAGCTACTTGAGGAGGCGACAGAGCAGCTAGCCGCCTTGCAGATATCCTTCGTGGATAGAGACGGAGCAGCCTTCCTTCAGTCTCTCACAGTCTCTCCTCCACTTCTACAACGGGTCAGAGAGGCACAGCGTGGGGACGCTGACTGTGAGATGCGGCGTGCACAGATATCCTCGAGACAGGCACCTGATGGTTTCTCCCTTGGAGCAGAGCACGACGTCCTTTTCAGAGGACGTACCTTGGTACCAGTAGCTTTACGAGAGGAGGTGCTGAGGGAGTTTCACACTTCTCATTTGGCGGTACATCCTGGAGTGGCGAAGATGTACTAGGATCTCAGACGATAGCACTGGTGGCCGGGCATGAAGAAGGCTGTGGCAGAGTTCATTTCACGGTGCCTCACCTGCCAGCAGGTGAAGGCAGAGCATCAGGTACCAGCAGGCTTGGTACAACCCTTGGAGGTCCTGGAGTGGAAGTGGGATGGGATATCTATGGACTTCGTGACTGGAATTCCATGCACTTCTAGAGGTCACGACTCCATTTGGGTGATTGTTGACCGACTCACCAAGTCGGCACACTTATTACCCATTCAAGAGCAGGGCTCAGTGGAGAGCTTGGGGCGTCTCTACGTTCAAGAGGTTGTACGGCTTCACGGTGTGCCATCGACTATCGTCTCCGATCGGGACGCTCGGTTTACTTCCCGGCTTTGGAAGGGGTTGCAGGAGGCGTTCAGGACGCGGCTACGTCTGAGCACCGCCTTTCACCCACAGACGGATGGTCAGATAGAGAGGACCATTCAGACCCTCGAGGACATGCTCCTTGCATGTGTCCTCGACTTTGGTCGCAGCTGGGAGGACCACCTACCCTTGGTGGAGTTCGTGTACAACAACAGCTACCACTCCACCATCGGGATGGAACCCTACGAGGCGTTGTACGGAAGGCCTTGCAGATCTCCTTTGTGCTGGACAGACCCTGGGGAGTCAGCACTTGTGGGACCAGAGATGGTCCAGGCCACGACAGAGAAGGTCCAGGTCATCCAGGAGCGGATGAGGACAGCACAGAGCCGACAGAAGTCATATGCTGACAGGAGGAGGAGGCCACTAGAGTTCGAGGATGGCGACCACGTCTTCTTGCGTGTCTCACCTCGACGTGGTTTGCGGAGATTTGGCCGAGGCAGCAAGTTGTCTCCACGCTTCATCGGGCCTTTCCAGGTCAACAACAGGATTGGAGAGGTGGATTATCGCCTGGCTCTACCACCTCAGTTGCACCGAGTGCACGACGTCTTCCACGTATCCCAGCTGAGGAGATATGTGCACGACCCGACGCACATCATTGACTATGGGGAGCTAGACGTGGATGATGGGGCGACTTTTGCGGAGGTCCCAGTGGAGATAGAGGATCGACAGGAGCGGGTCCTACGTGGGCGATCGATTCCTCTTGTTCACATCAGATGGTAGCACGAGAACCTCTAGGAGAGAACATGGGAGCGGGAGGCTCAGATGCGTGCTCAGTACCCACATTTGTTTCCCTAGTTTATGATGTATCTTTACGGGGACGTAAAGCCCTGAGGTGGGAGTAATGTAAAGACCCGTAAATTTCAAGGATTTTTTTTAATTTTCTTTGGAATTTTACAAGAGTGCAGTCTCTGACAGTACCTGATTCCGAGGCCCAGTGTGCCCGGAATCATTTTATGAAGTTTGGCTCGGGTACGTTCAGTGAACGGACGAGCGGGTTTTTCTAACTTTTGAACCGGTGCCCGGAATCGAATTCTGAGGGCACCGATGAAATCGCAGTGCCGGTATTCGCTTAGAAACGCCGCTTCCGGAGTTGCGTTTGCTCGGGTGTGGTTTTTAATTTTTGGGCTTAAAGTTGAGAAATAAAATAATTTTGCGACAACTTTATTTTATTTCGCTTAAGCCACTTGGAAGCCACTTGAAGCCACTTAGAGGCGGCTTGAACTGAGTTAAACCGGATAGTATGCTATCCAGAAATATCCTACCCCCTTGGTAGGATATTTGTGAGGTGGGGCCCGCACGAGCCCCGCCGTTTCTTTCCGCTAAGAAACACACCCGCGAAAACCCGTCTTAATGAGAGTCAACTGACGCGTTTCTTAAAATCTTAACATACCATTTAATTGGGCGGTTTATTTCGTGAATTTAATGGGCTGTTTCTTTCGTTGAGTTAATTCAACGAATTAATTCAATCGTTTCTTAACCTGTTTTCGTGTGTTGGCATATTAATAAAATAAGACCAACAAAAATCTTTTGGGGGATTACTTGTTGAGACAGAATCCTTGTTTCTTCTTCCTCCTTCGAGAAGAACGCGAAGAACGCGAAGAACGCGAAGAACGCGAAGAATGCCGAACCCGGAAATCGACGACGCGACGCCGTGATCCGCAACGCCGACAACGTTCTTCTGTGACGTCTCTTCCTCCACGACGGATCTTCGATCGGCTGCTTGAGGTAAGAGTCTCAGACCTTCCTTTTTTATCTCCTTCGTGGTTCTTAACCAAAAACACGGATTTAATTAATTAAATTAAATCTGCTGTTTCATGGTGCGTTGAGTTCGCCGACTCAACGCCGGATTCGACGACGACGCGACGCCTTTCCGCGACGACGCGACGATCCCTCTCTTCCGCGATGAGCTTTTCCACGAAGAATGCCCGCGCGCGACGATCAACGAGGTAGGGATTTTATAATTTTGGAATACCCCTATTTATATTCCCGTGAACGTTCTTTAAAAATTAAAAAACCGATTTCAAATGAACAATTTTATTTTATTAAAATTGTCGGTTCATGCGTTGAACAATTTCCTCCCGTTGTTTATCTCTAACGCGGAGGGTGCGGGCCAAACGAACACGGCCCGACGATCCTCCGCCGTTCTTCGTTTTTCGGATTTGGCGGGCGACGGAGGAATGTGCCGCAACAGATGTTTGATGATCCCGCAGTGAAGAACGAGTCCCGGGAGGAGCAATGGCGCAGAAGGGAAGAGAATCGGACCACCGGAACGATCCCGGTGGCCCGCGGAACTCGCCGGCGGCGCCCCGGCGTGCCGCCGGACAGGCCGCCGCGACTCAGCGTGGCGGCGGCACCCGCGGACCCACGGCCGCGCGGGTCCGGTGCCCTCGGACGCGGCTGAAGCCGCGTCCCGACTCAGCGCGGCCCCACGCGGGGGGCCGCGGCACCACCAGGCCGCGGGGGCGGCGCCCCGCGCGCCTCGGCCGTTCGGCCGCGCGGCCGAACCAGGCCAGGCCGTGCCCTGGCCGGACCGGACCGGGTCGGACCGGGTCAGGTCGACCCGGTTCGGCCGACTCCCAGGGGGGGGGGGGTCGGGCCGGGTCGGCCCGGGCCCGTACCCCCCGTCTTCGGACGATCTTCGTTCAAATGGGCGTATCTTGAGATACAGGCCTCCAAACGAATCGCCGTCCACGGAAACACGATCCTTGGATCGAGATGGTCGTTTCGGTATATCGTACTCAAGGTTTCGGAATACTTTGAGTTCGGCCGGGTTGGTTCGTTCACGAAACCAACCGGGCCCTCGGAGCGGAAACGCTCATATCTTGAGCTACGGACGTCCGATTGACGTACCATCAGCTTTTTTGTTTTCCTCTAAGTGAGACGGATCTTTTGGCATACTCCGCCCGAGGTTTGGACGTAGGTGGAGTGCGGTCGGGTTGGTTTTGACTTAAAAACCAATCGGGCCCCTGGGACGAAAATGCCAATAACTCTCAGACCGGGCGTCCGATTGACGCGCCGTCTGCGACGTTGAGTTCCTGTTGATGATACAGAACTTTTGGATACATCAACTTCAGACTTTGTGTCAGTTGATGTATCAGCCTCTCGGCTCGTGGAGCGGACCCTCCCGAACGAGCTTGCTGTGTGCGGGAACCCTAGGCTGGCCGTGACTGCTACTTCGACAACGACGACTGTGCAGAGATCCTCCGTGGACTCCGACGACGACCGTGCAGAGATCCTCAGTGGACTGCGGCGACGACTGTGCCGAGATCCTCAGTGGACTGTGACGACTACTGCACTCAGCGATCCTCCGTGGATCAGTGCTACAGGTCCTGTGTGGGCCCGGTCCTGTGTGGGCCCGATCCTGTGTGGGTCCGATCCTGTGTGGGTCTGCGCTCAGCGGTTCTGTGTGAGCCAGCGCCTACAGGTCCTGTGTGGGCCCGATCCTGTGTGGGTCATTGCGGGGGTTAGTTACCTATCGATCCTTCGTGGGTCCGATGACTTAGATGGATCTGTGATCATCTTTATCGTCATCCGAAGAAGTATACCTGTGTGAGCTGAATCTTGTGTTACTCTCCTTTGTGGATTGTGTTGAGCTATCCTGTGTGGATTTACCGTTTACTCTCCTTTGTGGATTGTGTTGAGCTATCCTATGTGGATTTACTGTTTACTCTCCTTTGTGGATTGTGTTGAGCTATCCTGTGTGGATTTACTGTTTACTTTCCTTTGTGGATTGTGTTGAGCTATCCTGTGTGGGTATACATTTGCTTTCCTGTGTGGACTAGGTTGTGCTTGGGCTCGGACGTTGGAGCCGAACGGGAATTGATGACTTAGGTATATGTATGTGCATATACCTAAGCCGTGTCAGATGTTACTTCGTGATTGTATCTTTCCTTTGTGGATTATCCTTTGTGGATTTCGGGAGACCTTCGGGGGTCTCGAGGTCCCTACTGAGTAGCTTATACTCACCCCTGCACGGGCTTTGCCCGCACTACGTTGTGTTGGTTGCAGACGACGGACATCGCTGATCGTGGTGGAGGCGTGCGGAGCAGGACGGTACCTGGAGGTGAACCACTGAGCGGGACGTACTCAGAGCGGTCAGGTGGACCTGAGGAGTAGTGGGGGCTATCTGTACCCACCCTTCAGGTGGGATTTACAGAGGATGGCTCAACGCTACAGTTTTCCCTTTCAGTTGCTGTTTTCCTTTCAATTGTACTTTACTGTTGGGCTTGTATTTCCAGCCCCTTTTACTTTCAGCACATCTTGTACAGTTTTTACTTAGTGTTTACTTTTCCGCTTGCTTACTCTGTGGTGCTTGTTTACTTTTCAAAGGCAATGCCTTCCCTTTTTGTTGGGATTTACGCCTTGGTGCTAGTCGCCAGCCCCTAGCCTATGGAAGGAGGGCTTGGGGTAGTCACGACACGGGCCCCGAGGGCGGGTCGTGACAGCGGCCATTGGTAATCCCTTGGGAGGAATTCCATGAAGGCTCCAGGAGGTTTCTCCGGTAGACCAGCAGCGGGAGGCTGCTGATCCTGGTACTGATGCTCAGTCGCAGTATCTACGGCTGGTGCTCCCTCTTCCTTGTTCGCCATGGGTTGTGGTTGATGGTAGTGAGTTTCTATCTGTGTACGCTAACGATGAAGCAAGGTCCGTTCATTTTCCAAGTCAAGCGGAATTAATTTCGAAGACTCGGCACTTCTGGATCGTGTAAAACGTCTAAATATACACTTTAAGCTCTACACAACACAAAAACAAAAACAGGCATAAAAGGGAAAAATAAAAGAGAAAATTTGAAATGGGATCAGAAAAGAGATTTTTGATAAATTTTTATTTTTATTTTTACTTAAATCATTTATTAACACAATTTGAATCTTAGCACTAAAACCAAATCTTGTTCCCCGACAACGGCGCCAAAATTTGGTCTCGCTTATCGTTGATTGAAGTTTTATGCGTCCCAAATTAATTACCCGTTCTTAGAACCTTAGTATAGCATAAGTTAGGGGTTGATCCACAGGGAACCGTGGCATGCGTGAATTCAATTGAGTTAATACTTGATTTGGTGAAGTATGCAGAATTTAGAAGCGATTGGGTTGATTTTGGGTTTTGATTGAAACTAAATTGATTTACTTTGAAGAAATGGATACAGTTTGAAAGAAAACAACGACTAAATTTAAAGAGTTTTTAAAATGGAAATAAAAGACGTGTCAGGGCTGTGGTGATTAAGGAGGTTTTATGCAGATTGTTTAAATAGTTGTGTTGTTCATAATAATTCAATTATTCTGGATTTCGTTTTGTTACAAGATTTCCTTGGTCCGATTCCTCTTGTTTGGAATTAGAGCAGTTGACTCCTTGGTCTGGTAGTCAGTGTTCTTAATTCTTTATTAAGTTCAGTCCATTATTTGAATCGGTGAAATCCTTCCAATGCCCATGGATGTTTTCACCATTACTTTTTTTTTGTATCACTGAGAATTCTTCCCTTGTTCTGGGTCAGAATTCTCAGTTATATTTAACAGTAGATTAAGAAGAGTAAGATGAATTACAATGATAAAACACAACTATATAAAACAACATACAAATTACAATCCCTTTATCCACATCCCCAACACGAGGGGTTTAGTTACACATAGAATGTGGAGGAGAAATGACACACATGATACCTGACAGATTCATCGTGTAAGCGTTGAGGTAGGGTGTCAGAAGGTGGAGTAGTGGAAATACGGCACAACGGTGGCTCGGGAATGGTAGAAATAGAGCTTCTTCTCTCCTCCAAAGGTTTCGAACTCCCAAAATCCGTAGGCCAAGGCCTCTTTTTATAGAAAAATAAATTACACGGCGTGTATAGAAAGTACATGCCATGTACTTTTCGTCAACGCATTTTGGCGCCAATTTCTCCACTAGCAGGTGGCCAAACACACCGTCTTTGAATTTTGAACATGGTGTTGCCTGCAAGTTGAGTGTACACGGCATGTAGCGCCGCCATACATGGCGTGTAATATAAAACGTTTAGCCACCAGCCCCTTCTATAACAGTAGACACGGCGTGTAGAAATTTAAACACGTCGTGTCTCTTTCAACGGCCACATGGGCGTGTAGACTTTTCTCAGTAACCACCGCTTCTAGAAAGTGGTACACGACGTGTAACACCGCCCCACATGGCGTGTATCTCTTCCTGGTGACATGGACGTGTTCTCCCTACTTTGGTCCATGTCATTGTCTGGATGTACATGACTTGTATAAAAGTACACGCCGTGTAGTTTCAAAATTTTCACAAACTTCCCTTGATCCGTGTATTTAGCCAGAAATCTCCTGCAAGTAAACAGATTCACCAAAATCAAAGACTATGTTCATGAAACAACAGATATTTGATGAAAACATGCTTCTATCTTCAATTATATATATGGAAATGTATACACAAATTGGGTGAATCACATGTATTAGTCGTTGATTCAATATTAAATAGTGTGAATCATAAAATTTTCCAAAATCCCTAAAATAGTAAAAAATGATGTGATCTTGGTAGATATTGAAATAAATGTAGAAATAGGAGGAAGAGGGATTCTATGTTTGTATTTGGGAAGAGGTTTAAAGAGTCTAACCTTGATGGGGGATTTGTAGCCGATCGAATGGAAGAACTCAGGTTAGGGTTCACTACGCGCCTTCTGGAAATTGGGGGAAATGATTTCTCTACTGTGCTATGGGGGTTTCTGGAAATTGGGCAGTGCTTCTCAAGTTGTGGCTTCTCAAGGGATTCTCAGAGTCGAGCATCAATTCTGGAATGACTTATGGAATCGGGGTCTGCTTCTGTCGGGGTCTGCTTCTGGAATCGGGGTGGGGGTCGCCTGCCTTGTCGAATTTGGGGGAAAATTTTCCCAATGGTTGTTAAAAACTGTTGGGAAAACTCCAACTTTCCTAACAGTTTCATAAAACCATTGGGAAAACTCAATTTCTTCCCATCTTTCCCAACAGTTTCAGCAAACTGCTGGGAAAACTCAATTTCTACCCATCTTTCCCAACGGTTTCATCAAACCATTGGGAAAACTCAATTTCTACCCATATTTACCAACGGTTTGCATAAACCATTGGTAAATAACACCAATACCAATGGTTCAAAGGAACCGTTGGTATACAAGTGTTGGGAAAAGCCATTTTCCAGTAGTGTGTATTCCATCATTTTCTAATTTAGTAGTCCCTATATAAAGGGAGTACAATGTATGGATGTCCTAAACACTGTTCATAAGAAAAAAAAGTTGAAACACTGAAGATTTTATTTCAGAGTGAGTTTGCAAACAAGATTAATGTTTGGTTAAAGAAGAGATCTTGAATAGATATTCTTGTTAGAATTACTAAAAAAAGTTTTTTATCAGTACAATTGGACATATATTTCTATATGGGGAAGTAGACATAGTTACCCATTAGAGGTACAAGATAGAGAATATCATAGAGATATTTTTGAGAAGAGTTTGATGAGAAATAGTTTTTTCAGTGGGTAGATCTCAAGTTAAAAAATAGATGTGGTTTAAGTGAGTCACACTTTATAGAGAATATCGATTTGTAAAGAGGTTCTCCAGATGGTTACATACTAAATGGAGAAAAATGAATGAAGATTTCTATATGAAATTTCATGGATCTATATTAAAAATTTTCCTTACTATTTCTAGATCGGTTTTGTAAGAAGAACTTTTATAAACTAATAAGAGTTAGTATAATCATTCCTATCAGGAGATCGAAAGAGTCTAATGGGAGTTGTCATATGTTTTAATCACTTATTATTAATATTGAATCTCCATAGACCAATGGGAGACTTTGTGGAAAGGATGTAGGTTCTCACACTGAGGCGAAACCTTGTAAATCTTGAATATCTTGCATTAATTTCATATCATTTCATGCTTGTGAGTTTGTTATAAAAGTTGATAAGGATAAAAATTTAACAATTTTCAGGGGTTAATTTTAGAGAATTTGAAATTTTAAAATATCACCACTAATTCAAGTATTCTTCTCATTGGTTCTCATCATTTTTAGTAAATTCACTTAGTATCAGATAAAATTTCCACATTTCATATCCGTATGATAGAAAATATCAACTTAGTTAATAATAGAGGTATTCCTACATTATATGGAAAAAATTACCGTGGTTAGAAAAATTGGATGATACACTATCTTCTATAAATTATCCTATTGGTTATTAATATAATTACAGTTGGATTTCCATACATTTTTAAAACTTATCCTTTGGAACTCACTAAAAAAATAAATATTGAGGTTGATGGGAAATCTAGATATGTTATTCTTATGTCATTATTAGAAAATGATTTCAAGAAGTTGATGCGTCTTACAGAAACCAATGGAAGTTGGGAAAAAAATTAAAAGTATCTTAAAAGGAAATACTAAAGTGTAGAAGTCCATGTTACAAATATAGCATATCAAGTTTGAAGATATCAGAATAGAAGATGAAGAAACTTTTTGATGAGTACTTCACCAGAGTTAATTGTTGCATCATGACCCAGAAGCCACTGTACGATGCCTCAATATGGTTGGGCACATGACCTCAAGCATGACTCCATATATACTAGAGGCTACTGAATAGATATGAGGGCCTAAAGTGTATCTGTGGGAAGACTATTCCCTCATGATCATAGTGTATCCATAGTGGTAAACAATAAATAGAAACAATGTAAATGGTAATAAAGCAGTGGCTGAATAATAATAAAAAATCCAAACATAACCAATAGAATAAAGTATAATCAATGACATATAAAAAATGATGATCATGAAATGATGATATAAAAAATATAATGCACATGGGATATAAGGGTGAACACATATACAACATGCTAAATAGAAAGATAAAAATACCAAAAGCCGCGTCCACTAGCATCAAAAGTATAAGCTTGGTACTTTACTCCTATACTCCATCATAGTACTAAAAATCAAACATCAGAAGTTGGGAAATTCACTTTATCGATAACTATACTCATGAAGTCTGTTCAAGTACTATAATTGGACTGAATAGAGTGTGAGTTATACTCAGTATGACACCACCAATAGTGTCTAGAACTATACAATATGTGAATATAAAATGAGTAGTGTGAAGGAAGAAATAGATGTAAGACCGTAAAAAAATAAAATAAATACCATCAGATCAAGTTCCTCATGGGACCCCTTCCCAACACTAGCAGCTTCGGCCTATTCCGGTTGTCTCTGAACCAAGGTAAACCTACATTGATATGATATGGATGTATAATTTTTTCATCAAAAAGAAATTATCAATAATGGACCAATCCCAAGCATGTTATTTGGTTTTGGTGGACATATCCGTAGGTCAATAGTTCAACATTCTTAATTTTTGATAGAAAACAAAATCTTATAATTTAATAAATAGAATCCTAAGCCTATCCAAGGTGATCTATAAAAAGTAAACCAAGTACCACTCTAGGATCACTATAAATACCCATAACTATA
The DNA here is from genome assembly GCA_963277665.1 of Viscum album. Lineage (NCBI taxonomy): Eukaryota > Viridiplantae > Streptophyta > Magnoliopsida > Santalales > Viscaceae > Viscum > Viscum album. The sequence continues at coordinate 1,942,168,520 of OY728119.1, read as the reverse complement.
AGAGTCCTTCCAAGGAGATACGTAAGAGAAATCCCAATTATCACTCTCATCATGGTGTAAAGCATGACCCTATGATCCCATCCCAGGTATACTACATAGTGGACCAAGTATCACTCGTGGAATGGTATAACCATATTTACAACCAATCCCGTCGAAGGTAATTCCCCTTAGGAACCAGTATCACTCATGGGTAGGTATGTCATCCACCGAGTGATCCTGTCTAAGGTATTCTACTAAAGTAAATAGATTATCACTCCTAACATAAAGAAATTCATTTTAAAGTTCTAATTATAAATCATGACAATACCGTATAATGTTTCCTTAAGTAGAGACCCCTGTATCACCCTCATCTTAATGTAAGGGTATAGTTTTGGAATAACATAAAACTCATAACATTTAATAAAAACCACACATATATTCAAATGAAATATCATACACCTCAAAAGGTGGTTAAAAAAATTCAAGTATTGATTCAATTAGGCCTTTGAGGAAAGTGCACCCTTATAGGTGGCTCATATCAGGGTGGTCATCCCACGAAATCATCTCACGATATTATAGAAACATTTTAAGAATGGGTTATCTTCTAATTTAATTTATTAAAAAATTTTAGGCATCAAAAGAGAAGTTTGGTATGTGGAACAAAAAAGAATAATTAAATATAATAAGTATTTTAGGGAAAAGGATACCTTATGTCTTTAGTACTCTCACTGTCTAGTATTGACCTTTTAATTTAGATAGAATAGAATAACATAGAAAAATAGAAAAAAACTGAAAATAGGGCATATGATCTCACAACAAAATAGCTTAAAAAATGAAAAGATAAGCTAATAAAGGAAGGAATAGGAATGAATATCCTACCATTGTGGATTTGATGTGACTTTCAATGAAGAAAATTTATCTCTTACAAAGAAGAACTGAAGGATCCAATGTTAGGCAGAGGAGGAGATCCCTCACATAACTCCTACTAGAGAAAAATGGGTTCTTTAAAAAATGAGGGTTATTCCCCCTTTAAAAAAATACCAAAAAATATACAAAATTTGTAATATATATAAATTTCTTGTATTATTAATGACATGTATATATAATACATATCATGCAATTTTCCTATTTTTCCCTTTCTCAGGAAAAACCAATTCAAGATGTGCAAGGGGTCTGGATAGACCAATACACATCATGTATTTAAATACACATTTTGTTTTTAATATATGTCATGTATTTGACTTGAAACTAGCCTCAATAACTCCTGATACAATCTCCCCATAATAAAACTAACCAACCGAAAGGCCTAGTAACTAGGGTCTAAGACAAAAGAGAAACTTAATAAGGGTTTAGAAAAAATCTAAAATAATTCATACCCATATGAAAAGATAATATTCCATATTGATAAATTTTCTTTGTAACATTATAATATTAAGATATGGCTTAGATGTTTCTAAATTTTTTGAGAAATTCAAGAGAAACTTACTTGATAGGTTTGATTCCAAAATATCCACTTTAGAATATAAAAATGATTTAACTATTAATAAATTATATAAAATTATTATTTCATATGAGATAAAAAGACACGACATCCAAAAAGAAGATCAAGGATGAAAATAATTTTGAATCTATGAGAAATATAAAAATCCAAAATGTTAACCATGAGTTTGTGAAACTCAATGTATCAGAAGATAAATTATATTTTGCAGAAGAAAATCAAAGAATAACGTCTCTCATCTCTAAAAATTACTGAAATGGTAGAGAAAATTTTAAAGTCATTCCCAAAATGAGTTTTTGAGCATTTAGAAATTTTCCATCTTGATATGAATATTCCTAAGAATAAATTTGAAGTATATAAATATTTTTAGGAAGAAAAAACATAGTGGAATAAGTGGAATGAAATTTATATTGAATATAATAAATCAACTAGTGGTAAGAAAATTTTATTAGAAATAGAAGATGTATGAATAATAAGAAAGTTGAGTATGGATATGATGATAATAGTTCATCAGAAGATGAAAATTAAAATAAATTTATAATTTTTTTTCTAATGTAGAATGGAAAGAAGATACTTCTAGTAGTGAAGAAAATAAACATGAAGAGACTTACTAGTAGTATCAGCTGATATCATAACTCATTTCATGTCATTATCAAAATAAAAAACTCAAGAAAGAGATCAAAATTTTGAACAAGGAAATGGAAAATAATAATTAAAGAATGAAATATTTCTTCAAATAGGAAGATGATTATATAAAAAAGATCACAAACCTCAAACAGAAAGTTGATGAACATGGAAAAATGGTTGACAATATTGGTAAGAAACATACTATTAAAGAAGATTGAGTTTGTAAAAAAAAATCAAGATTTCTTGAGGTTGAAAGTACCTTAAATAATATGATAAAAAATTTCAACAATGCTTAATATATAAATTCTAAATCATCTCAAGATTCTAAGAAAATGCATTCGAAGAATTAAGTGGCACCTAAATCCACCAAACATAAAATTTTACTAGATTATCCTAACCATATATGTATTAGAAACAATGTTGGGAAAACATAGGTTGAGAAAGGATGTAGAAGATATACCACATCAATAAATGATGAAAATAACCTCCATAATAAGGTTGACACATTCTAAGAGGAAACAAGAATATAAATATGTTACGAACCATGAAAATATTTCTATAGGGAAAGACATTTCTTCTATATAAGACCAAGATTTGATGTTTTTTTATTGGAATTATAGAATTTATGGGAACAAATATTATAATTATTAGAACAATATGTCTCTCTCGGAAAATATATATGGAATTAGGTGGATAAATAGTGGAAGAGAAGATAATAACATTCCTAAACCACAAGAAGAAAGATATAAAAATCACAAGATGTAAGAATGTTTCTAATAAAAAATTATTTTTGTTGCTTGGAGGAAGTTTATAGAAGATATGAACAACCGAGTTACTTTTACGAAGAATTTTTGACAAAAAAATTTGGGAAATGTTTCTTATGATAGAAAATAAAAGGAGTTTAGAAAGAATAAAGTTTAAGAAAGATCATTTATTGTTAAGAAAACTATGAAATCTAGAAAAAAGATTAAACCATGTATTTTTTTATATTTGTTATTACTCAAAGATGAAAAGTTATTTAAAATCATGTAAAATGTTGAAAAACATGGAGGGGGAGAAGTTACTTTAAAAAATGAAAGTTTCTAAAAAATCAGTGGAATAAGAATATTTGAGATTGGAGCTTAGAAATTGAAATCCAAGGAAGTTATGTTTGTTTATGGGATCAAACATAACATACTATGTGATATACAACATTGTGATAATGGTTAAGAAATTATCTTATAAAAATATTTTTGTATCATTAGAATTTTGGAAGATAGAAAATTTGTCACCAAGGGAGAAAGAACCAGTGGAAATCTCTTCCATATTGATGATATTTATAACTCATGTTACTTAAATGAAGAAAATTAAAATGAATTGGTTCATATAATACTTGGGGATATTGGATATAAATTTATAAAAAAAATATCCAAATTAGATGCAGTAAGAAATTTACCATCACTAATAATGAAAGAAGATAATGTTTTCATAATATATAAGAAAGGGAAGATGGTTGTTTAAAGATATAATAATGTTAAAATACAATCCAATAGATCACTTAAGCTTATTCCCTTTAATATTTTTTGGCCTATGAGATATTAAAAAAAATGGTATTTTTATTTATCACTTTTATTGATGATTTCACTCAGATAACAAACATAATATTATGAAGAAAAAATTATAGGTTGCAGAAATGTTCATATTTTTTAGAAGGGACATTGAAGAATAGATGGGTGTGTATATACTAAAGTTGAGCACTAGAAATGGAAAGAAGTACAAAAGTAATTATTTTAAAATATATCTAAATAAAAATGGAATAAAATGCAAATAAAGTACTCCATACACTCTTACAAAATGGAGTTTCCAAAATGGAAAACATAAGTTTTGTGAAAATAATAGGAAGTATAATGGTTGAATATAAAATTTCTATATTTTTCTTGATATAAGTTGTTGGTAATATTGTACATTTACAAAAAAGATGTCTATTTCAGCTGGAATATAAAAACAAATTACTAAAAATGTATTATAAGAAAAAAACTTTAGTATAATATTTCTTGGTTTTTTGTAGTTCTTTCCTAATAAAGACAAAAAATAAAGAACTTGGAATGTTAGATGAAAAAGATAATGAAGTATTTTTCATTTGATATTTACCGAATAAAAGAAGTTTTAAATGTTAGAATAAATATTTAAAAAATTTGGTGGATTCCAATGATAGGAAAGTTGTTGAATATCCAACTTCCTTAACATATGTTATTTTAAATGTTATAGAATATACATTGAAATTTCTAATTAGAATAAAAAAAAGTGAAGATTAATATGAGCAAAAAAAAGCACAAAGTGGATCAGATCAATCTAATGGTGAAAAAATTGTGAAAAGTAGAAAATCTCTCAAATTTAATACCCTATAGAAATAGGTCGAACAAGAGAACATTATTAGGAATCAAAATATCTAGTTGATGACATAAGAATGTTGAGATTAGAAAATCATAAATTTCTTATCTCATAGGTTAAATTGGAATTAGTTTTAGAGGAAGTTGAACATAAATAGTGTGTTGACTATATGAATGAAGAGTTATATAATATTGAGAAGAATAAAACCTGAGAACATGTTCCATAACCAACAGGAAAGGATACTATAGGGATAAAGTGGGTTTATAGAAACAATATCCATGATCTTAGTGAAATTTCAATAAACAAATGTTGAATTGTTTTTAATAGTCACTCATAGGTGATAGGATTATATTTTGAAGAATTTTTTTCCTCATTGTGAGATTGAAAACATAAGAATTATTTTCATAGTTGGGGCACATAATTGTTAAAAAATTTATTTGATGGATTTCAAGTCATCATTCTTAAATTAAGGAACTTAAGAATAAGTTTACATTAATAATAATAGTGTATTATTACAAGATAAATATGAAACATTGGTGTGTAAATTTATGAATGATTTGTATGGGTTAAAATAAGCTCCATAATCTTAGTCCTCAAAACTTGATAGTTTCTTGAAGAATTTGAAATTTTATAATGGAGAAGATGATAAAAAATTATATGTGAAGGTGATGACCTCAAGTATCAAGTAACCTGATTGTTATTGTTTATATTAATGAAATAAATTTTTTTGGGTTTAGAGAAAAATCATGAAATGAGCTTTTTGAAGAAATAAAGATTTTTTTTGAAATTTTAATGCTCATAGAATTAACTTTATTCTTTGTATTACAATTTCAAAAGATGGAAATATATATTTTCAATTATAGGAAAATTATTCCAGAGAGTTTCTACAAAATTTTGGTATGGAAGATTACAAAATATTTTTTACTTGTATCTTTGTTGGCATGAATATGTGTAAAGATGAAGCTGGGAAAAGTTTGAATTAGAAATACTTTCAAAATTTTATAGGAATATTGATATATTTTATAGCCTAAAGGCATGAAATTGTTTTTTTATTACACTATGTAAAAAATATCAAAGTTATCCTAATAAATCAAATAGGTTATAAAAAAAATTCTTATATATGTTAAGGGAACATATTATTATCAGATATTGTATAAAAGAAGTTGTGATATTAAATTTCTTGGATACACTGATGCTTATTGTGATGTAGATTTCAATGATAGGAAATCAACATCTGGAATAAATTTTTTCTTGAGAGAATATTATTTGAATTGGAATAGAAATAATCAAAGTTCAGTTACTTTGAGTATAGTATAATAAGACTATATTTATTTTACCCATGATTGTATGCAAATTATTTGGATGAATGTTACGCTAGAATATTTGAGGGTGAATTTTTATACACCATTGAAGATTATTTTTGATAATCAAATCTATTGATATTTCTCAAAATCGTTTAATACATTCAAGATCAAAGTATATTGATATTAAGTGTCATTTCATAAAATAGAAAGTGTACATTGGGTATGTTAAACATGAGATCATTTCGATAATGCATGAAATTGCTAATGTTTCCACTTAATCGATGTTAAGATAAATATTTGTGGAATTGAGGATGTAAAATCATGTTCATCCTCTACCAATGGTAAATAAAAGTACTTAAGGAAAACTTCCATTGAAGTTTGTATTATGTTGTCAAAGGGTGAGTGTTAGTACAAATATTTGTAAGGGGTAGAGTATGTACAAATATTTTTGTTATGAATCTATAGCTGTGGTTATCAAAAAAAGCAGGAGAAGAAAAATTATGAGAGGATTTTTTGATAGAAGATAAAATTTAGAGAGATTTTATCACTACATGGATAAAAATTTCTTGTCACCAAGAGATATAATTACTTACAAAAATTCATTTTTAAAATAGTGTGGTGTCATGAAATTCTATCTGAGAAAGGATGTGATTTGATAAAAGTTAAAAAATTTAAGAAATTAGTTATTAAAAAAACGAGTTCTGAAAAACATGAGTTGATAAAAGTTGTGTGTGAAAGTGTAACACCCCAAGCTTCCACGGTACTCTTCTCTTTGAATAATGCAGTAGCATGTGTTGTACGCAACTTCGAGTTCTAACACACACCACAACCAATCAAACTAGCCATTATGAATATTAATACCCACTTTTTAAAATTTTATAAATTTTATCTTTCAAAATGAACTTCATTTTTGGATTCAGAATATAAAAATTTGCCTAGGGTGAATTTTTGGTATTTTTCTGAAAACTTTCAATTTTTGAAGAATAGTGAAAAAAACACTGAGTTATAGTTTAAAACTGAATTTTTATTTAAAAAATTATATATTTTATTTTAGGTCAAAATAGATACATAATTCTTATATAAGTTCAATGTAATTAATTAGAGTCAGTTTATAATAACTTTAGATATATAAAAATTTTATTGAACTTTTCACCGTCTTTTACCCATCTCCTTGAAGAATTTACAAATTCACATAAAACTTCATTTTACCGCTTTTGTGAGTGGAATTTTAAAAATCTGAGAGACGTAGTTAATATCAAGGAGTAAAATGTGGTTCAATAACATAAAAATAATTTTTGGTGAATAGTAACTTTTTACTTTTATTTACCACGGTTAAAAGTAAATAGGTTAATTAAGGGTAAAAATGATATTATTATTACCCTAACACATGTCCTAATTCTATTGGATAAGTATAATTCGACCAAAAACAACCTTAGGAATAAAATATGAACCTATTTGGTCCACTTGGATTAGATTAGGACATTTATTATTTTTAAATTCAAAGAAGAGTTAAAAGAGTTAAAATCAAAGTTTAATAACTAATTTTTTTTTAATATAGGGTTATACATAAAATAAATTTGATTATAAATATTAATTAGAAAGATAAAATGAGTTCCTACATAATTTTATTTTATTTATAATTTTTAGACATTAAATAATTTAATTTATTTATGACATAATGGTGATGCGGTAATTACCTAATTAATGAAATATTAAAATAATTGATATTATAAATATCAAAATAAAAGTAATTTGAGACTTTTAATGAATTAAACTAATTTTATAGGATAATATAACATATTAGGGTTCGTTAGATTAATTTTTTTGTAGTAATAATGCTGTTATAAATTTAGCAAAAACAAAATACCAAATAGTGTCAAAATTGACATAAAAGAGTTTTTAAAACAAATATTATATTATTAATTCATATTCTATTCCTAAAAATATAAGGTTCAGCCAAAGGACTTATATAATGATAGGTGTATCATTATTGGACCACTTGGGGGTCTCTTGGATGTATATAGTATGTTTATTAACTATATAATATAAAAATACAAAGAGACATTATAAATGTAAAACTATTTAACTAAGAGTTAAATAAAAAATATAAAGTTAATATAGTAACCCAAACCTGTATAAAACCTATTGGTTGAGTGGTTTTAAACCTATCCCCACCTCAACCTTTAAATATTCCACTTTGGAGCCATTAGAAACTAAATATGAATTTATTATAAAATAATATTTCTAGCTTTTCCAAAGGTGCCCCTCACCCCTCTTATAAAAGGGCACTCCCAATTCTCTCAAATTCATACCTTCAAAGCCTTTTGTCTTGGCCAAACCATACCCAAATATTCTCTCAACTTCCATCATTTAAACCTATAGGCCTTAGTTTGATCAGAAAGCCAACCTAAGTATCCCTTTTGATCAAATCAAAAGGAAGAACCCGAAGAAGAGGTAATGTTTTTACCACCCTCTTTCAAGTTCCTTTATTCTTCAACTTCTTCTTTCTTTATTATTTCCAATATAAAATAATAAATCCAGTATCTTCTATATATTGTGATGTTATTATAAATATGGTACAACCATATTCAGTATTCTATCCATCCTTTGAATGACATGTCACCATACGTGCGTACGTACGGCTTACCCTCTCCACGTCGTGGTGTAATTGTTATTCAAAATATTATTATTTGGATGGGTATGATAATGGTGTGTAATTGAAGTAAATAATAATTATAACATTATAATTATTCTTTATATATGATATACCATCCAATTATATATTATTTTAATATCAAAAGAATGATATTTTCACTCGTGCATACGTACGGACTACGGTCTCCACAAACGCGATGAGATTTATTCCCCATCATATCCATTCAAGTATAATTCTCATTTGATGATTAAAAATAATGTTTAAGGACTTGATATCATTATGTATATGAATAAGATACAATTTATCCATAAAAAACACAGCTTATGTAACAAAAAATATAAAAGAAAATGATTAAGTAAACACCCGAAATGACGATAATACTAAGATATTATTAACAAAGAAATGTTAAAAGATAATATATGATATCATATTAATTTATATGATTATTTTATAATTTAATAACAACTATTTCACCATTATACAAGAGGACCCTCAACCAAGGAAAAGTACAAGGTAAGGGTTTATTTCACAATCTCTTCATTATCCGAGGTTGTTTATACGTAATTATCTATTGGGACCTCTTTATCATCCACATCCATATTTCTTAAAAATGTATTTCAAATAATTATTACTATTTTATATACTATGTGTTAAAGTCATTTATACCCTTTTTGACTTTTTATAAGATGTTTATAAAGTAATCTTTCCATCGCTTTCCAAACAAGGTATTTTTTAATCTTTTCGACAAAATTAAGGTAAGAATGTATTTTTTTAACTTATATGGTGGGTGCAGATATTTTCCGCCATCATAAAATCATTTAAGCTTACCTTAAAAGATTATAAGAATATTTTCAAAGTAAATTTTTTATTTTATAATTATGTGGCTTTTAAATTATTTCAAAAAAGAGATATTTCTCTCAAATAGTTTTTATTTCATCTATGTCAACATCCTTTGATGGATTTTAAAATTATTTTAAGTTGATTTATTATGATACAAAACATTCATATAGTATTGAAGGTTTTGTGATATGTTTGACTATGGATGTGTTATTTTTATACAATTCATGGTTTATGGAGAAAGTATTGACATTTCGTATGCTAGTTTTAATACAAATGTTTATGTTTTGTTTAAACCTCTTCATATGAGGAATGCATTGGACTTAATAAGTGATGGGTGGATCCTTCTATAGCTCCTCGATGCATCGGTAGGTCTCATGAGACAAACTAGTGTCTTGGCACAAGGCCTTTATAAAATCTTATTTGTAGTCTTGGAAAAGGCCTTGACTATGTGGTTATGATAGTCTGGCATTATGCATTCCATCATTATGAAAGTGGTTATTGATATTTCATGTGATTATTTGACTAGTAGAATATGCATGTGAATAAGTAAATGGCATTATTTCATTTTATTTCTGCCATATTATGCTGAAGTTAAAGTTTAAAAGGCTTTTGTTTTAGTCATACATTGCCTTAAATGTTTATGCTTATTTATGAAAGTTTCCGCAATATTGTTATCCTTAATGGGCATTTGAGCTCACCCCTTTCTATGTTTTATTTTTCCCAAGATGTGAAGAAGTGTTTTATGAATGACCTGTAGGGATAGTATAAGGGGATATGAGTGTGGAGACAAGTTGTTGTTGTAGTTTTCACTTTATGATGTAATGTAAACTTTATGACTATATCTAGTTATTCCAAGGCTACTAAAATAATCGGTATTTCGAGACTTAATCTTTTGTGATCATGACAATGTTATGTAATAATGCACAAAATCTGGGTAACTGGGGTCAGGGCATTACAAAAAGTTTCCAAAAAATCTATAGGGAGAGATTGAAGATCCTTTTTTAAGTTTTCATAAAATGGTTTTTATTTTTTTACAATTCATTTTTTTAATTATGGTTTTGTTAAATAGGTGAGAAAATGTTTCTGGAAGTTAAGAAAGTTTCATTATAAAGTTTCTGGTTAGGTAGTTTAGTTAACTTTGTTAAGAAACATTCTTTCAAAGTCAGAATATTATAAGACAATATTCAAACATTCCATCATCATGAAAAATTTCATGATTCAATATTGAAAAATAAAAGGATAGTTTGAAGTTTATATAAATAGATTAAGGTAAGAACCTCAATGTATAGGGATTACCAGATACAAGTTTCTGGATGAAGATCACTTGATGCAAATTTATAGATGGAGTTCATCAGATAGACCAAACATTTTATGAAGAAGATAGAGACACAATGGTATTAATTTATTAATAATAGAATCTTAACAATGTTTCTGGATATATATTACTAGATGAAGGTCATTATAAAGACAATGACTGATGTTATTGGATAATGATTTATGAGAATTCTTAAGCATTGTGTTTTTTACACACATGTGAAAAATATATTAAATAAATTAAACATGGGGAGAAGTAAAAAAAATTTAATTCAAAATTTTAGTATTTTACTTGTGAAAATACACATGAGGAGAAATCATAATTTGATGATAGCATTATCAAATGTTGAAAACTTTTGGGACAAAATCCTTTAGAAGCTATAATGATATATTCAATAATCTTCAACAATTCAATTTTATTAACAGACAGTTTGTGTAACATTCAAGTAGAAAAGGTTTGTTACATACTATATGAATTATGAATTTATTAAGATCACTAAGTAATGAAGGAAATGGTTTTATTCCATTATATGATTAACTACATTATAGTGAAAATAGTCTAAACAGATACAAGAAAGTACAATAGACAGTGAAGGATCCAATGGATGAATGGACATCGGATATAACAAATTGATTTCATCAGATAGGAAATTCCCAGAATATGTATTAGAATAATTTTAATATTCCAAGAGAAATATGATGTTTTGGTAGAATTAGGATGAATGGAAAGATTCATCTATATGAAGAAAAGTGGATAAGGGAAGTTTTCTCACCAGATGGTGGAGTTTCTAAAGAAAACATTAGACAAACCTTACCAGAAGGATTTCTATGACACATTATATAACTCTGTAAATTTATTTTAAATGTGATTATAATACAATATTTTTTTCAATTTATTTTTATATATCTGATACAAGGGAGATCGAAGTATTTCCTTAACAATGAGGTTAATTTTTTTAAGAAATGTTGGAATCACTTGAGTCTTTATGAAGGTTCAAGAAGACTCAGGAATACTCTATATGACTCAAGAATATTCAAGAGAATTTTAGTTAGGAAGGAAAATAAAATTTAGTTTATTCCTTTTCTACATTGGTAGCATATATATAAAAGGGGTGTAAAGTACTACTATACTAAACACTCTTCATATGAAAAAAATATTAAAAACTTAGGATTTTTTTCCAAAGTGGATTTCAAACCAAGATTAATTTTTGGTTGAAGAAGAGATACCAGAGAGAGTGTCTTGTTAGAATCATTTGATAGAGGTTTTAATCAGTATGAGTAGACATATATTTCTATATGAGCTACTAGATAGAGTTACCAGTTAGTGGCACCAGATAGAGAGTATTAGACAAAGTTTCTAAGAAGATTTTTTGGTGAAATAGTTTTGTTCAGTGGATAGAAATCATATTAAAAAATATTCATAGATTCAGTTAGGTGTATCATATTGAGAATACCATATTAAAGAAAGTTTCATTGGATGGATCCATACCCAATAGACAAAAACATATGAATATTTCTAGATGAACTTTCCAATATCTTTTTTAAAAAATTATTATACTTGTGCCAATTTAGTTTTTTAATATTTTTTTTGTAAAATGACACGAGTTAGTATAATCATTCCTATCATGAAATAGATGCAATCTAATGTCGGTTGGATTATGTTTTATTCAATCATTATCAATAGTGAATTTCAACGTATTTATGGGAATCACCATAATAATGATGTTGGTTCTTACACTGAGGCTGAACCTTGTAAATATTATGTTCCTTGCATTAATTTCTTATCATTGAAAAATTATGATTTTTTTATAAAATTAAACGAGGATAAAACTCTAAAAAGTTTCATGGATGAATTTCATAGAGTTTCAAATTGTAAAATTTCACAACTAATTCAACCCTCCCTTTCTTAGTGGTTTTTGTGATCATAATAAACTTCAAGTGTAGGCCCCTATGGATGAACCACACCCTCAATGGGTGTGTGGTAGTACTAAATCCACCATAATATAGGATATAGGGGACAATTCACTAAAAAAATCATGATTCCATGATTGTATAAACCCCAATACTACATCGTTGATCACACAAAAAACCTTCCCTAATTTAATTATAACTCAAGGGAGAAACCCCCTTACACTATCCCACACCACATATATGATATCCAAATAAAGGTTACATCAGATATAAAATTTAAATTATATGAAAAAAATACTACTTGTGTATGTAAATCTAGGCCCGAGTGAAGAGTCAAGGCTATTAGACAGTTTGGTAGAGATTCATGGCGTGTTCTTGGGGTACATGATGTGTAACTCTCAAGAAGTATCCTACCTATGTATTGGTTCCATACTTGGCATATAGAAGTTTGACTATACAACATGTGGAGAAGCGTATATGATATATAAGATCCAGTTGGTTAATTTGCATATACCCAAACTTCCCATGTAATATTTCATTGAGGGTTAACTATGTGTGGCCTTGATGCATAGGCGTTCATGATGCTTGGGTTATTTGGGAACATAATGCATATAAACACTGAGTAGTTGACTAGATATTTTATTATGTGTATTAAAATATCACATGTTGTGTGATATTTAACTCATCTAAAATCCCTATCTTCTACAAAACCAAAATATATGACACATTTTCTTCCGAACTACATGGCTCGTAGTTTGAAATTTTCTAGAAAGTTTATATTACTCCTAATTAATCATTGAATCCATTGATTTCACCTTAAATACTACTAATATTATTGAATTTTAGGTTAACCGAGGCCAAATCTTATTCGGAGGATACATTCCTACGACCACTCATCAGAATGACAAGTTCCACGATAGTATTTTCCACGCGTATCATCATTCATGGAGTAACCCATTCTAGTCACTTTACCACGTTCCACCTTCACTTGATCTCCATGATTGGGTCACCACTATCGATGCTGAACCCTAAATATAAGAACACATATCTTATATTTAATAATTTAAAAATATCAATCCATGTAATGGTCTAACTTTAGAAAAAATTGAAGACCAATGGGGAATGCACAAAGAATGAGGGGGTGGAGAAATTAGAAGAACCAAAAAAGTGATAGGGAATGATTAACACACACAATTATAAATCATATATAGTTTTGAAAAAAATAAATAATGAAATAATTGAAAATTTTTACATCTAATAACCATAAATCATAATTTCTATAAAATTGTAATTTTATAGGTCCATGAGATATTCGAACATGGATTCTACTTACGAGTGGTTGATCTTTCTTAAAAAATCATCAAAATCATGTTAAATCCAACAAAAAAATACAAACCTCAAGGATTGATCGATTTTGGTGAAGAAAATTCTTGTAGGTGATATATTTTGTGATTCCTCTATGTTCATCACTAGATCTATGAATTACCATGATCATTCAGTAATGACTCTCCCATAGATTCCCTCTCAAATCTATCAGGATTATGTGACTAACCCTAGATATTTTCTTAAGTGAGGTTTAAATAAATATTTTTCTAGGTTTTATATTAATTTAAAATGGTTATAAATATAAAAACCATGGTCATTATAGTAATAACCTTGTATTAATGATAATTTTGGTTGTTTCTTTATTGATCTAAATCATTCTTACTATGATGAAGAGTAAAAGTTGGAATAAACTATGGTGAAGTTACACTCTATTTTATATTCTTCATATTCTTACATGTTGGTTTTGTTTAACGATAGATAAATAATTTTATGGGTTCATTCACAAAATAAAATTTCATATAATGATAAGTCAAAAACCATCAACATCTAGGTCAAGAGTGTCTAATATATTATATTTTATTAAAAAATCATTAAAATTTGGTCTAGGACCTACCACCCAGGCACAAAACTTATACCTCTCCTAGGTAAAAGACCTCATTCTAAACATAACCATGAAATCAAAATTTTCATTTGAGTTCTTATTTATGATATATTATCATTCACAGTCATGAGATAAATATTTATTTATTTTAATAAATATTAAATATCCATAAAAATTATATAATCTCTAAACTTCACAAAAATTCATCCTTACGGTAAACATTATATTTTGAGCCCAATATAATTTTCAAAAAAATTTATAAGGTCAAATTATAGGGTTAGTTTATTATTTTACCATTTTTAGGTGAATTGAGACTTTGAAGCTCGAAAAAAAGTCTTCTTATGTAAAAATTCAGGTGGCCATATTCTTCAAACCTTTAAAATATTTCATACCTGAAAAAACAACCTGAGTTTCTAAACTGAAGAACTCACAAAAAAACCACATGTGGAAAAGTAACCAAATTCTCACATGTATTAAATTCACCTTATGTGGTGTAAGCTCTAAGAGAATCTTGGAAACTACCATGCTATAGAACTATCTCCACTATAAAACTTTCACCATGATTATGTTACCGTAATTTTCACTCCCTCACCAGGTTCAATAGGTTAAATCCCATTATAAAAATCCTAAAAAAGAATAATATTTATTTACATGACTTATTTAAAGATTCCATATCATATAACTTCTTTCCACATGTCACTCTCTTAAATAACATGATTAAAAAACCAAAAACCATCAATATCAATCATAAAATGGTTCATCATCAAGGTCACCATCTATGTGAGCATTATTATACCCACATATTCAATTTAAACCTATAAAGTATCACATGAAAACTGTCATTTCACATTAAACGCCACTCTATGATGATTAAAAATGAGGATTAAATCAAATATATAAGGGATTATAGTGTGAGGATTCTTGAGGTATACTTTAAATTCTTTTCGTCTCTTGAAATAGAACACTACCAACTTCACAAACACCAAGCCTAAGGAAATCACCAAGATCAATGTTCATCTTGTTTTTTAACACATTTAGAACCACATGACCCAAAATTATACTCCAACATGTTCACATTAATTTCCAAATAACATATTTGGGTTGTGTTTAATTTTCTGGAAAGAAATATAATATCACATCAAGAATTAACACTATCCCCATAAAGCCAAAAAAACCAACTATGTGATCATTAATGACCCATTCCATGACAATAAAAGGTGTATAAATTTTAATTATTCAAATAAATCTACTCTCTCAGATCAAGACCTTAAGATATACCTAGGAAAACTCAAGTGATCAAACCCACAATCCTTTGAGAAACATGTGCAGCTACAATCGCCACACAATGAACACCAAAATTAAAATTTTCTCATATCCCCAAGTTCCCATACCCTATTGAGAGGCTATTGAGTTAACCCAAACATTATATACATAAATATCACATATTATTAGATAAATATTATTTATTTATCACTATTATCCATGCCATAACCATAAAGGTTTAATGTATTTTGAATCTTGGATAGATAAAAAATTGATACATAAAATATCTACATCATTTCCTAATAAGTTATTCATAATTATCACCTTTATTAGAAATATCATACTTAAAACCTTTATTAATATCTCAGGGAAAAAGAAACATAATAAAGGGTGAGATAAAATTCCCATTATAGTTAGAAAAGGGAGATATCAATCAATGATCATTTTTATGGATAACATGAGTATAAGGGTATGTGAAAATGAGCATAATATTTGAAAATCATACCTTTAAATTAATTCATATATCATAATCATGTGTTATTGGATAAATCTTGGAAGTTCATAAGACACGAATTATAAATAAATCAAATAAAATAATCTGTGGGAGTATAAAATTGATATAATATCATGTCATAAAAGAGTGTATAAAGTTTTGAATAATCATAATCATGGAAATATTATGTTAAGGATATGAAATAAGATATTCATCATATGTTAGTATTGGGAAAACCACCCATGGACCTTCTTTGTGATTGGGATAACCTCCTGTGTACCCTTATTATCCTTGAGATATCCTACCTTGTACAATTTTATCTCATAAAATTATTGATTACCTAATTTATTATAGGTCTATAATGGAACCACCAATCACATAATCAGAATCCATTCAAATTTATTCCATATATTATGAAAACATTTATTGTTTCATCATAACTTAACCTATGAAAAAATATAATGAGTCTCATAAATATTTCATTATCATAATAAAAAACCTTCCATAAAAATAATAAGGATTGTATCATAACATTATATCTCTATTGAAGATTTATTAACATAAAAGGATGTTATCATAAATGAGATACTCATTTTAATGATCACTGGAATATTTTCTGAGAAAAATACCATTTTCATTTTTGAATCACTTATTTCAAATATAAAAATTTCTAAAATATTAAGGAAATAATTTTCATGAAAAATGAAATTATAAAATTTTAAATTATTCTTCAACAAATTTATTTGTCATGATGATAGAAAAGTATCTTTATGCGGTATAAGTTAAAACTAATATTTCTTTCACACCTTCGGTAAAAAGTTTAAAGTTCATTTTTTAGAAAATGATAAGCAGATTACTTTTAAATTTTTTTATAGAAATTGAAACATGGAAAAATAATAATTTAAAAAATAATTGGTTAATATTAAAAAAATCTATAAAACATTATAAATAAAATATGGACATGTAAGAAAAAATTCCTAATTGAATTGAAAAAAGGATACTGTCTTTAAAAAACAATTTCTAAATTTTGAGTTCTTAGAGAGATGAAAATGGAAGGAAAACATCTAATATTTATAAATTACTATAATATAAGAAATTTTATGATATATTTGGGTTATATATCATATAATTTCATCATCATAAATTTAATCATAAATAATCCGGGTAAAATTGAGATTGTAATGCAAAACCCGTACCTCAAGTATGAATTGATTCAAAGAACTATAAAATAATTTATAATAAATTAAAAATTTAATATAATAATATAAAATTACTATATTAATAATATTAATATCATATATTATCCACTTATAATATTTAAACACACATTTATTAATAATTCTTTATTAAAATTATCATTTTCGGGTGTTAATTGTTATGTTTTTCATACATGTTTCAGTCAATAAGTTGTGGTACATGAACTTTTATCTTGGTTAAAAAATATAAATAATTTTAATAATGATATAAATATCATAGAAATTCATTATTTACATATTTATAACTATCCATAATAGGATGATATAGAAAATTGAATTACATAATTCATGGACATGGTAGTCTGTACGTTTGAAAGAATGTTGTTTTCATTTTCTAAAGAAAGAAAGGAAAAAAAGATAAATAATATTTAATCACTAAATAATAATAATTATATCATAAATATCATATATATTCATTAAATAAATCATTATAAAAAACCATGTGAGGTGGTGATGGAAAATGAATCATATCGCTTTGTGGAGGCGATAGTCCACACGTATGCACAAATGAAACTTTCTTTCCAATTTGCTGGAATGATGGTGTAAATTTGTTTTAAAATAATAATAATAAAATATATGTATATTTATGATACTATATTAATCATGTTACTTTGGAAACATCATTTTTATAGAAGGTGGAAGAATAAATAAAACTGAAAGATCTTAGTTATGATTTATACATCTTCTTTGAGAGACCTCCTTTAACTTACACCTTAAGACTTGAATGATTGGTCTTAGGAGAATAACATGGGATCTTGGAAAAAGTTAAGTAATCTAAGAATGTTTTTATTAGGTATTTTTTTATCTATAAGGATAAAAAATTGTGAATAATGGAGGGGAGGAGTTTCCCTTTTATAAGTGAGGGAGAGAATACACATGAAATTACTTAAAAGTTGAAAATAATATAAAGTTGTTTTCTTGTGTAAGTGTCAAAAAATGGAAAAAAATAAAGATAATATAGGGTGAAAATATTTTCAACCAATAATAACTAGTTATTCTCATGTGGAAATCTTACATTTATCTTTTAGTTTAACCCTGATAAACCCATTTTAACCCTAATCGTGATAACAAATTTTTACTATTTTTACTATACATAATGAAAAAATGAAATGTAATAATTAAAAAATTCCAAAATGATGATTTAAAATATATAATAAATAATATAAAATTCAATTTCTATAAGTTTCAGAAATTATATTTAAAATAAATAGGCAAAACACAATGAAATCCATTTTTTGAAAAATAAATTTTACACATAAAATTGAATTTTCTTTCACTGGTTTCCTAGTAAAAACTATCAATTGAATGTTAAAATATTTTTTTGAATACATAATCTATAAATTTAATTAAAACCATTAATCAATAATTATTTATTTAATTTATTATGATAAAAAAATCTTCCCATATAATTTGTTTCTTGAAAAATAACTCAATTTACCTTTAAATGATTTTCTTCATTCCTAATCATTATACAATTAATGTATGGATGAGTTTTACTTTATTTATATAATTTATAAATATATTTAATTATAATTTATTTTCAATAGTGATCAATATACTTTCTTTATATAAATATATATAACATTTTGAAAAATAAATTTCTTCAAAAAATATGTCTTTTAGTCATTAAATGATTTTTCTAAAATTAAGTGATTATAAATATATTTTTACCATTATGAATTTATTTCAAAATATTATTAATCCTATTCATACCTACCCATACAACTTCTTAGTTGAAAATGTATACTATATCACTAGTTAATTTAGATCCAGGGTTTCAAGTAATGAAAATTATCAAATACCTTAAGTTTATCTAAAAGGAAATACACATAAAATATTTGGGTGTTACATTAGGCCCCCATTAAAATGAATTTCCCCCTTAAAATTATCTCTGTATAATAAAAAAATGAGAATATATCTGGTTCATCACATCCTTGGGTTCCCTTTTAGTTTCCATGAATTTATGATTCCTTCAGAAAACTTTATCAAGGTGAGTAGTCTTTCTCAATAAAACATTATCTTTAAGATATAATATTTTGATTTAATGTTATGCATAAGAATGAACATGATTCAGTAGTGAAGCCTTTGATTTTAGTACATGTGAAGGATAAGGTACGTACTTCCTTAAATGTGATAAATGGAACATATCGTAAACTTGAGATTGGTTTAGTGGAATTTACAAGTGATAAGAAACTATCCTAATCCAATCAAGAATATAAAAAAGGATGATATAATTAGTGATTAAATTTACATTATTTCCAAATATAATATCATATTTTAATGGATAAATTCATAAATATAAATTCTTTACAATGTAAAATTTAACATTTCATCAATGATTTTCAGCATAACTCTTATACTGACTCTAAGATACCTTGATGTGTTACTGAATTGCTCTAAACTTATTGGTTATTTATTCAACTAGCTCATGTAATAATAGTTTTTTCCTAAATTCATCCTATAAAAATGGAGTTCTACACTTCTTTCAATATAAGGCTTCATAAATATCCATCTTAATTCTTGATTGAAAGATACTGTTATAATATAATTCAACAAGAAGAAGGTATTGATCCCAACCACCTTTGAAATCTAGATAATATGATTTTAAAATATACTATATGGTTTGAATGATTCTCTCCAACTAACCATCTCCATGAGGATGATAAGTATTAAGGAAACACAACTATATATCCAAATATTTTTGAAGACTTCTCCAAAAATTTTAGGTAAACCTTAGATCTTGATTATATACAATAAATTTGGTACTCCATGAAAACTTAACAGTTCCTTAATGTATATCCTAGAAAGACATTTAAGAAAGAAATAATCTCTAATAGGAAAGATATGTGATGAATCCATAAGTTGATTGACTACAACCCAAATTTCATTATATCATTTATATATTTTGGGGAATCCGTTGATGAAATATATTGTGAAGTTTTCCCATTTACATTCTGGTATGGGTAATAGTTGTAACATAACTTTATAATTTTGTCTCCTAGCCTTAACTTTATGATATACCAAGCACATATATACATACTCTATAATATATATATTTATTTTATCTCCTATAAGTAATATTTTAGATCTAAAAATAGCTTCATAATTGTAGGATGAATAGAGAATGATGATCTATAAGATTCATCCAACAACCCCTTTTCATGTATAGTATTGATTGGACACATATTTGGTTCCAGAACCTTACATTCCATCAAAAACAATGTTGAACTCAGGAATATTTTTCACCTTATTTTATAGCTCTACTTCCTCCTCCTATTCCTATCTATTTTTCACTTGTATAGATGGTTGAACAATCATTTGATCACTAAAATATTTCCCCCTTCCATAAATATTTCACGGTATATCCTTTTCAAATCCATAAATATTTTATATTTTTTTATTCTCATATTAGATTATATAGCACGATCCATTAAACTCAAAGCATCATCCACCTTGTTCTCTATCCTAGGATGGAAATTTATTGATCGATATTTTTGTAATAAAATTGGTGACATGAATTGGTCACCCAATTCATGCCCTAAGAAAATTTATTAGAATAAAAAGTCCCAGTACAATCAAGAGGTGTAAAAAGATTACACCATTAGGGATTAAAGGGTAATACAAGTCAAGAAAACCAAGAAAAAGTCAGGTAGTTCAAGAAACAAAATCTGAATGACATGATTTGATAGAAACTAGCTAAAGTCCATGACAAGCCGACATCCATCAATGCTACCAATCCTTCTTTATTGGAGTGCTTAGAGAAAGCTTCAATAGACTACAAACAACAGTGGATATAAAGTCATTTCCTTGACCATTGAGAGGAAACTAGGATGATATGGTAATTTTTCATCTTTTACATACTGTTCAACTATTGAAACAACGTTAGACAAATCATCTTTCTCCATAATCATAGATATGAGATGAAGGATGTAACAGTAGAATCTGCATCAAATTCTAGAAGAAGCAAACTCTAATTTAGCTTTCAAGGTCCTCAACAATAGTAGATTGAAAGCTCCACATGCTCGACTTCATATTAGTATGACAATAATGAAACTTGGATTGAAAATTGTATTCACCATCAGATGAATCAGTGTATCTCCAACCCGAGAGATCATAATCCAAGACCAAGTGTGAATAAAACTCCCAAATCACATCATGATTCAAAAAGAAAATGATCAGCTTCAAAGAAACCCAACCAGATGCAGATTAACTCCAATGGGTATGGAAAGGAATAACAAAGACAAGTAGCAACAACTAACAAAATATTTTCAACAAACATAGATCTTGAATGGTATAAATCATTCCCGAGGTATGTCTCTAAATTTAAAATCAGAATTTATTTTGTATTCATCAACCATCCCGATGAACATACATTTCCTAATTTGAAGGTACATATCATCTGAAATATCACCATTGATATATTTCTAAAATGTATTTTCATACTCTTCATTCATCCATGCATAAATTTCATCGCTCACATCATCCATCTCTACAATTTTGTAGGTATCCCTGTACACAAGGTTGTTATATTTATCATATTCCTCCTCTTTTAAATCCGGGGTTGCAATATGGTCAACAACTATCCGTTGTTTTTAAGGATTAACATTTTCATTCCTAGAGGGGTCACATGATCTTGTAACCATTTTTCTCTCAAGAGTAGAGTAGTCCCTAAGTTTCCTAGTTTTATTGGGAGTTAGTGTGATGTATCCATCAGTATCCACCACCATCTCTTTCCCCTTCCAAGAATGTGATTTGAAGTATGCTTCCTCAATTTTATTAGTTTTATCATCATTATACTATATAGAATAACTAGAATCAGAGAGGTCACCCATCTCATTGTCTCATGTGTCTTTTGATTCATATTGTTTCTCCTGTTCCTTCACCAAATTAGGAGTGGCAATGCTGATTCTTGTAGAAGCAGACTGGGAAGCAACAAATCCTGACATCTCTTTATTTTCATAAGGTTGATCATTATTGACCAAAACCTCCCTTTTCACGTCAATCAGCTGCCCTTCATTATATGTCCTAGGAGGGTATAAATTAACTATATGGCTAACATTAGTCTAATAAAGTTCATTATTCTGCTTGATTTTTTCAACCCAAGTGGATTTTTTGGCCTCAAGATGCACAAATTTATTTCCACAATCCTTTGAAGCATGTCCGATATTGAGACATAAAGAATAATAATAGGGAATCATTTCATAAACCACCTCCTGAAATAATCCATGTTCACCATTTTGGATCCATATTTAGGAGGGAATATCCTTATAAACATCAATTTCAATTAAAAACCTAGAAACAGATGGTCTAGATAGATTTTTCATCACCTAGTCCAAATTTAATGGGTTACCAATGAGTGTGGAGATAAAAAAAACAGTTTTTTTGAATAGGTGTAGTGGCAGCCTAAGGAAGAAAGTCCAAATCAGAACAATGGGGGACTTGAAATATGGATCGAAGTCGGGGGTCCATTTGAGGACATTCATGGAACAACCCCCTAAGAACCATGATCTTTTCTCCTATATACAATAGTAGTCATACTTGGATGAAAGTTGAAAGAAAACATTTAAGGAGTTCATAAGGCTGATATAAAATCTTGGAAAACTGAATGATTCAAGATAGTTTCTTAAAAATTTTAATGATAGTCTATGATTGAAGAATTTCCCAACAAGAACAAAGTAAAGATACGAAGCAATAAGGGTTATCTCAATCATAATATTTAATAAACTCCAACTATATTATATTATGTATATTCATCTCTTTATGGTTGAATATATAATTTTAAATTTTATGATCACTATATATGTCACACATTTATCTGTAAATATAATCCCTCAATATTTTTAATGAAAATATTACCACTTCTAACTCCAATTAATGGGTTGGGTAATTCTAATCATGAATATTTAATTAGTTCAAGGCATAAGATATCACCATGAAATTACACATATTAACACATCCAATCCGCTTATTTGATGCATCAATATAAATCACAAACTCTTCTCCACTATAGGTTATTATGAGAACATTTTCATTGACCAAACTTCTCTTCAGTTCCATGAAATTTTATTCACATTCATCACTATAAAGAAACTTGTCTATATTAAAAGTTAACCTGGTGAGTAACTTAGAGAGACATTATAAATTCTTCACAATGAAAAAATAATATCCATCTAATCTAAGAGAACTGCAAATCTTAGTCACTATTTTTGGCCTAGTACAATTTTCATCAACACCCGTGTTTGATGGATCCATTTATATACTTTTTTTCTTCAGATTATATGAAAAACAAAAATTAAACTTTATATAAAAAACTCACACCTGGTAAATTTTTCATACACATTATCCATCCTTAGGGTCTTTAGTACATTCCACAAGTGATCTTTATGCTCTTTTATTATCTTATAATATATATATGAATGTATTCTATAAATAATACCAAAAAATGATAAAGGAAATATATAAAGACCTTATTAATTAAATACATTAATATATCAGGGAAATTACTAAGGAAAAATGGAATCACTATAAATTCACAGTGTCCATACCTTTTATGGATGGAGTTTTTGGGTATGTCTTCACTTTTGACCCTCAATTGATATTATCTAGATCAATGATCAATCTTGGAAAAATACCAAACACCTCATAATTGAATGAATGAATCATCAATATGGGGGAACATGATATTTATTCTTGATCATGATCTTGTTAAGTTCCCAACAATCACTGTAGAGTCTCATTGATCCATATTTCTTCTTAAAAAAAGAATAGGTGCACCTCATGATGAAACACATGGAAAATTTAATACCTTATCAATATTCCCATAGAGTTACTTTTTTAATTTTAGAAACTCAATTGGGGCCATTATATATAAAGTATTTTAAATAGGTGTAACACTATAATTGAATTTTATTAAAGACTCAACATCATGATTCAGATGAATAATAGGAAAATCTTTTAGAAAGACATAAAAAATCCCATAAAATATGCATATCCTTGATGTTGAGTTTCTCCTCAACCATTAGAGATAATAACCACTTATGAATAAAAATAAAGACCCATAAAATGGAAGTAATTACCATTGGAATATATTATTCATCCTCACATCAATAAATAATCATAGGTTTATTCTAAATATCAAATGTGACTTCCCTTCCTCAATAATTTATATGTGATCTTCATAAATAAATCAAATACATTCCCAAAATATCATCAAATTCAACATTATGAATAATAAAAATATTTTTAGGAATCACATTCCCAAAAAATCCAATTGGATAAGAATCATAGACTTGAGATTCGATCATCAAAACATTAGGGGTTTTCACTGCTAATTAAATATCTAACTTTTGAAGTGGTATTGTGTTACCATTATAAAATTATTTAGATATAAAAATCTGGGTAGATTTAGAATCAAATAATATATATTATATTTTATAGATAAGATGATAATTATACCTTTCACCACTTAGTTATTATTACCCACTTTAGCAATAGAGATCACATGAGATTTACCTTTTTTTATAGTCTTAAGAGGCTACTGATGTTAATCATCATTATTAACCTTCATATTAGAGAACTGGTTGGAATAATTCCCGTAATCCTTGTATTTGAAACACTAAAGTGTGGTTGGTGCATTTTGGGGATCTTTATATCTATTCACATAAATAACTAACTTCTTCCCATAACATTGAAATTCGATTACCCGATGACATTACTTTCCACATTTATAGAATTTAATAAAATTTTCTCCATGTTTGTTTCCATGCTTCTGGCATAAAGGAAGACTCATGTTCTTACCTTTATGTTTTTTATAATTATAATTTCTTTTGAATTCCATATTTCTTTTCTTATCAAAACCATGACATTAATGGATGACTCTAATATCGGTTTCTACCTTGAGAGAACATAAAACAATTTATTCATAGTTGCTAAAGTATATTAGGGATAACACCCTTCAGTGACTTGGTTTCATGAAACTTAAGAATCTATCAATATTTTTTTAGGTTGGATGATAATATAGGAAGCATACCTCAACGCATGAGAATTTTTTTCTCATAGGTACTAATGGATTCATCATCCTTCTACTTTTACATAAGAAATTCCTTCTCTATTTTCATATAAATAATACAATGGAAGTATTTATTAAAAAATAAACTTATAAACTCCTCCCAATCCATAAATTAAATTTCATCATGTGGGCTTGTGTTATTTATAATGATCTATAATTGATCTAGTCACCTTCTAAATCATAATAAACTAAAATAAATTTTTCATGCTCAAAGAAATGGAGAATAGAAAATATATTTTCAGTGGTATTGTTCAATTTATCTATAATTAATGGATTTGTGAACACACTAAAATAAGGTGTATGTTTACTCATGAAGGAATCAAAAGAACATTGTTTCCTCCTTTTATTATTTAGAATCTCAGTATGATTTATGGATTAAGAAATCTATGTAAGTATAGAAATGATATTTTTCATTCCATATCCAATAACATTTTTTTCTCAGGAGGAAAATCACTACATTGTAAATCACATTCAGCATCAAAATAGTTCCTTCTAGTTCCAACCATTGAATGAAACCCAAAATCATAGTTTGAGAAACAATAATATTAGTGGTAAATAATGTAACAATGAAAATAATTTATATTATATATAAATCATGACACATTATTTTCGATATATGAAACATTATGTTTAACCTAGGTCATCCATGGTCATTATATATTTAAATACTTTATAATGGTTTATAAATAAAATATTAATTAACCCAAGAATACCCCTCAGGAGTGTCTATTTAGGTGTGCAGTTTTAGGCCCACTCATCATGAAATGGTGAAGATTGAGTTAATACTTAATCAACTCCTCTCAAAGTTGTTACCCGTAGGAGCATCTTTGTCATAACTGCATCGAATTTCTAGTATCCATACATGGTTGGTTTTTTATAAGAAAACCACACTTCTTTATTTTCCATAACTTAAGATGTTCTCCTATAATTATGATTATCCTAAGGATTCTCACTAAACATTAATTATCCTATTTTACTAAAATGACCAAACCTTTCCCTAATACAAAATGAAAGATCCCAAAAATTACATATAAAAATATTACATCTTATTAGATTAATATTCATTACATATCATCAAAATCAATAATAGAACTATACAGGTTTAGTGTCTTTGAAAACTTGGATACATAAACAACTATTTCATACAATATATACACCATCTCCCACTAAGTTCTTCACAAATAGCTCCCTTCTTAGACATATCATACATAAAACCATTCTTAATATACTTTTTGAAAAAGAAACATAATAAAGGTTGATATCAAATCCACAGTATGTTTAAATAATAAATATATCAATCAATGACCATTTTTAAGGTAACATGTATGACAACCCATATTTTATTACACCTTCATTCATGATTTATTACAAAAATGTACAAATAATACAATCCCAAAAGATCATGAATCCTAGTGTATTTTAGAAATTATGTATAAATTAAAACAAATTAAATCATAAATACAATATGTTTTTTAAAAAACTCCATAACATGAACTTAAATCCCATGAATCTTTTAAAAATGCATGGGATAACCCACAGACTTATATATAAAAAGGTTGAGTTATAAAGCCTAGTAAGGGAACAATAAAATAATAACATGATAAAAGTAATACATGTGAGTCAATAAGTATATCAATATAACCTAATAGGTATGAGAATCATAATCTTGAACAACGAGGCATGATATAATATGATAACATCAAGGAAACATAGGAATGTGGAAACAACATAAAACATGAAATCATAAAAATATGTCAAGCATGACCAATAAGAAAAAATAACATAGCGTGATTAGTATAAACTAGAATGTACCATATTTGTAATATTATGAGAAAAAACATTACCCAATTCAATGGAGGTCCATATAATTTTGGGCCCACCTGCCACTTTCATATCATGTACATGCATAAGTGTGCCACATAGATCGTACAACATAAGGATATATTTCATCAATTTTAACCACATTATTAAGGAATTTTTTTAGATACATGTAAATAACCAATTAATTATGGATATTATGACTAGGTTAGTACCCTTTAGTGGAAATATATATAGGTATTCACTACAGAAATGTTTGTCATGGGAAATCACAGGATAATTTCGATAGCATAATGGGTGTATATAAAGGTTTATAGAAAGGGTGAATGAGAATGAAAGGTGTATCTAATTACTTGAGAATCATAAGGATATTAAGGGAGATTTTTAAAAAATTATCCCATTTGTAATAATTGAAAATCAAAAGGCATGACCAAAAGAATGTTCTTGAATAAAGAGGAGAAGGAGAAGATCCCTTACCAAGAGGGGGCACTTCTAAAATCCCAGGAGGAGCTTCTTAAGTGCTTGAGGTCACATTTAGAGTGATATAGAGATGTAATGGTAGAGTAATTTCATGATACAAGTGTTTTTAGTGAATATTAATGGGATTTTGGGTGGGTTTATATTGAAAAAGATAATAGAATTCTTTATTAATTTCCAAACATTGGTTTTGGACGCTATATGATAAAGTAATCAAAACCACAAACCTTACGATATTTTTTCCAATAGTTTCTACCAAATTGTAGTGGTTTTAATTATTTTGTAATTATCTAAACTTAAAAAATTAAAATAATTCCCATGATGATGTGGAAGTGAGTCATGTTTATAAATAATGGATTTTAAAACCTTAAAATACAATATAGGTTTTAGATGATTCACTAAGGATGTATAAAATCAATAAAACAAATAAAAAAATCATTATAAAGGAGAATTATATATATTTTTGTGTAAATGTTTTTTGGCATATACCTCATTTTCGGTTATTTATGATGTTATAATACATACTATATATTTATACCACATTTTATTTTTACCCAAAAATTTGAATGTCTCAGAAAATTATGAAAAATTCACCATTATATAACATTAATGTTATGATTTAAATAATAATATTTATTTTATAAAAATAATTACCTAAATATTATAATTTAAACTTTTAAATTAAAATCCCCATTTATTAAAAAATACTATTTTTTGACATTAACAAACTTTCTTACTATAATAAAAAATATAGTTGACTTTATTGAATTAGATTAACATTTATATTTAATAAATATTATTTAATAATAATATTTCATAAAAATATCATTTATTACAAGAATTATTTAATTCATTTAAAATAGTATTTTATTTGAACTATATATTTCCTAGAAATACAATTTGTGTTTCATCATATCAAAATATGATTTTTCATCAAACTTATTATTTAATAATTATAATGTAATAAAGGATAAGTATAGTAATTATAAAAATATAAAAATTCATAATGTTAGAGCCTCTATAAATATCATTTTATTACACTAGTGAAATCCCTAAGGGTTAAGTGTGGGATGGTGAGATTTTCATGCGGTGGTTCATTGAACATAGTCTAGGCTGTGATATTGAAGAGATTGAAATTTTCCCAAAACCAATTTTTCTTATATTTTAGTTGTTAAATATTGTCTTGTGATTTGTGAAGGTGAAATTCCATTGATTAAATCTACATTTAATGTTTCAATACATGGGATTCATAAGGTATGATCCTACTGGTCAAGTAAATCACTTCCTTCATCTATGTCAAATAGACTTTACCATATTACTTAATATTCTAAACTTAATGGTCATTGTAGAATTTCTATATTATTAATTTTTATGATGCATAAAGTCCTTTTAAATTTTAAAAACCATATAATGGTCCAAAATAACCAAATTAGCACAACTCTTTTCTATAACATCATTTCTTAATAAGTCATTATTAATTAAAAAAGGGATTTTATTTTAAAAAATTCAGTTTGTTATGATCTTCCACCTTCATAAATCTCAACCTAAAAATTTTCATTCTATACACTAAAAAAGATGATAGTATTTCTATTTTATCACCTCTTTTAGTTCGCAATTCAATTCCTCAAACATATGGTTCCTCTACAACTCTTTTACCTGGGGATTTGTGTTGTTTCATAGAACCGTCTCTCTATGATCTAATATCTTCACCAAATTATCCTCATTTGAAAAATAATTCTACAATTGTACCACCTATAGATTTAGTACCTGTGAGGGGTTTACTATGTATGTACTCAATATGGATACATAGAATACATCATTTACTTTAGATACATTGGGTGGGAGTGCTAGTATATAGGGCACCACTATGATGTGATCAAGGATTTTATAGGGGTTAATGTATCTAAGATTAAGATTTTTGTTCTTCCTAAATCTCATGGATTTATTCCACAATGATATACGAAGGAACAATTTATCTCTGACCAAAAACTCTAAGTCACGCATATAATTATCTACACATATTTTTTGTCAACTTCATGTGGATTTCATACGATGATGAATACTTTGAACCTTTTATATCATATATTGGATATGAAAAAGTCCCATCATCTTCCACTCAATAAATTCATCCTAGAATGTCAGAGTCTAGAACCTCTTCTTATAAAGAGCCTCATAAGGGTCCATTTTAATTATAGGATGGAAACTATTGTTATATTTAAACTCAACTAGGGGAATGTGTTGATCCTAACATCCCTACAAATACATTGAACATGATATCAATATATCCTCAAGAGTTTGAATGGTTCTTTCAGAAAGACCATCCATCTGAAGGTGATAAGGAATGTTGAAGCCTAGTTATTTGTCTAACACTTGCCGAAGGATTCTCTAAAACCTCAAGATAAACATCATATCCCGATCAGATAAAACAGTGAGGGTAAATCCATGAAATCTTACCAATTCCCATATGTATATCTTAGCGAGTTAGACAAGGGATAAATATTCCTTGATAGCAATTATTTGTGATGACTTTGTAAGAAAATTGACTATAACCCAGATGGACTTATTTCCTTTTGGTACCATGTGGTTTCCTATATTATAATTCCATGGTTATGTTTTCCAATTTCCATAATGTTATAGGAAATGGTTGTATCATACCCTTAGAATTATTTTGTTCCACCTTAACTTGTTGGTATACCAAGTATCAAGATACAAACTCTGCAATCTCCCTCATTATGTCATCACATCAGAAGTTTTGATTAAAATATCTATACATCTTAGTTATTCCTAGATGAATAAATAAGGATGATATATATGAATCATCTATAATTTACCTCTATAGTTCTAGTTTTTATGGGACACTATATGTTCTAGACCATATTATTCCATCTTCAACAATGTTGAAATCTAAAATATTTTCCACCTTCTTATGTAACAACTCATAATCTTTCTAGTCCCACTTGATCCTCTCAAGAATAGATGGTTGAGAATTTATTTAAGGAAGGTAGGATGAGGATAATATTATTAATCCCATATCCATACTTTGCATGTATAATTATATTGGATCCCTTTAAATCCTCATCATGGATAGGGTTGCTGAACCCTTTTGACTCAGATCATCTACCACTTTATTTTTCTTCCTAGGATGGTAATGGATTGAATAATAATAATACTTTATCAGATATAACCACATTCATTTGATCATATTGTGTTCCTTTTTCTTCGAATATATACTTTATGATTTTATGATCTGTATATATGTCACAATTTTCTCCATAGAGGTAATGTCACCAAATATTCAATAATAAGATCACTATAGCTAATTCTAGATTATGATTTGGGTAGTTCTACTTATGGATCTTTAATTTTTGGGATACATATACTGTGAACTTTTCACCTTTCATGAGTACACAACCCAATAACTTTTTGGATGAATTTATCTAAATCACAAATCCTTACCCACTGGGGGGTACTTCAAGCATAGGTGATGTGATTAGCATCTTCTTCAGCACTTTAAATCTCTCTTCAAATTCATCAGTCTAAAAAAAAGACTCCATTATGATTAAGAAAATTTAAAGGGATTTAAAATAGTGATAAGTCTCTCATAAATTTTTGATATCACCCAACTAATCGACAAAACATTTAGATTTATATCATATATTTTAGTCTTGACCATCCTTCGATTACCTCTGTTTTTTAATCGATCCAAATATATCACTTTTTTAGTGATTACATTTCGTAATAAAGTTACTAGCTCAAACACAATATCACATTTAATATAATTTATAGATAAATTTTCCTTTCGAAAATTATTCAGTATGACATTCAAATGTAGCATATATTTCTCCTTGATTTTAGAGTAGATAAGAATATCATCTATAAATAATACAAAACATTTGTTGAGGTAATCCATAAAGATGCTATTCGTAAATTCCATGATGATTTATAGAGCATTTGTGAGTCAAAAAAAAATCACTATGAAATCATTGTTATTGTAACTTATATGAAAACCAATCTTGGGGATATCCTCCATCACCTTTACTTGATAATATCCCAACTAATGACCCACATTAGAGAAGTATTGGGGTCCATGTAGCTTATTAAAAAAGTCATCAATACATTCTAGAGGGTACTTATTATTTATTGTGATCTTTTTTAGATCATGATAATCTATGTAGAGGCACATTGACCCGTCCTTATTTTTAATGAAGAGGACTAGTGCACCCCATGGTGAAACACTTGGTTGTACAAACCCTTTATCCAGATTCTCCGGTAATTGTTTCTTTAGCTCCTCAAGTTTGACCAAATAAACTATATATATAGTCTTGGATATAGAAAAATATCTAGTTATAAGCTTTATTGAGAACTCAAATTCTTATTTGTGAGGAATACCATACAATTATTTAGGAAACACATTAGTAAATTCCCTCAGAATGGGCATGTATTCAAGGATGATCTATTTGTTAGTCTCAATAATTTGATAAAGATACACATACTCATAGGGAAATGATATCCATGATTCATATGATGATACCAAAGTAGATTCATCCTCTTCTTTTCACTTATATATAATTAGAGGATGATTTGTGATATGAAGGGTGATTTCTTTCTATCATTAATTTTTTTTGGCTCAATATAAGGGAATCCAATCTATACCCAAAATTGAATCAAATCACACTAAATGTAGTATCAAAACATTCTCTAGGAAATTCAGCTCACAAATTTGGATAGGGGATGATTTATATGCTTGGGATGCAACTATTGACCCATTTTCCATCTTTATCAACAACCCGACTTCTATGTTTAATGGTGGTGTTTGAATAGTTCTACTTAACTTGTGCGAGATGAAAGAATTCATATAAATATAATTAAAAAGAAAGTTCACTAGTATTTAAAAAATAACTAGAGCAACTATTTACACTTTTTTGTCAGGAACCACCTCAATTATTGTGATTACATAAGATTTCCTTTTCTCTCTATGTCTTGGAGGTTTTTTTTGCAACAACCCTTATCTTAGGGAATTGATTCACAGTGTCCTTGTTCCTTGTAGTTGAAACATTAGACAATAGGCTGAGGGTTTAAAGGACCATTCCTTTCTTCCATCACATTGGTCAGTTTCTCCCCTTTATTAATGGTTATCTAGGTTCCTTTCCTTCCCACACATAATCCATTTCCTTGTCCTATTCCAAAAAAATTATAGGATGAATCTTCCCACACTTTTGAAAAGTGGGATGATTGAATTTATTACCCCCATGAGATTTTTCATCACATAACTATAATTAAAATACTTTATCATCTTCTTACATATAATCCCAAGAGACCCATGAGATTCATTGATCTCCATTTCAAATTTTAGGGAACAACATACAATTTACTCATAGCTATAAAATTCTAGAATGGATAAGGCTTTTCGTAGACTCGATTTCAGCCCTCCAAAGAAGTGGTCAACTATAATATAAGGGAGATGACAAAGCTAAATTCATATTGTGTAAGAATTTAAATGTTTTCCTACTACTACCCAATGGATTCATTTTCCTTTTTATTGATGCTAAGGAAATCCATTTTCATTTTAAGTTTGAGAGTAAAAAGAAATTATTTGGGTTTTTTTGGAATTCCTTTCACTCCATCAATAAAATATTCTCATCCAGCTTCATATTTTTGACCAATGTACACCATTTATTAGTTTCTTCTTATATAAAATAAACAAC
Source organism: Viscum album (assembly GCA_963277665.1). Taxonomy (NCBI): domain Eukaryota; kingdom Viridiplantae; phylum Streptophyta; class Magnoliopsida; order Santalales; family Viscaceae; genus Viscum; species Viscum album. The sequence goes on along the minus strand of OY728119.1, from coordinate 1,942,135,014 downwards.
CAACATGAAATTTTATTTATTAGATGATTAAAGGATAGAGAATATATTTTCAATAGAGATAATCTATTGTTATGTGACTAAAGTATCACAATATCTACTGAAATTTGGAGGCCTTTATCATATAAATGTATCATTTTCAACTTGGTCTTTCTTAGGAAGATTTAAGAATTCCAAAAGATTCATGCTTTAGTTAAAAACATGAGTTAATTTAGAAATTATTGTCATAAATTTCCTGAATCATGACCCCATCAGGTTGGGAATCTCCTTTGGTTAGTCATAACATTACCCCTCACATTGGTTGTTGACTTGGTTTCTCTTATTTCTAGTCACTGACTTAAGAAAAGGGAAAATTAGGGATTAAGTTTTTAAAATATTAAGCACATAAATGGTAATACATAAAAATTAAATGGACAACTCATCAATGTCATATATTCCTTAACCTATTAATTTCTAGGTTCCAATCTATGTTATCCATGATATATTTCGTAACATGAAATCTAATGGGAATTTTAGTTCACTTAATAATGGTTCATAAGGAGATTGTGAATTTAAAAAATATTATCCCTCAAGAGTGTAAAATTAAATCTGTAGTATGGCCCATTATTATAAATCAGGTGAAAATTGAGTCCATCTCAATTCGACTTTTTCAGGTTTATTACCCCTAGGTATAACTATTCTAGATCCACATCCACTTATAGTATCTAGAAATGGATCTATTTTCTTGGAAACTACTTAATCTGTAATTTAACAAAATTTAGGGATGTTTTCCTTTTTTTATTATTATCCATAAATATTTCACTAGAATTTTATAATCCCAATCCCAAAAATAAATAGAATTTTCTCTAATACAACCTTTGACAAATTATATTTCATCACACATTAATTAATTATTTATTACATAAATATACAAATAATACAATCAGAAAATATTTTAAAGCCTAATTTATTTTGGAATTTATGTACATGTCACAAAAAATTTAAATATAAATACAATAAAATTATTTAAAATCTCCATAACATGCGATTAAATTCCATGGATCTTCTAAAACCATACGAGATAACCTGAGGATGTATAAAAGAATGGGGTGGCCAATAAATCCCAATAAGGTAATAATAAAATCATTCCATGATGAAAGTAATAAATATGAGTAAATAGGCATATCAAAGTAAAATAATATGGATGAGAATCATAATATTGAATAATGAGGCATGATATAACATGATAACATCATATAAATATAGGAATATGAAAACAACATAAAACATGACATCATAATAACAAGTCAAGGCTATAATCTAAAAAAACATAACATAATATTATTAGGATAACCTGTAAAGAATAATACATGTAATAGAATAAGATAAAAACATTACCCAACGCATTGTAGGGCTATATAATTTTAGGTCCATCCGTTACTTTCCTATCATGTATATGTATAAGTGTTCCTCATAGATAATACAACATACAAATGAATTTCATAAATTTTAACCACACTATAATGGAGTGTGGGTTAAATACATATAAATACCCAATAAATTGAGGATATGTACAACTAGGTGAATACACTTTATTGGAAATGGAGACAGGTATTTACTTCACAAATTCTTGGCATGAGAAATCACTAGATAATTTTGACAGTATAAAAGGTATATATAATGGTTTATAAAATGTTTGAATGATAGAGAAAGGGAAATATAATTATATTTTAATAATAATTAAAATAATATTGATGTGTAAAAAAATCTCCCAACTTTAATAATATGAAATCAAAAGGCATGACATAAAGAATGTTATTAAATAAAGAGGATAACTGAGGATCCCTTACCTTGAGAGGACACTTATAAAAGATCGAGAGGAGCTTCTTAAGAGCTTGGGGGAACCTTGAGAGATATATAGAGAGTTAAGGGCATAATTATGTAATTATAAAAGGGTTTTGAGTGAATATTAATGGGTGATTGTGTGGGTTTATATAGGAAAAGAGAGGAGAATTATTTATTAATTTCCAAACATAGGTTTGGGACTCTATATGATAATGTAATCAAAATGAAAAACCTTAATATGAGTTTTTTTCACATGGTTTCTACCAAATAAGATCTTTTTCAATTATTTTATAAGTATAATAACCAAAAAAATTAAAATAATTCTCTTGGTGATGTGGACGTGAGTCATGTTTATAAATAATTGCTTTTAAAAACATAAAATATAACATAGGTTATAGAGGATTCATTAAGGATTTATAAAATTCATAATATAAATTTAAAAAAAAACATTATAAAGGATAAATATATAATTGATATTTCAAACATTTTAAATAATATATTATATCAATTTTGGGTCATTATGATGTCATAATAAATACAATATATTTATAGCATATTTAATTTTCACATAAAAATTAGACTATCTTAAATTTTTTTAGAAAAATAAACATTGGATAATTTAGATGTTATGATTTAAAAAATAATATGTATTATATCAAAATAATTATCAAAATATGAGAAATTAAACTTTTAAATTAAAATACCCATTTATTAAAAAATACGGGTTTTTTTTGATAATAACAGTTTTTTTGAACCTTATAAAAATTACATTTGACTTCATAGAATTATATTATAATTTATATTTAATAATTATTATTTATGAATAATATTTTACTAAAATATAATTTATTTAATAAATTATTAAATTTCATAATAAAAAGTATCTTAATTGAAACTATATATTTCCCAAAAATAAAATTTGTGTTTCATTGCATCAAAATATAATTTTTATAAAACTTATTATTTAATAATTATAAAGTAATATAATATAAGTATAATAATTATAAAAATATAAAAATTCATACTATTATGGTTGAGTAAGATAACCCTTTATTACACCCATGAATTCTCTAAGGGTACGGTGTGGGTTGATGATATTTTCATTGGATAGCTCGGTGAACATAGTTTGGGCCTTGATCTCGATGAGATTGAACTTCTACCATAAACGGTTTTGTTAAAGATTTAGTTATTTAATATAAGATTGGGATTAGTTAAGGGAAAATCCCAGTGATTCTATCTCTCTCAGAAATTCTGATAAATGGGATTCATAAGGTACGATCATTCTGGACAAGGCCATTGCTTCCTTTATCCATGTCAAATGGAATTTATCATAACACTTAATGTAATAATCTTAATGGTAACTATAAAATGGATATATTATCAACATATATGAGTCTTAATTGTGTTTTAAAGTTTATAGGCCTTATAAGGGTCTAAAATAAATAAATGAGTAAATGTGATTTCTATACCTTCATTTCTTAATATGGTATTATTCATTAAAAAAGTGAGTTTAATTTATAAAAGTTCGTGTTGTTATAACATTATCATAATCTTATGAGAACATGATCATAACATTTTAAAATCATAACTAGTAATTCATAGATCATAATCATGATCCATGACATAAATCTTGTATGTTTGTAAGAAAATAATCATAATGGAATCAAATAACATGATTTGGGAGAGAATAACATTGGAAGAATATATTTCCATAAAAGAGTGGTATAAAGTGTGGAATAATCATAATAATAGAAATATTATGTAAATTATGACCATAAATAAATTTATCACATGTTAAGCCTATTCGAACCACATGTGTACTTACTTTGGGCTTGAGATAACATCTTGTGTACCTTTGTTGGGATTGGGATAACCTACCATATACGCTTTAAGATAATAAAACATTAATATTTACCCAATTAATTAGAGATATATAATAGAACCAATTATCACACAATTATGACCCTTTCATATGTTTTCCGCTAGATCATGAAAACATTTAACATTTCATCATAACTTAACCCATGGAAAAAGAAAATTTATTTTTTCAATATTTCATTATAATAATAATAACCCATAAAAAGTAATAATAACAATGTTATTAAAGGAAAATATCACCATTAAAGAATAATTAACATTAAATTATGTTATCATAGATGAAAAAATCCTTTAAAATATCACTAAGATATTTCCTAAGGAAAATACCATTTTTATTTTGAAATCACATATTTAAAATCTAAAAATTTACAAAATATTTAGAAAAACATTTTCTATAAAAAGAATCAAGGAAACATGTAATGGAGGCTTCAAAACATTGAGTTTTCATGATTTTGGGAAAATCTATTTGTACGGTATACCTTAAAACTAATATCTCATTCACACCTTTGGTAAAAAGTCAAAGTATTTTGTTTGGAAAATAGAAAGAATATTCCTTTTAATTTTTTAAAAGAAATTCAAGAATGGATAAAAATGACTTTAAAAAATTATTGGGTCATAATAAAAATATTATTGAAAATATTTTAAGTAGAATATGGACATGGATTAAAAATTCCTGACTGAATAGAAAAACAAATCTGATTTTCCATAAAATTTTTTTTTAGAATTTTGATTACATAGATAGAGGAAAATGAAAGAAAAAAAGTAATATAAATAACAAAATATGTGAATATAATTAATTATATTTTTTAGATAGATATTATTTTTTCAAATTTATAAATTTAATCATAAACAATCCCAGTAAAAATGTGATTGTGACGTAAAACCCTTATCTTAAGTCCGACTTTCTTTGTAAGTCATGTAGTCTCATGTATAATAAATTTCCATTTATTATAATAATATAACATAAAAATATTTATACTTATATTATAATTTTTTACCCAACTATAAAATTTCAACACCAATTGATTAAAAATTATTTATTAAAATCATCATTTTTGGGTGTTAATTGTTTCCTTTTTCATACGTGTTTCAGTTTGAAAGTTCCAATCATTGTTCTTGGATAATGGATAAATAATTTTTATAATTTAAATAAATATAAAAATTCCATATATATTCATTATATTAATATTTTTAATCATCCATACAATTTAGAGATTGAAAAATGAATTACACTATTCATGGAGACCGTTGTCTATACATATGCATGAAGTTTTTTTTATTTTCTAAATAAAAGAAGAAATATTGATAAATTATATTTTATCATTAAAAAATAATAATAATATAATAAATATTATATATATTCATTAAATAAATCATTAAAAATATCAATGTTATGTGGTGATGGAAATAGAATCATATCGCTATGTGGAGGTGACAATCCACACGTACACATGAGCGATACTTTCATTTACAATTTGATATAAAGGAGAGAAATGGTTTTTAAATCATCATAATATATTATAAATATAACTATGACACTATATTAATCATGTTATTATGGATAAAATATGTCTAGATCAAGTGAAATAAGAAATAAAATTGAAATTTCTCAAATAGGATTTATACCTCTTCTTTAAGAGACATACTTTGGACTACACCTTATGCCGTTAAAGACTAGTCTTAGGAGAACAACTGAGGATATAAGAAGAAGTTAATGAAGTTAAGAATATTTTTGGATATATAATGTATGTTATATATGTCTTAAAATTTATGAATTAGGTTGTAGAGGAGGTGTCCTTTTATAAGCGAGGGAGACAAAACACATGAATTTACATAAAATGATTAATGAATATAAAGTCATTTTCTCCTAAAAGTGACACCAAAGGGAAAAGGATTACAATTTAATGTAGTATAGGATCTAAATTTATTCAACTATTATTAATCAAACATGTTTACATGGAAATGTTACTCATATCTCTTTGTTTAACAACCAGTAAAGCATGTTTTAACCATAACCGCGGTAACACATTTTTATTGCTCTTACAATTTTTTTAAAGGTTGGGGCTGAAGCCTCATTTATTATTAAAGCAAAGAAAAAACCTCTTTTAACTGGGTAGAGGGAGATCCATTACATATCCCAATGGACCATTGGTCATTTATCCCATTACATGGCTCGTAGGCCCAATTTTTTAGGCCAAGACCCATTTTGTGAATAGTACTGCTACAATACCCGCACTACTATAGTACCACACAATACCCACCACTGCTACCATACCCTGTCACCACTACAGTGACTTGCCGCTACAAATGCCCACCGTTTCTATAGTTCATCCACTTCTACAGTTCAATACAGTACTGCTACAGTCCCCTGTGCCCAATGGGTTTTGAACCCCCATTTTTCATGTAGGATTATGGGGTGCTTACCACTAAGCCAAAATTGAAAATTGGTATCATTAATTTTTTTTGGAGATTATGATTAGAAATATATAATCTATTTTAACAAATTCTATTTCAATAAGTTTCGTTAATTTATTTTAAAATAAACATGCTAAATGCAACGAAAACTATATTTTGAAAAATGCATTTCTGAGCATAAAACTAAATTTACATTCATCCATTTCCTAGTAAAAACCATCAAATTAATGGAAAAATATTTTTTTGAATATATAATCCATATATTTCATTAAAAATATTAATAAAAAATATTTATTTAATTTATTAATATAAAAACATATAGAGACCTAGTATTTTTATATATAAATATCACATCTTATTAGATGAATATTCCGTACATAACATAATTATCTACACTAGAATCATATAGGTCTAATAACTTTGGAAACATTAATTAATAAAAAACTGGTTCATAAGTGAACTATCCCACATCCCACTAAGTTCTTCATAACTAGCACCCTTCCTAAAAATATCACACACGATACTTTTATTTATAAGTTAAGGAACATAAAAATAATTAAGGGTGAGATCAGATTCTCAGTTAGGGTAAACAAGGGAGATATAAATGATCACATAAGAATAAAATTATAATAAGGGTATAATAACATGAGAATAAAATTTTAAAACCATACCATACATATCACAAATCATAAACTTGATTCATTTAATAAATCTTGGAGCTTCATAAGACATGAATCATAATGGCATCAAGGAACATGATCTATGAGAATATAACATTGGAATATGACATAGATTTGAAGAATGATCATAATAATAGAAAATATTATGTCAAGGATACCCACGAATACATTAATAACATGTTATTATTGGGATAAATACCCACGTACCTCCTCTAGGATTGGGATAACCTCTAGTGTACCCTCTTTTGATCTTGGTATAACCTATCGGGTATCCTCTTTTAGGCTTGGGATAACCTCCTCTGTACCCTTTGAGATCATAAAACATTAACCATTACCCAATGCATTGTAACGATATATTATAGAACCACCCATGACAAAATGAAAATCATACATATGTGTGTCATAAGTTCATAAAACATTCATTATATCAGAACCAAGGAAAATAAATGGGTTTCATAAACATTTAATCATATCATTACCCATGGAAAATAAATAGGTTTTATAAACATTTCAAATTTTCATCATAGAATAAACTTTGGAAAAGGAATGGGTTTCATAAACATATTTTCATTATAAAAATAATCCTTATATAGAAAAAATAAGGATGGTATTGTTGAATTATATACTTAGTAAATCTTAATTAACATCAAAGGATGTCATCTTAGATGGAAAATGTTTTTAAAGATCACTGCGAACATTTCTCGAGGAAAATAAAATTTCCACTTGAAAAAAATTATATAAAATAAAAATAATTACCTAATATTTAATAGAAAATTTAATTTTAAAATAAACTTAGAAACATTTAAAAGAATATTTAAATCATTGAGTAGTTATGATATCAGAAATAATTTTCATTTTATATATGTTAAAACAATGATTCCTTTCACATTTTCAATAACAAGTCAAAAGTAACTCATTCATAAAACGAAAAGAGAATTAATTTTAAACCATTTTGTAAAAATTTAAACATGTGTAAAAATTAATGTAAACAATCATTAGAGAATAGTAAAAACTTTTTTAAAACATTAACATGGAGGAAAAATGTTTTTTGATTGAAGAGATAAATAAAGTAAGTTTTCCTTAAAAAAATTATTTTAGAATATTGAGTACTTAAAGATGCAAATGAATATAAACATGTAATTTATAGAAATAACCATATTATTAGAAAATAAATTACTTTTTGGGAGATATATCATACTATTTCATCATCAAAATCATAATAAAAAACAACCCCAATAATCATAGTGAGTGTATCATAAAACCCTTACCACATTTATTAATTTTGAATAAAAATATCCATGAAATAAATAAACTTATATGGATATGTATATAAAATAATTTTTATTTTAATAATCATAAAATGCATTCATGTGTAGTATGTATACCATGTAAAAGAAAAAAGTGTGATTATGGGATGTCTCCCACAGAAATAATAGTGAGAAAAAATCCCTTACCACTTGGGTAACATTTTAATAAAAATAACCAAGAGAGGATAAAATTACATGAAAATTTAAATACCATAAAAATAGATTAATTCATGATATAAAATTTCTATGAGGCTGTATATACACCCAATTAAATAAGATAGGTACATAACATAAATTATGTCCCAAAGAAGACAATTTGAGATGAAAATCCCTTACCTTAAGTCTGGACTTTATTAGTACACATTCAAACCGCCAGTATAATAAATATTCTTTTATTATAAATATATTAAAGAAAACTAATAATATATATCATACCATATATTATTTTTTCACATTTTTATCACCAATTTATTATAATTTCCATGTTAAAATCAAATTTCGGGTAATAATTTCTTCATTTTTCATGCATGTTTTGGTTTGGTATTTTCAGTCCTTTTACTTTGATCATTATTTAAGAATATCCAAAATGATAAACATGATATAAATATCATATATATTCAATATATCTGTATTTCAATTAATCTATTAAATTAATAGATATAAAATGAAATACACTGTTTATAGAGATGGTAGGGCATACATACGCATGAAAACTGATTCCTTTTTTCTCAATGGATAAAATAAAATAAAGTTAAATATTAATTAAACTTTAAAAAAATTTATATATCATATATATAATATATATTAATTAAATATATCCTTATTACTATCCATGTAAAAATAAAATAAAAAAAGTATCACATCGCTTCATGGAGGTGGTAGTCCACACTTAAGCACAAGCGATGTTATCATTTTCCAATAGATTGGAAGGTAAGAAGGTAGATGTGATATAATAATTTTAGAAGTATACTTATTTCATAAATATAGTACATATACTTTAAATCCATCATTATATCCACCCATGGGAGTCAGTTATGGAAAATGAATTGCATCAGTTCGCAAGGCTGTAGTCCACCGTACACATGATTGACAGTTTCGTTTCACATTTGATGGAAGAGGAGATAGATATAATGTTATTAAATTAAAATAATAACATATTAGTACTTTTAAGAATACTTATTTTATTATATCATCATAGTTTAATATGATTCTATAGTGGTGGAAGAATAAATAAAACAAAAATACTCGGTTAAGAACTATACCTTTTCTTCAGAATACCTCTTTAGGTTTGCACAAAAATCCTTCATAAGAGGGTTTAATAATAAAGCTATGGCATCTAGGATGTGTTTAGGTAATTAATAAAGATATTTGGTTAGTTATTGGCTGAACCAAAAGGCTTTTTAAGTGTGAATAGTAGAGGAGAGGGTGTTCTCTTTTATAAGATGGGAAGAGGATACACTTGGAATCTTTGAAAAGAAAAAGTTATACCCACGTTTTAAAGATATAAACAGGCTCAAAACTATATAATTATAGAAACCTAGATATATAAGGTCAGAATATAGCTATAAAATAATAATTTTACAACTTTTTAGTTCATTTTAACCCTTATTTTTTAGTTTAACCCCCGATAAACACATTCCAACCTTATACGTGATAATTATTATTTACTTTTTACTATTAATTATGAAAAAAATTAAGTTGAACTTATTATATAATATTAAATATTATGATTAAAAATATGTAATCTATTTTTACAAATTCAATTCACATAAATAGAATAATTTAATTTAAAATTAAACCCACAAATGTGACAGAAAAATAGTTTTCCTAATAAAAATCATCCAAAATTATAAATAGTTTTTATATAAAAATTCTACATTAAATTGATTAAAATAACCTAAGTTTGATTTATAATGATATAATTGAACTATTTTTACCTTTAAACTATTTTAAAACAAGGTATAACTTTTTAAAAAATTAAATTAAATGTCTTTTTTAATAAAAACCAATATTTTTTACTATTCATTGAAAAATTAATATTTTTAGAAAATGTAGATTAAAAAAATAAATTTTATCTTATAAAATATGTTTTATAAAATTGTAAAAAATTAATTATATTATTTTTTTCAAAAATAAATGAAAATAATATTTTGAGAAGAATTGTATTTTCGAGGCATATGAAGAATTTTCCAAAAATGATTTACTTACTTATCAATATATTTTATTTATCTAAAACAACTATACATAATTTTAAAAATGTGGTTTTTCCTATCCATACCCACAATTTTAATTCATATTTTATAATAGTCATGTTTAAATATTAATATTAATAGTATATTTTGGTTTGTTAAGGAATGGTGTTTCCTGTAAAGCAAGGTATCAAAGAAATTAAATTTATTGGAAAAATATATTTTTTAAAATATTGGCATGTTATATTGTACCTCCCATAAAATGAATTTGTACCTTGAAATACATCACTCTAATAAAAACATATAAGTAAACTTTCTCCTCGTCATATCTTCATTTTCCCGTGTAGATTCTTTAAATTGATGGTTTTACCACAAAACTTGGACCAGGTGAGTGGTCATGTTTTGTAGAACATTCACTCTATGATATAGAATCATTAATGGTTGTTACTATAAGAATATTTTTTCTAAAGTTGTAAAACCTATGAGTTCATTACATGTGAAGTGTTTGGTATTTACTTTTTCAAGAGAGATACATGGAACCCATTGTGAACTTGAGAGAGGTTTGGTGGAAGCACAAAAAAATAAACTACTATCCCTAATCGATCAAGAATATTGAAAGGGAAAATATTACCAATGATTAAATTTACCTTCTTCCAAAATATAATAACTTTCTTTTATGGAGAAATTCATATAAAAAAACTTCCCACCAACTTCAAACTCTAGACCACACCGACGATTGTCCGCATTACTTTTCTATCAACTCTGAGTTGCCTTGATGTGATGTTGAATGGATCTTGTATTCCCCATAAATTCCTATATGAGATTATGTAAAAATGTATATATTTCTCCAAATAAATCCTATAATTTTGGAGTTATACACTTATTTACAAATAGGTATTCCTAAGGATCCATCTAAATACAAAAGTGAAAGTTATTATTGTAAGGAAACTTGAATAAATAAAGGTATTGACCCCAAAAAACATTGAAATTAATAGAAAAAGATCTCAACATTTCCTCTTTTGTTTTCAATATTCTATTAGATTGAACATCTATCTAATTATGTTATGATGTGTTGAAACTCAACTATGTATCAATAGCCTGTTGAATACTTCACTTAAACTTTGAGGTAAACCTCATATGTCAATTAGATATAGCAGAATGTGGGACCACATGAAACCTTACCATTTATTTAATGTGTATCCTATAAAGATAATCAAGATAGAAATATTCTTTCATAATAATGATGTGTGAACACATTTTAATGTGATTAACTACAACCCATATAACATTGTTCTCTATAGATTCTTTTTAAAAGGTTGGGGCCGAAGCCTCATTTTATTATTAAAGCAAAGCTAAGACCTCTTTTAATTGGGTAGAGGGAGACCCATTACATAGCCCGAAGGCCTAGTGGGCATGTAGCCCATTACATAGCCCGTAGGCCCAAATTTGTGGCCTATGACTCATTCTGTGAATAGTAACTCAGCTGCTATAGTACCTGCTGCTGCTACAGTGCCCTGTCGCCGCTATAGTGCCCTCCCATTAGATGTTTGGATAGTCTGATGAAAAAATCTATGGTGATGTTTTCCCATTTTAAATATGGTATAGGTAATGCGTGTAACATCCAATTATACTTTTATACCTCATACTTGACTTACTGACATACCAAGCATTGAGATATAAACTCTAAAATATCTCTCTTCATAAAACCCCACCAGAAATACTCTTTCAAATATCTCTATATATTTGTATTTCTAGTAAGAATAGAGAATGAATAACCATGAGCCTCCTATAACAACTCTTTCTTCAAATATGGTATGGATGGAACACATACACAGTTCATGAACCATATCATTCCATCACAACCATGGTTGAACTAGAAAAAACTATCACATTCTTTTGCAGCTCTATAACTTCCTTCTACACCTATTTAATCTTGACTTGGATAGATGGTTGAACACTTATTTAATAAAGATAATATTTCTCTCCTTCATTATATATTTTTAGATCCATCCTTTATGAATCCAAAAATATGTTATATTTTTTTATCCTTATTATAGATAATCTAGCATGATTCTTTCAACTCAAAGCATCAAACAACTTATTCACTTTCCCAAGGTGGTAATGTATTGAGCATTCATAATCATGAACTAACTACAACCATCTTCTTTAGAACATATTCATTTATTTATAATTTAATATATACATAAAAAATTTATTATCATTATGTATATATATATATATTATCATATCTTTCTATTTAAAGATAATGCCTCTATATTTAATTAAAAAATTAGCATGACTAACTCCAAATCACGAGTTGGGAATTTTTTCTATTGAAACTTAAATTATCATGAGGCTTAAGATATCAACATATCATTATAAACAAGAACCCATCCCTATCCCTTTTTCAATCAATATTTATTGGTTATAAACCCTTATACACTACAGGGTAATGTAATCATTTTCACACTGAATAACCTTCATTACAATTCCATAAAATTATATTTAAATTCCTCTACCCAGAGTAACTTGTATCCTTTATGAGTTTACTTGGTGAGTGGATTAGAAATTCATGATAAATTCTCCATAAAACTTTGATAATATCTTATCCAAACTAAGAAAAATTCAGATCTCAGTCATAATGGTTGGTCTGAGTCAACATTCAATAACTTCGATCTTTGACCGATCAACCGATATATCTTATCTTTAGATTATATGACTAAAAAATGAAACATTTTGTATCCAAAATTCAAACTTTTTAAAATTTTCATAAAATTTATACTTTCTTAGGATATTCAGTACAAGCCTTAGGTGATCTTCATGCTCTTCCTTACTCTTTTAATATATAATAATATTGTCTATAAAGACTACCACACACTAATAAAGGTAATATCTGAAGTCTCTATTCATTAAATCCATGAAGATATCAGGTATGTTAGTAAGACATAATGACATCACTATATATTCATATATGTATCAGATATATCCTCATAATTAACCCTCAATTAATGATATCCATAATGACATAAAATATTGGGAAAGTATTTAGCTCAAATAATTTGATAAAAAAATCCATAAATACAGTGTAGGGGATACCTTTTCTTGATTTTGATCTAGTTCAGTTACCGATAATCAATGAAAAGTCACATCAATACATATTTCTTCTTAAAAAAAGAATAGGTACACCCCAAGGTAACAAACATGTCCAAATAAATCCATTGTCAGGATTTTTCTAGAGTTTCTTTTTCAATTCCTAAAACTTAATCATGGCCATTCTATAGGGAGTATTTGAAATTGGTATAGCATTAGGTATGGTTTTTATTTTGAAATAAACTTCACATTATAATGGAAGACTAAGAAACTCTTTTATAAAGACATTATAAAACTCCTTCATAATATACATATCATCGATGTTGAGTTTCTCCATAACCATCTAAGATAAACACCCCTTTTGAATGGGAATTAAGGCCCATACAATAGATGTGATTTCCATTAGATGTTCATATATATCATCTCACAAATAGATGATCATAGCTTATTTTTGAATATCAAACATGACCTGCCTTCCTCGAAAATTGATGTGATATTTATGTAGGGTAATTAAATCCATGCCTAAGATAACATCAAATTCAACCAAAGGGGGAATATTGATATTTTCAGGAAGCACATTTCCAAAAACACCAACTGGAGAAGAATTATAAAATTGAGATTCAATCATTATACCATTAGGGGTTTTAAATCCTAATTCAATATCTAATTTTTAGAGATACAAATTTACTTTCCAAGATACTATTCATGAAATAATGAAATTTATATAACTAATATCAAATAAAATACTTCAATATTTCATCATACTTGTCCCATGCCCAACTTCACTATTTTATGTTAAAACCCATGTTAAAAAAATGGTTAGAATAATAATAAAGAATACTTAATCATAATTAATAAACATGAAAAATACTTTATAAGATGTCAGTATCATGAACCCTTTTTTCAATCTCTCACACATTAGTTTTAACCTAGGACATTCAGGGTCATCATCTATTTAAATCATTCATGATGGTTCTTAAAGAGTTTGTGAATTTATAATGTGTAATACATCAGAGTTTCAATACTAGGTATGTAGAAAGGCCCATTATCATGAACCATGTGACGATTGATTCAAATCCCAATACACCATTTTTAGATTTATTTTTCTTAGGTTAAACTATACTAGATCTACATCCACTTATTATATCCAAAAAAGAATATAATTTCTTGGAAACCACTTTCTCTATCCTTATAAAAAATTATAGGATATTTTTATATACTTATAATTATCCTTAGACTTATCCGTAGGGTTCTAAATTAATTTTTCCTCATCCTAGATTCCAATGGTTAACTAAAACTTTCTATAATAGCAACTATAGAGACCCAATATTTTCATACATAGATACAAAAACTTATTAGATTAATATTAATTATATAACATAATGATCCATGAAAGAATCATATTGGTCTAGTTCCTTTGAAGACATGGATATATAAAAAATTAGTTCACAAGTTAACTACATCATCTCCCACTAAGTTCTTCATAACTAGCACCTTTTTTAGAAATATCATACATAATAATTTTCTTCATAACCCGGGGAAAGGAAACATAATAAAGGGTGAGATTATATGAATATTAATGGTAAACAAGAGAGATATCAATGATCACAAAATCATAACATTATCATAAGTATATGAGAACATGCGAATAATATTTTAAGACCATACATTGCATATAATAGAACATAAAATTGAGTCATGGAATAAATCTTGGTAGTTCATAGGACATAAATAATAATAGGATAGAAGAACATAATCCATGAGAATATAACATTATCATAATTCATATTTTTGTAGAATTTATGTAATCTTAGAAAATATTATGTCAAGGATACCCACCAAGACATTAATAACATGTTATTCTTGGGATAACCACCAATGTTCATACTTCAAGCTTGGGATAACCTCCTATGTACCATCTTTTGGGTATGGGATAACCTCTCTTGTACCTTCTTTTTGGCTTAGGATAACCTCATGCCTACCCTTTGAGATTATTTAACATTAATCACCACCCAATGCATTGAATGGATATATAATTTTGGACCCACCCGTCACATAATCAAAATAATACATATGTGTACCACAAGATCATAAAACAATCATCATATTAGAATACAAAAAATGAAATGGGTTTCATAAACATTTCATCATATCATGACCCACAGAAAGAAAATGAGTTTCACAAACATTTAATCTTTTCATCAAAGCATAACCCATGGAAAAATGAATGAGTTTCATAAACATTTTCCAACCATAAATATAAACCATATAGAGAAACAATAAGGATAGTATCATTGAATCATAACCCCAATAAAGCTTAAGTAACATCAAATAATTTCCTCTAAAATTGAAAATTATTTTTAAATAACACTTGGAACATTTCTAAAGGAAAATATCTTTTCCACTTGAATATAATTATTTAAAACCTAAAGACTTTAAAATATTAAATAAAAAACTTCCATTGAAAATATCCATATAAAAATGTAATATAATATTTAAATCATTGAGAGGTCATGATAATGGGAAATACTATTCATTCTGTACATGTTAAAAAAATATTTCTATCGTGTTTTCGGTAAAAAGTCAAAATCACCTCATCTAGATAATGATAAAAATATTCCTATTAATGAATTTTGTAAAAAATTAAAACATTGGTAAAAGTAACTTTAAAAAATAATTAGAGAATTTTAAAAACCTTCTTTAATGCATGGACATGGAAGAAAACAAATTTTCAACAAAAGAGAGAAATATAGCCAGTTTCCTTTAAAATATTATTTTGGAATTTTATATACATAAAGAGAAAAAATTAAATGAAAAAAATCCAATTTATAGAAATTAATTAAGGATAAGAAAATAAATGAGTTTTTTGAGATATAAATCATAAAATTTCCTCATCAGAAGCATAATGATAAATAATCTTAATAATCAAAGTGATTTCATTATAAAACCCTTATCACTTTGCTAAATTTTGAATCATAAGCCACATGAAATAAATAACATTATATGAATATGTATATGCCTTAATTTTTATTTTAATAATCATTAAATAAAATTATGGGTATTAAATAAACCACATAAAAGAAACAGGCGGTGAATATGACATGTTTCCAATAGAAATAAAAGTGAGATGAAAATACTTTACCACTTGGGTAAGTTTTGAATCACAATCCCTATGAAAGAATAAATTTACATGAAAAATTAAATTCCAATAAAATAATTTAATTTCTTATATTACTTGTAAAAGGTTCTGTATATACATGTCATAAAATAATATATGTGCATAACATAATTAATTTCTCAATGAAGTCAAATTGAGATGAAAATACCTTACATCAAGTATTGACTTTATTTGTGCACATTCAAACCAGATTTTTTATAAATATATGTTTATTATAAATATATTATAGAACCATAATAATATATATCATACAATATATTATTTACTTATAATATTTTATCACCTTTTTTTAAATAATTCCTTGTTAAAACCATGTTTCAGGTTGTAATGACCCAGAATTTCCATGCAATTTTTTTTAAAAAAATGGGAATTTTACGAGTCTGTGAAAATTTAAGGTGCATGATTACGAGGCCCGGAGTTCCCAGAATAAATTTCTGAACTTTTTTTTAGGTAAGTTCAGTAAATGTGTGAGTGGGTTTTTCAAAATTTTGAACCGATGCTCAGAATTGAAATTTGAGGGCACCGTTGAACTCACAGTGCCAATATTTTCTTAAGAAGACTTTCACCTCGATGGTAGTTGGTCAAGGGTGAAAGATAATTTTTTGGTTTTTCATGGAAATAATAAAATAAAATAAACAAACGTTTTATTTTATTTTGTTGTAACCACCCTCCATGTGGAAGTTGAGAAGTGGGGACCACCGGACCTTAACCTCCCATGAGAGGTTATGGTGGTGGGGGCCACCTGAGGTCTAAACCTCTTCAACTCCCTCATTAATGTGGAGGAGCCTTTTGATATTCCTCCACATTAATTATGCCAATCCTCCTTAATTAATTGTGCCAACCCTTGTTATCCTCCAATTTGAGTTTTTTGCCAACGCAACCCCTTTATTATCGCCAATTAATTAAGCCAACTTTGATTGCCAAAAAATTAAATAGATAAACATATTTTATTTGGTTGTCTATTCATTTGTTGGAAAAGTGTTGGCAAAGGAGGATTGGGAGAACTTGGGAGAAATATCTCCAACGAAGAACGCTCCACCAATGAATAACGCTCCGCCAATGAAGAACGCCGACCTCCTTAGACCTTCTTCCTCAAGACTTATTCCGATGTGGGAAGTCCTTATCTATGACGAATCAATGGCCGTTCTACCTTCTTGCACCAATTTAATCAAGAGAACGAGGTATGGGGTTTATTTTCATGATAATACTTTTCCCATATTCTTACTTTTGTTTTTTTTGTGGTTTGGGAATGAAACGTTGCGGGAAGTTGTAACTTGACGTTCTTCTTTCTTGATGAGCTATATGCTACCACCCTAACATGGAGGGTACGGGCCAAACCAACATGGCCGGACCCTTCTACAAATATTGTGTTGTTCTTTGAAAATGTGGAGGACGATGACCAACCACAAAGGGGCACGAGAACGGCAACCAACACCACCACCGGTCGCGACGAAGGCGATGATGCCTCCCCAAGGCCTCCGCACCGACCACAACCATCGCCGCTGACCGTGGCTCCGCACCACCCCATGTCTGAGGCGCCACCCCGTGGATGAGGTGCGTCCCTGCGGTTGGACCGCCTCACATGGATGGACTACCCCGCGTGACCAGACCATTGCCCCATGGCCGAGGCACTGCCCCACATCCAGACCTCCTCGCGCAGCTAGACCGGTGCCCTGTGGCTAGACCGCCTGCCCGTAGCTGGACCATCACTCATCCAGACCGCCTCTCTACAGCCGGACCGCCGCTCTGCGGCCAGACTACCGCCCCTCGTGCGGCCGTACCGCCACCACGCGACCGGACTGCCGCCTCATGGTCTTGCGTCGCCCTCAGCTGAGCTGCCCCGGGCCGAGCTGAGCTACCCCACGCCCTCACGAAACTCCTTGGCTGAGCCACCCTCGCGACACTCTCCATGGGACCTCGTGTCCTGCCAAGCCAGGCCCAATGGGCCGAACCGAACCTAACGGGCCAGGCTGCACTACAGGCCAGGTCAGTCCGACCGGGTCGGACCGGACCTAGGCCCACTATGACCCATTTACTTTCTTTTGGCCATAACTTTGGCACCGGATGTCCGTTTGACGAATCGTCAGTGGCATTGGGAACCTTGAAGGGAGTCGGTCCCTTTGAGTGATACCCCACTGTGTTTTGGATTGAGATGAGGTATGGTTAGGTTGGATGGAGCACGAATACAACTGGGCCTCAGGGACTAAAACGCTAATAACTCATAGATCAGGCGTTCGATTGACGCGCCTTCTATTACATTGAGACCCCTTTGATGTGGAAGAACTTTGTGAAACTTATTCATGGGACTTATTAGTAGTTGGAGTATCAACCAATAACTTGTGGAGCAGATCCTCTTAGAGACGAGCGAGCATAGTGCATAGACCTAGTGGTCGGCTGAGACTTGACGATTGCTGACCGTTTCGACTCAGAGTGACTCGACAGGCCCAGTGGGGAGCGCCTTGGTGATACGGAAGACCCATGGCGGGGAGAGCCTTGGTGATGCGGCTGACCCACAGTACTCGATAGGAGGAGTACCTCAGTAGGCCACGAGGGGGAGCACCTCTGTGTGATGCGGCAGACCCAGGGTGGGGATCATCTCTGTGTGACATGGTAGACCCACAATACTCGATAGGAAAAGTGTCTCAGTATTCCAAGGTTAGTGGGAAGCACCTCTGTGTGATCTGGCAGGCCCACTATACTCGATAGAGGAGGAGTTCTCCAGTAGTCGAGGTGTTCGATGTTGTCACTGGGAATGTTACTTGATACTACCCCTAGAATAAATCCTAGTGTGAGATGAGTGAGTACCTCTGTGTTTTCCTCATGATTGAGATGGATTACTTGATAACATAGGTATATGTATGGGAATATACCTAAGTAAGGTTTTCTATTGATTTCATAATTTGTGGTTTGTCCTTGGTGGATTTTGTGAGACCTTGAGGGTCTCGGGGTCCCTACTTAGTATCATTATACTCACCCCTACACAGGCTATGCCTACACCTTGTTGTGTTGGATGTAGACGATGGACAACGCTGACTGAGGCTGAGAGTACTAGGACTGGATGGTTCCCGGAGGTGGACCATACAACGTGTCGATACACCAAGGAGACAGACAAACATGGTGTGCTGAAGAGGCAATCTGTACCTACCCTTTAGGTAGGATCCACAAAGGACAACCCAGCATCTGACTTTTCCTTTTCTTCAATTGTTTTGTATTATAGTTGTACTTGTACCTTCTAGTTGGGCTTGTATTCGGGCCCCTTTTACTTACTACACTAACTCTATTTACAGTTCAGTTTACTTTTGTTCCTATCATTCTGTATGATTGATTACGTGTGCTTATAGGTTTTAAAGGAACTTCCTTCCCAGTTTTATGGAATACACCTTCGGTGTTAGTTTCCAGCCCCTGGCCTATGGATGGTGAGGTTGGGGTAGTCATGACACGGGCCCCAGGGAATGGGTCGTGAAAAATTGGTATCAAAGGAGTCGGTTCTACCGCAGAACTTGGACTCTTAACTTTTATGTGAAGCAATAGTGTTAAGGGTAATGAGTGTAGTTTTCAGTTCAGGGAGTCCATTGTTGGTGCGGCGACTGACGTATCCATACACTAGGACCTTGACTTCTGATTTATGACTCATTGCACAAAAAAACTGATTACGTGTGTGTTTTCAAAAGTTTTCTTTGTGATATTTTGAGTCAGATCATCGGGTATAACTTTAAGCTCAACAGGTATATCTTTTTGACCATGGAACACCTATTTCTTTTAAAGATGCCTCCATGAAGATACCCAGCTAGAGTTCTGAGAGTCGTACGCACTGATATACCACCAAGTGATGAGGCCTTGGTGCATGTTCCTTTTCCAGTAGATGCACCAGTGGAGGCACCAATGGTACTACTACCCACTAGGCCACCGATTCCACCAGCCCCAGCAGCAGACAGTGCATGCCGCTTGAGCGCGTTGCACGATTTCCAGCGCTAGAGGCAACCCATGTTCAGGGGAGAGACAGACCCATAGGCGGCTGAGGATTGGTTGGAGGCTGTGGTGAGAGTCTTCCGACTTTTAAGGACACCAGACGATATCATGGTGATCCTTACCACAAGCCTTCTACAGGAAGCAGAAGTATGATGGTGGAGCTTGATGTTCCGGGTTCATGACGTGGTGACGTTTCTCTGGGAAAACTTTGGGAGCCTGTTTCAGGCAGAGTTTTTCCCTGAAACTCTTCGCATAGTGCGTATTCTAGAGCTACTTCATATGCAGCAGGGTAGTATGACTGTGGTTTATTACTTAGGGAGGTTCACTGACCTTTCACGCTACTCCACTGATATGGTGCAAGAACCTTTCTTCAGGGCTCAAACCTTTGAGCAGGGGTTCATGCGAGAGATCAAGGATTCAATGATCTCACTCATAATCCCAACACAGGCGTGGGTGTTAGAGAGAGCCCTCTTAGTGGAGAGTTTCCTTGCTGAGTAGTCATCAGTAGTGAGACCCACTACCAGTCGTCATGTAGTAGAGTCTTCTGCAGCTGGTAGAAGACAGACGTCACAAAGGTCCAAGAGGACCAGAACTATAGGTGGACGACCGCATGACTCAAGATCGGTTGTGTGGGGCACCTGAGGCAAAGCCAGTCAGACCAGGAGCGGGCTGTGTTACGCATGCGGCGGGCAGCGTCACATGGTTCGTGACTACCCGACCCATCGTACAGATGATCAGCAGATGGTCAAAGGACCGCCCAGGTAGACAGAGAAATTTGATCGAGGAGGTATACAGGGAGTAGGCAGACATGGTAGAGGAGCTGGTCGTGCATTTGGCGATGGGCTACGATTTGAGGTGTTACTTCCAACACCACCAGGAGGTCCACCCAGACCGCAGGGAGTAGGTGGACACGGGAGAGCTCAGCTCCAGGAAGATGAGGCCTATGATCATGGTGCTCCGAAGATGATACGAGGTATGATCTATGTCTACTCCACCATAGATGCAGTACTTATAAACACAGGTTCCAATCATTATTTTATTTCCACATCCCTTGTTCAGAGCTCGAAGATTCCGATGGAGCCATTGGCTCGATCCTTATTGCTAGAGAATCCTAAGGGAGAGGATTCGATGATTACGCACTGGTGCCGATAGTGTGAGATTACTCTAGGAGGCGAGAGCTTCGGCTGAGATCTCTTAGTAGCGGCGTCGAGGCCTTACGATGTCATCTTTGGTATAGAATAGTTATCTATAGTCCATGATCAGATTGACTTTATTAGGTGCAAGGTGCGGTGTGTCCTCACGGATGGGACCGAGTTTACATTCACCAGTGAGAAGGGAGCCTGTGTAGCGTAGGATGGACTTACCCAGAGAAGAGTGCAGACGATCACTCATTAGTTGTCTAGCCTTACCCTCAGAGCTATTGATGTGGAGAGTCCAAGCTATCTAATCGTGGTGGACCAGTACATGGATTTTTAGCATGATGATGTTCTGGTTCTACCTCCTCACAGAGAGGTGGACTTTTACATTGACTTGTACCCTGAGACGACACTGATATCTACACCAGCATATCGCATGGCTCTCACATAGCTTCATGAGATGCGGGTACAACTGGAGGACTTAAAAGGGAAGGGGTTCATCCGGCCCAGTGTTTTACCTTGGACATCCCCGATTCTGTTCGCCAAGAAGGCGGATGGGAGCTTGAGACTTTGTGTCGAATGCTGGCGGCTGAACCAGGTGACCGTGAAGAACAAGTACCTACTCTCGAGGACTGATGACCTATTCGATCAGCTGAAGAGAGCACCATGATTCTCGAAAATAGACATCATATCAGGCTATCACCAGCTCAGAGTGCGAGATGAGGATGTGCAGAAGACGAACTTCAGATGTTGGTATGGCCATTATGAGTTCTTGGTTATGCCATTTGGCGTGACCAATGCTCCTACAGTGTTCATGGGATTCATGAATAGGAACTTTCAGCTATACCTTGATCGCTTTGTAGTGGTCTTCATCGACGACATTCTGATCTACTTAACTACTAAGGAGGAGCATACCTATCACATGTATGTAGTACTGGACACACTCTGAGAGCACAGACTTTATGGTAAGCTCTCGAAGTTCCAGTTTTGGATCCGAGAGGTTCATTTTTTGGGACATGTCATATCAGAGGCTGGAGTTGCAGTGGATCCAGCGAAGATTGAGGCGGTACTTTCTTGGGAGCCACCTAGGAGTGTGACGGAGGTACGGAGTTTCCTAGGTTTGGATAAATATTAACGGAGGTTTGTGCCAGACTTCTCTAGAGTTGCAGCACCACTATCAGCCTTGACGAATAAGGGGTAAACCTTCGTGTGGTCAGAGATATGCCAACATAGTTTTCAAAAGATGAGGCAGAGGTTGACTAGTTCCCCCATCTTGAGGCTTACATAGGAGGGCGTTGGGTATGTAGTTTACTGCGACGCATCAGGGATCAGGCTTAGATGTTTTCTGATGCAGGAGAAAGTAGTGATATCTTAAGGTTCTTGAGAGCTGATACAACATGATCAGAACTACACTACCCATGACCTGGAGTTAGTAGTAGTGGTCTTCACTTTAAATATGTGGCGACACTATCTGATGGGAGAACGTTTTACAGTGTACTCTGATCATAAGAGTCTCAGGTATATCTTCTCTCAGAAGTACCTAAACCTGAGACAATGAAATTGGCTTGAGTTCCTCCAAGACTATGACTTCGAGATAGTCTATACTCATGGGAAGGGGAATGTTGTGGCAGATGCACTCAGCAGGAGGTCTGCTATACGGTTGCTAGGTGAGGCTATGGAGCAGCTGGCTGCTTTACAAATATCCTTTGTGGATAGAGACGAAACAAATTTTCTACAGTATCTTACAATCACTCCCCCACTTCTTCAGTGATTTAGGGAGGTGTATCATGGGGACGCTGACTTCAAGGCACGACTTGCTCAGATGTCCATAGGACAAGCACCTGATGGATTTTCTGAAGGTCGGGAGAACATCATCTTCTTCAGAGGACGTACCATGGTACCGGTGTCACTTTATGAGGAAGTGTTGAGGGAGTTACACACATCCCCTCTAGCAGTACATCTAGGAGTGGCAAAAATGTACCAAGACCACCAACGACATCACTGGTGGCTGGGAATTAAGAAAGCAGTAGCAGAGTTTGTCTCTCAGTACCTCACTTGTTAGCAAGTGAAGATGGAACATCAGGTACCAACAAGATTGGTTCGAGCTACCATAGAGAAGGTGCAGATCATCCAGGAGTGGATGAAGACTGCGCATAGCATGCATATGTCGTATACTGATAGGAGACGAAGACCTATAGAGTTTGAGGATGGAGACCACGTCTTTCTACGGGTCTCACCTCAACGAGTTTTATGGATATTTTCTCAATGCGACAAGTTATCTCTGATATTCATTGGACCCTTTCAAGTCCTCAGTAGAGTTGGTGAGGTGGCATACCTCTTATATCTTCCTCCTCAGTTGCACCAAGTGCATGACATGTTCCACTTATCCCAGTCGAGGAGATATGTGCACGACCCTTCTCACATCATCGACCATGGAGAGCTGGACGTCGATGATGGGGTGACTTTTACGGAGGTTCCAGTAGAGATTGAGGATCGATAGGAGCAGGTCCTTCATGGATGGTCGATACCTCTGGTGTGTGTTCACTGGTAGCCTGATAACCTCTAGGAGAGAACATGGGAGCAGGAGGCTCAGATGCATGCTCAGTATCCCCATTCGTTTCCTTAGTTTTGAGTTGTGGCTTACGGGGATGTAGAGCCCATAGGTGGGAGAATGTAAAGAACATGATTTTCCATGTAATTTTTTTTAAATAAATGGTAATTTTAAGAGTCCGCGAAAATTTAAAGAGCGTGATTCAGAGACCCAGAGTGCCCGGAATAAATTTCTGAACTTTTTTTTTTGGGTACGTTTAGTAAACGTGCAAGCAGGTTTTTCTATCTTTTGAACCAGTGCTCAGAATTGAAATCCGAGGGCACCGTTGAAATAAAAACACCGATATTTTATTAAGAATACTTTCACCTCGATGGCAGTTAGTCGAGGGTGAAAAATAATTTTTGGGTTTTTCATAGAAATAATAAAATAAAATAAACACATGTTTTATTTTATTTTTTTGTAACCAACCTCTTTGTAAAAGTTGAGAAGTTGGGACCACCAGACCTTAACCTCCCATGAGAGGTTATGGTGCTGGGGGACACCCGAGGTCTAAACCTCTTCACTCCCTCATTAATGTCGAGGAACCTCTTGAGCTTCCTCCACATTAATTGTTCCAACCCTCTTTAATTAATTATGCCAACCCTTGGTATCCTCCAATTTGAATTTTATGCCAACGCAACCCATTTATTGTTTCCAATTAATTAAGACAACTTTGATTTCCAATAAATTAAATAGATAAAAATATTTTATTAGGTTGGCTATTCATTTGTTGGCATAGTGTTGGCAAAAGAGGATTGGGAGAACTTGGGAGAAATATCTCCAATGAAGAACACTCCGCCAATGAAGAACGCTCCGCCAATGAAGAACGCTGACCTCCTTCGACGTTTTTCCTTGGGACTTCTTCCAACATGGGACATCATCATCTACGATGAATCGAAGAACATACTACCTTCTTGTGCCAAAGTCATCAAGAAAAAGAGGTAGGGGGTTTATTTGAATGATAATACTTCTCCCATATTCTTACATTGGTTTCTTTTGCGGTTTGGGAATGAAACATTGTGGGAAGTTGTAACTTGATATTATTCTTTCTTGATGATCTATATGAAACCACCCTAATGCGGAGGGTACGTGATAAACCAACAGGGCCCGACCCTTTCGAAAATCTGGTGGTGTTCTTCGTGAAGGTGGAGGACGGTGACGAACCATGGAGGGGCACAAGAATGGCGGCCGACACCACCGCCGGTCGTGACAAAGACGGTGGCGACGCCCCGCGTCCATCACCGCCGTCTATGGCTCCGCACTGACCCGAGGCCGAAATGAAGCCCTGTGACCGGGGCACCGCCTCGCGGCCGGACCACCGGCCCACGGCCGGACCGCCCCGCGCGGCCGGACCACCCCGTGCGGCCGGACCGTTGCCCCGCAGCCGAGGCATCGCCCTGCTGTCGGACCGCTGGCCCGCGGATGGACCGCCCCACATGGCCAGACCACTGCCCCACGACCGGACCCCCATCCCATGGACGGACCGCCCCTGTGGCCGAACCGCCAAGTGGCCGGACCGCCGCTTTGCGGCCGGACCACCGCTCTGCGACCAGACCGCCCTAGGTCGAGCCGAGCTGCCCTGCGCCCTCGCAGCACCCCTCGGCCGATCCGACCTCGCGACACTCTCCGAAGACCATCATGGCCTGTCAGGATGGACCCAGTAGGCTGGGCGGAACATAACAGGTCAGGACGCACTGCGGGATGGGTCAGTCCAACCGGGTCGGACCAGACCCAGGCCCACTATGACTCATTTACTTTCTTTTGGCCATAACTTTGGCACCAGACGTCCGTTTGACGAACCGTCAGCGGCGTTGGGAACCTTGGAGCGAGTCAGTACCTTTGAGTGATACCCCCACTATGTTTTTTATTGAGATGGGGTACGGTCAGGTTGGATCGATCATGAATCAAACCGGACCCCCGGGACTAAAAGGCTAATAACTCACAGACTGGGCATCCGATTGACACGCTGTCTGTTACGTTGAGACCCCTATGATGTGGCGGACCTTTGTGACACTTCTTCATGGGAGTTAATAGCTGTTGGAGTATTGAACAGTAGCTTGTGGAGAGGATCCTCCCAGATACGAGAGAGAATAGTGCAGAGACCTAATGGCTGGCTGAGACTTGACGACTGCTGACCGTTTCGACTCGGAGTGACTCGACAGACCCAGTGGGCAGCGCCTTGGTGATGCGGAAGACCCACGGTGGGGAGTGCCTTGGTGACGTGGTAGACCCACGGTACTCGACAGGAGAAGTACCTTATTAGTACAAGGTTAGTGGGAAGCACCTCTGTGTGACACGATAGACCCACTGTACTCGATAGAGGAGGAGTTCTCCAACAACCGAGGTGTTCGACGTTGTGACTGGGAATGTTACTTGATACTACCCCTAGAATAAATCCTAGTGTGAGCCAAGTCAGTACCTCTGTGTTTTCCTCATGATTGAGATGGATTAATTGATAACTTAGGTATATGTATGGGCATATACCTAAGTAAGGTTGTTTGTTGATTTCATACTTTGTGCTTTATCCTTGGTGGATTTTATGAGAACTTCAGGGTCTTGGGGTCCCTACTGAGTATCGTTATACTCACCCCTACATGAGCTATGCCTGCACCTTGTTGTGTTGGATGCAGAAGACAGACAACGCTGACTGAGGCTGAGAGTACCAAGACTGGATGATGCCCGGAGGTGGACCATACGACGTGTCAATACACGGAGGAGACAGATGGATGTTGTGTGCTGAGGAGGAAATCTATACCTACACTTCAAGTAGGATCCATGGAGGATGACCCAACAACTGAATTTTCCTTTTTTCAGTTGTTTTGTATTACAGTTGTACTTGTACGTTCTATTTGGGCTTGTATTCTGGCCTCTTTTACTTACTGCACTCACTCTGTTTACAGTTCAGTTTACTTGTGTTCCTATCTTGATGTGTGCTTGGTTACATGTGCTTACAGGTTTTAAAGGAAATGAATTCTAAGTTTTAGGGAATACGCCTTCGGTGCTAGTCGCCAGACCCTGGCCTATG
Source organism: Viscum album (assembly GCA_963277665.1). Taxonomy (NCBI): domain Eukaryota; kingdom Viridiplantae; phylum Streptophyta; class Magnoliopsida; order Santalales; family Viscaceae; genus Viscum; species Viscum album. The sequence continues at coordinate 1,942,107,736 of OY728119.1, read as the reverse complement.
GAAAGTGGGATTGGGGTAGTCACGACACGGGCCCCGGGGGACGGGTCGTGACACAGGTAATAAGTGTTTCATTTTTCATGTACGTTTTGGTTTGGTATTTTTAGTCATTTTACTTTGATAATGGTTAAATAATTTTCAGAATGTAAAAATTGATATAAATATAATATATATTTACAATATATGTATTTGGATTAATCCATTAAATTTATATATTGAAAATGAATAACACCATTCATGGAGACGGTAGGTCATACATATGCGTGACCGATGTTTCCATTTTATCAACAATTAGAATGAATGAAATGAAAATATTAATTAAACTTTATAGAATCATTTTTAAATCATATATATCATATATATTAATGAAATATATCTTTATTTATATCTATATTAAAATTAAATGAAAAACATATCACATCGCTTTGTGGAGGCGGTGGTCCACATGTATGCACGAGCGATATTGTAATTTTCAAATGGATTGGAAGTTAAGAAGGTATATGTGATATAAAAATTTAATAAGTGTAATTATTTCATAAATATTATATATATAATTTAAATATATCATTGAATCCACCCATGATAGGGGTGATGTAAAAGTAATTACATCGGATCCTAAGGTGGTAGTCTGACGTACACACAATCAAAAATTTCATTTCCCATTTGATGTAATAGGAAATGGAAATATGTTATCAATTAACATAATAATATATTTTTATATTTTAAATATTTATTTTATTATATTATCATAGTTAAATTATATTTTAATGAGGTTGAATAAGAAATAAAACAAAAACACTCGGTTAATAACAACACCTCTTCTTCTGACAACCTCTTTAGATTTTCACCAAAAACCTTATTTGGAGGGTTTAAAAATAAAAAATATACTCTATGATGTGGTTATGGAAGTAAGTAAGATATTTTTGAAGGTTTTTTGAAAACCAAAATTATTTTGAAGCCTGAATAGGAGAGGAGAGGGGATTCTCTTTTATTAGTGGGGGAGATGAACCACTTGGGATTTTTGAAAAGAAAAAATTATACCCACATTTTAAATATGTAAAAAGGCTAAAACATGAATCATTATTGAACATAAGATGATATTATATTTAAATATTTCAATTAAATATGTATTTGAAATGTTTTTAGGTTATTTTAACCCATATCTTTTTAGTTTAACCCATGATAAACCCATTTTAACCTTAACCACATTAATTAATTTGTACTATTTTTAATATTCATTATGACCAAAATATCAGTTGATATTATTATATAATTTTAATTATTATGATTAAAAATATAGAATCCATTTTTATAAATTCAATCCACATAAGTGGAATAATTTAATTTAAAATTAAACCTGTATACGCGATGAAAAAATGGTGTTTCAAGGAAAAAGTTTTCAAAATTATAAAAACATTTATATAAAAAATCACAATGAAAATGATTCCAATGAATTAAATTGAATAAATAATGATATAATTGAACAAAATTTACCTTTAATACATTTTAAAACATTTTTTAACTTTGTAAATACTTTAAATGAAAAGGTAGTTTTTAATACAAATCCGGATTTTTCACTTTTCATCGAAAAATTAATATTTTTAGAAAATATTCTAACATTTACCATTAGATAGTTTTGAAATTTTTATTCCAAAAAATTAAGATTATTTTTAATGAAAATTTTATAAAATTGGAAGAAATTAATTTTATTATTTTTTCATAAAAATCAATGAAAATCGTTTTTTAGAAGAAATGTATTTTCAAAGTATATACATACTTTACCAAACATTAAGTACTCATTTATCAATATATTTTATTTATCTAAAACCATTATAATTTATTTTCAAAATTTTCTCCTTACTATTCATACCACCAAGTTTAATAGCTAGGTTATAACCATCATGTTTAAAGAATAATATTAATTATATATTGCAGTTTGTTAAAACTTAGTGTTGTGTGTGATGAAAGACATCGAAGAAATTTAATTTAGTGAAAAAAATATTTTATAAAATATTAAGGAATAAGAAATCATGTGACACCCGAAGCTTCCACGATACGTTTCCCTTTGAATAATGAAATAACTTGAATTGTATGCAACTTCGAGATTCTAACACACCACGGCCAATCAAAGTAGTCCTTATGAAGAGTAATACCCACTTTTTAAAATTTTATAAATTTTATCTTTCAAAATGGACTTCATTTTTGGATTTTGAATATCGAAATTATCTTAGGGTGAATTTTTGGTATTTTTCTGAAATCTTTCAATTTTTGATGAATAGTGAAAAACACTGAGTTATAGTTTAAAACCAAATTTTATTTAAATAATTATTTACTTTATTTAAATTTATTTTAGGCTAAAATAGATACACAATACCTATATAAGTTAAATTTAATTCATTGGAGTCAGTTTATAATAATTTTAGATATATAAAAATTTTATTGAACTTTTCATCGTCTTTTACCCATCTCCTAGGAGAATTTGAAAATTCACATAATACTTGATTTTACGGCTTCTGCGAGTAGAATTTTGAAAATATGAGAGACAAGGTTAATATCAAGGAGTAAAATGTGGTTCAATAAGATACAAATAATTTTTTTGAATAGTAACTTTTTACTTTTATTTACCGCGGTTAAATGTAAATAGGGTAATTAAGGTTAAAAATGATATTATTATTACCCTAAAACTTGTCCTAAATCTATTTTCTAAGTATAATTCGACCAAAAACAACCTTAGGAATAAATTATGAACCTCTTTTGTCCACTTGGATTAGATTAGAACATTTATTATTATTAAATTCAAAGAAGAGTTAAAAGAGTTTAAATCAAATTTTAATAACTAAAACATTTTTAATATAAGGTTATATATAAAATAAATTTGATTATAAATATTCATTAGAAAGATAAAAATATTTAGTACATAATTATATTTTATTTATAATTTTTAGACATTAAATAATTTAATTTATTTATGACATAATGGTGATGCAATAATTACCTAATTAATGAAATATTAAAATAATTGATATTATAAATATCACAATAAATGTAATTTGAGACTTTTTATGAATTAAACTAATTTTCTAGGTTAATATAACATATTATGGTTGGTTATATTAATTGTTTTTGAAGTAATAATACTTTTATGAATTTAGAAAAAACAAAATACCAAATAGTGTCAAAATTGACATAAAAGAGTGTTTAAAACAAATATTATGTTATTAATTCATATTCAATTCCTAAAAATCTAAGGATCATCAAAAGGACTTATATAATGATAGGTGTATCATTAATGGACCACTTGGGGGTCTCTTGGAAGTATATAGTAAGTTTATTAACTATATAATATAAAAATACAAAGAGACATGGTAAATATCAAACTATTTAACTAAGAGTGAAATCAAAACGTTAAAGTTACTATAGTAACCCAAACATATCTAAAAACTATTGGTTGAGTGTTTTTAGACCTATCACCACCTTAAACTTTAAATACTCTACTTTGGAGCCATTAGAAACATAATATAAATTTATTATAAAATAATATTTCTAGCTTTTCCAAAGGTGCCCCTCACCCCTCTTATAAAAGGGAACTCCCCCTACTCACTAATTCACACCTTCAAAGCCTTTTGGCTCGGCCAAACCCTACCCAAATATTCTCTCAACGTTTCTCACTTCAACCTAGAGGCCTTAGTTTGATCATAAAGACAACCTAGTGATCCCTTTTGATCAAATCAAAAGGAAGAACCCGAAGAAGAGGTAATGTTTTCACCACCCTCTTTCAAGGTCCTTTCTTCATCCACTTCTTCTTTCTTTGTTATTTACATTATAAAATAATAACTCAAGTATATTATATATAGTTTGATGTTATTATAAATATGGTACAACCATATTTAGTATTCTATCCATCCTTTGAATGACATGTCACCATACGTGCGTACATACGACCTACCGTATCAACGTCGTGGTGTAATTGTTATTCAATATATTATTATTTGGATGGGTATAATAATGATGTTTAATTCATGTAAATAATAAATATAAAATGATAATGATTCTGTATATATGATATACCATCAAATTATATATTATTTTAATATCAAAAGAATGATATTGTCGCTCGTGCGTACGTACGGATTGCCATCTCCACGAACGAGATAAGATTCATTCCCCATCATATCCATTCAAGAATAAATTTCATTTTATGATTAAAAATAATGTTTAAATACATGATATAATTCTGTATATGAATAAGATACATCCCATCCATAAGAAATATGGCTCACATAACAAAGAATATAACGGAAAATGAATTTGTTAACACCCGAAACTACGATAATACTAAGATATTATCAACAAATCAATGTTAAAAGATCATATATGATATCATATTAATGTATATGATTCTTGTATAATTCTATAAAAATTATCTCACCATTATATAGGAGGTTAACCTACCCTCAAATAAGGAAAAAGTACAAAGTAAGGGGTTTCTTATCTCACTTTTAATTCCGTGAGATTTCCATTGTTCACCACTTATTTATTGCATGTGGTGTGTGTAATGCCCATTATTGTATTCATTGTGAAATATAATTTAATTTATGGATATTTACATCATCATTTTATGATACTTCTTTCATGGGTGTATGTTTTTTAAGTTACCAAATCGATAAGGGAATTTGGAATTTCAATTTCCACTCATTCGGCTATACGCATACTTCATTGATTATTTTACTCCAAGATTATGTGTGGAATCACTATTTATTTGCTTATTTCATAATTTCCACTCCCCTTTCTATGGATATACTTTTGATACACATAATCACTCCATTGATAAATTCTCAAGTCATCTATTTGAACTTGATAAGAGTAATTTTAACTCAATCTCCATTTATTGAGTTAAACATCTAATTCATTTGTGTTGTTTTTACAAGAATATGTGTGAATGTACTTTGATTTTTCTACATTGAATATCTAATAATATTGAGTGTATTTATATTTTTCACACATAATTATGTCATTGATTTATCCTTAACCTAAGGATACTGCCTTTATGAGATATTTCATCACAATTTACATTCCATTGAGACTCATTTGTTGTTATACACTAAATCACTTTTATATGGTGTATATAAGGTAATTTGACATAGTATATCATGAATCCCTTTATTATAATTATATTACAAAGTTCTGATTACCTCAATTATTTGTATTCAAGATTCTCTCTTTTTGTTAGGAACTCTAACTGAAATATCATTTTTAAAATGTTTTAAATATTTATTATTCTAAATCTTTCTGATTAATTTCCATGTTTTAAAAATGGTTTTAAGGATTTATTTATATGGACATTAAAGTTTTCAAATCAAAATTACTTTTAAAAGTTTCAAAGTGGTATGGGACACTATTATTCAAAAGTCTATTTTAAATGGCTTCTTGACAAATAGTGTGACTTTTAAATGTTTTCAAGAAAAAGGGGGATATTTCTATCAATAGTTTGATGATTATTTTAATCTATATCAATATCCTTCATTATTCTTGATTGAGGTTAATATGATACAATAAAATCGTCCATATTGTATCTAATGAGTTATGTTTGATTTTGGATGTGCTATTTTTATACCTTTCATGGTTTGTGGTTAAATTATTGAAATTTTGTATGCTAGTTTAAATACGAATGTTTATGTTATGTTTCAAACTGTTCATATGAGGAATGCATTGGACTTAGTAAGTGATGGGTGGAGCCCTCTATAGCTCCTTGATGCATCAGTAGGTCTCATGAGACAAACTAGTTTCTTGGAACAAGGCCTTGACAAAATCTTATTTGTAGTCTTGGCATAAGGCCTTGACTATGTGGTTATAATAGTATGGAATTATGCATTCCATTATTATGAAAGTAGTTATTGATATTGCATGTGATTATTCGACTAGTAGAATATCCATGTGAGTAAGTAAATGGAATTATTTCATTTTATCTTTGCCATATTATTCTGAATTTCAAGTTTAAAAGGCTTTTGTTTTAGTTATACATTGCCTTAAATGTTTATGCTTATTTATGAAAGTTTCCGCTATATTGTTATCCTTACTGAGCATCTGAGCTCACCCGTTTCTATGTTTTATTTTTTCCAGAATGTGAAGAAGTATTTTATGAATGACCTGTAGGGATAGTATGAGGATATGAGTGTGGTCTATGGAGACAAGATGTTGTTGTAGTTTTTCACTTTATGATGTAATGTAAACTTTATGAATGTATCTAGTGATTACAAGGCTAAAAAACTAATCGGTCTTTCAAGACTTGATCTTTTGTGATCATGCCAATGATACGTAATAATGCACTGACTCTAGGTAACTGGGGTTGGGGCGTTACAGTTGGTATCAGAGGAAGTTTAGTACAAACCTTGGAAACTAGATTTAGATAAACTCATATTAGAGCACATAGCCCTAAGATAGACATTGAGAATTAGTATAGAAGAACTTCCTAGAATTTTGGTATTGTGTAGATTTTGTGAGTTTTCTAAGCAATACATCCCTGTCTAGATACGAGTAGGTAGAGGCAGCTCTGGCATAGATGTACCTAGGGGTAAAACCCAAAAACACCACTTTGAGCTAGACTCGAATGAGAACTGGTGCAGAATAACGAGCCTTAGTGCACTCTTGGTTACAACACTCCCAGGGGATATTCTTAGGATAACATACATTTTATTTAAAAACCGATTTGAAGTATTTTAATATAAGATGAGAATAAATGACCTTGGTTAATTTTAAGCTATTTCAAATTGAAAATATGGTGTCATGATATTCTCTAAATGCTTTTATGACTACTATTACTCACACAATGATTTCTGGTTCTAGTCAATGGATGGATTCCAAGGAAGTCATAGTAACTTTGAGAATTATGTACAAGGTGGGAACAATAGTGTAAATGAGAAACAAAATGGAATGTGGATAGGCGTAAAAGATATTTTGTTCATGCCGAATCAGTTTTCCAAAAATATGATAAAAAACATATATATTAACCAACTCCAAGACTCAACAAAGAAGAAAAAGGCCGTGAATGATAAGATCTCCAGCTGTGGAGACTGTGGAGTGAAGAAAGCTCAATTTCTGTCATGCCAGAAATGTGGAAGGAGACACCCAGGAAAGTGTCTCAATGGAACAAATAAATTCTTTATGTGTCGGAAAGAAGGTCATAAAGTAAAGAATTGTTGAGGAAAAATGAAGAGTACTATGGAAGAAAATAAAAATGATCCTAAGACTCCAATTACGGTCATTTTTCGTAAATTTAAGGGACCTTGGCATCACCCAATTCAATGCCCTATTCTATAGGATAACCTCTTGGTCAAGGAAGAACCTATGTGGAAATAAATGCATGGAAAAATGTTAAAAGGTATTAGTGCTCTTTGTTGTTGAGATTACTTTGGGTGAATTTTCTCTTATATGTGTAACCCTGAAATTTATCATGTGAAAATGATATTTGAGGAAGAATTATATTTTCTCTTGGGGATATAGTTATAAATAACCATTTGGTTTTATATGATCCTTGAATTTGAGGCAATTACAAGTTATTATATTTTGGGATGAAAATGCAAGGTATGAGATAACATTTGTGGTTAAATTATGTTATGGTTATTTTGAGGAATTTATATCATTTTGATAATGTTATAAAATATAGTTTTTGAAAAAGGACAACACGCAGACCGTGTGACAACCTGTCGCGTCGAAAAAAGCTGTGGGAATCGAACCCACAACCAAAGTGCGATTGAGATTTATCGCCTACCACTCGACTACATGAAGACCTTGGTTAGTGTGACTAATTATTTTTAGTTAAATGATTTTATTGATCAATAATAAGTTGATTTGGGATCTTATGTCTTATAAAATGAATACCCTTAGTATAGGAAAATGATTAGGTGATTAAGTGATAAATGTTATTTTTGAAGATGTTTTCTTTTTTGGGAACACTATATGCCCAAGGAAAAAAGAATAATATGGGATTTTGTTTGAGGAGTAATGGTGGATTCTTATCTATTTTTTTATTGTTTATTTATAGAGATTTGGGTTATTTATTGAAATGATTAACCTATAATAGATAATATTTGATTAGGTTAATTACTTTTAAGTATGTGACTTTAATAGTAGTTGATTTCATTTGGAGATAAAATTTTACGTGGAAGACTACACAACCAAATTCTTATAAGTTTTGGGTTTCAATATTTATTTGGATTATATTGAAGGATTTTAAGGACAATTGTTTATTGAATGCTATTTATTTATCTTTGGGGTATTGTTGGTTTAGTTTTAGAAATTAAGATTAGTGTTTCTTTATCTAATGGAATATCCTTTTGGGGGGATCATCAGATCTTATACTAATCGTTTTGGTTTTGATTAATCTCTAAAGACAAGGTAAATATATAGTTTATCCTTAGTGGATCATGCTATTCTATAGAAGTTTATTCTAGATCTTCCAGTGTGACCATGTCTTCTTGAATACTCATTGTTTAATAAAAATGAGTTAGTAGTAGAAATTTATTGAAGAATGAAACTCTACTAAAAAAGTAAATATATATCTTTATGTTCTTAGTCAATCTCATATATGAATTCCTCATCTTTATGTAATGTAACTTAAAATAAAAAAAATGTTGTCCGTTTTCTTTTCCTACTGGGAGACTAATGACCGTTTGTACCATCACAAGTTTGTGGTCTTATTTTTGTTAAATTTCTCCTGATCATGTTTTCTATCCCTCTCCATCAGAACTTGACACTTAGTTTATCATCTATATCCATGTTTTTCTACATGGAATCCTAGTATAGGTTATCTCGGGTGACCTTTGTACTTCTATTTATTTCTTTTAAAGTGATAGTTTTATTGACTCTTTTTCAGATGTGGGACTTTACATTATATTTTCAAGCCCAATTTTAAAAATTGAGAGGTTGAAATTTATTTAAGGAGGTGAGAATGTAACACCCGAAGCTTCTACGGTACGTTTCCCTTTGAATAATGCAATAACTTTCATTGTATGAAACTTCGAGTTTCTAAAACACCATGACCAATCAAAGTAGCTGTTATGAAGAGTAATACCCACTTTTTGAAATTTTATAAATTTTATCTTTTAAAATGGGCTTCAATTTTGGATTTGGAATATCGAAATTATCTTAGGGTGAATTTTTGGTATTTTTCCGAAATCTTTCAATTTTTGATGAATAGTGAAAAACACTGAGTTATAGTTTAAAACCAAATTTTTATTTAAATAATTATTTACATTATTTAAATTTATTTTAGGTCAAAATAGATACATAATACCTATATAATTTCAATGTAATTCATTGGATTCAGTTTATAATAATTTTAGATATATAAAAATTTTATTGAACTTTTCATCGGCTTTTTCCCCATCTCCTAGGAGAATTTGCAAATTCACATAAAACGTAATTTTACTGCTTCTATGAGTAGAATTTTGAAAATATGAGAGACACGGTTAATATCAAGTTGAAAAATGTTGTTGAATAAGATAAAAATAATTTTTTGTTGAATAATAACTTTTTACTTTTATTTACCACGGTTAAATGTAAATAGGGTAATTAAGGTTAAAAATGATATTATTATTACCCTAAAAATGTCCTAATTCAATTTTCTAAGTATAATTTGACCAAAAACAACCTTAGGAATAATGTATGAACCTCTTTGGTCCACTTGGATTAGAGAGATTTATTATTATTAAATTCAAAGAAGAGTTAAAAGAGTTAAAATCAAATTTTAGTGACTAATTTTTTTTTAATATAGGGTTATACATAAAACAAATTTTATTATAAATATTAATTAGAAAGATAAAAATATTTCCTACATAATGATATTTTATTTGTAATTTTTAGACATTAAATAATTTAATTTATGTATGACATAATGGTGATGCAGTAATTACCTAATTAATGAAATATTAAAATAATTGATATTATAAATATCACAATAAATGTAATTTGAGAATTTTTATGAATTAAACTAATTTTATAGGTTAATATAACATATTAGGGTTGGTTAGATTAATTTTTTAGAAGTAATAATACTCTTATGAATTTAGAAAAAACAAAATACCAAATAGTGTCCAAATTGACATAAAAGAGTTTTTAAAACAAATATTATATTATTAATTCATATTCTATTCTTGAAAATATAAGGTCCAGAAAAAGGACTTATATAATGATAGGTGTATCATTAATGGACCACTTGGGGGTCTCTTGGAAGTATATAGTAAGTTTATTAACTATATAATATAAAAATACAAAGAGACATGGTAAATGCCAAACTATTTAACTAAGAGTTAAATAAAAAAGATAAAGTTAATATAGTAACCCAAACCTGTATAAAACATATTGGTTGAGTGGTTTTCTTCCTATAACCACTTTAAACTTTAAATAATCCACTTTGGAGCCATTAAAAACAAAATATGAATTTATTATAAAATAATATTTCTAGCCTTTCCAAAGGTGCCCCTCACCCCTCTTATAAAAGGGCACTCCCCCTACTCACTAATTCACACCTTCAAAGACTTTTGTCTCGGCCAAACCCTACCCAAATATTCTCTCTACTTATCTCAGTTCAACCTAATGTCCTTAGTTTGATTAGAAATCCAACCTAAGGATCCCTTTTGATCAAATCAAAATGAAGAACCCGAAGAAGAGGTAATGTTTTCACCACCCTCTTTCAAGTTACTTTCTTCTTCCACTTCTTCTTTCTTTGTTATTTCCATTATAAAATAATAACTCCAATATATTATATATAATTTTATGTTATTATAAATATTTTACAACCATATTCACTTTTCTATCCATCTTTTGAATGACATGTCACCATATGTGCGTACATACGACCTACCGTCTCCACGTCGTGGTGTAATTGTTATTCAATATATTATTATTTGGCCATGGTATAATAATGATGTGTAATTAATGTAAATAATAAATATAAAATGATAAAGATTATGTATATATTATATACCATCCAATTATATATTATTTTAATATCAAAAGAATGATATTGTTGCTCGTGCTTACGTACGGATTACCATCTCCACGAATGCGACGAGATTAATTCCCCATCATATCCATTAAAGACTAAATTTCATTTTATGATTAAAAATAATTTTTAGATACATGATATAATTCTGGATATTAATAAGATACATCCCATCCAAAACGAATATGGCTCACATAACAAAGAATATAAAGGAAAATAAATCCGTTAACACCCGAAACGAAGATAATACTGAGATATTATCAACAAATCAATCTTAAAAGATCGTATATGATATCATATTAATGTATATGATTCTTGTATAATTCAATAAAAACTATTTCACCATTATACATGAGGTTAACCTACCATCAACCAAGGAAAAAGTACAAATTAAGGTGTTTCTTATCTCACTTTTAATTCGGTGAGATTTCCATTGTTCACCACTTATTTATTGCATGTGGTGTGTGTAATACCCATGATTGTATTCATTGTGTAATATAATTTAATTTATGGATATTTAAATCATCATTTTATGATTCTTCTTTCATGGGTGTATGTTTCGTAAGTTACCAAATCGATAAGGGAATTTGAAATTTCAATTTCCACTCATTCGGATTTTCGCATACTTCATTGATTATTTTACTCAAAGATTATGTGTGGAATCACTATTTATTTGTTTATGTCATAATTTCCAATCCCCTTTCTGTGGATATACTTTTTATACACATAATAACTCTATTGATAAATTCTCAAGTCATCGATATGAATTTGATAAGAGTAATTTTAACTCAATCTCCATTTATTGAGTTAAACATCTAATTCATTGGTGTTGTTTTTACAAGAATATGTGTGAATGTCCTTTGATTGTTTCTATAACGACCCATACATTACATACATTGATAATACTTCAAAATTGAATCATACTTATTACAACATATTACAAAACCACTAAAGGACCGTATAGGTATAGTGTCTTTAGAAACTGGGAAACATAAACAACTGGTTCATACAGCGTCTACACCGTCTCCCATTTATTTCATCATATCTATAGTCCCTTTTGGAATATCTTACTTAATAACCTTCTTCCTGACCTGGGGAAAGAAAACATACAAAAGGGTGAGCTTAAATGCTCAGTAAGGGTAAACAAAAGAAATATCAATCACATCGTATACATAAGCACATAACTTTTGGAAATCTTAACCTGCAAAAGAGATCATAATTTCATAACATGGGATAAATCATGGGAGTGAAATGTAATCAAAATAATCATAACTTAAAACATGAAACTTTGTGGCATACACACATAATCATAGAGAATCATTTCTTGTTATTCAAGACTCATTGCCAAGACTATCTTAGTGGACAAAGTCCCTTTCTAAACCGAGTCACCCTCGTTTCAGTCCTATTTCACTGAACCGGTATAACCTACCGTTCCAGCCATGTCTATCTCATGAGATATAAAATCTTTACCCAATGTATTGGAGGGAGATATAGGTCCCACCTATCTCATAATGATACCATTCTTATGTGTGCCACAAAATCATAAACCACACATCGTAGCATAACCCATATAATAAAAATGAGATTCTTAAAAAACATAACATCATAAAACAATTCATATAAGATAAAGGAATTCATAAAAATAATTCCATCACAACATAATCAAATCAATGTAATAATAGGGATAAAAAAAGAACCCTTTATTATCTTATATGGAAAATAATTTTTATAAAACACTTGAACTCCATTCTTGAGGACAATATCCTTTCTTCTTCAAAAACATTTTTTTCCTTTCTTAACATGTCATACAACTTTAAACTAAAAGAAGTTGATTAAAAATAAACTTGAAAACTTGTAAAGGATGCTTCTTGGAAATAATGTTTTAAAAATCCATTCAGTTTGTATAAGTTAAAAAAACATTCTTCTCGTACTTTTGTCGGAAAAGTCAAAAAAGTACCTCGTACGAAAAACGACAAAAGATTCCTTTCATATCTTTTACTAAAAACTCACCGAAGGGTAAAATAGGATTTAAACAATTGTAGGTGAATGGAAATAATATTACATATTGAGTAAACATGGATGTTGATGATAAAATACACCCCAGTAAATACCAAAGTATAAACAATCTCAGATAAAAATGAGATTGTGATATTTCCCTTACCTTAGGTCCGTTTTGCTTCGTAAGTGTCCAAAACTCCTGTATAATGATTTAAATAATGTTATTGACTCATTCTAGAATCATTATTATTTTTATGATATCATATATGGTCATATTCTTAGCTTCTTTGTAGTAATATTTCATTGCTACTTGTTATTTGGGTGTTTATAACTTTTTGTTCTTATGCGTGTCTTGTCGAATAAATTCTTATTCTTATCTTTAGGTTATAGATACCTCATTTCCAAAATGGTATTAGTGTAATATATATCATATTCATTAATTCAATTCATTTATATAATCATTATGAAATGAAGATCATGTAGAATGAGTCTCATCACATCGTGGAGACGGTATTCCGTACGTACGCACGAGTGATGATATCGTTTCTATGATTGTGGAATTATATTGGAGTGTATGTATAATATTTCAGAATCAGTATTACTTTATAATAGTCATATATAGTCATTATTTACACCATTATACCCATCAAAGTAAGGTGGTGGTGGAAAATAGATTACACCACGGCGTGGAGACGGTATTCCGTACGTACGCACGCGCGGTGATTTCTTTTTCCGTAGGATAGATATATGGTGAAATAGGGTTGTTTAATACTTATAATAACATATCAGTATATGAGTGATACTAATGTTATTACTTAATAATGAAACAACTAAAGAAGAAGAAGTGGAAGAAGAAATAAAGATGAAAGAATCGGTAATGGACATTACCTCTTCTTTGAAATGCTTCTTTGAGACCTTATTTTAGGGCACAAAAATTAGTCTTTGAAGAAGACCAGGACCTCTAGTATGTCTTTAGGGAAGTGGAGAGGAGGAATTGGCAGGGGTTGGCCGAGCTTGAAGGCTCAAAGTGGTGTGAGGAAGAGGGGGAGGAGGTGCCCTTTTATAAGGAAAAAGAGGGGCACCTTTGGGAAAACTAAACATATTATTTTATTATAAAGTCAATTTCGGTTTTAAATAGCTCTAAATTAATATATTTCTAATATAAGGTGGGTATGGGTCGAAATAATCTCATACAATAGAATTTAGACAAGTTTAAGTTCCTATTTTAACCTTATCATTTAGATTTAACATTAAGTTAAATAATTTTACTTTTACCGTGTCTTCTTGTGTTCTTATACTATAAGGTTAATAAACTTATTATAAGCAGCCAAACGAACCCCAAGTTGTTTATTATTAATATATATAAACTTATATAAGTCATTTGGCCGAACCTTATATTTTTAGGAATAAAATAACAATTACTAATATAATATTTTTTTTAAAAACTATTTTATGTCAATTTTGAAACTATTTAGTAATTGATTTTTGTGAAAATCATAACAGAATTATTAGTTCTAAAAAAGTTACTTAAATAAATACTAAAATGTCATATTAACCTAGAAAATTAGTTTAATTCATAAAAAGTCTCGAATTACATTTATTTTGGTATTTATAAAATCAATTATGTCAATATTTCATTAATAAGATAATTACTGCATCATCGTTGTGTCATAAATAAATTAACTTATTTAATGTCTAAAAATTACAAATAAAATACCATTATGTAGGAAATAATTTTATCTTTCTAATGAATATTTATAGTTGAATTTATCTTATGTATAACCCCATATTAAAAATTATTTACTTATTAAACTTTGATTTTAACTATTTTAACCCTTCTTTAAATAAATTAATAATAAATGTCCTAATCTAATACAAGTGGGCCTAAATGGTCATATTTTATTCCTAAGTTTGTTTTTGGTCGAATTTCACTTATCCAATAGAATTAGGACATGTGTTAGGGTAATAATAATATCATCTTTACCCTTAATTACCCTATTTACTTTTAACTGTGGTAAAAAAAGTAAAAAGTTACAATTCACCAAAAAATTATTTTCATCTCATTGAACCACATTTTAGTCCTTGATATTAACCGTGTCTCTCGGATTTTCTAAATTCCACTCACAGAAGCGGTAAAATTAAGTTTTATGAAAAATTCAGTTTTTTAACTACCACTTAGTGGTTTCACTATTCATCAAAAATTGAAAGTTTTAAGAAAAATACCAAAATTTCACCCTAGGATAATTTCGATATTCCGAATCCAAAAATGAAGTCCATTTTGAAAAATAAAATTTATAAAATTTCAAAAAGTGGTTATTACTATTCATAATGGCTAGTTTTAATAATATTTTAATAGCATATTGTTGTTTAGTGAAACTCAGTATTGCGTACGATGCAAGCTATCGAGGAAGGTCACAATTTCGTGTAAAGAAAGCCAATCAAGTGTTGTGTAGAAAAATATTCCTCTGAAGATTTATATAACATAAAAGTCTCGGGTGTTACATTCTACCCCCCTTAAAATGAATTTCGCCCTCGAAATTCATCACTTTGTAACAAACAGATGAGGATACCTCTCCCTCATCATATCCTCAAGCTCCCATGTAGCTTCTTCTAATTGGTGGTTCCTCCATAAAACTTTCACCAATCGAGTGGTCTTGTTTCGTAGGACTTTTTCACTACGATCCAGAATCCTTATCGTTTGTTCTTCATAAGAAAGATCTTGCTCCAGCGGTACAACTTCTGAGCTGAGTACATGTAAAGGATCAGGTATGTACTTTCTCAGGAGAGATACATGGAACACATCGTGTATTTGAGAGAGATTCGGTGGAAGCGCCAATCGGTAAGCTACCTTCCCGACACGATCCAGTATTTCGAAAGGACCGATATATCTAGGTCTCAACTTCCCCTTCTTTCCAAATACCATGACCCTCTTCCAGGGAGATATTCGTAAGAACACTTTATCACCCACTTCAAACTCTAGGTCTTTTCTTCGGTTGTCAACATAACTTTTCTGTCGACTCTGAGCTGCTCTTATGTGTTGTTGAATAGATCTGACCTTCTCTGCCATTTCATCAACGAGATCAGGTCCTAATAGCTTTCTTTCCCCAACTTCATCCCAGCAAGTTGGAGTCCTGCATTTCTTTCCATAGAGAGCTTCATAAGGAGCCATCTGAATACTGGAGTGAAAGCGATTATTATAATAGAATTCCACCAAAGGTAGGTGTTGATCCCAACCACCTTTGAAATCCATAGAGAAATCTATCAACATATCTTCTAGGGTTTGAATTGTTCTCTCAGACTGACCATCTGTCTGAGGATGATAAGCAGTGTTGAAACTCAACTCTGTATCCAGAGTATGCTGAAGACTTCACCAGAACATCAAGGTAAATCTAGGATCCCGATTAGATATAATAGAAAGTGGTAATCCATGCAATCTTACCACTTCCTTTACATATATCCTGGCAAGCTGATCCAGAGAGAAATCCTCTCTAATAGCAATGAAGTGTGCAGAATTTGTAAGACGATCAACTATGACCCAGATAGCATTATTGCTTTTGGATGTTTTAGGAAGTCCTGTGACAAAGTCCATAGTGATGTTTTCCCATTTCCATTCGGGTATGGGTAATGGTTGTAACATCCCCTTAGACTTCTGTCTCTCAGCTTTAACTTGTTGACAAACCAAGCATCGAGAGACATATTCAACAACATATCTTTTCATGCCATCCCACCAGAAGTACTCTTTCAGGTCCCTATACATCTTCGTGCTTCCAGGATGAATAGAGAATGAAGAACTATGAGCCTCATCCAGAAGCTCCTTCTTTAATTCGGGGATGGGAGGAACACAAACCCGATTCCTGATCTTTATTATCCCATCACAATCAAGGTTGAATTCAGGAACATTTCTCACCTTCTTTTGTAACTCGACATATTCTTTCTGTGCCTCTTTAATCTTCACATGTATAGATGGTTGAACATTCATTTGAGAAAGATAAGATTTTTCCCCTTCCATTATAATTCCAAGATCCATCCTTTGTAAATCCATAAATATTGGATCTTTTGTGATCCTCATCATGGATAAACTAGCATGGTCTTGTCAACTTAATGCATCTACCACCTTGTTTTCTTTCCCAGGGTGGTAATGGATTGAGAAGTCATAATCTTTAATCAGCTCCAACCATCTTCTTTGGTGCATATTCAGCTCCTTTTGTGTGAAAATATACTTTAAACTTTTATGATCAATATAAATATCACACCTTTCACCATAAAGATAATGCCTCCAAATCATTAATGCAAAGATTACCGCAGCTAACTCCAAATCATGTGTTGGGTAATTTTGCTCATGGATTTTCAACTATCGTGAGGCATAAGCTATCACCATATCATTTTGCATAAGAACACACCCCAATCCCTTCTTGGATGCATCACTATAGATCACAAAAATTTATCCACTACAAGGAAGTGTGAGCACAGGTGCACTGGATAACCTTCTTTTCAACTCCTTGAAATTCTCTTCACAATCTTCCGTCCTGACAAACTTAACTCCTTTCCGAGTCAACTTGGTGAGTGGATTAGATAATCGTGAAAAATCTTTCACAAAACGTCGATAATATCCAGCCAAACCAAGAAAACTTCGGATCTCAGTTACAGTTGTTGGTCTTGACCATCTTTCGATAACCTCTGTTTTTTCTGGATCCACAGATATCCCCTCTTTTGAGATTATGTGACCCAAAAATGCAACTTTTTGAAGCCAAAATTCACACTTGGTAAATTTGGCATAAAGCTTCTCCTTTCTCAGGGTCTTCAATATAATTCTCAAGTGATCTTCATGTTCTTCCTTTCTCTTTGAATAGACAAGAATATCTTCTATAAAGACTACCACAAATTGATCAAGATAGTCTCTAAAGACTCTATTCATCAGATCCATGAAGATAGCAGGGGCATTAGTAAGACCAAATGGCATCACTATAAATTCATAGTGTCCATACCTTGTACGGAAAGCCGTCTTTGGTATATCCTCCCTTTTGAACCTTAATTGATGATACCCTAAACGAAGATCAATCTTGGAAAAGTATTGAGCTCTGCGTTGTTGGTTAAATAGGTCATCAATGCGCGGGAGAGGATATTTTTTCTTGATAGTGATCTTGTTAAGTTCTCGATAATCAATGTAGAGTCTCATTGATCCATCTTTCTTCTTAACAAATAGAACAGGTGCTCCCCAAGGTGACACACTAGGGTGTATGAATCCCTTATCAAGATTCTCTTGGATTTGCTTCTTCAATTCCTGCAACTCGATTGGGGCCATTATATAAGGTTTCTTTAAAATACGCAAAGCACCCGGTATGAGTTCTATTGAAAAATCAACTTCATGATTCGGTGGAAGACCCGGAAATTCCTCCGGAAAGACATCATAAAACTCCCGTACAATGGGCATATTCTTAATCGTGAGTTTCTCACCAACCATTTGAGATAAATAACCTTCATTTAGTGGAATCAATACCCATAAAATGGATGAAATTTCCACTGGAAGGTTATGTTCCCCCTTGCATTGATAGACGATCATAGATTGATCTGGAATATGAAATGTGACTTCCCTTCTTTGGCAATTTATATGAGCTCCATATAAAGAAAGCCAATACATGCCAAGAATCACATCAAATCCCACTATAGGAAGGATCACAAGATTTGCAGGAATCACTTTCCCACAAACTTCAATAGGAGAAGAATTATAAGCTTTTGATGTGACTTTTGTGCCATTAGGTGTTGTCACAGCTAACTCAACATCTAATTGTTGAGGTAATACGGTGATAACCATTGAAAATTCTTTAGAAATAAAAGAGTGGGTGGATCCAGAATGAAATAAAACATTTGCTACTTTAGAGTGGATGGTAAGTGTACCTTTCACCACATTGTTATCGTACTCCACATCACTGATAGAAATTACATCTGACTTTCCTTTGTCTTTAGCCTTAAGAGTTTGTTGATGTAGACCATCATCATCAACCCTTGGATTAGGGCATTTATTGGCATAATGTCCCATCTCCTTGCAGTTGAAACATTGAAGTGTAGTAGGTTCATTCTGTGTATCCCTTCCTTTGTTTGCATCATTAGACATATTCTTCCCATAATCACGGCATTCAAATGCCCAATGACCTTCCTTTCCACATTTGAAACATTTACTTGTCCCTTTAATACAACTCCCTCGATGTTTCTTTCCACACTTTGAGCATAAGGGAAAGCTCATCTTCTTTTTAGTGTTCTCTTTAGATTTTCCTTTGAATTTCATTTTCCTCTACTTTTCAAACCCATATGGCTGATGGGTTACTCCAATCTCCATCTTGACTTTGAGAGAACATCGAACGATTTACTCGTAGCTATTAAAGTCCCTTATGGATAACGCCCTTCGAAGACTTGGTTTTAATCCACCAAAGAATCGATCGATCTTACTATTAGGTTGGATAATAATACCAGAAGCATACTTTGCAAAACTTGTAAAATTCTCTTCATAGGTTCCAACAGATTCATCATCCTTTTTCTTCAGTTCAAGAAACTCTTTCTCCATATTTGTTCGGAGAATATGAGGGAAGTACTTATTGAAAAAAAAGTTCTTGAACTCGTCCCATTCTATGGACTCAATTTCATCCCTTTTACTCGTATTCTTAATAAGATTCCACCATTGATCAGCATCTCCTTCTAAACGATACACTGCTAGGATGACTTTATCATGTTCAGAACATTGAAGAACTGAAAATATCTTTTCAGTAGTACTAATCCATTGTTCAGCAACTAATGGATCAGTAGACCCGCTGAAAGAAGGTGGACGCTGCCTCATGAAGGATTCAACAGAATGTTGCTCCTTCCTTTGCTCGTTTGGAAGTCCTGCATGATTCATAGCTTGAGAAAGTTGTGTGAGCATGGATACAAGATTTTTAATTCCAGCTCCCATAACGTTTGGTTGCTTAGGGGGACAATCATTGCATTGCCCATCGCATTCCGCATTAACACGGTTCCTTCGGGTTCCAGCCATTGACTAAAACCAAGAAGAATAGTGTGAGAAACACTAATTATAATAGGAAAACCACATAATCAAGAATAAAATTTCACACTTAAGGTCTTATCCTAGGTTATTCATGGCCATTTCTAAAACACTAAGATTGTGTTCTATGCTTTGACTTATCCTTAGGGTTCTTACTAAGGCTTTCACATCCTAGTTTCCAAAGGTTGACTATACCTTTCCTCTGATACCAACTATAACGACCCATACTTTACATACATTGTTAATAATTCAAAATTGAAGCATACTTATTACAACATATAACCAAACCACGAAAGGACCGTATAGGTATAGTGTCTTTAGAAACTGGGAAACATAAACAACTGGTTCATAAAGCGTCTACACTGTCTCCCATTTATTTCATCATATCTATAGTCCCTTTTGGAATATCTTACTTAATAACCTTCTTCCTGACCTGGGGAAAGAAAACATACAAAAGGGTGAGCTCAAATGCTCAGTAAGGGTAAACAAATGAAATATCAATCACATCGTATACATAAGCACATAACTTTTGGAAATCTTAACCTGCAAAAGAGATCATAATTTTATAACATGGGATAAATCATGGCAGTGAAATGTAATCACAATAATCATAACTTAAAACATGAAACTTTGTGTAATACACACATAATCATAGAGAATCATTTCTTGTTAGTCAAGACTCATTTCCAAGACTATCTTAGTGGACAAAGTCCCTTTCTGAACCGAGTCACCCTCGTTTCAGTCCTGTTTCACTGAACTGGTATAACCTACCGTTCCAGCCATGTCTATCTCATGAGATATAAAATCTTTACCCAATGCATTGGAGGGAGATATAGGTCCCACCCATCTCATAATGATACCATTCTTATGTGTTCCACAAAATCATAAACCACACATCGTAGCATAACCCATGTAATAAAAATGGGATTCTTAAACATCATGACATCGTAAAACAATTCATATAAGATAAAGGAATTCATAAAAATAATTCCATCACAACATAATCAAATCAATGTAATAATAGGGATAAAAACAGAACCCTTTATTATCTTAGATGGAAAATAATTTTTATAAAACACTTGAACTCCATTCTTGAGGAAAATATCCTTTCTTCTTCAAAAACATTTTTTTCCTTTCTTAACATGTCATAAAAATTTAAACTAAAAGAAGTTGATTAAAAATAAACTTGAAAACTTGTAAAAGATGCTTCTTGGAAATAATGTTTTAAAAATCCATTCATGTCATATAAGTTAAAAAAAACATTCTTCTCGTACTTTTGTCGGAAAAGTCAAAAAAGTACCTCGTACGAAAAACGACAAAAGATTCCTTTCATATCTTTTACTAAAAACTCACAGAAGGGTAAAATAGTATTTAAAAAATTTTAGGTGAATGGAAATAATATTACATATTGAGGAAACATGTATGTGGATGATAAAATACACCCCCGTAAATACCAAAGTATAAACAATCTCGGATAAAAATGAGATTGTGATATTTCCCTTACCTTAGGTCCGTTTTGCTTCGTAAGTGTCCGAACCTCCTGTATATTGATTCAAATAATGTTATTGACTTATTCCAGAATCATACTTATTTTTTTTATATCATATATGGTCATATTCTTAGCTTCTTAGTAGTAATATTTCATTGCTACTTGTTATTCGGGTGTTTAGAACTTTTTGTTCTTATGCGTGTCTTGTCGAATAAATTATTATTCTTCTCTTTAGGTTATAGATACCTCATTTCCAGAATGGTATTAGTGTAATATATATCATATTAATTCATTCAATTCATTTATATAATCATTATGAAATGAAGATCATGTAGAACGAGTCGCATCACATCGTGGAGACGGTATTCCGTACGTACCCACGAGTGATGATATCGTTCCTATGATCATGGAATCTTATTGGAGTGTATGTATACTATTTCATAATCAGTATTACTTTCTAATAGTCATATATAGTCATTATTTACACCATTTTACCCATCCAAGTAATGTGGTGGTGGAAAATAGATTACACCACGACGTGGAGACGGTATTCCGTATGTACGCACGCGCGGTGATTTCTTTTTCCGTAGGATGGATAGATGGTGAAATAGGGTTGTTTCATAATTATAATAACATATCAGTATATGAGTGATACTGATGTTATTACTTCATAATGAAACAACTAAAGAAGAATAAGTGGAAGAAGAAATAAAGATGAAAGAATCGGTAACAGACATAACCTCTTCTTTGAAGTGCTTCCTTGAGACCTTCTTTTAGGGCACTAAAATTGGTCTTTGAAGAAGACCAGGACCTCTAGGATGTCTCTAGGGAAGTGTAGAGGAGGAATTGTCAGGGGTTGGTCGAGCTTGAAGGCTCAAAGTGGTGTGAGGAAGAGGGGGAAGAGGTGCCCTTTTATAAGGGAGGAGAGGGGCACCTTTGGGAAAACTAAAAATATTATTTTATTATAAAGTCAAGTTCGGTTTTAAATAGCTCAAAATTGATTTATTTCTAATCTAAGGTGGGGATGGGTAGAAATCCTCTCATCCAATAGAATTTAGAAAAGTTTAGGTTCCTATTTTAACCTTATCATTTAGATTTAACATTAAGTTAAATAATTTTACTTTTACCGTGTCTTCTTGTGTTCTTATACTATAAGGTTAATAAACTTACTATAAGCAGCCAAACGAACCCCAAGTTGTTTATTATTAATATATATAACCTTATCTAAGTCATTTGGCCGAACCTTAAATTTTTAGGAATAAAATAACAATTACTAATATAATATTTGTTTTAAAAACTATTTTATGTCAATTTTGACACTATTTAGTAATTGATTTTTGTGAAAATCATAACAGAATGATTAGTTCTAAAAAAGTTACTTAAATCAATACTAACATGTAATATTAACCTAGAAAATTAGTGGAATTCATAAAAAGTCTCTAATTACATTTATTTGGGTATTTATAACATCAATTATTTCAATATTTCATTAATAAGATAATTACTGCATCATCGTTGTGTCATAAATAAATTAAATTATTTAATGTCTACAAATTACAAATAAAATACCATTATGTAGGAAATCTTTTTATATTTCTAATTAATATTTATAGTCGAATTTATCTTATATATAACCCCATATTAAAAATTATTTACTTATTAAACATTGATTTTAACTATTTTAACCCTTCTTTAAATAAATTAATAATAAATGTCCAAATCTAATCCAGGTGGGCCTAAATGGTCATATTTTATTCCTAAGTTTGTTTTTGGTCGAATTTCACTTATCCAATAGAATTAGGATATGTGTTAGGGTAATAATAATATCATCTTTACCCTTAATTACCCTATTTACTTTTAACCGTGGTAAAAAAAGTAAAAAGTTACTATTCACCAAAAAATTATTTTCATCTCATTGAACCACATTTTAGTCCTTGATATTAACCGTGTCTCTCGGATTTTTGAAATTCCACTCACAGAAGCGGTAAAATTAAGTTTTATGAAAAATTCAGTTTTTTAACTACCACTTAGTGGTTTCACTATTCATCAAAAATTGAAAGTTTTCAGAAAGATACCCAAATTTCACCCTAGGCTAATTTCGATATTCCGAATCCAAAAATGAAGTCCATTTTGAAAAATAAAATTTATAAAATTTCAAAAAGTGGTTATTACTATTCATAAAGGCTAGTTTTAATAATATTTTAATAGCATATCGTTGTTTAGTGAAACTCGGTATTGCGTACGACACAAGCTATCGAGGAAGGTCATGATTTCGTGTAAAGCAAGCCAAGCAAGTGTTGTGTAGAAAAAGATTTCTCTGAAGATTTATATAACATAAAAGTCTCGGGTGTTACAGTTTCACACTGAATATCAAATCATATTTAGTGTATTTATATTTGTCACACATAATTATGTCGTTGATTTATCCTTAACCTAAGGATATGACATTTTTGAGAGATTTCATCTCAATTTACATTCCATTGAGACTCCTTTGTTGTTATACACCAAATCACTTTTATATGGTGTATATAATGTACTTTGACATAGTACATCATGAATCCCTTTATTCTCATGATATTAAAATGTTTTGATTACCTTAATTATTTGTATTCACGTGTCTCTCTTTTGGTTAGGAACTCTAACTAAAATATCATTTTCAAAATGTTTTAAAGATTTATTATTCTAAATTTTTCTCATTAATGTCCATGTTTTAAAAATGGTTTTACGGATTTATTTATCTGGACATTAAAGTTTTCAAATAAAAATTCCTTTTAAAAGTTTCAAAGTGGTATGAGACACTTTGATTCAAAAGTCTATTTTAAATGGATTCTTGAAAAATAGTGTGACTTTTAAATGTTTTCAAGAAAAAGGGGGATATTTCGGTCAATAGTTTGATGATTATTTTAATCTCTGTCAATATCCTTCATTATTCTTGATTGAGGTTAATCTGATACAATAAAATCTTCCATATTGTATTGAATGATTTATGTTTGACTGTGGATGTGATATTTTTATACCATTCATGGTTTGGGTTTAAATTATTGACATTTTGTATGCTAGTTTTAATACAAAGGTTTATGTTATGTTTCATACTTTTCATATGAGGAATGCATTGGACTTAGTAAGTGATGGGTGGAGCCTGCTATAGCTCTTCGATGCATCGATAGGTCTCATGAGACAAACTAGTGTCTTGGAACAAGGCCGTGACAAAATCTTTTTTGTAGTCTTGGAACAACGCCTTGACTATATGGTTATGATAGTCTGGCATTAAGAATTCCATTATTATGAAAGTTGTTATTGATATTGCATGTGATTATTCGACTAGTAGAATATCCATGTGAGTAAGTAAATGGAATTATTTCATTTTATCTTTTCCATATTATGCTGAAGTTCATGTTTAAAAGGATTTTGTTTTAGTTATACATTACTTTAAATGTTTATACTTATTTATGAAATTTTCTACTATATTTTTATCCTTACTAAGAATCTGATATCACCCCTTTCTATGTTTTATTTTTCCCAGGATGTAAAGAAGTATTTTATGGATGACCTGGAGGGATAGTATGAGGATATGAGTGTGGTCTATGGAGACAAGATGTTGTTGTAGTTTTTCACTTTATGATGTAATGTAAACAATATGAATGTATCTAGTGATTCCAAGGCTACTAAAATATTCAGTCTTTCAAGACTTGATCTTTTGTGATCATGCCAATGATACGTAATAATGCACCGACTCTGGTTAACTGGGGTCAGGGCGTTACAAAACACTTTTAACATTTAAAAAATCTTTTTAAAAAAGAACTCATTTTACCTTTTAATTATTTTATCTTCACTCCTAACCATTTGATAACTAATGTATGAATTATTATTCATTTATTCATATAAATTATAAATATATTTAATTAAAATAATTTTTCAATAGTCATCAATATAATTTTTTTAGATAAAAATAAATAACATGTAGAAAAATACATTTATTTAAAATTTATTTATTTTAATAAATAAATGAGTTTATTAAAATTGAGTGCTTATCAATAAATGTATGCCATTATACATATATTATAGAATGTGGTTAATCCAATTAATACCTTTCAATGAAACTTCTAGGTTATAAAGTTATACTATATCACAGGTTTATTTAGACTTGGGGTTGTGTAGGAAGAAAGCTATTGAATATGTAAAGACCCGTAAAATTCAAGGGAAATTTTTTCTTAATTTTCTTTGGAATTTTACAAGAATGCGGTTTCTGACGGCACCTGATTCCGAGGCCCGGAGTGCCCGGAATCAATTTCCGAAGTTTGGCTCGGGTACGTTCAGTGAACGAACGAGCGGGAATTTCTAACTTTTGATCCGGTGCTCGGAATTGAAATCTGAGGGCACCGATGAACTCGCAGCGCCGATATTCGCTTAAGGAGACCTTTTCTGAGGTTTCGTTTATTTCGGGTTGAGAGTTAGTTTTTGGGAGATTTATAAAAAGTTGTATAAAAAAAATGTGGAATTCTTTTTATTTTACTTTTGTTGGTTTACTTCTCTCAAAGGGGGTTAGGGGCGGGACCCACACCCACTTAACCTCCCTTGAGAGGATTAAGTGTGGTGGGACCCACACGAACCTAAACCTCTCATCTTCTCCCTTAAACTCCCCTTTTTAATTTAAGATGGCTAGTTGGTTAATTAATGGCTTGAGTTGTCTTAATTCAAACCTTTGAAATTCAAATGGTTTGGATTGACTTAATAAAATAAGCTCTTAGCTTATTTTGTTGGGTTAGAACTCTTTAACCATCTTGAGAGCTTTTGAGAGCTTTTCTTCCTTCTTCAATCTTTGACGAAGAACGCTCAAGCTCCGACGAAGAACGCCACTCCTCTCTTCTTCGTCTTCCGTGTCAACGAGAGGGAACCCCACTTCCTCCTCGGACTCCCTTCGTCGGCATACGAAGATTCGCCAACGATGTATCTCTTCGGACATACCTCTTCGTCATCGGATTTGACGAACGACTACCGCGACGCCCGACCTCCGCGACGTTTTCTTCCGCGGGACTTTGACAAATCTTCGAACTTATACCCAAGGTAGGGGTTGTTGATTTTTGTTTAATTATTATTCTTGTTCGTGGTTCTAGTATGATTAACGAAAGGATTTTTAAGTTGTGTTATCATTTAACGTGAGGGGGCCGGACCGCATGAACACGGTCGAACCCCCTCCATCGTTCTTGTTGATTTACCTTGCGGGTGGAAAAAAGGTGGCGTGGTGCCGTCGCACCACGCGGTTAATCGTGCGATTATATTACGCGACGCCGTCGCGCCGCGCCATGGAAGAATCATCAAGAACGCGACGCTGTCGCGCCGCGTTGAAGGAAATCAAAGGCGCGACGGAGGGGCGCGGTGCCGTCGCACCGCGCCGGATGACGAACACCGCGGCCGGTTCCGGGCCGCGGCGGGATGAGAAGACCGGCGGCCGGGCCGCCGGCGTCGGAAGCCGGAAAGGGGACCGGATTTTCCGGTTCCGTTGGAGAAAACCGGCCGGCAGTTGGCCGGCCGGAAGGTCAAAGGCCAGGGGAAAATTAATTCCCCGGCCAGCTTCTAAAACCCCCCTCATTTATGAGGGGGGCGGTTTCCTTGAGGGGGGGGGGGCAGGCGGCCCCCCAGATCCTCCTCATAGCGGGCCCCCAGGAGGGGGGTCGTTGATTGACAAAACGGCGCGGCTATGCCGCGCCGCCTTTTGAAGAAGCGGGGGGATTTCCCCCCCCCCCCCCCCCCCCCCCCCCCCGCGTGCTGCCTCCGTGCGGCGCCAGGCCGCCGCGCCGCCGGCCGGCCGGCCGGCCGGGCCGGTTCGGACCCGGGTCGGGTCGGACCCGGGTCGGGTCGACCCGGGGGGGGGGGGGGGTCGGGCCGGGTCGGCCCGGACCCGGACCTCCCCGTTTCGAATCAGTTTCGGTCTTTTGGCCATAACTTGAGACACGTACCTCCGATTGACGAACCGTCTGCGGCAACGCGATCCTTGGATCGAGACGGTCGTTTCGGTATATCGCACTCAAGGTTTCGGATTACTTTGAGTTCGGCCAGATTGGTTCGTTCACGAAACCAACCGGGCCTTCGGAGCGGAAACACTCATATCTTGAGCTACGGACGTCCGATTGACGTGCCGTCAGCTGTGTTGTGTTCCTCTTAGTGAGACGGATCTTTTGGCATACTCCGCCCGAGGTTTGGATGCTGGTGGAGTACGGTCGGGTTGGTTTTTCCTTAAAAACCAACCAGGCCCCGGGGACGAAAATGCCAATAACTCTCAGACCGGGCGTCCGATCGACGCGCCGTTTGTTGCGTTGAGTTCCTGTTGACGATACAGAACTTTTGGATACATCAACTATGGACTTTGTGACAGTTGATGTATCAGCCTCTCAGCTCGTGGAGCGGACCCTCCGAACGAGCTTGCTGTGTGCGGGAACCCTAGTGTTGGTTGCGACTGTTACTGTGACTACTACTGCTACTACTGCTACTGTGACTACGACGACGACAGTACAGAGATCCTGTTTGGATTCAACGACGACGACTTCATCACTCAGCGATCCTACGTGGATCAGTGCTACAGGTCCTGTGTGGGCCCGATCCTGTGTGGGTCCGATCCTGTGTGGGTCTTTGCGCTCAGCGGTCCTGTGTGAACCAGCGCCTACAGGTCCTACGTTGGCTCGATCCTGTGTGGGTCTTTTACGGGGGTTAGTACCTATCGATCCTTCGTGGGTCCGACGACTTAGATGGTTCTTTGATCATCTTTAACGGCATCCGAAGAAGTATACCTGTGTGAGCTGAATCTTCTGTTTTACTCGATAGAGGTGGTGCGCTTGGTTGTAGCGGCAGACCCGCGATACTGGAGACCAGCGTACGGAGTACGGAGACCGTGTAGCCGGCTGAGACCTGAAGACTACTCGACCGACTCGACTTGGAGTGAGTCGACTAGCCCAGTGGACGGAGCACCCGGTATTTGGCGGCAGACCCACGGCGGACGGAGCGCCTGGTAGTTGGCAGCAGACCCGCGGTACTCGACTGGAGGAGTATCTCTGAAGGCTATTTGGGTGAGCGCCCGTTATTTGGCAGCAGACCCTCAGCAGACGGAGCGCCCGGTAGTTGGCAGCAGACCCGCGGTACTCGACAGGAGGAGTACCTCAGCAGTCTTAGGTTAGTGAGCAGCATCTCAGAGTTGTGACAGGACACTGTACACTTCAGAGATGGGGCTCTTCAGTAGTTACGTTTTTTGATAATGAAAATCCTGTGTGAGATGAAACCTATTGCTTTCCTGTGTGGATTGTGTTGTGAAATCCTGTGTGGATTACGTTTTGCTTTCCTGTGTGGAATAAGTTTACTTTCCTGTGTGGACTGAGTTGTACTTGGGCTCGGAGGTTGGAGCGTATTTGAAATTGGTGACTTAGGTATATGTATGGGCAGATACCTAAGCAGTGTCGGTTGTTACTTCGTGATTGTTCCTTTCTTCGTTGTTTATCCTTTGTGGATTTGAGAGACCTTCAGGGGTCTCGGGGTCCCTACTGAGTAGCTTATACTCACCCCTGCACGGGCTTTGCCCGCACTACGTTGTGTTGGTTGCAGACGACGGACAGCGTTGACCTTAGCTGAGGCTTGCGGAGCGGGACGGTACCTGGAGGTGGACCACTGGGCGGGACGTGCTCGGAGCGGACGGCGGGACCCGTGGAGCAGAGGAGCTATCTGTACTCACCCTTCAGGTGGAATTTCCAGTGGACAGCTCGGTGAAGCGACTTTTACCTTTCAGCTGTTGTTTTCCCTTTCGAGTTGTACTTTACTTTCAGTTTGGGTTTGTATACTGGCCCGTTTACTTTTCCGCACTTTCAGTTGTACTCTGCTTTTGTTTAGTGTTTACTTTCCGCTTGCTTACTCTGTGGTGTTTGTTTACTTTACAAAGGAAATGCCTTCCCTTTTTACCGGATTTACGCCTTGGTGCTAGACGCCAGCCCCTGGCCTATGGAAGGCGGGCTTGGGGTAGTCACGGCACGGACCCCGAGGGCGGGTCGTGACAAATTGGTATCAAAGGAGTTCAGTTCTACCGCGAACTCTGATCTTTTCTATGTGAAGCAATAACGTTTAGCGTATTGAGTGTGGTTATCAGTCCAGGGAGTCAAGTGTTGGTGCGGCGGCCGACGTATCCGTACACCAGGACCCTGACTTCTGATTTCCGACTTAATGCACGAAAACATTGATTGCGTGTGTGTTTCAAAGTTTTCTTTGTGATTACTTAAATCAGCTCACCAGGTATACTGTTCTGACCGTGGCGCACCTGTTTCCTTTTCAAGGATGGCCCCACGACGGCAGCCAGCTAGGGTTCCGAGAGTCGAGCGTGA
This sequence comes from Viscum album, assembly GCA_963277665.1. NCBI lineage: Eukaryota > Viridiplantae > Streptophyta > Magnoliopsida > Santalales > Viscaceae > Viscum > Viscum album. The sequence continues at coordinate 1,942,077,860 of OY728119.1, read as the reverse complement.
CGACAGACCACCGAGCGACGAGGCCTCGGTGCAGGGCCCTTTGTCAGCAGTGGCACCGGCGGTAGCTCTACCCACCGAGCCCCATATGCTTCCAGCAGCAGCAGCTGACGATGCACGTCGCCTCAGTGCACTGCATGAGTTTCAGCGCCAGCGACCGCCCATGTTTCGTGGGGAGACAAATCCCCAGGCAGCAGAGGACTGGCTGGAAGTAGTGGTACGAGTGTTTAGGCTAGTGAGGACACCAGCAGACCTCATGGTGATCCTCGCTGCGAGCCTACTACACGCAGCAGCATGACGATGGTGGAGCTTGATGCTCCAGGTGCACGATGAGGCATCTCTACTTTGGACGGACTTTGAGAGCCTCTTCTGCTCGGAGTTCGTCCCAACCACCCTTCGTGCGGTACGTATCCAGGAGCATCTTCAGCTGCAGCAGGGCAGCATGACGGTCGCTCAGTACTCGGCGAGATTTACTGATCTCTCGCGCTACTCGACCGACATGGTACGTGACCCATTCTTCCGGGCCCGGACCTTCGAGCAGGGTTTGAGACACGAGATCAGGGCATCGCTGATCTCCCTCAGCATACCGACTCAGACAGGAGTACTGGAGCGGGCCCTTCTGATTGAGAGCTTCCTTGCTGAGTCTACACCAACGCAGCAACCCACCGCAGGGCGGCAGATAGCGGAGTCTTCGGCAATAGGTAGCCGACGGATGACTCAGGGTTCCAAGCAGACCAGACCTACCAGTGGCCGACTGCACGGCTCAGGCTCAGTTGTGCGGGGTAGCCGGGGTGGAGTCAGAGCCAGGCGTGCCGAGAGTGGGCAGTGTTACTCCTGTGGCGGGATTGGTCACATGGCTCGTGACTGTCCGACCCTCCATGCTGATGATCAGCAGTTAAGTGAAGAACCTCCCAGGCAGAGGCAGAGGTTCGACCGTGGCGGTCCGCAGGGAGGAGGCGGACAAGGCAGAGGAGCTGGACGAGCAGCCGGTGGTGGGAGACGCTTTGAGGCTCTTCCACCACCACCACCAGGAGGTCCACCCCGACCACAGGGAGTAGGTGAATATGCGAGAGCTCAACTTCAGGCAGCCGAGGCCTTCGATCATGGAGCTCTGGGAGCCGATGGACAGGAGTAGAACTAGTGGATACATCCTTTGTACTAGCGTCTTGTATTATGAGCTACAATAATAAAAGACGCATACCTTTGTGATATTTTCGTTCCTGTCCTCTTTCGTGATGTTACTAAGAGGTTCCAGTTTTGGCTGTTGACTTGACCCTCACTTGTGAGACATCTACTGGAGGAGACCCAGTTACCACACACTGATGCCGACAGTGTGACTCAACCCTTGGAGGCGAGAGTAACGGTTGAATCTCTTAGTAGTAGCGTCGAGGCCTTACGACGTCATCCTTGGTATGGATTAGTATCATCCATGTTAGGATTGACTGTTTTAGGCAAAGAATGTGGTTCATCCAGGGGATGAGACCAGATTTCTCTTATCGGAAAAGAAGAAATCTTGCAGCTCTGGTGGGACCGGAGATGGTCCAGGCCACGACAGAGAAGGTCCAGGTCATCCAGGAGCGGATGAGGACAGCACAGAGCCGGCAGAAGTCATACGCTGACAGGAGGCGGAGGCCACTAGAGTTCGAGGATGGCGACCACGTCTTCTTGCGGGTCTCACCTCGATGTGGTATTCGGAGATTTGGCCGAGGCGGAAAGTTATCTCCGCGCTTCATCGGACCCTTTCAGGTCCTCAACAGGGTTGGCGAGGTGGCTTATCGCCTGGCTCTGCCACCTCAGTTGCACCGGGTGCACGACGTCTTCCACGTATCCCAGCTGAGGAGATACGTGCACGACCCGACGCACATCATTGACCATGGGGAGCTTGACGTTGACGATGGGGCGACTTTTACGGAGGTCCCGGTGGAGATAGAGGATCGAAAAGAGCGGGTCCTGCGTGGGCGATCGATTCCTCTTGTGCGCATCAGATGGCAGCACGGGAATCTCCAGGAGAGCACATGGGAGCGGGAGGCTCAGATGCGTGCTGAGTACCCTCATTTGTTTCCCTAGTTTTTTATGTAACTTTACGGGGACGTAAATCCCTAAGGTGGGAGTAATGTAAAGACCCGTAAAATTCAAGGGAAATTTTTTCTTAATTTTCTTTGGAATTTTACAAGAACGCGGTTTCTGACGGCACCTGATTCCGAGGCCCGGAGTGCCTGGAATAAATTTCCAAAGTTTGGCTTGGGTATGTTCAGTGAACGAAAGAGCGGGAATTTCTAACTTTTGATCCGGTGCTCAGAATTGAAATCCGAGGGCACCGATGAACTCGCAGCGCCGATATTCGCTTAAGGAGACCTTTTCCGAGGTTGCGTTTATTTCGGGTTGAGAGTTAGTTTTTGGGAGATTTATAAAAAGTTGTATAAAAAAATGTGGAATTCTTTTTATTTTACTTTTGTTGGTTTACTTCTCTCAAAGGGGGTTAGGGGTGGGACCCACACCCACTTAACCTCCCTTGAGAGGATTAAGTGTGGTGGGACCCACACGAACCTAAACCTCTCATCTTATCCCTTAAACTCCCCTTTTTAATTTAAGATGGCTAGTTGGTTAATTAATGGCTTGAGTTGTCTTAATTCAATCCTTTGAAATTCAAATGGTTTGGATTGACTTAATAAAATAAGCTCTTAGCTTATTTTGTTGGGTTAGAACTCTTTAACCATCTTGAGAGCTTTTGAGAGCTTTTATTCCTTATTCAATCTTTGACGAAGAACGCTCAAGCTCCGATGAAGAACGCCACTCCTCTCTTCTTCGTCTTCCGTGTCAACGAGAGGGAACGCCACTTCCTCCTCGGACTCCCTTCGTCGGCATACAAAGATTCACCAACGACGTATCTCTTCGGACGTACCTCTTCGCCATCGGATTTGACGAACGACTACCGCGACGCCCGACCTCCGCGACGTTGTCTTCCGCGGGACGTTGACAAATCTTCGAACCTATACCCAAGGTAGGGGTTGTTGATTTTTGTTTAATTATTATTCTTGTTCGTGGTTCTAGTATGATTAACGAAAGGATTTTTAAGTTGTGTTATCATTTAACGTGAGGGGGCCGGACCGCATGAACACGGCCGAACCCCCTCCATCGTTCTTGTTGATTTACCTTACGGGTGGAAACAAGGTGGCGTGGTGCCGTCGCTCCACGCGGTTAATTGTGCGATTATATTACGCGACGCCGTCGCGCCGCGCCATGGAAGAATCATCAAGAACGCGACGCTGTCACGCCGCATTGAAGGAAATCAAAGGCGCGACGGATGGGCGTGGTGCCGTCGCACCGCGCCGGACGATGAACACCGCGGCCGGTTCCGGGCCGCGGTGGGACGAGAAGACCGGCGGCCGGGCTGCCGGCGTCGGAAGCCGGAAAGGGGACCGGATTTTCCGGTTCCGTTGGAGAAAACCGGCCGGCAGTTGGCCAGCCGGAAGGTCAAAGGCCGGGGGAAAATTAATTCCCCGGCCAGATTCTAAAACCCCCCTCATTTATGAGGGGGGCGGTTTCCTTGAGGGGGGGCAGGCGGCCCCCCGGATTCTCCTCATAGCGGGCCCCCAGGAGGGGGGCCGTTGATTGACAAAACGGCGCGGCTATGCCGCGCCGCCATTTGAAGAAGCGGGGGGATTTCCCCCCCCCCCACATGCTGCCTCCGTGCGGTGCCAGGCCGCCGCGCCGCCGCGCCGCCGGCCGGCTGGCCGGCCGGGCCGGGTCGGACCCGGGTCGGGTCGACCCAGGGGGGGCGGGCCGGGTCGGCCCGGACCCGGACCCCCCCGTTTCGAATCAGTTTCGGTCTTTTGGCCATAACTTGAGCCACAGACCTCCGATTGACGAACCTTCTGCGGCAACGCGATCCTTGTATTGAGACGGTCGTTTCAGTATATCGCACTCAAGGTTTCAGATTACTTTGAGTTCGGCCGGGTTGGTTCGTTCACGAAACCAACCGGGCCTTCGGAGCGGAAACACTCATATCTTGAGCTACGGACGTCCGATTGACGTGCCGTCAACTGTGTTGTGTTCCTCTTAGTGAGACGGATCTTTTGGGATACTCCGCCCGAGGTTTGGACGCAGGTGGAGTATGGTCGGGTTGGTTTTGCCTTAAAAACCAACCGGGCCCCGGGGACGAAAATGCCAATAACTCTCAGACCGGGCGTCCGATCGACGCGCCGTCTGTTGCGTTGAGTTCCTGTTGACGATACGGAACTTTTGGATACATCAACTCTGGACTTTGTGACAGTTGATTTATCAGCCTCTCAGCTCGTGGAGCGGACCCTCCGAACGAGCTTGCTGTGTGCGGGAACCCTAGTGTTGGCTGCGACTGTTACTGTGACTACTACTGCTACTACTGCTACTGTGACTGCGACGACGATAGTACAGAGATCCTGTGTGGATTCGACGACGACGACTTTAGCTCTCAGCGATCCTACGTGGATCAGTGCTACAGGTACTGTGTGGGCCCGATCCTGTGTGGGTCCAATCCTGTATGGGTCTTTGCGCTCAGCGGTCCTGTGTGAACCAGCGCCTACAGGTCCTACGTGGGCCCGATCCTGTGTGGGTCTTTTGCGGGGGTTAGTACCTATCGATCCTTCGTGGGTCCGACGACTTAGATGGTTCTTTGATCATCTTTAACGGCATCCGAAGAAGTATACCGGTGTGAGCTGAATCTTCTGTTTTACTCGATAGAGGTGGTGCGCTTGGTTGTAGCGGCAGACCCGCGATACTAGAGACGAGCGTACGGAGTACGGAGACCGTGTAGCCGGCTGAGACATGAAGACTGCTCGACCGACTCGACTTGGAGTGAGTCGACTAGCCCAGTGGACGGAGCGCCCGGTATTTGGCGGCAGACCCATGGAGGACGGAGCACCTGGTAGTTGGCAGCAGACCCGCGGTACTCGACTGGAGGAGTACCTCTGAAGGCTATTTGGGTGAGCGCCCGGTATTTGGCAGCAGACCCTCAGCGGACGGAGCGCCCGGTAGTTGGCAGCAGACCCGCGGTACTCGACAGGAGGAGTACCTCAGCAGTCTTAGGTTAGTGAGCAGTATCTCAGAGTCGTGACAGGACACTGTACACTTCAGAGATGGGGCTCTTCAGTAGTTACGTTTTTTGATAATGAAAATCCTGTGTGAGCTGAAACCTATTGCTTTCCTGTGTGGATTGTGTTGTGCAATGCTGTGTGGATTACGTTTTGCTTTCCTGTGTGGAATACGTTTACTTTCCTGTGTGGACTGACTTGTACTTGGGCTCGAAGGTTGGAGCGTATTTGAAATTGGTGACTTAGGTATATGTATGGGCATATACCTAAGCAGTGTCGGTTGTTACTTCGTGATTGTTCCTTTCTTTGTGGTTTATCCTTTGTGTATTTGAGAGACCTTCAGGGGTCTCGGGGTCCCTACTGAGTAGCTTATACTCACCCATGCACGGGCTTTGCCTGCACTACGTTGTGTTGGTTGCAGACGACGGACAGCATTGACCTTAGCTGAGGCTTGCAGAGCGGGACGGTACCCGGAGGTGGACCACTGGGCGGGACGTGCTCGGAGCGGACGGCGGGACCCGTGGAGCAGAGGAGCTATCTGTACCCACCCTTCAGGTGGAATTTCCAGTGGACAGCTCGGTGTAGTGACTTTTACCTTTCAGTTGTTGTTTTCCCTTTTGAGTGGTACTTTACATTCAGTTTGGGTTTGTATACTAGCCCGTTTACTTTTCCGCACTTTCAGTTGTACTCTGCTTTTGTTTAGTGTTTACTTTCCTCTTGCTTACTCTGTGGTGTTTGTTTACTTTACAAAGGCAATGCCTTCCCTTTTTACCGGATTTACGCCTTGGTGCTAGACGCCAGCCCCTGGCCTATGGAAGGCGGGCTTGGGGTAGTCATGGCACGGACCCCGAGGGCGGGTCGTGACAGAATATCTCATGTTTATTTCAAAAAAAATGTATATAAAATATTAAGGTGTTAAAGACTTATTTAGATGATCATCACAATATCAAAGATGATTCTTGCTAGAAACTCCACTATCTAATACCGATGAAAAATTTATGCACTCCCCACCTTTTATGGGAATCTATCAAGTGAACTACCTTCAGATAACTGATAAAAAATTATCCCACATTTGATACTTGTATATCATAACTCCTAAACGTTTTGATAAATAATGGTAATAATCCTTGGAAAAAGGCACATTGAGTCTTCCTCCTTCTTAGAAAACTATCATCCAGTGTTAGATTCTTAGATAAATCCTACATTTATTGAGCATAATAAGTCCTATTAGTGGAATTAATTACCATGAAATTTCTTTGTCACTTTGACCATATAATACATTATAACCTCAAGATTTGGATAATATAACTACCTATCAAATATCATTCCAAATGAATAAAGCTATATTATCATGATATCATTACTCAATATCCCACTGGACTGCTGGAGCTCTCGAAATAAATGAAATAAAATCTCTAGATCTTAAGATAATCTCCCTTAAATTCATATAAATGAGGTTGAAATTGATTAATAACACTATAATAACCCACAAGTTTTATAGGTACAACAAGTGTACTCATCACTTCCAATATCATCACTATAATTTCAATAAGTTCATAGTGATATTTGAATTCACCACATGAAATATCAACCTAAAAAATCAAAATATAATACTAAACAAACCTATTTATAACTTAGTAACCCATTTCCCCTCCATATAGGTTGAATAGGTCACACTAATCTCAATGAAAACCATCCTTAACTGGTCAAATGATTACATTGTCATCTCCTAGAGATCTGTCAAACTATCTAATAAACCATATAATATATTACTACTTATTATAAAGAATCCATAAATGATAATTAATAACCTAATAAGAGTAACCCTAACACATCCTATATAAAAATCACACACTCAATATCAAGTGTGGGTAATGGTTCCACTATAGTCTACACAACACATCAAACTATACTGGTTAACCGAGGGATGATAAACAACAATCCCCAAAATATTTTTGTAAATTGAAATCACATACCTTAAATAGATCACGTACCTTCTAATAAATAGTGGTGATGGTAACATAGAGTCTCATCCTAATATAATAAAACCCCATTATGTTTATTTTTTAATTAAGTTAATACTAAAACTCCCAACTGTTAATCCTTGTTCTAGGGCTTTGATATAGGTGGAAAATGAATAAAATCACAATCCTAACTCGAATAATCACACCTAGGACAACATTAAAACTCTTAATATTAGAGTAAATACATCATGGATCATTTAGAAGTTTTACATTATCTATTACCTCAAGATGACCTAGGTCATAATCATGTTACCCTAAATAAGGTCTAGGTCCTTGTAACATCATAAAATAAGACTTATTGAATAAAGACTGAACTCTATCTATGGTATTTTAATACCATTATGAGTCTAGGTAAAAATAAATTAATGATTCAATACAACATAAGGGTTAAATAAAATGAACGAATCATAGTCTATTTGATGGATTTTTGAACCATATAGGAAGCATAAATATCAAATTCCCAGAAATCCTCTAGCACATAGGGATTAAGTTATCATTATAAAACTACGAGTCATCCATAAATATAATTCATATAGAATATTAAAACTATTAGTATAACTATTTGGATTAGTAGGAACTACCTTATTCTCTATAAGAAACATCTGTAATAAGAATAATTTGTAGAGGTTTTACCCACTACTTGTATAAAAAAGAAACTTAAAAATTGGTCTCTGAATTGATGCCTCATCACTCAAATAATCCATGAAGATAGGTTTAATAATTGGTATGGGTATTCCATAAACCTACCTTGTAACATGAGAAATATTTGTTTAGTGAAATATAATATTAGAAAATATGAAACCAATATTACTAGATCATATCTGATTGAGTTGACAAAGGAAGTACATGGAAAATATTATAATAGAGCATTGTATGATTCTTGCACTGACTTAATTATACATAAAAAAATGATTAATGGTTATCAGAGTCCTGAAGAAAGGATAATTTTTTAAATTTACATATATTGGTCTCTCTTTTATGATAACCAATATCAATACCCACGTAACATCACTACTCTAAATTTCCATGCCAATATTCATAAGATAACTAACTGTAAACTCTATCTCTAGTACTTGTCCACTATGATACCATTATGACATGGACAGACCCACTGATACCCCTCATGGTATGATATTAATCCAAGTATTCTACCCAAAATATAACATATAATAGGCTTGTGTATAGTGACTATCACCAAGAATATATATCATATATAAGAGGCACATGACTATAACAAACTATAATAAAAAATTCATCACTAATAAATAATTGCATTTAACAATTATAATATATATATATTTATATAATCTACCTAATATTATATAATTCATGTGTGAAAAATCAAATTAAAAGTATAATTCAAGAGAGAAAAAATAAAAAATGGGATATTAAAATGAAAAAGGAAAATATCACTAAGTGAAATTGACTCCAAGAATTAGAAGACATCTCTTTCCTACATGGTATTCCAGAATAAAATCCAATACAAACTGACGCATCATGAACTACCATTTTATATTATACATGGTCTCCAATCCATGAATTATGTAAACATATGTTGCACATGTTGGTATAAATCATGTGAAGGGGTAAGTATAAACATAATCATTATGGTTCCCCAAAAACACAAAGTAAATATAGAATAATAGAAAAGATAAAAAATATATATCTAAGTAAAATATAAAGGATAATCCTAATGGAATATATATTCTATTGAGTCAATTCAACCATCAGAAAAGGAAGAATTACAATTTTCCCATCTCAGATTTACAAATAGTCATATCTCATGAGAATATGGAGATACATAGTGTACCTAAAGTCTCAAGATCCTGATGCTTATTTCCCAATTATAGGTCATATGAAAAAAATAATCATACATTCCCAATATATTGAAATGGATAAGATGTACACTTAAGAAATCACTATAATTAATCAGACCATTGTATCCTATACAATCTCATTAAAACCATGATATATGAACTTGGCCTTATTCTAGAGTGAATATTAGTCAAGGGGGAACCAAACCATAATCCATGAAAGTCTTACAACTTATCCCATCAGAAAAAACTGACTTATATAGGTAGAAGACCAGTGCCCCATCATATGGGGGAGTCCTAATTATGCCTATAGTATGGGGAACCACATACCTCATCGAGATCAAGGGGGTAATGACCAAATGTGTGAATGGAGGAACCATTCCCCAATGATGTAAACATTAATCCCCAAATCCTAAAAAGTTTTACTTTCTCTATAAAACATATAGAGGACCAACAATATGTACCAAGAATATCTATTGGGTGTTATAGGCCCTATGAAAACACAAAATGACATTTCTACACACCAATGTTATCTCTATAAAGTTAAAGGAAATCATCTGTCCTTGAAACCTTATAAACTACCCAAAATATCAAATAAAAAAAACATTGGGACCTATTTTGAAAATTTAATGTAATGGAATACTCAGTTTTCTATATTTGAGACCCAAGAAAAATATATTATCAATTCTATAAACTCTATAGTACATGACATGTACTCCTCGAGTACACAATGTGTATCCTCTAAGAATTTATCTAGTGTGTTAAAAACAATCAATAAAGTGTAGATTCAACAAAAAAAACTTGTCCAATAGGGTATAAAATGTGTGGGAATCAATGATTCACCTAGTCACGTATCACTAATACACACTGACTTGTCTACAAGGATAAATGACATACACTTTAATACACTGTGTATGAAACCTTGTGGAATGGTCAGTGTGTAAATTGGTTACATACCAAGGTTTATTTGTAGAAGTATAAGACATGTTTGGTGAGATACATGATGTGTATAACCCCATTGAGAATTGGTGCATACTCCCTATAAATTTAGAGCCACCACTTCTGAAACATGTGATTTTTGTGGTGGAACACTTAGTTTATACCAAGGAACTCAATCCTGTAATACATGGAATGTAATCTATAGTCATGTGGCATGTGATATTTACTAAAAAAAATAAAACATAGTTCTATATCTTTTTGGATACACACTGTGTGACCTATAATACTACGCATAATGTAATTGCACTTTCTAGAACCAGAGTATCTTCTCTTCTGCAATGCCTACCACCATTCCCACCTATCACACCACTAACATTGTCCATCACCATGACCGATGATAAAAAATGAAATATCATATATTTTATACATTATAATTTGTATGTATATATTTTATATGTTTTTTATTTAGTTAAGGAATCCTTTTCAGTTAATATATATTTTCTATTCATTAGTTTAAAACACATTCAAAATGTGCAAATTACAGTGTGACCCAATTGGACTACATGTTCATATTTTTATAAGAACATTATATATACTAATATAAATTTGAAAATTAATTTTTATGATATATGATTCATTAGTATATAATATATTCAACTCAATCAAGTCCTTTATCTAAACACAAGAGGCTTGGTGGGACCTATAAAAAAAGACAATTTGGGTAAGGCATATTATACCATACTTCTTTATTTGGGTCATATCATGGGCTAAGGAAATATAAATGGGATGATTCTATATCCAATATAAATATGACCATATTTAATATATCTACATTAAATTTCAATTCAATAATAAATTCATATGTTATTCTACAATTCCAATAAATTAGATGGAAATATTTTCCATGGACTACTCACATATACCCAAAGGATCATTGAATTATTTTGTCATTTTCTTTTGTAAATTTTAATAATATCCTACTCTCCCAAATTAAAAAAATTTGATACAAAAAGGAGTGGATAGGGTTTTGGTAAATCTAAATAATCATATTTTTATTTCTTCCCATTCCACGGGGGTTTAAACTCCTCATGATCACCAGTGGGAAAAAATTTGATACGATCCTAAGCTTCAACTTGTAATATTATGTATGATATTAATTGTTCCATGTTGGTGTTAAATTGTGGTAAAATTCCCTATATTTTATATATTTGTTCCCTGTTATTCTCATATACAAATCAAAGGGGAATTTATCCTAATGCGTTCTTGTACAAACCATTCTATTAACCATATTTCATGATGATTTAAGCCAATTCAACACTTCTCTCACCTTTCACTTTATTAAATACTTTAAAGGAATGATCCATTTGATAAATATTGAGTATAAAATTTAAGAATATTCATATTATATTAATTAATTCATATTAGAAAAAATCTTTAATATCACACTGAGTTCTTCATATATTTCCATAATGAGTTTTGGTTATGGAGATGAACTCAATTCACTAGATCATCAGCGGTAGTCGGTAAATCGCTTTGTGTGTTATACTAAGATCTTATAGGTAACTTATTCTAAATTTAGTAGTATTCTCATTATTAATGTTTTAATTAAATAATTAAATAATATAAATTTTATGTATTGATGTTATGATGGAAAATTATCAAGGGATTTTACTTCGATTGACCACTTTCAATCTCATCAGTCATCATTTTTTTTTCAAATCTTAATATGTGTTTAATTTTTGTTTGATTCTAAAAAACCCAATTATTTTAATCCCCTTACAAATTAATAATTTATTTATTTTTTAAATTAAGGATATAAGTATTAATTTGGAGATAAATTAGGGTTCTTTCTATATTGCAGTAATTCTAGTAAAAACATATATAAAATTGGAAGCGTTTGACCGTGAAATCAATTGATGGGTCCTGATGCCACCTACACATATCTAGTGGTTATCATCCATCATAATTACACCTCCAATGTAACTCTTAAACATGAATTACCTAGTATGGGTTGGAGTTACACATGTAATCATGAATGGCCCATGTATTCAATACATTTCAGACTAACAGCAAGGGTTTGAGTGGTGCAGTTGGGAGACTATACCAACCACATTAAAACCATCATTAGAAGTCATGTACTAAACTTAGTATGACACCACTAATTATTTCTTAACATAAGTTCACATTAATAAGAGGTGAATTCCATTAGAATAAATAAATATGGAAGAAACAATGATAAATCATGTGTTGAGAAGTCATGTACTAACCAATCCACCATGAACCCCAACTATACCTACTTCGACTCCATATCAGAAGTACATTTATAATGGAAATCATGATCATGAGTTGGCCACAAGGCCACCACATATATCTTAGATTACCCACAAGTACATAAAGTCTATAGGTGGTACATAAGGATGTTATTCTCCATATTAGTCACATTTTAGGCCTCAAGGCCATCACACCCCTTCTCTACCTAAACTTAGGAAACAAGACCATCATATCCCACTACTTTAAAGGATTATTCCATATTGTAGTTACACACCTTACTTGTTCCTTGGTCCATCACAATCATCGTTGCATGTCACACATACTCCCACTCTAAGGGATAACCAAGCCATGACGGTCCACCTATCATTATCTAATATAAAAAAACCTCCAAATGCCATACATTCAAAAACAAAACGGGATAACACATATAAGAAGAAAACAACATATCAAGAAAGATTATAAACAGCCACAAAGACACAAAAAAAAGTGATTAAACTCAAACATGGGTCTCATGTTCTACACACACATGTGATCAATATTAAAGATGGGTCTCATGGGATACAAACATATACACATGATATCAAACTAAATCATGGGTCATAATTTATAGAAGAAAAAATAATCATATCATGCCAAAAATCACATAGAATTGATATATGTGGTAAATATATTCCTACATCAACTAAATCGATTTCAACATGAATATTTTCCTAAGGATGATTCCCAAATCACTCCCAGACACCAACCAAATCAAACCTTCATGTGAAGGGTCCCTATAACCAATTTCAATCTAATATAATAAGGATTCTACAACGAGATTCCCATAGGGTAGAACCAATTTAACTCCCCCAAAAAAAACTACCATAAATGGTATATATAGGTGTATTCAAAGTGAGATAACCCATATCTCATGGAAATAGTGCCTATAGATAAAGAGGATTAGATCCTCATGAGTATAGATCAATAAGAAAAATCCTACATCTCTTAAGGTCTGATTTTCTAGTAAGGTCGAACAAATATTGGTCTAAGAAGAAAAAGGTCACACTAGGCTGAAAAAAGTATGTCCAACTTGATTTCACACTAGATTCATATATATTAGAGAAAATAATAAGAGTAGAATGGATATTTGATTAATAAATGGTATAATGGGTTAATAGCACATTGAACACACCTATTAATGATCACACATGTTTCCATTAAAATTCATAACTACCCATACGGGATCAATGGTGGAATCAGATTTTATAAATTTTGAAACACCCTTAATCAGAATGTGGTGACTCCTACCATGGTTGTGGTATCCTTGAAAACACATTGCCCAAGAAACTCAACATGGCCACCCACTATGGTGTTGTGTCAAAAAAAATCCCATTTTGGACTCACCACTTTTTACACCATGGGATAGTGATACTGATTTGGTTTTGGTCCATAGGTGGACTCATAACACTACAAACCCATGAACATTTCCAAACATGGTAGTTATAATCATAACTTTCACACATGCATTCTTTGGGAAGAAAATGGCATACCTCAGGGCATGGTCCTTCCTGTGGCGTACCGTAAAATTCCCAAAAAACCTGGTTAAGACACTACCAACCTCTAACTTATCCTGAATCCAATTTAAAACATCAAAAGGACCAAAAAATACATTTACAATATATAGAAACCTAAATTAATGTTCCTTATAAAAATGAGTTTGTTTAAAATCTCCCCCTCTAACGCCTTCTCATCACTAAGAAGTGCCTATAGCAGTCCTGCTCCAATTACTCATTCCATTGTTCCCAAAAATTAGACTCCCACTCCCATGTCTCCTATTTGATCCATCCATTATTCCATAATATTGAAACAAGTGGTATTGTTTTCCACCTAAATTCCTTATCACCCTAGTATATAATCTACATTGAGAAATCCCAATATTATAAATATGGTTCCAAATCAATGTCCTCACAGTTGATGACATGCAAAGGATCATTATCATACCTTTGAATCTAAGAAATATGAAAAACTTTATACACAACTATATATCATGGAGGATGATCCAGTAAGTAAGCCACTACTCTAATATGCTTAGTGATCTCAAACATTTCCACAAACCAAATTGCCCGCTTCCTTTGCTTCCATAGACGACAATGCCCCAATCGAGGTGACACCCATAAGAAGACCCAGTCTGCTATAGTAAAATTAAAAGTTCATATCCTCTAGTTATCATACAATAATTGTTAACTCTAAGTGGGAAACAAAAACTTCTTAATCAACTTCACTTTATCATAGGTCTCCTATACTATACTCATCCCAAAAATAGCTTCCTCACCCACCTTAGTCCAACACAGTGGTGAGTGACATGACTGACCGTAAAGAGCCTCAAAAAGTTCTATATGAATTAATGAATTGAAAATTTTATTGTATGTGAACTCTATCATGGAAATATAATTATCCCATGATCCACAAATGTTTAGAAATAATTATTGAAGAAAATACTCAAAGATATGGATCATCCTCTTCAACTGCCCAGTGGTCTATGGATGATACAACATACTAAGTTTCAGTTGATTCATAAAATACATATACAATATTTTCCCAAAACATGATTTAAAACATGTGTCCCTATCAGTATGATATTGGAAGACACTCCATTTGGTTTTATAATATCATGAACATAAATCTTTCCAAACTCATATATAGAGTGAGTCTCTCAGATTATAAAGGAATGCGATTCTTTCATTAGCCAATAAACTATAACCCAAATGACATATCAAATTCTCAAGGTCTTGGGTAACGTCATAATGAAGTCCATAATCACCCCATCATATTGTAATATTGGCATAATAAGTGGATGAAGTAATCATCCTGGACACTATTACTCCACCTTCATCCTATGATAGGCCAGACAACAAAAGACAAATCCAATAATGTATCTCTTTATTCCTAGCCCCAATAAGTGTTGGTTAATGTCCTAATAAGTCTTCATCAAACCTAGGTGAATTTCCATCTAAGAGGAATGTGAGTCTCTCATAAAATCTTCCATAATAGAAGCAGAAACCAAAAATCTCCCATGAATCAAAATCATATCATCACGGTCCATTGACCATCCTAGAGCCAGATCAGTTTCTACTAACCGTACCCACATCACTAAACATTTGGGATCTTATTCTTGTTTGGTATTTACCATATCCATCAATTTAAATATGATAAATAAATAATTACTAGTTATTACCCATAGTGATATGATTTATCACCAATTAGTAATCTAATAAACTCATAAACCCTTGGACCTCCTATGAAGGACTCTCTCCAAGCTCCTACATTTTCCTACCGAGAGAATCTATAAAAACATTCCCTTTCCCAGGAGAATAAGTCATCAAAAAGTGAAACATTTTCATGTACTCCACCAAATGACTCTATAAAATATTCATTTCCCATTTAAGGAATATGTAACAAAACCTCTTGTAGTCTGTATACACAACAAATCTATTACTATAGAGATAATAACGCAAACACTTAAAAGATTGAAAAAAACTACCAACTCCAAGTCATGCATAGGATGGTTTCAATAATGGGATAATATATGGAGAGTCTCATAAGAAACTATCAAATACATATTTATAAAAAATATCTATTAAATAAAAACCTATGAAATCATAGTAAACCAAGTAACCAATCACAATCTCTAATAATGTCAGGATTGAAGCTTTCATTATTCTTCCCTTTAGCTCTATAGAGGTCTCGACACATTTTTATATCCAATCTAACCTCACTTACATCTTTATAAGACCAGTCATAGGTGTTTATAAATAGGATAAATATTGTATGAACCTTCTATAATACCCATATAAAACAAGGAATATCCTGACCTCAAACACATTTCTAATGCATTCCCCTGACAACACAACCTCTACCTTCTCCGAGTTAAAAAAAATTACCACCCAAGATATCACATTCCTAAAGAATAATACCTTATAGATATATAAGTGACACTTCTAGATATTGTATATATTTAATGTTCCTGAAGTTTACAAAAAAATATCTTGGTGTCTTGTGTTCATCACTAAGGTTCATGAGTATATGAGGATATCATCAATAAAAACCATAATGAAGGAGTCTGAATATAAATGGAAGATACTATTTACGATATCCATGAAGATTATCGATGAATTTTTCAATTATAAATGAATAAAAAAATAATGAAAAATTGTATATATACTCCTGAACACTATCTTAGGAATATCCTCTTCTCTTACCCAAGGCTGGTGGTATCCGGAATGTAGGTTAATCTTCGAGAACCCCTAAGATATTAACAGTCGATGAAACTATTCACTGATCCTCAAAAAATGGTTATCTATTCATCAAAATCACTAGAGTACCCCAAGGAGAGGTGATCAGCCTAATAAAACCCTTCACCTCAAAATTCAAAAGTTTTACATAAAGTTCCTTTAACTCAGTTATAACCATAAATTATAGAGGCATCACTACTACAAATAATCCTTTTAAAAGTGCTATAAACTGATTTTAAAAACACTATAAAAGTGATGTTAATAGTGGTGAAGATATGGGGGGGGGGTCCCTTTAACAATTCTAAAACAACACTGATAAAGGGGGCCCTTTATCCATGCTAAAAAAAGCACTGATAAAGGGGGCCCTTTATTCACACTAAAAAAAAGTGATGATAAAGGGACCACTTTATCAGCACTTAATTAGAGATGATTAAATGATCCTTTATCAACACTCAAAATAGAGATAGTAAAGATCTAGTTACCTATGATGTTCTGTTTATTTAACAGCACCCCCAGCACCTGCACACCTGCACAAAACATCTTCTGCACACGAACAAAGCATAGAAGAATGAAACAACACCCACAAGAGTTTCAAAAACAAGGCTATATACATTTACTTTACATCATGAATAAAAAAACACACTGCTATATACATTTAAAACAATGTTTTATATGGTTAAAATTACAACTATACAATAAATAGTTAAAAACAGTAATGTTTCATCCTTTTGCATCCGTGATCCCATCTGAAAAATTGTCATCCATGGTATTAGTTGCGGAAAAAAGCATATGAACTCATGAAAAATATTCCACCTATTTAAGAAAACAAATATTATGTTATTAATAAAATAATAAATAAATTAAACACTAATATGAAAGAATACATTAATAAAATGATATCAAATATTGAAGGATGGAGGATCGAGACTCCCTCGCTCCGGTTTTCACTGGCATACATGCTACAACAGAAAACACTCTAAGTACGAATTAGTACACCTATGATTCCCTCTAAGTGACTGCACATCAAAGAAACCATTCAAGGCACACTAATGTGAAAGATGGAGGGAACCTGATGGCTTTCGTAGGTTCCACTGTCGATTCTTTTGCAGATTTTATCCACCAAACAACATAACATATTATCTGAAAAGGCACAACGACATATGTCTCGTCATCTAAAAATGATATTATAGAAAGTTTAGATCTCTGCAAGTTTACTATCATTTCTTGAATCAACCTATCAAAAGGAATGAAAACATGGAAACATGTAGATCTTGTTGATCGACTTAAAACCATTTGAGGGTTTTTTCGATTTTAAATGTGTTTCTTTAGGCCGTGGGTTTTTTTGCACATTCTTTTTTACTTCTTTAGACTTGAAAGGGAAATCTTGGAGCACTAGGTCATTCAATTTAAGGCCAGGAACTTTTATATTACATGATTGGAATATAAATTTCAACCTATCGGATTTTAAAGAGACTTATACCCAGGTTTGGGTAAAAATACATGGCTTAAACTGGATCCTATGACATCCAGAAATTTTATTTGATATCACATCTTCATTAGGAGTCCCCATAATGATGGAAAGTGCCACATAAATGGTTTCTTTTTCGAATTTGTCTCGTATGTTGGTTGAGGTTGATCTTATTATTCCAATGATTGATAATATTTTGCTTTATACTCTATAGGATGATATTAATCATAGAGTGGAATATGAAAAAATGCCTCTCTTTTGTGAAGAATGTACTATTATTGGTCATACTACCTCAGACTATAGAAGAAAAATGATTTGTTATAAATTTCATCTAAAGGGACATCACTTAGATCACTGTATAAGAAGAGACAAGAGTGTTACACATCTTAATGAGGTGGAGGAGAATGTAGATGTTGGATTAGTTCAGCCTTCTATCACAACTCCATATTTGAGTTCTATTAATAATGTTTTTATCTCATTACATGATAAGGGAGGACCCATTTTAGATTGCACTAGGCTAGAAAAAGAAAACTTAGAAGGTACCCAATCTTGTAATGTTGCTCTAAATCATTACAGTGCATTATGTACTACTGTCTTGTATAGTCCAGAAAAACCCGTAATCTCTTGGAATGATTTGGGAGAAAGTGAACATAAGGACATTGTTTAATTCAAGGACATGCTCTCTAGAGGTTTGTATGATGACCAGGTTGCCAAAGACTCAAGGGATAGTCAAACATAAATCAATGTATTACCAGAAACAATGTACTTTAAAACTCTGCTCCACAAGACGACTGCTAAACGCATCCCACACTCCTTGGGATATCAAGTGTGCATAAAGAGGAGGTGGGCGTGACTTGATTTTCCCTTAAACATATTTACGATGATATTTCATTAAAATTTTCTATAAGCCTCTATGAATCCTTCCTGAAACTCTTAATACAAATTCCTTGTATGATGCATCTACTATAAATTCACTCTGTAACAGATGATGTAGAGTAAGTCAATG
Source organism: Viscum album (assembly GCA_963277665.1). Lineage (NCBI taxonomy): Eukaryota > Viridiplantae > Streptophyta > Magnoliopsida > Santalales > Viscaceae > Viscum > Viscum album. Next base: position 1,942,059,001 of record OY728119.1, on the reverse strand, counting down.
TTTTAGTATTTTATTTTATTTTAATAAATTAAAGAAATGATATCATAATTTTATTGTAATCTCTTCCCAAATTAGTTTCTTAAGCCATGTGACAACATAATGCCATGTCTGAACAGCAATCAGCACACATTACCAAGTGACAATTCAAATATAGCTACTAAAGATGGATTTTTGGGGGTTAACATGATGGCCTCGCTTATTCCATCCCACCTAAAATTTGATAAATTTTTCTTTTACCTTAAGGATTTTGGCTAACACTATCAAACTACGATGCTCTTTTTATTTTTCCGCCAAGGTTTCATTACCTACCATTTTTTTAGTTTCAGCATCATCATTATGTTCCTCTGAATTTCTAGCATCGAAATTGAGACCAGCAACAATAGGTTGAGAAACCTGTTGTACCTCAACACTGGGACCAGCAACAACAAGTTGAGAAACCTATTTTTCTTCTGCACTGGGTCTAGCTGTAGCAGGTTGAGAGACCTATTGTGCCTCAGGATTGGGCGCATCCGCAGGTGCAGAAGTTATTATCTTCATAAGTGGATTAGAATTTAATTTACATTACATAAAATCATCAGTGAATAGATAATCACACAAGATAACTAAATGTATATTACAATAAAAAATTACCTTATTATTGAAATCTATTTTTTTAAAGGATAAAGAGATTTGACCCCTCCATCGACTATGTAAATCCCTTCATTATTGTCTCCTATTACAAACAAAACACCATCTACATTGGGACCACTACAAAATGATTACGATTTCCTTTTGAAAGGGTCATCCTCCAATGAATTTTCATTTGACCCTTCAATTGTTTTGGTCGATAACAGAACAATTGACCAGTTTTAGTTTGCGGGATCTGGAACATAAAATACTTGTATTGCCTGTGATTCCATTAGAAACAGTTCATCTTTCTCCCCTTCCTTACTCTAATAAACTTTCACGAATCCCAATTCATCTATTTTTACACCACTCCTATTATCAACCCATTTTCATTGAAAAATTGGCACTAGAAATTTCATATAATTGAACTCTTATATTTTTTTGATGATTCCAAAGTATGACATATTCGCATAAATGGGATTTTTGTCCTTATCACTGAAAACATGCATGACTTCAACCAAAAGTGTAACCCCACTATTCTTCATGGTACTGTATTCATAAAGTTCATTAGTATAGAATGCATAAAAATTAAATAAATAATCATTGTAATATAATACATACACACTTGGTCCTCCAGCTATCCATTGAAGTCGTTTTGAAATTGAGTCTAGATTTTCATCTGACTTCTTAAAAATATAGTACCAAAACTATCCTATAAATAGTCAATTATGTGTATTTGATATACATTTTCAACCCTAGATGGATTCAAATGCCTAAGAATTTATTTGTGGGTTTGAACATATGGGTCAACGTCAAAAATGTTATACAGAACATAAAGGTGGGCCAACTCCTAATTTGTAATTTTTATTATGACAACCTCTCTTTCAGAAATTCCTTCACCCTCATGCCACCCAGTGTAATGAGATTTTGGTAGGCAATTATTTCTACACCAGACATGTATTCGGTACAAAATTCAATGTCTTCCTCAACAATATATCGCTCCACAATACAACCAACTGGACGAATTTGATTTTTGATACACCCTTTCAAAATATTTATATACCATTCAATGGGGTAAATCCATCAATAATGTAATGGACCACATAGTCAAATCTCTCTCACCAAGTAAAAAATCAAAAGAACCATTATATCAAAGAATGTCAGTGGTAAGAACATTTCCAATTCACATAATATGACGGAAATTTCTCATTCCATAGTTGGAAATTTCTCCAGGTTCTATAACTTTGTTGCATATAGATTTGAAGAAGAAACAAAGTTTTTTTAATGTATGGAGGAAATTCTTGGGTAAAATTAAACATAAAGCTATTGGAATTAGATCTTGCATAAAAACATGGAAGTCATGTGATTTCACACCCTTTAACATTAAATCATTCATTAACATGATGTTCTTTCTATTTGATGAATACCCCTCTGGAACCTTTAAGTCATTCAATATGTTGTAAAATTGATATCTATCTTGCCTGTAAAGAGGGTAAGTAGTAGGATGAAGAAATGTTTTTTTTCACCCTTCACTAGTGCCAACTTTTCTTGTATTCCCATATCAACCATGTATAAACTAGATTTAATTCCATCCTTTTTTTTTCAGGGTACATTTTGCAACGTGCCGATGAAACTACAACATACATTTTTTTCCACATGAATAATATCAAGAAAATTTCTGACAAAAAGAAAATTTCAATATGGTAATTCAAAAAAACTGAACTCTTTTTCCAAATGGTTTTTAATGGTTTTTTGAAAACAATTTATCAAAAGTAGTGTCCACATATTTTAATTTCTCAAACAATTGATCACCTATTAGTGGATATGGTGTTGTACGTTATTCTGAACGTCCATCGAATGATGTCGTCCAAGATCGGTCCTTATGTCATCGGGGTAGAAATATGTGATGTCCAAGAAACATAGTTTTCGATGAATGTTTCAACCTAATTGACTACCTACCTTGTTTTCAAATGAGATAGCCTTGAGTTCCTTTAATGTTATATCTTGATAAATTTCCATAAGAAGGAAATTCATTTATCATCTCATACAACATGTCTCTAAAAGTGAAATCTTCATTTTTGTAAGAATCATACAACGTAACACTTGAATCCCACAACAATTTTAAATCCTCGATCATTGGATCCAAATAAACATCAATATCATTACCCAGTTATTTTGGTCCCAATATAAGCATATATAACATAATGAATTTTCATTTAATGCATAACCATGGTGGTAAGTTATAATTTACCAACATAAATGGCCATGTAATGTGAGTGATACTTTGAAAACCAAAAGGATTCACTCCATCTATAGATAACACAAGAAAAAGGTTTCTCGGCTCATTTTTAAATTCAGGATACTCATTATCAATTCTCTTCCACTGAGGAGAGTCTTCCTGGTGACATAGTTTTCTTATCTTTAATTCTTGTATCTGCATGCTATGTCAATTGTCCTATAATATCCTCACTTCCATATAGGTGACTAAACCTTGGAATCACTAGAAAGTACCATACAACTTTCATAGGAATGGATTCATCTTTCTTGTATTGAGAAGAACCAAACTTTGGGAATTCTTTAAGTGATTTTGGATCCTTGAAAAATAGTATACATTCATTCAGGAAATCATGTATTCTTTCAAAGATGACACCCTTTGAGTGCAACATTTATTTATCATCATATGTTCAACTTGGGAGCACATTATCTTGTGGGAGCATGCCATTTAGGAGAGAAAGTAGTTCTGTAAAACTGGCGTCACTCCACCCATTTCCTACCTTCAAATTATACAGATTCAATACGACTAAAAATGGTGTATATTTAGTTAAACCAGCATAAAATGGCATTTTTGCACAACCCTTTATATTCTCAAACAATTTTGGGCAATCACGAAGTTCATCTTCAACAGTCCTTGTCATTTCCTCAATATGATTATCTTCATCATTCACATCTGTAATCACATCCTTCATATGGTTGTCTTCATTGTTCACACTTGTAATCATATCATATGGTCCATAAAACGTAGTGCTATCCCATCCACTACCTATATTTGTTTTTTCCTTGTGTTTATTCTAACATGTATAACTTTGATCTATTCTGTGACATATCAAGTGTTATTCCATCTCCTCTGGACTAATTTGTCTTGAGTAACAATAGTGTAAACACATAAAAAGGATTTGAGAAGGGTCAATTTGTGATATTTTGCAAACTTGATAAACTCTTTCACGCCATCTTTATACTCTTTTGTTAACCGATTTCCATTCATCCATTCGTTATTCTTATTCATCCTATTTGATTCAGTAATACTAATATTTTTCTATATAATAACATAAAAGATGTTCAACTATGGTCATCATCCTACTATAATCAATGGAACTAGCTATGGTAAACAATACCCTTACCTCTCCATGCATTACTTAGGACCAACTTAGATCACACCCATCTTCCCACCCACCTGATCAACTGAACTAGCTATGAGAAGCCCTTTCACTAGAATGTTTTAGTATCCAACATGTGATCTATATGCATTGTTTTAAACCTGTTTTTTAGTGTTTGTATAGAAAAATAATGTCTCGATTCAATAACTATGGTACTAAAATAATAGATGGTATTATTTTCCATAGATTTATTATAGGAGGAAGGATTCATTACATGTATTATTATGGCTATTTGACTAGGGTGTCCATAAAGTATCCCATAGAGTCCTCTGGTGAAGTTGTTTTCTAATATTTAGTGGAATTGGACTAGTAACAAAGTAATGGTGCCGTTGAAATGGATAAGGTTAGGATTGATATTCAATAGTGTAGAAACTACAACAAGGAAAACAAATAGCATACCAATCATTCCAACAACCACAACACCATACAAACACACAATCGTGATCACAATCGCAACACCATACAAACTAAACAAACACAATTTCAGATTTTACAAAGCATCCCTCATTCAATTCCGTTTGTTAATTCAGGGGTCATCACATAAGTTTTATCATCCTAGGGAATTCATTCATTATCCAAGAATATGAAAATTTCTAATTTCTATATTCAGATGTTAACCTGGAACCAACCAACATGAAATTCATTTATTGTGAAAACAAGGACCACTAACGAACACAATTTTCAGTGGGTCATTTAGCCCATAAAATTCACAATATAACCATAAATATCAAATAGTAATAACACGAGAACAAGAGGAAACCAATGAGTAAGAGGAGAACACTCACCATGATGGTGTCGTTCATTGTGTATAAAAGGTGCGTTCGTGAAGGAGGAGAGGCACACGATAGAGGATATTTCCAACTAAAAAGAAAACATCAAATGAGAACTCATATGTTATACCTATCCAAAATAGGTCCAATGAGATTTAGAAATGTGAAATGTCTGGTTAAATAATTTTATTGGTCAATAATGGGATTTTATTTTCCATCTATGATATCTTCTTACTGTTTATTTATTTTTTGCAAGTCTAATATTTTCTTAGATGTTCACGTTATGAATGGGACATTTCTGGTTTTAAGGAGAAAGATCATTTTTAATTTACTCTAATTTAGGGGTAAAATATTCCACATTAGTTGTATCTTTTTTCTAGGGGATCATTGTTATCCTATATGGATCATACATTCCTCTTATGTTAGTGGAAGGTCGGGTCTGTTATTGGTTTTGATACCAGCCTAGGATGTATCATTACATTTCCAATTGTAACTAACCCATGTCCATTTAAATATAGGATGGGGGGGGGGGGGGTAGACAATAATATATTTCCAACTCCACTGGAGTTCATATGGGGGTGGGTCATGATAGTATCATATTTTATAAATCTTTTATAGATTGTACATTAGGGTAGTAACTGCTAAGGATTTACTGATTTGAATGGTAGAAATGTTTGTTGAACCTAGTGTGTGAAGTAGACATCAGAAACTAATAGGTGATTAAAACTTATGTGATGAATTTATAACCTATGGAAAAATATATATGAAATATCTTACAAACCTCATTGAATCTTAATAGGTTTGGTTTCATTCATCATATAGTTATAAGTTATGTAGAATGTGTAAATAATAATCTGGGGGGGGGGGGCTGAATGATGAGGTGATGTGGATGGAAATGTTTATGTGGCAATGTGTTTAAATATTCGTTGTATATTTTTCATTAGAATGAGGTTGGTTTAAGTAATTATATTTAGGTCGGTTGTGTTATTCCATCATGAGGTTCAATAAGAAGAGGTTCATCAAGCATCTAAGGATGTGAATCATAGACTAAAACTAGATGTTGGGAATTTAAAACATACAAAGAATATGAAAGTTCCAAATATGCCCTTGATTTTCAAACACACACACACCCAAAAATTTCTCAATTTCCAAAAGGGACCTTATACATTCCAAACACACACAAAATAATTTCTATAAAAATCCATCAAAACTCTAAAATGATGACACCTTTATAAAAAAAATGAAACAATTTATCAAAAATTGTACAAACAAACCAAGCAATTTATGAACAATTATATAAAAAACTCAACTAATTTATAAACAATTTTATAACAAGCTAACCGGTTTATGAACAATTTTTTTTGAAGTCCAAACAATGTATAGATAATTTTATAAGCAACCCAAGTCAATGTGAAAGTTACTTTGTAGTACAATGACCTTCATGAGAGAATCTATTGAAACCTTTAATTTTATTTTGACCATTCAATATTTCACCATCTACCACTGATTTTTATCAATACTTCACACAAATAATATTTCTCATCCTTCATTCAATCTCACTAAATTTCACTCATGTTGCACATGCATCTGATTTTCTCTTCTAGTCATCTGATCCCTTATATGCTAATAACCCTACTTTTGGACCTTGAAACTGTCCACACTTCCCATAACCCTGAATCCCCCATGTGAAATTCCTACACCCTTCAACAAAACCCTCTAATTCCATCAAATATTCTTCTAAAGAATGTCCCACACAAATTATGATCCCTTTTCCATATTGATCCATCACATATGAAATATACTAAAAAACATGACACCAAATCCCACTCAATGGTACCACAACACATTACTAAAGAACTAAGAAACCTTTCCATTCTATGTGTCTTGATAGATGAAAATTTCAAATAGGAAATAGTTCTGAAGAAAGGGGGTATGACTAAACATAGTATTATTTTCCCAGTGACTTCCAAACTCAATCCACTTGGAAAAAAATGGTAGAAAGTTTTATATAAAACCATTTGTAATAATTTAAACCACTTATCCCAAAATTATAAGTAATATCCAAGGAAAACCTTTATATGTAAAAAACAATTTAATTACATTATTAGGAATAGCCACATTTATGTCTGTGCCCACTCATTATGCATGCTCAGTTGAAATTTCCATACTCATGCGAGACCCCTCATTAAACCACCAAGTCATCATAAGGTGAAAAATATCAAGGTTCTTCAATGGCATACTCCCCTTATTTATGGTCAAGTCCAACCCATGAACTCATGCCAACCACATTTAATAAATACCATTCCAAATAAATCAAAAAATCTTAATTTAAATCATTTCATCAAATACTTTACATGTGTCAAAGGAAAACCATAATTTTAAAACAACAACTTAAATATTATATAATAAGGGGGTTTTCGAAATGCCAACCAATTTTTCCAAAACTATATAATAAGGGATTTCATTCAATAATCATACATGTTTTTTCACAAAAATTTAAATGAAAATATTCAATCAAAACAAATTATTTCTGTTAAAAGTGAATTGGATATTAGAGGGATGTAAAATACCTCACAATAGTTTTCAAAAATGTAGAATGGCATAATAAAACTTAAATACCTGATCACAAACCATGTTAACCTAACTAGATCCAACAAAATTATGTCATGATCAGTAAAACAGAACAAAGAACTATCCCCAATTGATGTGGTCTATAATTTCAAGATAGGGAAGAACCATGGATCTATGAAGAATTAATAATATTGAGAACTTAATAATGAATCCGTGTGGAGGAGGAGGAGGAGGAGGAAGCGATAGTGGTGGAGGTGGAGGAGGAGGAGGCCGGGACAGCGGCGGAGGAGGATGAGTCGGTGGCAGCTATTGAGGAGGAGGAGGAGGAGGTAGCGGCAACAGTGAAGGAGGAAGAGTCGGCAGCTACAGAGGGGGAGGAAGTAGCAGTGGTGGTGGTGGAGGAGGAGGTAGTGGCAGTTGCGGTAGAGGAGGATGTATTGACGACGTTGAGGGAGGAGGAGAAGGAGGGGTCGCAGTGGAGGAGGGATCGACAGTGTAGGGGTCCGCTTCCGTGAAGACTTAAAAGGGTGCGAGAGAGGAGGAGCCTGTATGGGTTCTTTTAAAAAACATGCTATAACCTTTATCAGTTCTTTGTTAGAACTAATAAAGATAGACCTTTATCAATGCTAAAAAAGTGATGATAAAAGAAATATTTATTAGCTCTAAAATTATAGTGCTGATAAAGACATCTTTTATTAGCGATTTTTAGAGCCGATAAAGGAAATTATTATCAAAACAATTTCACAACCAATTAAATAATTATTTAAATAAATATAAATATATTTTTATTTATTTATAAATTTTTGTATATATTTATAAATATATCTATTTAATTACATATTTCTAACTTTATATGTAGTATAATAAATATACTTATTATAATTTTATAATTATTTACATATATATATATATATAGTTATAATTATAACTATAAATAGTATATATTTATAAATATGTGTATATAATTGTTAATATATATATATTAATAAAATTATAAAATTATATGTATAATTTTATAATTATTTATATATATACAGTTATAATTATAATTACAAATGTATTCAAAAAGTATTTATATATATCATCAAAAATATAATAAAATATATTTATTATTTAAATATATTTAATGTGGTATATGGATTAATTAATAATGTTACCCATATGAACTATATATTTTTGAGATGGCGCGCCTTCGCTCTCCCTTTCGGCATCGGAGCTCACAGAGGCAGAGAGTCTGCTTAATCTGACTCTGATTGTGCGTTTCAGGAGCGGTTGACCCTCGGTGGATGCTTTCGATCAGTTTGTCTTTGACCAGTGGGGTCTTCAAGAACGGGCGGTTATTGGGCTTCTAGGTAGAAGGAAAATCATGGTGCGGTGTTCCTCGCAGGATGAACTTGCTTTCTCTATATCCTTTGCTCCAAGGAGATGCGGTGAATTTGGATTTAGTCTCATGCGGTGGTTCCAGGATTTCTACTTCAACCGTGACTCCTCGATTGTTCTGATCTGGGTAAGTCTTCCACATCTTCCCCTCCCTTTTCAAAATCCGACTATTTTGCATGTACTGGGAAACATGTTGGGGCGTTTCCTCTGTGTTGAATCACGAACTGATGCGGTTTGCCACCCGATAAACCCAAGAATGTGAGTAGAGGTGGATGTTTCGAAACCTCCAGTTGATCATGTGGGGATTGAGGCTGGTGGACAGATCCGGTATCAGAAACCGGTTGTTTTTGATCAGTGGATTGACTTCTGCTCTAATTGTTTTTGGATTGGGCATATGGAGAGCGTCTGTAGAAGGGGAAATGATAAGAAGATGTTTGGGTTGACAGGGAAGGATGCAGATGATCAGCAGGTGCAAGCTCTGTTGGATAATGGTAAGAGTTGTAAAGGATCAGTTCAATAGGGGCTTGTTAATTCTCTAACAGATCGACACATAGAAGATCCAGGGAATGGTACTGCTATTCTGGTAGTGAATAATGGGCAGGGAAGAGAAGCAGAAGCAACCCAAAGTGCGCTGATCGTGGGTGACTCTGTTGGCCAGGCTCATGTCTTACCTGGGTTAGAGCAGGAAAATGATGGGAAACTAATGGGGGGTGATTCTGAACAACTCAAGGAGACTCCAAAGGATGTTAATGGGGTCATGGAATCTTTTTCTAGACAGGAATCACATATAGATGCCGTTCAAGGTGTTTTGGTCATCAACGGCATGGCCGGACAGCAGCATGGTTCACTTGTGGTGGAAGAAGGTAGTGAACATGGTACTGCCAAGGAAAAGGAAACAAAGGTGATGGCAAATCCGAAAGCGAGTCAGGTCATTGGAAGAATTATGCATGAATTGGGTAAGAGAAACATGGCTGAAGTTGGTTGTGATGTGGAGACACATGGTTACCCCTGCAAGAAGACCATGTTAATGATCAATCTATGGAAATTATAGTGTATGTGGATATTTCAAGGGCTAATAATGATAGGCATACTATTAGAACTCACAATCATTTTTCAAATCTGGAGAATCATGTTGAGCAGGGTAACGACTCTCTGTGCCTAGCTTCTAAGGATGCAAATTTGTCTTATTCAGGTGACATGAGGCCGTCACAAACCTCCTTGGAGATTTTGAAGGAACGAGGTTTCCTTCATGGTTCCTCCATCATAAATGGGAAATGGGAGGATGTTTTGAATCACGATAAAGAAAATGATGCACCTATAATCTCATACTGTGATATCCTTATGAGTGGGAATAAGGGAGCCTCTGAGAGGGAAGAGCATATGAATAATACAATCAAAAGAAGACCAAAGAGGGATTACTCTGATATGCCTAAAACGGTGTCGACGCGATCTGCCTCCAAAAAAGGTAGAGGGGCTGCTATTGATGCTGGTAGGAGAGATAATGGTAAACGTCCCTACAAACAGAAGCTATCTGCGGAACAGTTGAAACGAAAGGAACAATATATCCAACTCTTCAAACAGTATGAATCGACAGAGTGGGAATCTGCTGATGCTGATGCGATGTCAGACTCTGGTGATGGTGAGGGTTATGGTTTTGATGTTATGCAGTTTTCTTTTGCTTGTCTTTGCCTCTTGTTTGCACCTTTACTTTTTATTAATAAATTTTGGGGATCAGGCGTGCCTGATCCGAACTTTCCTGCATAACATATATATACACATGATCAATATATTCATTGAACAAATTTATTGGAAAAAGCATATATATTCAATGATTTTAATTATAAATATATATATTTATATATATTAAAAAGTAGTATATATTCATAAATAAAATAAATAAAATAAATATATTAAATATAGAAATTATAATAAATATAATGAATTAATCAAATAAATCTAATAAATCTAATAAATCTAATAAATCTAATAAATCTAATAAATTAATATAATAAATACAATAAATATAAATCTAATAAATCTCTAACAAATATAATAAATAGAATAAATAGAATAAGTAGAATAAATAGAATAAATAGAATAAATAGAATAAATAGAATAAATAGAATAAATAGAATAAATAGAATAAATAGAATAAATAGAATAAATAGAATAAATATATTTATTATTTAATGTAATTTATTATAATCTTATAATTATTTAATTATATATATAAATATATATATATATATAATTATAATCTTAGAAATTATTTTTTTTTGTTAAACATTTGTTTTTTATTTAATGTATACAAATAAACATTATTTTCTGATATAAATATAATAATTTTATATAAATTAATAATATTTTTTATAGAAAACATTTATCAGTGCATTTAGCTAGTGCTGATAAAGACCCACCCCTTTATCAGCGCTTTCTGCTTAGCACTGATAAAAGGCAACGCCTCCCTTCCCCTATTTTGTGGTAGTGTATTATTATAGGTTTCACCCTTGGAATGAATTTAATCTCAAATCCAATTCCCCTATTAGGGGTAAGTACTGAGGAATCATCTCAGAAGACATCCTGAGATAGGTCCACTATAGGTGTAAAATAGAAGGATGTTATATCCTAATTTTTTATAAGAGTCATTCCTACTACATGCACTATAATATATCCAATTTAGTTCAGTTCTAGTCCAATTCTTTGTACTCTAACATCCCATTCACTGGTCATTTTTATACCCCTTAGATGTAGTAAAGGAAACTCAACTCCTATACCAGTAGATGTGTTCTTGATAACTAGTCAACCAATCCATACCAAAAATTACATCAAAAGTATTCATCTCAGGATTATTGAAATGCCATAGATGTATATATCTAGAAACTACTATGGGAAATTTTGGACATCTCTGGAGATGATCCACTTTCATTCTGAAGGGTTTTTAAAGAGATAACAACTTAGAATATAACTTAACCAACAAGTTAATCCCAAAAACAAATTAGGATGAGATAAATAAATGGTAAGATCATGTATCAAACAAGGAAAAAGAAAACATAGATGTGATCAACACTATAACTCATATAGTAGATGTTCCCTATTCATTATTAGTTGGAACCTTGACCACTAAAAACATTCTTCCTACCTTAGCTTCATGGGAATTACCCTAAGGGACATAATTCTCTTAGATCACTTAAGTCAGTGGGTTAGAGTTTACTACCAAGGATCCTGAAAAAAATCCATAGGTCACGGTCCACATATTATTTATAACCATACAAGAACATATATATAATTTCTTAGAATAGAACATATGAAGATACCTTATCTTTCTAAAATGATGACACTTGATATAAGGGCCTAGAAAAAATATGTGATAGTTCCAACTCACTATATATTTGAAACATTGAGGACCTCCTCCACCCAATGAAGGGGATTAATAAAACTCACCCTAATCCAATTTCTAACCACCAACATATTGCAACTTGTTATAATTCCTCTTATTTAAACCAAGAGAGACACCCACTATAGAACTATAAAACCAATAATTGGTACAGTAAAGGATAAATAAAAACCTACAGATTTTTCCTCCTCAAGACCCTTCTAAATCATCAAAGATTTTCTAAGCACCTATAGATATATCATCAGGTCAATGCTCTTGACCTGAAACCTCAACTCCAATTGGAGGCCAATATCAAACTTTCAGGCCTTCCATGACTCATCCCCATCCAAAATAGAAGGTAAGAAAAGAAACTCCATGTAATGATCAGAGTAAATAGACACCAAAATCAGACCCTACTAAATCTCCATAAAGTCCTGAGCACAGTCTAACTTCATCATACCTAAAAAACACTCCTCTAAGAAGAGGTATTTTAAGGTAACCTATGTAATACCCTCACGTCTTAACACCTATTTCATGAAAACCCATCACCTACTAGAAGTTTTATGAAGAATGAAAAAACCAACTTTACTTAACAATCCTATTGGGTATCCACTAAATCTATTATCCCCTTGATAAAATCAATCCCATCCTCAACTTCTTGAGGGTATTTGATTCCATAGAAGGAAGAAGGAAAATGGAGTTTGATGTCTTGGGAATAATTAGCCATTGTTTTGGGAGCTCCTCTTCCTTTCACATACACTAGCCTAAATGTCCCAAAGGCCTTATTTTTTATTTTATTATGGATAATCCCCCTTTTTAAGGGTTGAAAGGGAACCCGTACATGAACCGTAGGCCCAAGGCACAAGGCCTGACTGACCCGTAATACATGACCCGAAGGCCTTGAGGAATACCATGCCCAATACATGAACTGTAGGCCCATCCCACTTGAAATGCCCCTCCCCATCTTCTGCGTCATTGATCACCTATCTCCCCACCTTGCATTGATGATTGACTAGCATTGCCTCGTATAAAGATGTATGGTGCCTGATCCCGACGGAGGCTGCCATACCCTCTCATTCTTCCAATCCGATTAGCTCTGCTTCTGGTGGATACTACTATTGTTTCTCTGATCCTCTTCTAGGGAATGTTCTTTGTGAACTAGGCTACTCCATAGTCTACGTGGCCTGAAGGCCCTATGGCCCGACGGCCTTTGATGACCCGAAGGCCCTTGAGACCCGTAGGCCCAAACTGGTGTCCTGAAGGCCCAAATCGGGTGAATAGTTCTGACTGCTATAGTACCAAATAGTAACTTCTACAGTTCTGCTACAGTGACTGCTAAATTACTGCTATAGTACTGCTATATTACTCGGAAACTTTCCTTCACCCGATTTTGAACCTGGGTCTCTTGGATGCCAAGTAGGAGCCCTTACCACTCGGGTACAGGCTCGTTGGCACCTTTCACATACACTAATCAGATGACTATAGGATATATTGGGACTATCTTGAGAACCACTAGAGTAGATATAAGACCATGGTTAGCTACATCCTTATTTATATCTAGTGGTGGAACATGGGAATTCTCCCTTTTGATTGTATTTTGACATACTTCTATTAGTGGTCCCTTCTAATTATTTTTAGGAAAAATTTTCTATAATTCCAGACATATGATTAAAAAATATATAATAAATTATTAAAGATAACAACCAAATAAGTTTATGGGAAATAAAAGGGATTCTATGGAAAACCTATCATAGGTGGATACATATAACAAGAAGGAATAAACCTCCGAGTACTACCCACGGTTCAAGCCTAGTTCTCTATACCTATACATTAGTCATAGTAATATACATATAACAAGAAGCATGACCAGGTTCAAATAATCTAAAGGTTATCATAATATATTATAGATGCATAGAGAAAAAATAATAATAATTAATTAAATGAACTGACTTGAATAGAAGGAAAAATTCATATATATAATGTGTGATCCTACATTCCAAGTCGTTATCCATGAATGAATCTATATCCCATAAACTAGAAAAATATAACATACCCAAGATCAATATAAAATAATAAATTCAATGATATAAAAATAGTCCCATCAATGATATCATTGAGTTCCATCACATAAGAGTCGTTCTAGTACTTATTAGACTCCCCTACCAAAGTTCCACATAGCCTAACTCGTTTCTAAATTACCCCAAACATTATCAAGAAGAAAATAAAATGAAAACCTCATTTGACACTAGATTGTAATTCTATTACAGAAATCACCCCATCCAGGATGGAGTGACACATGGCCTCATGCATGTTTCACTATACAAAAGAGGTTACTAACAAACATTAAGGGTCCAAATGGTATAGTGCAGATACTATACCCTCTATACCAAAATCCAACATCAGTAACATATCATGAAAAGAGTAATACAAAAGCAAAAACTAGAAACTAAATAATAAAAATTCTATAATATATGACATGGTAGGTATATCAATTCATATAAGTAATAAACCAATGATCGAAAAAGTTACAATTCAAACTAGATTATAGGAAATAATAGTAAAGTAAATAAATACACTACAAAAAAAACATGGATTCCATCCCGATATCACCTACAAACATCAAGCTATGTCTCCTTAGCTCCATATCACCAGGACCTTTCCCTTTCCAAGATCCCTGATCACAAAGTTTGACTTCACATCAAGATTCCCATGTAACGTGTGAGTATAAAACCAACATAACACCACTAGTGTGTCATTAACATAAGTCCACATTCATGGGAGGTGTATTCTATAATAAAAAATAAATGAACATGAAAAAATGAGCAATAATGCACTGAGTGGTCATGCACTAACCTAGAAGCCATAAACCATGGTATTATATAATTTGACTTCATACAAAAAGAATAGTCATAATGAAAATCATGATCATCAGTCAGCCAAATGGACACCATGTATATCCCAGAGTATCCAAAAGACTAACATGTCTTGGGTTAGGTTACAAGGTCATCATGTCCCATCTCAGTCTTGGGTCAGGCGTCCAAGACATTATACCCCATCTCTACCTTAGGAAATACTACAAGGCCATACTATTCTACCACTACCATGTATTAATCTACAAGGATATCCCACCCCATCCCTAGGTCTTATTCCATCATAATCATTATCATATGTCACACATGCTTCCCCTTTAAGGGTTAACCAAGATATGACAGTCCACTTGTCATTTGTTACCAAAAGAAAAACCTATAAAGGCCATACATTTACACACAATAAGTAATAACATGTATAATAACAACATAAAATATCAATCATGAGTATTATTAGCCACATACACACAAAAACACATGCGATCAAAATCAAACATGGGTCTCATGGGCTACACATGCACACATATGAGATTAATATCAAACATGGGTATCATGGGCAACACACATACGTACGATCGAACTCATGAATGGGTATCAATACAAGCAAGAGAACACCATTATATAATTCTAAGAACCCTAAAAAATGGATTTTTATGGTAAGGAACTTCCTACCTAAAACTCATCACACCAACATCATGATTTTCCAAGATTCGATTTCCAAATCATGGATGTGAGCCAACCGGATCAAACCCACATGACGCGGGTCCCAAAAACCGATTCCATTCCAATATGAGAATGGTTCTAGAATTATATTACAAGAAGTTAGAACCAAATTAACTTACACAATAGAACCACCATCAATTGTAAATCCATATTCAATTAAAGGTAGAGAACTAGTTTCTCCTACGAATGATGACTAGATATGAAGAGGCTGAAATCCTCATGAGTTTAAATCAATAAGAAAAACCCTCTCTCAAAATTAATGATCTTAAAGTAGGGTCGTATAAGGAAAGGGATGAGATGAGTGAGGTCATCCTAGGTAGAAATAAGAAGGTTCAACTAGATCTCAGCCTAGATTTTTTTTGGATCTGAGAAACTAATAAGAAGGGAGGTACATTCAATTAATAGATGGAAGAACAAGTTAATAACGCATTAAAAAACCTATTAATGATTGTACACGCTTCTATTAAGAATCATGATCCCTTAAAGATTAGTGGTGGAATCAGTCATTTCAAATTTTGAAATATCCATGACCATAACCTAATGATTCCCACCACAACCATGGTGTCCTCAAACACACCAATCCTAGGAAAACCAACATGGACACCCAACACAACATGGAGTAAAAAACTAGCTTTTTTGGACTCACCGTTACTTCTAACATGGTGTGGTGAGGCATATCTAGTCATAGTCTATAGGTGGAATCAAAATTCTAGATACCTGATACCATGCTCAGCTACAAATGTTTCGATTATCTCGTTTCACACAATCATTATATAAGAAGAAAATGGCCTACACCGTGATTTAGCCTTACCCGTGGTGCACCTTGAAACACCCAAAAATATAGTTTAAGCCAATAAAACCTATAAATCATCCTAGATCCATGTTCAACCATAAAAAGTCCCCACAACACCATTTAAGATAAGTTAAAATATAAATTAAGTTACCTTATAAAAATGAGGGTGTTACATACAGTAATTATGACATTACTTTGTATGAAATCCACCTACTAACTGATTCTACCTATATGGAACCTCCTTTCCAATGCCTCAACAAAGTCCCATAATGTTGCATCTCCCTTGTGTGATGTCATGTTACATTACAACAACCATTATTACACCACCTAACTATGATTCAATCAGAGTGTGAGGTGTGGGTATGAAGGAATCAAATTTTGGTGTCAATAGTCGGTCCAAATAGCCAAAATAGGTTATACTCATGCTCCTAGAATATATTGGGAGATGGGAAGATTGAGAAAGAATTAAAGGGATTAATCATCTTGTTTTTCATTTCCACTCATCATCAATATTTTTTTATTATTCATTTTTTGTCCAAAAATCCAAAAATATGATAATATTAAAAATATTTATAATATCAATATTATGAATTGACTTATAACTCATAATTTAAAATTTATAACCAAAAAAATAATGGTTTTTCAGTGAAATTGAAAAAATTCTCATCAAATAATTTATCAATAATATTCAAAACTCAAGAGCCTAAATAATCATGAATTTATAATACTCATTTCAATGATAATGGAATATTTATCGAATATTATATTTCTACTATTTAATATTTTAACTATATTGATACCAAAATTACTCATCATATAACTGAGAATTCACAATGAGAAATATTTAAGGTCTGGAATTAAGGTTTGTGTGACATGAGAAATAAACCACATAAATGGATAATATATATTTAAATATAATTCTTTTTGTAACATAAATTATTATCATTATAAAAAATTAATTTTTTTTCCCTGGGATTTCTTAGAGATACATTTAGATATAGGGAAATGTTATAATAGTATATTTATTAACAAATTTATATTAAGGGTGTCTTATACTATACACTTTATTAAAAACTAAAAAAACACTCAATCAAGGACCCATCACCTAGGAACATAAATAAAACATCATCTAGGTAAAAAATTATATTTTAAGCACAAACATGGTGTCAAAAGTTTTATCCAAGATTCCATTTATGAGATATTAGAAATTGTGCTATTGGGATAAAAATTTATTTATTTAATAAGTATTAAATATCACTCTAAATTAAAAATGCTCCGTACTTCACTAAATTCATCCCAAGGCTAAAGAAGATATTTTTATATTTATTGAAACATAATATTTTTTTGAGATCCATTGACTTGTTAAATTTACCATTTTTATCATTTAGAGGACCTATAACTTGGAAACTAAAAAAATCATGTCTTGTTAAGGAAAAATTCAAGCTTTTAGAAAAAAATATAAATTATAGTAAATGAAAATTATTCATCAAAATACATTGGTTTCTTCAAATTAAATATATAAAACTATAATTTGGTTTTAGTAATTCAATATTATTTTAAAAAATATAAATATAGTTTTTTGGGATCTTTTTAAAACATTATTTACATGATGATAATTTTTAAACAAGTTAGATATATAAATAACAAGAGTTATTTTATTATGGTATCTATAAATTTATTTTATTACTAATATTATTGTATTATTTGAGTGATTCATATGTTTATTATTTTCCATTGAATGTTTACAAGTGGTTTGATAAGAATACCTTTATTTTTTTGTTGTGTTGGTATAATTTTGTGTTATTAATGTATAATGATTTAGGATATTTCTATTTTCAAGTGTGGGGAATATTTAAAATATTTTATTAAATAATTTATCTATTATTCCATCATATGTTTTATTTTAATGTGTCTTATGATGTAAAATAAATAAAAATTCATTTCAAAAGTCTTGTTTAGTCATGGTTTAAATGGTTTTTGAAAATTATGTATTTTGAAACCTACTATGGTGAAAAGGTGCACATGATTCTCAAGTTATTTGATTTCTATTAAATATTTTATAAATTTTGGACGAGTTTTGAGCTATTGTTACAACATACATGCCAAATATTATTTTTTTCACATAAAAGTGTTAAAAATTGTTGGATGTGTTTTGAGTTATTGTTATAATATACATGTACACTATTATATTTTTCACATGAAAAGTGTTGGGGACTATTATTTTCAAGTGTAAAGAGTATCTAAAATCATTGAGTCAATACTTTTTTTTAATTAAGTTTATATTTTGAATAAGATTAAATTTTGTGTATTGTTGGGTTGAGTATGAAAGTGATTTAGAAGAAAGAATAAAGTATTTTATAGTATAAGAATAGCTTTTTAATGTTTTAAATAAATTTTCATGATAACTATGGTTTATTTTAATAATAAGGAATTGTAATAAACTTAAAGTTGGTTTATATGATTAGGAGTGGATACTAATTCAAATTACATTTAGTTTTAATTACTTATCTTTACTTACATTTTTTTGAATTAAGATGGTATTTTTGTTTTAAAATGGATTTTTAATTACTTTTAAACCTTTTTATGGTGTAAGACTTTGTTTTTATAGATGTATGTTTTCAAAAATATTATCTTCATAATTTTTTAGTTTCAATAACATATTATTTTTGTTAAGTATATTGGTTTGTTATGTGTTTGGCTATATTAAAATGGTTTTGGGAATTTTTTATAAAATTTGAGACTTATTTGGTTTTCATAGGTGCAAAATTCTAGTTTTTCTATTTAATTTTAAAGTAAATATTTTTTTAGTAATTAGACGGTTTCATGGGATGTGGGAGTGTATTTATCTGAGTATCCATGTAATTTTGATTGTTTAGAGTGGTATAAGAGGATAATAGTTTCCTAAAATGACATGTGGATCTTAAGGGTTATTTATGACTTCTATTGGTTTATGTGATTCTCAAGGTTTAGGGTGACCTTTGAGTTGAGTCGAGTGATCAATGTAGAAAATAATTTGGGACATTGATACTATTAAAGGGTTACGGGATGTAAGGTGATGGATATATTTATGAAATTTCAATTTATGAATAAGATGCGGGTTTTCAATGTTATAGTAATGATTTTGGGAGATGTTTGATTTTATTTCAAGTAATATGACTTATGTTATTGGTGTGGTTAATTTATTTAATGTTTGAACATATTGTTTTCAACAAGGATAGTTTATTTTATGGGGAATGAGTTGGTTGGTTTATCATTTAACATACCATATTACATGTTTTATTATTCCATATGGATATTTTATGTTTCTATTTGGTAGGTATATAATGTGTCACATCTTGGTGATTATATTTTTCATTGTTATTTAGAGTTCATGTATTTTATTACCAATTTAATTTTTTATTAGTTTGAGACCATTTTTGTGTTATAGGGGCATAATATGAATTTTTATTTATCTATATGTATTTTTTTCATCTAGGTGTGTATCAAAGGGGATTGGTACATGGGTAAATCTGATTGATGGGTGGTAGTGTAATACTAATGGTCCCTGGTATATTTAATATTGGAATAAAAGTAGGTATGGATCCTCTAGGAAGTTTGGGAGTTATGGCTACGTAATTTTAGTACAACTCTCTCTAATGACATGAAATGAGTATGTTATTATCCTATTTTTTTCTAATTTGTGATGTCTTTCTTGTTATTCCTATTTAATTATTTTTATCTTATAAATTATTTTATATTCCATAGAAAATAGAACACGTGTTAATCTAATTATGTATACTTTTGGGAGATAAGGAGTCGAGGCTTAAAATTTTATTTTTCACCACCCTTTCTGTATCTAGGCAGTTTTAGAATATGTAATAAGTTGTAGAGTGATATTTGGGGTTAATTTCTCATTTAAGGTAATAAATATGTTGTAGTGGGTTACATTAGAAAATGATTTCTTCTAGGGGTGGATATATTTCTTATTATTTTTATATAAATATGGGCATCACCATAGATATTATAACTTATACATTTTGTTTTAGTTTTATTGGCCACATTGTTACCATAATTACAATTCTGTAAGGATTCCTGGGGAATGTCTTTTTTGTGATAGGTTTTTGTATGGGGTTATTAAGTCATAGTTTCACATAATTATTTTCAAATAAATTATTATTATTGTATTATTTTATGTTCTATGATGAATTTTAAATGCATTTGATAATTTAAGGGAAGGAGGCTATAGAAATTGAACATGATAATGGGTTGAACCATGAATCTTTAGTCAAAACATTGGGATGATAGATTATTATATAATGATGTTCATTAAGTCAGAATAAAATTTTATATCATTGTATTTAATGGGTGGGATTCCATGTTATTTAAGGGTTGATAGAGGGTTTTGTGCCATTATATTTAGATTTCAAATTTAAAGACCAATATTTCATCGTAATGAATGTTATTACACTATATTTTTTGATTTCTCATTTTTATTTATAAATTTAGATGATTTAACTCTTTTAACTTTTTTCAAATCATTATGGGTGAATTTTGGAGATGATAAGAGTTTCTTGGGTTCTCTTGGATGATACTTTGATGATCATTTATTTTATTTCTAAATGATAATGAATGTACTTCAATCAGGTTAATCCTTTATTGAATATTCCTTCTTATACTTGTTTTTTTTCTTTTAAATTGTATGATAGTGGTTAATATAATATTTTTTTTAGATTTTAGGAATATAGAATCTTTTTTAAAATGGGAGGATTTGAGCTTCAAAGCATTATCCTTGATGATTTGATGATTATAAAACCTGTTTAAGGTAAGTGATCCTGGATATTTCTTTCTTTTACTACTATTGGTATTGAAATTATATTCCATTATCTTCATTAGGTAATTATATGAGATTAACTTAATTATATTTATAAATTTAATATTAATAGGGTTGTGAGGAGATTTTGCTAAGATAATTTTCAATTATTTATTTCATGTTGATTTTATTCATAAAAAAATGGTAGATATTCCATGTTGTTGAGCATGTAGTAGTGTAACATTTAAGAGGTGGTTATCAAGCATGGTTGTTGTGGTTAGATTGAAAATGTTAGTTATGACTTGGAAATGGATATTAATTTAATGAATAATTAAAAATAATAAGAAGAATGGTATGTTATATGAATTTATAAAAAATGAATAAATTAAGTGATTGTAGTAATTATTTAATATAGTATTAAATATACGTGGTAATTAGTAAATGAATATGATAAAGAATTAATGGAACCACATTCCCATGACCCTCACATTTTCTATCTCCTATACTTTATTCTGGACTGGTTTTCCATACAAAACTTTGTAATGGGGATGGATTAAGATTACCTTGTTCATTCCCTTCATCTATTATGGAAGGCTACCCTCTTAGTTTATATATTTTCATTTTTAGAGTTTCATGGTTTTCTTGAGATTTCATCGGAATTATTTTGTGTGGGTTATCCTTATAATAAAGAGGCTCATATTCCATCTCCCTATATAATTTCTACTTGAATTATCTCAATATATATTATATATGATATTATATGATGGAGATTATCTTAGATTTGGTCTATGCTGGTAGAGAGGCATAAGGTGATCCCATTTTAGATACTAATGTGTTTTTAGGGTTTTCATTTAGTTATTTGTTTTCCTAGTTTTTTCTCATGACGATGCACCCTTTCATTTCTTTATCTGAACTTGATATATGATCCACCATGATGGAACACATTTTGATCCAGTGTATTGAGTTATTCTATTATTTAAGATCATATTGGTGAAATACTCGAAGAGATCTAGTAATGCGAGGTTACACCATGGTTGTGGGTTTGATTTCGGTATTTTGCTTCATAGTTTTTAGTCACATTGTTTTATTTACGAGAATATTATGGACCATATACATTTCTCACCAATATATTAATGGGTTTTATTAATTTCAGTTCTTTGTGTTGTTCTTCTGAACTCTCATCTCAAACTACTTTTTGTGTAGCTATTTTGAGGGATTCCCATTATGTTCTTCTCTAGTGTTGGTAGTCAGTTCAATCATGGTGATGGAATTGTATGGATGAAGACACTGATTGGTGGGATTGGTTATAGTGGAAATATTTTAAATAATGGAATGGAGATCCGGGTGGTCTAATCTCATCTGGTATTTGGATTCATGGGATAATGGTTGGGTGCTGGTATGGATTTCCTATGTTTGGTGTTGTGGTGCTTGGTATTGATGGTCCCAATATTATCTATGTAAATATTTAATTTATTTTTGTTTGATTTTTTTTCTCATGGATTCCTCCTCAATGATGAGGGAGATGCTTCAGTGGAGTTTTTTCTATGGTAAGATGGTTCTAGAAGTAATGGTGTCACCATTGTTGGGTTTAAATAATGATTTATATGATTGAAGTGGATGAATTTGTAACAAACATGAATTTTCCCAAAATATCCTTGAATATTGGCCATATCTAATATTACACGTTTCTTGTTTTGAAACATTTTGAAACTTAAGGTATGGAGCTTGATGATGTGACTTTATAAGGACTTCCCTAATGTCTCCTACTTGTCTTTCATATAGGTGACCCAGTTTACAAGGGTCTCCCAACTTGTGATTTAGTCTTTCTATAGACATAATAATGGTTGATTTCCTTGATAGATTGAGGTATATTGTTTCATAATATTTGGTTTTAAATTGGTTCCCACTTAACATTAGTTTGGTTTATTGGAAAATAAAATATATATATATATATATATATATATATATATGATATAGTCTGAATAACATAGAAAATCATTAAACTAGATTGGGGGGTTGATGTGCTGAATTTTGTGGTACGATTAGAGGAAGAAATAGTTACGTGGGAGCGATGTTGCAGAAACATGATGGTTGTAGTATTGAATTTGGTAGGATGAAAACCACCAAATATGAATTTTTATCTTATATATGTCATTTTATATTTTTTATACATTTCCACCTAATTTGGAAAACCTAATAGATGCCCATATGATGTTTTGGGTATTATTGAATCCCCAACATCCAGGATATAGTAAGAACAAATGGATGAATACTCCCCCTCTCTTTCCCTCCCTTGAAGCCATTGATGTGGTTATATGATTGGGGTTATATGGTAGTGGTTATATGGTGGTTTCATGAGGCGGAATGGTATGTGGTTTTAGTTATAGTATGATTTGGTGTGTAGACATGATAAGGAATGAGAGTGATATATTATATTCTTCAAGGTAAAAAAGGTGACTAAATATATAGGGAAGTTGGTGTGTAATACATATACTTTTATATTTTCATGATTTCTATAATTATATATTATATGAATTTTAAGTGTATAACTATGGTCAGATGGGTTAATAGTTTGACCTAGTTTAGGAGTATATGTCTATTATATAGGTTATTTAATGAATCCTTAGTATGCTTCTTACAACATGAAATAAGATTTTATTGAGAGGAACCTAATGAGTAAAATAATATTCCTACTAGATTCATATATATATATTCATTGATATTCAGAATGATGTTTGATATTGGGATGGACCTTATTAGGCTTTGTCTTAGTGAATAGATGATTCTTAATGAGGTAGTGTTTTCTGTAGTAGTTGTTTAGTTATTGTCATTGTCTTTTAGAGTTGGTATTCCCTGACAAGTTGTATGACATGAAATTAATTTTATATAACTATAATATTTTTTTATTTTATATGTTGAGTTTGGTTGTTTATTAGTAATATATATATTTAATGGGAATAAATATGGAAATTCTTCCATTATTTCATTTATATACCCTTACAATAGCTTCCAACAAATTTATTATTAGAGGAGGGCTTTAGAGGTTAAAATTAAATTCATTACTAGATTAGGATGTATTTTAATAGAGATGGGTAAATAAAAAGTGGTATCAGAGTTACACTTTTCTTTTAGGATGGAGTTTAGAGTAATAACTTGGTGAATATTTCATTGGTTTAGTAGGTAAACAATATCATTTGATCTTAGCCTTTGATATTGTATAGGGTATAGTCAATAGTTATAAGGGCCCCTAAAATCTAATGTAAGGACCCTAATAGTGTATTAAATATGTTTAATAGAGGATGCACCAAATGTGGTATAGGAACATAGGCATGGTATATACACC
The DNA here is from genome assembly GCA_963277665.1 of Viscum album. Lineage (NCBI taxonomy): Eukaryota > Viridiplantae > Streptophyta > Magnoliopsida > Santalales > Viscaceae > Viscum > Viscum album. Next base: position 1,942,034,352 of record OY728119.1, on the reverse strand, counting down.
ATCATTTATTGTCTTTGTATTTTCAATGGAAAAGTTTTTTGTGGAAATACATGAACTTAGTTAAGATACATAAATAAATTCCATGTATTGGTCTTAGGATTTTTTATTATATAAATTGATAGAATATGATGACCTTTTTGTAGCATCATGTTACCAACTTTATGGTATGTCCCATCTCACTTTTTGTTTCCCCTATGTTGGGGTTTATTCTAAGACTCTTATGAATGGAGAATTCTAGTGTTGGTTTGGGGTTTTTAAGAGAATCTGATATTTTTTCTTTATGTTGGGTGATTACAGGGTGTGAATTTGTTACATACCATGTATTGGTCATCGGGTAGATTTTGTGAGTTTATTTCCGATCATGAAAAACTTACATACAATATTAATTTTACACATAATCAAATGGTTGAGATTGGTATTCTAATATACAAGGGTGTGCCTTTCAATTTCTTTTATAAGTTGATGAAGTCACATCATGTAATTTTTACACATAGTGAATGTATCAAGATTAGTTATTTTAGGGTTCTCTATGATTTATTTTTATTTCATTCAACATGTAGACCTTCTATCTTGACATAGGAGATCTCCCAGGTAATTTTTGTGACCTCATATCCTTTATAATTGCTTCGTTCAATTATTGATCATTAAGGTTGTTATACTACATCTCTATGGGTAAGTGATCTTCATGTTTCTTTATTTCCCTTAATTTTAGTAGTGTTTTTGTGATATGTTTTCATATGAATTTATCTTTTGGTGTTGTTACTTCTATATACACTATGTGATCTTCTTTCAGGGGATGATCCTTTATTGGTTGCAGGGCAGAGGGTGTAAATTCATCGAGGTATGTTATGATTTTCCTAATATGTTGACTATTTTGATTTCTGAATTGATTCTGAGATGTGCGTATTGATTCTAGAGGCTCTACTGTGGTATTTTCCTTCTTCTCTGTTGCTAGATCCCACTGTGGGCATGTTTAACCTAATTTTGAGGCTGGTGGTTCTGTATCTTTCCTATCTTGGATGAATTTTATTACTCAGGATATAATAACTTGTTTTATAAATTAAGTGGAATGATTGATTGATTGATTAATTTGGGTGTGGAATATGTTTTTTATAAAATATTAGTTTTCCATTGTTTTGGTAAAAAAATAAAAGGTATTTTCTAATAATTATGAAATGGATTTAGCAAATTGTTTTCTAATTATTTTTTTGATGAAATAGTTTATAAAATAGAACACATGTGAATACATGGGTGCCTCATTATAAGATGTAGTAATAGGCATTATCTATTTTTTAGGGGCTCACTCATGGGGCGTTCCTATAATCCATAGGATCATTATTCAAGGTAACTAAAAAAATTGTTTGGGGTTCACTTTTTGAGGGGTTTCTATGATCTCTAGATTTTATGAATATATATAGAGACTTGATGGACATGATTTTCTATGATTAGGAACGACTATCCTAGCTATCTTGACCTATAGTGATCCTTGCCGTGATATCACCTATTCCATGGCTTGTACTATTTTATGTTGTATTTCCATGGATTTGATATGAAAATTGATACATGATTTTCTTTGATTTTATTGGTTTTATATATTTGATATTCTTTGAACCATTTTTTCGGGATTATATTGGAAGTGTGGAAAAAGGGGAAGTTAAATACTAGGCTTTTGATATAAAAATTGTTTAACTATTTAAGATGAATTATTTTCTTTAAAGTTTATAATTTTTAGATTATTTTTTTGAAACCTTATATGGAATACCTAGGTGGGATCTTAATGAACTATTTTATCTCACATACTTCTCACCCCTTTGACAATGTGTAGATCTTTGTATGTCTTTTGATAAGGGAAAAGGTAAGGCGTCACAGTGAGACAAAGAGGTTTATATTAGTTGAGTTTGGGTAGCTGGTGGTTAGATGGTGGGAGGTTTCCCACACTATCACATGGAATATCTATTTTGGTTTTGTTTTACGTTGCTGTTGAAATTGTCTCTTGGAAATTGTTTTATAACCATTGAGTTTTTTCGTATCTACTATTTAATTTTTGATATGACATATATTATTGTTTATTATTACACTATTTCTTACTATCATGTGTATATATATATATTCGTGTGTGTGTTTCATTTTGTCTTGTTTAGGTTGGGAGAAATAATTCCCTCTGGTCATTATTGATGTCCAGGTGCTAGTCGTCAACCCATGGAGATTGGGAATACCCTTCGGGTATGTGATGTTTTGGATTGGATATTGGTTTGAGAGGGTATCTGCGTTAGGTTCCTCGCATTTGGGTATCAATGGAATTGTTTTTTTCTCAAGATTCCTTATCTTGGGATTTCTATAGATCGAAGAATAGATTTTTAGGACTTGATAGGTAGGTTGTGGTGAGTTCTTGGCCATATCTTTCATTTGAAGGAATCAAGTTACCATGGGATATTGGGATGTTTGTCTACTTTTTTGAGTTATTGATCTTAATCTTAGTTTTTTCCTTATGGTTTTTTTGGTTTGAAATAAGAATATCCAATTTTATGACCATTTCCTCTATTTTTTTTGTGCAACAGTATGCCTCTGTGATGTCTTCCATGGGTTCTTTAGGACTATTTAATAGATTATACTCAAGGGAATTGATCTCTAGATCAGAATCTTATTGAGTCTATCATGATGAAAATTCTTTCTATTGACTAAAACATACCACAATTATAGAATTAAATATTTAGGGTATAGATAAGGGATGTACGATAAAGGGATTTATCATGAGAGTTATTATGAAAGAAGCTAGTATCCTTTAAGGGTATGAATAAACCTCAAAAGGAATAGGAATGTCTGGTCAAGGTTGAACATATATTTTAATTCCTAGATACACCTAAGATTATCAAGGTTATGTGTATGGAATTTAGATTTGAGGGTCCCAATAAGTGATGGTGGGATTCCATAGTACAAGAAGATATGCACGTTGGCTTGGAATGTAATGGTTTTATGACTATATTCTTCAAGTAGTTTTACCCAGATTCATTGATTATGAAGAAGTATCTAGAGTTCCTCTCCTTGTATTAGGGGGAGCATTTGGCATCAGCATACACCAATCAGTCTGTAGAGCTGGTTCATTTTTCTATGAAAGTAGTAAATAATGACTAGTTAAAGGTTTAGATGTACCTATAGGGTTTACAACCAGATATCAGATCGTAGGTATTTTTGTTGAAGATTTTGACCTATGTAGAGACAGTAGACTTGGAAATGATGGCATAAAAGAATATGGCATGAAAATTTGGTTATTATACCCCTTCTCTTACAATTAGTGGTATCTTCAACTGCATGGGGGAAAATAGGAAGTTTTATGATCATCTCAGGAGTGGTGGGGGTGGTTCTTAGTAGAATTTGTCCTATACACCTTCAATTATAGATACTAGTGTTCCCATGGATTGATATTAGTGTGGAAAGGTTAAGAACACCCTACATTTCTATTATTAACCTATTAATATGTGTAATAGTTGTGGAAATTATGATCGTCTTCAACATTACTGCCAGGCTATCCATGCCTTATTATGTTTAGGGATTTCCATATCTAAATTATATTATGACATAGTTTGATGCTTCAAAGACTATAGGGATCCAAACATAGGCTTTAGGAGTGAATCAAATCCACATACTATATGTGTTTTTGGTGGAGGTTGATGTAGGTTTAGAGATTGTGAGGGGTTCCATCTTTATTGCATCTGTATTATAAATTAATTTATTTGATACAGGTTCCTCCCAGTCATTTATGTCATGCCAGTTTTTGGATACGCTTAAATATCCAATAGATGTAATTTCCTTCGTTATAGAGTTAGAGACACCTCTTAGGAAGAGGAAATAGTAGGGGTATTAGTTTCCTTCATGTATGTTATTAATAGCTGATGTAGAGTTAGTTTGAGATTTTTTCATTCATGATATTCATTTGTTTGACATCATCATAGGGATGGATTGGCTTGTTTCTCATCACACCGAGGTTGATTATTATCGTCGAAATGACTCATTTTTTATGGCTGATGGGATCTATCTAGTGTTTTAGGGAGAGTGGGATCCAATTTATATTCATGTAGGACCTTCCCACTTAGATCTCAAGAGTTTTTTCTCTACTATATCAGTTGATCTTAATAACTATGCTTTTTTTATTGATCTTATTGATGTTTTTTGGGACTTTATAGAAGTTTTCCTAGAAGATTTATCTTTTCTTCCTCTAGATAGAATAGTAGAGTCATGACTGATCTATTTCCAGGTATGTATCCAATTTCGATACCCTCTTATCATATGTGACTAGTGGAGATGAAAGATCTCAAGATTCAGCTGGATGACCTGATGGAAAAAGGTTTTTTTCTCACTAGTGTTTTGACATGGGTATCCCATGTGCTATTTTCTAAGAAGACAAATGATTTGATTAGATTGTGCACGGTGTATCAGAAGTTTAACATATTGAAAATTAGGAATAAGTATCCTTTTCTATGTGTGGATGATTTATTTGAGCATTTAAAGGGGGGGAAAGTGGTTTTCAAAGATCGATCTTCAGTTGTATTTTCATTAGATCAATGTTTGGGAGCCTGATATACTGAATATTTATTTTAGGAGTAGATATAGCCATTACAAATATCTTTTGATTCCATTTTCTCAAAACAATTCTTCTATATTTGTTTATAGAATTGATGAATTAGATATTTCATCAGTATCTTGAAAGTTTTATGATAGTATTCATTGATGATATTTGGGTTTATTTGAGATCTGAGAGTGAGCATGAGATCCATTTGAATTTTGTTTTAGAGACCCCAAGGAGTCACCATGTTTATATAAATATTTATAAAATAAATTTATGGATACAATAAGTAAAGTTAATAGGGCATGTGATTTGGATCATGGATTATTAGTCTATTCTAAGAAGGTGAAGGTTGTCATGTCATGGGAAGAGCCATGAAACATATTTGGGGTTTAGAGATTCCTTGGTCTTGCAGGACACTACCAATGGTTCAACAAGGATTTATCAAAGTTGGTTTCACCTCTAAATTCTCTTACTAGGGAATAAGATAAATTCATATGGGATGAAAAGTATCAGTATTCTTTTGATGAGCTGAAATGACTTCTAACAACAGCTCCTATTATAATCTTACATGAGCCCGATAAGGGGTATGTGCTATACTATGTTTCTTATGGTGCTGGTATTTGTTGTGTTCTTATACAATATGACCATGTTATGGTTCATGAATCTCTAAAACTTTTAATGTATGAGATGAATTACCCCACTCATTATTTTGTGGTTTCTACTATTATGCATGCACTTAAGTGTTGGAAATACTATCTTTTTGGGGATAAGTTAAAAATATTTTCTAAAAATAAGATTTTGAATTATATATTTTCTTCAAAATACTTGAATATTAGATAGAGGTGGTGGGTGGAATAACATTAGATGTTTGATTTCGATATTGCATACACTGCAGGTAAGGAGAATGTCATTGTAGATGCTCTAAGTAGGAAAGTACCATCACATGCTTCTTTAGAATTGAAGGAAGAGTGGAACCATATGGGGCTCTTCACTTAGTTTCACCCGGATGCCTAGGAGGAACTTTTAGGTTTTATTTTGAATGGTTATTAGTTATCATCATCTATAATTGAGTTTATTATGTAGGATTAGAAGCAGGATGTCAAGTTCATAGGAGTATTGGAAACATTATATGGTAGGGAGACCATTCTTGGTTTCTCTATCTCGTTAGATGGTATTATTAATTTGGGGATCAGTTTTTCATCCCAGTTTCTGTGAGGATATTAGTTTTTTTGATTGGCATAGTTCTTCAAGGGCCATTCATCTGGGAACTATGAATATGTATTATTACATGAGATGATAGTTCTGGTGGATGGGTATGAAACTTGAAATTATAGATTTTGTGTCCCATTGCTACCCCCACCAATAGATAAAGGAAGAAAATATGAAACCTTCTAGTTTTCATAAGAAAATTTTTGTACCAGTTTGGAAATGGGATGAGGTGTCCATATAACTTGTTTTTGTATTACCACATACTCCCTGAGGTTGGAATTCTATCTTGGTGGTGATTGATCGGTTGATAATGTTATCTCACTTCATTCTAATTAGGGCCACCACTAAAGTTAATGATTTGTGTGAGTTTTATGTGAAGAATATCACTATGATACATGTGGTTCCTTTTTCCATTATTTCAAACAAAAATACCAAGTTTGTTTTGAGATTATTTAGGAGTCTCTAAGTGGTGATAGGGACTCAATCCAGGTTGAGAAAAAATTACCATCCACAAATATATGGCTAGATAGAGAGTTAAATTCATATCCTAGGGGATATTCACCATGTTTTCATCTTGTATTTTGGCAGATCATGGGATATACATTTGGGATTAATCAATTTTTCTTATAATAATAGTTAACAATTATCGATCATAATGGATACATTCGAGGTTTCATTCAGTAACCATGAATATCACCTCTTTTTTGGGAACATGTGTGATAGGAATCTTTAATTATACTAAGTCTCATTCCGGATATATATAAAATGATTTAGAATATTGATTGGTATTTGGTTATAGATATGAGTTAGAATAAATTTTATGAAGATCATTGGAATCATCCTTTGGAGTTTTCCATTAGTGCCTTGAATTTCTTGAAAGTTTCTCCTATATTGGGTCACCATTGGCTTAGAAAACATGGTAAGTTGGATTCGGGATATGTTGTACCATTTGAGGTCACTGAGTAGCAAGGGAAAGTTTAATATCTATTGTAATTTTACATTTAATTGACGTGCATTCATGATTTATCCACACCTCTCAACTCAAGAAATACCATCCCAATCCCTCTCGTATTATGAATTATGAAGATATTGAGTGGCATCCAAACACTTCAGTTGTGGATAATACAGTATAGATCATTTACTCTCATATGGAATTTTTTCAAGGTAATTTGATTCGATTGGTCAGATTTCTATGGTAACACAGATCTAATTCTCACAATACATGGGAGCATGAGTCATTAATGAAGGAGTAGTGGCCTCAACTCTTTCCATACATAATTATTATACATGACTTTCCCAGGGATATAAATCTTTATGGTTGGGAGTTTTTAACATCCCATAACCTCCTTTAGGTCTTTTCCCCTCTGTTGGGTGTGTTCTAGGACTCCTAAGGGAAAAGAAAACTGGTGTTGGTTTGGTATTTTTAGAAGAATATGGAGTTTTTTCTGTCTTCTAGGAGGTTTCACAATGTGAAATAGTTATAAGAAATGTATTGGTCACTTGGTAGATTTCGTTTGTTTGGTTCAGAGCATGAAAAAAACACACACTTTGAAAATTTTACATATCATGAAATGGTCAGGATCATTATTTTAATCCTAGGTGACACATTTTACAACATATTTTATAAGTTGAGGAATTCACATTATGTAATTTTTACATAACATAAATGTCTTAAGATTGGTTATTTTAGGGTTCCATATGAGTAATTATTCTTTCATTCAACATGCATATATTCACTCTTGACCTAGTATCTATCCCATGTGATTTTGGGGACCTCTTATCCTTCCATATCACTAGATTCGATGATTGATCATCAGGGTTGTTTCAATTTATCTCTATGGGTTAGGGATATTTTTTTATTGACCTTGATCATAGTGGCATCGTTGTGCTATGTTTTCAAATCCATTGAGTTTGTGGCATTTTTCATTTTAGATCTATTGTGTGATCTTCTTTTGGGGGCTGATCCTTTGTTGGTTGTAGTGTGAAGGGTGCATATTCATTGAGTTATGTTGTGATATGACTACTCATACGAACCTTTTATTTATCAAATTTATTCTGAGATGTGTGGATTGATTATAGGGCATCCATTTTGGTCTTTTCATTGTCATATATTGGTGGATCTTGTTTCGGGTGTGTGTGACCAGATCTTGAGGTAGGTGGTTCCATATCTAAACTATATTGGATAAAATTTATTTCTCTAAACATGATATTTTTTTATAAACGATGTGTCATGATTTATTTATTGTTTTTTGTGTTTAGAATGGGGTTTTTTGAGAAAAAATTAATTTTCCCATGGATTTGGTAAAAAAATAAAAGGTATTTTCAAGTCATTGTGAAATAGATTTGTGAAATGGGTTTCAAATCATATTTTTGATGAAATGGTTTTGAAAATAGAACATATGGTATGCCTTGGGTACTTAGGTGGAAGGTTTAGTAATAGGAATCATCCATTTTTTGTGGGGTTCACTCATGGGGTGTTCCTCTTCTCCCTAGGCCCATTTTTCTATGGCATTGAAACACTTATGGGGGGGGGGGTTCTCTCTAGATTTTATGCATATGACTAGACACAAGATGTGTGTGATTTTTTGTGATTAGGAATGGGTGTTCCAGCTAGCCTAACCTATAGTGATCCTTGGTGTGATGTTAATTATGATCTGGCTTGTACAACCATGGATTTGATAGGATATGTGATACATAATTTTCTTGGATTTGGTTGCTTTTATATATGTGATATTCTTTGAACTATTTTTCCATGATTATTTTGAAAATGTAGAAAGAGGGGAAATTAAATACCATTATTTTAATATAATAAAATGTTTAACTATTTATCAATCCTTGTTTTCTTTAATGTTGAGATTGTTCAAAGTATTTTATAGACACTTTATATGAAACACTAGAGTGGGATCCTACTGATCCTATTTAGCTCACACCCTACACACCCCTTCAATGGTGCATAGAACTTCATATATATTTCAATGTATGGAAAGGAAATGTGACATAGTGAGGGGGTGAGGTTTCTTTTAGTTGAGTCTATGTAGCTGGTGGTGATATGGTGAGAGGTTTCCCACACTACACATGGAGTATCTATTTTGGTTTTAATTTCTTTTTGTTGTAATTGTCTTTTGTGATTGTTAAGCTACCATTAATATATTTCAATTATTATGCATTCTTTTTTATATTACATATATTCTTATTTATTCTTATGTCATTTCTTACTATTATTTATATATATAAATTTCATATTTTATGCTTCAATTTTGTAGAAATTGTTCCCTCTAGTTATTGTCGATTCTCATGTGATAGTTACCAACCCATGGGGATTGGAAAAGCCTTTCATGTATGTAGTGGTTCAGGTTGGGTACCAGTTCGAGAGGGTATCTAGGTTATATTTTCAAACATTTTTAGTTTAAATTGGTGAGGTGAAATATGATGCTCAAGTTTTATATTATCATATCAATCGTGAGTATTATTATTCATGAAGGATGGTCTTGTATGAGTTTCAACAATATAATTTTCAGAGGTATGAGGGATCTGTATCTAACAAATATATTAAATGATATTTAAAGAGGATTATATTGAATTTTGTTGAATATCAATATTTGAAAAGAATCAAATTTCATTGGTGTTTAGTTTTTAATAAGGCGTGTCTTGACAGTGGTGGATTATTTATCTTCGTGTTCATGACCCTTTAGAGGTTTCATTATAAAAGTTTAGAAATAGTTTGCCACTGAGTTATCAACATTGATGCTAAAGGTAGTGTTAATAAAATAGTTGTATACCATATGATAGATATTTTTTTTCATATATATGATCCCACTATGTTATTATCTAAACATCTCATTGGATGAAGATATGTGGGGTTTGGCATTTTGAGGTAAATTTTTCCCCAAATATTTAGTTCTTGGTGAACCCTTTTACATTACCAACTTATATTAAGGTTCTCATGAATCCCAAATAGGTTAATAATATCGTTGAATGTATTTACTCACTAAAATATGAGTCATCAACTATAGAGTGAATCTATGTTAAGAGGATCATGCTTATGAGGATAGTTAATATTTCAACGTATGAGTTGTGACCCTAAATCTTATTTCCTTAGTTTTTATAGAGTTGTATGTTCTTATACACCTCTAAAGAAATTTTACATGGTGTGTCATTTTTGTAACTGATGTAAACAAAAATAAAAAAAGTTTTTAAATTTTCATAATATCCAGTTTGGATCTGATTGTGTGATGAACCTCAATAGTTTCAGATGGCACCCTAACAGTAGTTTACTGCCCGACCATAACTGTAATAGGTAAGACATCATGATTTCAAATAAATGATGTTATATAGAACATGTATAGAAATACCATGAGAAATTAATCTACATTAAGGAACTCTGTTTGAGTGTGGAAGAGGAAATGTCTCTTATCAAGATAAATAAGGATGAGGTTCAGGATTTGGAAAACTATATGCGATTGAATTTCTAGTATCAATCAGACCTTACATAATTCGAGGTACTATATCCTTAAATTCTACCTTATCTTATACTTTAACCAAAATGAGGGATTCACACTCCTTTATCAAACCTTCCTTAGGTAGTGTTTTGGTACTTAAAATTATAATAGTTTTCTATAACATTGGTGTTATTTACACCAATTGGTGGCCATCCTAACTTAATAGAAGAATGTTGGGGGGGGGGGGGGTGAGTTGACATTAGTCCCGTCTCATTTTATTGTTGAATTATTCTAATTATAAATACAATAATACATCTTCAACATTGACATCAATTGGTTATATTCTATATAAGACTTCATCAATTACTATTGAATTTTTTTAGTTTTCTATGATGTAGAAAATACCCAAGTGATGTTTTTAGAGAATGATATTTCTAATGAATTAAAAATATAATGAACCTATTTCATCTTACTTAGAAAAATTCATGTTGATTTAAATGGGTGTGTATGTAGTGAATCTCTTGATATTTCTAAAATATTTTAGTGATTTGATTCCTAAACAGGTTGTGAAACAACCTTATCAATGTGGGATCAAGTTCATGATAAAGTTACACCCACACATTTTTTTTTCATATTTGTATATCTCTTTATAGGATGATTCATTCAGATTTATAGGAATTTTTATCTTATATTTTTTATTTGTGGCATAAGGTACACATAAATCCTAGTGTTCCACCTTAGGGATTCTATTTTTTTTTGACGGAGGATGGTGGGTTGTAAAATGGGGAAAATTATATATGGTTGAATTAGACGAAGGTGAAGAACCATTATCCACTCCCAAATACTGATGTATTTAATGATAAATTGAGGGGATATAGCTAGTTATCTATGGTTTATCTATAATTAGGACATTATCAGAAGCGGGTGAAGGGGGAGGATATTTATAAGTTCATTTTAGGTATCTCCATGATCATTTTTTATTTTTGGTGACCTGTTTTAGAGTAATGAATATACCAATAGTATTCATGGAACTAATATATTCAGTGTTCTATGAGATTTTAGATTACTTCATGGTGGATTTTTATTTAAAAAACGGTGTATTATAGTAAAAAATAGGACCATGTAGAGTATTTTAGTATAGTTTTATAGATCCTTTAGTTACACTTTTTGAATGAAAAATTTTCTAAGTGTAATTTCTCAATGCATGAGGTGAATTTCCATGAACATATCTTATTTCACTGGGGTGTTATACTTGATCTAACAAAAATTTCAGCATATATTTCTTAGGTACCAGTATAAATCATTTCATAGGCATACAAAATTCTTGGTCTCATAGGTTACTATATGAGGTTCATGTATAATTTCTCATATAACATGAAAACCATGATAACATGGAAAAAATGATTAAAAAAGTATGTGTATGAATCATTATTAAGTGATTTTTCAAGTATATAAAATAGATATCGATCGATTCTCATATCCTTCAATTTCAAAAAATAAATAAGGCATGTTCAAGGTTTATTATAATTATTCTTAGATTTTTGGGGCTATAAATTGATTTTATAAAGGGTAGTGATCTAATTGTAACCATAAGGCCCAAAACACACTAAGAGTGAGGATGAGTTTGGGTGTTTAATTTTTTCAAGGAATGGATGTTATCTCCTGATTATCTAGTATAAATTTAACCTATTGGTTGAAATAATGCATACATACTATACAATTATGAAATTAAAAACATACTAATAGAGATATTTTACATGGTTCACCCAAAATAGGCTCTATATAAAGAGCATACATTGATGGTTTATTTATTTACCATGAAACCACTAATTCTATATTATGATTATAATGTTTTTGGATCTGCTCAATACTAATTCCAAGGATCACCTCCCCATTTTATCTATATTATCAATGATTCATGATATATAAACATATATATATGAAATAGAAGGTTTATCAAAATTGAAGTGTAAAGATATGAAAATATACCATTCCAGAGTTGGCATTTCCCTTTATCTCATCCTTCAAAATCAAGATTAGATATTTAATCACATTACAAGTGTTATATAAAACAATCTATCTTGAAAATATTTTTATCTATTAAATTTCTCCAAATGTTCTATTTTAATTCACAAGTTCTTAAAATTTGCTTATTTTAATATATTTAATATTTTTCCTAATTAATATCTCTTCATATTGTAAATTGTATCACCTCATTGGCCATAAAAACATCCATCTAGGTGGAATTAAATATATAATTAATCAATCTTATCTCTTTATATTTGAAAAATATTCAAACTTCTATAATTTTCTATTATCTATAAAATTATGGTGTAAAAAATAAAATTATAGTGGAATGTTAATCAATTACTAGATACAATAAAAAATAATGTTTTGATACGAATTTAATGTAAAAAATCTCATGGTTCTATATATCATATGTTTTCTAAATAAATAAAATACAACTTAATGTATAACACTATGGTGTAATGCTCAGTTCTTCTCAAAATAACAACCTCAAGTTGTGGCACAATGATTATGATTTATAAAATAGAAAAAAATCACTTCTTTTTTTTATCATTCCATTATAGAAAGATTTATAACCATAAGAAGCTCATTCCTCATGGAAGCATCACATTTTATTGTGAGTGGTAGGTCAAAATGAAAAAAAATTCACATCATTTATAGATTAATAAGAATTAATTAATATTTATTGATTCAACCCTAATTTATGTACTCTTATACACTTATTTACATGTATATTTCTCCCCCTTGATATTAAAATGATTCTCTACTTCAACTTGTTGATCTCTAAACCTTTATACTTAAAAACATTGATAATAAACCTAAATACAAGAGTTTTATCAATATGAGAAACTATTTTAAAAAATAAAATAATGCATGGAGAGGGTATACATCAAGCCTTATCAAGAGTTTTGAGGTGGTCAATCACAGATATTTAATTGATGTTTCTAAAATGATGGTGTGGAAAATGGTTTGGTGAATATATCTACTACTTGTTTACTAGTTCTAATATTCTCCTATATGAAAAAACCATATTTTGTTTTATCTTTGATAATTTGTAATGATATTTTAATGTGATTCATGTGATAATGCTGTGCCATATTATTTTTAATTTTAATAACATTTTTGTGATCACAGGAAATGACCATAGACACTTTCACAACTTCACCACGATGGTCAGGTTGTTTCATTATACTAATTATCTTGGAATAAGACTTTATAACCAAAATTTAATCCACTTACATTGTTCTAATTGATGTCTTATCTTGATTTTTTATGAATATAACTGACACATTTACTTAAAAAACACTCCTCTACTTATGAATACTCTACCAACAACATCACTTTCTTAGTAAGAATATGAATATACTGCAAATTCTAAAACATTACTAGAAAATAAATAAAACTGTAATTGATAGTTCCTTGCACACACCTCAAGATCAAATTTATGATATTGAGACATTTTTTTTATTTTGGTCAAGTATAATATGATTTTTAAAATTTTATGATACAAAGTTTGATCCAAAACCTCATTATATTTATGGATCTTGATTTTACATCCAACCATGATTAGAATTGAATATAGTTTTTAATATTGTATGTTAAACTTTTTCAATATCACCTTACATGTTTTTATTGTGAAATAAAAGTGTATTAACTGTTTTTGTTGACCCTTATCCTAGAAAATTATGTGAGTTCAATGATCATCATAATCTCAAACTTTGAACACATCAAATTTATAAATTATTCCATAGATTACTCATTACTTCTATCAAATATTATATCAATATTGTTTACATGTACTATAAACAACACTCATTTTAATGACTCCATATAGTTGTTTTTATCAACACCATATCCCTTGAATTCCAGATTCTTCATGTGTTAGACCAAATGATCATACAAAGATCATGGTTACAACTTTAAGTAATACAAATATTTCTTCAAATGTCATAACTCCCATTTATCATCACCAAGCATGAATCCTTCCAGCTTCTCAACATATAAACAATCCTTAATTTCGGAATCAATTAATTATATCCTTATATCTATTTGATATATCATGAAACATAATTGAATTGGTATCACTAATAAAAACTAAATAAATTTAATCCTTTCCACTAGTTAAATATTCACATCAAGGTCTATGACTTTAATTTGATTACATCATTTTATTTTTTTTCCAAATAATATTACCCTAATTCTTAAATTTATTATTAAATAACCATTTCATTAAAATGATGTTGTGATATTTTTGTCTCTTTAGATGATCTTATGTTTGATTCTTCAATATTTTTTTAAACTCTTAATTCATGGGTTTAAACCATGAATAACCATTCATTAATTCTTAAAATGAAATTTTCTTCACCTATGATCAAAATATGTATACTTGAAAGTTCTCGTTATACATGTTTATGTTGTAGAAATCTTGTTATAAATTAAGTTAGATTATTTAATCTAAACTCTTACCATCCTCCTTTGAGTCTATATTGACTCACTACAATACTTATTTCGTCCATTGATTCAACTTTATTGTCTTCTTCCAGTAATATAATTTTAGGTTCTTCTAATTTTTTTTCAGAATTACCCTCTTCATCACAAATATCATTCAGATATAAATTTCTATATTTATTTCCATCATTTTATTCAAAAATTATGGCATCATTTCTATCAATGATCCTGTTGAGTCACTTATTGAAACACTTTTGGATTTACTGTTGGTTGAGTAGTTGATAAATTCACCTTAATCTAATATATCACTATATTTACATTATGTTATTTTATTATATATAATAAAAAAAATTCTTGTAAATAATATTGAGAGTTTTAGAGTCAGTTTTATTCTTTGAAAATTTTCATACCGTTTCATTTTTTTCTAGGACTTAAGAAATCCATATTTTATGTGTCAACCACTATCTTCCCCACCTACTTCGAATAATTTCCTGAGATACCACAGTATAATAGTAGTGTCTTCACCATGTTTTTAACCATTCAATTAACCCTTTAAATAACAACATTTTTTCATGTAGTTATTATCAATGAAACATCATTATTAATTCTTTATTTCTCCAAATAATTTTAGATTGAAATTGAATGTACTCTATACATTTGTTCTTTTTTTTGATTTTGATCATCCCATTAGTTTTGTATCATTCCTCTAATTATTTTATTCTATTACATATCTTCTTAGTTTTCATGAAAATTATGAATCTAATAATACTGCAACCATCTACAACAAGATGAAATATTTTTATTATCATGTCCCAACATGTGTCATATGGAGACACACATTATCATAAACCAAATTAAGCATGTCTAAATTTATTATCTTATTAGAAATCTAAGGATTTAATAACATATATTACTAATTTTTTTTATCATTATCCACATATATATTGTCGTGTTTTTTATAACAAAGATAACTTCTATATATTTTCATAGTTTATACAAACCATTAAAATAGATGGTATATTTTTACTATATTGTAAAAATATAATAGTATGATTCTTAATATTATAGTTTTAATTTCACTATAATAGTTGAAAACTAGTTTTTATTGTTTTAAAAACCAGAATAACAAATTAAATTTTTTTACTTGAACAAAACCCTACTAGAAATGTGCATAATAGTCACCACCACTGTATAGTGGTTTTGAACATATCATGGTCTGTATAGGCGTGATCCACTATATAGTGATAGTCACTATACTTTGATTCTATGTATGGATTTATACCTATTATATTATAATTCATGGTTTTAATTCCTTATCCTATTGAGACCACTTTGTATATGAAGTTGTATTTTTTGTTAACAATTGTCAATACTAGTGAAAATGAAGAAGGAGCTCCAAAGTTAATGGAGGATGGTTGAAGTGGTGATTCCTGGAGAATTTTTATGGATTCAAATAATTGGATTCCACTCATGGGAAATTATCTAGGTGGTTGAAACAATTCGATTATTGTAATGATCCTAAATTCAAGGAAGTCATGTCAAAGGCGACACATTGTTTATTACAATAAAGTATTATCCATTTGAGGATGACTAAAGTGATCTAAGATTCATGTTCTGAAAATAAAATGAAAGAGGAAAATAGAAGGAAGTGTGAATGGGTTAGTTTGAAGTGCTAAGGTGGCCAAGTACTTATATTGAACACTTTGTTTTTAACTAATCATATTATGTGGTTTACATCAAAAAATTGGCCAGCCTACTTTCCAACCCAACAACCTTAACCCTAGGAACATTTTGAACATAGGGTTAACTGCGCCTAGCCTACAGGTTAGCCCGTAGGCAGTATGAAAGCCTTTTGTAGGACATAGGAGTGTACAGGGAAAATCCCATGCATTGTTGGGCCAAAGCCCATGTAGAGGGTGGGTGCAGAGTGCACCCATAGAGAACACGACACATGGTGGTATTGTGGAGGGATAGTGAGTAATTTGGGCAGTAGATGGAGTGTCTTGATACATAAATCTTAGCTCCCCTGAATATTGGTTTCGATGCGGGACAAATAGAAGAAGGTACTATTCATAACTTAAAAAACAGAGACATAATCATGGAAAAACATCTCATCTACGCTCATGATCTAATCACCACCATCCATCTCATCCACACTACTAATGTTTGAACATGGACTGTTTGATCCTCCCACGACATTTGAACTAGAAAGCATCATCATCTTACTCCTCCAGCACTCACCGATGCTACTAATATTCACTAGAGTTGATGAAGATCCATGGTTGAATCACCATGGAAGATCATTTGACATAGTGTGGGCTACTGGATCATACTGAGACCTTGCATGCAATCTTTGTCTTGCATGCATGAGTATAACTTGAAGAAGAAGGTTCGACTGAAGCAAGTGAAGCAGTAAGTCTATGTGGAATGATTCGTTCTTGATTTAAAAATAAAGATTGCATGAAATATTGAATTAATTCATGCGATAACATATGAGATAAGGCCACACCCATGAAAAGGGAACACCTAAGAATCTCAGTATATCTATGACGTAGGTTTGAAGATATTAAAAAGAGAAGATCTCGGCCGATTGAAGGGGAGGATTTAAAGATTATATTTCACAGTATTTAAAACGTGGAAAAGTAAGTGATCCCTGCCTATAATAGTAGAGTTCCTGAGCTGAGAAGAAGAAGCTACCTCCCTCCCCATATTTGAGTTATCTTGTTCAAAAATAGATCACTCCCTGGTTTAATGTTCTTTACGAAGGAGAAAGGATACCCACAAGCCTTTACAACTTTGTGAAGTGGAGACCCCACAAGACTTTGACATGTTCTACACACTCCCTAATATATTTGTGAAGAAATTATATGCTTATCATGAACTGGTTACTGCAAACATGTTACTGGTTTTCTCAAACCCTCATCATTATTTATGAAGTCCATGCCACCGTGATCTAGTGTTTGAGTCTTGTACTCCCATTGTGCATTTCGAAGACACCCAAACCATGAATCCCTTTAACGAAGAAGAAGACACTTAACCCATTGGTTTCACAAATAAAAGGTGATAACATCCTTCTAGTTGCACGATATGACTATACTATTTTAGGGGTTTATGTTTAGTGAAGAAGTAGATAACATGATGATGGGAATAACATGTTTTCATTCACTTATGTGCATCCTTTGAAGAATCCAAAAACTGTGCATGGTTGTGGATCATGAAAGAAGGATAATTTCATGAAAACATACACTCATATGTGGGAAGAAGAGAATACAATATGGGTCTAAAGGTTTTATTCATTAGGGTTTACAAACAAGAAGAATAAGAAGTGTAGAGGAAGAGTTCTACCAAATTCCCACATGCATGATTTCTTGCATATATGAAAATAATAAAGAGTTAATTCAGATGTTGAAAAATGAGATGATCCTCATTGGTTGAAAAATCACATATGTACTTGTAATTCTATCCATAAGAAGAAGAATTGTGCATTTGGTTTTTCAATGAAGAAGAGAGAAGAAGAGGTTGGTTACTCACATGCTGCTAAGAAAGTAGCAAGTGAAGAAAGGAAGAACAAAGTAGAAGTGTGACATTCAACATGTCTCAACTGGTGGGAAAACCTATTGGTATTTAACACCATTTTCAATAAGAAAGAATACTGTCTTCAAAGGCAGTATAAGGAACTAGTAAGGAGCTACAAGTTGGACTATGTCATTACTAGTTCAGGAAGATAGGATTGTTTCTCTTCCCCCTACAAAGTGTAGGGACTCACACTGGCTAAAGGATTAATTTCTTATCCAAACCACTATAACTGTTACTGAATTATTTTGGA
The DNA here is from genome assembly GCA_963277665.1 of Viscum album. Classification (NCBI taxonomy): domain Eukaryota; kingdom Viridiplantae; phylum Streptophyta; class Magnoliopsida; order Santalales; family Viscaceae; genus Viscum; species Viscum album. The sequence goes on along the minus strand of OY728119.1, from coordinate 1,942,015,838 downwards.
GAATCCATGTATTGGTCATCACCATACATGGAAAGGATCTATCTACTCTTAATGAGTAGTGAACATTGTAAAAATATCATGATTATATTTTTACTGCTTTCTATTATTGCATGCGACATGGAAAAGAGAATAAGAGAATCATGATCCTTACAGGTCAATAGGTACATGAATAAAAAGTTGGAATTTGTTTAAAAAGTTACCAACACTGATTCACCCCCTCTCAGTGTTAGGTATATCCTAAAATTTTCTCTCATATCCTACTATAAGGTATCATTATTGATTTGATTATCATATGATGAGAATTTAGGGAAGCTGAATGTCTAAATAATTTTTTTAAAGTTAAAAATATATTACAAATGAAAGATAAGTGTTATAAAAATTTTAATTTTTGAAAATTTTCTGTCAATATATCCAAATGTTTATAATATAAAGTTTAGCCTTGGATATATAAATAATTTGGATCTTTTTGTTTATGTTAATTGAGATGCTGTGAAAATCCTTGAGGATGAACCACTGTTACTATTTCACTCTCTTACTCATTAAATGAAGGTTCTAGAAAACCACGGGGGAAAAGAGGATCCTTACTAAGAATTGGAAGAATTATCTATACCATGGATACCATAGGAGGAATCATCACATTTGTTTCTTCTAAGTGATCACTATTATTCTCATGGAAAATAGTTATAAAAAATTCAGTATCAATAAAGAAAATGGTACTACATTCTTAATTTATATTATTAATTCTTATATGAATTAAGCATCATATATATTTATAATAATTATAAAATGTTTTATTTGGATAAGTGTGATACACTCCAAAAAACATTCGAGGTATCAGATCCACATTCATCACAACTGGGCTAAATTATCAAATTCATAATGAAGATAAAATAATAATAATAATCCAATTATAATGGCATAACAAATGAAAAAATGGATATTATTTATAATTGTTTCCAAAACCATGGAATAAATAATATGTGAAATTGATTTCATTTTATAAAATTTATAATACCATGCCACAAAGTATTCAACACAACCATAAATGTTTTTTGTAAACAATAGACTATTTTTTCAACATCACTATGTTATGGTGAATTGAGCACTATGGTGTGGTGATATCCTCTATAAAGATAGAAAACTATATATTATATGTTAACTAGAAATGTCTTGAAATGGATTCTCCTATAAAAAATATTCATGTTATATATTTTTAACATGAAAGAACCATGTTATGTTTTATATTTAAAACAATGTCAAACATGGATTGGATCTACCCATAATTTTTTTCTATGGTATAACCATATAACTAAAATGTTCATAGTTTATAGTATAACTATAGAACAAAAAAAAGTGTATTTACACTATATCATGTCCCATAAAAAATGGTTTCCAATAATTTCATAGTGGTAATCTATGGTGTGTATAATTTTAAATAAAGTCATATTTCTTAAAATTATCAAAAACCATAATTGGATCCACCACAGAGGGTCCGAGATAAATATAAGGGGGTTTTAAGACAACCCAAAAACATTTGTTTGATGTTATAAAAGATTAAAAATTGTAAATGGTGACTAATTTATAAACATTTTATAAATTATGAAATGAGGTGAAATATAAAAGTGTTTATATTTATTTACTTATAGTTCATAAATGATATGATAAAATGCTTATATTCAAATGCCTCATTTGAAATTATTTAAACCATGAAAAAAATGTTAAGTATGATTTGATCTATGTTTTAAATAAAAATAATTTTTAATATTTATTTTATGTGAATTGTTTACATAAAGTTTGAAATTTTTATATGGTTATAAAAATTATCATGAAATACCACATATTTTGTATATGATGGAGTTTATATCAAATTCCATTTAAATTAATAATATAAAAGATTTCATATTAGTGTAAATAAAAAAATTATATTTATTATTTTATATAATGTGCATAAAGAATAGTAAAATTATTAATTATGTATTATTTTCTACTATTTATTTAATATTAATCAATGCTTTTATGAAGACAAAATTGTGAATTTTTCATTTATTTAGTATTATATCATGATTTATTGATAGGTGGATAATTTTTATGTTATGAATAAATGTATTATTTAGTTTATGGTGTTAAAATAATTTTTTTTAAAATTATCATACAATCATTTAATGAGTTACATGATAGGTATGACAAATGATTTAGTTTACTTCTAATTTCACTTCGTAATATTAATGGGATATAAACTTGAATGTAAAGGTTTACGATAGTTTATAAATATTATGTTTTATAATTATGATGTAATTGAGGTATATATTGTATAAATTACTAGGGTTAGAGGGACATTGGGTCATAATACTCACTATCATTAGATATTTGGCTATGTTTGAAAATAGGTGTTGACCAACTATTTCTCCATACTTCCTCATATAAGGATTATGGAATTAATATGATTCTAATAACTTACATGAAATGATTTCATATAATTCATGAATGTGTTAAATTTTTATGTGTGTAAATGTAACATACTTTTACCATCTTTTAGATATTTATTAAACCCTTTCCTTTGATCACCTTTTGTCTGGGTGTTTTTATGGCTATCATCTATAGTTTTTTGAGTAATATGGGTGTTCTATAAGGAGTTTCACCATGTACGGTAAGGGATAAAACATTGATAGACATGATATTGTGGGGATTATTTGGATATATCATATGTATTTTTAATGCCTCTTCTAATTTTGGAATGGCTATGGCATGGAGGAGAGCTATGACATTGAGTTGGTTGTGGCGTCTCTTCCATTTTGGGAGTAGCTGTGGCATGATGAAGTGGGTTTAACCATATCCTTACCCCAAGTAAATATTATTTGAGAGAGGTATACTCTATGGATTCGGAAGTCTGGTTGGGATGAGGGTGACTATGGCTTAGTCTCCATCACTCCATCATAGTCTGGTCATTTCTCCCCATTTCCGTGCCATGGAAATATGGACTCTACATGGTATGTTGTTTTTCATGAGATTAAATAAAAAACACCTATTTTATATTCCAAAACTACCATTCAACCCTAATATTATCCTTTGGATTTTAGAGGCTTCTAAAAGGTGATTTTGGATCCTCTAACTAATATTTTTTAGACCAAAGTCCCAGAGGATATGATTGATCTCCCTATCTTAAGGGAATCTTATCTCATATGAAATTATCCCTTCCTATTATCAATCCTTATTATATATTGATAGATCCAGATGTGGTTGGTGAATGAAAACATTTATGTGATAGATCTTGATTCTAGGAATTCTTGTTTGACCATCCTTGCCTTTGTTTCTCCATAGGCAGTTCCCATTTTAGGTGATTGATCATTTGATTTTGTGATAAAATAGAGGTTGTTTCATAATTATTTTATTACATTTGAAGCCTTAATTTATTATTTTATTTGAAACTTATTTTCAATTTATTCCCATTATTTTAGATGATTTGAATCTTGGTTTTAAAAAGGCATGTATTTTTGAAGTAAACCCCCAATTTCAAAGGCATTGATTAACTATGTTTATTTTGAGAAAGGAAAGATTTAAATGAAAAATTATTAACGAAATGATTTTATTATAATTCTATAAAAATGGTTTTAAATGTGTAATTAATTTGAAAGGAATGAATTTGATGAAAAAATTATGATTTGGATTTTGAAACTGAAATGGTTATTTAACCTTGAAGTTGGATAATCTAATTTTGAATGATGATTTGAATTTAATAAAATTTATTTTCCCATGATTGATTAATTTAAATAAAATGTGGGCTTGGGTAGTTAGTGGCTGATTGGGAAAAGCATGCTACAATTATGACTCCCTATTAATGGATTGATAATGAAAACTCTATCTAAACAAAATTTGGAATGATTTCCTAAATTGGGTGTTTATTGATTATCTTGATAGCCTGACACATAGGGATATGTGCACACATAATTTGAGCTATAATGATTGAATTAGTTGTGTGGTGATACTAGAGAAAAAAACCAATGAACCCTAGGTCTTATTAATATTTTGTTTAGTTTTGACATTATTATTATATGAAACTAATCATATACTTATGTTATTCATGATCTTTCTATTTTATGATTTTTACTTAATTCTATTTTTGATGTATCTTCCATCCTCTTGTTTTGAAATCATATTTGATTGATAAGTGTGAAATTTATTTTCTATGACTAATACTAAATTAAATTAAAGTATATAAAGTTTATTTGTGTTGGAACTGCTAGTGGAATACTTGGTGGGATGATACAAGGTTGTTTAGATCACACCTTTACTTTTCCTTTGAGATTTTGTATATTATTTTATGCCAATTCCAAGAAAAATGAAATAACCACTCAGAGTTAGAGGGTGTTTTTTGATTCATGGGACCCTGGAGTGATGGTGGTGATGGGTCAAGCTATGATCAATTTTTCACATGGTGATTTTGAGACCTTGTATTTAGGTAAGTTATGTCATTTTACTTAGATGATTATTTTCTTTGGGATTTGTATCTATCTATATATGGTACTTTCCTCTATGAGGAGAGTTTACCATTCTAACTATTTATTATTTTTTCTCTTCCGTTGTTCTATGTTCGTTGTTTTTTCTTAAGGAAATACCCATTCCCTATGACATCTTTTTTGATTCAAATTGTTTGTCTCAAACCCATGGAAATTGGGAACACCCTTCAATCTATGTTAGTACGAATTGGGGTATTAGTGTACCAAGGTATCTAGGTTAGTTTATGAAAAAATTGTAGAAAAGGTAGGTTGTTCATATTTCCTTAATGTTAGTATAGAGTTGAGATGTCTTGGTAGAAAGAAGGTAGGACTTTTGAGAATTATGGTGTAGTTACAAGCGAGTTCCTAGACATCTCTCATCATAGAAAACCTTGAGTCACCATAGGTGATTGGAAAAGGAATCCTTGAGAAATAAATGAATCTAATTATAGTCTTCCCAAAATTTGATATGATTAAATTGAAATCCCAAAATATTTAATTATATTTATGATTTTTTATTCCTATATCTCTTATTTTATATGATGATCTACACTTATTTATTGATAGATTTTGTTGTTTCCTATTAATGTTGTGTAGTACCATGCCCACAAGAAGACATTTGAATAGACCTCGGGAGGGAGATTCTAATGAACCATGGTAAAAAAACCCTCACTTTGGTCATAATATCATCGTTCTTTTAGTGTGTGTTGTCCAAAATTTGGGGTAGGTAGCTACACCGGTTCCTATTTAGGCTCTGGTAGTAGAACCTCAAAGGGATAAAACTAGAGATCATGATCAAGAGTTTCTTTAGAAAAAATCACCTTATTTCCAAGTCTTGAATGATCCTCAAGAGGTAGTTTATTTGCTGAAAATATTGAGTTTCTTTTCAAGTTATTCTAAACAAATGATTCAATAATGGTGAAATCTAATACCATCAATATTGAAGGGCTTAAGATGAGGTGGTAGGATTCAATAGTTATTTTAAAGAAAAAATAAGTCTTAGAGTAGAAATAATTCATAACCCTATTTATAGATTAGTTATATCCATATTCAATGTTTTTAGAGAATTTAGTGGAGTTTCTTAGCCTATAACAAGGTGATAAAATGACAAATCAGTATGAAAACTATTTTTCTGAACTTGTTCAGTTTTCTCTTGAGTTGGTAAAAAATGGGAATTTAAAGACTCAAATGTTTGAGATGATACTTATTTCTAATATACGATCTCCGATTTTTATAATGAATATCACATATTATATAGGTATGAGTGATAGATCATTGAAGGATGAGCTTGACCTGGTTGGAATGTCAGGGTTGATAGGAGTTACTCCTACTCCTAGTGGTGATTTTATTGATTCCTTAAAAAAATAGGCAGTGTGTTGAGTCTCATAGTGGATCACAATTGTAGGCATCATCAAAATCTCATGTAGGATTGAGAATATGGCCTTTGACTTTCTTCTAGTGTGGAAAGTTTGATCATTCAAAGTGGGTTTGTACTAAGGCACCAAAGATTTGTGGTTTGAGTGGTCACTAAGGCCACCTGTAGAAGTTCTTTCATGAATTTTCTTCCCTGTGTAGTGACATGGGAACATAAGCTCCTAGTGGTACTAAATTGTATTTAGATTTTTAAATAACTAAGGGGTTCCAACCCCAATCATATAAAATAAAGCTTCTTCATGTCATTGAATAATCTCCAAGGTAAATGGGTGAGAGTTCAGTGACGGTGAGATAGTACATCACTATAGATTAATCCTTAGTTAATACTTTATTTGATACTGGTACATCTCATTTATTCATATTGATTTTCATTTTGAATTATCTAAATATTCCTATGGATATTTTTTCATATGTGATGGAAATTTTTATGCCTTTTAGAATATAGAGAGAGAAGGGTCTTTGATTCCAGGCCTAAATCTTCTCTTAACCAGAGATTGAGCTCACTAGGGTTTTTCTGGTTCTCAATAAGAAACCATTAAATTTCATTATTGGGATGGATTGGATGACATTCCATAAATCCCAAATTGACTGTTATCTTTGGTGGGTCTCCTTTATTGCGCCTAATGGGGGTGTTCCATGTCACCCTAGGAGAGTGGGACCCATGGTTGAGCAGAGCCGGACAACCTTTTCCAGAGTTAGAAAAAGTGATATCTATTTTTCATTTGATCCTGAGGAATAATCTTTGAGTGAAGATATTCCACCATTAATCATTGAGTTTTCCAACATGTTTAAATCTATATTTTTTGGTTTGAAATTAGTAAGGGAATTAGATTTCTCTGTTTACTTGGTACTAGGTACCAATCCCATACCCATTCCTTCATACCTAATGGAACTACCTGAATTGAAAGAGTTAATGACACAAGTAGATGATTTGTTGGATAAAGTCTTTATTCAACCAAGTGTGTCACCATGGGAAGAACACATGATATTTATAAAGAAAGCTAATATAACACTTCACCTTTGTATTTATTATTGGAAAATCAATGGATTCATGATAAAGTACAACTATTTGTTACCTAAGATTAATGATTTGTTTGTTATATTGAATGGGGAAAAGTTACTCTTAATGATTGATCATTGATCAGGTTATCAATAATTAAGAATTAAAGAATTTGAAATATGAAAGACCACCTTTAGAAGCAGGTATGTACATTATGAGTACCTTTTTATGATTTTTGTGTTTACCAATATTCATTTAGTTTTTATGGTGATGATAAATCCGATATATTCCATAAGTATCTCGATTCACTCATGGTGGTCTTTTTGGATGACATATTAGTTTACTCTGAAACTGAGGAGGATTATATGATTCATATGAGGGATGTTCTATAAATTTTGAAAGATCACTGACTTTATTTTGAGTTATAGAATTGTTATTTTAGGATTCAGTAAGTGAAGTTATTAGTACCCATTATCTCAAAACATTGTATTTTAGTTGATACTGAGAAGGGGAAGACTGTTATGAGTTGGAAAAAGCCACATATTGTTTTCAATATTGAGAGTTTCTTAGGATTAAGAGTGTATTAATTATGATTCATAAAGGATTTATCAAATTTAGAATCTCAAATGAATTCTCTCACTTGGTAAGGAGTAAAGTTCTCATTGGATTCAAAGTGAAAATATTCCTTGTGGATTTAAAACTTATTTTTAATTATATGACCTTATTGAATCTTCTAGAGGCTAGGTAGGGCCATATTATCTTTTTGATGAATCAAGTTTGAGTTTGAACTATGTTCTCTTGTAGGGTGATCATGTGGGGGCCTACAGTTCCTAAAAGAATAGGTGAAAAAAGAAGAATGATCTTAATCATGATATTGAACTAAAAAATATGATGAAATATCTTAATAGTTAGAATAATTACATTTTAATAGAATTATTTACCTTGTTTTATGATCCCAAAATCCTGAGTTATATCTTCTCTAATAAATATTTGAATATATGAAAGAGGAATTTGGTGGAGTACCTCCAGTCTTTTTGATTTCGGCATTTCTTATACCCCTAGCAAGGATAATTTCGTTTCCGATTCCTTGAGCATAAAGATTCAGACCCAGGATACGAAAGAATCATTAGAAGAGTGTAATTTGATAGAAATATCATCTCATATACACTTGTGAGTATATAAGGATAAGTCTGAGATTATTTTTGAAATAGTGTAGTTGACCTCCCCACTTCTTGAGACGATACTTCAAGATCAGCAGCTTAATGATGAATTCCGTGGATTTAAAGACTCTATTTATAATGAGGAAATTATTGGTGATTGGTCTACAATAACCCTTATCTTTATTAAACATTAATTCATGATTTATTACCTAAGGATACAATTAATACAACATGAAACATCAATAATTCTAGTGTATTTTTTAATTAGGTACATTACATAATAAATTAAAATAGAAAATACATCAGCTTTGTTGAAAAATTCCTTAACATAATCATAATATTCCATTTCTTTTAAAACTACAATGGATAACCTAGGGAAATATATAAGAAATGGGTGAGCTATAAAGCCTAGTAAGGGAATAAACATGGAATAAGGTAAAAAAAATTAACAATATGAATATCAAATGTGAATAAAAGGAATATTAATAATAATCTATGATATAGAATGATAATCATAACCTGAGAAATGTGGAAAAAACTTAAAACAATGCATTATAAATATAGATCAAGGATAAATTCCAAGACATCATGATGGAAAAAGTCCCATAAAGTGTAGTACCTTCAGTTTTTGGTATGTAACACTTTGTTGAAGCTTTTTAGGTGCATAAAGTATAAGGGTGAAGTTTAGGAGAGTTTGGAGAACTTTTAAAGTGTTTTAGGGGAATTTCTTTAGGTTAAAAGGTGGCTTATGGTTTTTGGATGTCATGAAACACTTATATTAAACCGTTCACAGTTAGTCAAGGAAAAAAGAGTTGGTGCACAAATGACACACTATTTTTCAAAATCATGTGGATGTATAGTAGTAATTGTGTGCTTTGAAGTGTGGATTTTATCTTTTTGACGTAGTGGCTTCAGTATGGTTGGCGCATAGTTTGGTGACTGTGTGAGGAAAATGTGTGAGTTATCCCATAATTTATAAGTAAGAGGATGGTTAGTACACAATTTATCTAACTGTGTGACTAAACCACATGCGGGTCAAAAGTTAGATCCTTAAATTATGGATCTAACATGTTTTGGCTCTATGTGCCTCATTTTCCTCCCAAAATGGCCCTAACTCAGTATTTTGGTCTCTAAAAATTTGTATAACCTCTCATAATAAAATTTTAAGTGATCCAGATTCACCCCTTAGTGTGTTGAAGTTTGATTCTTGTGGCAAGGCTTCGTTCTTCATCGTTCTTGATGAGTTTTCTTAGATCTACGTCACCAATCTCTCAGTTTTTTAGATCTATGCCTAATTTGGGTAGATATATGGTTTTGGATACCAAATATCTTTAGATTTGGTCTTGGTGATGATTGGGGAATAGATCTATGGTGGGTTTGTGGAGATTCAACACTTTTTTGTGACATTTTTTTGTGTCGTTTACCATTTTCTCCATAACTCTAGAGGTAGGTGACTTCACTCTCGACTCCTCTATTTTATAACTTGAAGGATTATTTTCAAATTTATTTCTTTTATTTAAATTTATTATTTATTCACTGTGAAATAATTTTTGAAACCCCCTTGAGTGATGGTTTGTCGAAAGTGGGAAATTTGGGGTTTTGTTGGAAAGTGTTTTGATAACAAGATTTTAAAATGTTTATTTTAAAATAATTGTTGGTTTTTATGCATAGAAAAAGGTTTAAAAAAATAAATAATGTTTTTTATTGAATTATTTTAACACACTAGGATTTGGCATGAGTTGGCATGGTTGTGTGGTGTGTGTTCATATGCATTTGGATGGATAAGGGCATAAAGTACCCCCAACAAATGGTTGAAAAAAATATGGGCATGAAGTACCCTCATAAAAGTGGTACACTAAGAGATGGATTAGTGGAAGGATAACTCACCACTCATTAGTATAGTGAGGTCCATGGATTTCATGCGTGGTTGGTTGTTTGGTTGTGTGGAAAGAAAGGGGTTATGCTAGAATATAATGTTAAAATATTTAAAGAATTTTTTATACACATTCCTTGGAAACTGTGTACCATTGATTTTTTTATAATTTGATATAAACTGTTTTAGAAATAATTTTATATAATCTATTTTATATAAATGTTTCTATCATGTTCTATCCTAGTGGTGTGAGTTGGGAAGTCATTGGGGAGAACCTACTGAGTTTTATTACTCACTCCTGATTTGGAACTTTGGTTCTTCTGAAGATGTCATCTATCAAGATACAAGAAAAGGTAAAGTATTACACATCTTTATCACTACTTCGTGATACTTGGGTTGTTTGGTGGAGTTGATATTGTAGCATGTGGAGCTGTTGAGTTGTTGTCATCTTGAGTTTTATTGGCTTTGCAGTCTTCTAATGTTTACTTTGATGTTAGTTTGTCTTATTTCATGTTACTTTTTTTTGGATTTGATAGAAATGAAATATTTGAGTCATATTTCATTTTTATAATGCATCATGTAGTGTTTTTATTTTGTTACAGTTGTGTTGGGAAAAAATCCCTGAAGGCATCATTGAATCATTTTTGAGGTGATTGTGTTTGTTGACAAAGTGGACATCTGAGTTTTTATTGTTGACAAAGCAAAACAATGACATAAAAATTTGTTGACAAAGAGGATTTCATGATGGAATGTCGAGTTCAAGAGCTAAGGTCAATGATCCATGTTTGATTCATGAACTTCGACAAAAGGAATGGATGATCTGGAGGCGGTACAATTGAACAAATACAAGGTGGCACCGTTTTCCAGTGTTTGCCAAATTTTTGGGCCTAAAAATCGAAAAAAGGAAGAAAAGTGTTTTTGGCAAAGGGACTTGCGCGCCAAGGACTTGGAGTATAGAAAACTTGCGCGCCATATTTTTTTCAAGATCAGAAGACCAAAATATGTCAAAGTAAACAGGTTCGTGCAAGTTTGGGAGTTGGTCGTGCAAGTGTCTAGCAGGACAGAAGACTTGCGCGCCGAGACTGGATCGCGCAGGTGACTTGCGCACCGTCGCGCAGGGTGGTCAATTTGCCTATAAATACTGGACCACCCCTCTTCATTCGAAAACTGGAGTTCAACACTTTGAGAAATTAGAGCTCCTGTCGCGCAGGTGTGGTGGTCGCACAAGTGGTGTGTGTGGTCGCGCAGGTGGGACTTGCGCGCCAGGGTGATAGTTGCGCGCCAGTGTTTGAAGCTGCGCGCCAGTGTGGAGTTGCATGCCAAAATTGGATTGGGTGCAAAAGGAAGAGTGTCGTGCAAGTTTGGAGTTGAAGAAGGTTGTGTCACGCAAGTGTCTGAGGAGGACTTGCGCGCCCGTTGAGACTTGCACGCCGATACTTGCGCGCCGAGATAGACTTGTGCGCCAAATAAGGTTTGGTTCTAGCGGTGATTTTCAGGCTGCGTGGAAGCTGGTAGTTTTCCTGATACCTTCGGTGCAAAGAGATATTCATCTACGGGTGAAAGTTGTACTTCAAAAGAGCATCTACATATAGAGAAAGATGCATTCTTTCATGCAAGTGAAGAGACCTAGAGGTCTATAAACTGTGAGTGGATTCCTTCCAAGAGCAGTGAGCAAAGGAAGAGAAAGAAGGTGATCCTCTCCACTGGTAGTGAGCCAAAGAGAGAGAAACAGGGAGTGAACCTAAACATTGTAAAGGCAGTGAGCCTAGGCATAGTAGTGATCTAGCCCGAACTTTGTATCCACATCTAGTGAAGAATAGTGAAATTTGGTACGACCGGCAACTTGTCGGCGTATGCTCCTTGGCCCTAGCCCAGTGAGGGTGAACCATGTAAAAATCTTTGTGTCTGCCTGTTTTCTTCCCTGCATTACATTCAAAGTATCATCCTCAGATAAAGAAGAAAAGAAGTGGTCATAATAATCACACGAGTGCAAACAAAGTGACCCTTGTAATAAAGAGGTCAAGATCCAGTGGGGCAGGAAGAACTTTGCGAAAGAATATCCATACCCTGATTCACCCCCCTCTCAGGGTATATAGGCCCCTATTGGTCAAAACAAGTTGTCTATTGGTTTTTTGTTGTTAAATGGAAAATCTTCCCCCAAATTGAAAATAAATCCCTTGACATTTATTTCCAGCCTTTGGAATCTTGGGGATGTCTCCTAAGGCCTAGTAATGTCTCACTACCATCTTAAGTAAATGAAAAGGGGTGGGGTGTTACAAATGGTATCAGTTTTGTTCAGTTCAAAAGTCTATTTGAGTCAAATGGTATCAACTTGTTTCTTTCCTTGTGAAACAAGTAGTCAACAGTTATGTCAATCATGGAGTTGAAGTCATTCTTCTCTATTCCCTGAGTTGGGATCAAAGAAAGGAGTAGGATTGTTGTGACTTGAAATATAGAGCATTAAAAGATGTAACCATCCTTTTTATGATGAAATTTATTTTACTAGAGATTAGGGTATAAAAGTATTTTGGGGACAATTATAGGATTGGGAATATCATTGTCATGGGTTTATCCATTGATATGATAAGGACATGCATTAGAGTAATGGATTTCCACTAGGAGTGCATAAATCATTTTGAGTAATGATTCTTGATTTTTTGAAAAAGTGTGGATTTTTGAAAAATGATGATTTTTTTTTCAAATGAATGAATTTTAAAAGAGAACGGTTTTCATATTTTGGAAATGGTTTGATTTTCAAAAAGTAAGTAAATATTTTTTAAAAAATGGTTGAATATGCTAATGGTTAATTTTAGAAATAATTGTTTTCATAGTATAATGTTCTAGAATTTGAAATTGTAAGCCTTTAGTTGATATAGAGCGGCGCTTATGGCATGTTTTTTTGTATAGAATATGGCACCTAGTAGGCGTCTTAGAAACCAAATGAAAGAAGCTGCAGAGAATGTGGTTGCACCTGAGCCGCAAGTGAATCAAAAACTAGTTTAGAGTATCATCCAAGCATTTCAGGCTGTTGACATAGGGAACTAAATGTATAAGCCAAGGAAAGTGGATCATTCAGTCCTACTCTAGAAATATAATCCACCAATCTTTTGGGGTTATTCTGAACCCGAAAAGGTAGAGGTGTGGCTGAATTTGATGAATTGTATCTTCGAAATAATCAACACACCTATAGAGATAAAAGTACAGATAGTGATGTATATACTGGAGGATATTTCATGCTAGTGGTGGGATCTAGCAGTGTAGGATAAACTGGATCAAGGTCTTGGTTGGGTGTATTTTGAGAATTTTTTCAACAAACAATTCTATCCTCACATGTTCAAGATTTAGAGAACGATGAAATTATTTAGCATGAAGTAGGAAAATCTCTCTATCACATAGTATGCGGCTAAATTCAAGAATTTAGTTCACTTTTCACCTGCAGTTGCAACTAGTGCATCCTTGAGGCCACACATCTTTGAATCAGGCCTAAATGGGAGATTCACTTAAATATTCTTATGCTCTGTATTATGGACTATACATAGATTGTCAATATAGTGATGCTGGATGAAAGGGATATCTCAAGTGTTTGGGAGGGGGAAGTATGTTGGTACAAATGGGAACCAGTGGGAACTTTAATGTTGGGAGTAAGCGGAAGAGGGACACCTACTTCAAAGGTGGGAGTGTGAATCATAATCAAACAGTTGGATTAATTAATCTTCCTCTAAAACCCCTAAAAAAGATAGATGTTTCCAATGTGGCTCCTTTGACAACATGAATCAAGAGTGTATTACTCAACTAATAGAATTACATAATTATAATAATATGGGTCATCTTCTGCACTACTATCGTACTGCTCCAAGGTCAGGTGCTCGGGTCACTTATCATGTGTTGCAAGCATTGTATGCTTCGATGGGGTGAGGGAAGCAAAATCAATATCATAATAAGAACAAAGATAGTGATGGTGATTCTAGGAATACCATGACTCCATAATATGGGAAATCTCATTAGGGAAGAAAAGATCAATGTGTAGTGATGAAGAAATTATAGGGAGCTGAGTAGGTGATTGCTGATGATCAAGCTGGACCATCTAAGGTGAGAGGTACTATTATTTTGAATTCTACCCTTATAAAAGTGTTTTTTGATACTAGTTCATCGCATTCCTTCATAAATTCTCATGAATTTTATTTTTTGAGTTTAATACTTGAGATTATTCCCTATATGATAAAACTTCAAACTCCTCTTGGGGAAAGAGAATGTTGAGACTTTATGTATAGAGCCAACTCTATAACCATTGATAAAGGTAAACTAAAATTGGAATTCTTAGTGCTTGATATGGATTTATATGATGTAATCATGGGAATGAATTGTTTGAAAATGTTAAAGGATCACATAGAATGTTATAGAAGGATTGTTATTTTTTTTAGACTGAGGATGGCATCTATCATCTCTTTAAAAGATAAAAGGATATAAAGACAAGTGAAATGAAAATTTTAGCACTATTAGTGGGAATTATCTCATACCAATTGGCGGCTTTGAATTTGGAATCTATGGAATATATTGAGAATAGATGTTTTCTAGTAGTCATGGGCTAGTTTCCTGATGTGTTTCCCAGAAATTTATCCAGGTTACCACTATTAAGGGAAGTGGAGTTTATGATTGATCTCCTCTATAGGAATATTCATATCTCACTTATATCTTATTTAATGGAACCAACAGAATTAAGGGAAATAAATGTGTAGTTGGTTGAATATGAATGTAAGGGTTTTATTCAGCCAATCACATATCTATGGGCATCACTAGTCTTGTTCATGAAGAATGATGATGTAAATCTATGTTTGTTTGTGAATTATTATAAGATTAACCAATTTAAGATAAAGAACATGTATCCAATTCCACATATTTATGATCTTTTGGATCAATTGAGGGGAGCTCAGTAGTTCTCCAATGTTGACTTGTGATCAGGATATCACTAATTGTGAGTTCAGAAGGAGGATATTCCAAAAAAAGCCTTCATAAGAAAATATGTATATTATGGATACGTGGTAATGTATTTTAGTCTTATGAATGCACAAGAAGTCTTTATGCAATTGATGAATTAGATATTTCAGAAATATCTGAATTCTTTTGTGGTGGTGTTTGTGGAATACATATTAGTGTATTAAAGGATAAAGGTTTAGCTTGAGAAACACTTGGTGAAAGTGTTGGAAATATTGAGAGAACATTTTTTTATTCAAAATTATCAAATTGAAATTTTTTGATACAAGAGGTACGTTTTTTGTTCCATGTAATTTCTAAATGTAGTGTTTCAGTGGATCTGGAGAAGATAAAAGCTGTTATCTCTTGGAAACCATTAAAGAATGTATTTGAGATATGTTGTTTCCTTGGTCTAGCTGGTTATTAACAAAACTTTTTTTCATTAATTCTCATGACTACCTTCACCTATTAAAACTTTTAAAAAGAATAATGTTCCATTCTAATGGAGTGACAAATGTCCGAAGTATTTTCAAGATATAAAGGGTCACCTTACATTTGCACCAATATTGATTTTTCCAAAATCAAGACAAAGTTACATGTTGTATTGTGATGCATCAGGATCTTTGTTGGGGTGTGTTCTCATGAAAAGATACCATGTTGTTGATTACAGCTCAAGAAAATTGATGGTGCATGAGAAGAACTACCCAACACATGATTTGGAGTTAGCTGCAATCATCCATACTTTAAAAACATGTCATCATTATCTATTTTGTGATAGATTTACTGTGTTCATGGATCAAAAGAGCATGAAACATATTTTCTCATAATGGGATTTGAATCTACAAAAAAGGATATGTATGTAGTATCACCAAATGTTTGAAATTGAATTAATTTATGCACTAGGTGAAGGTAATTCAGTGTCCGGTTTATTAAGTAGAAAGTCACATACTCAGTTAGTGAAAGAATATTTAGATGAGTAGTATATGATGTCGATCCTAGATGGAATGCACATGGAATTTGAAGACTGAGGTGATATTGTGGTTTTATTTCTGGTTTCTCTTGTTCCTAATTTGGTAAATATAGTAAAGGAAGACCATATATCTGATATATAATGTGTTGTAATGAGTTTAAAACTCTATTGTGGAGATACCATTGAGGATTTAAGGCTAGATGAGAGTTCAATTTTATAGTTTTGAGATCATATGGTCGTACCTATAAATTTTCAAGAACAAATTCTTCATACATACCGCTATTTTATATGGGCTATTCATCGAGGAATACAAAAGATGTATAAGGCATTGAAAGCACAGTTTTGGTGGGTATACATGAAAGGGAATGTGGTTGAGTTTGTTTCAAGACTCCCAACTTTCCAGAAAGTTAAGATAGAACATCAGTGACCATCAGGTATGTTATAACCATTACCTATTCCAATGAGGAAATGGGAGTAGATAGCTATGGATTTTGTTACATTCCTCCTAAGAATAGTTCAGAAGCATGATTCCATATGGGGTGATTATGGATTGGATCACAAAGTTAGCCCATTTCATCCCAATTTGTGAAACTCATATGGTGGAGGATCGGTCCAAAATCTATATCAGAGAAGTGGTAAAGAGATATAGCATACTAGGTTTGATTGTATCAGATAGAGATTTGAGGTTCACGTCTTGTTTCCAGAAATACTTATAGAAGTACCTTGGGAATCCATTTTCAGTGAGTACAATGTATACTCTTCAAATATATGATAAGTTCCAATGGATGATAAAAAAATTAGAAGACATTTTTCAGGCTTGTGTAATGGATTTTAGTAGCTTATGGGAAGATAATGTTCTATTGGTGGAGTTCTCATATAAAAATACATATCAAACCTTGATACATATAGCTATTTTTGAAGCATTCTATATCGTTATCCATTTTTTTGGGTAGAAAAAGGTGAGAATTTACTAGTTGGTCCAGAGATTTTACATGAAACAATAGAGAATATTCAGTTGATTATAAAACAAATGAAGATGGATCAGATTTGTTAGAAATCTTATGTAGATCATCGTCGACGGTCGTTTTAGTTCACAGTGAGTGATCATGTGTTCTTAAGGATCTCACTAATGCTTGGAAATCAAAAATTTGGAAATCATGGAAGTTATATTCTCAATACATTGGCCCTTTTGAGAAACTAGAATAGGTTGGTGAGGTGGCATATCATTTGGAAATGCCACCACGGTTTGGTGTGGTACACAATGATTTTCACATATCTTAGATGAAAAGGTATCAACCTAATCCTAACCATGTGATCAAATGTGGTCACATTGAACTAGATTTGGATGCTTCATTGGTACATATCCCAGTGTATATTATGGATAGGCAAGGTAAATTATTATGTGGGAAAACATCATCCTAGTGTGGGTTTTGTGGTAATATGTTCAATTTCAGCAATAGACTTGGGATTGTAGAGAAGGAGATGAAAAAGGAATGACCAGAACTCTTTCAAGAAACTGATGGTTTTCTACTTTCCATGGATGGAAAGAACAATGGTGGGGAGAATGTAGTACCCTTTGTTTCTAGTATGCAACCCTTTCTTTATGCTTTTTATGTTTATAAAGTATAATGTTGAAGTTTGTGAGAGTTTGGAGAACTTTTAAAGTGTTTTTGGGGATTTTATGTAGGTATATGGGTGGTTCACGGTTTTTGGAAACCGTTCACAACCCTTTAGGGATAAAGAGTTGGTGCACGAGCGATGCACAATTTTTTTTAAACTGCATAGATGTCTAGTAGTAACAAAGCACTTTGAAGGGTGGATTTTGTCTTTCTAAGGCAGTGGATTCAGTATGGTTGGAACATGGTTTGGGGATTGTGTGAGGAAACCATGTGAGGTCTCCCTTAAGGTAGAACTATCAGCACGGTTAGCACATGGCTTATCTAACCATGCGACTAAACTTTGTGTGGGTCAAAAAGTTAGATCCTTAAATTGTAAATCTAATGAGTTTCTTCCTTAAAGTGTATTTTTTACCCAAAATAGCCCTTACTTGGGGTTTTGGTCTCTCAATGTTTGTAGAACGCCTCCCAAGTGAATTGGAATCAATCTAGAGCTGTCCCTTGGTGCATTGAAGCTTCATTCTTGTGGTAAGGCTTTGTTCTTCATTGTTGTTGATGAATTTTCTTAGATCTAATTATCCCACTTATTTGTTTTAATAGATCTACACCCACTCGGGATAGATATAAGGTTTTGGATCAAATATGTTTATATTATGTCTTGGTGATGATAGGGTAAGAGATATAAAGTGGGTTTGTGGAGATTCAACTTGGTTTTGTGACGTTTTTTTGTTTTTTTTACCATTTTCTCCAAAACTCTTAAGGTAGGTGGATTCACTATTTAGTCCTCCATTTTAGAACTTGAATTATTAGTTTCATGTTGATTTATTTGATTTAAATTTACTATTTATTAATTTCGAAATAATTTTTGAAACCCCCTTGAGTGATGGTTTGTGGAAATCTGAAAATTTGGGATTTTGTTGGAAAGTGTTTTGATAACCCGATTTTAAAATGTAGATTTTAAAATTATTGTTGGTTTTTATGCATGGAAAAAGGGTTTTAAATGAAAATAATTATGTTTTATTAAATTTTTTGGACACACTTGTATTTGGAATGAGTTTTCATGGTTGTCTGGAATGTGTTCATATGCATTGGGATGGATAAGGGCATGAAGTACCCCCATCAAAAGGTTTGGATAAATATGGGTGTGAAGTAACCAATGAATGTGGTCCAATGAGTGATGAATTAGTGGAAGGATAACTCACCACTCTTACGTATATGGAGTTCCATTTATTTCAGGCATGTTCTTTTGTTTGGTTGTGTGGAAAGGAAGGGGTTTTGCAAAAAATAGAATGTTAAAATATTTAATGAATTTTTTATGCAATTTTCTTAGAAAATGTCTACTATGGATTTTTTTAAAAATTTTATATAAACTAGTTTAGAAATAATTTTATAAAAACTATTTTATATAAATATTTCTTACATGCTCTATCCTAGTGGAGTGAGTTGGGATGTCATTGGGGGGGGGGGTGTACTAATTTTTAGTATTCACCCCCACTTCGGCACTTTGGTGCTATGCAGATGTCATCTATCGAGATATGGGAAAAGGTTAAGTATCACACATATTTATCAATACTTCATGATACTTGGGATATTTGGTGGAGTTGGAGTTGGATCTTGTGTATCTGTGGAGTTTTAGTCATATTGACTTTTGTTGGCTTTGTAGTATTCCACTATTTACATTGATGTTAGTTTGTCTTCTACTCTGGAACTTTTTAGTTAGATTTGATATAAATGAAATGTTTGTGTTATATTTCATTTATATCATGCGTCATGTGGTTTTTTAGCTTTGGTTTTCAATTGGTAGATTGTATTCAAAGGTAAAATCACTCCCAAATTTCCAATGAAATCCTCGGTATTTATTTCCTGCCTTTGGCGTCTTGGGGATGTCTCCTTAGGCCTAGTAATGTATCACCTCCCTATAAAGCCAATGAGAATGGTTGGGGTGTCACATAATGGAACCAGGTTCACTATCTATCCCAAAATGTCCTATCACAAGACTAATCATTACCCAATGAATTGGAACGCTGTATAATTTTGGGCGCACCCTTAACATTTATTTCATTCTCATTCTTAAGTGTTCCATATAGGATGTAATACATGGAATCATTTATCATAAAATTTTAATCCATAAAACTTAAGTGAGGAATAAATAAATATATTTCTCATTTAAATGTTGTATATGTGTATAAATGTGAAAACCCTTGATAGGAAATGGGTATGATATTCAATACACATTTGTTTTGGCATGGAAAATTACGGTGAAATTTCATCAGCATAAAGATGTCGCTTAAAAATTCATAAAATGGGTTGATGAGATAGAAATGGGTATCTCATAATTTGGAAACCAAATATTTAGTAATAGGTACATGGAATGATATATCCCAACATAAGGAATTATAAATAGAAGGCATAAGATAATTAGGAAACATGAATAAAGAAGAGAAGGTGAGGATCCCTTACTTGAGTGTGTGACTCCAAATTTCTTGGTAGGGGATTCTGGAGATATTTGGGGAACCTTGGGAGGACTCTATAGAGGGATGGGTAGAGTAAGTACATGATCCAAGGAGTTTTAGTGAAGATAAATGGGCGCATGAGTGGGTTTATATTGGAAATGAGTGGTGATTTATTTATTATTTATCAAACATAGGTTTTGGACTCTATATAATAAAATAACCAAAACCAAAAACCATACCATGGTTTTTGACCATGGTTTCTACCAAATGGGAGTGGTTATTATTATTTTATAAGTCCAAGGGCCGAAATTAATAAAATAATTCCCTTGCTAATTTGGAGGTGATTCACACTCTTAAGGAAATGATTTTAAAACCTTAAAATATATAAATGGTTTTGAGGATTCATAATGGATTTATAAAATTAATAAAATAAACATAAAATATAATTATTTTAAATAAAAAACATATATTTGGTCATATATACCTTTTATAGTATTTATTACACCACTTTTGGGTCATGATGATTTCATAATACACAATGTATATTTATATGGTATTTAATTTTTACCTGAAAATTTGACTATATTGGAAAATTATGAAAACTTTTCCCTTGGGTAATGTGGAAGTTATGATTCCAAAAAAATATTCATTTTATCAAAATAATTTTTTATATATATTAATTTTCGTTTTTAATATAAAATTTACATTTATTCAAAAAATTATGGGTTTTTTGACAATAACAGTTTTCAAAGCCTTATAAAAATTACATTTGAATTAATAAAAAATATACGATCATTTATATCTAATAAAAATTATTTTATAATTATAATTTATAAAAATATTATCTATTTAAAAAATCCATTAATTTAACAAATTAAGTTCCTTAATTGAATTTGAATTTTACCTAAAAATACTATTTGTGTTTTATTGTATCAAAATTAAAATTATTTGTAAAGTAAGAATAATAGGATGAAAATATATCAATCATTATATAAAAAATAATTTACATACTCATATCACTAGGGTCTTGATACATATCCCTTTAATAGACTAAAAAAAATCCCTGAGAGTAAGGTTCACGATGATGAGACTTTCATGGGGTGGTTCGATGTACATTTTTTGGGCCATGATATCGATGAGATTGAACATCTCACATAAATGGGTTTTATAATGATTAAGTTGTTTGATATAGGATTGTTTTTGGTTATGAGAAATTACCAGTGATTCTATCTCCCTTGGAACCTCCGATAGACGAGCTTCATTAAGTACAATCCCCCTAATTGAGGTCATCACTTCATTTTTTTTATGATATTTTTATTTGTGAAAACCCTATATTTATACTCATAATGTGATCACTATTAAAATAATATATTATAAATGGTAATGATTCCTTAATAGTCTATTAAAACTAATATAAAACCGAATAAGTGCATGTGTTTTCAATAACCATAGACATTAAATTTAAATCAAAAGGGGGATTTTATTTATAATAGTTCGGGTCGTTACAATATCCCCCCCTTAAGAAATTTCACCCTCAAAATTTTCCTTTCTTACACTAAATCAGATGATGGTAAAATCTACTCATAACTTCCCATAGTTCCCACATTACTTCTTCAAGCTTTTGGTTTCTCCCCAACACTTTGTTTATGTGCATTGTCTTATTTTGTTGAACTTTGTCTCTATGATATAAGATCTTCATTGGATGATATTCATAGGAAATATCATTCACCAATGGTAACACCTCTAGATTGAGTACATATGAGGGGTGTGGTTTGTACCTTCTGAATAGGGATATATGAAACAAATCATGTATTTTGGATATGTTAGGTTGGAGTGCAAGTCGGTAGGCCATCGCTCCGATGCGATCAAGGATCTCAAAGGGGGCGATGTATATTGGACTAAGATTTCACTTATTCTATAATGTAACCACTTTATTCCATGGAGATATATGGAGGAATACCATGTCTATAACATAAAACACTAGGCATCATCAATTATTTTCATAATAGCTCTTTTGTTGACTATAAGAAGCCTTTATGGGATGCTAAATGGTCTTAACCTTTTCCACAATTTCCTCGACCATTTCAAGACCTAGAAATTTTTGTTTCGCAACTTCATCCTAGAATGTAAGTGTTCTAAATCTCTTAAAAATAAAGGGATTTATAGGAAGACTTTTATATGATTGAGTGGAAACTGTTGTTGTAAGAGAACTTGACCAGAGGAAGATGTTGATGCCATCATACTTCAAAGTATATTGAGAATTATCTCAACATGTCCTCAAGTGTCTGGATAGTACGCTCATATTGAACATCAGTTTGGGGATGATAGGTTGTACTGAAGTTCAACCTAGTGTTTAGAGCATGTTGGAGACTTTCCCAGAATTTGAAGGTGAATCTTGGATCTATACCAGATTCAATCGGTTGTGCTACTCCCGAAAGACTTAGAACTTTTATGATGTATACCCATGCAAGTTGATCTAGATGGAAGTGCTCTCTAATTTTGATAATGTGAGATGTCTTTGTAATATTATCCACAATAACCCATATAGAATTTTTTTACCCTAGATATCTTCTGATGTTTGATGATAAATTCCATTGTGATGTTTTCCAATTTTCATGTTAGAATGGGTAATAGTTGCATCATCCCCTTAGTCTTGTACCTTTCATCCTTCACTTTCTGATATTTGAGGAACTTTAATGGATATTTAGAAATCTACTTCTTCATATTGTCCCACTAATAGTGATCTTAGAGATCTCGATACACCTTTTTGCCTCCATGGTGGATAGATAAGGTTGAACACTATGCATCATCCACTAGCTCATTCTTTAAATCTGGATTGGATGGTACACATAGCCGTGAACCAAATATCACAACTCCTTCTTCATTAACATTGAACTCGAAGGATTTACCTTTTATTATAGTTTCCATTTTCTTCTAAATTCCCACATGATCCCTTTGAGAATATTTTAACCTCTCTAGAAGGAATAGTTGAGAAATCATTTATGAAAGGATTAATGATTTTCCTTTCTTTATGATTCCCATGTCCATATTTTCAAAATCTAATAAGATTAGATCCATTTAAGTTCTCTTTAATGATAGAATTTTTGGATTCTTTCTACATAGATAATCTACCACATTATTCACTTTCACTGGATGGTAGTGGATTAAGAAGTCATAGTCCTTGATATTCTATAACCATATTTGTTGGCACATATTCAACACTTTTTGTGTGAATATACACATGAGAATTTTTTGAACTGTATATATTTCACACATCTACCCAAAGCGATAATATTGCTATATTTTCAAAGATAAGATCACTTATGCTAACTCATGATCATGCGTAGGGTAGTTCTATTTGTGAACATTCAACTACCTTGAATCATAGGAAATGAATTTATCATTTTGAATTAACACACAACCTAGTCCCCTCTTAAAAGTGTCACTGAACACCATGAAAATATCTCCACTTGTGTGTAGTGTGAGCACAAGTGCAGTGATAATCCCCCTTTTCAGATACATGAATCTCTCTTCACATTTATTACTCCAAGAAATCTTGTCTCCCTTTCTTGTTAACTTGGTTATATGGTTCGAAAACCACGATAAATTTCTCAAAAATCGGTGAAATTACCCAGCTAAACCAAGGAGAATGTGGATATATGTCACAAATGTTGTCCTCATTCATACTTCAATTTATTATATTTTTGAAGGGTCTAAAAATATCCCATTGGTTGTGTTGATACTCCCCAATAATGAGAATTCCTTAAACCAGTAATCACATTTTCTGTACTTGGAATATATTTTCTCCTTTTGTAGGGTCTTTAGCATAATGCTAAGATGTTCCTCATGATACTCATTGGTTTTGGAGAATATTATAATATCATATATAAAGGATACCAAAAATTTAATATCTAAATAATATATTCATCTAGTCCATGATGATTTATGGAGAATTATTGAGTCTGAATGGTATTACTCTAAACTCAAAATGCCTGTACCTTGTACAAATAGTAATCTTGGGGATATCCACCTTCTTCACTGAAACATGATAATATCCTGACCAAAAATCCACCTTGTAGAAGTATTGTACTCCACATAGCTGATAGAACAAGTCATAAATCTATGGAAAAGGATAATTGTTCTTTATTGTGACCTTTTTGAGCTCATGATAATCATTGAAAAGGTGCATTGACCTGCCCTTCTTCTTGACAAAGAGGACTAGTGCACCCTAGGGTGAAGCACTTGGGCATATTAAACCTTTATATAGATTATCCTATAGTTTTTTCCTCATCTATTAAAGTTAAACAACATAAATTACATACATAATACTGAATAATAATGACACCCCAGGTATAAGCTCGATTAAAAATTCAACCTCTCGGCTAGGAGGAAGACCAGGAAATTTCTTAGAAAACACATCAACGTATTCACTCACATTGGGCATGTATTTAAGGATGATTATTTCCTTAGACTCAACAATTTGAGCTAGATATGATTGCTCATAGGTAAATAGCATCCATTATTGAGATGTTGGTGCTAAATAATATTCACCCTCCTCTTTTCACCTGTATAGAATCTGGGGTCGATTCAAAATACAAAGAGTGATTTCCGTCTCATGGAAATTTATGCTGGATCAATATAGGAGAATCTAATACAAACCAATAATTGCATCAAATTCCACCAAAGAGAGCATGAAATGGTATGATGGGATGTTCAACCCATAAATTTTTATAGGGGAGGAGTTATATACTTGGGATGTAACATTTTACCCATTTTCCGTTTTCACTAACAACTTTACTTCCATGCTTTGTGGTGATGTTTGAATAGTTATAAGAAATTTAATGATATGAAGGAATGAGTAGTACAATAATCAAAAAAGTACATTCACTATTCTTGAATGAATAACTAGAATACCTACCACAAATTCATTTTTAGAATACACCTCAGTAGTTGTGATGGAAAAATATCACTCTTTCTACCTTGGAGGTTGTTGGTTATCCCCAAAAACCCTTATCTTAGGACATTGGTTTGTAATGTTCCCTAGTTCCTTATAGTTAAAGAAATGGAAAATGCACATAGTGTTGAACATAGAATTTCTTTCCTCTGTCACATTAGTGGTTTTCTCTTATCAGCAATAGTTAGCTAGGTGTCCTTCCTTCTTACACGAAAATCATTTCCTCATCCACCATAGGCAATTTACGAGGTGATTTTTTCCACAGCTTTGACAAGTGGGATGTTGAAATTTCTTGGAACCATTGGAATTTTATATCAGACCACCAGAATTAAACTCCACTTTCCACTTCTTATCCCCATTATACCATTGAGATTTTCTAATCTCCATTTTTACTTTGAGGGAAAATCAGAAAATTTTCTCATAGCTATTAAAGTCTTTGATTGCCAAGGATTTTCTTAGACTAGGTTATAGAATAAAAATAAGTGTTCAACCTTGAATTCAAGGGAAAGGAAAAAGACAGATGCATATTGTGCAAGTTTTTTAATTTTTTTTCTCATACCCCCTGATAGATTCATCATCTTTTTTCTTGAGGGAAAAGAAATCACATTCCATTTTAAGTCGGAGAGTGAGAGGAAAATATTTATCAATTTTTTTCTAGAATTCCTTCCTCCCAATCAATTTGATATCTTCCACAGGCTTCATATTATTGATCAATGACCACCATTAATCAAATTCACCCTCCATATGATAAAAATATAGTATAACCTTATTTTTTTCATAACATTTAAGAATAATGAAGATTATCTCAATGGAGTAGATCCATTTTTCTGCGATTAAGGGATCAGATGATCCATTGAAATTCGTAAGGCTTTGTCCTATAAAGGACTCAATTGAATATTTTTATCTATTAGGGGGATTGGGATGATCCTCATGAACCAAGTTTCTTTTTATATCTAGAGTCATCTTGGGAGAGTATCGTCATGAAATTTATGATTCCTACTCCCATCGGGTTGGGCATATCAATGGGGTAGTCATCACATTTCCCTTCACATTGATTGTTTACTCAGTTCCTCATATTTCCAGCCATTGGAAAGAATAAAAAGAAAATTTGGGATTAGTATTTTTTTAAACTATTAAACACCTAAAGGGAAAATTCAATGACATTAAATCTATAACTTATAAATTTTATTTATTTTTTAACTTATGAGTTTCTAAGATTCAATCTATATTTTACACGATCTATTTCCTAACATATAAAATTATAGGAATTTCCCCCCATAATAATGCTTCATAATGAGATTATAAATTTACCAAAGAATATCCCCTAGATGTGTCAAACCAGGTGCGTAGTAAGGCCCATTTTCATGCACCAGGTTGCACCAAGTTAGGACCAACACACCTTGCTAGAGTTCATACCCCTAGATACATCTATTACAGAACAACACTAACTAGTATTATCTAGACAGGGATGTATTTTTTTGATAAACCACTTAATATATACCTACCAAAATTTGGGGATGATTTCTTATAATTAGTCTTATCCTAAAGTCTTTCGATGGATTTTTCTAATCTAAATCCCAAAAATAACTAAAATTTTCCTTTGATACCAAATATAATAACCCTACTATTTATTACAAATTAATTCATGATTTATAAAATAATATTACACATAATAAAACCTGGAATATTGATAATTCTAGTTTCTTTGGGAATTATGTGAATTACATAACAACTTAAAATAGGAAATACATCACCTTTATTGAAATATTCTTTAATATGATCATAACATTCCATGGTTTTTAAAACTACATCACATAACCTGGGTACATAGATAAGAATAGGGTGATATATAAATCCCATTAAGGGAATAATCATGGAATAAGTAAGAAAATGTTAGAAAATTAGAATATAATATTGGAATAAAAGGAATATGAATAAGAAGGCATGATATAGCATGATAATCACAACCTGGGAAACAAAAACTGCATCACAAACATAGGTCAAGGCTAACTACTAAGAAATCATGATGGAAAAAGTCCCACAAAATAATCAGGTTCACTCTCTATTCCAACATGATGTCTCATGAGACTAATCATTACATAATTCATTGGAGAACTATATAATTTTAGGTGCATCCGTCACATTCATTTCATTCTCATGCTTAAGTGTGACACATAGATCATAATAAATGGAATCATTTATTATAAAATTTTATTCTATGAACATGGAGTATGAAATAAATAAATGTAAGTACCAATTAAAATAGTTATATATGAATAAAGGTGAACACCCTTTATAGGAAATGGGTATGGTATTCACTACACAACTATTTCAGTCTGGAGAATCATGTTGAAATTTGGGTAGCATAACGACATCGCTTAAAAATTCATAAAATGAGTTTATGAGAGAAAAAGGGGTATATAGTAATTTATACATCAAATAGGAAGTAATAAAGACATGTAAAGACATATAACAACATAACCAATTGGAAATAAAAGGCAGAATATTATAAGGAAACTCGAATAAATAAGAGAAGGTGATGATACCTTACTTGAGTGTGTGACTCTAAATGCTTGGTAGGGGATTCATGAGAGCTTGGGGTCACCTTGAGAGGACTATAAAGAGGGGAGGGTAGAGTATGGACATGATCCAAGGAGTTTTAGTGACGATAAATGAGATCTTGTGTGGTTTAATATAGTGAATGAGTGGGGATTTCATTATTATTTCTCAAACTTAGGTTTTGGAAACTATATAAGAAAACAACCAAAACCACAATACTTCCCATTATTTTTGCCCATGGTTTCTTCCAAATGGGTTTGGTTTTCATTATTTTATATTTCCAAGGGGGTATATTAATAAAATAATTCCATTGATTATGTTGAGGCGAGTCTTAAAATTAAATAAATGATTTTAAAACCTTAAAATAAATTAATGGGTTTGGAGGATTCATAATGGATTTATAAAATTAAAACAATATAAATAAAATATCATTATTTTTAGTATAAAACATATTTATTTTCTTAGAAAAATTTTATAGTATTTATTACATCACTTTTGGGTCATTATGATGTCATAATATGAAAATTATATATATACAGTATTTAACTTTTACCAAAATATTTGATTGTCTTGGATAAATATAAAAACTTCACCCTTGGATAATTTCAAAGTATTGATTCAAAAAATAATATTTATTTTATATAAATAATTTTCTAAATATTTGAATTTTTACTTTTAAAATAAAATATACATTTATTTAAAAAATGATGTGTTTTTTTGACAATAACAGTTTTCAAGCCCTAATAAAAATTACATTTTACTTCATAAATATTATATAATAATTTATATTTAATAAACATTATTTGATAATAGTATTTTATTAGAGTATTATTTATTAAAAAAATTAAATAGTTCTTCAATATAATTTTCTTAATTGAATTTGAATATTACCCAAAAATACTATTTGTGTTTTATTGTATCAAAATAAAAATCATTTATAAAGTAATGATAATATGATGAAAATACAGCCATTTTTCTTTAAAAATTAATTTAAATAATCATATTTACGGGTCTTGATACATATACCTTTAATACACTATAAAAATAACTAAGAGTAAGGTGTGTGATAGTGATACTTTCATGGGATTGTTCGACGAACATTATTTGAGTGACATCAATGAGCTTAAACTTATCCCATAAACAGTTTCACCAATGCTTAAGTTGTTGGATCTCAGTTTGGGTTTGGTCATTGAAAAATCCCAGTGATGTTATCTCCCTTGAAATATCTAATATATGGGATTTATAGGATATAATCCAACTGGGTGAGGCCATCACTTCCTTTGTCTATGTCAATTTGATTTGTTTATACCGTGTATTTATACTAATTATGTAATCACTATTCAATGGCTATATTATCAATATTAATGATGAATTAATGGTTTTTAAAACTGATAAAGTTAAAAAAATAAGATAGTGTTTTTATTACCATATAAATTCAATTTAAATCAAAAGGGAAATTTTATTTATAATAGTTCAGGTCATTACCTGGTCGTTCAATTTTGAGGAAAATCTATACTTCCAAAATTTGTATGTTGTACCATTTCCCATTATAAAATATTTGATTTTTTATTTCTATGATTCTCATTTAGAAGTACATCCCATCACCATGAAGATGTTTTATGTAATATGGTGATGATTCTAGTGGCTAGGTATGAGATGAGAGAATTCTGATTTTTTTTCAGATCATTATACTTACCAATAGGTCAAGAACAATCACCCAAAACCTTCAGGGTTTTATTAATCCCCTTCCTATTACTACTTGAAATAGGGACAAGATTTTTAGGGATTTCATGGATGGGTTACTTCATACACCTCGAGGGAATAATTTTATATGTCTAGTGACCGATCAACTAATTATATTTGTTTATATTAATCCTATTCATGATAACACAAAAGTTGAGTACTTGGGAAGATTTTTTGTACAGGAGGTCATCAAATTGAACAATGATCCATATTATATAGTTTCTGATAGGGATCTCCATTTCACTTCTAATTTTTGGAGAGCCCCCCAAGAGGAAATGATACCCAATGTTAGATAAGGAATGACATATCATCTGTAGAGGGGTGGCCATATCGAATTATTTATACAGATCATGGAAGAGACACTTCGAGGTTGAATTGTCAAATTCAGTAGATCCTAGGATAACTACTTATAATTGGTTGAGTTTTCCTATAATAACAGTTACCAATCATTTATCTAAATGGAAAACTTTTAGTAAATTTATAATCATCCATGTAAATATGTATTGTGTTGGATGGATATTGGTGAAGATTCTTTGGTTGGGGATAGTTTGGTTCAAGAGAAAACAATAATGATTCAGTTTATTTGTTAGATAATGGTGGTGGCACAGAGATGATATAAATCATCTATTAGTATTAATTGATCCCCTTTAGAGATTTTAGTTGGTGAATGGTGTTTTTTGAATTTTTACCCTGATTAGGTTATCAATGACTTGGAAAATAGGGAATGATTTCACTAAGGAAAATGGGAGCATTTGACATTGTTGAAAAGATTGATAAGGTGTATCAGTGGCAATATTTTCCACCTTAGTTGATGTTAATTCACTTTTCATTTTAGGTATCAAATCTTAGGAAGTATCTTTCCATCCCATCATATGTCTTGAGATGGGAGGAACTTGATGTTTATCCTGATTTATCTATGACTGAGTGTAAGATCCTGAAATTTTCTATAGATTTATCTGGATTTATTTTAATAATTGTTTTTTCTTTGTTTTAGAATTATTTTATTGGGTTTTACCATAAAGTGATTTTGGTAAAAAAATATGAAATTTTGTAAGGAATGATGGCAATACCTGGAAGGCACACAGTTTTCCCAAACTATGTACCCAGGAAAAAAACGATGTAACCCTCTACAAAGAGGGATTGGACAGCTGACACACTATTTTTTAAATCATGAACCCTATTAAGAGAAACCTTGACCCCCCATAATAGGTGCATGGTTTGGGAAACTGTGTTCCCCTACCTCGATAACTATGCACATGTTTTTAATTACCTCAAAAATTAGATTTAATTTTCCTGAATCACACATTTTATCCCCTATTTGGATCTAACTTGAACCATAACATATTTTTACAATTTTAGATCCTCCATGATAGATTACTAGGCATTTTTATCCTCTATTATTTACGATTCGATGTCTAGAATGATGATTTTCACCCCTCCCGGTAAGAGAGTCTCATCTCATTTTGTTTCCTTTCTCTTTATTATTCTTCTTCTATCCATTGAAGTATTTTTATTCCCTATTTTTGTTTGAATATAGATTGATGATTATGGATCTAGATCTATAATTATGGGATCATTATTATTCGATCTTGATTTAGGGTTTAATATCAAGATCTTGTTCTATTTCGTTATTCAGTTCAAATTGGGGATTTACATTGGGTGATCGTTTGTTAATGAATTGATGTAGATGTTATATTATTTGAATTCCATAGTCATGATTTCAATTAGGTTCACATAAATGTTGAATTTCTATAGTTTTTTTAGAAATTGAATTTCCTAATTTAATTAATTAATTTTATAAATTATTTAATCAAGGGATTGAGGAATTTAGGGTAATTAATTATTCAACTTAATTATCAAAATATTGAATTGTGAATTAAAAATAATTAATTTTTTAATTAATTATCATCATATTGAAATTGTGGGATTTGGGAAATAATTAATTAATGAATTAATTATTATAATATTTAATTGTCAATTAGAAATAATTAGCCATTGAGTTAAATATTGGAATATTGAAATTATGGAAATTGATGTGATTAATTAATTATTGAATTAATTTATGGAATTACATTATTATGAAATTATGAGAATTAAATTATTTAATTGTTGAATTAATTAATTAGAGTTATTGTTATTATGGAATTGATTGAATTAGATTAATTAATTGGTGAATTAATTAATGGAATTGTGATGGTGAAATGTGGTAAGGGGACTAATGTTGATTAATCCTGATTTATGTGATATTATGATATATTTTATATAGTGATACATGTGATATTGTGATACATGTGAATGATTGATATACGATAATGTTACAGGGACTAATACTCTAAATACCAATGTGTGATTGATTGATATACGAGTGTGGGGCACAATGTGATGCTCCGAATACCTATATATTGTAAAAGTGAATGAATGTGAATATTTTTATTAGAGAGGGACTAATTATCTAAATACCCATGGGGTCATGAACATTAAATGACACTCTAAATACCCATGAGGCGCTATAGAAAAAATTCTACGCCCATGATATTGGTATTGAACGATGGTTGCAATTATCCATGATAATGAATTAGAAATAATGGATAATGAAACACCATTGCATTTTAATGAATTAATAATTGAATATGTGACATGGTTCAGGCTCTGGGATAGGCTGAAACAGTTATTGAGGTTCAGGTGTCCTTGGGAACTTGAGAGGGTATGGGGTTAAATAAATAATAATTGATAATGTGATAACTATTTAGTTACAAATTGTTCTTATTTATCTATATAACATCATATATTGATACTAAATAGATATTATTTCAGACATCATTGGTGGTGTCCTACTGAGTTGTACTCACACCCTACTTAGGTTTCCAAATCAATACTGGAATCGATTTCATGTCCTCAAGACAGGTTAAGGGCAAGGGCCCTGTGTTATATGGATGAGTTGGGATGGATCATGGATGAGGGAACCTGATGTAGTTTGGGACCCTCTTGGGAGTTTTCAATGTCTACTTTTTTTCATTTTGACACTTAACATGTACATTGGAATGATATATCTATTTTGCAGTTTCAATATCGTATTTCCTTATTTGGTCTTGTGATATTGGATTGGTTATGGTTATAAAATTGTTATTGTTTATTTATTTACACTAGTATGTTACTCTGATAAAGTTTTTATAGTCTACCCAGTATCTATATTAGTCATTCTATTCTAGTTAGAAACCTCTAGTATATGGGGAGGCGCATTTGAGGTCACATAATAGTTCGAATTAGGGAATCAGTGAGCGGCACCTAGGACAGTACATTAAAAAGTGGTATGAGAGCCCAATTTTCTTTTCTTTTCTATTGTCCTACTATTTGAGAAAGGTAGAAAGGAGACTAGGAATAGTTGGGACATTGTTATGAGCTTGTTCATGGGAGTAACTAACCCATGTATGGGGGAGAACCCACGTACCTAAGGTGGGATTGTTGTTATTGGTATTTTATTTTATAGTTAGACACTATTTATCCTTAGGCGATGCACTTGTTGTGTGATGTGATTATTTTTATGAGATTTGACTCGTGACCTGGTAAGGAATGAGAGTGATTATGAATTCATCATTAAAGGCATTCATGATTATTTTTTTACATGAAACATTTTAGGAACACACGGGAAAATGAGTTTTTGGTAATTTTTTGAACATGAAATTGTTTTTATGTTCTTGTGAAATTGAAATTAAATGCTTCCTAATGTGAAATATGAAAATTATAAATTGATGCAAGATGTAAATTAGTGGGTTTCTAATGAGAAATTGGAAATTAAATTGATTTTACCTTTTATTGACCATGAACTAGCTATAGGATGGTTAAGGGTAGTGATAGTGCCTCGATTTTGACTATGTGGAGGGGTTTAGTGAAAAGACATGTTGTGACTTATTGTGATTTCCTCTTACGTAAACGTGTTAGAGTAGTGTTATGTGTCCTAAGTCATGAGTTTGGCCTTGTAGATTTATTTCTCCATGAAAACACTTCTTGATAAGATGAGAGGAGGATATGGCTAGAGATGGTCCACTAGTGGTGTATCTTGAGGCACCGATAGTGTTGGGTGAGGAAGTCTGATAGAAGTTCCAAGTGAACTTTTATCACTTCATAAAAGTTATAGAGAGTGACCCAAAGAGGGTTGTGAAGAGTATGAATGAACTTATATGGGAGTTTCATTTACAACACCCTCTAACTTTTACTAGATCGGGTGGACCTGTGGTATCAGAGTTTGGGATTGAGTCCATCCAGACCATACATGACCATTCAAAGACTCCAACTAAAAAAGGGTCATATTGACCACTTATATGTTACGAGGCTAAAAAAATCACTGGTGGGATGTTTAGGCTAGGACCAGACTAGCCAATGGTATGTTATAGAAGGAAATTTTGATGAAGTTCTTTACAACTTTTTACCAAAGATTCTGAGGTAGGAGAGATCATATGAGTTCATGTGGTAGACTCAGGGGAGAATATTCATCATGGACTATGCTAGACACATTATAGATTTGCAGCGCTTTGTTCCAACATTGGCAGGAGATGAGATAACTATGGAGAGGAATTTATAGGATGCACTTAAATGTGAGATTAATTACTAGGTTAACCAATTTTTGTTATAGAAGATTACTATGGTGGTGGTTCAGACTCTCATAGCTTAGGGGAACCTGAGGGAAGATTCTAGTAAAACACATGTGGTTTTTAATGGAAAATCAAGAGGTATGTATTATGAGAGTATGAACTATCATAATTACAGTGTTAGCTAGAACAATTTAAAGTAGAGTGGCTATGGGGAAAGGTATGTTACTCAGGATATTACCCAAGAAATTTCCCACTAGTGAGGTAGGTCGGGACACTTTCATAGACATTGTCCCAAACCACTAGTGGTGTACTGATCTTACGGAAGGATATGCTCTATGCATAGGTTCTGTAGGAACCCATGACTGAAGGGTAATAATGGATGGTATAGACAGATCTATAGTGTTCGAAGGGGTTCTTATACACCATATCATTATGGTAGCTAGAGTTTTACTAGCTAGGGAAGTTCAGGCAGTGGATGAGGATATTTTGTGAAAGAGTGTTGTATCAGCAGTGTAGTGCAGCCCAAGGGAGTCAGACTGCATCACATGGAAGAGGGGTATGATAGTTTCATGTGGTTCAACCCACACTTTTTCATAACAAGGATAGACCATTGACATGGAATGGTACTATTCTTATATATTCATTCTATCTAGTTCCTTATTTAATATCGATGCCTCTCATTCTTCTACTTCTGCAAAACATGTAAATGGTTTGATCCTAGTGATGGAGTTCATGAGTAGGGTTATGGTGATAGATAAAACTTTGGAACTATGGTTTAGAGACATCTTTTTTTGAGTAAGAGGTGTTCTCTCGAGATTGGGGGTATCATTTTGTTTGGGATCTCTACATTCTAGACATGTTATGTTTCGACCTAATTTTGCATTTGGACTGTTTAGTAGCATACCAATCCCACATAGATTTTTACTGGAGGATAGGGAATTTTAGGTCTTTTAATAGTGAAAATTTAATTCACCATGGAGAGTGGGACATCCAAGAAGGATGTGAAGGGACATTTCATTCACAACTATGAGAGCTCAAAGACCAGGTTTCTATTATGTTGCTAGATGATGGAGGCAAAAAGTAATATGTATTTTCACCCATAATGGATAGGTTTTAGGATGTGTTTATGGAATACTTCTCAGGGTTTCCACCTAAAATAGACCTGGAATTTATTCTTGAGCTCATTTTATGAGCTGATCCAGTTTCAATTCAAGCCTAAATAATGGCACCTAACAAGATTTAAGAGCTCAAGGATCAGGTGGAGGAGTTAGAGGATAATGGATTTATCTAAAAGAGTAAATTTACTTGGGGTCTTTTGTCTATTTTGTAGAGATGGTTGATAGAAATTTTGACTTGTGTGTTCACTACTAGAATTTGAACCAGATAAATGTGAAGAACCAGTATCCTATTCTATGTATCAATGATCTTTTTAACATGTCGAGAGGAGCATGTGTCTTCTCAAAGATATACTTGAGATCAAGGTTTCATCAATTGAGAGTTTTTGATTTTGATATATTGAGGAATTTTATTAGAAGAATGTATTTCCTTTATGAGTTCTTCGTAATATCATTTGGGTTGAAAAATGCACTAGAAGTGTTTATAGCTGTGACAAACCAAATCTTCCACCCATACCTGGATCAGTTTGTGCTAGTGTTTTTGGATAACATATTGGTATAATCCAAGACTCATGAAGATTATTCCCAACATCTTGACATCATCCTGAGTAGATAGAGAGAGCATCGAATATATTCCAAGCTATCTAAGTTCCAGTTTTGGAATGATCAGGTACACTTCTTGGGTCATTTCATCTCGAAGGAAGGCATGTCAGTGGACCAATATAAGGTGAAGAAAGTGGTATCTTGGGAAACAACCATGAGTGTTTTTAATATCTATTACTTTATGAGGTTTTCAGGATATTACCAGAGGTTCATCCAGGACTTTTCTCAATTGAAAACACCACTCTATATCTTGAACAAAAAGGGATGAATGTTTTATTTGTCCTAAGCATTCAATAATTTCTTCCATTATATGAATAAGTGTTTGACATAGACACAAATATTGATCCTACCTGAGATAGGCGAGGAGTATATAGTTCACTATGGAACTTCTAGGATAGGGATCAGAGTAGTGTTGATATAGGGAGACCGAGTTATGGCATATGGGTCTCAGTAGTTGAGTCCACATGAATGAATGTTCTCTATATGCAACATTGAGTTAGTTGTAATGTTTATGCTTTGAAGTGTTGGTGGAATTATCTTTTGGGAGAAAATGTCACTATTTATAGGGATCAAAAGATATTGAAGTATATATTTTCACATAGAGATTTGAATATATGAAAGTAGATTTGGGTTGAGTACATTTAGTCATTTGACTTTGATTTATAATATTTTATTGGGAAAAGAAATTGTGTTGTGGATTATTTGAGCATGAAAACTCAGACTCATAAAGTTCAGTAGTCTAGTGAAGAGTGTAAGATGATGAATATTCTAGCTGAGATTCATGTTGTGGTACATTAGATTTAGGATAAGAAAACTCTAATGTTAGTTTTATTAGATTATTCACTCTTTAGATGAATTAGATATTGGTAGTATGAAGATATGGAGTGATTTAATTTGAGGGAAAGATGATTTGTGAATTTCATGCCTTGAGGAGGGCGGCACATCCAGGTGTGACCAAAATGTACCATGACCTGTGTCGATAGTTTTGGTGGATGGGAATGAATTAGGAGATAGAAGGGTTCATGACATGATTCTACACTTATTAATATGTGAAGGTTGTGAATCAATTTATTGGTGTTTTACTATATCCATTTCCCATTCTGGAATAGAAGTGGGGCGATGTTACCTTGGATTTTGTGGTGGTTATCTCGAGGATGCCTCTGAATAGTGATTTTATTGGGGTGATTATGGTCTGTTTGACAAAAGTAACTCATTTCTTACCAGTGTGGGAGACTCTTTCTTTGGATTTGTTAGGGGAAATATAGGTTTGTGAGATAGACCATTTTTCATGGTGTTAAACAGTCTATTGTTTCATACCATGACTGGTGTTTTACTTTATTCTTATAAAAGTATTATAGAAGGTTCTTGGTACACAGGTTTTATTGAGTATGGATTTCCACCCACAGATAGATGGTTAGTCGGAGTGTACTCTAAAGGTGCTTGATGATATGCTTCATGTGTGTATCCTTGACTTTGATGGGTCTTGAGAGAATAACCTAGATTTTATGGAGTTCACCTATAGCAATAGTTAGTAGGAAACTATACAGATGAAACCATACTAGGAACTTTATGGTAGGTTATGCAGATATCCTATTTTCTATATGGAGGTAGGTTAGTCAAAGTTGTTGGGACCGAGTCTCATGCAAGATACATTAGAGCGGGTGCAGTTGATATGAAAGCCTATATCTATGGTTTAGAGTAGATAGAAGTCATATGATAATAGACATCGATGAACACTAGAGTTTATATAGGGTGATCATATATTCCTTTGGGTTTCACCTAGGCCGGGACACTACATGATATGTAGTGAGGGAAAAATGGATCCCAGGTTTGTTGGACCATTTCAAGTTGTGGAGAGAATTAGGTCTATGGCATATTGATTGGATCTTACATAGAGATACAATGCTATGTATGATGTTTCCCATATATAACAACTATGGCAGTATCACCCTAACCCTTCTCATATGATCGATGTGGATTATGTTGAGATTGATATAGAAAAGTCCTTTTAAGGGAATATAATACATTTGTTAGATCATAGTGAAAAAGTATTGTGGGGGAAGACCATGCCAATAGTTCATGTGTTATGGAATCATGGATGTTTTCAAGAGGAAACATGGGAGAGAGAAGCATATATATGGGTTCAATGGCCTGACCTTTTTAGCTTATAATCATATAGGTTCTTGGGAGTACATCTTGAAGATGATAAATTATAAGGAGGGGATATTGTAAGATCCTATCCTTTTCTGGGAATGTATTAGGGTTGATCTAAGGTATCAGTTTTTGTTTATTTGAGAAAACATTTATTGGGTTTTACTTGGGTGTGTTTTTGTAAAAATTGAAAATTTTGTAATGAAGGAGGGAAGTGAATAGTTGGGGCATTGTTTTGACAAACCTTTCACTTGGCCTAGAAAACTGTTCACCCTGTATAGAGATGGATTTCATGGATAGCACATAGTTTTTCAAATTGTGTTCCCTATTAGGAGAAATTGTGCACCCTTTCTCAGCAAACCATGCACAAGTTTTTAATTACCCCAAAAATTAGATTAATTTTCCCAAAACCACAATTTGAACCCCTATTCAGACCTAACAAAACCCCCAAAACCTTTTCATGATTTAGAGCCTCCAGATAGAATCCATGCCAATCTGTCCTATGTTATATGCAATTCGAATCCTGAATTGATGATCTACAACCCTCCCAATAAAATGATCTCATCCCATGTGGCTTCCTTTATCTTTCCCATTCTTCTTCCATTCATTGAAGGACTTTTCATACCTATTTTTGTTGGATCTAGATCTAGGATTTCATATCTAGATCTATAATTTTTGGATATTTATTGTTTGATCTTGATTTAGGGTTTAAGACCCATATCTTGTTCTACGTCATTATTCTGTTCAAATTTGGGATTCTCGTTGGGTGGTCGTTTATCAACAAATTAACGTAAGTTGTCTATTATTCAAATCCAATATTCATGATTTCAATTGTATGTATGTAATTTTAGAATTCATAGGGTTTTTAGAAAAATAATTTCCTAATTGAATTAATTAATTTGAAAATTAGATAAATCAAGGGATTGAGGAATTGGGGATAATTAATTATTGAATTAATTATGCGAATATTGAATTGGGAATTGAGAATAATTTATTTATTACTTAATTATCAGAGTATTGAAAATTGTGGTATTTGAGGAATAACTTATTGTTGAATTAATTATTGTAATATTAAAATTATGGATATTTATGTGACTAATTAATTGTTGAATTATTTAAAGGAATTATATGATTTGGTAATTATGATAATTAGATTAATTAATTGTTGAATCAATTAATAGGATTTATTGTGATTATTGAACTAATTGAATTGGATTAATTAATTGCTGAAATAATTAATGGAATTATGATGGTGAAATGTGGTAAGGGGATTAATTTTGATTAATCTTGATTAATGTGGTATTATGATATATGTGATATAGAGATACATGTGATATTGTGATACATGTGAATGATTGATATATGAGTATGGGACACAAACTGATGCTCCAAATAACCATGTGTGTATAATTGATATACGAGTTTAGGAAAATGAAGCTCCAAATACCCATAGAGTGTAAAAGTGAATGCAAGTGAGTATTTTTATGGGATAAAGATTTCTACTCAGAAAACCCATGGTGAATGGGACACAGAATGACACTCCAAATAACCATGGGTTTCTAGATACAAACTTCTACGCCCATGAGATTGGAATTATATGATGGTTCCAATTATCCGTGATAATTAATTGAAATGGATGGATAATGAAATAACATTTAATTATAATGAATTGATACTTTAATATGTAACATGGTTAAGAATAGAACACAGGTCAAAGCAGGTATTGAGGTTCAAGTTTCCTCAGGAACCCAGGGGCTATGTGGTTAAATAAAAAATAACTAATAATGTGATAACTATTTAATTATGCATTATAATTATTTCTTTTCAAAAGTATATAAACTATTATTTACTGGATATTATTTTAGACACCATTGGTGGTGTCCTACTATGTTTTACTCACACCCAACTCCGGCTTCCTAATTATTACCTGAATAGATTTCATGTTTGTAGGATAGGTTAAGGGAAAGGGTCATATGTTAGATGGATGAGTTAGGATGGAGCTTGGATGGGGGAACCAGATGTGGTTTGGGACTCTCTTTGGTGTTGTCAGTGTCATTACTTTTGAGTTAGCATTTTTACCTTTGACACATACTTTGGAATGGCATATCTACTCTTCAGTTTTGATATCCTATTTCAGTGTTTGGTCTTATGATATTGGATTAGTAATGGTTAAATTATTTTTAATGTTTATTTATTTCTGATGGTATGTTACTATGATAAATATGGTATAGTCTAACCATTATTGATAATAGACCCTTGCTTCCAGTCGGCAACCTCTGTCATACATGGATGTATGCTTGAGGTCATGTAGAGGTCCAGTTCGGCACACCGGTGAGTGACACATTGTTCGGGATGTTACAGTGATAACCTAGTTTATATTATTGATTATGAGATGAATTTTCTTCACTAGAATTCCATACCCTTCGTTTGAGTGTTATGGATGAATTTTTCTATTTCACATGAGAATTCGAAGAACGATGCACTAATGAAAGAGTTGTGGCCACAATTATTTTTCACGGAGTCTTCTTGGTAATATTTTAAGAGAAAAAACTGTTTATAGTGGGGATATTTTAACATATCATTACCATTTTTCTGGCACTACTTGATATATTCTCTTTGATCAAATTTTGTTTGGGGGTTCTTCTAGGTGTTGTTATGGAGTTTTTTGAGTAATATGGGAGTTTTATAGGGAGATTCACTATGGATGAGAAGGGCTAAAACCTGGTGAGACTGACTATAATGTGTATGATTTGGAAACAATATAGTTAATTTTTATTCCACTTCCAGTTCTGACACAACTATGGCATTAAAGGGACATATGGATCGGAGGAATTTGTTGTGATTCTTCTATTTTGGGAGTATTTTTGGTGTGGTGATATGGGATAATGTTTATCCTTACCCCTAATAAATATAATCCAAGTGAGTTATAAATTGAGGATTCTAGAATATAGTTGGGTTGAGGGTGACAACAAAATTGTCTCCTTCATTATTTTCTAGTCTAGTCCTTTTTCACAATTTCTGTGCCATGGTGATGTGGAGTACACCATGGAATATTGTTTTCGTGAGTTAAAATCCTGAACCCCCCGTTATATATTAAAAACCACTCTCATTCAATCCCAATATGATCCTTTGGATTTCAGAGGCTCCTAAGTGGTGATTTTTGGATCCTCTAACCTCTCTTCTTTTTAGAACAAGGTATCGATGGATGTAATTTATCTTCCTCTAGTAAGTGAATCTTTTCTCATTTGAAAATATCCATTCATATTATCTAACCTTATTAAAAGTGATGGATCCTCATGTTATCAGTGGATCAAATCATTAGTTTAATGGATCTAGAGTATATTAATTCCTCTTTGATCTTCTTCACCGTAATTTCTCCATAGAAAATTATTGTTTTGGGTGACTGATTATTTAATCACATGATAAAAGGTTGTCAGTTTCATAATTATTTTATTACACTTGATACCTTGATTTATTGTATTATTTTCAATTTATTATCAATCTATTCACTTTATTTGAGATGATTTGACGCACGGTTTTGAAAACGCATGGAATTGAAATGTAAAACCCCATTTCCAAAAGATTTGATTAATTGGGTGGATTTTGAGAAAAGCTATTTTGGAATGTGAAGTAATTTTATGAAATAATTTGATGTTTATTATTTAAAATGCATTTAAATGAAATATAATTTTTAAATGCATTAATTTTATGAAAAACCAATGATTTGGATTTTTAAATTGAAATGGAATGTTGAACCATGGAATTGGGAAATTGAACTATGAATGATGAATTGAATTGAGTTGAATTGAATTTCCCATGATTTTTTGATTGAAATAATATGTTATCCTAAGTATTTATTTGGTGATTGGGACAATATATTTAAGGCTCTTACTCCCTTGTAATGGAATAATGTTGAAAACTCTAACTAAAAAAAATTCAGCATGGTTTATCAGATGGGCTAGCGATTAATTATCCCAATGGTCTGAGCCTTAGGGATGCACACACACACACAGACACACTTTGATCAATGATGATTGAATCAGTAGTGTGAGGATCCAAGATCTATAAACAAATGAGCCTCATGGATTATATAAATGTTTCTTAGTTTAGAATTGATTATTGCATGAATGTTATTATATAATTTTTTTATTCACCCCCATTCAATTTTACAAAAATTTTCATTTAATATTGGTTTTTATATATCTATTAAGTTCTTGATTTGAAGGACTGTTTGAATGATAAACATTAAATTGATTTTCTATTGCATATATTTATTTAAATGTAAGAATAAAAGTTTTATTTGAATTGGAATTTCTTATGGAATACTTAGTGAGATCCAACTAGGATGTTTAGCTCACACCCTACCACTGCCTTTATGAATTTGTAGAATATATTATACAATCTCTAGGGAAAGGGAAAGAACAAATCATAGGTGAAGGGTTTGCATTATGCATGAGACCTTGGAGTGATGGTGGTGACTAGTGGAGAAATGGTCCACCTGTTACATGGGGATTATGATACATTTTATTGATGAATATTATGCTATTTTCTTTGGATGATGCATTGATTTGATATTTTTTTATATCTTCTTATTTTACTTTTATTTGTGTGGAGTGTTTGGAATATCATCTGGTTATTTTTTTTCTCTTCCACAATTCTATATTGGATATTTGTTCTCATGTAAAAAACCCTTCACTTTTACCACTTGTGGATTCTAGGTTCTAGTAACCGACCCATAGGGACCAGGAACTCCCTTCGAGATATGTCAACACCAACATAGGTATTATTATACGAGGGTATCTGGGCTGGTTCTTGATATCAAATATAGTTGGATTTTAATTAGGGTTAGTGACACATGATATTAATTTTGCAAATAATTACACATCCCCATATGGTGATCATATTGATTTTGTATAATGAATAAGGATTATAAAATAAATCATTAGAATCATGCATACATGTAATGAAGATAAATGAGATAATATGGTAATATAATTAAATACCCTTAAAATAATAAATGTTATATTCCTTATAAAGTGAACATGCCAAGACATCAATCATCCAACTAAGATTTTTCATGCTAAATTTGTATACCCAAGGATTATCTTATGTAAGGAATGATGGAAATGGATACCCCAATGAGTTTGGTAACTAAATACACTACTTTATTTTTAGGTTACACTTAATAGGGAACCCTAAAGGATTGGATAACAATGAAATAGAGTTGAGTTTATCTATATGATGGATTGAGAATAGTGTTATCTTCTAAATTATCCAATAGTCATATATGATAGGATTCATAGGATTTTCAACTTAAATAACTAAGTGGTGAGATAAACTCTAAATTAGACTAATTACTTAGTGAAATAGTGATCATGGATGAATAATGGGTATAATATAAACTTTTAAGGGGATTATCCTTTTATTGGGATCATATTTAACCAAAAGATCATAATAAATGAATGTAAAACATGATAATCGTTTCATAAAATATTTTTTTATACATAAAATGATATCATTATCATAAAACCTATCATTGAGATCAATTACAATGAAATAAAATACTATTAAAATAAATATTATAGACTTCCAAAAAAACATATGAATCATTCTAAAGAAAAAATGTAAAATTCTTTGGGTTAATGAAACCCCTTCATAAATTGGAATGTTTTAAAGTAATTTAACAATTAAGTTTATATGATTATAATAAGTATAAAATAATTTAATTAAGGTTTAAAAGGAAGTAAATTCATAATAATTTAATGAAATTTAGTCTATATACATATACACAATATGTTTGTGAATGTTATTGAATTAGAGAGAATAGAGATTATATAAAGGCTCTGGTTATAAAATTTATTATGTTGGAAGGCTTTGAAAAATATTAATCAATTCAATAAAATTTTACTATAATTCTTTAATGTTTTAAGGGTAATTAATCCATGAATGGGTTTTCCTAAGACTAATACTATGTTTATAGTAAATAAGGGTAGAGTTTTGAGCTATATAAACAAGATTGTATAGCCTAATTATTATCATAAGTCATTGGAACCTACAAGGACGTTTCAGTAAATAGGCATTGCCTTTCATATTGAAGGAACTTTACAAAATACCTGAAAATTTTTAAGATACATTGTGGATAATTCATTTATGGTATTAGTACTATAAAATTAATTCTTATATTTTCAGGGGTATATGACACCAAATATATGTTTTAATTTTTTTTTAAATATACACAAGTTTAGAATAATGTTTTAAACTGATAGAGCTTGTAGTTATTTTTCAAATATAGTATAAAATATTGCTACTATGGAGTTCTGGAATGGAATAAAATATTTAAAGCTTATGCATATCTAATTATAATATGTGTATTTTTTATATAATTTCTATAATATGATACGAGAAGTTGGTTGTGAAATAAGAGTTATTATAAACAACATGAGATGATGGTTTTAATACAAATGGTTTACGACTGATCCAATTCAATAACATATTTGAAAAGAATATTAGGATAAAAGGAGTTTCATCCCCAATAAAAGATTTTATCAAATATATTTTTTAAAATATAAGTGAAATAGTTACCACCAAATTTAGTTTCATATATTAAAGAATAAAATATTTTTTTAGAATAACACTCTAAACAAATTGAATACTAGGTAATATTTTTACGTTACAAGTTTATTTAATAAATATTCCCACAAAATTTAATAAGAGATATTACCTAACAAAATAGTGTTTTTATATATTAACATTATATTTTTGGGGAAAATATAGATTTCTATAGGCATGTTAGAGTGTTTTTAGACTTAGAGTAGTTCAGATTATAATAAAATAAAATATTCAATAAGACAGACTGGTTCTATGAGTCACTTTATATGTAAAACGAGTTTAGGATGTCTTGGTAATGAAAAATGTTAATCCAAATAATTACATTAAGTTACCAAA
Source organism: Viscum album (assembly GCA_963277665.1). NCBI lineage: Eukaryota > Viridiplantae > Streptophyta > Magnoliopsida > Santalales > Viscaceae > Viscum > Viscum album. The sequence goes on along the minus strand of OY728119.1, from coordinate 1,941,971,209 downwards.
ATGATCCAAAATAAAATATTTAATTGAAAAGTTCCAAGATGATGATGATGAACATATAAAGAGTTGTAAGATAAACACATAAGTTATTAACACCATAATAATTATTGTTGTAAAGTAGAGGAGTTTGAATACTTTTTTCATAGAGTTGAACATTATTAGTTTTATTCCTAACTCAAACCATTACTAAAATAAGATTTATTAATAAATGTTATTGAATATAAAAGTCTAGTGATAGTTTTCATCAGACATTGACATAGAGATGTTCATGGAATTATAGAGATGTAATGAGTTTAACAGAACCTAAAAAGTGTAGTAATAAAAATTAACCTCTATATATCAATAAAAAGGGATATTATTAGGTAATAGAGTATGTATAGTTTTTTATTATTATTAAATAATTTCAATAATATAAAATGTATCATATTTTATAAAAGCTAGTCTCTACTTTATCAAACTTTCGGGTTGGCTATATACATGTCATGAAGTTAAATGATAATTGACCACTCAATGTATGGATTTAATTTATCCCTAATCTATGTGTTATGGATTATTATAGGTTTTGATGAAATTTTTACAACCCAAAAATTAAAAAATGTCAATTTTTTATTCCATAGCGTGTATGACATACAACAAAAAACATACAAAGGAATATAAATTCTCAAGAGTTTCTAGTATATTTGATATTTTTAATAAATTTAATATATTTTATATCCTGAAATTATTACAAGACTGAGTTATCTTGGATCTCACACAATAATTAATTTCTTCGATGACTTTCATTACACACAAAACCGAGTTTTACCCAACTATAATATATTATTAAAATATTATTATTTAATATAATAAGATATAACCTTAATTTTAAATTGGAGGTTATGAATAATATTATCTAACTAATGAGAATATATATATTATATATCCAATATTTTTTTTAAAATACACCAAATAGATTCTTTAGGCATAAGATAAGAACAAACCAAATTTTATGCATAAAAACTTATATTTTTTAAATGCAATTTCCTCCTTTTAATGGCGTACTAGTTTTAAAACAAAATATTTCAAAAATTAATTTTTTTTTTCAAAATAAATATCATTTTTAAAATAGTAATATTAAAATAATCTTATGGTGAATTGTTTATATTTTTCTATGATGTTTTATTTTTTGATGAATAGTGAAAAATAATGAATTCTAATTGAAAATCGATTTTCCCCCTAATTTATTTATATAGTTAAATTATATTTTTAATTGGTTTTAAAGTAAAATGAGATAAATTATACCTCAATTAATAAAATTTAGGTAATTTTAATCAAATTCACTTTGAAATTAGATATAAAAACATTTCAAACTATTGAACATTTTTACTTTAAAAACCTACTTTGTATCTTGTTTGGAGGATTAATTTTAAATTAATTTATGCCACTTATATGATTGAAATTTGGAAAAATGGATTAAATATTATGAATAATAATAATTTATAATTTTTAATAAGGTTATCTTATTATCTATAAAAAATATTAGTGAATGTAATTAAAAATAATTATAGTGGTTAAGGTAAAATTAAAATTAACAGGGGACGAAACCTTAAACTTAAGGGCCCAAATGACCTATAAAATTGTCCAATAAACATTTTATGTACATATATAAAACTCAAAGATTCATGTATCTATTTTTTTTCTGTTATTTAATTATCTTTTAAGGTAAAAACGGGGGAAGCACAAAATTCATTTAAAAAATGCCAAGTGTGTCTTCTCCCCCACTATAACAAGGAACTCACCCTCCTCTATTTTTTCAAACCTATAAAGTCTTTTGGATCTTAAAAAATATGAAATATTAAGATACTAACTTACCTACCCTTATCCTATAAGCATTAATTTTTTTAGAAATAAAACCAAGTAATCCTTTTTGTATAAACCAAAAAGAGTTACAAGAATAAGAGGTAACAATCTTCAACAATCACTTTTGTTTCATTTACTTATCCACACCTTGAATTATTTTTATATCAAGATTATATAATAAACTTAGTATATTAAAAATACTATTATTTTGGTATTATAAGAGTTTGAACTAAAATTTAACAAACATCAATCAAATGGGATACACAATCATCGTTTGTTTGTATGATAGACTACTTCATTATGAACTGATGTTCTTCATTCTTCTATTTACCACCATTAAATGTTGGATGTAATGAGGAATTTATAATTTTTATATTGTATATATGATATTTATAACGTATTTATGCTTATATAATTTTTTTATTTCTCAAACCATCATGATTTCCAATTTTGGGGAATATAATAACATTGTTTGTTGGCGTGCGTACTACCGCCACCTCAAAGTGATGTGATTCATTCTCACTATATATGGAATGAATAAAAAAAATTTAATTAAAACATGTGGTATATATGATAAAATTATTATACTATTATTATAATATAAATAGATATTATTTAATTTTTATTCTTTTAAATATAATAAGGAAATAGAAGTAGCGTTCATACGCACACACAACCTACCGTCTCCATGAACTGTGCTTTTTTATTACTTATATCCAAAATTTATGGATAATTATAAATAAATTTTTGAAATATATATATATATAATTTTAAATCATGTTTTTAATCATTGAGATGATTAAATCCTGATCTTTTTAATAAGAACAGAAAACAACAAGTCAAAACATACTTGAAAGACTAGACAATTAACACCTGAAATAGTGAAAATAATGAATGATTATTAAAAAAAGGTAATAATATATTATAATAATTTAACATATGATATTATAAATGTGATAATGTTTCTTTTATAAGTTAATAACTTGTTTAAAGCCGTTATAATGGAGGTTAAAGGACCTTCACCCAAAAGGAAATGCAAGGAAAGAGATTCTGGTCTCACGTTTTCTTCCTAGAGGCATACACCATTTTCACCACTTATTTCTTTTGTGTGGTGTATATACATAACCTATTTTATTTTATATGATGAATAAATATATATTCATGTGAGTTTCATTTTTTGTTATTTCTTTCATGGGTATTATAATTCAAAAGTTACAAATTAGTTAGGGGCTTCGTCTCAATTTACATTCCATTTAGAATTATTTTCTATTATACACCAATTCACTTTAAGGTTGTGTATATAATGCCCAATTGTAATTTAATATCACGATTTAAAGATATTTAATGGAATTTTATGTTTTAATTTTAACTATACCATCCAATGGGATTTTACATGAAAATTACCAAGAGGTAAAAGTTATCTTTACAATATCACTTTTTTTATTGTTAACTTTCTCATGAAAAAATCACTTCCTTACGTTCATTTTATAAAAAATTACATTTTAAGTATCCATATTCTCATGAAATGTATATCATTATCACCTAAATAAAATACTATTTTTACATATGGTGTTCACTTTGATAGTTATTTGATTATTTAGGGAAATATTGATAAATCCATATCCTTTATTCAATACGAATATTTGATAAGGCACATTCTTTATAAATTAAATAAATTATTCAATATACAAAGAATTATTTGGACATGAACTATATGAGTTGGGGACTAGTTAATGAAATCCCTTTGATTCATTAGTAGTATCATGATATTGAATTAGTTGGCAAGCCTAAACTAATGGGTTTTTACCCATTATATTTTAAACTGTATTGAGTATAGATCTTGATGGTAAAGGTATCATGTGCATGGGATACATGACATACAATAATTAAGTATTACCTATTTAGAATTTAGTTATTATTAACATCCCTGGCATGTGTGTTCTGTTATTTACCTTGTCGTACTGTTTACGCACTTCCTACCCAGATGATTAATTATACGACATGTGTTATAAGTTATTACCTTTCCATATTTATTATTGTTATCGATTCATTATTGCTTATGCTGTACTTTAACCTTACTGATCATTTGAGATCGTCCTTATTTTGTTTTCTTTCCCCAAGATTTCATAAAGTGTACTAAGAGAGATATGAAATGATACACTAGATGGAATGAATTTATTATTATAAAAAAAATTTGTATTTTGTGTATTAATTTATAATACCATACTCATGTTTTTATCTAGTTTACCCATACTACTAATATTTTTAGTCATTTGGGATGTGATTTACTCATATCCCATGACATGGTTATGGTAGTAGGCATCAACTCTGATATTTATGTGGCTAGGTTGCTATAGTTGGTCTCAAAGTAGGTCTACTATAATAATTGAGAACTAGATTTAGGAAAACACGGTTTAGAGAACATTAAACAAAGGTATAATTTGAGTATAAGTATTAAATAACATCCTAATGTTTTGGTTATATAGATATTATGTGGTTTTATTAGAAATATATCCCTATCTAAATACTACAAGTTGGTGTAGTTATAGAATAGATGTACCTAGGGGTAAAAAATCTGAAAAGGTGTGTTAGGAATAACTTGAGCATAACCCAAGAAATGAAAATGAGCATTACTACACACTTGGTTTGACACTCTTGTGGGATATGATTTGGATAATTCAAATTTTCCATACAAACCATTATGAAGGATTTGAATATATAATGATAATAAATGATCTAGGATACAATTGATGTGTCTTTAATAAAAAAATACATGTCAATACTTAGACACCCTAAAAATGATTAGATGGTTTTCGAACTATGAAAATTGTTTCCCACAATATGATTTTTGTTTTTAGTCAATGGCTAGAACCCGAAGTTATCATGTTAACATTAAACATGGAGAATAAGATAGTGGTAATGAGAAAAAAAAACAGGATGCTGATAGGAGTGAAAGAGATCGTTTTCATACCAAATTAGTTTTCCTAATGTATGATTTACAAAATACACCTTAACCAACTCCTAGACTCACCAAATAAGAGAATGATGAAGTTTTATAAGATCTCAAGTGGTGGAGACTAGGGAGAAAAAGGGATCTATTTCTATCATGCAAGAAATGTGGAAGGGCACACCTAGAAAAAGGTCTTAATGGAATGGGTAAATTCTTTATGTGTGGTAAATAAGGACATAAAGTAAATAATTTCCATGTAGAAATGAAGGATATGGTGGAAAGAAATAAATATCATCGTAAGGATCCATTTATGGTCCATTTTCTTAAATATAGGGAACCTGGGCATTAACTAAGTCAATTACCTCTTGTAAAGGATAAAATCTAGGATAAGGAGGGACCTATGTTGAAATAAATGGATTAAGTATTTATGTATTGATTTTTTATTGAATACCTTAGTTAAAACTATATTTAATGATTAAATTTCAAGGATATAAATCATATTTATATTGGAAATTATATTAATATATTTTAGAAAAAAAAGGAAAGCATGCATGTTGAGTGACAACACATAAAATTTGAAAAGGGAGTGGGGATTGAACCCATGACCGAAGGGTGATAAGGGTTTCACACCTACGAATGTCCCACACAATTTCCTTGATAATGTGTAATTATTTTTGGGTAAAAAATTTGACAAATAAAAAATAATGATGAACCAATAATGTTACTTTTTATGTTTATAGATTAATTTATTAACCATATTGGTTATGGAAAATAGTTAAAGAAAAATATAATGACTTATTTTATGGGTATTAAGATCTATTAAATTAAAATTTCAGTTCTTCAAAAAGCCATTCATTCTAGGATATCCATTTCATAGAGTAAGGGATGAATTAGAATTTGATCAAAGCACAACCAAAAGATGGAATTATTCATATGAAATTGAAAGATATCAATTATGTATATTTCCATATATTATTGACCAATAAGAGAATTAATCAATAGTAGTGAAATGATCAAAATAAAAATTCTATCCTAATACCTTAATTTTTTTTGAGTTGATGGTATTTTAAATCATCAGATATTTATGTCTTTGAGGCCATCAACTTTCATTGAACAGTCACTTGTTTTTGATCTATGAACTCAATCACTCCCTATAAATATTTATGCTTTTACTCTAAGTCCATATTTTCACATTCCACTAATTTTCTTCTACATAGAAACCTAGTTATATTTTATTATGTGTGACCTTTTTAGTTATCATTATATCTTATTAAGAAGATATTTTATAAACTCTTTTATGATGTTAATTTTTCAACAAATTTAATTCTAGATATCAAACCATTGAATACCAAGATAATGTTTAAATGTAATGTATGCAGTTTATTTAAGGTGGGGAGAATTTAACACCCAGAAAATTCGAAGAGTAACTTCTTCTTTAATAGCGTGTATGAAACGCAACACCAAACGTAGAAAGGAATACAACATATTGAGAATTTATGATATATATAATATTTTTAATAAATTTAATATATTTTATATCTTGAAATTAATGAAACACTAATATATCTTTAATTTCACACAAAAAATGCTTTATTCTATGACTTTCATTACATGAAAGACCAAGTTTTACTAAACAAAAACATATTACTAAAACATTTTTATTTAAGATAATAAGATAAAACCTAGACATTAAATTTGTATTTATGAATAGTATTTACTAACTTATGAGAATATATATATTATATATCGAATAAAATGTTTCAAAATTTAACAAATACAATAATTGGGAATAAGATAAGAACATACCTAATTTTACTCATAAACACCTATATTTTTCTAAAGGTTATTTCACTGCATTTTAATGGTGTACTAGTTTTACAAAAAAAATTGTCTATTTTATAAATTATATTTGTAAAAATAAAATTCAATTTTGAAATTATAATGTTAAAATTAACTTAGGGTGAATTTTTGGTATTTTTTGGTGAGGTTTTATTTTTTGATGAATAGTGAAAAATATGGAATTCTAATTGAAAATTTCTTTTTCATAGTATTTTTTTATATAGTTAAGTAATATTTTTTATCAGATTAAAATTCACATTAGATAAATTATACTTAAATTAATAAAATTTATGTAGTCATAATTAATTTCACATTAAAATTACATATAAAATCATTTCAAATTTTTAAACATTTTTACTTCAAAACCCCACATTGTTGTCTTGTCTACGGGATTAAATTTAAATTAATTTATACCAATTATGTTATTGGAAATTAGAAAATTGGATTTCATATTTGTAATTAGCATAATTTTTTACATATAATAAAAACTTAGTTTTTGACAAAAAATATTAGTGAAAGTAATGAAAATTAATTACAGTAATAAATGTAAAATTAAGCTCAATAAGGGACTAAACCTTAAACTTAATGGCCAAAATGACATAGAAACTTGTAAAAAACCCATTGGATGTATATATTTAGACCGAAACCCTTGATCTAACTTATTTGTGTGTTATGGAAGCCTCCTGGTTGGTGAAAGCATGGAGAGCACACAATTCTTTTCAAAAATGCCATGTGTGTCCTCTCCCTCCTCTATAAAATGGCACTCACACTACCCCATTTCATCACATCCATCAAGACCTTTGGATTTTAAAAACTATAAAAATCCAAAATTCCACCCATTATCCTAGAAGCCTCAATTTTTTTATAAATCAATCCATGTAATCCTTTTGGTATAAATCAAAAGGAGTTACCCGAATAAGAGGTAACATTCTTCTACAATCACTTTTGGTTAAATTACTTATTCACCCATTAAATTATTTTTATATCTTGATTATATAATAATATAAGTATCTTAAATATACTTATATTTTTTTATGATAATATTTTGACCTATAATTTCACACACATCCATAAAATGGGATACACAATCATCATTCATGTGTATGGAGGACTACTGTCTTGCAAACTGATGTCGTTCATTCTTCCATTTACCACATTTAAAGGTTGATATTAATGATGTATTTATAAATTATAAATTATATATATTATATTTATAATTTATTTATGATTATGGAATTATTATATAGCTCATAACTTCAGGATTTCCATTTTGTGGGAATATGATAACATTGTTTGTGGATGTGTGGAGTACCACCTCCTCAAAGCGATGCCATTTTTTTGTGGCATACATAGAGTGAATAAATTCTAATAATAATTAAAATATGTGATATATATGATAAAATTATTATAATTTAATTTTAATATACATAAATATAATTTAATTTTCATTCTTTTTAATACGATAAGGAAATGCAAGTAGCATTCATGCGTATGTATGACCGACCATCCCCATGAACGATGTATTCCATTTCCTATCTCCAAACTTTATGGGTAATTATAAATACATATATAATGAATATATATTATAATTTAATCATGGATTACATCATGGATATTTTGAAATCATGATTGGTCTAAAAAGAAAAAAACATAAAAAGTCAAAACATACTCGAAAGACTAGGCAATTGACACCAGAAATAGTAACAATAATCAAAGATTATTAAGAAAGGGGTAATACGATATTATAATAGGTTAATATAAGATATTATAAATATGATAATGGTTATTTTATAAATTAATAACATGATTAAAACCATTATATAGTAGGTTAAATGATGTTCACCCTAATGGAAATGCAAGGTAAGGGATTCTTGTCTCACTTTTTCTTCCATGAGGCATACACAATTTTTACCAATTATTTCTTTTGTGTGGTGTATATACATACCATGTTTTATTTTTATCATGAATACATTTATCTTCACGGTATTTATAGTTTCACTAAATTTATTTCTTTCACGGGGATTATAATTCAAATGTTACAAAGTAGTAAGAGATTTTCTCTCAATTTTCATTCTAGTGAGACTTATTTGTTATTATACACCCATTAAATTTAACGCTGTGTATATATTGAAACTTTTAATTTAATATCATAATTCAGTCATAATTTATGATATTTTAAGTTTCACTTTGAACTGTCTCATCTAAGGGTTTTTGAATTTAAAAACACAATGTGGTAAAATTTATCTTTTCAATATCAATTTCTTTTGTGATTTTTAACATTCTCTTAAAACAATCACTTACTTGTGATCATTTTTTTGTACATTAATTTTTAAAAAAATTTATTCACATGAAATTGATATCATTACATCCTAAACCAAAAACCAGTTTTACATACAGTTTTTTTAGATATTTATTTGATTATTAGGGGAAATATTGATAAATATATAACCTTTATTCAATATAGATAATTTATAAGGCACATAATTTATGAATTAAATTTATTTTTAATATATTAAGAATTATTTGGATATAAAATATAAGGGTTTTTGATTGGTTAATGAAATCCCATCGATGCATTAGTAGTCTCATGAGATGAAAATAGTTGGATAACCTAAGCTAATGGAGTTTTACCCAGTATGTTTTAAACTGTATTGAGGATAGATCTTGATGGTAAAGGTATAATGTGCCTGGGAAACATGAGGTATAATAATTAAGAGTTTACTTTCTTTATAATTTAGTTATTATTATTATTTATGAGATTTTTATTTAACATTATCTAGGGACACACTTTCATTCTTATTTTATTAATTACCTAGTATATGTGTTTATTTATGTACCTTTCCATACTATTTATATAGTTCCTACTCAGTTTATTGATTATATGGTCTGTGTGTTCATTTATTAAAATGCCATATTGATTATTATCATTTATCCATTATTAATTATGTTTACTTTACCCTTACTAATAATTTCATCTCACCCTTATTTTGTTCCCTTTACCCAACATTTTTAAAAGTGTACATAGAAAGATATGAAAGGGAACAATAGATAGAATAAAGTTACTATTATAAAATAAATTATGTTTTAATTTGTGTATTAATTTATAATAAAATAGTCATTAATGTATATAATTTATTAAGACTACTAAAATGTTTGGTCATTTGGGATAGAATTTACTGATATCTTATGCCAATATAATGGTAGTAGGCATTGGCTTCAATCTTTCCAAGGTCGAGTTGCTATAGAAATAGTAATGTCAATATGGTTATAATTTAATATAGATATAAAAAATATGTCCATGAGGTAAAAAATGAAGCTTTTTTACTTGATGACCTTCCAAGTATAATGATTTCATCATGATTCATAATTTTATTCCACACCTATACCACTATTTTAAACTGATTTTATATTTTATATTGAAAATATAATAATCAATTACACATTTAATTAGATTAAATTAATAAAATTTTAAATAATTTTAAAAATAAATTTTTCACTTTTTTGATGTTTTCATGGAATTAATAAGTGATTTCAAGTGATAAAAATTAAATTTTTGGAAAATGGGAAAAACTGCATGAGATACCAAACACACATGTGGAATAAAATACCAATTTTGTCTAATTAATAAATTTTATTTGGATACCAATTGGTGGGTGAATAAAGAAAATGTGGTATATAACTCTATATAAGATTACAAAATCTCAATTTATCAATTAATAGTCTAAAAATTTTCATCATTGAAGAGACTGTTCACTATTCACAATCATGATGTAACTTTTTTAATTTTTAAATAATTTATGTTCTATATCTATTATTCCTTCCAAATTTAGTGTGGATATATTAGTTTTTCGGGTAAAGAAAATTTTAGTCTTATAAAAAGTTATATAAGATTGTATCCTCTCCTAAAATTGGGTTCCAAGTGGTATTAGGAGAGTAGGGTTCCCAAACTAGATTCTACTTTGCCTATAAATTAACACATTTGGAACATATTTTATAATTTAAGAAACTAGGAAATACTATGAAATTTTAGAGATAATTATGGGTGTAATAATAACATTATAGGATCTACTGATATAGATCCTCATATGGAGATCTTCAATGAATAAGGGCATTTACTTAATCCTCCTCCTCATATCAATAGTGAGATAAATGGAGGGGAATCGTTGTGAGAGAGATGTAGACTTTTCAAGGGATTTATAACATATTAATTATACACTACGTTGATTTAGTTTTTCATTTTTATTCATTTAATATTTTTATCGCTTTATTTATTTTCCAATCATACTTTTATATTGAGTTTATTTCAAAAAATTCATATGTTATGTTAACAGATCAACACTTGAATTACACATGAGAAACTGTTATTTTTTTTTCAATTGGACAACATTTTATTCTATTTAAAGTCCATACTCCTTAAATTATTGTGTTATTTTGTAGAATAAAAAACATTCTTAAGATGTGTATTTTTTATAAAATATGGTAATATCAAGGTGTAATTTTAAGTGCAATTTTTATGCTATTAGAGGGTAAGCAAGATTCCAATCAACCTCATTAAAAGAATAACTGCTAAAATAAATGAACATCTAAGTGAAATAAACATGACATGTTGTGTAATAAAATTCAAGTGATTAATTTATTTAATATATCTTAAAACCAAATTTATTATATAAAATACATTAGTTATATTCTATATTTTTTTACATAAAACTAATTTCAAACAAAGTCACTTTGAACCAATACACATGTATAAAATTTTAAAACAATATTATTTACACACCTGGTTTTATTACAACTACATTTAACCAAATTTTACCATCTATAATTACAATATCAAAAACCAATAATGAATTTCTTATATACTAAGTCACTTTAAATTTTAAATATTCTGAGAAATAGAAAAAATATTGAAATAAAATAACTCATATCTTTCTCATTATGTAAAATTTTATCACTATAAAAGATTTTATTATACCACAATAAGTCTTAAAATATCTCTAAAAAATTGAACACACCTAATACCCTTCTATACATATCATACATAATAATCTTCATCATAACCTAGAAAAATTAAAACATAATATGGGTGATCTTGAATTCTTAATAAGGGTAAACAAAACTGATATCTATTAATGATCATAAGTGAGCATAATAAAATCCTGTGGGTATGATAATATAATCAAGGTACATGAACATAACATAACAAACTCTTACTCGATTAAACATGGATTACAAATAATGGGTCATTCCATGAAGCTTGTCATAAGGCATGAGTAAAATGTGTTTCAAATCACGAGTCAATAATCATGATCCATGAAAATATAATATAAATACATTTCAATTTCATAGATCATTAATTTTATAGAATTTTCTTGTAAGAGATAATTAAATAAAAATAATAATGTATTTTACTTGGGAAATCATTTTTTATCAAACTTACAATCAAACTTATAATGTAACAACCTACCCAAATAATTCCAACATGATTTATTTAGAGAAAAAATAATTTTCTAATCATTAGAGGGTTATAACACACCCAAACATAACAATATATAATTAAAAACAAACTTAAATTTATTAAAACCCAGAGTATATTTAACTTATATCATAAAAATCATTATAAACATTCATCATTCCTTCATATAATAATTAATATGTGGAAATGAAATGATTTTTGTGGAAATTTCCTTACAAAATTAGAATAAGCCATCCCTAAAAAGAAGGTAGATGTTATAATTAGAGAATATCATTAGTAAAGCATAAAAGTCATTAAATGATATTGAGATAGATAAAGAAATAATTTATAAAACAATTAGACATATTATTTAAAAAATAAAAAGAAGTATCATTTTCTTTTGGAAACATTTTAAAATAAGATGTTCATAGAATAATTGAAATCCAATAATCTTTGAAAAATCGTTAAAACTTAGAAAAGAATATTATGGATGAAGAATGGTCATTATGGAGGGAAAATCAGGGAAATTAGTAAATGATAAAAAAAATTATTTTCACACCTTTATAAATAATGTAAAAAATACCCATATAGAAAATATTAAAAAGACTCCTTTTAAACCATTAAAAATTTTCGGATTATTTTTGAGGTATTGTTACAACAAAAATTTATCATATTATATTTTTCACATAAAAAGTTTTCATAAATTATTGGATGAGTTATGAGTTATTATTACAATAAACATGTACAATATTATCCTTTTCAAATGAAGAGTATTGAGAACTTTTATTTTCAATTGTAAATAACGTCTAAAATCATTGAATCAATTGAATTTGTAAGTTAATGATATATTTTGAATAGGGTTAAAGTTTTATTACTATTTTTTTGAGTTTTAATGTTATTTAGAAGATGGAATAATGTTTTTTATAGAAAAAGACTAGTTTGTGTTTGTTTTAAATAAGTTTTCATGATAACTATAGTTTATTTTCTTAATAAGTAATTTTAATGAATTTTAATTTTTTTTATATGATTATGAGTGGATATTAGTTTTCAATTAGATTTTATTTTAATTAATTTTATTTAATCACAAAAATTTCATTTAAATAATTTGGTCGTTTTGTTTTTAAATTGATATTTAATTAATTTTAAACATTTTTGGGGTGTAGGGATTTGTTTTTATGGGTTTGTATTTGGAAAAATTTTAATTTTAAAATTTTTTATTTTAAAAAACATCTTATGTTTATTCATTATATTGGTTTTTATTTATTTGTCTTTGTTAAAATAATTTTTGTATTTGTTTATAAAATTTGTGACTTGTTTGGTTTTTGTAGGTGTGAAATTCTAGTTGTTTCTATTTAATTTTAATGTATATAAAAATTTTGGATGTTATGGTTTCATGGGTTGTGGGTGTGTATTTTTTTTGAGTATTCTTATAATTTTGATTTTCTAGAGAGGTATTATAGAATGGTAGTTTCTTAAAATGAGATGTGTGCTCTTGAGGGTACTTAATAACTTCTATTAAGTTATGTGAGTCTCAAGGATTAGGGTGACCTATGAGCTGAGTAGAGTGATCTACATAGGTATTAATTTGGGAAATTTGTCTTATTCAATGGTGGTGGGATGTTAGGACATGGATATATTTAGGAAATTTTTAGTGATGAATAGGATGTGTTTTTTCAATGTTAGTGTAATGATTATAGGAGATGTTTGATGTTAATTCAATTAGCTAACTTATGTTATCTAGTCGGTTAATTTATTTAATATTTGACCATAGTGTATTCAATTGGGACAGTTTTTTTTATGGTGCATGACTTGGTTGGTTTATCATTTATCATACCATATTACAAGTTTTATTATTACATATAGATATTTTATGTTTGTATTTGGTTGGTATATAATATTTTTCATCTTGTTGACCATATTTTCTATTATTATTTTGAGTTCAAGTATTTTGTTATTACTTGTATCATTTAGTAGTTTCAGATCATTTTGGTGATAGATGGGCCTAATATTAATGTTTATTTACCTATATGTATTGTTTTTAGCTTGGTAGGATTCAAAGGGTATTGGTACATGGGTTAATGTGATTGGTGGGTGGTAGTGTGCTACTAATGGTCATTGTTATTTATAAGTTTGGACTCAAAGTAGGTATAGATCCTCCAGGAAGTTTGGGAGTTATAGCTAAGTACTATTAGTGTTATTCCATTTTATGACATGAAAAGAGTATATTGTTATCATATAGTTTTCTAATTGGATATCTCTTGCATGTTATTCCTATTTAATTAATTTTACCTTATAGATTATTTTAAATTACTTATAAAAATGAACATACATTAACCTATGTATATATAATTGTTGGAGATAGGGATTTAACACTTGAAATCTTAGTGCTAACTATCCTTTATATATTTATGATGTTTGAGAATATGTTATAAGTTGTGGTATGACATTTAGGGTGAATTTTTCATTGAGGTAATAACAATTTTGTAATGGGTTACACTAAGACAGGATTTCTTCTAGAGGTGGATATATTTATTTTGTGTTGGAGTTAAATAAGTGTATCACTAATAGATATTATCACATATACATTATGTTGAAATTTTATTGGTAACATTCTTACCATTATTATAATTCTTTAATGAGTCATGGGGAATGAGTTTGTTTTTTTGATAGGTTTTTGTAACGGGTTATTAATTCATAGTTTCAAGTTATTATTTTAAAGGAAATTGTTATTTTTTTATTATTTATGTATTTATGATGAATTATATATGGGATTGGGCTTTTAAATAGAAGTATTTTATAGAGATAAAAGATGTGAATGGGTTGAACCATGAATATTAAGTCAATATATCAGGGTAAGGGATTGAAATATAATGATATCCATTATGTAATAATAAAATTTTATATCATCAAATTTAAAAGGCGGGTTTCCATGTGATTTTAGGATTGATAGAGGGTTTTGTTCCATTATATTTAGATTTCAAATTATTTGACCAAATTTTCCTCATAATTAATTTTATTACAAAATGATTTTTGATTTATCATTTTTATTTATCAATTTAGGTCGTTTCACTCTATTTTTTTTGTTTCATCTCATATTGGGTGAATTTTGGAGATGATGAGAGTTTATTAGGATCTCATGGATGATCTTTTTATGATCATTGATGTCATTCCTCTAAGAGATTGAATTATATTGAAACATGTTAATCATTCATATAATCTTCCTTCTTATACTTATATTTTTCTTCATTGGAAGTCTATGATAGTAGTTAATAGATTATTTATTTACATTATTGGAATATATAATCTTTAGAAAAATGGTAGGATTTGAGTGTCGAAGAATGATCCTTCATGATGTGATGATTGAAGCACCAAATTAAGTTAATTAAATCAATAAATTTATATATTTTAGTAATATTGGAGTTGAAATTACATTCCTTGGTTTTATTTAGGATTGTAGTTAAGAATAAATTAACTAAGTTAATAAATTTATGATTAATATGGATGTGAATATATTTTTATATAATTTCATTTTATATTATTTAGTTCATATTGTTTTTATTCATAAAGAAATGGTAGATATTTCATGGTATTGAGCAAGTTGTAGTATGAAATTAATGAGGTGGTTATCAAGAATGTTTGTTATGGTAGATTGAAAAGGATAATTTTTACTTGGATATGGATATACATTGAATGAATAATTAAAAAGAAAAATAATAATGGTATGTTATTTGAATTTCCAAAACAAAATGAATAAATTAATTTATTGTAGTAATTATTTAATATAATATTCAACATATTTGGTAATTAGTAAATTAATATGATATAGAATAAATGGCCCCACATTATCATAACCCTACCATTTCTATCTCCCCCATCCTCTGTATTTTATAGGTTTTCAATATAAATATTGTGAAATAGTGATGGATCAAGCTTCCTTTCTTTATTCCCTTCTTATCATATAGATGGTTACTCTCTTGGTTTTTCTATTTTCATTTATAGGTTTTCTCAGGTTTATTGAGGTTTCTTCAGCATTGTTTTGTGTGGGTGATACTTAGCATAAAGAACCTAATCTTCCCTCTCCCCCTATTATTTCTACATGAATTATCCCACTATACATAATATATGGTTTGATGCATTGGAGATCATACTAGATTCGTTCTATGATGGTATGGAGGTAGAAGTTAGTACCCTTACAGATACTGATGTGTTTTGTTTTGGTGTTTCTTATTTAGTTGTGTGTTCTCCTCGCTTTTGATCACGAAGATGCTCCATTTCATTTATTTATATGATATATCTATATGATCTGCCATGGTATACCATATTTTCATCGAGTTTAATGGGTTATTATATTTTTTGGGATCATGTTGGTGAATACTCAAAGAGATTCAACAAATTGTGGATGAAAAATGGTTTTGGGTTTTCTTTAGGTATTTTTATTCATATTTTTTAATCTCATCACTTTATTTACTAGAGTGTTCTTGAACCTCTCCAGTTATCTCCAGTATATTTATGGTTGTTATTAATTTTAATTTTATTCATAGTTCTTCTGAACTATCATATCTAACTACTTTTTGGACATCCATTTTAAGGGATTCTCATTGTGTTCTTCTCTGGTGTAGGTAGTGAGTTCAATCCTAGTGATGTAATTATATGGAAGGATATAATGATTTGTGGGATTGGTTATATTATGGAAATTTTAAATATTGGAATGTTGATCTGGGTGGTATAATCTCATCAGGTTTGTGTCTCAATGGTGTGATGGTTGGGCATTGATAGGGGTTTCTTATGTTCAGTGTTGGGGTGTTTGGTATTGATGGTCCCATTATTATCGATGTGGATATTTAATTAATGTTGGTATGAATGTTTTTCTAAGGTAAACCTCATCATGGATGTTGGATATGCTTCAATGGAGTTTTTTCTATGGTATGGTGGCTCTGGATGAAATAGTGTTACTAGTGTTGGGAAACGATGATGATTTATGTGACTGAAGTGGATGAAGGTGGAACCAAAATAACTTTCAATAGTAGAGCCTTTAATATTATACATATATAATATATCATGTTCATTGTTGATAAAAATTTTGTGACCTATAGTGTGGAGGTTGAGGAAGAACCTTTCTATGGTAATCCCTCATGTCCCCTTCCCATGTTTCATCCAAGAGACCCAGTTTACAGTGGTCTCTCAACATAAGTTTTAGTATTCCTATAATACTGTAATGGGTTTGTTTCCTAGATGGAATGATGTTTATTATGATATGATATTTGGTTTTTAATTTTTTACCACTTAATTTAAATGTGGTTTAATTGAAAATAAAAATATATTATATATATATTATATAGAGAGAATAATATAGGAAATTATGAAAAGGGATTGGGTGATTGATGTTGGGACTTACATGGAATAATTATAGGAACAAGTAGTTATGTGGAAGTGATTTTGTGGAAATGTGATGGATATAGTATTGAATTTGGTATATTTAAAACCCTAAGATAGTATTTTTGATCCTCTATAAATTATTTTATGTTTTTCTTTTTACACACCACAACCTGATACGAATATCCTAACATATACCCATATGAGGTTTTAAGTATTCTATAAATCCCCAACATCGGGGATATAATAGGAACATATGGATGACTAATGGCTCTCTCATGATCTACCATCAAACCAATATTTTGGTTATATGATTGGGGTTATATGTAGTGTTAATATGGTGTTGGCATGCAGTGGAATGGTGTAAGGTTTTAATTATAGTATGATTTAGGGTGTGGATATGATAAAGAATGGGATTGATATATTCTTTGATTATTGATTATCAAGGTGACTAAATCTATGGGGAAGTGGGTGTGTGATACCTCTACTATTATATTTTCATGATTTACTATTCTTATATTTTATATGGACTTAAAGTGTAGCATTATGGTTAGATGGGTTAAAATTTTTACCTTTTTTAGGAGTATATATCTATTTTACTATTTATTTAATGAAGCTCTAGTGTGGTTCTACTACCTTGAAATAATAGTTTATTGAGTGGAACATAATGAGTATAAAAGTATGATCATCAAATTTTTATATATTGTTTTTATATGTTTTTAGGATCATGTTTAAGATTAGGATTGACCTTATTAGGCTTTGTCTTGGTGGTTAGAAGATGCTGAATGAGGTAGTTTTTTCTCTAGTATTTGTTCATTTATTGGTATTTTCTTTTAGAATTGGTATTCCATTAACAGTTTTATGATATTAAATGAGTTATAAATTACTATAATAATATTTGGTTTTATTTTATTTGTGGAGTTTGATATTTGATTAGTGATATATTTCTATCATGGGAATAAATATAAAAATTCTTCCTATATTTCATCTATTTACCCTTATTATATCCACCAACAAATTTATTATTAGAGGAGGTATTTAGGTGTTACAATAAAATTCACTACTAGATATGGACGAGTTTTAGTAGAGTTGGGTAAAAAAATTGTATATGAGCTACTATTTTCTCTTAGGATTGATTTTAGAGTAATCACTTGGTTAATATTTCATTGGTTTAGTAGGTAGTCAATATCATTTGAGAATAGCCTTTGATATAGTCTTGGGGGATAGTTAATACATATAAGTCCCCCTAAAATTTTATGTAAGGACACTTATTATTTATTAAATAAGATAATGATAAGATGTATTAAATGTGGTGTAGGAACCTCGGTGTGGTGTACAAATCATCATTTATTATGTGTGTATTTTAATTGGGAATGGTTTTAGGGAAAATAATGAACTTATTTTTTATAATTAAATAACATCCATGTATTGGGATTAAGAGTTTTTTGTGCTTATAGACATGTCATGTTTGTGATACATTTTGTAGTTGAAATTGGTGAGGTTTAATATGATGTTCATGTTTTCTTTTAGCATATCAACCAGGATAAAAATGATTCATGGAGGATAGAATTGTATGAGTTAAAAAAAAATATTTTTTTGAGGTATGAGAGATCAAAATCTAACCAAAATATCAAATGATTGCTAAAATAGGTTCATATTTATTTGGGTGAATATCATCTTGTGAAAAGCATCATATTCTATAGGTGTTTTTTATTACAATGTATGGATTGACAGTCATGGATTTTCTATCTCAATTATCATGAAAAATTAGAGGATTCATAAAAAAATTATAAAATAGTTTATCACTGAGTTATTATCTTTTATGATGAGGTAGTTTGAAGAAAATAGTTTATTACCATCTGATAGGGAGTTTTGATCATATAAATGATACATCTATGATATTCTATTAATATCTCACTGGATAAAGAGATGAAGGTGTGTCATTTTTTAAGGAAATTTATGCACAAATATTCATCCCCAGGTGAACCCTTATATATTAACGACTTGTAATAAGGTTATCATGAAGGAAAAAGAGGTTAATAATATATTAGAATAAATATATTCACTAAAATAGGACTCATCAACTATAGAGTGAAGTTGTGTGAATATTTTCATGTTTATAAATATAAATAATATTTCAACCAATGTGGTGTGAGCCTCAGTCATATTTCTCTAGTTTTTAAAGAGTTCTATGTTTTATGACATCCCCCAGGAACATTGGAATGGTGTGTTATTTTTTAAACTAATGTACACATTGATAAAAAATGTTTTTATAATTTCATAATAGTTAGTTTGGAGTTGATACTGTGATGATCCTCAAAAGGTTTCAGATGCCACCCTAATAGTAGTGGCTTCCCCAACCTTATCTATAACATCTAATATACAGTTATTTGAAAAAAATTATATGATATGGAATATGTAGAATAATAAATTGGGATATTAATTTTCCTCAAGGACCTATGGTTGAGTTTAAACATGGTGATGAATCTTATCAAAGGAAACAAGGATAAGGTATAGGAAGTGTGCAACTACACACGATTGATTTTCTAATGTTAGACAGATTATAAATCATTTGAGGTAATAGAAAATTAAAATTTAACTTATATTATACTTTAATAAACATGGGATATTCACAATAATTAATATTAATTAAGAAAATTGTTAGGACTTAAAGTATAAAAGTTCCTATAACCTTGTTTTTGTTTACACCCATTGGAGGCTTGCCTAAATTAATGGAGGCATGTTGGAGGTGTGAGTTGATATTTGGAACACTTAATTTTTGGTTAACTTTTTTATTTTAAATACAACAACATATTGTCAACATTTATATGGATTGGTTATATTCTATATAATACTTCATCAACTACCATTGAAGATGAGTGATTTTTTTTATGTGGAAATTAATCATGTGATGTTTATTAGTTAATGAGATTTCTAATTAATTATATATATGTTGAACCTTTTTTATTATAGTTATATAGATTCATTTTTAATTCAATGGGTGTGTAGATGATGGATATTTTCATAGTTCTTATATATTTTAGGTATTTGATTCCAAAAATGTTGTGAAACTACCACATTGATGTGAGATTGAGTTCATGATAGTATCACACTCCCAATTTTTTCCTATTTAAATATCTTCTTATTGGATGATGAATTCAAATCTATGGGAGTTGTTAATTTATATTGAGGATTTGTTACATAAGGTACTCATTCATCATTTCGTTCTACCTTAGGGAGTGTAATTTGTTTTGTAAAGCTGGATGGTGGGTTGTATCATTGGTTGAATTAAATATGGTTAAACTAGGTGAAGGTAAAGAACCATTATCCACTCCAAAATATTGATGAGTTGTATGATCAATTTATAGGATCTAACTAGTTCTTTAATATTGATCTATTTGTAGGATATTTATAAGGTCAGTTTTAGGTATATCTATGAGATTTTCTAATTTATAGTGACGTGTTTTAGAGTAACGAATAAACCAATAGTATTATTGGGACTAATAAATTTAGTGTTATATGGAATTTTTAATTGGTTCATGGTGTTATTTTAGGATGAAATAATGGTGTATTATAGGAAAAATCCGGACCATGTAGAGTATTTTAGTACTATCTTAGTGATCCTTTAGTGACACTTTTTGAATAAAAACTGTCTAAGTGTAATTTATAGATGCATGAGGTGTATTTTTTAAGACATATCATGTTTCAGTGGGTGTGTTATAATTGATATATTAAAGATTACTACATATATTTATTAAGTAGAAATTAAAAACCTTTCATAGGAAGATATATTTATTATTATAATATTTTATTATAGGAGGTTGGTGTCTTATTTCTCTAAGAAAATGAAAAAATTGATTATGTTGAAAAAATGATTAGAAATTTTCAAATAAAAATGATTATTAAGTGATGTTAAAGTATCTAAATGAGATATTTATAGATTATAACATCCTTAAATTTAAAAATACAGGGGTCATGTTCAAGGTTTATTATTATTCTTCTCATCTTGTTTGGGAAACTTAATGATTCCAGAAAGGGTAGTGATCTTATTGTAACCATAAGGACCAAAACTTACTAAGAGTTATGTTGAATTTGGTTTTTTATTTTCTTCATTGAATTGATGTTATCTCACTATTATCTAGGATAAATTTAACCTATCTATTAAAATTATGTATACACACTATCGTATTATAAAATAAAAATCACACTAATAGAGCGATTTTACATGGTTTACCCAGAAATATGATACTTTCAAGGAGCATACATTGATGATCTATTAATGTACCCTAAAATAACTAATGAAATATTATGATTATAATGTTTTCGGATCATCTCAATACTAATAACATTGATCACCTACTAATTCTTCCTATCTTCACAATGCTTCATGATAGATATATAGACATATATAATACAAAAGTTTTATCCCAATGAAAGGGTCAAGATATGACAATATTCTATTCTAGAGTTAGTGTTTCCCTTTTTCTCCTACTTCAAAATATATGTTAGATTTTTAACCACATTATATATGTTCTATGAAATCATATCTCTCTGAAATGTTTTTATTTATAAAATTTATTCAAATGTTCTATTTTAATTCATATGTTCTTTAAATTTTCTTCATTTAATATTTTTAATATTTTGTCAAAATTAATCTATCATCATATGCCAAATTTTATCACACAAATGACCATAAAAAAAATTATAGATGTAAATAAATAACTCATCAATCAATATTATCTCTCTATATTTGAATTTTTTTTGAACTTATATAATTTTTAATTATCTAAAAAATTATGGTGTAACAGATAAAATTATAGTGCAATGTTATTTTATTACTAGATCAAAAAAAAATTGTTTGGTATAAATTTAAATTCATGAAATAACATGGTCCAATATATCATACTTTCTCTAAATAAATAAAATACAACATAATTTATACGATTACAATTTAATACTTGGTTATTCACTAAATAAAAACATCAATTTATGGAATAATTTCTATGCCATAACAATTTGAAAAATACTCACATCTCCTTTAAACATTCCATTATGAAATTATTTATAACCATAAAAAATAATTCCTCATGGAATCATCACATTATAAGGCTATTTATAGGTTATAATGAACAAACTTTCACATCCTTTCTAGCTTACTAATAATGAAAATTCAATATATGCCCATTTTGGTCTGATAGAGCTTCTAACAAAACCCCTTTTCCTTTATGGTGTCCAATTTTTACGTGAACTATTAGATAAAATTGTGAATAATACATCGATTTTTCATCATTTGGTCTAATAATGATGTAATACTCTACCTTTAGGGCATAGATTTTATTCCACCATCCAATGAAATTTTATAAAACTAATTATGGTGTAAAAATAATCATCATGGTGTGACTTTTTATCACTTCAAAAATTCACCTTCAAAACATATTATTTATTCTATAAAATTATCCATAGACTCACCAATGTTATAATCCATATAATATGACATATTGATAACAAATAAATTCAATTTTGACCACACTCCAACAATATCCTTGTTTGATTAGCATTGGCTCCATTATTATCCTCTTAAATCACCCAATTTAAAACATTTTAATATTTTTCACTTACTATAAATACTATGTTTAATATAAGATTCCTCATTTTACTAGAAATAAAAATCATAATAAACAATATTCTATCACTCTAAGTCTCTGTGAGAAAATGTAAATGTAGAAAACTGGAGTTATAGAGATATTTCAAGGGTTTCCTTGATATTTTATCTTTATCACCGACTTAATTTGATATAACTCCCTCAATAAAACATCACATGACTCAAATTCACATGTATTGATTCTCTCATAATTTCTATACTATAATAGAATTTCTTATGTGTATATTTACCCCCTTTATATGATAATGATTCTCTTCTTCCACTTGTTGAGATCCCAACATTTATACTTTCAAACTTTGATAATAAACCTAAATCCAAGAGTTTTATCATACATGAGAAACCATTTTAAATTATAAAATCATACATAGAGAAGGATACATCAAACCTTATCAATAATTTTGAGTTGTTCAAACACATATATTTAATTTATATTTCTCAAATAACAGTGTGGCAAATGGTTTTCTGAACATATCGTCCATTTTTTTATATTTCTAATATGCTACTCTATGAAAAAACCATGTTTTACATTTTCTATGATAATTTCAAGAAAAATATTATTATTCTTCACTTGTGAATTCTATATCATATTTTTTTATGTTAAATAACATTTTTATCATACGAAATAACCCTAGACACCTTCACTACATCACCAAGATCATCAAGTTGTTTTTTATATAAATTAGTTGGGTACATTACTTTGTAACCAAAATACAATCCACTTCAATTGAAAGAAGTGATGTTTTATCTAGATTTTTTCTAATAAAACTTAAACTTTTACTTAATAAACACTCCTATACTTATGGATTTACTATCTACAACATCTCTTACCCAGTGAAAATTTTAATATATCATCAATTTTCATACTTTACTAAGAAAATAATTCAAACCATAATCAATAGTTCCTTGCACACACCTGAAGGTATATTTTTTGAAAGCGATATATTTTTATTTCTTATTATAAAATATAAAATGATTTTAATAAATTTTATATACAATTTTTGATCCAAAAAAATTATATCTTTATGATTCTTTAGTTTACTTCCAACCATTATTAGATTTGAATTTAGTTTTCAATCACGAATGTTAAACTTTTTTAATATCACCATATTTGTTTTTTTAGAAATAAAAGTCAATTCACAATTTGTGTTTACTCATATCCTAGTAAATAATGTGAGTTCACCAATCATCAAAATATCAAACTTCGAACCCATCAAATTTATATATTTTCTCACCAATTAATTATTACTTATTACAAATATGAAATCATTATTGTTTAAAATTACTATAAACTACACACATTTTGATGAATTTATATAGTGGTTGTTATCAACACCATATCCCTGGAATTATAGATTCTTAATGTATGAATCCAAATTAAAATAATGAGGTCATGGTTCCTACATTAATCAACACAAATATTTATTCTAATGTCATAACTTCTGTTTATCATCACCAAGATAGAAGATTTCAATATGTTATATATATAAATACTCCTTATTTTATGCATTAAAAAATGATATCTCTATATCTATTTGATATATCATAAATTTTATTTTAATTGAAATCACCATGAGTAATAAAATTAATTTATTCCTTTCCATTAGTGAAAAAGCCTCATAAAAAACTATTCATTTAATTTGATTATAGCTTTTCGAAACCAATATATATTTTTTCTAAATCACATTACCATGCTCATTATATTTATTATTAATCTCCCATTTCATTCTAATTATTTTAAGATACTTTTTTATATTTGGATGATCTCATGTTTGATTATTAAATATATTTTTAAACTCTTTGATCATGGGCTTGACCCATGATTAATCATTCATCACTTATTAAAATGAAATTTTATTTACCTATGATAAAAAATAAGTATACTTCAATATTATCATTCTTTATGTTTTTATTGGATATATATTGTCACTAATGATGTTGTATTATTCAACCACAACTCTTCTTATCCTCCTTCAAGTCTATGGTTGACTCTCCACAACAATTATTTTTTATATGGATTCAATATAAATGTCTTATTCATTTAGTATACTATTAGGTTCTCTAAAATTTGTTTCAAAATTACCCTATTCCTCAAAAATATATTTGAAATATTAATTTTTAGATTTATTTCTAGCCTTCTATTCAACATTATTGACATCATTTATACCAATGATTTTGTTGAGCCTCTTATTGAATCAATTTTGTATTTATTATTGGTTGATTAGTTGAAAAACTCTCCTTCATCTAATATATAACGGTATTTATATTGATTGATTTTGATATTATGTAATAAAAAAATTTCTTATGAATACTCTTTAGTATTTTAGAGTAATTTTTCTTCAATAAAAAATTTCACATGGTTTCATTTTTTGTCGGGGACTTAATAAATCGTTGTTTTGTGTGTTAACCACTTCATGCACCACCTCTTTACAATAAGTTCCCGAGATACCAGAGTATATGAGTAATGTCTTTTCTATTTTATCCACCATTCAATTAACCCTTTACATAACTACATTTCATCACATAGTTCTTATCAATTAAACTTCATTCTGAATTCCTTATTTCTCCAAATAGTGTTTTATTTCAATGGAATATACTCTATACCTTTTTTTTTATTTTTGATTTTAATCACCCACTTAGTTTTTTAGAATTACTATGAAACTTTTAATTTTATTACACAAGTTCTTAGTTTTCACAATCATTATAAAATCTATACTACTATAATCATATATAAAATGATGAAATAATTTTATTCTCATGTACCAAAACATGTCATATGACCACACACATTACTGAGAACCATATTTACCACATGTGATGTTATTTTTTTCTATATGTATTTCAAAAAATCTATTACTAAATTTTTCATCAATGTCGATAGATATGTTGTCACGGTTTTTATAACAAAGATAATTGATATATATTTTCATTTTTTATAGAATCCATTAAAATAAATGATATATTGTTATGATTTTTTAAAAATATAATGGTTGAATACTTATTATTATTTTCTTAATTTACCCATAATAGTATAAACCATATTATTATGGTTTTAAAAACCATAATAACAATGTAATTTTCTTTACTTGATAAAAACCTTACAAGAAATTTGAACAAAAGTTACCACCACTACATAGTGGTTTAAAACACATCATGGAACGCATATATATGACATACTATATAGTGATTGTCACTATTCCATGATGCTATGTATGTAGTTATATATATTATATGATAATTTATGGTTTTACTTCCTTCTCCTACTCCAAGATATAATGAATGATTTTATTATCATATGGTGATAATATATAGAAGATAAATGTCCAAATAATTTGTTTAAAAGTTAAAAATTTATCACAAATGAAATCCATGAGTTATAAAAATTACAGGTCATGAAACATTTAATTCCATATATAAATTTTTTTAGAATATAATGTTTCTCCTTGGATAGATATATAACTTGTTTCTTAGATTTTTTGTATGTTCATTGAAATGTTACGAAATACCTTGAGAATGAATTACTCTTACTCTTGTAATATCATCATCTTTAACCCATGGTTCTAAAAAATAATGAGGAAAATATAATGAATCCCCATAATTGGAAGATATTTTTATCCCATGGATACCATGAGAGTAAGTTTCCCATTGGTTTCCTCTATGTTATCACTATTATTCTCAATGAAAATAGTTTCTAAAAAATTAGTTTCTATAAAGAAAAAGGTACTTCATTCTTTATTTATAATATTTAGTGTTATATGAATGGATTATCTTGTTTCTTTATAGGTATTAGATAATGTTTCCTCTAGATAAGTGTTAAACCCTCCAAAACCCATTAGTAGTATCCGATCCATATTCATTGCATTTGGATTAAATTATGAAAATTATAAATGGAGCTAAACTAATAATAATCCAGTAATCATGGCATAACCAAGGTAAAAATGGTTGTTGTTAATAATAGTTTCCAAAACCATAAAATAACTTTTATGTGAAACAGACAAGATCATATAAAATTTGTAATACCTTGTCTCAATGTATGAAATACAAACATAAAAAAGTATTGAAAAAATAGGCTATTTTTTTATCTTTACTATCATATTGAGTTGAGAACTATGCTGTGGTGATATTCTTTATAAAGATAGAACATTGTAAAAAAGATGTTAACAAGATGGGGCTAGAAATGGAATCTCCTATAGAAAATTTTCATGGTCGATCTTGTTAACATGTATGCACCATGTTATGTTTTAAAATGTATAAAACTTCAAGAATGTCTTGGATCCATCCCTAAAAATTATTCCTATGGTATCGCTATAAAAATAAGATATTCATAGTTCACAGTGTGACTATATAACCAACACAAAATATGGTTTTACACTATATCATGGTTCATTCAAAACAGTTTCCAACAATCTCATAATATAAATCCATGTTGTGTAGAATTTTAAAGAATGTTAGTTTTCTTAAAATTATCAAAAACCTTAATTGGATCCATCTTATAGGTAACAAGTTGAATCCAAGGGGGTTTCATGTTGATACAAACATTTTTTGTTTGATGTGATCAAGGTTTAAAGAAAATTTACATAGTGAATAATTTATAAAGTGTTTATAAATTATAAATGAGGTGAAATATAAGAGTGTTTATATTAATTTACTAATAGTTCATAAATGATAATATAAATTTTTTGTATTGAAATTACACATTTGAAAATTATTTAAAGCACAAAAAATGTGTTTTGGATAATTTTATACAAGGATTAAATAGAAAATAATTCTCAATATTTATTTTATGTGAAGCGTTTATGTAAAATATGGAATTTCTATATGGTTATAAAAATTTTCATGAAATATCACATATATTTGTTTATGATGGAGTTCATATCAGACTCGTTATAAAGTATGAATAATTTTTTTTATATTAGAATAAATTTGAATGTGACATATTTTTTACTTTATATAATGTGTGTCAAGCATATTTAAATTATTAAGTATTTATAATTTTCTTTTATTTATGTAATATTCATAAAATCTTATATTATTCCCAAATTAATGAATTCTTCATTTATTTATAATTATTCAATGTTTTATTCATAAGAGGATATTTTTTATATTGTTAATAGATGTATTCATAAGTTTAAAGTGTTAAAATTATTCTATAAATTACTAGACATGCATTTAAGGAGTTATATGATATGTATGATAACTGATTTAGTTTCCTTATACTCTGACTTTATATTATTCATGGGATAAGGAATTGAATTTAAATTTTTATTATAGTTTATAAATATTATTTTTTATAATTTTGATGGAATTGACGTAGCTATTGAGTAAATTACTAAAGGAATGGGGACATTGGTTCATACAACTCACTATATTGGGAGCTTTGTCTATATCTAGAAAAATAGTTGTTCACCACATATTTTCCATAATTATTGTTATAAGGATTATGTATTATTTGTTGTTATAATAAATTTGATTAAATGGATCCATATACCTCATGCATGTAATACATTTGGATATGTGTAAATGTAACAAACCATTACCAGCTTTTAGGTACTTTTTGATCACTTTTCATTGATCACCTTTTCTTTGGGTGTTGTTCTAGGTGTCTTTTGGAGTTTTTAGAGTAATATGGGAGTTCTAATATAAGTTTCACCATGGATGGGAAGAGATGTGACCTGGGTAAGATGAGTATGATGTGGATTTTTTTCAGTGTAATGCCTCAAATAATTCTGGCATGGATTTGGTGTTGAGGCGAGCTATGATGTAGATGTGGTTGTGGTGTTTCTTCCATTTTTTAGTAGCTAGGGAGTTATGATGGGGGATCCACTAAAGCCTTACCCCGGGTAACTATGATATGTTTGAGGTATACTCCGTGGATTATTGAGGTCAATTAGGCTTTGAGTGACTATGGAATGGTCTCCATCACTCCATCACAATCTGGTCCTTTTTCATCATTTCTGTTCCATGGTGACGTCTGTTGCGCCGTGGTATATTTTTTTCCAGTGTTAAAATCCCAAACCCATTTTTTATATTCCAAACTCATCCCATTCAACCCTAATATGATCCTTCATAATATGGTGTCTCCCAAGAGGAAATTGTTTCTCCTCAACCTCTCTTGTTTTCAGATCAAATTGCTAGCAGATGTGATTGAACTCCCTCTAGTAAGAGAGTCTTCTCTTGATGGAAATTTTACATAATATTATCACAAATTATAATAGAGTGATATATACTACAGTTATTGGTGAATTTAAAATTTTATTTTATGGATCTTGAGTCTTTTAATCACTTTTTGATCATCCTATACTTTGTTTCTCCACCAGGGATTCTTGTTTTAGGTGATTGATCATCTGATTGTGTGATAAAAGGTAGGTGGTTCCATAAGTATATTACTATATTTGAAACCTTAATTTATAGTTTTATTTGAAATGTATTTTAAATTTATTCCCTTTATTTTAGATTAATTGACACCTATATTTTAAAAGGTCTAGAATTGTGAAGAATAACCCCACTTTAAAGACATTGAAAAACTGGGTGGATTTTAAGAAAAATGGATTGAAATGAAAAATTATTTGATGAAATTATTTGATGTTAATTCTATAATAATGTATTTAAATGAAATAGGATATTTGAAGGCAATAATTTGATGAATTTTTTCTATTTGGATCTTTAAATTTAAATGGTATGTTTAACCTTGAAGTTTCACAATATAATTATGAATGATGATTTGTATTGAATTGAGTTGATTTTTCCTATGATTGATTAATTGAAACCACATGTGATCCTGGGTAGTTAGTGGGTGATTTTTACAAGTGTTATTGGACATTGACTCCCTAGTAATGGATTGACAAGGACAATATAACTAAACTAAATATGTCATGAATCCCCCAATTGGGTGTTGATTGACTATCTCGATAGCCCTGAGCGTTAAGGATGTTCACACACACACTTTGATCTATGATGATGAACTATGTAAAACAAGTATCATAGATCCAAAAAATAATTATACTCATGGATTATGAATATGTTTCTTACTTTTGACTTTATTATTAAATTTCAGTGATTGTAGAACTATTTTTTTCAAGTCCTTTGTATTTTATGAAAAATATTTATTTAATTAAGTGTTTGATATATCTACTATGTTCTTGATTTGAAGTAATTTTTGAATGATAAGTATGAAATTTATTATCCATGCCTTATGTTTATTTAAATTGAATCATAAATGGTTTATTTTTCTTAAAAATTCTTATGGAATACTTGGTAATATTATACTATGCTATTTCTCTCACACCCAACCTTTTCCTTTTGGAATTTTTAGATCATGTTATGCCATGTACACGAAAAGGGATTGTCCCACTCTGAGGTGGAAGGTGTTCTTGATTCATGAGACCCTAGAGTGATGGTGGTGACTGGACGAGCTATGGTCCACTTGTTACACAGTGATTTTAGAACCTTTTGTTAAGGAATGTTATGTTTTTATTTAGATGATGAATTTCGGGTTTCTTGTCTATATTATTGTGGTTATTTTCTCTAGGAGGAGTGTTTTCCATACCTACTATGTACTGTTTTTTATCTTTGTGGTTATATCGTGGTTTTTTGATATCATGGATTAACCTATTCCCTTTAAATTCTTGTTGATTCTAGGTGCTAGTCACCAAATTGAGGATATTGGGAACACCCTTAGAGCGATGATAGTACCTACTCAGTTATCAGTGTACCCAGGTATCTAAGATAGTTCATGAAGAAATGGTTTCAAAGGATGGGTTTTCATCTTTCATTGATGTCCTTATATAGTTGAGATGTCCAGGTAGACAAAATCTAGGATTTTTAAGACTTAAGGGGTAGTTACAAGTGAGTTTCTAGTTAGATCTCACCATAGTGAATCTTGATTCACCATAGGTGTTTGGAAAAATGATCCTTGAGGAATGAATGGATTTTATTTTAGTAATTTTCCTAAATTTGATTTGTGTAAATAGAAACCCAAATTTTTTAATTTTATTGGAGGAATTTTTATTCCTATATCCCTTATTTGACATGATGATCAGAGTATCCTTGCTAATGGTTTTTGGTGATTCATATTGATGTTGTGTAGTACCAAGAACCTAAGAAGACATTTTAATATTCCTTAGGAGTAATATGATGATGAACCATGGTAATAAAACCCTCCCATTGATCATAATATTATTGATATTGTATTTCTTGTTTTCTATGCTCTAGGATAGGTATCTACACCTATTCTTGATCAGGATCATATAATGTAACATTGAATGGATAAAACTAGAGATCATGCTTAAGAGTTTCTTTAGAAAAAATAACCAGCTTTCCAAGGATTAAATGATCCTTAGGAGGAAGATTATTTTTTTTGAAAATGATTGATTTTATTTCATTGTTATTGGAAACACCTAATTCTATAAGGGTGAAGGGTTCAAACATCAATAATAAAAGTTCTAATAATAGGTGGTGGGATTTCATGGTTAAATTGAAGAAGTATAAAGTCTCAGAGAAGAAAATAATTCATATCCTGCTTTACAGATTACTTCTATCGAGATTTGATGGTTTTAGTGAAGTCTATAGAGTTTCTCAGCCTCTAAAATGTGATCAAACGATAGCTCAGTCTATGAATCATTTTTATAAACTTGTTTAGTTTTATCCCGAGGTGGTGAAAAATGATAAGTTCATGGCTATAAGGTTTTATATGGGCCTTCTATGTAATATCAATTCTTAGGATTTTAATTTAAATCTCACATCTTATGTAGATGTGATCGATAGAGATTTGATGGTTGAGCTTGACCTGGTTGTTATGTCAGGGATGACGAGAGTTACTCATAATCCCAGTGGTGATTTTTTGGTTCCATTAATAGAAATAAGATGTATGATAAGCCTCATGGTGGATCATGATAGCAAGAATCATCCAAAAATACTACTAGATCAAGCATAAGACATTTTACTTACTTCTACTATGGTAAGATTGGGTAATCAAAGTGGGTTTGTATGGAGGAATTCAAGGTTTTTTGTTCACATAGTCTCCCATGCCACCTGCAGAAGTCCTATCATGTATTTTATACCTCACATAGTGTCATGGGATCCTTAGTACCTTGAGGTACTTAATTTCATTCATATGATTTTGTAACTAATGGGGTCGAGCCTTATTCATCTAAAACAAATATTCTTCACATATTATAAGAATCTACAAAGGAAACTGATGTGGGTCTGGTGATGGTGAGACGTATCATCACTATAGATTCATCCTTAGTGATTAATTTATTTTATTATGGTACACCAAATTTTTTATATTTAATTTTATTGTGAATTTTATAAATCATCATACGGAGGTTTTTTCTTAAGTGATTTATATTTCTACACCTCTCAAATCGTAAAGAGAGAAGGGTCTCTGATACCCATCCTACTTATTCACTTTATTATATATTTAACTTACCAAGGATATTTTGGTTCTCAAAATGAAACCATTAGATGTTATTCTTGGGATGTTTTGGATGATTACTAATCAATCAAAAATTGACTATTATCTTCGGTGTATATCCTTTAGTGTGCCTGATGGGGGTGTTCCATGTCTTCTAAGGAGAGTGGGACCTGAGGTTCAGCAGAGTTGGACCACATTTTCTGGAAGCAGTCAGAGTGACATTTGTTTATTATTTTGATCTATAGAAAGAGTCTTTGAGAAGAGATCTTACTCCATTATTCATTGAGTTTTTTGATGTTTTTCCACATAACATTTCTAGTTTTACATTTGTATGGGAGGTAGAGTTCTATATTTACTTGTTACCAGGTACCCATCCCATATCTAATCCATCCACTACATCTATCTAGTTGAATTTAAGGAATTAATGACCAAGTTGGATGAGTTTTTTATAAAGGATTTATTCACCCAAGTATTTCTCCAGGGGCGGTGCCAATTATTTTTCTAAAGAAAGATGACATAACACTTCACCTTTGAATTTATTACTTGAAACTAAATCAAGTCGTGATAAAGTAGATGTTTTTCCTTCAAATTGATGAATTGTTTGATAATTTGAAAGGGGTGAAGTGGTCCTCAAATATTGATATGTGATCTGGTTATCACCAATAGATAACAAAATAAAATGACATACCAAAGACCCATTTGATGAGTAAGTATGGACATTATATGTACCTTTTTATTCCATTTAATCAATCTAGTGCTGCTTTAATTTTTATAGCACTAATAAACAAGATATTCCATGTGTATCTTGATTCATTCATGGTGATGTGGATGAAATATTAATTTAATCTAAAACTGAGGAGGATTATATGAGTCATCTTGGAGAAGTTTTGGAAATTTTGAGAGATCACCAAATTTATACAATGATATAAAAATGTTATTTCATGATTTAGGAAGTGAATTTATTAGTATACATGGTCTCAATATTTTTATTTCAGTTTATTCTAAGAAGGTGATGAATGTTATAACATAAGAACAACCCCATAATGTTATCAATAATCATAGATTCTTTGGGATTATTAGAGTAT
This sequence comes from Viscum album, assembly GCA_963277665.1. Lineage (NCBI taxonomy): Eukaryota > Viridiplantae > Streptophyta > Magnoliopsida > Santalales > Viscaceae > Viscum > Viscum album. Next base: position 1,941,937,600 of record OY728119.1, on the reverse strand, counting down.
TACTTCAAATTCCTAAAGGATTTATCACAGTAGGCTTCTCCAATGACTTCTCTCACTCAAAAAAGTGGAAATTTATTATGGGATTCAAAGTTGTAGGATATCTTTTTTATTATATTTATTTTGAATTATCTTCCAGTGTTGAATCTTCTAAAGGATAGACAAGGATATGTTGTCTTTGGTGATGCATTAGGTTTGAGTTTGGTCTGCGTTCTTATGCAGGGTGATCATGTGGCATCAAACAGTTCTAGAAACATTATTCCTCAAAATAAGAGATATCCTACATGTGATCTTGAACTTGTAGTTGTGATGTATTCTCTTAAGAGTTTTCATCATTACCCTTTTATTGAATATTATACCATGTTTTCATATCCCAAAATTCATATTTATATATTCCCTCATACATATTTGTATCTATGATAAAGGCATTGGGCGGAGTACCTACAATATTTTGAATTCGATATTACATATACCCCAAGAAGGGAAATTTCATTTCTAATGTCTTGAGCATGATGCCTTTAACCTAGGTAGTGAAAGATTCATTAGAAGAGTGGAATTTTATGGATATCTTTTCTTCTATACACTTGGGGGTCTAGGAGGACGAGTCTGATATTAATTTGGAAAGCATGTAGTTGACCTCTCCACTTCTTGAGATGATTATTTTGGAGCAGTAGATTGATGATAAATTCAACGGATTTAGGGACAATTTTTATGTTGGGGAGATCATAGATGAGTTACCGTTTACTTTTTATGGTAATATATTCTCCTAGAATTGATACGTTGAACTTTTCCCATGAGAAAAGATGTGACATGGGGATTCCATAATTCCCATTAGTGGCACATCATTGCACCATGAGGATGTTCTAGGACATCCAGTTATGATTCTAGTTGACAGGTATGAGATGAGATTGTTGATTTTTTTCTCAATGTTATACATACCAACAAGTCAAGAACAAGAACTAAAAACTGTTGAGTTTACTTCAAAACCTTTCTATTCCAACTTGTAAGTGGGGCACACATTACCACAAAAATAGTTTTTCCCAGCACCAACCTTTATTAGCGCTAAAGAAAAAGCACTAATAAAGGGGGGGGGGGGTGCCTTTATTAGTGCTAAAAAAATCCCTGATAAAGGGTCCCTGTATCAGCGCTAAAAAAAGTGCTGATAAACGCACCCCTTTATCAGTGCTTTTTTTAGCACTGATAAAGGTCCCCTTTTGTTATCACGTTTTTAGCGCTGATAAAGGGACCCCTTTATAAGTTCTTTTTCATTTTTGCTGATAAAGGGTGGCCTTTATCAGCACTTTTAAAAGCGCTGACAAACGGTCGAATTCAAAAAAAAAATTAATTAAAGATAATATATTAATATATCAATATACAAATATAATTATATTGATATAAATATAATATATAATTTTTAAATATATTTTAGATAAGTATAAATATACATTTACACTTAATATACTTAATATATAATATATTTAGTGAAAATGGATTATAAAGAAATTTAACAAATATTTTTAATTAATAATTTTCTAATTATTATGGAGTAATAGTCCTTTAATAAAAATTTGAAGAGTAAAAAATTAAAAAATTTAAAAAAAGATCCAAAATATGTTGAAAACGCAACACGAACTTCAAACGGCCATAACTTTTGATCCGGGTGTCCGTTTGAGCTCTACCATATATCAAATCGAAGCCTGTGACGGTCTCTACGTCCTTGTAACCTGAGGAGACCCCAATTAAGGGTTTTTCGAGGACAAAAGAGGCCCAGAAGGCCTCCAAAACTGAGTTTTTAGTCATGGTACCCCGATTATTTAACATTTTGTGGATTTTCAGCCCTGTTTATGGTGGTATTATTGGCTTTTTTTGGTGGAGACTGAATTTATTCCAAGTTATTACATTCATATTGATATTATGTCTTTGAAATTTCATTTTTTTTATAATTAACTGATATTTATAATCAAATATATAACAATATATACATATTTTTTTTACATATTCACACATAAAAATTTAAGTATAAATATAAATAATAAAATATATTTAAATATAAAATATATTAGATTTATCTAAATAATAACTAATATCCATTTTATTTAAAATACAAATATATGAATATTTATATACCTATATATTAATCTAACTATATATATATATATATTAATCTAACTATATATATTATATATTAATATAACTATATATATATATATTAATATTACTATAAATATATATATATATATATTAATATCACTATAAATATATATATTAATATCACTATAAATATATATATTAATATAACTATATATGTATATATATTAATATAACTATATATATATATTAATATAAATATATATTACTATCCGAATAAATATAACTATATATATATATATAAATAGAGATATATATTAATGTTACTATATATATATATTAATATTACTATATATATATTAATATAACTATATATATATATTTATATTAATATAAATATATATATAAATATATATATTATTATAACTATATATATATATATTAATATAACTATATATATATATTAATATATATATATATAGATATCATGAATTGGAAAACAAATCAAAATAGAGGAGTGGTAAGGGCTTAGGTGCGCTGGGGGGAGGTCTCGAGTTCAAATCCTGGTGGAGGCTGGGGTGCACGTGCATGGGGGAATATGGGAGCATGCACTGTTAAAAAGTGGAGGGGGTGCGTGGGGTACTGTAGGGGGCAGAAAAGCACTGTAAAAGGGGGGGGGGGCTCAAGTGCTATAAAAGCCCCCCCGATTGGCATTATTTTTTAAAAGTTTTAATTTTTTTTACCTTTTATCAGCGCTTTTAAAAAAGCGCTGATAAAGGAAGCACTAATAAAGGGGTCTTTCATCTGCACTAAAACAAAGAGCTGATAAAGAAACCTTTTATCAACGCTTTGTTTTAGCACTAATAAAAGGGGTATTTATCATGGATTTTTGGAGTGTTGATAAAGGGGACCCCACCCCCCTTATCTTCACTGACATTAATAGCATTTTTCTAGTGCTGTTAAAGGCCATTTTTAGCACATATAAAAGCCGTATTTGTAGTAGTGACGATTTTGATGGATTTCATGGAAGGGTTGCCTCAAAACCCTTTTTTAAAGAATTAAATATGGGAAATGATATAATAGATAATTATATTTGTTCCATTCATTCTCATTCTTGATACAACCAGCATTGAGTACTTGGGAATTTTGTATATGCAAGATATATTCAAATTTCATGTAGTTTCATACTCTATAGTTTCAAATAGTGATCCCCAGTTCACTTCTCATTTTTTGAGAGGACACTTGGAGTAAATGGGATCACAGGTTAGATTGATCATGAAATATCATCCATAGAGGGATGTATATATAGAATAATCTATACATATCTTGGAAGGCATGATTCATGTTTTCATTCTCAACTTCAATCGAGCTTGGGATAAGCACTTGGAACAAGGTTAGTTTACCTATATAAATAGTTACAAGTCATCTATTCAGATGGAACCCTTTTAGGCCTTGTATAGTCATCCAATTAATATATACATTGTGTTATTAATATATTGGTGAATATTCTATAGTTGGGACAAGTTTGATCTATGATACAAAAAAAGATTCAATTTATTTTGTCAGAGAGTGGTGATAGAACAAATCCATTACGTGGATTTACATTATGAGAAGTCTATTCTCAACTCTATGCTCCTATTTATTTTGTTTTTGTACAGATATGGATAAATTTATAGAAATCACTACCTTGGATTTACTCTACTTAAAATAGTGTTTATATCAAAAATATGGACTTAATTTAGTGTAGGAAGCATCACGTGATGGCGTTGTGGGACTAGTGAGGAGTCATGTGATCACGTGATCTTAAGAGAGTCACGTGATGGGGTCTTTTGAACATGTCCAAGATTGGGTTCCTAAAAAAAGGTGTATGTCTAAATTTGGAAGTTTCATTTCCAAGTCTATCAAGAAAATCCCTCATGGATAACTATTCTCTTATTAGGAGGAGTGTGAGCTTGAGGTTTCATGTTGAGTGTGCACATCCTAGGATTTTCATGGGAATAGGAATACATTTCCACAAGTTTACATGAATGTAGAGGCTTCATGTCATGGGATATTTTAATGAAAAGGTTATATGTCCATATATGTCTAAATTTTCTGGATGAGGGTCTCTGAAGGTGCTTCATGTCATTTTTCTATGATAAGTAGGCACATGCCCAAGCTGCATGCATGTATCACATAATCAGAGGGATTACATGATATTAATATTTTTATGCAATCACATGATCCACTGGGGATTATTTCAATGATCCCTCATGCCAAGGAAGAAATTTCCAAGGCTTCATGAAAACATCCAAATACCAAGGGTTCACATGATATCTTGTTCAAGGATTCATGTAGGCATCACATGAACATAGGACATGTGTCGAGGGATGTCTGTCCATGCCACTCAATATAGGGGTGGAATCCAACATGATAGGGGGTTTGTGACAATAATTGACATAAAATATGGTTTATAAGAGGATTTATAGACCCAATTGTTAACATTATATAAGCACATGATAATGTCTCATTATATATAATTTTTCATGTTCTCACGTGATCCGACAGGTTCTCGCGACAATGTCTTGTAGCTACCTCAATAATTTACCTAAAGGAAGTTCTCCCCCTCCACACATATTTCCCCTATTTTAAAAACATCTCTTTTACTACCCTATCTCATTAATCGTCCTTTTTAGGTTAGGGGTGGAGGTTTATATAGGAAGAGGTAGTGGGAATACATGCTGCATTGCATGGTGAAGGTTATGTGTGCATTGTCTTAAAGTAGTGGATAACTTTGTATGAAAAAATGATGATCATTTCTCATCATGGGAGATATGTATTTTTTATGTGATCCATGTGATGTTAGAATGGATTTGTTCGATCATTATATCTTGATAGCATGAACCTTATAAAATCATGCAATGGATTCAAGTGATCGCATGATCAGTTTCAATTTATCTTCCCTTAGAAGTATCAAAGCCTCCATACCATCTGATAGTGTCTTGATATTGTGCATAGCAAGCTGTTTGAAGGCCAAAGTGTGAAGTCGATGGATCTTTTGAGTACAAAGAGGCTTAGTGATCATGGTGGTGGATATGAAATATTCATTATCCATATCAAATCACGTGAGTGAATCATATGATAGAACCCAGTGTTTATGTGATTTCACTGATGATTGTGAGCATGTATCTATTCAATGTTGCATGTTCCCATGAAAACTTAGTGATTTTATTAATTCAATCATTTGATCCATTACGCATCATGTGATAGATTCATGTGATGTTTTTATGGACTTTATGATATGACTTATATTCTTCATGGTAACAATATTCATGCAAAAACAAGTCACATGAATGGATTTGAGATGTCGAGGAAAATTTGTCTATCTTGGGCATGGACAAACACCATCGAAGGATGTATGGTGTTGATCGTGATGTAAAACCATGGGAATTTGGAATTTTTAATAGTTGATAAAAGGATAAAGATGATGTGGAAGCTTCTTCAAATGGTGAAGATGGATCTGATCAGATGAACATGGTTTTTATCCACATGTTTTAATGGATGAACATGGTGCATTCCATAGTTCTGTCCCACAACAAATTTTTACATGGTATGTACATGATTAATAACTTATTCTGTGGAAGAATTTTGTTGATTTGGAATCATGGTCATCAAAAATAACACAACTAACCACTCCCTCACTAGTCATTACATTTCATTGTGAGGCCAGGCCCGACACCACATACAAGCACAATACAAGCTCACCGCAAATTCCTTTCTTATTCACACCTCTCCACTCAGATGGCTTGCTTCCCTAGCTCCCAATATGGTTGAGGTAACTCTCACATGTTCCATGGTTGATATATCTTGTTAGTTAGCTTGGATAGCCAAATTATTTGATAAGGGAATATCCAAATACTTAGAATAATGGATCTAAGTAAAAAGAATAAAATAAGGTCCATGATGTGTGCCCTAAAAAATGAAGCCAAACACCAACCCTTATTCTACATGGATGTTAGTACCAAGTACTCCATAAAAAGTATTTCAGTATTATTTTACAAGTGTTTCACACATATCAAATCTCCGATGATAATGTTTTTAGTACATAATTATGGGTTCCTATAAAATGTCACACCCACATAGAATTAGATTCATTTGGAATGAAAATAATCTGATTTGAAGGTAAAAATAGATTACTTTATTTTCAATTTAAACATCTTTCAAGATTTTATATTGATCCCTATGAGATTATTTTTCAAGAGTGTGTTGACTGGGGGATTTTTGGTTCTATAAATAGGATACACTTAGCATTTAGTAGTTGGATGAATCCAAGATAATGGGTATCTTGGTCTTGGGGAATGGATATATTAAATTGGAGTATGTATAAATTCGAGGAAATGAAAGAGATTGGGTATAAAGGAACTTGTGTCTAGATCCAAAGGAAGGAACTTGTATGTCACTACATATTCCAAGGGGATGGAAATAAATCCACACAGAGTTTCGAGGAATAATCATATTTAGATCAAGTTTATGAATAAGGGACATAGGTTTATGAATGAATATATCTATGATGAAATCTCCAATGTAGATCTACCTCATATGTAGGGAAGTGTATTTCACCAAATTATGAAAGAATCATGGGAATAGTTCTAATGGAGGAGTTTCATAGATCTAACTCTCATGCCACCTTTAAGGCCATTTATAATAGTCTACTATAAATAGTTTAGGGTACTATAAGATCAACCCAATCTTGTGCAGTTTCAAGACATGATGGGAATAGGTACCCTCTGATGAGTCCCATGAAATAAACACATAATCTATTTTATTCCTAAGAAAATTTACCTAGTGATGATAGACTGATTTTAATAGGAACAATTATGGTACCTACAACATTTTTATCTTTTTTTTTGTTTTATGTTTCCCTAAATGTTTCTTGTATTTCATATAGTAAAATTTTAGCAGAAATTGACATGGGTTTTGGATCAGCTATCCTTTATGGATTTTCAACTTGTAAAGTTTTTTTCTTTTTTCATTTTTTAAGTGCATAATGTGTACTAGAAAACATAAATCACATGTTTAGAAATAAATTACTTGAATTTTTCTTAGGGTTCCCTTTTTGGGGTTTCAACTAGGAGAGCATTATGTCCCTTTCAATTAGCTTATGAATTTCTTTAAAAAAATAGACTTTTTCAATAGTTTATGGTCTTCTGGCTTGAAAAATATATTTTTCTAGTTTAGGGCCTTTTATATTAGACCATATTCTGCTATAGTTTAGGTTATTTTAGCTAAGACCATCTTTAGCTGTAGTTTATGGTATTTTTTCATAGACCTTCTTTCATAGTAGTTTGGGGTCTTTTGAATTGGACATTAAATTTATATACCTTAGGATATTTTAGACCATTCCTTTTATTATTGTAGTGTAGGGTCATTTATCTCAGACTATATAGTGTTGTAGCTTATTCTCTTTTAGCCCAGACTATCTATTATTCTAGTTTAAGATCTTCTAGATCAGACCATCTATTGTTGGTAGTGAAGGATGGGTATTCAGGAAGGGTTTAGAAATCATATATCATTTATGTTATTATGAAGAACATGTGTCCATGAAAGGTTTTTACACACTTCATTATTAATTGATATTATAAAGAATGAATGTTCATGATGGTTTCTGACCACCAACATTTTTGTAGGAAACATGAAGTTTGAATATCCATGATGGGTCGTGACACCCTGCATCATTTTTGATATTTAGTTTGATGTATTGTGAAATATTTGGGATTCCGAGTCCATTTGGATATTTAAAATATGGGTTTTGTAAATCATGTGTCCAAGAGATTGAACCAGTGAATATGGAATATGTTAGGGATGCTGGGGATAACAAAAAAAAACACCCTATGTTGCTGAGCTTCACCGTGGTGTTGTTGTGGATCCTGAGGATTATAAGTCCTTTCCTGTACGAAGGAGAATCCTCTAGTTAATGGGAAAAAGACCTTATTTACATTCCTATAGGGCTTATTTTTATGGTCAATTAGAAGTTTCCACGCTTCTTTCCAAGGGCCTTTAATGATTTGTTAATATTCAAGCATTTGGATGATAAAGTGGGATATGGAGAAAAGAGTTATACAAGAAGGGTTATAGAACCCTAGGGAATTTTTGTTTATAGTTGGTAAGATTGGGCCCTATTCCATGTGGTTTTGAGTCTTGTGTTATGGAACATTAAAAGTTTTAATAATGGAATATCACATTCCAAATTTGAGAAAGGTTTTAATACATGGTGATATAATGTAAAGGATGTGGAATTTGCTTGAATATTATGGTTATGGGGATTGCAAATCATGGTTTATGAATATCTGATTTAACTAAAAATGGGGACTAGTGGGTACAAGCTGACCATTAGAAATGGGGGAAGCTATTATCACACATATACAGGACAATAACTCATTGGTTTAAGGGGGCCTATCCTCTGGGATTAAAACACCCACTATGAATAAGCTCTGGGGTGTTCTGTTATTCACCATCAAATCCTAGTGGGGTCCCTTCAAGGTATTTAGTCCCTGTTACCAATACACTATGGTGGAGGACTAAGAGAAAGGGAGACCACAGTCTATGGGGTTTCCATAAAAGGACATCTTCTTGATAAAATTATGGTTTCATCTCAGACATTGAATATGTGTAGGTGGTTTGAGGAAAAAAAATATTTAAGTAGGCTTCGAGTACCCTAAAAGTTGTGTCATAGCATAGTGAACACATTATTATAGTGAGGAGATGTGACAAATCATTTCTCTATATTTTTTTAGACCATGGGATCCAATGAGAATAGATCATCTTTTACATGGGACACACTATATTCCCCATGAGATTTATCCATTGTTTATTTATGATCTAAATTTTTTATAAACTCTATAGATGAAGTGTTTAGTGATCATAGATTTAAATTTTTCTCAGTCTTCCCTATGTGGGGTTTTAGCCTGATAAGTTTTATGTCTCTTTCACTAGAAGTTTAGGGTCTGGTAATTTGGACCATCAAGGGATAAATATTAACATCATACATCTTTTACCAAATTTCGTAGAGTTTAAGGTCATGATTGATATGGACCTAACAAGATGATAGTTTTATTCAACATCCAAATTAGGACTCTTGGGTTTATGAGTACCCCAAAATATTTTTTAGAAGAATATGTGAGTGTTATAAATCATGACTTAATGATCTCAGGTCATGAGTGATGGCAAGAGATAGTTATGCCAAAAATGATTGTGAATCACTCTATGCTAACGATCTCTACTATGACGATGTTAGGGATCACAAGGATCAAAATTACCTTCCTATTGGGACAATATGATTCTAATTTATGGGTCTAAGTCTCTTATGCAGATACACCTCTAACATGGTAAAATGAAGAGATATTTTTTTAAGGGCTATGAAAGGTTGGTAGTAACCCATGATGATCAAGACCTAATGTGTTGTATATGAATCAGGGTTCTTAATAGATTATAGAATCACCCAATACTATGGTGTAAAATGGCTAGGATCTTATGGTTCATTGATAAGGAATGATGGTTGGTGATATTCTATACATTTTAACATCATATACTAGGGATGTATCAGCAATATATTTTAACATCATGGGGGAAGTAACTTTTTCTTTTAGTTTAACATCTTTTAGTAAGGAAATTGTCACCAAGATGAATGAATAGCTCTGAGAATTTGGTTATTCACATAAAAATCATACGTTGTGATGAAGGGGTATATGAGTACGATGTTATAATATTTCTTTGAAAATGGGTATAGTGCATAGATGAGTAACATTGAGAGTATCTGAATCCTATTTAATAGTTGGGTTATGGGATGTGTAAGTCATAACACAAGAATATTTGTGTCAATAAGAGGTGAAAACTAGGGGGTAAAGGTCTCCCATTGATAACGGAAGAAAACCTTATTCCACACATTCAGGAAAATAACTCATAGTTTTAAGGGGGAAAATCCTCTAGGGCCAAAATATCCTCTAGGAAAAAGATCATTGGATTTTTTCCATTCACCTATGAATCTAATTAGGGTTCCTTAGGATTATCTAGCCCCTTTTAGTAGTTTTTGAATATGGGAGAACCAAGATAAATGGAGACTATGATCCATGGGTTTCCAAGAGAAAGTTATCAACTCAAATAATTGGTTGGTATCAACTCATATAGAAAATATATGAAGTTAGTTAATGAAGAATATAATATTAAAAATGGTTTAGATCGCCCTAAAGGAAACACTATCATGTATTGAAATAAATTTGAATTCAAAGGGATAAAACATGTGATTCTCAAGAACAAAATCTTCAGAGGGGATGACCTATTCAATGTGAATACCTATTTTTGTGTAGATTACACTCATGTGACAAGGATGTTTTCATGTAGTTTAACATCATGCGATTGGGACATGGTTCCATGTACTTGGATAGAACACACCTCAATCATGTTGGATAGATATTCTTTCTAAGTTCCCTATGATCACATGAATCATGATCGATGAGAGGAAAAGGAAAAAATGGACATTCGATTGGGACGTGTGATAATTTATGATATGGAATATGTGTAGATACTCACATTTCAATATGAGAGGGGGTTACCACACAAACGTGGTTCTCATCAGTGGAAATGGTTAAAAATAAGGAAAATTCGGATCTAGGGATGAAATTAAGGATATGGGAATCAATATGTATCCCACAATATCAGAATCAAGAAACATGTATTTATTATCTTAGATAATCCATTACACCAGTCTAAATCATGATTTGAGGTCTGGTGTCACTACATATATTATAGTAATAATAATCGAGATGTGTATAGTTCTTATAAAGTTCCCTTCATAGGCCTTACCCATATGTTTTGAGGGGTGAGTATTTATCATTCTATATGTTTTGGATGGACATAGGATTTGAGATCTAGGAATCCCTACATATCCTATAGTAATAGGAATCAATCCATGAATATTTCTTGAAAGGTAAAATTAACTATGCATGCCCAACCCATACATAGATAGAGGAGTAATATTTTCTATTTATATTGTTAATGGACCAAGGATTTGATTTTTGGGTGTCATTATGTATCATATAGTAATATAAATAAATCCACATATAGTTCTTGAATGAAAAAAATTTCCTCAAAGGTATGACTCATTTGTAGAGGATGTCATTTTTCAATTTATATCATGGTTAGACCTAGTATTTAGGATTTGGGTGTCAGTACAAATCCTCTGATAACATGAATCAAGACAAACACAGTTCTTTAAAAGAAAACCCTCCACATAGTTTTAAACCATATGTTAAGGGGGGATTTTTTATTTATATTTCTGTTGGACTTGGGATTTGGGATCTAGTTGTCACTATGTATCCTATAATTACATAACTCAAACCACATGTAGTTATTGTATGGAAATATCTATACCCAGGTCTAACTCATACATAGAGGTGACATTTTTTCCATTTATATTTCTGTTGGATCCAATATTTTTGATTTGTGTGTCTCTACATATCTTATAATAATAGGAATCAATCCAAACATAGTTATTTAATGGAAATCTATCCATGTAGGTTTGAACCATAAATACGGGGGGGGGGGGGGGGGGGGGGGGGGGGGTCAATTTTCCATTTATATGGTGGGTGGACATAGGATTTGATATTTTGGCATCACTATATATATCCTATTATAGTAGGAACCAATCCATACATAGTTCTTGAACATGAAACTCTCCACCCTTGTATGAACCATACATAGAGGGAGGGGGGATTTATTTCCATTTATATCAGGTATGGATCTATGATTTTGGATATGGGTATCACTAAATATCCTTTGATTATAGGAATCAAGTCACACATAGTTATTGATTAGAAAAACCTCCATGTATGTCTAACCCATATGGAGAGGGGTGTATTTTTTCTATTTATATTGCAACTGGACACATGATTTTAGATCTTGTTTACATTACATATATTATGCTAGTAGGAACCAAGAGGCACATTGTCCTTGAGTGGAAAACTCTCCATGAATGTCTGCCCCATACACAAGGGAGGGATTTTTTCTATTTTTATTACATATGGACTTAGGATTTTAGATATGGGTGTCACTATATATGTTGTGATAGTAGGAATCAAGACACACATTATTATTGAATGGGAACTCTTCGCACATTTCTGAACCACATAGAAATGGGGGTTTTCCATTTATATGATTGTTAGAACTAGGATTTGGTATTTTTGTGTCACTACATATCATATAATATAAGGAATCATGAAACATGTAGTTCTTGAATGTAAAACACCCAATACAGGTCGGACCCATATACATAGAAGTAATTTTTTCTATTTATATTGTGGCTAGACCTAGGATTTGATATCTGGGCATCACTACAAATCCTATGAATGCAGGAATCAAGAAAAATGTAGTTCTTGAATGTAAAACTCTCCATGAATGTCTGACAGATACTCATAGGGGGTATTTTTTCCATTTATATTGCAGTTTGTTCGGGTTTTTGGGATATAGGTTTCACTGCATATCCCGTGATAGTAGGAACTGATCCATACATATTTCTTAAATGGAAAATTCTCCAAGAAAGTTTAACCCATATGAATTGAGAGGGGGGATGTTTATATTTATATCATATCTGAACCTAGTATTTGGGATCTAGGTATCACTATGTATCCTGTGATTGTATAAATCAATACACACATAGTTATTAAATGGAAAAATGTCCACCCATGTCGGAACCATATGAATAGAGGATATTTTTCTATTTATATTATATTTGGACCAAATATTTGAGATTTGGGATTCACTACATATAATAGGAACCAATACATATGTAGTTATTTAATGGAAAACTCTCCACACAAGTCTTACTCATATGTTGATGGGGGTATTGTTTCTATTTATATTGTGTTTGTACTCACGATTTGTGATCTTGGTGTCACTATGTATCATGTGATAATAAGAATCATTCCACACAATTTTCTTGAACCCAAAATGTTCCATGTAGGTCTGACCCATACACATGGGGGGGGGGGGGGTGTTCCTTCTATATTGTAGTAGGACCCCGGGTTTGGGATTTTGGGTGTCACTATGTATCCTGTGATAGCAGGAATCAAGCCACATGAAGTTCTTGAATGGGTAGATTCCTTATGTGGATCTTACTCACACATAATAACATGAGTACATCATTTTACTATTGTATAGATCAAACTCATGTGTAGTAAATCATCCATGAAGTAACATTGTTCGTGTAGTTTAACATCACAAGGTATGGATGTCTTCCATGTGGTTTAACATCTTGCATTGAGGATGTATTCTTTTCTTTTTAATGTCATGAGGAAAGGATGTCTTCCATGTAGTTTAATGTTAGTAGGTAAATATGAAAGATGCTATACAATTTAATGTATTCATTATAGGAAATGAAGTCCCTATTGGAATCAATAAAATGTACTCTTAAAGAATCCTTGTATTGGTGGGGGAATAAGGTCTTCTCTGTTCATTATTGAAAATGAGTAAGCTACATTGGAATAGAACTTATGTATGACATGATCCCCTTACCACTTAGGATATAGATTTGTATGGTTCATTCCTAGGATCATTAGGGTTCTAAGATACAATACCAGTTCTCATTGAAGGAATAAACAAATACACTGGCTAACCATTTTATTCAATTTTAGTAGAATCTGATTCTGATGAACTCTGAGGTTGCACAGTGTATGTAACCACTTCTCATCTAGTAATTACAACTCAACCAAACACTTTTGAGATTTCTCATCATCATAGATTTTCCCAAAAATATATATCAGAATGAGAGAAACTTGACTATAGTGGGTAACATTGATTTGGTGACATACACTAAGAAATACAGAGCTCATCATGTGGTTGTGAATTTAGTGGTATGGTAGTCCCATAAAGCATGATAGATCTTGTCTACATAGGACTTATTTTCCTTCTCCACCATTATATAGATTATATTTAACAGAGTCTTACTTAAGGCCTCTATATTTTTATTCCCCACTACATCATTGGGGGTGAATAGTTAGATTTGATGTTGTACTCTTGATATAATTTCATTAATTTGAATGAATGGAATTTGGTTCCATTTTCCATCAATATTGTGTGAGGTACACCAAATATGGTGATGATGTTGGACTTCAAAAATTTGGTGATATTCTTTGTCCTAACATCCTTGAGGGAAATTTTTCATCCCATTTGGAAATTATGTTAGTATCGGTAAAGATTTACTTAAACTACTTAGTTGTATATGGGGAATATGGTCCCACAATATCCATTCCCCATACATAAAAATACTTGGAATATTTAATTGAATATATAAACTTTGGAGGGTGATGGATAAAGTTATCATGAATCTGGAATGCATGAAATTTATTGGTGAATCCCACATAGTCCCATATCATTATTTTCTTGTAGTAACCAAGCCTCCAAATTTAGTGGGGGATTTTGGTCCCAAAATTATGAGTACTATATGAGCCTTCATAGACTTCTTCCATGATGGTAGGAATATCTTTTTTTTCTATGCATCTGAGAAGGATTCTATCAAATCCCCATTTTTAGAGGTGTTTTTTCTCCATTGGCCTATCCATAAGGGTAATGTTTTCTGCTTGATAATGAGTTTGTTTCCATTTGGATCAATATAATGGGATAGATTCACTTTTTAGGTAATTGATTATGGGACCCATCTTTTTAGGGGTGGAAATTGGTTCATTATCCGCTGGAGTATTTTTTACCCAATTTATTTCCTCCATGTCACAAAAAATGGTTTATGAGACCACCCTTCAGTGCATGATTCAAAAAACCACTTCATCTTAATAGGGGTCAAAAAAGACTATGGTTTCATTATCGAATGCATCAACATGAGTATTTTATGATTGAGGTACATAATGAAAAGTATGATCAAAAGGTAATTATTCCATTGATCCTCTAACATAACCAATGAGAGGTTCCAATTATTCCTTCATGATGACATACTCTCAGTTGTTTTCTTTCTACTATCTCTGAATCTACTTTGATGTTCAGGTAGGCTATCTATAGCTGTAGGTTCAGTTCCAAGTCAATAATGAGGGATTGAAATTCTACCTCATTATCAGTACAACATTTAAATAGTGAGAAAGAGTAGGGAAAATTTATTTCTCTAGGGAATCAAATACAATTCCTAGATAAACCCTATCAATATTTGAATTTTCCATCCCATTTTTAATAATACTTAGGGAGGAACCACCAAAATAAATTTCCCACATTCAAGGAGGGTCATGAGAATATAAAACCTCGTATTCTGAAAGTCTGGTGTCTAATGTTGTGCATTTTAGGGTTGGATATGACATAAGGAAATTGTTTAGGGCCTTGCCTTTAACTGACTTCTATGAAATTAATTGGATGTAATATTGTTACAGAATAATTGACCATTGACCCTAATTCCCAACCAATATAGGGAAAGCAAGGATGTACTTGAGTGGGTCAATATAAGATACTACATGGACTTCATGACGCTATAAGTAATTTCTCATATTTTTCACTGAAAATATGAGTGTGATGTAGTTATTCTCGATATCAAAATACCGAGTCTCGGTACCTTTCATCGTTTGAATATGATAATAGCATTTTTTGCATTCCCCACATCATTTATGAATGTGAGGAGAGTAGGAATTAGTCATTCCATAGTGGCCACATATAATATAAGAGGATTTAATTCTCATGGTGTAATCAAGACTGGTGGGTGACTTAAGTACTAAAAGAAACCCTAAAAGGCTTATTGTAAGTCCTCATCCCATTAGTAGGGGACTCCCTTCTTTATTAACTTTGTGAAAGGGAGAGATTTTTCATCAAGGTTATCTATGAAATTCTAAATGTAAGTTATATTCCCTTGGATCCCCATCTATTATTTAAGATTCCAAGGGGGTTAAATTTATAGGATATCAATAGTATATTCCAAATTAACCTCTATTACACAATTTCATACCACAATTCTAAGTAATTTCCTTGATGTTACTTTGAATTTACACTTTAGAGAACCCTTCATCAAACTATACTACCACAACTTACTAAATATTTTTTGATGATCTATGAGGTGACCACATCACTATCCAGATTTTACTAAAAATTCATTGATATAGAATTATTATATTAATCCTAAGAAAATATTAAATATATGATTCGTGGTGCATTGGTTTGTAGCCCTAGTGTTCTCTAATCCAAAGGGAATGACCTAATAGAAAAAGTTCACATGTGTTTCTCTGAAGGTCCTAGCTTCCTCATCTTTAGGGGCCATATTGATCTGATTATACCCAGAATAACCATCCATGATGGACACATCTAGAAATCCATTATTTTCATCATTTAAAATTATTATTATCAATAATTATAAATAATCCTTTGGTAGTGTTAGTTAAGGTCTTTAAAATCGATGCAGACCCAAATCCGCCCATTCATTTTCCTGACTGGGAAAAGGTTGGAGATCCATTTTGGTTACTATATACCCCATATAATGTTTTCTTTGATTTATTTATCAAAATTTGAATATATATTAGTATCATGGGAGGATTATATCTTCCAATCCACCTTCTTGAAACCTCTATGGTCATTGATTAACCCTAGGTGATGCGTTGCCACCTAAGGGTTCAACCAAGGAATATATGTATATTTTTTAGATAATTATTATCGATGCTATTTTATAAATTCAATATGCACCAACTTCTCCATAAGAGGCATGAAATCACTAATCAACATAGGTCTTGGGTCTTATTCTATTCCCAGATTCACCTGCCTAAGATCATCGATGGTGTTAGAGACTCCTTCCTCAAATGTGAGAGGGGTGTTCCCGAGGTCATCATATTTTTATTCCATCTCTGAGTCCATAAATGCATTTTCGTACCTGGTGGTAATATAAAGGAATATATTTTATTTTTTAGGTAGGAGAGGCTATGGTAAGAGATGTTACCATAGTAAATTAAAAAAAATTTAGGGAGATTCTGGGGATGATTGTATTCTTTTATTCTGCTACCTGGGGAAGGAGGAGCCTGGGCATACAGAGTTATATAGAATGTCTTGGGAGAATCATAAATTTTTTCTAATGGACTGAGTGAATTATAATATCCCAATATAGAATTGTTATGATCCCATTTTTATGAATCCACTTTAGCTGACACAACTACTATCACACGGATATGAGGTGATGAAGTTTGTGGTTCACGATATCTTACTAGGATTAAATTGGATTCCTAAATAAGGTTTATGGGCAGAACATAATCACTTTAAAGAATGCTCTAGTGATTTTTAGGGGTGTTCTCGAATCCATTGGGGGATGAAAAATACATTAATCATACACCAGTGGTTGTTTTCCATCCTTCATATAGATACCTTCCTCTTTATATATGGTTTCATAGGACTTAAATGGGAAACTATCACCATATAGTATGATGACCAGCACACCAATAGGGTATTACAAGAATTGATAAAATGTTTAAGGTAACACTATGTGAATATAAATCTATGGTCTTACTATAAAGACACTATATGCTGTGTATTTCTGGATAACCATGAGTTTATCATTAGATGTGGGATCCCCAAATAGTTTCCGGAGCTTGACCTTCTTGAGATGACTTTGATCACTATTATCATACCCTTGAATGGTTTTCTTTGTCAAAGATAATTCTCCATCGCTCTATCCCAAATGATGAAGGGTAAAAATTAGGATGAGGATGATCCCAAAACAATTTTTAACCAGAGACCATTGGATATCAACATTATCATGTTTTTCTAAACCATAGTGGGGTACGATATGGCCTTAGATAACTTCTTCTTGACCATGTTCTTTGATGAATATGATGACATGACATTGTGATTGAGTAGTATCTACTAGGTAAAACTTGGATGTAGTGATATATATCTTGAACTCTTGTGGGATTTGGAGGGCCTCAATGAGTACCTCAATGAGTTCTTTTGAATATGGGGAGCATCTAGGATTGATATTTGATATGGAACAACTATAAAATATAATATAATGTCATAATTTTTTTCCAGAGGTCTACATTTTCCAAGGTGGGGTTTTTTCATATTCTATATCATATGAGTTATGGTTTTTAGGGTGGACATGACTTATTATTGAACTAAGGTTAAAGGAGAATCTCCTACAAATAGTGTAGGTTGCACCAACCTTCCCCTTTATCTTTGTTGATCATAAAATCACATCCATTCCAGTAAGGCATGTAAAATGAATTGGTTTGAATGACTGTTGGAGGAACCTGATGCATGTCAATGTTTTTATTGGAATTACATATGTTCTCCTCAATGGGTATTTACTACATACATAGATTCTATGGGGATTTGACTAAAATATTGGGTTCAACTATGCTTGTGTTGTCCACAATATCCCCAGTTTATTTGTTCTCAGCCTCCAGCTATTTGGTTAGGTATGGGGAACTCATACTCAGAGGAGTATTCATCATCGGAGATAGGATCTATTAATTGAAAAAATTAATATAACCATAGATTAACTCTTTATATGATGAGGGTTTCATTAGGTGGGGTAGTTATCATTCCATGTACATTGAAGGAAAAAGTATTTTAGAGTTAGTTCTTGTGTGGGAGCTTGATATGACTCCTTAAATTTTTTATTTTACTATGAATGATGATTAAACCAACCTTTAGGAAGAGTATTCAATAATTACTCCCTTGGTACTGGGGTTAGTGTTGGTTTGTGAAGCTATTTTCATAGGGTGGAAGGAACTCGTTCAACTATCCTTCAAGTCATCCAGTTATCGAAATTCTATCCTCTCTTATCCAAAACTTCTTTCCAGTCACCCACTTCTTCTTGTTGAGTTAAAGTTACATATGTATACTATTTAGGGACTTATCTAGTATCTCTTATCTAGAATCATCCATGATCTTGAGAAATCGTTGAAGGAAAATTTTTCATTGATTGTGTGACCCTACCTCTTATGAAATGAGTAGCAGTCATGAATATTAGTGAGGTTGACCTCAATGGGTTTCTTGGGCTATGTTATATTGAGTAGGTTATTTTCTATGGCTATAAAAACCCACCAAGGACTGACTCATTTCAAAATAAATATTCTTTATTAATCCTTACCTCAAATCAAAGGTGTCCTTGATCTCTTTTTTTCTTCTAGAAGAGGGGTATTTTGTTGTTTCTCCCACTAGATGGGAGGTACCATATTATTTGAGGCTTTCCTAGGTGCTGGAACGAGCACTGAACTGATTTTAGGGTCATAGTAGTAGTGTCAACATTACTAATCCTTTTTACCTATGCTGAGGGCGTGGGATGGTATTTACCCTGGGTACACTAAATGGAATATTCTTGGAGTTTTTGTTGTCTTTAAGAACTTGTGGAGTCCACCTGTATTCTTCATTAGGAATAAAGGTGTTTTCTTATCACTCCAAATATTTTCAACACATATTTACATCAATTTCTGTTTCTAGAGATGGCTGTTGAGTTAATAGGTTAAAAAATTCTATCTTGTGATAAATTAAGAAACCATATCATTTTATATTGTCTGTAATTTTTTAGGTTGAAAATTTCCATTCTTATTAACATAGAGATGAACTAATAAAGGATTTGATGATTGAGGTATTACAATCCCAAAATGGATTATTATGGAAGGATTATATATAAAATGAAGCTATAATTAACTGATTTTTCACAAAACATCTCATTTTAGTTTCCTTATATTTATATCGAGGGATTATCATCATGATGCATTAGGGAAAAAAGTGCATGAGATGTTGTTATTGATATCCCATGCTATCAATCTTTGAGAAGACATGATTTCAAAAATTGGTGGAGGGAAATAGTTTTATCCAGCCCATCATGATATAGATTATTTTTTATATACATTGGTTCCCACCTCCATTCCATGGCTTCCATTTGAAAAGATATGGATTCAATGGAATTGAGGAGTTCTGAAGGTACCACTTTTGATAACGATACAAATTTATAGGGAGAAATTGAGGCTTGTTGATGTGGTCCCATTTTCATATCCCATTGATTCTAAATCCCTCCAAGGATTTAATGATCACCCTGATGGGGGAGAGGATTTCTCCGTAATGGAGGAATATTGTGATCATCATTAAATTTTTCATTTATATATTTTTACTAATTGGATCTACAGCCATCCAAATGCTCAAATGAAACTCTTTAGGGAGATTTAGATCTCTCCTCATATGAGTTATAAGGGGTGTTTTTCTCTATCTAAATATGACACCCAATGGGGATGTTTAACATGAGGAGTTCCTCCTTGATATTTCCATGTTTTTTCATGTCATTATCATATTATTACAACCATTACACTATAGAGAGAATTTTTACTCCTTTGGGTGGTGAGTGGGATGTATCCACACATTTCCCTTTATCCTAGGAATTTTTCTTTCATTGAGATGACAATTCATCATTCAGAGGTGCCTGTTTTTTGATCCTTCTCTGATTCATTGTATATGAATCCTCAGTTTTTGAATCCAGGTCACCTACCTTTTAACTCCTCTAGGTGGTGATTTGGATGTATCCACACATTCCATTTTATCCATAGTCCACATAATTTTTTGTTGTTGATGTTGATGACATTCAATGAGGTGTATTGATAAATTCTAGTTTTCCCATTACTTTCCATGTAATATAGAGATTTTCCCACTTACTCCTATGTCATGGGTAGTATTATGGTAATTTATCTAAACCCTATCCAAATTGGACCATTTTTTCTTTTGATCCATTATGGGTTTGATTGCATTTTTTTACATTCCTCTTATCTCAATCTGTGAATCGTGACCTTAATGGAGCTTTTGGTATTTCTTTTTGAATGGTCCAAAAATAAAAATGGGTGTGTATCATGGTAGGAAGAACATATGAGATACTAGATATTGATAATTACATCCCATTATAGAGAATATGTATTACTTACATGGTGATGATGATGAAAGAAATCCAACCTTATGGGATAAGGGAAATTCAGGATTTATATTTTCACATTATGATCATGTTGTTAATGATTTGATGATTACATTCATGGATATGATGGATCCTGATATAGAAGTTGAGATATAAATTCTCCCAACCATGTGGACTAGGGTTGTTCTAGAACCACTATAGATTTCTCTTAGAATCTCTTTGGGTGTCGTGAACCTGGTGGTGGGGATTGATATACAAATGACCAAATCACTACTATATAGGGTTGGTTTATGGATACCACTGATATATCATGGATCATTTTTGGGTTTGATGAAACAATGGGTAGAAGTGGTGGTAAAAAATTTCCCATCCCTATGGGATGGGTTCAATCATAGAGGGATTCTATTGTGATCCATTTGATTTGGGGTAATTGTACTGGTGTATGAGATGGGTGCAATGGATGCCTATTATGGGTGTCATTTTCTATAGTACTTTGTTTGGTAGTCCACAAATTCAACATATGTGACTAAAATGAATTCCCATTTTTTCATGGGGCCCAATGTAGAAGTCTATTGGTGCCCCTATCCCTCTATTAATAATGTCTTGGTACCTTTAAAGTAGTGGAATAACAATTTATTGGCCAACTGGCCCATGTGTTACCCTGTCCCATGATTTCACTTACAGCTATAGCATTACAGGATGCCTTATCTAGGGAGATATACCATTATGGAGATGTAATGGAGATAAATTATCCATATTTACCCATCCATAGATATGTACATGTGATGGGGATCTGGAAATCCTTCGATAAATATTTTTCAGGATACTAAGACAAATATTTCTTAGGGGTTCTCATGCTCTTCCATCCCTAGGTTATGGGATATGGAGAATGAAAACATATCTAAATGACAATAGTGTCTATTTATTTTATGTATATTACCCTGATATCATTAATTAGGGAGGTTTTTATCATTAAACCACTACTGTGTTTCCCATATATTATAGTTTAACAAAGGCACACACTCCTTCTCTATCTCATATGAGATATAATAGTCAGTAGTGGTGATGGGCCAAAAAATGGTTGGGAGGTTGTTTCTGGATAACTCTCTACATGTATCCATGTTATCAACTTATTCATCAAAATTATATGCCTCCCCCTAGTCAGACCATAGTGGTTTCTTCTTCTTTTTTATTCTAACTATGGTGAGGTTCTTCTAATAGTTGATGGGGAACTATATACAATTAACTCTGGTGTTTCAATAACCTTTCTTTATGAAGGTGTTTGAGTTTTGGGAACCACTCTATATGACCATTTCTAGGTAAGGGGACGATTTCCTTTCCTAATGGAGATAATACAATGGGATAGGTTTTCCATGATGAAGCTCAGGAGAAGAGTAACATTGATCTATCATTTCACTACTGTGAGGAAGACTATAAAGTTAGTGATCTCCATATGCATTTCTTGATGGGTCTAAAGACCCTTGACATGTTTTATATATTCATCATATATCCTAAATGATACAAGTATAGAGAAGATTAAGGATATGAGCCTCATTCGGTGTGGTTTCTAGAACATTTTGACCTGTATTTTGAGGTTGAGTAGGGATATGAGCCTGCATCATGAAATATTCTAGAATATATTGATAACTATATAGTACTATGGGGATATGATCCCACTTCATAGATGTTTCTGGATTATTCTAGTGAACATATATATTATTGAATGGAATATGAGACTAACTATGGGTGATTGTTGGGATATGATGGCCAATCCTAGCTAAAGCAGGGGTATGAGCCCAATTCAAATAATAACTCACCATCAGAATACGCTGATGGACCTATGGAATGGCAGAAAAATATACACCTCATAATATATATCATTTGAAGGATGTTGGTGTAATATTTCTTCAGAAAAAATTGGGATATGATTCTGGCTTCTGTAAGCTTTTTGAATATGCCGAGTATCTTTTTCGGCATAGATATGGGCCACCTCTAAGGTGATTTCCATATTGTACTGAGGAACCTTATTTGGAGATAGGATATGATACATATCATTTTCCATTGAGTAAGTTTATATTATTTTCTGATAGGAATGTGAACCAGTCCTAAGGAATTTTAACATATTGTTGGTGATCCCTGGTCAAAATGGGGATCTGAGCTAGATCATATTCCTTTGGAATATGCCAATATTCTTTTTCAACTGGATTTTTTCCTATCTATAGGAGTTTGACAAAATAAGTGGGTGAGCCTTTGTTAGAATAGGGATATGAGCATGGTCCTATTCCTTTTCATTTACCAGAATATTCCGTGAATCCTACTATATGGGAGAAAGAATGTATTATTTCTCAAAATTATCCACTTATTCGTACTGATCATGGAGATATGGTGCTCTGGATATTGGGATTGTGATTTGTTTCTTTCTATGAATTTGTACTATTGCCACAATATGCCGATGGAGATCTCCTACTATTTTTAGAATGTAATGAATCTTTAGAAAAGTGTGTTTAGGAATATATGTCTACACAGTCTTGATCTCTAAGATATACTAGCGTATTTCATCAATTGAAGATGATATATAATCACATTCTTATCCTCCATGTGGTACCAGAATATGCTGATGGGCTCATGCATGGGGGAGGGGATATGTGCCTCCCCAATGCTTACTCCAAGAATATGTGTGTAGACTTGATCTGAGTGGGTAGGGGTATGATCCTACCCGCTAACCACCACTTGAATATAACAATAGGATTCATTAGTGGATGTGGGGATTTAATCCCACTCCCATTTATCCTAATATTTCTTATCCATAAGAGACATACTTGATACCTATGCTTGAGTGTCCAGGGTAGTGATTTTTTAGGTGGTGCTCTCAACAGGTGACTAAGGGGCACTAGAAGGATGATGTTGGTGATGGCGGGTGAAAAGATACCTCCAAATAAGATCCTAAACTGAGATTTATTTGTATTATACTCCTTGATCAACCCTACTAAGATATTGAAGGATTTGATTACTATACTCAAGGGACAAGATTCTGAAGCGATTGGTGTTTGTGATAGTTACAACTAGTTTCATTCAAGCTTTCCATGAACGATATGGGCTTGTGGCCTTCAGTTTCGAAAAACCTCTATGTTTTTCCTCAAGGGTTCAGATCCTACTATGTTGGTGGTATTACCGAAGCTTCATGTTCACCACCTGAAGGTGATGGTGTTGGGTGGGTGAGGATATTTTGTGACCCATGGAGGATGTTGCTGCAACTAAGGTTCCCGAACATTTTCCTAACAAAGACATTATCTCAAGCTAATATTCTTGAGATATAATTTTATATAGTCTAAAAGACAACAAGGAATAGATTCACTAATCATTGCATCATTTCAAGTGTAAAATACGATCAATCAATTATGGACCGGTAACATAATTTTCCTTTTTTTTATTTTGGGTTGGGCCATTTTTCTCACATGAAATTTGCATGGTGAGAATGGAAGATTTCATTATAACCTTTGTTATGTTTTATTATTAAAGTATTTCACATCAGGAATACCATTTTTTTCATAATTTACACCAAACATAATGGCCTGACAACTAGTTAGCAGATCCTTATTGTTATTTATGATATTCATATTGGGATAACCATTTAGTTTCTTAACATATTTTGGTGGTTTCTCTAGACACTCAGTTTTGGGTGATTGAGGGTGCTTAGACAATCATTTCCATCAAGATTACCATTTTTTCTATAATAGAAACACCCAATGGTTCCCCTATCCCGGAAAAGACACACACCTTCTTTCCAAAGGAAGGTTGTCAATTAGGGTTTGAAAAATAATGTGTAATAAACCTAATATTTTTATAGTATCTATCTTCTTAAATAAATTCAATTTCTTTGATAGGTTACGTTTCATTAAACACCAAGCTTAAATGAACTCCAATTTACTATTAACGTTATCATTTAAAATGAAATTATAATCTATTTTTTAAATAAATGGGAATGAATAGTATTAAATAAATTATGAAATTTTTATGTTATATATATATATAATATAATATTTTTACATTCATCCAAAATATATTATAGTCATAAGATAATAATAAATCCAATTTTACGCATTAAAAGGCTATATCTTTCTAAAGATAGTTTTATCGCCTTTTAATGGAGAACCTAAATTAAATCCAATTTATAAAATTTTATATATTTTAGTTTAAAAAATAAACATAATCTTTTTAAGGGTAATATAAAAATTTACTTTTGTTTTAGTTTTTGTATTTTTTTTGATAAGTTTCCAATTTTGTTGAAGAGTGAAGAATACTGTATTTTAGTTAAAAACTAAAATTTATTCTAATTTATTTATATGGTTAAATAATGTTTTTATTTGGTTTTAAAGTATAATGAGATAATTTGTTTAAAATTTAATCCTACTTACATCATTGAAATAAATTTTACAATGAGTTTGAATATAAAACCATTTTAATCTTCTGAACTTTTTTACTTTAAAAACCTGCTTTGTCGTTCCATTAACAAGATTAATTATTAATTAATTTCTTCCAATTATGTGTTTTGAATTTGGAAAAATTTATTCCATATTTTTAATCATAAGTTCCAAATTATGTAAATAGGACCCTTTTTTGGAAAATATGAATTGTAACTTTAGTAATATTTTTTTATCACGGTTAAGGGTAAATCGGGTAATTAAAGGTAAAAATTATATTATGAATATTATAAAATTACCCTAACACTTATCCCAACTTCATTAGATGATTCAGTGTCAACAAAAATAAACCTTGGACCAATTTTATGGCCTCTTTTAGTAACTTAGATTTCTTTAAGGCTTTTATAGTATTTTATTCTAAAGGAAACCCGATATGTCAAATTTATGTTTTTAAGAAGAAAAATATTTTTAATATGGGGTTATATAAAAGATATGTTTGATTATAATTATTATTTGGAAATATAAAAAGATAATATATATCATGATGATTTATTTATAATTTTAGGGAGTTAATAATTAAATTAAAGGCTTTTATAAGGATGATGAAGTAATGATTCAATTAACGAAACAATAAATTAAATGATATTATAAAATTTGAAATAAATATAATTTGACTTAATTAAATTGATCCACAAATTTTCTGAGTGAATATGAAATGTCAGGGGTTTGTTAAGTTAATTAGTTCTAATTTATCTTTCTATATGTATTTTCTTAAATTAAATGTTATGAATAGAGTCAAAATTGGCAGTTATGATATTTTATGAAATTGATATTTTATTAAATTATTTAAAAATCATAAAAATATTAACTAAGGACAAAGGGAAAATGTATGGTCAATAATATCATAAACTGGACATTTATGGTCCAATTTAAACTTTATTATTGAAAATTAAATCTTCTTAGTATAGAACAATTGGTTAGTATATTTAAAAATAAAATGAGTTAATTAAGGGTTAATCAATATGAAAAGGATTAAAATAATAAAAGAAAATGTCCAAAATATATTGTTTTATGATATTAAAATCTTATATTATATGGTATTAGAATATGATTCCTTTTTGAGGTATTTTTAATTATATTTAATTTATTATAAATTAATGTTTTGAGAAATTTTAAAAGTGCCTCTCACCTTCATTATAAAAGGACACCTCCTCCCACACTCCATTACACCACATTGAGCCTTCAATATCAACCAATAACGGCCGAAATAAGTTCCCAACATACCTATATTCATCATAAAATGCATAATTTTTGAATAAATCCATCCAAGGAATCCTTTTGGTAAAAACCAAAAAGAGTAACCTGAAAACAAGGTAATGTTATTCAACAAACGCTTTAGTTTTATTTCTTTCCCTACTCCTTAATTTATTATTATTTCGTATTTATGTAATATCCTCAAAATCATAAATATAATAAGAGGTTTTTATATACTTTTTTTTGACCTACACTTATGCAAAATTCCATCTAATGGGTAACGTACATACTATTTATGTATTTATTCGTTTACACTATATATGGAACATATATAGGATGGTGTTAATGAATATATGTTATATATAGGAAATATATTCAATTATATAATTCAAATATACATATATATAATTTTCTTTTCATTCTTTTAATATGAAAAATTAATGATGGTAGCATTAATGCCTACGTATGACCTTCCGTCTCCAGGAACAGTGCATTTCATTTATTATCTCTAAATTTTATGGATTTTTATTAATATATATATACTAAAAATATATAATATTTAAATCATGTTTTAAATTCTATATATGATGAAACTATGATGTAATTAATAGGAACAATAAATAAAAAGTCAAAACTTTCTCAAGAAATAAGGCAATTAAAACCCTAACTAGTGAAAATAACAAAAGAATGTTAACAAACAGGTAATAATATATTATAGGATGATCATATATGATATAATAAATCTTAATATGTTTCTATAATAAGATATTAATACACTTAATACCATTATACAAGAGTTCAAATTACAATTACCCAAATGGAGATGCAAGGTAAGAGATTTTCATCTCACTTTTATTTTCTATGAGATACAAGCCATGTTAATCACATATCTCCCATATGTGGTGTAATTAATTCCCATGAATTTATTTAATGAGTTTTCTCATGCATATTATGGTATTACAATACCTACATATTTTAATCTATTTCATGAGATATACAATTCGACTGATTATAAAGAGGTAAATTTTTATTTCACAATCCCATTATTATTTGCGATTGTTTTTGTTTAAGTCCTAACTCAGTAATATTTATCTTCCATGTTATCATTTTATAAAAATATTTATAAAATTATAAAATGGTTTTTAAATTCATTTTTACCCATTTTTTAATTTTTTAAAAACACATAAAAGAGATATTTTTATCATTTTCTAAAATAAGTTACTTTATTAATTTTCTTAAAAAAATAAAAGTAATGTTTGTTTTTAAGTTATAAAGCATGAAAATAATTTCCTCCATCATGAAAACCAAATATTTTGAAGATTACTTTGGAATTTTACAAAGTTATTTTTTTTAAAAATATTTTCTTTTAAAAATGTGTGACCTTTTAAACAAATTATTACGAAGTGGTAAGGTATTTCAGCTCAATTAACATTACATTGAGACATATTTGTTGTTATGCAACCATTTTATTTTATATAGTGTATATACTTCCCATTGAAAATATTATATCACGAATATACTTACTCTAAAAATATTATAAGTTTAATTTAATGTTATACCTTTATTGAGATTATGATTCAAATGTTTCAATGTGGTATGGGACACTTTGGAATGTTTAAAGATTATTTTTATAAAAATTGTTTTAATTTTTTATTAGTATTTCCATTCATAAACATAAACAAAACATGTTGTTAATTAGCCTCCAATGGGGAATTATTGATAACTATGCACCCTTTATTCAATACAGATATTTGGTAAGGAATATTTTTTATTATTTGAATTAATTATATGATAGAAGGAATGATTTGGATAGGTACGATATGGGTTGGGCATGCTTATAGATATCCCCTTGATGCATCAGTAGTCTCATGATGTGAAATAGTTAGCCAAAATAAAAGATTTTTTATTTGATATGATAAACTATATTGGGAAATGTATTTATGGTAGAGGTTCTATGTACCTAGAAAATATTGCGTCCAATAATTAATCTTTTACCTTATTTAGACTTAGTTATTATTTATGCTTTATATTTTTCATTGACATATCTATGGATATATTTTATTATCAGTTTGTTGACTAAATGAAATGTGTTTCAGTTATTTACCTTGAAATAATTATTATTCATTGTATATTTGTTTAAATGGAAATTATGTTTAGTTATTTAACTTTACATGTTTGTTTATTTATTATTTCTTCCATTTTACTTATCCTTACTAAGAATTTAAGCTCACCCTTTTAGTTTTTTTTCAATTTCCCTAGGTTATGAAGATAAATTTTTTAAATGAGTTCAAGGACACAATTATTTTACATTATTACGTTTTATATTTTACCAATGTAATAAGGGAAAAAATTATGTATCTAGTTCTTCAAGGCTAAAAAACTGATTAGTCCTTTGAGAATGGATTCCTTGTAATCATGCCAAAGTAATAAAGTAATGCACTATCTTTGAGATTTTGGGGTAGGGTCATTACATTTGGTATCAAAGAAATTTTTGTAGAACAAATGGGAACAAAATTTAGGAAAACATACCTTAAGGAACATAAGCTATTGGTTTAGAATGTGTGGAAAAATTATTTAAGGAATAATGCCTTTGTATTTTATTTAAATATGTTTAAAGGTAAGGATAACCGGTAGGGTTTATATAATCATTGAATTGTTGGTAATTATGGGTATTAATATTATTGGGAATGAAAAATGAAATTTATTCAATAAACTATTAGGTTAAAAAATGTTATTTTTGAGGAATTTATCATATTTTGATAATGTAAAAAGAGTTATAAAATTTTAAAAAGAGGAAAAACCGTAGGCCGAGTGACAACCTGTCGCGTCTGGAAAGGCCACAATGTTTGAATCCATAAACAAAGGGTAAAAAAGGTGAAATACCTTCCAATATCCTATGTGAATTCCAAGATAACATGATTTTTTTAGTTAAACTATCTAATGTATAAAGGTTATTTTTATTGTATGGACATTTCATTTATCAAATAGATTACCTAGGGATTGGAAAATTATATGGTGATTAATGTTATTTCAAAATACGTTCACTATTTTGGGAACCCAATATGATTAAGGTAAATAGAATACCATATGATTTTATTTTTGGAGTAAAATTTTAATTATATTTTGGAATAATATATTATTTTATTGTGGACTTATAGTGATTCAGGTTATTTTTGGAAAATGATTAAAAAACTGTGGAGATTATGAGATTTTGGAAATTAATTTTTTTATAATACTTTAAGGTTGATTGATGTTAATTATAAGATTATAAAATTAAATAATTCTAATTTTTTTTGTTTTAATAATAGTATATTATATTTTGGAGGAAGGTAAACTGTTTTTTGAATTATCTATATTGATCTTTGTGATTTTTTAATTGATTTTTGGAGACTCTTTTTGTATAATTATCTTCTCTTACCCTAACCATTTTTGTTTTAGTAAATGTGTCAAACCATGCAGAATATGCCGTTATACCCTTATTGAAATTTGGATCCATATAAGTTGAGTTAAAATCTTTAGGCATGAAAAAATCATCATAAATACTCATTGTTTGGGAAAAAAGATGACTTTGTGGTGGAAATTGATTAAAGGGTGAATTTATAGTTTTCAAGTAAGTATGTATCCTTATTTTCTACGTATATGAACTAAATTAATCCTAAAAATCATAGAAAAATATATTAAAAACATCAATGTTATCATAATACCTTATTTTTTGTTGAATCAAATGGTTCCTTAGATCATCGTAGATTTATAGCTTTGTGATTGTTCACATTCTCCTGACCATAATCTCTATCACCCTTCATCAGAACATGATGATAAGATTCATATTACATATCCTTATTTTACTAAATGTAACCACAGTATGTGTTATCTATAGTCTCATTATTACTTCCCTTTCTTTATTTTAAATTACAGGTCTCATAAATCCTTTTTTCGATGTGGGATTTCAATAAAGATATTTTGAGAAGTCAAACCCCTAGTTTTTGATCTCAAGTTCAAATTGAGAGGACACAATTTATTGAAGGAGGGAAAAATGTAAAACCAAAATATTTTTATAGTATGTCTGTTCTTAAATAAATTTAATTTCTTTGATATTTTATCTTTTACGCAACACCAAGTCTAAATAAACCATGATATACTATTAATATTATTATTTAAAATGAATTTATAAACTCTACATTAAGTTGGTGGGAATGAATAGTATTAACCAAATTATAAAATTTATGTATTATATATTTAATAAAATATTTTTACATTCATAAAAATGATTTTATCAGCACAAGATAATAATGAATCCAATTTCACACATTACAAGTCTATATTTTTCCGAAGCTAGTATTTCCGCCTTTTAATGGAGAACCAATTTTAAACATGATTTTTGAAAATTTAATATATTTATTTTATAAATAAACTTCTTATTCAAATGACTAATATGAAAATATAATTTGGTTTAAATTTGGTATTTTTCTAATAAGTTTATTATTTTGATGAATAGTGAAAAATCCTGTATTTTAGTTTAAAATTTCATTTTCATCTAATATATTTATATGGTTAAATTTTGTTTTGATTTGGGAATAAAATATAATTATATCAAATTTTTATAATTTAATCCATTTTAGTTCATTTAAATCAACTTCATATTGAATTTTGATATAAAAACATTCCAATCTTTTGCACGTTTTTACCTAAAAAGCTCACTCCATCATTCCGTCAACAAGATTAATTTTTAATTAATTTATGACAATTATATGTTTTGAATTTGAAAAAATCGATTCCATATGTAGAATTAGAAGGTAAAAATGATTTAAATATGTCCCTTTTATTTCTTTGACAATATGAAAAGTAACATTAGTAATATTTTTTATTACCATGGTTAAGGGTAAAACATGTAATTAAAGGTAAATATTATATTAAAAATATTATAAAATTTCCCTAAAACTTGTACTAACATCATTGGATGAGTTAGTATCAATAGAAAACATCATTAGGGTAGTTTTATGGACTCTTGGATCCACATAGATGACTTTAAGTCTATTATAGTGTTTTATTCTAAGGGAAGTCCCATACGTCACAATTTTGTTTTTAACAAGTAAAATATATTTAATATGAGGTTATATAATGGATATGTTAAACTATAAATGTAACTTGGAAATATAAAATAATAATATATATCATGATAATTTATTTATAATTTTTAGGGATGTAATAATTAAATTAATGTCTTGTACAATGATGATGCAGTAATGATTCAATAAATGAAACAATCAATTAAATGATATTATTAATATTAAAAGAAATATAATTTGTCTTAATTTAAGTGATACACAAATTTTAACAACGAATATAACATTTTAGGGGTGTGTTAAGTGATTTTTTTTCTAATTTATATTGTTTTATGAATTTTCTCAAAGTCAATGTTATGAAATGTGTAAAAATTGACACTTAAGATATTTTATGAAAATGATATTTTATTAAATTATTTAAAAATAATTAAAATATTAAATAAGGAAAAGAGTAGTGTATATAGTGAAAAATATCAGAAATGTTTTATTTATGGTCCAATTGAAACTTGATATGTAAAAATTTCATCCTCTTAGTATAGAAAAATTTGTTACCATAACTAAAATTAAAACTGGTTAGATAAGGGTTAATCAAAATGATAAGGATTTAAAAAAACAAAAACTTGTCCAAAATAGTCTAGATTATGAGATTAAAACCTTATAATATCATGGATTATAATTAAATGACTATTTTAAGTATTTTTAATTATATTTAATTTATTAAAATTAATCTTTTGGGAAATTCCAAAAGTGCCCCTCACCTTCATTATAATAGGACACCACCTCCCTCACTTCCTCACACCACATTGAGCCTTCTATCTCAATAAAAACATAAATAAATAAGTTCCCAACATGAATCTATTTATCATAAAAGCCTTATTTTGGGAATAAATCCACCCAAGGCATCCTTTTGGTATAAACCAAATGGAGTTACTTGAAAACAAGGCAACTTTCTTCAACAATTGATGTAGTTTTATTTATTTCCCCACTACTTAATTTATCATTATTTAATTTTTATGTAATAAACTCAAAATCATAAATATAATAAGTTTTTTATAAATTTTTTTACCTATACTTACACACAATTACTTATAATGGGTAATAGACATATTGTTTCTCCATACGACGAACTACCACCTCAAGAAACGATGATTGTTCATTTTTCCATTACCACCTTCAATATTTGGGAATTATGATTGAAAAAATATTTTTATATTATATATATATATATATTATATGTATTTATTATTATATAATTATTTTATAACACATAACTTTATACTTTCCATTTTTTGTAAATACGATATCATCGTTTGTGGAAGTGTGGGCAATCGCCTCCTCAAAGCATCATGATTCATTCAAAATATAGATGGAATGTATAAAGGATGGTTTTACTTAATATATGCGATATATAGTACATTGATATGATACATGAATTATAATATATATATATATATAATTTAATTTTCATTCTTATAATATGACAAAAAATGAAAGTTGCATTCATGCGTACGTACGGCCTACCATCTCCATGAACGATGCATTTAGTTTTATATCTCCAAATTTTATGGATTATTATAAATAAATATAATATATATATATATATAATTTTTTAATCCTGGTTTCAATTATGGATATGATTTTACAATTATATAATTAATAAGAACAATAAATAACAAGTCAAAACTTAATTGAGAAACTAGGCAATTAACACCCGAATTGGTGAAAATAATGAAAGAATGTTAACAAATGGGTAATAAGATATTATAATATGATGATATATGATATCATAAATATTAATATGGTTTTATAATATGTTATTAACACTCTTAAAACTGTTAAAAATCTGGTTAAAAAATGATCACCCAAAAGGAAATGCAAGGTATGGGATTTCCATCTCACTTTTATTTTCCATGAGATACAAGCCATGTTCATTGCCTATTTCTTATATTTGGTGTATTTATTGAACATGAATGTATTTTATGAGAATTATCAAGAATATTATCGTATTATCATGTATATATAATTTTTTTTTTAATGGGGAATATGATTCGACTGATTATGAAGTGGTAATGGTTTACTTCACATTCCCATCATTATTCAGGACTGTTTTTATTCAAGTATCCATTAGAGAATATTTATCTTCCTTGTGATAGTTTTATAAAAAAAATTCAAAAATGTTTTTACTATTCTCCAGGTATTTTTTAAAGTCATTTTATCCCTTCTTTAAATTTTATAATTTTTTTAAAGGAATCTTCTTATAGTTTTCCAAAACATGGTACTTTATGACTTTTCTTACAAAAGTAAAAGGAATGATTTATATTAATTTAGAATACATGAAAATAATTTCCCACCATCATGATTCCCTAATTTTTTAAAGCTTCCTTTTCAAGTTTAAAAGGTTCTTTTCAAATAAAATATTTTCTTTTATAAAGTTCTGGCCTTTTAAATGAATTATTACAATGTGGTATGAGATTTCATCTCAATTTACATTCCATTGAGACTTATTTGTTGTCTTGCACCCATTTTCATTTATATGGTGTATATACTTCCCTTTGACATATTATATACTGAATCTCCTTATATAATTATATTCTAAGTTTTATTTAATGTTATAACTTCATTTTGATTATGATTCAAATGATTGAAAGTGGTATTGGACACTTTGGAATGTTTAAATATTATTTTCCTGAAAAGATATTAATGATATTTCAATGGTATTTCCATTAATCAAAATCAACCAACCTTGTTGTTACTTTGCGTCCAATGAGGAATTATTGATAAATCTTTATCTTTTATTCAAAAAAATATTTGATAAGCCTTATTGTTTATTATTTGAATAAATTATTTGATACGAGGTATGCTCTGGATAAGTATGATATAGGTGGGGACCGTTTGTAGATAGCCCATTGATGCATAAGTTGTCCCATGAGACAAAATTGTTGGAAAAAAAGATGTATTTTTACTTGATATGTTAAACCATATTGTGACATGTCTCAACAGTAGAGGTTCCATGTACCTAGGAAACATATCATCCAATAATTAAGCATTTACCTCATCTTGACTCGATTATTATGTATCCTTGATATTTTTCCTCGACATATCTATGGATGCATTTTATTCTTAGTTTATTCATTCAGTAACATGTGTTTTAGTTTTTTAATGGAATGTGTGTTTATTTATTTACCATTACATATTAATTTATTTATTACATATTCATTTTTACTTACCCTCACTAAGAATTTGAGCTCACCCTTTTATTTTTTCAATTTTCCCTAGGTTATGAAGATGAAATTTTTGAAAGAGTTCAAGGATAGAATTATATTCCATTATTATGTTTTATGTTTTTATAATGTCATAAGGGGGAATTTATGTGTCTAGTTCTTCAATACTACTAAACATATTGGTCCTTTGGGATTTCATTCCTTGTAATCATGCCAATGTAATAAAGCAATGCAAAAACACTAGGATTATGGGGTCAGGTCATTACACAATTACACTAAAGGAATCACATTGGTCAAGAGGATTAGATTTTGGCCTCATCATGTCATTTTAGGGGGGATAATTTCATATTTTAGGACTCTATTATTGATTTAAGATCGGTTGATGAATCTCTTCTAGGCCTCAATACAGGACAGACTATCCTACTCAAATTATTGGTTATTGAATACTTCTGGGTGTAAAGGGGGTTATATTAATGGGACAATCTATTTTTATCTGTGTTTCTCTTTCCATTTATCATTATTATTAGGAAATATATAGTTTATTATATTTTTATAATGTATAACTAGACACTCTATAATTTACTTCCATCTAGAGAGGCAATTTTTATTTCAAGGATGGGATTGAACCTTCATGAGGGATCCTATATATCTTTTAGAATTTGAATCAAAACCCATGTAATTGTTTTATGTGTAATATATGAATATTAATTTCATATGGAAAGTACATAAAAGTGGTCACTTAGGCATTGGGTATGCATATGGGTCCTTAGGAAGACATCCTATGTATCATGCTTATAGAATGTATCAAAGTCATCATAGTTCAATATTTCCTCAACCTGTTGATGGATGTTAATATCTAATTAATGCCCCTGGGGGTTATTTTTATAAGTTTTACCAAAATTATAATTCTTTTAGGACTTAAACTGAGGTGGATTCCATTATATGGGGAAATCGTACCAGGTCTCTGAATGAGGATTTCACAATGAGGTTACTCTGGCTTGGGAAAATTTATAATAATAGTGATCTAATAATTGCTAACACTTATTCCTATGGGATTCAAGTTAGATGTTAGAAACAAGGGATATAATGTGATTAGACTCAACACATATGAATAAAATAATTTTTCAATGGGGAAACCCAAATTGGGTGTTTTATATAGATCTCAGACCTTATGAAGGATTCCTACATACCCAGATTATAACAGGAATAAGATTCCTCATAGTTCAATTAGCTTCTCAATACACTTATGGGTGAGTAATAATGATAAAAACCCAAGATATTTGGGTTCCCATGTGTTAGAGAATCTAAGATATGAAGGTACTTACCAAGGTGGATTCCCATTAGAAGACTTATGTCCCATACCCTATGACGTATAATGAGTCAGAACCTCGAGTGGTCAGATGAACATATCTGGATGGAATTAGG
This sequence comes from Viscum album, assembly GCA_963277665.1. Classification (NCBI taxonomy): domain Eukaryota; kingdom Viridiplantae; phylum Streptophyta; class Magnoliopsida; order Santalales; family Viscaceae; genus Viscum; species Viscum album. Next base: position 1,941,901,233 of record OY728119.1, on the reverse strand, counting down.
ATCCTATAATACCCATAGTGTTGCATGAGTATCCATTCACAAACCATTATGTATACATACCATATAAAAGGGTGATTCCCAACCAAAGCCCCATAGTTTTGGGTATACACGGTTTGAGAGAACTTACCCAAGTACTCATGCAAGACAAGGATAACATGTCCTATTATTGTTTGCCTAAAATTTCCTCATTGTCTTCCAGACATATCATGAGTGTATTCTGGACATGTCTTAGTTGTCTGATTATAATTTATAAGGATTTTTGGACATGTCCTGGTTGTCTGGAGGACATGTTTGAGGACAATCATGTGATCCAACTGACTAGTATGGGGAATGTTCATGTTATTGATGCCGAAACATCCAAGAGTGTTACATGATCAAGGATAACATTTATGAGATATTATTCATGATTTGGATGACATTTTTGGGGGTCTTTTCAGGGCATGTCCAATACATCTGGAGGACATTCCCTGACTTAGCAAACATGTTCGAAAGACATCACATGACATGAATGATATGTCCATAGGACATCACGTGACATGGATAAAATGTTCGATGGACATTTCATTACTTGGATAACATGAATGGGTGTTGTGAAATGATCTTTATGACATGTATAGGTGTTGTATCATGACTAATGAATATGTTACACAAAGCATAAGACCCCATTGAATGAAAATAAATATATCTGTCTTCATGTAAGGAATTTGTCTTTTTATCCATTATTAGATAAATACCACAAAGTTCCTCAGGTATTGGTCTATTGAGACATCTTGATACCAATTTGATACATGGAAAACCCTTTCCTTAATCTTCCTAGAACACCAAAACTCCTTCACATGATCAATATAGTGATCAAGGAAAACCTATATACATGTCACATAATACCTTTAGTCATTCCATGGGTTTACCTGGTTAAAGACCCTTGTGATTGTGTGGATTTCCACTCCAAGTATTATGCTATCACATTTTTTATGCCATGTGTATTTTTTTTGTGTCTATAAGGAGTAATTTTGAGGCCTCGACACCCCAGATATACACCTCTTCTCCTGACACATATATCATAGATGTGGGCTTCATTCTATAGAGGGAGCATCACATGATTTCATGGTGAGACCAGTGGGGAGTCATATAATCATGGGATATTAAAAGAGTAACATAAAGGGGTCTCTAAAACATGTCTATGATCAAATTCCTGAAATATGGTGTATGTTTAAGTGTCAAAGTTTCATGTTCAAGTATATCATGATATGGAAACATGGATAAATATTTTCATGTTAGGAAGATTGTATTCCTGAGGGTTCCATGGTTTCACATTCAAGTAGAGTATATATGTCAGAGTATTTTCGCATGACATGGGTATATTTCTATAGATGTCTATATTTGATGACTGAGGTTCCAAAAAGGTTCTACATGTCATTGTTTCATGAAAATGGTGTTGAAACCAAGTATATTCTTTGTTGTAAATTGAATTTGGATTTGAGTTTATTGGAAATACACAATAGGTTGATCATGGAGTTTGAAAGAAAAGTGATCTTATAATACAGGTTTAAAGCAGTGCTGAAGGTGGCATCATTTCCCAGTGTTTGCAAAATTTTTGCAGCTCAAAATTTGGAGGAAGGGATAACATCAGGAAGAGTTATTTTCAGGGATAAAATCTTCATAAATTTTGTAAATTCATGTGATTCATGAAGAAAGGGTTGAGGTTTGAAAATATGTGGAGCACATCGAATGGATATGGTGTTCTACGTGATTATGAGAAGTGGAGCATGGAGACTATGTTATGTGTTGACAGTGATCTCCACAACTACAATAAATTTCATTAAAGCTCGTGAATGTAAGATCTCCATGAATATTTTTTTTGAAATTTCAGAAAAATTAATTAGAGGAGGTGGAACATCACAAATGTACAAGCCTATAAATATAAAGCTACCCCCAATTCATTTTACATGAAAAATTTCAGAGAAAATCCAGAATTGATATGTTTTCATTATGAAATGAGAGCTCTATGAATATAGGATTCTATGCGATCATGAGCATTGATTAAATACTACTTATGTATTGAATTATTCCAATGCTTATGAGTAATGGGTGATTCATGATGACTGGGTATTTTCATTGGCTCATTGAGCTTAATGAAGACAGTTTGTTCCATGAAGGAAAGATGCTTCGCAAATGAGTGAGCTTCATGAAAGGCAGTTTTGAACATCAGTTTTTCAGTGAACAATGATTTAAAAGTGCATCAATTCAGGTTTATGGTGAAAGATTATTATCATTATAGTTGAGGAAAAATATTTTAGTTCCAATATTTTTAATTGACCTTCAAGTCGATAAAAAGAGTTATACTTCACCCAGGGCAATGAGCATGGGGGAGTCGACATAAGTGTTCTGAGGGAAGAAGTGTTATATCCCTAAAATCATGTAAAGGTAGTGTGCCTAGAACATAGTGATTATGTCTGAAATTATGTATTGTACATCTAGTAAAGATTTGTAGATATAGGTATGACTAACATACCATTGACATATGCCCCTTGGACTATCCCTTAGTGATGAACCAAGTAAAAATGCTATTTTGTCTCCCTACATGCGAATGTTTAAATAACTAAATGAATCTATGAAAAAGTTATTTATATTTTACTACCAATACGGGAACAAGATCCGGTACTTTAAAAGAAAAATTTGACACCCTAATTCACTCCTCCCCTCTTATGGTGATACGGGGTCCTATAAATGGAGTGTATGCCCAAGCCACATTCATGCATCACGTAATTAGAGGGCTCACATCATGCGATCCATAGGGAAGTATATCAATGGGCCTGCATGTTAGGGAAAAAATTTCCAATCATGCATGAAATACTCGTGAGATTGAGGGTTAACATGATTACTTTTTCAAGGTTACATAGAGGAATCACATGTGCTTAATACATGTGTCAAGGGTTGTCTATCTTGACAACTTTAACAAGGGGTAACATCCCACATGATAGTGGGTTAGTGGTAATTCTTTGCATAATAGAGGGTTTATACAAGGATTTCTTGGTCTGAGACCCCATTTGATAGAATCATATGATAGTGTTTCATGATATTTAATTGATCATGTGATCATGTGACCTGGTAGGTTCTCACAACAATGTCCGGGAGACACCTTTATAATTTCTCTAATGGTAGTTCTCCGTCTCAGCCTATCATTCCCTTATTTTCCAAAATTCTCTCCCTTACTCACATCTATAAAAAATGATCATTTTAAATAATGGGGGTAGAAGTTTATATATACATATGTGGATTGAATACCTACTTCTTTTCATGAGGTTGTCACATGCATCGACTTAATGTGGAGTAGATCTCTACATGAACCAAATGATTGGTCATTCTTGTGATGGGAGAGACTTTATTTTTTATGAAATCTATGTGATGTTATAATGGGTTCGTACGAGTGTCATCTCATGATCACATGAACCTTAAAAACACTTATGATGGATTCATGAGATTATATGACTAGATTAATCTGACCATCCCTCAGAAGTATCAAAGCCTTTAGAAAATCACACAGTGTATTGAGATCACATGAAAAAATCCATTTGAAAGATAATGGTTGAAGTCGATGGCCCTTTTTAGGACACAATGGCTCAGTGATCTGGGTTTTGTATATGAGATTCATGTGATCCATAATTCATCACATGAGTGCTTCATATGATGAAGCATAATGTTCACGCGATGTCCCTGTTGATTTTCGGCATGTCGCTATATAATGTTTCATTTTATCATAATGGATCAGTGATTGTCTCCATTCAATCACATCATCCATTAACCATCTTATAATTTTCTCATATGATGGATTTATTGGATTAATGTGATGTATTATATTCTATGAGGTAATAGAATGCATGAAAAATGAAGTTTCAATCATGGTTTTTAGATATCAATGATGATTCAGCTAAATCCGGATTACACAAACACCATCGAAGGATGTTAGTTGATCCTTATGATGTCGAACCAGAGGTGTTTGGAAAGTGCAGCAGGTAATAAGAGGTAGAAGGAAATACTATGTATTAATTTTATGACAATTATATATTTAATTAGATACTACACTTTTAATCATTTTTTTAACAGATGAATACTGATCATGTCACCGGCGTTGTCCCATGTTGAATTTTCAGACAGAATGTTTTCAATTAATAACGTTTCCATGATATCATTCCATATATATTCCAATTGGGAAATCAACCACAATACACACACCCAAACCCTCACCAACCACACCATTCCATTGTGAATCCCTCCTAGGAACCACCTGTATGTGCCCTGCACACTCATCACGAGCTCTATGATCGCTAACACCTCGTCGCTCAGATGACTAACTACGCTAGCTCCAAGGATCAGTAGAGGTGGCTCTCACATGTGCCTTGGTTGAGCTGGATAAATGGTTATCCTGGTTGGAAAATTTTTCTATGGTAATTTCCAAATACTTGGAACAATAGATATAAGTAAAATGAATAAAATAAAGGGAATCATGCATTCCCTTATTAAATAAATTGAAATACAAAGCCATTTTATTCAAGTATTCCACTTAAAATTCTTCCATAAAAGTCTATCAATATTCCTTTTCATGGTATTCACAATCCTAACATCCCATACAACAAAGTTCTTGGTACACAATTATCAGATCCAATAGATATAGTTTTGGAAAACACATGATTGAGGTAAATGTAACCCTTAATATGTGCCTAATGTTGAGAGATAACATTTTTTAGTTGATATTAAGAGATTTTTTTGCATTGAAAAATTAAATGGGATAGTATTAGAAACCTAGAAATTATAAATTTATTTGATGATAAATCAATTTTGGTCATTATTGATGAAGTTTATTGAATTTTTTTAATTGATAGAATATAATAAATAGACCGTGATTTTCTTTTAGGAATAATTATTGTGTTAATTTTTAGAAGAATATTTGTTTTAATTTTGGTTTTATGTTGATTTAGGTTATTCATATATTTTAATAGAATATATGATCAATGTATTCACATGTTTGGTATGTGAAATTTTGAGTTACTTTATGTTTCCTATGAAAATATGTTAATGTGGATCATGAAAAAAATGTGTTTTAAAATCTTCCATATTGTTGTGTTTTGAATCTGGTCAGACATATTTTAGAGGACTTTTATGGTCAACCAATTATGGAATTGATTATGATGAACATTGTGGGTCATTTTAGTGGTTTTAGAGATTAATGTATTATATTATATGAATTTTTTTAACAATTTTGGCTTTGTAAAATATTTAATGAAAGAAGGAATGATTTTCCATCATTTCATGGATATTATGATCAATTAAAAGTTAATTTTAGTGCTTCAAGTATGAAAAAATCCTCTTAGAATAAGATATGATATGGGAATTCATTAAATAAACACTAAATTATGAAACATTTCTTATGAAATATTGTGAAATTAAGTACGTACATTTTCTAATGTTATCTATATTGACAGTATATGAATCATTCATCTTTAGGAAAATTATTTTGAAATAATAATTTATCCTTTAACATTAATTTTCTATGAATTTATTGTCTTTTTATTCCTCCCTAATTTTTGGTTTTGTGGTCATTAACATACCCAAGAATATGTTCTCTATTTCTCTCCATCATTATTTGGAAATTAATTTTTCCAACATGTCCTTATTATTACTTCCACTTTGTTTATCCAATTTAGAAACCTAGTTATATGTTATCCCAGATGACTTTCATATTTCAATTTCCCTCTTTTAATGAGGAATTTTTATTAACCATTTTTATAATGTGGGTTTCCAAAAAATTTATATTTAAATTTTAGATACATTATTACTGATGTGAGCCTAAATTTTCATAAAATAACCATTTCTATTCATCAAAGATAACCCTAATTTATTAATTTTCCAGGAAAACAATGAAGCAATGTTTTTTATAATTCTTGAAATTACTATTGTACTAATTTTTTTATGACATGTAGACCATGAAAAACCAGAAAAGGAATGGATTAACTATGAATTTACTTCTTATGGTCAATAAAATCACTACAATACTTGAAAATAAATGGATCAACCATTGTAACTCTTCCTACATTTGATCCATCGAGTAAATAGAGTTACTACATGACAAAGGTAATTGACCACTTGAACTGATATCCTTGTGATCAACTATTTAATAACAATCTTTATTATAGATGATGTATGCAAATAAAAACCCACTAAGGCAATAAAACACAAGATAAAATCAAGTTAAAATTCCTTATATATTGTAATTTGTTACAAAAATACCAAAAAATAGAAACTTTATGAACTATAATAGAGGATTCATCTTTTCCCCTTCTCAAGTTTGATCATCCTGATCAACCGCACCACAAGTTCAACTATATCAGGAAGAAAGGGAAGATATTGCATTAGATAATATAAATAGATCCTCAGTGGAGTCTAAAAATAGTCTTTCATGCAAGAATAATGTGGAACCACCATGATCTCCCTAATATAACTCTTTTCACTCTACCTTTGTCAAGAATTTGAATCTTGTCAATGAATCTCCCCACAATAAGTTTGAGGTTTTTGTACCAAGATAAAGAATAATTGAGTCGATGAGATCCCTTTCAAATATACACTATTTGGAAGCATAGAAGGTATTAATGGCCACTAAACTAAACTATATTTCAAAAAAGATACACACTAAACATTTCCACTCCATTTCAAGCCATTGTGGTTGAACAATTTCCCCAAGGGGGAGTAGTTGAGGAATTCTGGTGTCGGAGCCATTTAAGATCTGTGACCGATCACCACCACACTTTAGAACTAAAAATAACTGAAATATCACATCACATGATCACTTAATATCCATTAGAAATGATGAACATATGATTTAATTCCACTATAAGAGTTTTAATGACCACAAAACAAATAGAAATGCACAAAGAGTGATAATTTCAATACTAAACCTAGAAAGATCACTGAAGAATCCACCCTCATGAAATATAAGACACCATTGATAAATGAGGTTTCTAATTCACATTCCAATGATTTGAGTTGCAGAAAATTTTTATTAAATAAGTTAGAAAAATAATGTGCCATGAAATCATAGATGAAAGCGGTGACACCCAACTTTGTCTAGGTCCCAAAAAAATAATAATTAATAATCATGTTCTGTTAAATACCATGAAATAATTTATGTCCATATTCCCAACATGTTAAACTCTTAATGTGACACTTTCATATTCCACTGAATATGTAGATAAGAAAAAAATTTCTCTGTAGAGATGTACAAAGATCAATCATCGGAGGAAGATAATTTACTAAGAAATATTTGAAGTATGTTGACCCCAAGAAACCAGGACCATATATTTATGCACATTGAAAAATTAAAAGGATTGAGAGTGGGCCAGAAATTTGAGGAGTAAATTAGGCATACTCTGGTCATTAGAAAAGGAAGTTGTTTTTATCAAAATGTGGGTATAAAAAACAAGTAGGAAAATCTATATAAGAGGAGGTTAAAGAGCTCAGAAAGAGGGAGATGATTTGATCAATAGGAGAGGTGTTCTTACTACTGATTCTTTATTCCTTAACTTAATTTTTTAATAAATATGATGATGGAACACTGGGATAATTGTGGTCGCACAAAGGATAATTTCCTCCTCCCTTATTGATGAATTCTAATTAGTTAATTATTATATACTTGCTCTATATATTTTCATAGTTTTAATCAATTAGATATTTTGTTGTATTCGATTTTAATTTCATGGAAACTGCATATCAATATTCCATACACAAACCAATTAGACATCAATCACTACATGCGATCGTAGCTTTAGGATAATCCAAGGGAGATCATAGATATCATATTTCCTAGATATGTAGGGATAGGGGATACAATTATCATTATATTTATCAATTTAAACTCAAATAACCAAATAAGATTATGAAATGATATATTTATTGATTTTTTGAAGAGAAAATAATAATTTGAATAATTATTTAATAGGATAATGGGGGAATTATATAGTGTGGAACCAATATTCCATAAATTTTTATCAAAATCAATCAATTTCATTCACTATTTTCAAACATTTATAAACCAATAAATTATATTTTAACACACTGACATCACTATATTCATCAGATACAATTTGAGTCCTACTAATACTACATTAAATTCAGGTTCAAGAATCATTTTACAGAGTGAAAAGTGATATAAACAAATCAAAATTGACACAGTTTCCAGGGACTCCAGTGTTAGAATTTAATTTTTTTTAAAAATGGTTTCAAATGACCCGATCCAATTCATCTACCCTAATTGGTTTTGATCATGAATTTGATAGAACTATGATCTCTAGAATTAAAACTATTAAAATAAAATAACAAGATAAAAGAGGCTTTTCACCATTACATTGGATAAATGTCCTTCCTCAACATCTTCTTTCACCATAGTAACAAAGGGTTGTTAACTTATGGAATAAAATCGTGCTCAAGTGAATGAGACTTTGAAGGAAATGTATGCACTAAATTTCAACATAAATAACAATAAATTAAAATTTAATGTTTAACATGAATATTAACTAAAAATTGGAATCATAATTATTCTACCTATATTTCATGTATTATTAGGTGAGGACCCCAATAATAATCTAAAAGCACTCAAATAAGTATGAAATTCATTTAGGGCTGGAGTATTTATAGAGGCCCAAATCCAGTATAAGGATTTCCCATTATCTCTTTAAGGGGATTCTCAGGATTGGCTCTAAAATCTATAACCTAGAGAGGTCACCTAATTGGATGAGTTACCAAGTTCCTTCCTCCAAAAATTATTCCCTATTTCATCGGGTGATCCACTAAGCAAAGACATATATGGGAGAAAATAAAAACTCGAGAAACTCTCTTTGAGTTTTGGGAATGGATCATGAAATAGACCACATCATACCCACACCATCCTTATGATGAACATAATTTCTTAGTATCATTTTACTAATTATTAGTGGATGATTATTATATCTAGATATATAAATATTTGGAAGGATAATTTATTGATATGTCTCTAGTTTAAGTTATAGAACTTATTTATAGAATATCGCAAAATTCTCAACATTTTGTATGAGAACTGAAACTAGAGGTGTACATGAGGAAAAATGTTCAAACTAATATTTAGGGGAAAGGAAAATGGTAGAACTATAATATATTATGAGATAATGATCTATGAATAAGGTGTATGATTCATCACCTACCCCACAACTAGGGGTCTGAAAACTCTACAATTATCGATATCATTTCACTGATGGATGCAATCAAGTTCACAGGAATAAAAACTATGATTCCATATCCCAGAGAAAATTCATGAATCAACCTAGTGGAAATCATGGATTTAGAGATTTTCCTACCAATAAATTTTGTGTTGGGATCCAACAATAATAAAGGCCACCGTTCTAGCAAGCATTCGAATAGGTTTCTTAGCATCTATTCTATCCTTCTCCATTTGAAAGTTAATGTTTCAAACCATCCCAAAATTATTAGAAATGAGAAGTATGAGAACCTTCCATGAAGGATATGTTGAGACAAGTAATAGAATTTCAAAATATTCAACAAACAACTCTAACCAATCATGGATCAGAATTGAAGAAATTAAAACGATGGGTTTTCCATATGATGAACACCCTCAATGATATGGTAAATTAAGTATAAGGTAAGATTCCTACTAAATCAATTTATATCCCTAACAAAAATATCCATAATATAAAATTAAAGAGTATAAAATACCTAGAATATAGTAAAGTATCACCCCTAGAGATCGAGGCTGGAGGTGAAAAACAATATGTACATGATAAAGTTACCTAAAAAATGAACCTGAGCTAGAATATGTAAAGACACCCCTATTAAAAATGAAAAAAGTACAAAAAAATAAATATGGTAGATCTACATCAAGATTGTTCCCCCTTCCCTGTAAAGATGCAATCCCTCATGAAAACCAATGAAGAATCATCACAAAAAGATATGCTAGAAGTATTTAAAACATTACAAACCAACATACCTCTACTAGAGGCCATATACTAAATTTAAAGGTACTCAAAATTCATTAAATATATTTTCACATAGAGAATGAGATTATGAGAAAACGAAGATGTAAGATGATGTAAAAATATTTCATCAATTATTTTCCTTCAAATTTCTAAAAAATTAAAAGATTCCTATACATTTTCTATTTATTTTACTATTTATAAGTGTATATTTTTAAATGAATTTTGGGATTTTGGTTCATCTATTAATTAATTTCCTTATTCCATTTATTATTATTTATATATGGGATAAATCAAACCTACTCGAGTGGTTGTACAAGTTTCTCACAGAGGCATTGCCTACCTAGTAAGTGTTATAGATGATGTTCTACTATTTGTACAAGGTTATACATTACCTACTAACTTCTACATTATGAACATGGAGTAAGAAAAATGTAAAAAATGTAACCTCATCATCTTAGGTAGTCCATTTCTCAAAACATCCAAAACATTAATCAACATTAATAAAGGGACACTTTCTATGACCTTTGTAAAAGAAACCATGGATTCTAATATTTTAGACTCAGTGAAATACCTCTATGAGGAACAAAATACTTTAACTGTACATCATTTTGAAGTTTCATTCTTTTATTAAAAAGTTATTGATGGTTTGGATGATATAATTTTATTAAAATAATACTTTTTAATCACCTTATTCTGATGAAATTATTCTGAAAATGAGTTTAATATAGAGTATATTTTAAGTATTGAACATTTTAAAGGAATTAGTGAGAATTAGTCATAGAGCTTGGTAAATAATTATACTGACACATATACCTTACCTTTATAATTAATAATAAATAATGAACTATTTATCGAGTTATAGAATAATACCTAGTGGGATGGAAATGGAATTGACCTAAAGGTTGGGAAAGGTAGAAAACCTAAGAAGTTGTATAATATAGAAGAATATAAATTGATAAGAGAATCCCATTGTAACTTTATGATTTTCAAGGAAAATCCTTGTTTTCCCATGATAGAATAAAACTAATGAAAAGCATTCAAGTAGAATTAAATGTACTATTTCACTCTTTAGAAAGGAAGACGATGTATGGTAAAAATTGTTCCATGTAAACAAGAAGTTTTATAGTTACTAACATTTTCCATTTGGCGTATTTAAAATCAAGAGTGCGGACTTACAAAGACCTCATAAGTATAAGGGATAGGTGTTGAAGTTATTCTACGAATATCCATGGAAGTAATCCATAGAGGATTCCAAAATCTTCAATTTTTCCATCAAATAATGAACCCCAAGTTTTCTCTTTCTTTTACACTATCTTGGAAGCTTTTATTTTAATATTTGTTTTAAAAAATGTGTATTTCACTTAATTGGAATTGTGACAAGAAAAAGTGTGCGGGGAAGGTTCAAATTTGTTTTAGAATGTAAATACAATTTATTTTTTATATTAAAAAAACAAAAAAAAACACATCATTAAATAATAGAGATATGAACATTGAAAATTACTTTTTCCATCCTAATAAAAAATACCATGCTTGTTTTTGCAGATTTCATTGAATCTAGATTACTCGATGTGGATGATTCCTAAGTGAATATAACCTCTATTAAATAGAAAATCTATTTGAGTATTAGGGAAATAGAGTGAAAACTAAAAATATCATTGTAGAATCAAAGCAATAACCTGTAGTAATTATTATTTCAAACTCAATATTGAGTGGCCTAGCCTTAGTAATCAAGTAACACTTCTTTGATACTACCTAAGTGAAATTCATATAGGTCCTTTAAGCCTAGAAAAAAATGGAAAATTGGGAAACCATAATGAATCTCTGAGAAAATGACACTATGTGTGTTGATTATCCCTCAATACATATTACAATATGTTCTTTTCACAGTGCTATGAAAATACATGGCTAGGAAACATATATTTTTTAAATAAAATAACCATATGTCAAAAATTTATTCAATTAGGTGAGGCGATTATTGAATCCACAAATGGGGTAATTGTATTATATAAAGTTCATTTAGAAAGAATCAATAACGTTTTAAAATGAAGTTTGGTTTTTGGAGTTTTGGAATGAGGGAGGGATGAAGGTGTTACTTATTATAAATATCAATTTGACATAAATCTATCAAATTCACTCATCAAACTAGAATTAAAATCCAATTGATGTATAATAGTGTGTGAAAGTCACATAGGAGGAATTATCATTTACTAGAATAAATTATTTTATTTCTTTTATCTCTAGATTTGTAGTTAAAGTTGAGCATGAAAATAATACACTGTTTTGGAATTTAATTAATAGATTCCTCAAGAATGAAATAGTTCAAGTGTAGGGGAGTTATGTGAGGCTAAATTTCCAAACATTTTGTCTGATATTCATTGAAAATAACACTAAATTTATCCAATTATTAAGTTTACTTATAGATTTTGGAGACTCTTTGATATGATATACTTAATCTATAAATGGATTGAGATAAGGATTTTATTTATTTATTTATTTTCTAGAAAAATGGGGAATACATTTTTTTTATAATTCTTGAATATAATCCTAATTTTTTTTGTTCTATATAGTCCATCAAAAGTAGTAATGGAATGGATCACCCATGAATTTTATTCTTAAGGTTGATCCAATCACTAAAAAAATGGAAAAGGCATGTATTGATAATGAATTCTCTTCCTACAATTGATCTAACCTACAAACTGAGTTGAAACTGGATAAATGAAATCTACCACATGAAGTGATCTCCTCACAAGGGTTCATTTGGTGAATTTCTGACTTATGGTCAATTTGTGAAAAGAAAAACCAAAAAAATAAGTTGTCCACATGAAAAAAATACAGAGAATGTGGATTATAATTGGACATCAATTTCTAGAAAAACCAAAAATAGAAAAAACATAGACTACAAAGGATGAAGAATTTTTGAAAATTCTCTTGGTAAATCATTTTGATCCACCATTCCACCATCTCACCTAGATAAAAAATAAAGGCCATGATTTCCTCTGAGAAGATAAACATAATTTAATCGAAGTTATGAAACTATTGTCCATGTCATAAGAATATCGAAACCACATGCTCATCCAAATAGAACACATATATCTCTACCACTAACCAAAGTCCAAAAATGTCAATGAATCCTTCCTCACCAAATTCAATTTGGTCGTACCAAGATAAAGAATCATCTAGCTGTTGTGCTCTATAGTGACTATGTACTATTCAAACCAACATATGGTAGATATAGCCTCTAACACAAACCCGATATAAATAATGATATCCACTGAACATCAATACACCATTGCGCTCTAATGGGGATGAAAAATTGTGACTGGGGAGAGTAGTTGAAGACTTACAGTTCTGAGACCGTTGAAGTACAACAATCGATCACAACCACCATGTTGAACTAAAAAAAATAGAAATTACCCCACCTATGATCCCCAAAGATCAGTTGGATGTCACATATCTATGAAGATATTATTCTAGAAGAGTTTTAATAACTACCGAATACATTGTCACAAACCGATAACATGAATTTCAATCCTTTATTAAGAAATCTATCGGGAGAAGCCAACTTTCTGAAAAATGCATCTGAATAGATAAAGGATGGTTTGAATTCATAGAATAATGAATTTAGTTGCATATTATTTTGATGAAATAAGTTATAAAAATATCACATGATGAAATCATAGATGAAAGTGGTGATACCCAACGCTTTCCAAACTCAGTCCTAACAGAAAGGCCCAAACCCATTATGTTAAATAAAAGGAAATAATTTAAGTCTACATGCCCCAAATATGAAACTCTTAATTTTATGCTTTTGTTTTCCAAATAATCTAGGGATTCTTGAATAATTTATCTAGAATGAATCACATAGATCATAAAGATTCTGGTTGAGTAGAAGCCTCCTTTGATGGTATGACAAACTGAAATTTTAGTCATAAATCACATATAATCAATATTTTACATGATTAAAACATCATGGACAATGAATGTAGTAGATTAATTAACAATATTACATGTTATAGTAATAGATTGAATTATCTTCACATATGATTTAAAATTAATTTATGAGAATATATATAATTACCACAACTTGTAATTTCTCATTCATTGATGATCTGGTAAAATAAATATTGTTATACCATAGTTAAACTATAAGATCTAGGTGAATAATCCCTATAGAAGTTATCCACACACACACCACAATCTATGAATGATTTTTTAGAATCATTGAGTTATAGCATGTCCAATCCCAATTGCTTTCATTTTTCATGGATGGACGAATAAGAATTATTCTAGAGAGAGGAAGAACTCTTAACAATATCTCATTGGATTGAGAGAGGAGGAAAAGATAACACTCTATATCTCTTGATATCTACCTTGGGAATGAGTGAGTCTCAGTATTTTCAACATGTACACTATTTGTGTTTTATGAAAGAGATATAATTAGATATTCATTTTGGAAGGATTATGGTCAGAAAATCACACACAAGCCCTTTCTAAATTCAATAATTATTAGTTAACCCCATGTCATATAATAAAAGTATAAATATTATTATTAAACACTTTACCTATGATACACAAAAAAATTAAAATAAATATCATTTCCAACAAAACCATTAAACTTTTTCTAGATTTCCTCATCCACATTTACCTATCATAGAATAATGACTATTTATTTAATAAATAAAAACCCTTGAATTATTTATCGATTAATATAATAAATATTATACTTTGAAAACATGAAAAAAGTTTTATTATTCTTATTTAACTAACTTATTCATTCAAGTAACTTGTGATTATATTATCGGGGTCAACCATACTTGAATAAATATTATTTATCCTAACCTGTTAAATAAAATACTATAATTTAACTGAGATTGAATATAAACTAAGGGTGTGACCCTCTAGTCCTATTTCTCAATGGAATTAGGCATAAATTCATAAAGTCCAAGGTTAAAATCTAGCAACATGCCAAGGATTCCATAAAAAAATAATTTAACACCAGAATGATGTCTAAATTCTGTAAACATTGACCATGTGATATAATACCTTTAACACACTATATCTAATAGAGATGGTTTCATTCCAGTTCCATAAACCTATATTCTTGATTTCTATTTCGTGGAATTTCTTGAATTTAACTTCCCAATCAAATACCATGACCAAAAATTTATCCAGGAAGTTCCATTCTGATCAAAGGGACTGAGATATTGACCTTCATAAAGAGATAAAAGGGATAAATCCATTCTCACATTATCCATTAATGCAATATCACTCATGACACACCCAATGTATCCTACTTTATCATGATTATATATCATCACATATTTTTCCAATAAATCAAATCAAGCGAGTCATGATTCCCATTAATGGTAATCTTAAATTCTAAAAACCAATAAACACATCAGTAGATAGCAACATCCAAAGAAACATAGAAATATAGATTTACTATTAATGGGTATGTTTTCAAAACTTCATATATTGATGATTAAGAAGGGTGAACACCATGAGAATATGTATCAATGTTTTATGATCAACCTACCAATGATAGATGGTGTTATCTAGGTCATATCAGAAAATATAATCTAGACATTAAACAAGGTTCCAGAATAATTTTTTGAATCCTCTAGGTTCTCATCATAGTAGGGAGCTCTTATGACGTTCAGTGTGATATAAATTCTAAAGACATTATCACATATATATATTCTTCTTGAGAACAATCATGATGTTCTGGGAAAACATATTTGATTATAAAAATAATAATCAAGCACTACAAAATTTAGTTCACGGGAAATAACTCCAAATAATCAATCAAGAGAGAAAAATTATTTATTAAGAATGATTTTAAGTATTATTACCTAAATAAATATAGACTGTCAAGTTATGTACAAGGAATAAATCAAATGAATAAAAGTGGGATCAAAATTTTAGGAGTAAATCAAGCATACTATGGTTATTTGAAAAGGGACTTATACATATTAGGAGGTAGGTATAAAAATTCTTGGAACATCAATATAATATGAGTCTAAAGAACTCAGAAAAAGATTTAGGATTAAAAAAAATAGTTAGGTGTTTCTTTTACTAATTCTTTCTAACTTCATTTATTTTTTATAATGAATCTGAAAATGGAAAACTAGGCCATTTGTGGTCGTGCTAAGGAGAATCACCTCCTCCCCTATTTATGAATTCTAATCAGTAAATTATCCTATACATAATTTTTGGATTTTAATATTTTTAATTTGTTAGAGATTTCTGTTCATTGTTTCTTTTAATTTTTGTACTCTCATTATCAGGATATCACAATGAATCCACTGGGACATAAATCACTACATGCGATCATAGAAGTGGGATAATCCAAGGTTGATTAGAGATATCCAATTACTAAGATAACTAAGGATAAATGGTAAAATGACCATTATATTTATCTATTTAAAATAAAATAACTATATAAGAGTAATTAGTGATATATAAAGACTTATAGAATGATTGGGGGTAATTTCCCTTATAGAATTTTCATAATCTCATGTTGCATCTTCAATCATATAGATTTATCTTCAAAACCATAACCTGATGCATCACCTTATTCCATACAACATTCTCTCTATGGTCAAGAACATGCACTACTTGTTCTTCATAATAAATATCATCTCACTGAGGATCTACTTATAGACTCAAAAAATGAAATGGATCCGGTATAGACATTCATTATAATGAAACTCGAAAAACATTGTTTACTTGGGATAAACTCCTAGGTAAATTCAACCTCTAAAAAACTGATCCATCTTTCCCTAGGATTTTAAATTTTCTAATGAACCATGGACTCAACCTCCCCTTATTCGAAAAATTCTTCACACCATTCCACAGAGAAACTATAATAATGACCTGATCACATACCACAAAAAATATCCTTCCTCTAGTTAGATGTGAACAAATTGAATAACGAATTAATAAGAGAATGTGGGAATAGTCTAAGGATATAACATTATTATTTGAATTTATATTAAAAAAATAAATTTAATTTGTGGTTTTAAAAATTTCTAATCCACTAAAAAATATTTTAGCACACCCATAATATTGTCTTCCCAAGAGACAACTCAAGTCCCACTAATACTACATTAAAACTGGGTTCAAAAATCATTTTGATGAGTTCCCCCTGACAAGTGCACTTTAATGACAAAGGTCAATTTATATTTGTGATGATGTAACTTATTTAAAGGGGATAATTATAAAAATTGAAATTTTAATTAAAAATAATAATAAGCTTGATATTTTTCTTAACACATAACATTAATATTTTTGCGAATTCAGATGCATTATTAAAATATTATTATTCAAATGTCAACTATCAATTGAATTGATGGGTATCAATATGAATAAATTCATTATGAAATATATATATTAGTCATAATAAATAAAAATTTAATTAATAATTAATAGTAAATAAGTACTCAATTGTAGGCTCAATTTTTAGTGAAGTCATTTTATACTTTAAAAATGCAATTTGTTCAAAATTGATTTATATTTCATTTTTTTCATGGAAGTTATAATTATTATCTACCACTTTTTGAAATTTTAAATTTTCTAAATTAACATAATTCTTGATCTTATAATATGAATAATATATTAGGGTGAAATTTTTAGTTTTTTTGAAAAGATTGATTTTTCAATGAATAGTGAAAAATAATTTTTTTTGAAAAAATTTATTTTCTTTTCATTTAAAAGTATCATTTTGAATTTAGTTTGAACATAAAGTAAAAAAATTAATATTTAATTACGTATAAAATAATTATTTAAAAGTGAATTAGTATTATACATGACTTTATAATATGTTCATTTTTTGGCTTAAAAATACATTTTTTTAAAAACAATTATTTCAATTTTAACATTTATATTATAATTGATTTCCCCCTTCTATAGAAATTGAATCTTTATAATTGAGTTCCTTATATGTAATCATAAGGTTCATATTTTTTTGAATGTGTCACTTTTAGTTTTGGTCATAATAAATAGTAATCTTAGTATATATTATCACCTCACTAAGGGTGAATTTGGTAATTAAGGTTAAAAAAATATTATAAATGTTAAAAATTATAATATAACTTATCTTTAATATATTTTATGTGTCAAGTTCTAAAATATTAAACCATTATTCTAATTTATGAAAATTTGTGCCATTTTTCTTTGGTAATGAATTTTATATTATTTTAAGAAAATATAAAGTAAAAAATGTCAGTTTAATTCTTTTAATATTTCTAAAAATTTCTGATAAGGAAAAAACAAATTATTTGTTATTATAAATTATTATTTAAAGATAATTTTTTTTATCATGATAAATTATTTTTTTGTTTTTAATGATGAATTTATTACATTAAATACCCATGTAACGCTGACTTAGTGCTTGTGAAAGTAGTATAAAAATAAAATAAATAATTTTAAAAACTCAAAAATAAATATTCATTGGATGTATTAAACTTAACCATGATTTATAAAGATCAATATAACATATTAGTTATTTGTTAAAGGTTTATATTCTATTTATATTTTTTCAATTTTGTTTTCAATGTCAAATTATTTGAATTGTTTATAAAATGGAATTACTAGTATTTTATATTAAAAATATTTTATTAATTTATTTAGAAATAACAGAAATATTTCAATGGAAAATATGGAAATAAATGTTATAAATTATCATCCCTTGTAAATTTATGATCCAGTTAATTTCTTATTATTAAGATTATAACTATTTAATATTGAAAAAGACATTAGTGAAGTTAATGTTAAAATTGGTAAACCAATGGGTTAATCCAAAATATAAGGTCTCAAATGATATCGAAACCTATGAAAAATTTATTATGAAATTATATTAAGACCATATCCTCTTTATATTCAAATAAATATCATTATGTAACCATTTTAAATGAGTTATACACATCTTATACTTTAATATTTAATGTATTTCCAAAAAATTACATTAATTATATTTTATATTAAATAATATGTTATTAAATGATTTAAAATACATAAATATCCAATATTTGACCATGTGAATAATATATAGTTATATATATAATACATGTTCCATTTAAGGATAATTTCTCTTTTTATTGTAACATTCATGACTCATAAAGAGTAAAAAAATTTGAAATTAAAGTAATTGTAAAAATGGGTAATAGTGGGAAACAAAGAGATAATAGAAATAAAATCACCTAAAAATGAATTTTTTTATTAGATTATTTAGACAGAAAATCACTAGATATTAAAAAATATCAATTTTAATCCACATGAACAAGAAAAAAAATTTACATTAGTTTAATAATTTATGTAATCCCCATAGTTCCCCTCTCCTCATTTATAAAAGGGAACCCCTTATCCTCTCTTCATCACACCCTTTGCGCTAACTAGATCAACCAAAACATTACAAATTATATTCTAGAATTACCAATGTAACACCCCGAGCTTCCACGATACGCTTCTCATTCAATAATGCAATGGCTTGCATTGTACGCAAGTTCGAGTTCTAAAACACCGTGACTAATCAAAGTAGCCGTTATGAATAGTAATAACCACTTTTTAAAATTATAGAAATCTTATATTTCAAAATGGACTTCATTTTTGTATTCGTAATATCGAAATTAGCCTATGTTGAATTTTTGGTATTTTTCTGAGAACTTCTAATTTTTTATGAATAGTGAAAATTACTTAAAAACAACTTTTTTAATCAAAATAATTTATAGTGATAAATTATACTATTTAGTGGTTTTAAGGTATAATTAGAATATATTTTTACAATTTTATCCAATGGTGGTCATTAGAATTAATTTAACATTGAAATTGGATATAAACAATTGCCAATCTTTTGATATAAATTGTTTCTTAAAAACACGCTATTTGTTGTGACAGCGGGAATTAATTATAAAATTAATTAATGCAACTTATATTTTTGGAATTTTGTAAAATAGACATCATTTTTGAATTCGGAATATCAAATATAGCTTAGGGTGAAATTTTGGCATTGTTCTGAAAAACTTCAATTTTTGATGAATAGTGAAACCACTAAGTGGTAGTTAAATAACTGATTTTTTGTTTAAATGAAATATTACCACTTTTGTGATTTGATTTTCAAAAATCCTACATACATGGTTATCATTAAGAAGTAAAATGTGGTTCAATGAGATTAAAATAATTTTTTGGTGAATAGTAACTTTTAAGTTCTTAATCGCGATTAGAGGTAATTAGTGTAGTTTAAGGTAAAAATAATGTTTTAATAATATGAGATGAGGTTGACACTTGTCCTACTCCTATTGGATGAGTCATGGCCGACCAAGACAACCCATGGGTCAACTTGGGGACCCCATGGAGCCACTTTAGTTAGAAAATGACATAAACACCTTTTATTTAATGTTAAAGTAAAAAATGACACAAACATAAAATGTTTTACTAAAACAATTTTTATGTGGGGTTACACAAGTCCAAATTTTGATTATAAATATTCAGTAGAAATATAAAAAGATTTCATACATCATAGTATTTGTTTTATAATTTTTAGACATTAAATAAATTAAATTATTTATGACATCATTATGATGTGGCGATGACCTCATTATTTAACGATTTAAATAAAATGAGAAGATAATGAAAAATCCAAGGCTTAAACTTGTCCAAAGACTATTGGATGAGGAGATTTAGAAACCTTATCACCTTAGCCTCGAATTATATAAGTGTGGGACCTTTAGAATCCGAAAAGAATTGTGAAATAATGTAACATTTCAATCTTTCCAAAAGTGCCCCTCCTCTCCACTTATAAAAGGCCCCCACCTCTCCCACCTCATTTACACTTTCAAGACATTTGGCTCGGCCAAACTCTGCCCAAATACTCTCCCAACATTCCTCCCTTTCTCCTAGAAGCCTCACTTTGGGCATAACTCTTCCCAAGGAAGCCTTTGGCTCAAATCAAAAAGAGTTACCCGATTTTGAGGTAATGTCTTCTCTAATGTTGTTTTGTTTTATTTTTCTTCTCCAACCCCCTAAACTCTTTTTATTCATTTCTTTTGTAACAACACCAGTATCCTCCATATAATAGGATGTTGTTATAAGAATTATTAGAGCTATACTTACACACACCTACATCTAATGGTTAAAGAACATACGGTTTCTGTGGATGGTGAATTTCTGCCTCACGAAACGATGATTGTTCAACACTCATATAACACCTTAAAAGGTGGCCATTAAGATGTCACTATTTTTATATATGATATATAATGTGTTTATGTTTTACTTATGCTTCTGTATTTCTCATTTATTTCATACTTTATGATTTCCATTATGGGTAAAACGCGATAATTTCATTTTAGGAAGTGCGGACTACCGCCCCCTCAAAGTGATGTGAATCGTTAATGCCATATGTGGGATGTATAAAGGATGGAGTAAATGATATTATATATGATATTATACTGGAACTATATTATACCTTTATATAATTATGATTTCATTCCATTAAATATGAAATAGAAATGAAAGTAGCGTTCATGCGTACGTACGGCTAACCGTCTCCTTGAACGGTGCATTTCATTTCTTACCTCTAAATGTTACGTAACATTATGAATGAATGTATATACTGTATATATATGATATATATGATATCTACATCATGAATATAATTCTGGATATAATGGATATTTCACCACATGAACAACTTGTAATTATAAGAAGTTTATTTTTGACTCAAGTAACAAAGATCGACAAAACGACCGTTATTAACTTAAATAATTAAATAATGTTCATAAAATCGTAATAAGTGATATAAATGGAATAATGAACATGAAAAATGTTTTTAAGTAAATATAAATTAACTCTAGTTTATTATTCAGGAGGTTAAAGAACAGTCGAGTCAGGACAAGACACAAGGTAAGGGAATTTCTTAACCCAACTTCCATTCTTTGGGTTAATCTCCTACTTTCAAATTATGTCATGATATTATTATGTCTTATTTTGTATTTTTAATTTATTTATGTGTACCTATAGTGAATACACATAATATATCTATTTTATTTTAAAAATGATCTTTGTAAGGACTTCGTCTAAATCTCCTTTCATTGAGGCATATTTGGTTTTATACACAAATTTCTTTTATACGGTGTATAAACCACTTTGACTTTTACGTTTATTCAAAAGGAATCTTTTTTATACGAAGGGTTTACTAAACGTCAAAAGGGAATGTTTTTGTCGTACGTATGTGGCGACATCGACTTCTCCGCCGCCGTGACCCCTATTTGAGTTTTGGCTTCCTCTACAAGCCATACCCTTTTTTTTAATGAAAAATAAATACCATGTTATACTTTTCTTTTATTTTGGTATTGAAAATGGTTTTGAAAGAGTTTTTATTATATCAATGTGTTGTACTGATATCTTGTGATTTAAATGTGGAAATGTTATGTTTCCTTTATGCATGTTTTATGTGATACGATTATGTTATGGTTTATGAGATGTTTAAACCTATTCATATGAGGAATGTATTGGACTTAATAAGTGACGGGTGGAGCCCGCTATAGCTCCTCGATGCATCGGTAGGTCTCATGAGACAACTAGACGTGGAATTGGCCGAGGCCCTTTCCCAATTTTATTTATGGTTTTGGCCGAGGCCTTGACAAAATGTTTCAGAATGTCCTGCATTATACATTCTCTCATTATGAAAGTGGTTATTGTTATTGCATGTGATTATTCGACCAGTAGAATATCCATGTGAAGAAGTGAATGTCATTATCTCATTTTACTTTTGCCATATTATGTTGAAGTTCATGTTTAAAAGGCTTTTGTTTTATTTATACATTGCCTTAATTGTTAATGATTATTTATGAAAGCTTCCGCATTATTGTTATCCTTACTGAGCATCTGAGCTCACCCCTTTCAATGTTTTAGTATTTTCAGGATGTGAAGAAGTATTTTATGAATGGCCTGCAGGGATTGTGAGAAGAGAATATGAGTGTGGACTATGAAGACCATGTTATTGTAGTTTGTTTACTTTTTGATGTAATGAAAGACTTGTGAATGTATCTAGTGTTTCCAAGGCTACTAAACTAATCGGTCTTTCGAGACTTGATCTTTTGTGATCATGCCAATGTTACGAAGTAATGCACCGACTCCGGGTAGCTGGGGTCGGGTCGTTACAGTTGGTATCAGAGGCAGTTTAGTACTAACCTTGGAAGCTAGATTTAGATAAACTCTGATTATAGAACATAGCCCGAATATAGACTTTGAGGATTAGTATAGAAGAACTTCCTAGAATTTTGTTATTGTAGGGATTTTGTGAGTTTTCCGAGCAATACATCCTTGTCTGGATACGAGCAGGTAGAGGTGGCTCTGGAACAGATGTACCTAGGGGTAAAACCCGAAAACACCGCTTTGAGATAGACTCGAACGGGAACTGGTGCACGACAACGGGCCTTGCTGTACTCTTGGTTATGACACTCCCGGGGGATATGCTTAGGATAATTCTCATTTTCTTTACAAACCACTATGAATGGTTATGAGTATATACTTCCTCAAAGAAAACATTTCTTTTTATGATTATGGATTATATCCATAAATAGTTAAATTTATGTTAAGTGTTTTATAAGTATGGGATTATGTATTTTGATTCATAAACTAATCTATTTTATGCCATTGTTTAGAAATGGCACCTAGTGGAAGGAATGGAAACCGTATCAATGCACGAACTCCATGTAGGGATTTCCCTCCTGCTCAAGATAATTATTGTGGATCTGGAGATACAACTGGTGCCGATCAGCTAATCACCATACTGGGACAACTTACTCAGGTTATGAATAATAACCTTACCCGTATGGAGCACCCTGATCCACAACGTGGAGGATCAATGTTAGATCGATTCATGAGGCAACAACCACCAACCTTCAATGGGAGTACAAATCCTATAGTAGCTGAGCAATGGATAAATTCCTTAGAGAAAATATTCCATGCCTTGGGGAGTAGTGAAAGGGAGAAGGTTGTCATGGCAGTTTACCGCCTCACTGGAGATGCCGATCAGTGGTGGTCGCTGATTCAAAACACAAAGGAAGATGATGACGTATCGAATATGGAATGGAGGGAGTTCAAAGATCTTTTCTTAGAAAAATACTTTCCTCGTGACCATTGAGCAGATATGGAAAGGCAATTTCTGAGTCTGAGGCAGAAGGAGGATGAGAATGTCGCAAAGTATGAGGCTAACTTTACAAGGTTAGCGAGGCATGCTTCCGATTATATACGTAACCCAAGAAGTAAGATTGATCGTTTCTTTGATGGGTTAAAACCATTTCTCCGTCGAGCTTTAGTATCACAATCCTTCTCATCATACGAAGATATTGTCTCGTGTGCTATCAAGACAGAAAAGGAATTCTCTAAGTCTTATGACAACAAAGTAAAGCAAGAGAAGAAGAGAACGGTGGAACAAGAGACAGATAAAGGGAAAAAGGGAAAGAAGGATTTTCCATTATGTGATAATTGTGGGAAGAATCACCCTGGTACTTGCCTAAAAGGAATGGGAGTTTGTTATAAATGTGGAGAAAAGGGTCACCAGGCTCGTGATTGCAAGGGAAAGAAAGAGGCTGTCAAAGTTGAATGCTACAATTGTAGAGAAATGGGTCATTATGCAAATGAATGCCCTAAGTGTCAGGGAAACTTACCTCAAAAAAGGCCAAGGGATCAAGGACAATCTTATGCTGTTACTATAGTTGAAGCAGAATAACTAATGTATTGGTGCTTTTGGACTCATGGATTATATTCTTGTTATTAGAATAATGTGATATATATATAAGGATTGTACTGCAGTAATTGTTGATTTCAGTAAGGTCTTAATATGATGAAGGTAATTATATTTTTAGTATGTGACAATAAGAGAAACTTTACTTTGTTTGGGGAATCTGATAAATTGATTTTGGAACTAAGAGACCTTTTAGAGAAAGTCTGGACAGAGGTATTTTGGATAACTATAAAGGTTGGAGTGGATTAAGTTGATATTTGGATAGTATTGTTTAAGGTTAAAAAAAATTATGAAGATTATTTTTGGAATATTATGATACTATAGTTTTAGGAAAAGGACAACCTGCAGGGTGGGGCATAACCCGTCGCGTCGGACAAAGCTGCAGGAATCGAACCCACAATTATAGTGCGACAGGCCTTTATTTCCTACCACTAACCTACAGGAAGTCCCCGGTTATTAAAAAATAATTTTACTAATCTAAATGGTATGTGTTAACATTTGGAACCTTATACAATTAGGATATGTATAATATTTTTGAGTTCTATTATCTTTTTGAGTGAAAGATGAGTTGAAGGTTGAAACTCTAATTGTCAAGCATAAATATATATAAACCTATCTCTTATTCAATGAATAAATTAATTCTTAAACTTTAGTAAAGGGATATTAAAACAAAAAAAAATGTGTTATCCTAATACCTTATGTCTTGTTGAACTGATGATATTTTAAATCAACATAGATTGAAGGCTTTGAGGCCCTCAATTTGACAGTTGATTGTGATTGATGACCTCAATCACTCCCTACAAATATTTACGTTTTTCCTCCAATTATATGTCTTTAATTGCCACCAATGTTCTCCTAATCGAGATCATAATTGGGTGGTGACTTTTTCATTTCCCTTTCCCTCTTATTAAGGCTAAATTTTATTAATCTTATTTCCGATGTGGGTTTTCCACAAAGGTATTTTCTCTTTTCAACCTTTTATTTTCAAAGAAAAATTTCAAATTGGGAGGACGCAATTTATTGAAGGATGGGAGAATGTAACACCCTGAGCTTCCACGATACGCTTCTCATTCAATAATGCAATGGCTTGCATTGTACGCAAGTTCGAGTTCTAAAACACCGTGACTAATCAAAGTAGCCGTTATGAATAGTAATAACCACTTTTTAAAATTATAGAAATATTATATTTCAAAATGGACTTCATTTTTGTATTCGTAATATCGAAATTAGCCTATGTTGAATTTTTGGTATTTTTCTGAGAACTTCTAATTTTTTATGAATAGTGAAAATTACTTAAAAACAAATTTTTTAATAAAAATAATTTATAGTGATAAATTATACTATTTAGTGGTTTTAAGGTATAATTAGAATATATTTTTACCATTTTATCCAATGGTGGTCATTAGAATTAATTTAACATTGAAATTGGATATAAACAATTGCCAATCTTTTGATATAAATTGTTTCTTAAAAACACGCTATTTGTTGTGACAGCGGGAATTAATTATAAAATTAATTAATGCAACTTATATGTTTGGAATTTTGTAAAATAGACATCATTTTTGAATTCGGAATATCAAATATAGCTTAGGGTGAAATTTTGGCATTGTTCTGAAAAACTTCAATTTTTGATGAATAGTGAAACCACTAAGTGGTAGTTAAATAACTGATTTTTCGTTTAAATGAAATATTACCACTTCTGTGATTTGATTTTCAAAAATCCGACATACATGGTTATCATTAAGAAGTAAAATGTGGTTCAATTAGATTAAAATAATTTTTTGGTGAATAGAAACTTTTAAGTTCTTAATCGCGATTAGAGGTAATTAGTGTAGTTTAAGGTAAAAATAATGTTTTAATAATATGAGATGAGGTTGAAACTTGTCCTACTCCTATTGGATGAGTCATGGCCGACCAAGACAACCCATGGGTCAACTTGGGGACCCCATGGAGCCACTTTAGTTAGAAAATGACATAAACACCTTTTATTTAATGTTAAAGTAAAAAATGACACAAACATAAAATGTTTTACTAAAACAATTTTTACGTGGGGTTACACAAGTCAAAATTTTTATTATAAATATTCATTAGAAATCTAAAAATATTTCCTACATCATAGTATTTTTTTATAATTTTTAGACATTAAATAAATTAAATTATTTATGACATCATTATGATGTGGCGATGACCTCATTATTTAACGATTTAAATAAAATGAGAAGATAATGCAAAATACAAGGCTTAAACTTGTCCAAAGCCTATTGGATGAGGAGATTTCGAAACCTTATCACCTTAGCCTCGAATTATATAAGTGTGGGACCTTTAGAATCCGAAAAGAATTGTGAAATAATGTAACATTTCAATCTTTCCAAAAGTGCCCCTCCTCTCCACTTATAAAAGGCCCCCACCTCTCCCACCTCATTTACACATTCAAGCCATTTGGCTCGGCCAAACTCTGCCCAAATACTCTCCCAACATTCCTCCCTTCCTCCTAGAAGCCTCAATTTGGGCATAACTCTTCCCAAGGAAGCCTTTGGCTCAAATCAAAAAGAGTTACCCGATTTTGAGGTAATGTCTTCTCTAATGTTGTTTTGTTTTATTTTTCTTCTCCAACCCCCTAAACTCTTTTTATTAATTTCTTTTGTAACAACACCAGTATCCTCCATATAATAGGGTGTTGTTATAAGAAGTATTAGAGCTATACTTACACACACCTACATCTAATGGTTAAAGAACATACGGTTTCTGTGGATGGCGAATTTCTGCCTCACGAAACGATGATTGTTCAACACTCATATAACACCTTCAAAGGTGGCTATTAAGATGTCAATATTTTTATATATGATATATAATGTGTTTATGTTTTACTTATGCTTCTGTATTTCTCATTTATGTCATACTTTATGATTTCCATTATGGGTAAAACGCGATAATTTCATTTTAGGAAGTGCGGACTACCGCCCCCTCAAAGTGATGTGAATTGTTAATGCCATATGTGGGATGTATAAAGGATGGAGTAAATGATATTATATATGATATTATACTGGAACTATATTATACCTTTATATAATTATGATTTCATTCCATTAAATATGAAATAGAAATGAAAGTAGCGTTCATACGTACGTACGGCTTACCGTCTCCATGAACGGTGCATTTCATTTCTTACCTCTAAATGTTACGTAACATTATGAATGAATGTATATAATGTATATATATGATATATATGATATCTAAATCATGAATATAATTCTGGATATAATGGATATTTCACCACATGAACAACTTGTAATTATAAGAAGTTTATTTTTGACTCAAGTAACAAAGATCGACAAAACGACCGTTATTAACTTAAATAATTAAATAATGTTCATAAAATCGTAATAAGAGATATAAATGTAATAATGAACATGAAAAAGGTTCTTAAGTAAATAGAAATTAACTCTAGTTTATTATTCAGGAGGTTAAAGAACAGTCGAGTCAGGACAAGACACAAGGTAAGGGAATTTCTTAACCCAACTTCCATTCTTTGGGTTAATCTCCTACTTTCAAATTATGTCATGATATTATTATGTCTTATTTTGTGTTTTTAATTTATTTATGTGTACCTATAGTGAATACACATAATATATCTATTTTATTTTAAAAATGATCTTTGTAAGGACTTCGTCTCAATCTCCTTTCATTGAGGCATATTTGGTTTTATACACAAATTTCTTTTATACGGTGTATAAACCACTTTGACTTTTACGTTTATTCAAAAGGAATCTTTTTTATACGAAGCGTTTACTAAATGACAAAAGGGAATGTTTTTGTCGTACGTATGCGGCGACAACGACTTCTCCGCCGCCGTGACCCCTATTTGAGTTTTGGCTTCCTCTACAAGCCATACCCTTTTTTTTAATGAAAAATAAATACCATGTTATACTTTTCTTTTATTTTGGTATTGAAAATGGTTTTGAAAGAGTTTTTATTATATCAATGTGTTGTACTGATATCTTGTGATTTAAATTTGGAAATGTTATGTTTCCTTTATGCATGTTTTATGTGATACGATTATGTTATGGTTTATGAGATGTTTAAACCTATTCATATGAGGAATGTATTGGACTTAATAAGTGACGGGTGGAGCCCGCTATAGCTCCTCGATGCATCGGTAGGTCTCATGAGACAACTAGACGTGGAATTGGCCGAGGCCCTTTCCCAATTTTATTTATGGTTTTGGCCGAGGCCTTAATCATTTTAGACGTCTTGGCCGAGGCCTTGACAAAATGTTTCAGAATGTCCGACATTATACATTCCCTCATTATGAAAGTGGTTATTGTTATTGCATGTGATTATTCGACCAGTAGAATATCCATGTGAAGAAGTGAATGTCATTATCTCATTTTACTTTTGCCATATTATGTTGAAGTTCATGTTTAAAAGGCTTTTGTTTTATTTATACATTGCCTTAATTGTTAATGATTATTTATGAATGCTTCCGCATTATTGTTATCCTTACTGAGCATCTGAGCACACCCCTTTCAATGTTTTAGTATTTTCAGGATGTGAAGAAGTATTTTATGAATGAACTGCAGGGATTGTGAGAAGAGGATATGAGTGTGGACTATGAATACCATGTTATTGTAGTTTGTTTACTTTTTGATGTAATGAAAGACTTATGAATGTATCTAGTGTTTCCAAGGCTACTAAACTAATCGGTCTTTCGAGACTTGATCTTTTGTGATCATGCCAATGTTACGAAGTAATGCACCGACTCCGGGTAGCTGGGGTCGGGGCGTTACAACCAATATACTAAATATAAGTTTTTTATTTTATTTTTAATGGAATTTTCTATGTTTCCTTAATGAGGGATCTAATATAAGTCTACTAAGGAAGATATAACAATCCTTATAGATTATTTAAAATTTATTCCTTCTTATAATTCATACAGATATATTTTAATAATAATAAATTAATAAATAAATGATTTATAATATACTTATGTTTAATTATTATTATGTTTCAACCCCTTTACATCTATTTTCACCCTAAAAAAGCAGAAATATTGCTAGTATGTATACACGACTTACCATCTCGACATAGCAGTGAAATTCAGTTTTCATTACCATTTTATTTTTTATGGTTATAAATATGTAAATAATGATTATATATGATATTTATAAAATATTTATGATTTTTTAATAATAATATTTTATCTACCATCATACCTTCTAATTTATTGTAAAATGATAATGTTGCTCGTACGTATGATTAGACTACCATCTCCATAAAGCGATGGGATATGTTTTTCATTTCTTCTTTAAATGGATGGTAATAAGGATATATTTGATGAATATATATTATATATGATATAATAATTATTATTTAAAGGTTAATTATTATTTATATTTCTTTTTTATCATCCATTAGAAAGTGAAAATAATATTCATGCATACATATGGCCTACCGCCTCCATGAATTGTGTAATTAATTTTTCTATCTCTACCTTTTATGGAAGAATATAAATATATAAATAATTAAAATTTATTATTTTAATACCATGATTAAAATTATGGAGACTATGGATCCATGATCAATGTATAAGGATTAGAACCACCGAACTAGAATTCTCATGAAAAAAGAATTAGTTAACACATGGAAATAATGATTTTAGTAAATAATTATTAATTAATGGTTGTTGGAATATTATATGTATATCATATATGATATTCTAAGTCTTTAAATGATTATTGAATATAATTATAATAAATTTAAATTTATTATACATCATTTTATAGTGCTTTTGAAGCAAGTCCAATAGGAGGTATGGTTTTATAGTCTCAATTTTTTTCATTGGGATATATGACATATTATGCACCAATGTTCATTTAGGATGAGTATATATGACCCTTTTTACATGTAATATCATGAATATAATTATTATAATGATATTTAAAGTATCATTTGTTGTCAGTATTTCATGGGGCTTATGATTTAAATGTTACCAAAGCAATAAAGGATTTATGTTTCAATCTCATTTTATACGGGATTGTTTATGCTAGAATTTCCAATAAAGGAAATTATACAATATTTTCCTAATAAATAAAATTATTTTTATTATCCTATTGTTACTTATTGATAATAAATATTTTACTTTCATTTTAATTACTTTAAATACTAAAGATACAAAAATAATATTTTTTGGAAAAAATGACTTTATCTATCACTTTAGTCCAAAATAATTTTTCATCCATCTCCATGTCTTATAGAAATATTTTCAATAATGTTTTTATATTATCATATAATGGTTTAAATTATTATTTACCCAATTTATAATTTTTATAAAATTTATTAAATGGAATATTTTTATCATCTTCCAAATAAGTCACTTTTAACTTTGTACAAAAATGTGAAATGAATCATGTTTTAACATACACAACATGAATGAAATTTCTCACTATCATAAAGACTAATTAATTTTAAGAATATTTTAAAAGTATCATAGGTTATTTTCAAATAAAATGTTATACATATTTTTTGTGTGGAAATTTTTAGATTTTAAATATGTGATTTTAAAATGAAAAGGGTATTTTCCTCAACAAATATTCTAGTGATATTTTAAAAAAAATTCATCCCTGAAAACAGTTTTTATGTTTATTCTGATTTAATGGGGATATGATCTAATGATACCATATTTATTGTTTCTCTATATGGATTATGGTCATAATGATTAAATATCAATGAATCCTACATTCTTTTCCATGGGTTATGTCATTATGATTTTTTTGATCTCATAGAATATACAAGAATGGATTTAGGATTTTGTGATGTGTAAGGATGAAATTGTATAATTATTGAATGAATTGTATAAGTATTATGTTATATGAGATCAAAGGGTCCATGTTAGGTTGTTTGAATCCCAAATAGGTTATATTGGAGGTTATCCCAAGCCCAAAGGAGGGTACACAAGAGGTTATCCAAATCCCAAAGTAGGTAAATGAGTGGATATCCTACGAATAAGATGTCATGTGTGTCTTGGTGTGTATCCTTGACATAAGATATATTTGAATCTAATTATTCCATATTTTATGAAATAATTTTATGACCTGATCTTATGTTGATGTTGTGTTCTCAAGGTCCATGTTCTGTGATCAATTTATGTTTCAAATCTCATGAACTCCCTAGATTTATTCCATGACTCTTGTTTATGATCAATGAATTACTATGTATGATTTTAAAAGGTAAATATCAAGTTCTCATACCATTTTTTATTATGTTATGTTTAAATGATCATTGATATGTCCCTTATTTATAGTTACCGATCATCTAAGCACACACTTTATCATGTTTTATTTTCCCCAAGATCTGAAAAAAAAAATTATGTAGATTGTGTCTAATAAGGTTGATAGTGGGAGATGATGTGGATATTTTATGAACCAATTGTTTATGTATCCATGATTCCAAATACACTAAACCCATGCAGTTAATGTTTTGATTTTAATTTCATTTAATAAATAATAATATCATTAGAAGAAATATTTATCTATGAAATGTATGAGTCTATATAGCATCCTTCATACTTATTGGGAGATTTATCCAAATTATGGATACCTAAGGAGGAAAGAGACCATTAACCATGTCTCAGTGATATCACTAAATATTATAATGAAGAGCTTGGATATATTCAGGATTAATATATAATATGGTATTTTATTATTCATTAATATTATTCAGTTTAAAGAATTATAATATCATTTGACTTTATAGGTTTTTATTGATGGTTTGTACTATGTTTTGATAAGTGTTATCCCTTACAAAACCCATCACGCCATCCCCCCATCTCATTCTACCTCCCTATCCCCATTCTTATCCCATACCCCATGATACCATCTTTCCCTCTAACACCATTTCCCCTCTAATATCCTCATATTCGACCGACCTAATATTTTCATGTTATTAAGTATCATTCCAGCTAACACATTACAACACAACCTTTACCCCTCGATGTGGAAATCTACATTTCAGACCCAGATCCCCCTTTCTCCATTCAATTTTCAATCAAACGTATAAGACTATTGATATAGTGACATGTTTGTAAATTTATTTATAATATCATGAATGTTAATTAAGGTTATATAGTTTTTTATGAATTTTTATTATTATTCATAGTTTTCTAATGGGTTTATTTTTGAAAATTAATGGTATTTTGGGATTTTAAATAGGGTTTTCATTTTATTTTATTAATATTAATAAAATTAATAAATTAATAAATATTAATCAATATAATTTTATAATTTTTATAAATCTAAGTTTTTATGTTTATAGTTTTATATTTAATTTTAAATCTTATTTTAGCTTTTTTAAATTTTATTTTATATCATATTATACATTTATAATTTTTATATATAATTTTATATAGTATTTTGTTTTCATAATTTTTTATTTTTATAAATTAATATAGTTTTATGAATTATAATTTTATTATTTTATAAAACTATATACTTTTGTAAATTATGTATACTTTGATAAAATATATATACATTTACACTTTATATATTTTATAAATTTATATACATTTATAAAAATGAGTACTTATAAAAAAATATATTCTTTTATAATTTATACATATTTTTTTATTTTCATATATGTTTATACTTTTATGTAATAGTATAAATAAATATACACGTATAATTTACCCTTTTGTACATGTATACTTTTTTGAAATTGTCAACAATTTTATACCATTATAATTTAAATTATAAAACTATATAATATTATAAATTATTCATCCTATTTTATATTATATATATTTTAAAAGTATACATTCTTTTAAAATTTTATACACATTTATAAATTTTGATACATTTATAAAACTTGTATACTTTTATATAAATATATACTCAAACAAATTATATATACATTTAAACTTTTACATACATTTATAATTTTATATAATTGTATAAATTTATATAAATTTGTAATTTATACCTCTATACATTTATTAATTTATCAATATCTTCATACTTTTTTATATTTGTTTCAATATTTTTTAAAATCATATTTTTATACTTTTTTAATTTTATATAATTTTTTAATTTTATATAATTTTATAAAATACTTATTATCATATAAATCATATAAAATTTTATAAATTATATTTACTTTTTATATTTTTATAAATTACATACTATTTACCTTTATACTATTATAAATTATATATACTTTTAACTATTAATAAATATAATAACCTCTATACATTTAACTATTTAAAATTATATTAATGTATATAATTTTAACTATTTATAAATATATATAATTTTATAAATTATATACTTTATAGTTTAATTAATTATATACTATATAGTTTTACAAATATATTAATTTAAATACTTCTTTAATATTTATATTTTTTTTTAAAAAAATCAACTAGATAATTAAGATTTATTATTTTGTATGAATTATTATATATTTGAAATCATAATGGAAAAATTTTGATGTACTCACTTAATCGAGTGTCTAATGAGTTTCAAAATGACATTCAAATATTTTCGGATTTCACATTTCATAATTCAGTAAAGGGGGATAATATTATATAATATTTTTAGAATATTATAAAAAAACCATGGCTAACTCATTGAGAAGTAAGTTATTTTATAACTATAGTTAGATTTAAAACCAACTATGAGGCATGGAACCATAATTGAGAAATTGTTCATCAACCAAAAAATATTAAAAGACATGATAGGTTTGGTCTGAAATATGTGATATATGATTGATTTCCATTTCTTTGGTAACATAATCATAAACCAATGACAAAATCATAAGAAATTAATTGAAATTATGTGTCATGTACAATCAAAAATAGCTAAAATAATGACATTTATAAATTTTAGATGGTGATGGGGGATGATAAGACATTGATCTATATTTTTTACGTCAACAATAAAAAACATGATTCATGATATGTTCATTTCAAGGGAAAATGACGTATAAATTTAATAATAGTGGAATTTACTACTTATTTGAATATTTATGGACACGATTACTGATGGTGAAAACATTCACTAATAGAGATATGGATTTTAAAAATGTTTGAAATCACTTTTATTAGTGCTAGAAAACACTTATAATCAGAGCTCTTTTAAAAAGGGGTCCCTTTTTTCAGTGCTAAAAAAGTGCAGATGAAGGCCTCTTTTATCAGTGCTAAATAAATCGTCGATAAAAGTACTAAATGGAAATTTGAATAAGATTTTTTTATAGAAGTTCATAGGGTATACTAACTCCCTTTTATCAGTTCCCAACCCCTTAACATTGCCTAGATAACCTCTGACGCCCACCCATTAACATCACAACCACACCCCCACACTTTAACAATGATATGTTCTCGTTCACCCACCATCGCACACCTTCCTTTTGTGCGTTTCTAACATGAGACCTCCCCTTCATACTCAAACGCCTTTTCCACTTACCTATATTGTTTTGTTCTTTATTTTATGATATATCTATATATTTATATATATTTAAATACATATATAAAACTGTTTTTCATGTGTGTATGTGTGTGTTTTTAAATTTATATATATGAATCTATAAATATAATTATACATGTCTTTATTTATTTACATATATTATATATTAATGTTTATATACATATATTTGAAGATATAAGAAAATATATATTTTTTTCAATTCTCTCAAACACACACAGATATATATATATATAAATTATATTTATAATAACTATATAGGTATATAAATATTCACACATTCTTATATTAAATAAAATGGATATTAGTTTTTTTATTTTGATAAGGTTTATATATTGAAAAATACATTTTATATGTAAAAATGTTTAATTATTTTTTATAAAATTAATTTTTTTGAGTATATAAAAAATATTCATATAATTTTATATATTTGATTATAAATAATTGTACATTGGAAAAAATGACAAAATTTCAAATCTATAATATCAATATTAATGTAATCCCTAGGAATAAATTTAGTCTCTACTAAAAAAGTAAAAAATGGCCCCTTTAAATGAGGTTGAAAATCTAAATGTTAAAAAAATTCGGTACCCCAACTAAAAAATCAGTTTGGGAGGCATTTTGAGCCTTTTTTGGCCTAAAAAAAGTGACTTAAGGTTTACCCTAATTTAATAGAATGTATGGATCAACACATGTATTGATTTAATATGCGGTAGAGCCATAATAGACATATATATCAAAAGTTATGGCTATTTGAAATTCGAGTTACATTTTCAAATTATATTAAATCTTTTATTATTATTATTTATTTATATTAATTTTTTTTTATTAAATGACTATTACTCGAAAAATTTAAAAAATTCATAATTCAAATATATTTTAAATAATTTCAAAAGCCTTTTTTTACTGAATTTATTTTATATTATTTTTAAATTTCAATTTAACTTTATCTAAAACACATTTAAAAAATTTATATTATATTTATATCAATATAAATATATATTTATATATTAATATTTTATTTTTAATGATTTTTTGAAATATAGCCTTTATCAGTGCTAGTAAAAAAATGATGATAACAGGGGGTCTTTATCAGCACTTTTAAAAAAGCATTGATAAAGGGTAGCAATGCGTAATGTAGTTTCTATGGTAGTGATTATAAATTATGATTAAGTGGCATCAAATTTAACTGACCAGCTAAGATTCTCATCTAATAAAATAATGCATTCCCAGTGATTGTATTCTATATTGGAATGAAAATTAATCTTTAAATTATTGTAAGCATTGAGATTACTATATATAAAGGATAAATAAATATAGAATGTTATCTTAATTTCCCTAGAAGATTATGTGGAACATTACTTTGATAGAGACACTTTTAATAACTT
Organism: Viscum album; assembly: GCA_963277665.1. Lineage (NCBI taxonomy): Eukaryota > Viridiplantae > Streptophyta > Magnoliopsida > Santalales > Viscaceae > Viscum > Viscum album. The sequence goes on along the minus strand of OY728119.1, from coordinate 1,941,864,611 downwards.
TTTTCATAAGAAAAAATGGTAGAATAAAAGTGTTGTAATGTATAATGAAATGAACCAAATTATAATTTGGTGCACCAGAAAAATATAAAACCATAGTAGGATTTTACTAAAAATATATATTGCATTTTCTTTTGTGATATGTAAGCTCATACTGGGGTTATTGTTTGATGGTTTTAATAAATTCAGAAAAATTAATAAAATATAGAACACATAGCCCATAATCATTCATATATATAATTTTTCCATGCATGTACATGAACAATCCCTATATATTGTTGACTATAATGATTTCTGGGATTAATGTTGTAAGGACTGATATATATGTGTACATGAATCAAATAATTGAATTATTGAAATTATCGTGGACCACGAGTGTTCCTAAGTATGATTCTTTATGTAAAGATTCATCTTAAATGTGCAATACTCTTATGTAGTGTATAAATTATTTTATTACCCATGGAATGATGTAAATTTGGATCATATTCGAAAAAATAGCATGAAACAAATGTGTAAAAATATGAAATCAAGAATAAATAGACGTCAATAGAGATTTAGTTTCACTAGACATCATCATTTTCTATTAACGATACATTCCATAAATAAAGGTTTAATTCCATTTTGATAATATTATTGACAATTATAAATAGCCTTTGTGTTTGATGGGAAGTGAATTCATAGAAGAAGTTGAGGGAATCAATTATTATTGTAAGAAACATCTCTTTTCAATAAATAGATATTGTTTGCACATAGATGCCAACTTGAATTGGAGGATGAAAGTATATTCATTGATTTACCATATTTTTCATTGAATCGACTACCATTTTTTTAGATGTGATGCATATTTAAGTGTGTGTGTGTGTGTCTATATATATATATATTTCAAATGTTACTTGCAATAATACTGAATATCATGAAAAAAGGACCAGTTAACAGAATATCAATATATTTAGGATTGTAGCATTACGAAACAACTTCATCCCCAACTAATTGTTATAAATAATGATCAGTTCCTTATACGTGTTACATAATGAAATATATAGTGGTAAATTAATTTCATTATGTGTTAGTGAACCAAAATGGTCAAAGGGTTAATTATGTTACATATCAAAATTATTGATTACTATGGTGGTGAATTTATAATCCATAAAATTTCATGACATTAACACTATGTTCCACGAGATGATTCCAAAAATCATTTAGCACATGCTGATAAACAATGTAAGGGAAACTGTTATTCATTTTACTTACATATATAGTCATATTTGTTCTAAATGATTAAGTAAGAATGATGTGAAGAAAATTAAACAAGATGTATTGATCATTCTTTTTTAATTAGAAAACATATTTCCACTATCATTCTTTACATGCATGTTTCATCTTACTTTGAACATTTTGATAAAATTTATTTTTGGGTTTCTATTTATTATTGTTGGATTCATCCCACAAAAATAATGATATACAACATGAATTATAATGTTATAAATATTGGATATCCTAATGAATCCACTGTTAAAGCTTATTTGGCCTAAGATGGCTTTGAAATATGAAAAAATTGACCACTGAGAAATTAATAAGAGAAATATGATCCAATTGAGGTAACATTTCCATCAGTTACATGAAAAATGTGAATTATTTGGTTATATGCATTGACTAATTTGAGCCTTGAGGTGTGAGAGATGGTGCTTCATAACATATTTCTTAATTATATTTTTTATATATTAATATATCAAGTAAGATCAAATATTATTTACATTAATTTTTTTTAAATAAAATTTCTTTTATTACAATATTACTCTAAAACGTTAGAGGAAAAATAATGAAATTAAAAATATAATGATCTATTTTTAACCACATATAATGTGATATATTTTCTTGGATATACGTTTCCATTATGGTATAAATATCCTATATGTCTTTAAATTTGTTAACTTCTTTATGTCATGATTTTTTTAATGACGTCAATGAAACATTAATATATGGTATGTTGAGAGTTTACTGAGTAGTGAAATATTTCTTAAGATTATAGAACTACCATTCACTACTAATACAGTGTTATATAATTGTAAATTAGTTTTTCATGAAGGAAAAAAGTTCATTATTGACCATTTTTCGTTAAACCAGAAAACTCAAAATGTTCTAAAAAATTATTATGTAACCATAAGTAATGGTAATCCATGATCAATCGATGTATCATATTATATAGTATTATAGTGAATATTTATATTAGATTGTCACTCTTAAGGTAAAATTATTATGAAACAATAAGTGGGGGGTTTATAGTGATTTAATAGTTGGCTTCATCATTGAAAACTGAAATATGATTGCAATTACATTTTGAATATATTATATTAAATATTCAGTATGTTTAAGAATGGAATATGATTGTTTTATTTCCATGTTAGCATGTATTTGGTTTCAAAAGATTTTATAATTCAGTTTTCATACTACAAAGGGCTGTTTGGTCACTTTTAATATATATTTTTTATTCAATATATATTTTTCAATTATAAAATCTAAAATATGCTAGAATGGATGTATTTTGGTGAATTTCATGCTATTTTTTTAAAAAAACTATTTATAATTTGTTGATGGGTGTTATATTATTGATTAAGTGTTATGTTTAATGCTACATTTCCCATGTCAAAAGTGTTGAAAATATATTATGCTAATTGTATCATGTATTTGTGTGTGAGTGTATATATATATAGAATTTTAGGTGCAACATGTATTTTTATGTATTAATTTATTGTTGTAACATGTATTTTTATTTTCTTATATGCTAATTAAAGATTGTATTTTTTAGTAATATATATATATATATAATTATTTATATTGAGGAATTTGAATTTTTTTCAAAATATGCATGAATTTAATTTTTTTGATTATTTTCTTTTTAATGAGAGACATTGTTTGTGAGTATTGAAACTGATTTTAAAGTAGATATTTATTTGATAACGATTTGATCTTTTTAAATCGATACTGGATATTTTTTTATTTGAATTTATTTAGGGGATGTTTGGAATATCTATATTTAAAATTATATCAACCTATATTCAATATTTTTAAAACCATGCCTATAGACTTCATATATTAATGGATTTCAAAAAACATTAATTGTGTCATTTCTATAGTCATGGTTTTAAAAACAATGACTATATATTCACCCAAGAAACTAATATACATGGTTATAATGAAAATTGATTATATCTAGTCTTTAGTCTTGAATTTCTTTCATTCCTGTGTATATAATTATCTTGATGCAACCTTTATCCATGGTCACTTAAACTATCCATATACCTTATAGAGACGGTTTTATACCATACAACTATAAAAGGAATATATAGTAGAGATCTTCCCACTTATTCATATATCACAATTCTTTCACCTATCACTTTATATGTTATGAATATCACATATTGATTTAGTATTTGAAATATTTTCTATGTTTTTTAATATGACCAAGTTTTTAATTCCAAAACCGTTTTCCTATTCCAAAAATGATAAAATATTGTTCTCTTTGTTGTATTCTAAATAGATAATACCATTTTCCATTTATCCTCTCATAAATGAAGTTATATATTTACATTTTATTAAGAAACCCTCTCTATTTAATGTTACTTTGTGTCATGAGTCACAAAGTTGACTTCAAATCAAGAGATTGTTTGGAAGAAATTCAAAATAAACTACTTTTTGTATTTCATGTCTTCTCCAACACGACTAATTTAATCTACCTCCTTTACCTTTAAAGATCAATAATTTATAAAATAAATCATTCCACCAAAACTACCCTTTGAATTTATTGATGAGATTTTATTACTAGTCACGTATAATGAACACTCACTATCAAGAATCCATGTGCAACAACTATTTATCACCTTATATTGAAATTTGGATAATGTTTATTTATCCACATTTTTTTTATAAAACTCTACATTTTGTGGACAAAAAATTTAATAACTTTCCATTATTTTTAGTGCAGGAAATGATGAAATCATCATCATCATCATCATCTTATTCTTCTAATTGATAGATATTTTTCACAAATGTGATAGAGTTCCTTGGTCACCTTTCCATTACCTTTGTGTCCTAATGGATTTATTTTTCTATTTTTACTTTTTCAAATAATTGTTTTTCTAAGAAGGGTGATAATGGGATATGATAGAGATATTTTTTGAATGAGTTTTTTATATATCCACATTTCCAAGTCACTAATCCTTTCTAGTTTAGGTTTGGATCAAAATATTATTCAATAAATATTCATATAATTAGATGAAATATTTTTGTAAGAAAAGTATGAGTTATACAGAATCCATTATACTTATTTGGAGAATCATCCATCCTACAAATACCTTGGTAGGAAATAGCTCCTTAGCTGCTTCTTAATGACCTCACTAAATCTTGTTGTAAAGATATTGGATAGATTCATTATTTATAGAGAAAAAGGTATCTCATTATTCATATATATTATCCAGCCCAATTTAAATGGAATATACTTTGGGTTTATAGGTTTTTCTATTCTGTTTTGATAAGTGTTATCCCATCCCAAACCCATAACACTATCCTCCCATCCCAGTATCCCTTAATCTCCTTATTCTTCTCCCAATACCCTGATTCTCCCTTTTCCTCTGACACCATTTCCCCTAAAATATCATCACATTCTATTGACCTATTATTTTCATTATGTTGAGTATCTTCCAAACTAACACATTACAACCAAACCTTCACCACTCTTTATAGAAATCAACATTTCAGACATAGATCCCCCCTTCTCTATTCGATTTTTGATCAAAGGTATGTGGTTATTGATATAGTAATTTTTTTAAATTGATTTATTATATATTAGATATTAATTAGGTTTATGTAGTTTTTTATGTTTTTTCATTAATATTCATAATTTTATAAGTTTTTTTTTGTAAATGGGTGGTTTTTGGGGATGTTTTCCATGAACGAACCCATGATAAGACTTGAGGCACAAATAACCCCTGCCCGCCTCCATAGGCCTGGGGTGATAATTAGTGTTGATAGTATAACTAAAATGGGGATGACTTTTCCTAAGTAAATGTGCACAATCAAATATCCATCTTGATGTAGAAGTGTAGAGGGAAGTAGAAAAAGATGAAACACAACTTTAACATAAAGTAAGCATGCCTATCCTCTAGGGTGTACAAGAGTACAACATTGTAAACTAAAAAGTAAATGGAAAAAATACACACCCAAATAGAAATATGTCCTAACCTGACAAAATTGGAAAAGTAAATTGCTAAGATAGACCAACTCCTAAATCCCAAGCTATGACCACTGTATGCAGTCTAATGAACCCAGTATCCCTAAACCATTATGAAGAAACCACTAACCTATCTATTTCCTGAAAAATACATAACACATGTGGAAAAATCCCAAGAAGTGGTGAGTATATACTTTCACAGTTGGACACCTCGAAAGATGAAGGGGGGCAGTAACAGATACAAAAAAAATAGAAATATAGTAGATTCAAGATACAATAAAAAAGAATAGATCAAACCAAACCAAGAGTGAAAGTAACCTCATGCAAACACAAGGAGATCAACATGGGGAGTTAATGAACAACATGTCAAGACTTTCCACCTATAGAAGGAGAGTAGACTCTTCCAACCATTAGAAGATAAATAAGGAAACCATGTGGCATGCCCCACACATCTTCATCTCTTTTGGATAGAGAGTAACAAAATAAAGGAGTGGATGCAGGAGAATAATATATATATATATATATATATATATATATTATCAATCAAAATAAACCCAAATTAGAGAGTAAGGGGATCTCCATTTCACAACTCATCCCAAGAAGAAGAGTAGACAATGGTTCCAAAAGTCCATCAATGATGCCCATCATCTCATGTGTCTGCCTCGAAGTAACTATGAAAGTCAATACACACCTCTCCACTATATCACACAATTGGGTGGGATCAAACTCGAAGTAGAGAACTAGCACCCAAATACATCAGGGGGTCCTACCTTGTATGTATCTTTATAGGACCTACACCCATGTCGATGGTGGGGGGGGGGGGTGTTCAACTCTAGTGTTATGTGGACCCATTCCATATGTTGGTGGGGGGGGGGGTTCCAATCCATGAGTTAGATGACCCACACCCTTATCGATGGGGGGGGGGGGGTCCACTCTAAAGGTCGATTACCTATTCATTGGTATGATAGGGGGTTCCACTCTAGTCATCGTTGACCCACGCTCTAGTATGTTAGGAGGATTCCACTTGAAAGGTAGATGTAGAGGACCCACACTCATGCTGATAGGGGGAGGGGGGAATCTACTATAGTGTTCGAGGACCTATACCATACTACCTCAAGGGGTTCCACTATGATCATCGAGGTCCTACACCCTATCAGATAGGGGATCCACTTGGAAGGAGCCTATCGTGATCCAACCTAATTGCTACCATTGTCGGGCATCACCTCAGTATGCAATGTGCCCGAAACATTTCCCATCATATCTCGAAATCCACATCTAAGCGAACCATCACATTATTTGTGGAAAAAATCCAGATAGGCTACTCAAGGTCCAAAATACGAGTACAAATAGAGGAGATACAAAATAATAATTTATTTTAAAAAAAGAAACTAGGTGTACACAACATGTGAGGGGACCAACATAGCATGTGGTCCAAATCCACCACCTGGCCATTTCCCTATCCGGTACATGGCTCCTGACTTTTTATGAGTACACACCATGTTGTTGGACTACATGACATGTCCATGCCACCCAAGATCAGGTCATGTGCTTCTTGTTTTGTCTGTGTACCAGACCCCATGTTCATGTACTAACCCTCTGTCCATGTACTTGGGTATACATCTGTTTTCATGGATGTGTACATCAACATGGGATCCCACTCGTTTGATCCTTCACATAGGTTTCTCAACTGGGGAATGGGTATATAGTGTGTTAGAGGGCTATATGTCATGTGATCATTAACTTTTCCAAAACCCTTATCACTGCCATTGAGGGGTTACAATCCATGTGTTCATCCTTGTACACAACGTGTAATAAGTTTTCCTCCAAAAAATCAGATCCAATTATTAAGCCTCCAATTAGGATATTCTATCATAGATCCTTCCTTGAATCCATCAGGCATGAGTGAATATTTTCTTGATTCATGGTTTCCATCTGCCACTCATTGGAAATCAGGTTCACTTGTTTGATATGGTTTTTTCATTCCTTATTCAAGATAAAACTAATTCGACATTTTATTTCATAATTATAAAACATTGAAATGATCATAAAAATCTTGAAATGATCCTAGATCTATGCTCGGTTCATCAATCTAAGCCTCGATCATGATTTCATCACAAATATGGGGGGATGATTGGTCTTGGTACCGCCCAAAAAATCTGAACCAAGACCTCGAGATCCAACCGATGAATAAAGAGAAGAAAATGGGGGATAAAAGGAAAAAAGATTTAAGCATAATTGAAAAAAATTTCTTGGTCAACTATCAAGAATGATAATACTGGGGTTATAAAACAATAAAATAACTAATTAAATATGGTACATATATGAATTCTTAAGCAACAATTGTCGCATATCCAACAACAATGATTGATGCTCCCAATAAATTTAATCAAAGGGTGTAAATCACCATCTGAATTGTCTTACCTCAATTATTGATCTATCATCTTTTATGAGCATCTCTGCCAATGATTGATATGAGTTGTTGCATTCGTTGCATCCTGATCTACCCCGATCCTGTATTTTGTCACTGTCTGAGGAGATTGGACAAAGAAGGAGGAAGGAGGAGCTCTATAATTCTACCAGGGTATATAAAAATAACCCTAGATAATTCTCTAAAGAGGTATTCTTATAGAACGTTTATCTATATGAAAATTAAACAATTAATTAACTAATCAATTAATTATTCCACTAAACATACTAACAACAAGAAAAGAGTCATAATTTACTACTCTAACCCCCTTTAAGTCACTCATAGGGTAGCAAAGTCATTTTGGACCAATCCATGGTCACTGATTTATGATCTGAGTTTTCATTTAATATTTATCCCATTTAATTTAAGAATCTATTTGTGTAAAATATAAAATATAAAAAATATTTTATAATATTAATTATGGGAACACCGAGCCTCTTAATCGCATTTCATGTCAATTCCTGTCTCTAGAAACACATATATAAATATTTCAATGTCTTACAAGGGAAAAATCGGGTCTCTACATCATGCCCTATTACAATATATTCATACCTGGAAAGAAAAATTAAGGAAACTAATTAGGATACTAAGCCCGAAAATGGTTCTCTTGCTCCAAAGAACTATCTTTTATGTTCTCATGATGCCAAAACATTCGAACCAAGGGGATGGTTCATCAATGGTGGGTAATTTACCATAAATCTTCGATCACAACTAGGTTCTCTGAAATGGTTGATCCATCCCCAATTTTTCGCTCTCCCCAGTAAATGATGTGTGTGGGGTCATGAACGTATGTTCTCAGATGTGACATGTGGAATATTTCATGCACCCATTCTAGTTATGGGGGTAGTTTGATGAGGTAATAAACCTCCCAAAACCCTTGCATGACCTCAAAAGACCCGACGAACCTTGGGGACAACATGCCTCCCCAAAATAATCTCTAGAATCCTTGTAGTGTGGTTACACTTAAGAAAATGTGGTCTACCTACTTTAACTCCAAGGGCCTACAACTGCGATTTTCAAAAGATTTTTTTCTACTTTGGGCTATCCTCAACCTCTCATCGATGACCTGAACATTATCTACCACCACCTTTACTATTTATGGGCCCATAAGAGATTTCTCACTGATCTCTATCCAACACAAGGGTAACCTTTAGGTTATCCCATTTAGGGCCTCAAAATAATTCATGCCAATCATAGAGTGTTAGTTGTTGTTGTAAACAAAATATACCTAGGGAAAGTGATTCTCCCAGATTCGGCTAAAGACTAATACAAGGCCTCATCATATCTTCTAACACCAAGATATTGTGATTGATCTACCCATCAGTATATTGGTGAAAGGTTATACTCATCCTCATTTAGGACTCAAGTGACTTCTTTAGTCCTCTCTAGAAGAATTATATAAACTGCATGCCATGATTAAAGACAATAGTCGAGGGAAATCCATGAAGGCAAACAATATTCCGTACATAATAATACCACAAAATCTCCACTAAACACTTATTTTGGATTGAAAAGAAGTGAAACAACATCATTAATCAATCAAATATCACTAAGATGAAATCATAGCCTTTCGTTGTGTGCGTAATCCCTATAACAAATTCCTTTGATAACCCATCCCATTTCCACTATGGGGTCTCAAGGGGCTACAACCAACATGCTAAAACATTGTGTTCAACCTTCACTTACTGACTGGTGAGGCACCAAGGGAAAACATGGATATTCATCACCTCATTATAGAACATCGAAACTACTTTTGAAGGTATTTGTACATATTATTTACACCAGGATGAACATATAGGGGAGATGTGTGAAACTCTTTCATCACCTCCTCCTACATTGTGACTAAAATCACCGTCCATCCCTAGAAAAAGATGGTATGATTACCTCAATTATAATATCCATCTAGCGAATCCCCTATGGATGTCTTAACATGAAATACATCATAGTTGTTGTCTCTCATATGGGACTCTCTCACATGTTCAAGAAGTGGTGGAGTCAACACCATCAACTACAGAAAAGTTATACCCTCCTTCTCCACCAGTATCAACTGTAGGGAGGACAACTCCTCTGAATCCTCCTACACAAACTAAGCCTTGGACTCCCTATAAAGGAAATATACTACAATGTTTCTTGTCTATGGATTATTAACTATCTCAATGTCATAGTCATGTAGGAACCCCAACCAGTCCCACTATCTCAGGTTCATGCCTCTTTTCATGATGACATAACTCAATCTCTAATGGTATGAGTAAACCAAAAAGGGAAATCCTAGAAGGTAGTGTCTCCACATCCATCCGGTGAAGACCACCACAACCATTTCTAGGTCAAAATTATCATAGTTATACTAATGGGGTCTCAACTGCCTCGACCCGTATACAATAATTGTCTATCACTACATCAACATGCAACCTAAATCCAAAGTAATCAGAATTCATTATAAACTCCATGCCTCCATTTGGTAATCTCAACACTAGATAAATCATCATCCTTAGACTCAGATATCAAAAGTACCTATGAAACTATGTAGAGTAGGTAATTAGATTCCCTTCCCACGTTACGACTGCCAAAGGGGATGTAACTCTAGAGAAGCCTACAAGAAATATCTTTTAGTAATATGCCAATATATGAAAAATCCACACCAATGAAACACTCTTGGGTTTCTCCCAAGAAATCACTACATTGATCTTTTCTAGGTCTAGGGATAGACCATCCTTAGAAATGACATGCCCCAAAAAGTGAACATCATGAATCAAAAAGAGGAACTTTGAAAATTTTTTATAAAGCTGACGCCCTTGATGAAAATATTAGACCGTCCTTAAGTAGTCTTCATGTTCCTCCTCTAATGTAGATTATATTCTTATATCATCAATGAAGACAATAAAAAATTGGTTGAAGTATGGCTAGAAAACCCGGTTCATCAAGCCATAATCATGTCAAAGGAATTATTCATTCCAAAGGGTATCACTAGGAACTCATAGTGTCCATTGAGAGATTGGAATGAAAAACTTGTAATATCAACTTCAAAAACTCTCAACTGGTGGTATCTGGATCTAATATCGATCTTTAATAACCATCTCAAGACTCAAAAATTGTCAAAGAGGTCTTCAATTCTTGGTAATGGATACTTTTTCTTTATCGTTGCCTGATTAAGGTGATTATAATCCACCCCAAGCCACAAGATCCCATTCAAATTTTTCAAAAATAACACCGAAGCTTCCCAAGGGGACACACTGATTCTGATGAAAACATTCTCTTTGTGGTCCTTCGAAAACAACCATAAATCCCAGAACATGGTAGAATCCATTTGATATGCCACATAAGATATCAGTGCGGCATTGATATGAAATTCTACGCCAAACTCTATATCTCTCCTTAGAGGTAGTCCCAGAACATCCTTATGGAAGACGTCTATATAATCCTCCAAAACTGAAGAAACCTAGATGCATGAAGATATAGTTGTACTAAAGTCTATGCTTTACAACTAATGGGTGATGGACTACAACCTCAATCTTGAAAAACCCACTTTCTAAGCCATGAGATACCTCTCTCCAGAAAGGAGAATCCCATCCCATCAGTTCATAGGAATCCAAATTTTTTCTGGTGATAGTTAATCTGGGCTCAAATCATAGACAACCAATCCATACCAAATACGAAATAATAGTGTTACATAGTGATGAATGCAAGGTCCCATGTGAACCTCTCACCAAAAAGAGAAATCTCACACTACTTGCATATGAAATATACATAAGAATAATTCCCTCTAGAAACCATAAGATGAAGCTATTGGGCCAGTTCCTCAACCGGGAGCTCCATCTCTCACACCATGAGTATAGAGATAAATGAATTACTATAACCTATGTCTAATAATACTAAATAAAGATTACAATAAACATATATCATACATATAATCATCTCATGTGCTACAAGATCATAACCCTCCAAAGCCTGCAGCTATCTGTGGCCATGACCACCAGGTCCCTGAGCCTGATGCTTGCTATCAGATGGCGGTGGTGTAAGGATCTCATAAAATTATCCAACACCCATAGCTCATCCTACTCCCCTACTATATCATCCTCCCTAGTTACCACACTATCCTCAACTATGAGATCTCTAATCAGGACACTTCCTCTTCCATGGAGGTTCATTAGCTATCTTGTTGTGCTGCTCGACACATCTAGTTTGGTAGTCTCGCACTAAGTTTCATTGACCATAACAAGTAAATCACCTCCCCTCTTCAGGCTACCCTAGTGCTCTATGATACCTCTTACAACATGCTCAATTCTAATTAGGGGGAGGTATCTGGCATTAAGATTCTTTCACTCAACATCTACTAGATTTTATAGATGGGTCTGCTATGTGGATCCCACTACCATCTCTATCTATCTAGAGTCCCCCTAAAAGAAACATCCCTATCACTATTTCGAACTCCAGAACCTCGGTATGGGTGGGGATACACAAGGGAACCAAGCTAGAACATATCTCTTTGTGGAGTCCCTTCTCCAACATCCATGTTCATAATTAGACATCCCAAATCATATCAGGAGAGTACTTCATAAGGACTATGAAACTCACTTTACACTCATCAACTATCATCCCTCCCTGATGCATATTTATAAGCTCCTAGATCTGAACTAAGCACATGTAGTATGGGTAGCACTCCTCATAGAATAGGTGATGGAAGTTGATCCACATGAGTGTTGACTCATTATGAATATGTGTAACAAGACCTCACTAGTGCCGAACTACTTCGTGGAAAAGTCTAGCTTCCAGTGAAATCACCTGATCCATCGACGTCCAAACCAGCCTGATGATACAAACCAATGACTCTATACAATCCTCTATTTCCTAAGGATCTGGCTCACCATGGAACCTCAATTGCCTCAAGCGCTTGAACTCGCAGAGCATTCTAAACCTTTGTGTTCCCTTATTCATCTATTCTGAAATAATTTGCTTCTCAACAGGTGTATGAGTTGCTACCTACCCTTCTAGAGGAAGGGGGTCACGAGATGGAACCTGTATTGTGGCCTCATTAATCATAAAATATTCATCCTGATCTAGATCTATTATCCTTGCTAGCTGTCATCAGAGATTCATCCTATGTTTTTTCATGACGTACCATAGTATGATGATCACACACACACACACACACACACACATATATATGTAACAAAAATGGGGAGATAACTCAAGAAGGATAGTCCAAGTCTCAATCTTATATGATGCATGTACCATTAAACATTGCAACCAATTCCTTGGTATAATGATTCCAAAAGTAGATATTTAAGGACTTGGTGAATGGATACATTGGCCTCCCGCACCATCACAGGACTCTATAGCCTAATATCCACACTTGATACACTTTGAAACTATTTACCTAAACCCATACAATTCTACTTAAGGGGACTAGTCCAAACAACTTCAGAAGGAATGAACATTCTCTTATACCAATATGTCATGACCTGACCCAAGACTAGGATTGATACGAAACTACCCCAAGCCCGCCTCTATATTCTAGGGGGTGGAGACAAATTCAAAAGGCGTGATGCAATCATAAATTTCTTTTCCTAAGTACATGTATGCACACACACATCCATATTAGTGAATAAGTGGATAGGGAAATATTAAAATATCCAACACAACTATAAATTAAACCAAGCATTCATAACCTCTAAGGTGTAAAAGAGTACGATACTGAAAACTAAAAAATAAATGGGAAAAATACACACCCAACCGGATATATGTCCCAACCATATGAAACTGGGGATGTAAACTGCATAGAGATTTCAAATCATAAATCTGAAGCTACGACCACCGTATTCCATCAAAATCACCTAGTACCCCTTAGATACCCTGAAGTCATCATTGGCCTTTCCATCTTCCACATAATACATGAAATGTGCGGGAAAATCCCATGAAAGGGTGATTATATACGTACCCAGTAGGACAATACAATAGATGAAGGAATATCTGTAAGAGATACAACCGGAACAGAAAGACAGTTGGTGTAAGATATAATAAAAAAGAACAGCTCAACCCAAACCAAGCACGAATGTAACCTTATCCAAACACAATGGGTATCAACATGGTGAGTAGATGAACTAAACGTCCAGTATCCACCACATATATAAGAAGAGTATAATCATCTAAATAATAGAATAAAAACATAGAAATCAAGTGGCATAACACACATATACTCACCTCTCCTAGAAAGAGAGAAACAAAATAAAAGATGTGGATACAAAAGAATAATACATATATATAAATATTCAATCAAATTAATCCCAAAAAATAGTGTATTGGGATCTCAATCTCATATCTCATCCAATGAAGAAGAGTATTTATAGTTCCAAAAATCAAACAGTGTTTCCCAAAATCTCACACATCTTCCAAAAATTGACCATGCAAGTCAAGATACGCCTCATCATGGTGTCACACAGTCATGTGGGCACAAAATCAAAGTAGAGAACCCATACCCTAGTATGTTAGGGGGTTCCACTCTGTAAGTTTACATAGAGGACCCGTGCCAATGTCGATGGGGTGTTCGACTATAGTGTGACAAGGACTCACATCCTATGATAATAATGGGGTTCGACTTGGTAAGGTGTAGGTCATACACCCTTGTTGATGGGGGGTTCCACTCTAAAGGTCTAGGACCCATGACCTGGTATGATTGGGGGGGTTCAACTCCAGTAATCGAGGACCCATGCCCTAATACGTTAGGGGGTTATAAATGGAAGGTTTTTGTATAGGATTTGTCCCCATGATGATGGGGGGTTCCACTATAGTGGTCAAGGAACCACGCCCTAGTACTTTAGGGGGGGGGGGGTTCCACTCTAATCATTAAGGACTCATGCCCTTTCTGATAGGTAGTTACACTATGAATAATTCCTTGTTGATCCTGCCTGATTACTTCCATCGTCGAGTGTTTTCTTAGTATGCACCATTCCAAGAACATTTCACACCATATCTTGAAAGCCACAGCCAAGGGTACCATCATGTTATATGTGAAATAACACTCAAGATATGATACTTGTGAGTAAAAATTCTTATTCAAATAGAGGATATATGGAACCATCAAGTTTCTTAAAATGTGAATTAGGGGTACATGGTGTGTGAGGGGACTCAGACTGCATGTGGTCATGATCCACCATTTGTATATATCCCTTGTTGGGAAATAGATCTAGATCATTTAGGAGTACACACTATGTGGGTGGACTACACTATGTGTCTAAGATATCGAGGACCAGGTTGTGTCCTTATGGCCATGTCCATATACCAAACCCCTGTCAGTGTACTTACATTGTGTCCATGTACTCGAGTACATGGTCGCGTACTTCCACATGGGATATCACCCATGTGATCCTCCACATGGGATATCACCCATGTGATCCTCCACATGGGATATCACCCATGTGATCCTCCACATGGGTTTCCCATATAGGGATGGGATACATAGTGTGTTTCAGGGCTACACATAGTGTCTTCATTTACTTTTACAAAATCCTATTTGTCACTGTTAAGGGGCTACACCTACTGTGTTCATCCTTGTACATAACGTGTAGTCAGGTTTTCTATAGAAATATAGATATGATATTTTTGAATTGAATTATTTTGTTCACCCATATATCCAGTCTTGAATCTGTCCATGACGAGTGGATATATCCATGATTTCTAGGTTTTGGTTGTCACTCACTTAAAATTAGCTCCACTTGTTCTTTGGGGTACACCTATTCCTTCTTTGTGAGGAAAATACTTCCATATTTGATTTCATAATCATAAAACATAGAAATGATCACCCAAATCTAGAAATGATCCTAGATCTATTCTTGGTTCATCAATACATCCCTCATTTGTGATTTTGTCATGAATATGGGTGTCCGATCGGGCTCGGTACTACATAGAAAAGTCGAACAGGGACCACAGGGTCCAAACAATGAAGAAAACAAATCAAATGAGGGGGAAATAAAAAAATTGAAGGATTAAGCATCATTGGACAAGATTTATTGAACAACGATCAAGAATAGGCAAACCAGGGTTATAAAACAATGAGATTTCCAATTAAATCTGATATGTAGGCACATGAGTTAGCCACAGTTTGCAATAATCCAAGAACTGGGATCGATCTTCTCAATAAATTTAATCTAGGGGTATAAATAACCAATTGAAAAATCCTAGCATGATTATGGATAGATATTTGTCGAATAGAACATCCTCAAATGTTTGATATTTGTAATTGTGTTTGCTACATCCTAAACTTCTCTAATACTGATTTTTTTCATCATCCGAGGTGGTTCGCCAATGAAAGAGGAAGGTGGAGTTCTATAATTCTCATAGGGTTTATCAAGCTAACCCTAGAGAATTATCCAAGTATATATTCTTATATAACATTTAACTATGTCAAAAATGAAATAAATAAATAATTAATCAATTAATTATTCCACTGAACGTACAACCAACGAGCGAGGAGTCTGAATGCCCCACACCGACCCCATTTCGGTTATAACTATAGTAAAAAAAACAATCTAGAATCATCCATGGTCTCAGATTTTTGACCTGAGCTTCCATTTAATAGTTATCCCATTTTCTTTAATAAACCAAGTGCTCATTATATAAAATATATTTAATATTTTTATAAAATAAAATTTGGGCATACTGGACCATGAAATCGAACGTTGTCTTAGTGCCTCGCTATAGATGTATATATGGAAGTATTTCAAAATCATACAAGTCATAAAATAGGTCACTACAATGTTAATTAGGTTTTTAATTTTGTTTTTTAATATTAATAAATAATTTTATAAGTTTATAAATATTAATCAATATAATGTTATGCTTTGTATAAATTTACTTTTTATGTTTATAATTATATATATAATTTGAAAATTTATATTTTATTAAAAATCATATAGTATATCATATTATACTATTATAATTATAATATATAATTTTATGTATTATTTATATTTTTATACTTTTATATGTTTATAAATTTGTATAATTTTATGAATTTATTATTTTACTATTTTATAAAACCATGTACTTTTTTAAATAATGTGTACTTCTATAAAATTTTTATATCTTTAAAACATTATATACTTTTATGAATTTATATACATTTTTAAAATAGGAATAATTGTAAAAAATATATATTATTTTATATATTTTATATATTTATATATTTATATATTTATATATTTTTTACATGTTTATTCTTTTATTTACAAGTATAAATACATATAAATTTATAATTTATACTTTTATACATGTATACTTTTATGAATATTTCAATACATTTATACCTTTATAAATTAAATTATAAAACTATATACTATTATAAAGTATATATATATATATTATATTTACAAATATATATACTTTTACACGTTTAAATACTTTTATAAATTTATATTCAATTATAAATTATATGAATTTACACTCTTTCAAATTATATATACCATTATACTTAAATATATGTTTTCAACTTTATATAATTGTATAAATTTATATAAATTTGTAATTTATACCCAAATAAATTTATTAATTTTTCAATTTTTACATAATTTTAGAGTTTTATAATTTTTTTAAATCATAATTTTATAATTTAATAATTTTATTTACTTTTATAAATTATCTATACTTTTATAAATTATATAAACTTTTATAAATTATAAATATTTTTTATACTTTTATAAATTATATACTATATACCTTAAAACCATTATAAATAATATATACTTTGACTATTAAAAAATATAACAATATATATACTTTTAACTATCTATAAATATTTTAATCTATATAATTTAAACTATTTATAGATATATATAATTTTATAAATTATATACAATATAATTTTATAAATATATTAAATTAAATACTTTTGTAGTAAGTTTATTTTTTTCAAAAAATTCAGCTAGATAATTTAAATTTATTTTGATTTTTTTAGTATTATATTTTGGAAATCATAATGGAAAAAAGTTGGATGTATGAATTTAATCAATTGTTGAATGATATTCAAGATAAGATTAAAATATTTTTAGATTTAACCTTTATCAATTCATTTGAGGGGTTTCATATTACATAATCACGTTATAATTTCATCATCAACCCATGGTTAAATCATTGAGATGTATATTATTGTATCACTATAGTTTGATTACAAACCAACTACATGGCATAGAAATATAATAGAGAAATTTCTTGACAACCAAAAACTATTAAAAGACCTGATATATATGGTCTGGAACATATAATATTTGATTGATTTCATTTTTTTGTTAACATGAGAATAAACCAATGAATAAATCTAAATTAACTAATTGAAATAATATCTCATTTATAATAAATAATATATAGAATAATGAATTGTATAAATTTAAGATGTGTATGGAGGATGATAAGACACTGATGCTTCTTATATGTGTCAAGATGAAAATACATGAATGCATGATGTGTTTATTTCATTGGGAAATGATGTATGGATTTAATAATATTGGGTTTAAATAACTATTTTAATTTTTGAAGGACATGCTTTATGATAGTTCAAGCATTCTAAAAATTGATTATGAGGCATCAAAAGTTAACTAACTAGATAAGATTTTGAGTGAATAAAATAATGCCATCCCAGTGATTGTATTCTATTTTGGAATAAAAATTAATCATTAAATGATTTTACGATTGTGGTTCATGTATATAGAGGATAAATAAATATAGAATACTATCTTAGTTTCCCTATAAAGTTATGTGTCACTTCACATTGATAGAGATTCTATATAGAAGTTTTTATAAGAAAAAATGTTATAAGAATTGTTATCAAATATAAAATGAAATTAAACCAGTTATCATTTGGTGAACCCAAAAAATAGATATCCATGCCAATATTTTACTAAATATAATATTGAATTTAAATTTCAGATATGTAATGTCGTACTGGGGTTTTCATTTCATTGTTTTAATCAATTTGGATAAACTAATACATCATAGAACACATGGCCCCTATTCATTTGTATATATAAATGTTCTCCATTTATGTACATGAAAAATCCATATAATTTCATAACTATATTTATTTTTGGGATTAATGATGATGGGAATGATATATATGTTTATATGAAAACAATAATATCACAATTTAAATGGTTGTCGACTGTGAGTGTTCCCATGTATGATTATTTATGTAACTATTCATTTCAAATGTGTGATACTATTATGTGTATTATAAGTGATTTTCATACCCATGTAATGATGTAAATTTGGAGAATATAGGGAAAACATCTTGTGTAATATGGGAAAAAATATTCAATTAATAATAATGAGACATCGATAGGGATTTAGTTTCATGGGATATCGTCATTTCCTATCAATGATAAATTCTCTAAAGAAATGGTCAATTCCATTTTGATAATATTTTTAACAAAGATAAACTAACTTCATGTATAATGCTAATTGAATTCATTGAAGATATTTCATTAATTAATATTTATGGAAAAAAACATATTTATGAAATAAAGAGCCGATGTACACACATAGATACCCACTTCAATTGGAGGGAAATAGTATATTCAATGATTTACCATATTGATCATTGAATCTATTATGATTTTCTTATATATGATTTATATTGAAATATATATGTGTGTATATATATATATATGATATTTTATTTCAATAATCCTAGATATCAAGGAAATGAGGATCACTTAAGATAATATCAAGTCATTTGGATTCTGGTATTATGAAACAACTTCATCCCATGTTAATAGGTGCAAAAAGTGATCAGTTCCTTATGCATGTTACATGATTAAATATATTGTGGGGAATTAATTAATTTATGTGTTAGTGAGGCACAATGTTTTAGAAGGATAATTTGTTAATATAACTAAATGAGTTATTTCTATAGGGTTGATGTTAGAATTCCTAAAATTGCATGACTAATAAACTATGTTACATGAGATGCTTCCAGTTACCATTTTACACATCATGATAGACAATTTAAGGGACACCATTATTCATTTGTGTTAATTATATAGAGATATTTGTTCTAAATTATTAACTAATAACAATGTGAAGAAAATATAACCAAATTCATTGATCATTATTTTTGAATCAAAAAACATATTTCCACCATCATTCTTCACATGCATGTTTCATCATACAATAATCCTTCAGATAAAATTTCTTTTTTGAGTTCCATTTATTATTATTGGATTGACCCCACTAAAATAATGATATAAAATATTAATTATAATGTTACAAATAAGAAATATCTTGATGGATGTACTGTTAAATCTTATTTAGCCTAATAGTGCATTAATATGTGCTATAATAGACCAATGATAAAAGATTAAGAGAACTATGATTAAATTGAGAAAATAATTCAATCAATTATATATCCAATGGAATTATTGGGTTTTATGAATTAACTAAATTTATCCTTGAGGAGTGAGAGAAGGTGTTTCATATAGTGTTTCTTAATTCTTATTTTGTATATTGATATATCATGTATGATCAAATATGATTTATAATAAATTAATTTTGTATTAAATTTATATTGTTAACTTATCAATCTAAAATGTTATTGGAATCACAGGTAAATTAAAAATATATTGATCCATTATTAACCACTCAAAAAGAGAGATAAGGTGATTTAATAGAATTTACCTACATGTTTTAAATCTTACATATGTCCATAAATTTTATAACTTCTTAATGTAATCATTTTTAATTATATTAATGAAACAATAATATATATTATGTTGATGTTTTACCGAGTAGTGTTGTATCTCATGAAATTATAAAACAACCATTCAATACTAATACAGTGTTATGTGAGTGTAAATAAATTATGGAAAATGGATACATGTTAATTATTGATAATTGTTTGGTAAACCTAATAACAAAAAATGAGGTTGTGAAATTAAGTCATGAATTTATTTTATGCAACAATAAGTGATTGGAAACCATGTTTAACTGATGCATCATCTTATATAGTAGTATAGAGAATAATTATATTAGATTATTACTCTAATTTTTTGTTGTTAGGAAATAATAAGTAGAGGTTTTGTAGTGATTTAATATCTTGTTTCATCCCTAAAATTTGGAATATCTTTGTAATTAAATTTTGAATATATTATTTTAAATATATAGTTTTTAAGTATAAAAGATGATTTTTTGTTTCCATTTTATCATATGTTTGGTCTCAAAAGGGTTTATAGAGTTGGTTTCATAGTATAAAGGCATGTTTGGTAACTATGAAAATATATTTGTTATTCAATAGATATGTTTTCCATTATGAAATTTACAATAAGCTAGAATAAAAGTATTTTAGTGAATTTCATATTGTTTTACTTTTTTATAAATATATATAATTTGTTTTATGGGTTCTATATTTTTTTATTTAGGGTTATGTTTAATAAAAAAATTTAATGAAAAAAGTGTTGAAAATATATTATACTAAGTGTATCATGTATTTGTGTGTGTGTATATTTTTATAATTTTAATCATAACATGTATTTTTAATTACTAATTTATTATTTTAAAATGTATTTTTTATTTTTTATACCCTATGTAAAAAAATATATTTTATATAAATATAAATATATATAATTATATATATTGATGAATTTTAATGAGTTTCAAAAAAGTTGCGAGTACAAATTTTTTGTTCATTTTTTAATGAGAATCATTATTTGTGTGTATTAAAACGAATTTTGAAGTTTATATTTACTTAATAATGGTTGTTTCAAATAAAATTGATACTGTATTTTTTTTATTTGAATATTCTTAGAGGATTTTTCATATAACTATATTGATAAATATATCACCCTATAGCCAAAGTTTTGAAAACTATTTCTATAAACTTCAAATATTCATGGAATTAAAAAAACTAGAACTATATCATATCAGTTGTCATGGTTATAAAAAAATGACAAGATATTCACTCTAGACACAAAAATAATGGTTTTAATGAAAAATCATTATATATGTTCCATAATCATGGTTTTTTTCAAACATGACTATAGTATTATCCTAACAGAACCACCATCTATGGTTACTTAAATTGTCCATATACCTTATTGATATGGTTTTATCACATACGACATCAAAATTAATATGTAGTAGAGATATTCCCACTTATGAATAAATCACATATATTCTTCCTATCTCTTTCTTTATTATGAATGTCACACCACTACTACAAAAACATGCAAGGGAAGTACCCCCTTATATCAGCGCTAAGAAAAACCACTGATAAAGGTTACTCTTTATCAGCGTAAAAATGTTAGATCTGATACAAGGATTCTTTATCAGCACTATATCAGCGGTAGAAAAGTGCTGATAAAGAATCCCTGTATCAGTGCTAAAAGTTTAGTACTGATATAGGAAGGATTTATCAGCGCATTTGTAGTGCTGATAAAGAGTACCACTATCAGGGATAAAAAAGCGCTGATAAAGGATACCTTTATCAGTGCTAAAATGTTAGCGATGATAAACGTAGTCTTTATCAGTGATTTTTTAGCACTGATAAAACCTTAGTCCCTTTTTTATAGAGTCGGTCACACAGTGCCCTCGTTTTATCGCGACTTAAATCTCTCGTGGTACTGGAACTCTGGAACTCCCCTCTGTCGCCCGTTGAGTTCGCATTGCCGGACCTCCGCCACCCTAACATCTCATTGTCGGACCTCCGTCACCCGCTGTGTTCATGTTGTTGGACCTCCACCACCCTCGATCTTCAGTTTTCCGGACCTCCGCCGCCCGCAACGCCCTCGAGCTTCGGTTTTCTAGACCTCCCTTTAAGGCATGTTTTCCAAATCATTTTTTAATATTGTTCTCCTCTCTGATCACACATAATCATAAGTTTATTTGGCATGATAGATTTAATATATATTTTAGATTGTGATGGTTGTAGGCTACATGATTCATCCTTTTCTGGAAACCTATGGATGTTTTAGGTTATTTCCATTTAAAATCCCTTATGTTTCCTTCCATGGTTGTCTTATTTTGGTGGGTGTTCAAGACCATTAAGGTGGTTATTATTCCTTATTGTCCTCTGATTCACAACTTCTTGTTTAGAGCCTAATATTGATGTGTTGGGTGGTCTATCTTTTAAGAGATTAGTATTCCATATTTGTGCAAAAACCATTTTATATGATCTATTTATGGTTGGACATAGATCGGATTTTGGTATGTACTCAAATGACTAGGATTATGAAGTCTCTTGAGGGACCAGGCACTGGGAGGTGTTGGTGTCTACTTCAATGAGACCATCGATGGGTGACACTCTATAGTGGGAATTCAAGGTTTCCATCGAGTACTTGATTGAGGAATAAATTATTTTTAGTTTTTTACTTTCTTGTTGATGGTTGAATCATTTATGGATATTGATTGTGTTATTTCATTTGGATTAATTGGTATCTTTTGTGTGTACCTTTCATTAGGTTTTGAATTATTCTCTTAGTGGTTCTTCATGGTTAGTGGTTGTAGTCTCTTATTTGGGTGAAGGGATGTGTTCTTAGTATATTTCCATCTTATGTCCCACCATTTTAGTGAAAATTTAAATGGTTTGGTGACCTATTCTTGGTCTCTGGACATTATTGGCATTTTCTCTCCTCTTAGTGATGTAGACGTGTCAT
The DNA here is from genome assembly GCA_963277665.1 of Viscum album. Taxonomy (NCBI): domain Eukaryota; kingdom Viridiplantae; phylum Streptophyta; class Magnoliopsida; order Santalales; family Viscaceae; genus Viscum; species Viscum album. Next base: position 1,941,841,288 of record OY728119.1, on the reverse strand, counting down.
TTGGAGATGTATGATGTTCTTGGAGGATATACATTAAGGGTTCTTAGGAATATTGGTTATCTGTTCATTTTAATTTTTTTTATAGTGGTCCTCTATTCGGTGAATCTTCCTATATTTTGTGAATTGTCCGCATAATAATTATTGTGTGGAATTTATTTTTGTCTCATCATTTTCTATCATTCGTACTAGAATATTTTTTCAGATAAAAAGAGGAACGATGGGGAGAATTGTAACGTCTCGGTATCTCTTTCATCAAAGCAATGATCTTTGATTTTTTCTGGGTTTCTTGAGGGGTCATAGGATGTCCCAGACTTTCATAGAAGGTGTGGACATGAACATGTAGGTCACAAAGCATCATGTGATCCACCGAATGTGTAACACCCGAGACCTTTATGAGAAATATTTTTGTTTTTATAAATCATAAAAGTAATCTTTCACTACACACAACACTAGCTTGGCTTGCATTACATGCAAACGCGACCTTCCCCGATAGCTTGCATCGTACGCAATACCGAGTTTCACTAAACAATGATATGCTATTAAAATATTATTAAAACTAGCCATTATGAATTGTAATAACAAATTTTTGAAATTTTATAAATTTTATTTTTCAAAATGGACTTCATTTTTGGATTCGGAATATCAAAATTAGCCTAGGGTGAAATTTTGGTATTTTTCTGAAAACATTCAATTTTGGATGAATAGTGAAACCACTAAGTGGTAGTTAAAAAACTGATTTTTTCATAAAACTTAATTTTACCGCTTCTGTGAGTGGAATTTCAAAAATCCCAGAGACACGGTTGATGTTAGTAAGTAAAATGTGGTTCAATAAGATGAAAATAATTTTTGGTGAATAGTAACTTTTTACTTTTATTTACCACAGTTAAAAGTAAATAGGGTAATTAAGGGTAAAAATGATATTATTATTACCCTAACACATGTCCTAATTCTATTGGATAAGTGTAATTCGACCAAAAACAAACTTAGGAATAAAATATGACCATTTAGGCCCACTTGGATTAGATTAGGACATTTATTATTAATTTATTTAAAGAAGGGTTAAAATAGTTAAAATCAAAGTTTAATAAGTAACTAATTTTTAATATAAGGTTATACATAAGATAAATTCGACTATAAATATTCATTAGAAATATAAAATGATTTCCTACATAATGGTATTTTATTTGTAATTTTTAGACATTAAATAATTTAATTTATTTATGACACAAAGATGATGCAGTAATTATCTTATTAATGAAATATTGACATAGTTGATGTAATAAATACCAAAATAAATGTAATTTGAGACTTTTTATGAATTCCACTAATTTTATAGGTTAATATGACATGTTAGTATTTATTTAATTAACTTTTTTCTAACTAATCATTCTGTTATGAGTTTCACAAAAATCAATTACTTAATAGTGTTAAAATTGACATAAAATAGTTTAAAAAAAATATTATATTATTAATTGTTATTTTATTCCTAAAAATATAAGGTTCGGCAAAATGACTTAGATAAGGTTATATATATTAATAATAACCAACTTCGGGTTTTTTTGGCTGCTTATTGTAAGTTTATTAACCTTATAGTATAAGAACAAAAGAAGACATGGTAAAAGTAAAATTATTTAACTTAATGTTAAATATAAATGATAAGGTTAAAATAGGAACCTAAACTTGTCTAAATTATATTTTATGAGAGGATTTCGATCCATCCCCACCTTATCTTCGAAATAAATCAATTTGGAGCTATTTAAAACCGAACTTGACTTTATAATAAAATAATATTTTTAGTTTTTCCAAAGAAGGCCCTCTCCTCCCTTATAAAAGGGCACCTCCTTCCCCTCCTCCTCACACCACTTTGAGCCTTCAAGCTCGGCCAAACCCTGCCATTTTCTCCTCTCCACTTCCCTAGAGACATCCTAGAGGTCCTGGTCTTCTTTAAAGACCAATTTTAGTTCCCTAAAAGGATGTCTCAAAGAAGCACTTCAAAGAAGAGGTAATGCCTGTTACCGATTCTTTCATCTTTATTTCTTCTTCCACTTCTTCTTCTTTAGTTGTTTAGTAATAAAATCAGTATCACTCATATACTGATATATTATTATAAGTATTAAACAACCCTATTTAACAATCTATCCATCCTATGGAAAATGAAATCACCGCGTGTGCGTACGTACGTAGTACCGTCTCCACGCTGTGGTGTAATCTATTTTCCACCACCACCTTACTTGGATGGGTATAATGGTGTAAATAATGACTATATCTGATTATTGTAATGTGATATTGATTCTGAAATAGTATACATACACTCCAATATAATTCCATGATCATGGGAACGATATCATCGCTCGTGCGTACGTACGGAATACCGTCTCCACGATGTGATGCGACTCGTTCTACATGATATTCATTGCATAATGATTATATAAATGAATTGAATGAATTAATATGAGATATAATACACTAATAACATTATGTAAATTAGGTATCTATAACCTAAAGAGAAGAATAATAATTTATTATACAAAACACGCATAAGAACAAAAAGTAATAAACACCCGAATAACAAGTTGTAATGAAATATTACTAATAAGAAGCTAAGAATATGACCATATGTGATATCATAACAATGAGTATGATTCTGGAATAAGTCAATAACATTATTTAAATCATTATACAAGAGGTTTGGACTCGTACAAAGCATATCGTACCTAAGGTAATGGAAAATATCACAATCTCATTTCTATCCGAGATTGTTTATACTTTGAAATTTACTGGGGTGTATTTTATCATCCACATCCATGTTTCTTCAATATGTAATATTATTTCCATCCACCTAAAATTTTTTAAATCCAATTTTACCCTTTGGTGAGTTTTTAGTAAAATATATGAAAGGAATATTTTGTCGTTTTTCGTACGAGGTACTTTTTTGACTTTTCTGACAAAAGTACGAGAATAATGTTTTTTTAACTTATACGGCATGAATGGATTTTTAAAACATTATTTACAAGAAGAATGATTTACAAGTTTTCATGTTTATTTGTAATAAACTTCTTTTAGTTTAGAATTGTATGACTTGTTAACAAAGGAAAAGTGTTTTTGAAGTAGAAAGGATATTTTCCTCAAGAATGAATTTCAAGAGTTTTATCAAAATTATTTTCCATCTAAGATAATATAGGGTTATGTGTTTATCCCTATTATTACATGGATTTGATTATGTTGTGATGGAAATATTTTTACGAATTCCTTTATATTATATGAATTGATTTATGATGTCACGATGTTTAATATTCCCATTTTTATTACATGGGTTATGATATGATGTATGGTTTATGATTTTGTGGCACACATGAGAATGGTATCATTATGAGATGGGTGGGACCTATATCTACCTCCAATGCATTGGGTAATGATTTTATATCTCATGAGATAGACATGGCTGGAACGGCAGGTTAAACTGGTTCAGTGAAACAGGACTGAAACAAGGAGTGAACTCGGTTCAGAAATGGAATTTGTCCACTAAGATAGTCTTGGCAATGAGTCTTGACTAATAAGAAATGATTCTCTATAATTATGTGTTTATGACAAAAAGTTTCATGTTTTAAGTTATGATTATTGGGATTACATTTCACTACTATGATTTATCCCATGTTATGAAATTATGATTTCTTTTGCAGGTTAAGATTTCCAAAAGTTATGTTATTATGTATATTATGTGATTGATATTTCTTTTGTTTACCCTTAATGAGCATTTGATCTCACCCTTTTGTATGTTTTCTTTCCCCAGGTCAGGAAGAAGGTTATTAAGTAATATATGTCAAAAGGGACTATAGATATGATGAAATAAATGGGAGACAGTGTAGATGCTTTATGAACCGGTTGTTTATGTTTCCCAGTTTCTAAAGACACTATACCTATACGGTCCTTTCCTGGTTTTGTTATATGTTGTAATAAGTGTGCTTCAATTCTGAAGTAATAACAATGTATGTAAAGTATGGGTTGCTACAGTTGGTATCAGAGGAAAGGTATAGTCATCCTTTGGAAACTAGGATGTGAAAGCCTTAATAAGAATCCTAAGGATAAGTCTAAGCATAGAACACAATCTTAGTGTTTTAGAAATGTCCATGAATAACCTTGGATAATACCTTAAGTGTGAAATTTTATTCTTGAATATGTGGTTTTCCTATTATAATTAGTGTTGCTCACACTATTCTTCTTGGTTTTAGTCAATGGCTAGAACCCGAAGGAACCGTGTTAATGCGAAATGCGACGGGAAATTCAATGATTGTTCCCCTGAGAAACCAAACGTTATGGGAGCTGGAATGAAAAATCTTGTAGCCATGCTCACACAACTTTCTCAAGCTATGAATCATGTAGGTCTTCCAAACGAGCAAAGGAAGGAGCAACATTCTGTTTAATCCTTCATGAGACAGCGTCCACCTTCATTCAGCGGGTCTACTGATCCATTAGTTTCTGAACAATGGATTAGTACTACTGAAAAGATATTTTCAGTTCTTCAATGTTCTGACCATGATAAAGTCATCTTAGCAGTGTATCGTTTCGAAGGTGATGCTAATCAATGGTGGAATCTTATTAAGAATACGAGGAAAAGGGATGAAATTGAGTCCATGGAATGGGACGAGTTCAAGAACTTATTTTTCAATAAGTACTTCCCTCGTATTCTCCGAAAAAAATGGAGAAAGAGTTTCTTGAACTGAAGCAAAAGGATAATGAATCTGTTGGTACCTATGAAGCAAATTTTACAAGACTTGCAAGGTATGCTTCTGGTATTATTATCCAACATGAGATTAAGATCGATCGAATCTTTAGTGTCTTAAAACCAAGTCTTCGAAGGGCGTTAGCCATAAGGGACTTCAATAGCTATGAGGAAATCGTTCGATGTGCTCTCATAGTCGATATGGAGGTTGGAGTAACCCATTAGTCATATGGGTTTGATAAGAAGAGGAAAATGGAATTCAAAGGAAAATCTAAAGAGCACACTGAAAAGAAGATGGGCTTTCCCTTATGCTTAAAGTGTGGAAAGAAACATGGAGGGAGTTGTCCTAAAGGGAAAAGTAAATATTTCAAATGTGGAAAGGAAGGTCATAGGGAATTTGAATGCTGCAATGATGGGAAGAAGATGTCTAATGATGAAAACAAAGGAAGGGATACACAGAATGAACCTAATACACTTCAATGTTTCAAGTGCAAGGAGAAGGGGAATTATGCCAATCAATGCCAAAATCCAAGGGTTGATGATGATGGTTGACGTCAACAAACTCTTAAGGCTAAAGATAAAGGAAAGTCACATGCAATTTCTATCAGCGATCTGGAGTACGATAACGATGTGGTGAAAGGTACACTTACCATCCACTGTAAAGTAGAAAATGTTTTATTTGATTCTGGATCCACCCACTCTTTTATTTTTGAAGAATTTTATAAGGATATCACCGTATTACCTCAACAATTAGATGTTCAGTTAGCTGTGACAACCCCTAATGGCACAACAGTCGCATCCAATGTTTATAATTCTTCTCCGATCGAAGTTTGTGGGAAAGTGCTTCCTGTAAATCTTGTGATCCTTCCTATAGTGGATTTTGATGTGATTCTTGACATGGATTGACTTTCTTTATATGGATCTCATATCAAATTCCAATGAAGGGAAGTCACATTTCATATTCTAGATCAATCTATGATCATCTATCAATGCAAGGATGAACATAACCTTACAGTGGAAATTTATTCCATCTTATGGGTCTTGATTCCACTAAATGAAGGTTATTTATCTCAAATGGTTGGTGAGAAACTCACGATTAAGAATATTCCCATTGTATGGGAGTTTGATAATGTCTTTCCAGAGGAATTACCGGGTCTTCCACCAAATCGTGAAGTTGAGTTTTCAATAGAACTCGTACCGGGTGATTTGCCTATTTAAAAGACACCTTATAGAATGGACCCAATTGAGTTGCAGGAATTGAAGAAGCAACTCCAAGAGAATCTTGATAAGGGGTTTATACGCCCTAGTGCGTCACCTTGGGGAGCACCTGTTCTGTTTGTTAAAAAGATAGATGGATCAATGAGACTCTGCATTGATTATCGAGAACTTAACAAGATCACTATCAACAACAAATATCCTCTCCGGCGCATTGATGACCTACTTGAACAACTACACGGAGCTCAATATTTTTCCAAGATTGATCTTCGTTCATGGTATCATCAATTAAGGGTCAAAATGGAGGATATACCAAAGACGTCTTTCCGTACAATGTATGGACACTATGAATTTATAGTGATGCCATTTGGTCTTACTAATGCCCCTACTATCTTCATGGATCTGATGAATAGAGTCTTTAGAGACTATCTTGATCAGTTTGTGGTAGTCTTTATAGACGATATTCTTGTCTATTCAAAGAGAAAGGAAGAAGATGAATATCACTTGAGAATTATATTGAAGACCCTGAGAAAGGAGAAGCTTTATGCCAAATTTACCAGGTGTGAATTTTGGCTTCAAAAAGTTTCATTTTTGGGTCACATAATCTCAAAAGAGGGGATATCTATGGATCCAGCAAAAACAGAGGTTATCGAAAGATGGTCGAGACCAACAATAGTAACTGAGATCTGAAGTTTTCTTGGTTTGGTTTGATATTATCGACGTTTTGTGAAATATTTTTCACGATTATCTAATCCACTCAGCAAGTTGACTCGGAAAGGAGTTAAGTTTGTTTGGATGGAGGAATGTGAAGAGAATTTCAAGGAGTTGAAAATAAGGTTGTCCAGTGCACCTATGCTCACACTGCCTTGTAGTAGAGAGAGGTTTGTGATCTACAGTGATGCATCCAAGAAGGGATTGGGGCGTGTTCTTATGAAAAATTATATGGTGAGAGCTTATGCCTCACGACAATTGAAAATACATGAGAAAAATTACCCAACTCGTGATTTGGAGTTAGCTGCGGTAATCTTTGCATTAAATATTTGGAGGCATTATCTTTATGGAGAAAGGTGTGACATTTATACTGAACATAAAAGTTTAAAGTGTATTTTCACAAAAAGGAGATGAATATGCGCCAAAGAAGATGGTTGGAGATGATTAAGGATTACAACTTCTCAATTCATTACCACCCTGGGAAAGCAAACAAGGTGGTAGATGCATTAAGTAGACAAGACCATGCCAGTTTATCGATGACGAGGATCACAAAAGATCCAATATTTATGGATTTACAAAGGATGGATCTTGGAATTATAATGAAAGGGGAAAATCTTATCTTTCTCAAATGAATGTTCAACCATCTATACATTTGAATATTAAAGAGGCACAGAAAGAAGATTTCGAGTTAGAAAAGAAGGTGAGAAATGTTCCAGAATTAAACCTTGATTGTGATGGGATAATAAAGTTCAGGAATCGGGTTTCTGTTCCTGCCATCCCAGAATTAAAGAAGGAGCTGCTGGATGAGGCTCATAGTTCTTCATTCTCTATTCATCCGAGAAGCACGAAGATGTATAGGGATCTAAAAGAGTACTTCTGGTGGGATGGCATGAAAAGTGATGTTGCTGAATATGTTTCTCAATGCTTGGTTTCTCAGCAAGTTAAAGCTGAGAGACAGAAGTCTAAGGGGATGTTACAACCATTACCCATACCCGAATGGAAATGGGAAAACATCACTATGGACTTTGTCACCGGACTTCCTAAAACATCCAAAGGAAATAATGCTATCTGGGTCATAGTTGATCGTCTTACAAAGTCTGCACACTTCATCACTATTAGAGAGGATTTCTCTCTGGATTAGCTTTCTATGATATATGTGAAGGAAGTGGTAAGATTTCATGGAGTACCACTTTCTATTATATCTGATTGGGATCCGAGGTTTACCTCAATGTTCTGGTGAAATCTTCAGCATACTCTGGATACAGAGTTGAGTTTCAGCACTGCTTATCATCCTCAAACAGATAGTCAGACTGAGAGGATGATTCAAACTCTAGAAGATATGTTGAGAGCTTTCTCTATGGATTTCAAAGGTGGTTGGGATCAACACCTACCTTTGGTGGAATTCTCTTATAATAATAGCTTCCACTCCAGTATTCAGATGGCTCCTTATGAAGCTCTCTATGGAATGAAATGCAGGAGTCCAACTTTCTAGGATGAAGTTGGGGAAAGAAAGCTATTAGCACCCGATCTCGTTGACGAAATGGCAGAAAAGGTCAGATCTATTCAACAACACATAAGAGAAGATCAGAGTCGACAGAAAAGTTATGCTGACTACCGAAGAAAAGACCTAGTGTTTTAAGTGGGTGATAAAGTGTTCTTACGAATATCTACCTGGAAGAGGGTCATGAGATTTGGAAAGAAGGGGAAGTTGAGACCTAGATATATCGGTCCTTTCGAAATACTGGATCGTGTTGGGAATGTAGCTTACCGATTGGCACTTCCACCGAATCTCTCTCAAGTAAACGATGTGTTCCATGTATCTCTCCTGAGAAAGTACATACCTGATCCTTCACATGTACTCAGCTCAGAAGTTATACCACTGGAGCAAAACCTTTCTTATGAAGAACAACTGATAGAGATTCTGGATCGTAGCAAAAAATTCCTACGAAACAATACCACTCGATTGGTGAATGTTTTATGGAAGAACCACCAATTAGAAGAAGCAGCATGAGAGCTTGAGGATATGATGAGGGAGAGGTATCCTCATCTGTTTGTTACAAAGTGACGAATTTTGAGGGTGAAATTCATTTTAAGGGGGATAGAATGTAACACCCGAGACCTTTATGAGAAATATTTTTGTTTTTATAAATCAAAAAAGGAATCTTTCACTACACACAACACTAGTTTGGCTTGCATTACACACAATCACGACCTTCCTCAATAGCTTGTGTCGTACGCAATACCGAGTTTCACTAAACAATGATATGCTATTAAAATATTATTAAAACTAGCCGTTATGAATAGTGATAACCACTTTTTGAAATTTTATAAATTTTATTTTTCAAAATGGACTTCATTTTTGGATTCAGAATATCGAAATTAGCCTAGGGTGAAATTTTGGTATTTTTCTGAAAACTTTCAATTTTTGATGAATACTGAAACCACTAAGTGGTAGTTAAAAAAATGGAATTTTTCATAAAACATAATTTTACCGCTTCTGTGAGTGGAATTTCAAAAATCCTAGAGACACGGTTGATGTCAGTAAGTAAAATGTGGTTCAATGATATGAAAATAATTTTTGGTGAATTGTAACTTTTTACTTTTATTTACCGCGGTTAAAAGTAAATAGGGTAATTAAGGGTAACAATGATATTATTATTACCTTAACACATGTCCTAATTCTATTTTATAAGTTTAATTCGACCAAAAACAAACATAGGAATAAAATATGACCATTTAAGCCCACTTGGATTAGATTAGGACATTTATTATTAATTTATTTAAAGAAGGGTTAAAATAGTTAAAATCAAAGTTTAATAAGTAAATAATTTTTAATATAAGGTAATACATAAGATAAATTCGACTATAAATATTCATTAGAAAGATAAAAGGATTTTCTACATAATGGTGTTTTATTTGTAATTTTTAGACATTAAATAATTTAATTTATTTATGACACAAAGATGATGCAATAATTATCTTATTAATAAAATATTGACATAATTGATGTTATAAATACCAAAATAAATGTAATTTGAGACTTTTTATGAATTAAAATAATTTTATAGGTTAAGATGACATATTAGTATTGATTTAATTAACTTTTTTCGAAATAATAATTCTGTTATGAGTTTCAAAAAAATCAATTACTAAATAGCATCAAAATTGACATAAAATAATTTTTAAAACAAATATTATATTATTAATTGTTATTTTATTCATAAAAATCTAAGGTTCTGCCAAATGACTTAGATAAAGTTATATATATTACTAATAAACAACTTGGGGTTCGTTTGGCTACTTATAGTAAGTTTATTAACCTTATAGTATAAGAACACAAGAAGACGCGGTAAAAGTAAAATTATTTAACTTAATGTTAAATCTAAATGATAATGTTAAACTAGGAACATAAACTTGTCTAAATTCTATTGGATGAGGGTATTGCGACCCATACCCACCTTATCTTCAAAATAAATCAATTTTGAGCTATTTAAAACCGAACTTGACTTTATAATAAAATAATATTTTTAGTTTTTCCAATGGAGCCCCTCTCCTCCCTTATAAAAGGGCACCTCCTTCCCCTCTTCCTCACACCACTTTGAGCCTTCCAGCTCGGAAAAACCCTGCCAATTTCTCCTCTCCACTTCCCTAGAGACAACCTAGAGGTCCTGGTATTCTTCAAAAACCAATTTTAGTGCCCTAAAAGGATGTCTCAAAGAAGAACTTTAAAGAAGAGGTAATGTCCGTTACCGATTCTTTCATCTTTATTTCTTCTTCCACTTCTTCTTCTTTAGTTGTTTCATTATGAAGTAATAACATCTGTATGAATCATATACTTATATGTTATTATAATTATGAAACAAACCTATTTCATCATCTATCCATCCTACGAAAAATGAAATCACCGCGCGTGCGTACGTACGGAATACCGTCTCCGCGCCGTGGTGTAATCTATTTTCCACCACCACCTTACTTGGATGGGTATAATGGTGTAAATAATGACTATATATGATTATTTTAAAGTGATATTGATTCTGAAATAGTATTCATACACTCCAATACAATTCCATGATCATGGGAACGATATCATCGCTCGTGCGTACGTACGGAATACCGTCTCCACGATGTGATGCGACTCGTTCTACATGATATTCATTGCATAATGATTATATAAATGAATTTAATTAATTAATATGATATATAATACAATAATAAAATTCTGGTAATGAGGTATCTATAACCTAAAGAGAAGAATAAGAATTTATTCGACAAAACACGCATAAGAACAAAAATTAATAAACACCCGAATAACAAGTTGTAATGAAATATTATTAATAAGAAGCTAAGAATATGACCATATGTGATATCATAATAATGAGTATGATTCTGTAATAAGTCAATAACATTATTTAAATCATTATACAGGAGGTTTGGACACGTACAAAGCATATCAAACCTAAGTTAAGGGAAAATATCACAATCTCATTTCTATCTGAGATTGTTTATAATTTGAAATTTACTGGGGTGTATTTTATCATCCAAATCCATGTTTCCTAAATATTTAATATTATTTCCATCCACCTAAAATTTTTAAAATACAATTTTACCATTTGTTGAGTTTTTACTAAAAGATATGAAAGGAATCTTTTGTTGTTTTTTGTACGAGGTACTTTTTTGACTTTTCCGACAAAAGTACGAGAAGAATTTTTTTTAAACTTATACGGCATGAATGGATTTTTAAAAAATTATTTCCAAGAAGATTCCTTTACAAGTTTTCAAGTTTATTTTTAATAAACTTCTTTTAGTTTAGAATTGTATGACATGTTAAGAAAGGAAAAGTGTTTTTGAAGTAGAAAGGATATTTTCCTCAAGAATGAAGTTCAAGAGTTTTATCAAAATTATTTTCTATCTAAGATAATATAGGGTTCTATTTTTATCCCTATTATTACATGGATTTGATTATGTTGTGATGGAAATATTTTTATGAATTCCTTTATCTTCTATGAATTGCTTTATGATGTCACAATGTTTAAGATTCCCATTTTTATTACATGAGTTATGTTATGATGTATGGTTTATGATTTTGTGGCACACATAAGAATGGTATCATTATGAGATGGGTGGGACCTATATATCCCTCAAATTCATTGGGTAAAGATTTTATATCTCATGAGATAGACATGGCTGGAATGTCAGGTTAAACAAGTTCAGTGAAACAGGACTGAAATGAGGAGTGAACTCGGTTCAGAAATGGACTTTGCCCACTAAGATAGTCTTGACAATGAGTCTTGACTAATAAGAAATGATTCTATATGATTATGTGTGTATGCCACAAATTTTCATGTTTTAAGTTCTGATTATTGGGATTACATTTCACTACTATGATTTATCCCATGTTATGAAATTATGATTTCTTTTGAAGGTTATGATTTCCAAAATTTATGTTCTTATGTATATGATGTGATTGATATTTATTTTTATTACCCTTACTGAGCATTTGAGCTCACCCTTTTGTATGTTTTCTTTCCCCAGGTCAGGAAAAATGTTATTAAGTAAGATATGTCAAAAGGGACTATAGATATGATGAAATAAATAGGAGACAGTGTAGACGCTTTATGAACCAGTTGTCTATGTTTCCCAGTTTCTAAAGACACTATACCTATACGGTCCATCCCTGGTTTTGTTATATGTTTTAATAAGTGTGCTTCAATTCTGAAGTAATAAAAATGTATGTAAAGTATGGGTCGCTACAGAATGGCTGGTGAGGGTAATTGGCAAGGCAATGGGTTCAAAATGGATATAAAAAAAATTCTATAGCCATCACCTAGCTGGTGGGTCTGTAGTTACTAGCCAGTGGGATAACCCATGGTTATAACATTTATACTATAACCACTGCCTAGATGGTGAGGGCCACTATCTAGACAGTGGTGTCATTGTATATGAGGAAGCATTGAGGTAGTAGGGTAATTTCACCCCGATACCCCCATTTATTTATTTTATCTTCTCAGTCAATTTTAACTCAACCCACTCAATCTTTGGGAGACCCTCTGGATTGTTTTTTGCTTCTATCCTCATCACTTGGTGGAATGAAGTTTCATTCGAAATGGTGATCCTATTTTGGTATTTATTTCTTTTTTTTTTGAACATAATTATCTCTCCATCACTTGATTCTTTTTCCCTTGGGGCTATGGAAGCCTTGGTATTTACTAGACCTGTAATTTTTATGGGGAATTATGGTTATAGTATCTCTTTTAGCTTTTATTGAGATCCCTTTTATTTGATTCAATGTTCTTCATTTGAGTATACTCATTCAGATTCATTGTGTTTTGATCCCAAATATTCCAAGTGGGTGTTTCTATACTATATCTTCTTTTTGGGATTCATGTGTTTCGTGAATTCATATTTTATCCATTTTAAGTTGGTTAGACATGTTTTGATCATTTTGAAGCATAAAATAACCCTATTAATGAAAACAATATATGGAATGGATGGTATCTTGTTGTGAATTAACCTTCTTTATTAAAATAAATTAGGTTTACTTCTACCATTGGAGGATTTGATATTATAAATGAAAATCATGGTTTAAAAAAAAGATAAGTTGATTATTTAAATAAAATTCCAAATGGATTGGAATGTGTTTGTTTATTGATTTTTTTTGGGAATGTTTCCCAAAATAAATTAAAATGTCTTGTTTTTAAATGGTTTATAGTATTGGTATTTTAAAAAATTGAGGGGGATTGATTGTCCTTTTGAACAAAATACCTTCGATCCCGGCCACCATCCATTGTTTGTTGGGGGTGACTTTAATGTCATTTCAAACCCAAAGTAAAGGAAAGGTAGAATCCCATTCTAGAGAAAGGCCATCATGAAGTTTGTTCAGTTCATGGCTAGGAAGGGCCTCATTGATCTCAGCTTCTCAGGTGACAACTTCACCTGGTGCAACAACTTCAGGGGCCATCACCTCTTATGGGGTCTATTGGATAGGTGTCTAGCCAACACAAAAGACACTAAACTATTCTGAAATACCATGTTTTTCCATCTTTCTTGAGGAATTTTGATTCACTCCCCCCCTCTTGGTTTCCATTTCTTCTTAGCATGATCATCAGGAACGGTTTCACTTCCACCAGCAGTGGGTTAACATCCTAGGGTACCAAGACATGGTTTGTAAAATATGGAGTGAACCATTGTAAGAGTATTGGGACACCTTCAACCTCAGTGACCTGACCTCGAACCCCGATAGGTGCATGTTCACCCCTTCCTCCTCAGGAAACTTCACCACCTGGGACTACTATTGCATATGGGCTCGTTCAGAGTATTTTGATAGATGGAATGATACCTTTGGTTTATTGGATTATTAACACCCGTTTGAGATTTATGTGTGACTATATACTTATTATATTTTCTTATTATTTCTTACACACCACCACTTGAGTCGAGTAACCTGATTGAAATCCATATTGGTACTTTGGTTTTGATGTGGATATGGTTTTTATGTGTTTGTGACATGTGTATGTGTGGATATATGGGTATTTGGGCATGATGATATTGAATTTAGGACAGAGACCTAGGAGTGGTAGATGTATCATTCTTGATTATTATTGTGTTTGGTCTGGGGTGATTTGAGGAAACTATAATGAATATAAAGTAATTATATTTAATGAATATGGATAAATACTAATGGTTAGGCTCTACTAATATCTATTTTTCTAAGGAAGTAGTTCTCTTTTACTATATTTGGAAGTCTTGTTTTGTGTAATTGAACCATAAATACTAATTTTTGAGATTCAAATAGGATGAGGATGAATAAAGATTGGATGGATGCTAATTGTTTGACAATAGAGTACGAGAACGGAGTGAAAGAGTTCATCAAGTTTTCAAAGGATCACACAAAGGATCCTTCTCAAATCCTTTGTCAATGTTTACGTTGTTGTTATTCTAGAATACTTACTCTAGAGGTGTTGGAAGAACATTTGATATGTCATGGAATATATCGGAGTTATAAATGTTGGAAAAAACACGGAGAAAAAGTGAATGTAGCTACTGGATGGGATAAAACTGCATTTTATGGATCATCAGATATGAATACAAATATGGATAATGAAAAAGACTGTATGAAGGATGCAATTACATATGTCAATGATGATGAAGATATTATTGAGGAAATGACAAAGAAAATTGAAGATGAACTCAGGGATTCCCTAAAATAGTTTGAGAAGTTAAAGAGTTCTGAAAAGATGCCATTGTATGCTGCTTGCACTAAGTATACAACATTGTCAGTTGTAATGAAGTTGTATAAATTGAAAGAACGCAACAGATGGAGTGATGTCAGTTTTACAGAACTACTTTCTCTCTTGAATGACATGCTCTCGGAAGATAATGAGCTCCAAAGCCAGACATATGAAGCTAGATGAATGCTACAATCGATGGGTATGATTTTTGAAAGAATACATGTCTGCTCGAAAGTCTGTATATTGTTTCTCATGGTGAAAAAATCACTTATATAATTCCCAAAGTGTTTTTCTTATCGATACAATAAAAATAAATCCAATCCTACGAAAGTTGTATGGTACATTCCAATTATTCCAATGTTTAGACGTCTATATAGAAGTGAAGAAAATTCAAGAAAATTGTCATGGCATGCAGATAAAAGAAATAAAGATGGGAAATTATGTCATCCGACCAACTCTCCTTAATGGAAGATAATTGATCATGAGTATCCTGAATTTGGAAAAGAGCTGAGAAACCTTTGTCTTGTGTTTTCTACAGATGGAGTGAATCCTTTTGGTTTTCAAACCAGCACTCATAGTACATGGCCTGTTATGTTGGTAAATTATAACTTGCCACCCTGGTTATGCATGAAGTGGAAATTCATCATGTTATCTATACTTATATCAAGAACCAAACAACCAGGTAAAGATATAGATGTTTATCTGTCTCTTTTGATCAAGGATTTGAAGTTATTGTGGGATTCAGGTTTAATGTTGTATGATACTTATAAAAGTGAATACTTCACGTTGAGAGAGATGTTCTATGGGACAATAAATGATTTCCCTGCTTATGAAAATTTTTCAGGCTATAGCATTAAAGGAACTCAAGGGTGTCCCATGTGCAAAGAAGATACAGAATCAATTAGGTTGAAACATTCATCGAAATTTGTGTTTCTTGGACATCGTAGATTTCTACCTCATCGGCATAAGTACCGATCTTGGAAGACATCATTCAATGGAAGTTCAGAACAATGTGCAACATCGTCTCCACTAACAGGTGATCAGCTGTTTGAGAAAGTAAAAGATCTGAGCACTTTTTTTGTTAAACCATTTTTAAAAAACATTATGAAAATCGGTTGGAAAAAGAGATCAGTTTTTTTTCAATTACCATACTGGAATTTTTTGTACGTTAGGAATTTTCTTGATGTGATTCATGTGGAAAAACATGTATGTGACAGTGTTATAAGAACGTTTCTAAATGACCCTGGAAAAACAAAAGATGGACTTAAGGCAAGGTTGGACATGGTTGACATGGGAATATGAGAAGAGTTGTCTCCCATGAAGGGTGAAAATCATATTTTTCTTCCTCTAGCAGCTTATACTCTTTCTAGGGAGGAGTGATATCAGTTTTGCAACTTCATTAATGATGTAAAGGTTGAAAAGGGGTACTCATCAAATATCAAGAACATTGTGTCAATGAATGATTTGAAGTTAAAAGGTTTGAAATCAAATGATTGCCATGTTTTGATGCAAGATCTAATTCCTATAGCTTTACGCTCAAGAATGTTAATCATACGTTAAACAAACATTGTTTCTTTTTCAAAGCTATATGTAGAAAATTTTTAGACCCGGTGAAATTTCCAGCTATGGAAAAAGAAATTTTCATCATATTATGTGAATTATAAATGTTCTTACCACCAACTTTATTTGATATGATGGTTCATTTGATGATTCACTTGGTGAGAGAGATTCGACTTTGTGTTCTTATGCACTATGTATGGATGTATACTGCTGAACGGTATATGAATATTTTGAAAGGGTATATCAAAAATTGAAGTTGGCCAGAGGGTTGTATAGTGGAGTGATATATTGTTGAGGAAGACATTGAATTTTTTACTGAATACTTATCTGATGTGAAAAGCATTGGTCTCCCGAAATATCGTCACACTGGACGCATTTAGGGTGAGGGAATTTCTGGAAGAGAAGTTGTGAAAATCAGTATTACAGATCGGGAGCAGGCCCATCTTTATGTTTTTTATAACAGTTGGGAGGTTTCTCTATATTTTGAAACTCACAAAGAAATTCTTAGGAAGTTGAATCCATCAAGGGATGAAAAATGGTTATCAGATACACATAATCACCAGTTTATAGGATGGTTTCAAGACCATATTTTTAAGTAGTTGGATGAAAATCTGAATTTAATGTCAGAACGAATTCGATGGCAAGTCGCTGGACCAAGTGTGTATGTATTATCTTACAGTGGTTATGTAATTAATGGTTATACATTCTATACAGATGAACATGATGAATATATTACCATGCAAAATAGTGGAGTTACACTAGTGGTTGAAGCGATTCATGTTTCTGGTAGTAAGGACAAAAATTCAATTTATGGAAATATGTCATACATTGGCATTATCCAACTCATATGGGAGTTTGATTATATGACATTCCAATTGCCAATTTTTCAATGCAAATGGGTTGATAACAATAGTGGAGTTAAAATAGATGAATAAGGATTTGTGAAAGTTGATTTTAGTAAAGAAGGGTACAAAGATGAATAGTTTATAATGGCATCACAAGCGGTACAAGTTTTTTATGTTCCAGATCTCGCAAACCGAAAGTGGTCGATTGTTTTGTCATCATCCAAAACTATTAAAGGTTCTGATGAAAATTCAGTTGAGGAAAATCCTTTTAGTGGTACATCAGAATCATTTCGGAGTAGTCCCAATGCAGATGATGTTTTCTATGTTAAAGGATACCACAATGAAGGGATTTGGATAATCGATAGAGGTTTCAAATCTCTTCAACCTTTGAAAAAAAGAAAGAGAGTTCAATAAATAGGTTATATTTTGTTTGTAATATAGATCTTGTTATCTCATGTTATTATCTTATCATTACTAAATTTATGTAATCTAAATTAACTGTTCAACCACTTTTGCAGATAATGACTTATGCACATTCTAGTGCTCCTAACCTTGAGTCTGAACAAGTCTCTCAAGCTGCTGCTGCGGCTGCTACTGCTCCTGCTGCATCTCCTGTTGCTCCTGCTGCTCCTCCTGCTGTGGCTCCTGCTGCTCCAGCTGCAGCTGCTGCTTCTCCTTCTACTGCGGCTCCTGCAGATCCTAGTGTTGAGGTCCAAAAACCATCATCACATGTCGTTGATACCATTTCAGATGAACATATATATGATGTTGATATCGATGAAATGGTCGGGAATGAGGGTCCGATGTCACAGAAAACACAGGTGCGTCGTAGTTTGACGATGTTAGCCAAAATTCTCAAGGTGAAGAGAAAATGAATCAAATTTTAAGTCAGATGGAATGCACGAGGCCAACATGTGAATCCCAACAAGGCTATGTTTATAAGCTACATTGGAGTTGTCACTTGGAAATGCGTGCCGATTGACATAGATTCATGTGAATCCCAACAAGGCTATTTTAACAAGATGTCACCTGAAAGATTCCAAAGGTAAAATAAATCTGCACCCACCCATTGTTTACGCTCAACTGATATCCCAAGAAGCATGGGATGCATTTATTGGCCGCCGTGGGGATGAGAAGTTTCAGGTACATTGTGGGTGATAATACGTTATTTGAGGATACCTGTATTCATCACTTTGATTTTCAATATTTCATTTATGAAACATAAATTCTGTACTGAAAATAAGGAACATGCATCAAAACCAACACACCCCTATCGTAAACCAAGGATGTGGTACACTTCATTAGAAAAGAAAATGGTACGTATTTTAAATTTATAGTAATATTGTTAGGTTCTAATAAACAACATCATAATTATCTTTCTATGTTTATATGTAGATTGATGAGTCTAAAACCAAATGCACTCCCATCCCACGTCATGTGCTATTGAAGGAGGCACGTGTGAACAAAGAAGGGAAGTTAGTAGATGAGAACACACAGAAAGTGTGGGAAATATGTGTAAGTATGACACAATGATAAAAATATTTGTTTTTAAATTGCTATTACATAAAAATAATTAGTTATTTTCCTATATCCTATAGTCACAAGAATCAGCTACTCCTGTAGTGGATACAGACCTATTATCGATGGCATTGAAGAAGCCATAAAAATATGGTCATGTCAGAGGTGCAGGGTTTGGGGTGACACCCCAAGTATATTATGAGAAGAAGAAAAAAACAGATGATACAGTTGAAAAATTGGAGCAAATGAGCGAAAAAATAGCAACCCTTGAAGAAAGATTGCAATGGCAGGGAGAGTTGCTAGCAACTTTTATGGGAGGGAAGCAAAGGGAAGACACAACTCCGGAACAATCAGCGTGTGAACATCCCACCCCACCCCCACCAGCTTTGAGGCAAGACATTATCCTCAGAGAACTGCCGTAGCCATGGTAATCAATATTCTAATAATTGATCCCATGAAATGTGAATCAGACAAACACTGATAATTTTTTGTACTGATCTTATACAGGGTGATAATGATTGTGATTTATATTTGTCAATACCCACCTATCACCTTGTAGAGAGGGCTACAGTGTTCAATATCCTAGATGCCACACTGCATAATATACCACTTCCAAAAGATCATCTGAAAGTGACAATTACTGTAGATCATGAGACAAATTCAGAGCTACCTATTCCACTTGATGACGATGATATTCATACGGTCGAAAAGGCTATTGGGACATTCATTACATAGCCGTCACAACTTTTAAGAGTGCATGCGGACAAAGAGGTATTTATTTCCTTTTTTTTCAAGCTAAAACCTTAACAATTAATGAAAAAAGGGTTTGAACCAATGATTTTTTCAATAGACGGAGAAAGGGAAGGGGGTGACAAACATCGGCTCAAAACCATCTAAAGGATTGACCAACCAATCCCAAGGAGCTACTGAAAGCACAATGACACTGCCTGTTATGTATCCACATTTACTAGCATTGAAGACTCATGTGGATACGAAGCTAAAAGATGGTAATAGTAATATAATGGTTTTTGAGGAGAATATATACAGAGAGGAAAGTCAAGATTTCATTGATGCTAAAAATGTAAATGAGATCCTTGAAAATGGTTGGCTAGGCATCATAGTTTTAAATGTATATATGAGGTATGTTTCCATGAATTGATTTTCGAAAAGCTGATCTAATGTGAAAATTATGAATAAATGCATTTTATATTGTTGACAAACGAATTTATGAAAAATAGTTGAAGGAATTTTCCCATGAGCCAAGATTTGGACTCATTAGTCCTCATATCACATCAACACACATATCAAAAATAGAGCCATAAAAAAGGGGATGCAATAGTGAACGACTTGATGAAAACATTTGAAACCAAGATTACAGATGACAGACTTTGCCTAATAGCAACCATGCAGGGGTAACACTATACGATTAAAGCATATCAATTATATTTTCACTTCTTTTATTACTTATTATTTTTTGTGTTTTTAGGCAACATTGGTTGCTAATTTCGGTGAACTGGGATACTCCAAAGATTTATTTTCTGGATTCAAAGAAAGGATATCCATCAAACTGACCACACATGATGGATTTTGTGAATCTGTAAGACACTACATATTACGTTTTAAGTCTAAAAATAAAGTAATATAATTTATATTATCTTTTACTAAGGATTCTATTATGATAGGCAGGTGTATCATTATCTTCTAAAAAAGGAATGTGGACAGTGGCTAAGCATAAGGAGGCGAGCAAGTACTACGTCTGGACAAATATCAGGGTATATATAATAAAATTTCACTATCCAAATACATCTCAACAGAAGTTACTTATTCTCCAAATGATCAATTTTTTTGCAGTGTACAAAAAAAAATAACGATAATGATTGTGGTTACTATGTTTGTAAATATATTAAAGAGATCGTTTTTCATCAACAAAATAGCATCCCTAAAGAGGTACTTTCAAAAACAACTACCAGTTCGTTTAAGTTATTTATTAATTTTTTATTTTTATATTTTGCATTACTACTCTGACTTCCGAAAAGCCTCATACTCACAAGATGATATATATGTTTTTAGAAATGAGTGGTCCTCATACCTGATGGAAGATTGTACACAAATACAATGAAGATATGACTTGGGGACATGTACAATTGGTGGTCATTTTTGAGATGGGTTAATGGGATCAAAAGATGAAACATTGTTGTATGTAAATGTTTGTAGGAAAAATGTAATTGTTATTAAATAAAACATCCATTCTCTAATGAGTCATTTTCCCATTTTAACAGATGATATTCACCAGAAACATGCAAGAATGTTGAACCACTCAAAGGGTCTCTATTTTGTTTAAAATGGACACAATTTTAAGTGAAAAGAACAACTAACCTATGAAAATCTGACCAAACGCATTCGTATTACATTGATATTTTATGAGAACGGTCCAAGGGTCCTTGGTGATGTGTAAGAGTCATCCCCACCTCAATCCAAGGCACGGTGTGGCCGCTAGCACTCAAAGGGTCTCTCTTTTGTTTAAAATGGACACAATTTTAATTTAAAACAATAACTAACCAATGAAAATCCGACAAAATGAATTCGGATTGCCTTTATATTTTATGATAATGATCCAAGGGTCCTTGGTTTCATGTAAGAGTCATCCCCGCCTCAATCTGAGGCATGGTGTGGCCACTAGAACACAAAGGGTCTCTCTTTTGTTTAAAATGGAAACAATTTTAATTGAAAACAACAACTGACCTCTGAAAATCTGACCAAATGCATTAGGATTGCCTTGATATTTTATGAGAATGATCCAATGGTCCTTTTTTATGTTTACAAGTCAAAATCTCCTCAATTAGAGGCACGGTTTGGCTGCTAGCACTCAAAGGGTCTCTCTTTTGTTTAAAATGGACACGATTTTAATTGAAAACAACAAATGACCTAAGAAAATCTGACCAAACACATTAGGATTTCCTTGAAATTTTATGAGAATGAATCAAGGGTAATTTTTAATGTGTACGAGTCATCCCTGCCTCAATCCGAGGAACGGTGTAGCCGGTACCACTCAAAGGGTCTCTATTTTGTTTAAAATGGACACGATTTTAAGTGAAAACAACAACTGACATACGAAAATCTGACCAAACGCATTCAGATTGTCTTGATCCTTTAGGAGAATGATACAGGGGTCCTTTGTGACATGTACGAGTTAACCCCTCCTCAATCTGAGGCACGGTGTGACCGCTAGCACTCAAAGGGTCTCTCTTTTGTTTAAAATGGACAAGGTTTTAATTGAAAACAACAACTGACCTATGGAAATCAGACCAAACACTTTCGTATTGCCTTGATCCTTTAGGAGAACAATCCACAGGTCCTTTTAGATGTCTATGATTTATCCCCTCCCCAATCTGAGGCACGATGTGGCCGCTAGCACTCAAAGGGTCTCTCTTTTGTTTAAAATAGACACGCTTTTAAGTGAAAACAACAACTAACCTACAGAAATCCAACCTAACACATTCAGATTGAGTTCATACTTTAGGATAACGATCCAAAAGTCCTTTTTTATGTTTAAGAGTCATCCCTACCTCATTCCGAGGTACGGTGTGGATGCTATCACTCAAAGGGTCTCTCTTTTGTTTAAAATGGACACAATTTTAATTGAAAGCAACAACTGACCTACGGAAATCCAACCAAACTCATTCGAATTGCCTTGAACGTTTAGGATTATGATCCAAGGGTCCTTTGTGATGTCTATGAGTCATCCCCGCCTAAATCTGAGGCATGGTGTGGTCGGTACCACTCAAAGGGTCTCTCTTTTGTTTAAAATGGACACAATTTTAATTGAAAACAACAACTAACCTACATAAATCCAACCAAATGCATTCTTATTGTGTTTATACTTTAATAGAACGATCCACGGGTCCTTTGTGATGTATAAGAGTCATCTATGCCTCAATCCGAGGCACGGTGTGCCCGCTAGCACTCAAAGGGTCTCTCTTTTGTTTAAAATGGACACAATTTTAATTGAAAAGAATAAATGACCAACGTAAATCTGACCAAATTCATTATGAGTGCCTTGATCCTTTAGTAGAATGATACAAGGGTCCTTTTTGACATCTAAAAGTCATCCCCTCCTCAATCCGAGGCACGGTGTGACCGGTACCACTCAAAGGGTCACTCTTTTGTTTAAAATGGACACGATTTTAATTGAAAACAAAAATTTACCTATGGAAATCCTACCAAATTCATTAATATTGTGTTGATCCTTTAGGATAACGATAAAAGGGTCCTTTGTGACGTGTACGAGTCATACCCGCCTCAATCCGGGGCACGGTGTGGCCGCTAGCACTCAAAGGGTCTCTCTTTTGTTTAAAGTGGACACATTTTAATTGAAAACAACAACTGACCAAGGAAAATCTGACCAAATGCATTATAATTGCCTTGATATTTCAGGATAACAATCCAAGAATCCTTGGTGATGTGTAAGAGTCATCCTCGCCTCAATCTGAGGCACGGTGTGGTCGCTAGCACTCGATGGGTCTCTCTTTTGTTTAAAATGGACACGATTTTAATTAAAAACAACAACTGACCTATGAAAATCCAACCAAACGCATTAAGATTTCCTTGATATTTTATGAGAATGATCCAAGTGTCCTTGGTGACATGTATGATTCATCCACGCCTCAATCCGAGGCACGGTGTGGCCGGTACCACTCAAAGGGTCTCTATTTTGTTTAAAATGGACACGATTTTAAGTGAAAACAACGACTGGCCTATGAAAATCGGACCAAATGCATTAGGATTGTGTTGATTCATTTAGTATAATGATCCACAGGTCCTTTGTGACATGTTCGAGTCATCCCCGCCTCAATTCGAGGCACGGTGTGGCCGTTAGCACTCAAAGGGTCTCTCTTTTGTTTAAAATGGATAGAATTTTAATTGTAAACAACAACTGACCTATTAAAATCCAACCAAATGCATTCGGATTTCCTTTTTATTTTATGAGAATTATACAAGGGTGATTGGTGATGTGTACGAGTCATCCGTGCCTCAATTCGAGGCACGGTGTGGCTGTTATCACTCAAAGGGCCTCTCTTTTGTTTAAAATGGACAAGATTTTAATAAAAAACAGCAACTGACCTATGAAAATCCAACCAAACGCATTAGGATTGCCTTGATATTTTATGAGAAAGATCAAAGTGTCCTTGGTGATGTTTACGATTCATCCCTGCCTCAATAAGAGGCACGGTGTGGCCGGTACCACTCAAATGGTCTCTATTTTGTTTAAAATGGACACGATTTTAAGTGAAAACAACAACTAACACACGAAAATATCACCAAACACATTTGTATTGTCTTGATACTTTAGTAGAACAATCCAAGGGTCCTTTGTGACGTTTAAGATTCAAACCCTCCTCAATCTGAGGCACGGTGTGGCCGCTAGCACTCAAAGGGTCTCTCTTTTGTTTTAAAGGGACACCATTTTAATTGAAAACAACAACTGACCTATGAAAGTCCAACCAAATGCATTCGGATTGCCTTGATATTTTATAATAACGATCCAACGGTCCTTGGTGATATGTACGAGTCAACCCTGCCTCAATCTGAGGCACGGTGTGGCCGTTACCACTCAAAGGGTCTCTATTTTGTTTAAAATGGACACGATTTTAAGTGAAAACAACGACTGGCCTATGAAAATCAAACCAAATGCATTAGGATTGTGTTGATTCATTTAGTATAATGATCCACAGGTCCTTTGTGACATGTTAGAGTCATCCCCGCCTCAATTCGAGGCACGGTGTGGCCGTTAGCACTCAAAGGGTCTCTCTTTTGTTTAAAATGGATAGAATTTTAATTGTAAACAACAACTGACCTATTAAAATCCAACAAAATGCATTCAGATTTCCTTTTTCTTTTATGAGAATGATCCAAGGGTCATTGTTGATGTGTACGAGTCATATGTGCCTCAATTCGAGGCACGGTGTGGCCGTTATCACTCAAAGGGCCTCTCTTTTGTCTAAAATGGACAAGATTTTAATTAAAAACAACAACTGACCTATGAAAATCCAACCAAACGCATTAGTATTGCCTTGATCTTTTATGATAAAGATCCAAGTGTCCTTGGTGATGTGTACAAGTCATCCCTTCCTCAATAAGAGGAACGGTGTGGCCGGTACCACTCAAATGGTCTCTTTTTTGTTTAAAATGGACACAATTTTAAGTGAAAACAACAACTAACATATGAAAATATCACCAAACGCATTTGTATTGTCTTGATACTTTAGTATAACAATACAAGTGTCCTTTGTGACATTTAAGAGTCAACCCCGCCTCAATCTGAGGCACGGTGTGGCCGCTAGCACTCAAAGGGTCTCTCTTTTGTTTTAAAGGGACACCATTTTAATGGAAAACAACAACTGACCTATGAAAGTCCAACCAAATGCATTCGGATTGCCTTGATATTTTATAATAACAATACAACAGTCCTTGGTGATATGTACAAGTCAACCCTGCCTCAATCCGAGGCACGGTGTGGCCGTTACCACTCAAAGGGTCTCTATTTTGTTTAAAATGGACCCGATGTTAAGTGAAAACACCAACTGACCTATGGAAATCCAACCAAACACATTAGAATTGTATTGATACTTTAGGAGAATAATCCACGGGTCCTTTGTGATGTGTACGAGTCATCCCCGCCTCAATCCGAGGCACGTTGGGCCCGTTATCACTCAAAGGGTCTCTCTTTTGTTTAAAATGGACACAATTTTAATTGAAAACAACAACTGACCTATAAAAATCCTACCCAAAGCATTCGGATTGCCTTCATATTTTATGATAATGATCCAAGGATCCTTGGTGACATGTATGAGTCATCTCCGCCTCAATCTAAGGCACGATGTGGCCGCTATCACTCAAAGGGTCTCTCTTTTGTTAAAATGGACATGATTTTAATTGAAAACAACAACTGACCTATGAAAATCCGACCAAATACATTTGGATTTCCTTGATATTTTATGAGAACGATACAAGGGGCCTTCGTGATGTGTAAATTTCATCCCCTCTTCAATCCAAGGCATGGTGTGGCCGATACCACTCAAAGGGTCTCTATTTTGTTTAAAATGGACAGAATTTTAAGTGAAAACAACAACTGACATACGAAAATCTGACCAAACGCATTAGGATTGTCTTGATTCGTTAGGAGAAAGATCCACAGGTCCTTTGGGACATGTACGAGTCAAACTCTCCTCAATCTGAGGCACAGTGTGGCCGCTATCACTCAAAGGGGCTCTGTTTTGTTTAAAATGGACACAATTTTAATTGAAAACAACAACTGATTGATGAAAATCTGAACAAAAGAATTTTTATTTCCTTGATATTTTATGGGAACAATCCAAGGGTCCTTGGTGACATGTAAGAAATATCCCTTCCTCAATCCAAGGCAAGTTGTGGCCGCTGGCACTCAAAGGGTCTCTCTTTTGTTTAAAATGGACACGATTTTAATTGAAAACAACAAATGACCTATGAAAATATGACCAAAAGAATTCGGATTGCCTTGATATTTTATGAGAACGATCCAAGGGTCCTTCGTGACATGCACGAGTCATTCCTACCTCAATATGAGGCACGGTGTGGCCAGTACCACTAAAAGGGTCTCTATTTTTTTTATAATGGACATTTTTTTAAGTTAAAACAACAACTGACGTACGAAAATCCAACCAACCACATTCGGATTGCCTTTATCCTTTAGGATAAGGATCCAAGAATCCTTTTTGACATGTAAGAGTCAACCTCGCCTCAATTCGAGGCATGGTGTGGCCACTAGCATTCAAAGGCTCTCTCTGTTGTTTAAAATGGACACAATTTTAATTGAAAACAAAAACTGACCTATGAAAATTAGACCAAACGCATTAGGATTGCCTTTATCTTTTATGAGAACGATACAAGGGTCCTTGGTGATGTTTAAGATTCATCGCTGCCTCAATCTGAGGCACAATGTGGCCAGTACCACTCAAAGGGTCTCTATTTTGTTTAAAATGGACACGTTTTTAAGTGAAAACAACAACTGATGTATGAAAATCTGACCAAACACATTCAAATGTCTTTATCCTTTTGGAGAATGATCCAAAGGTCCTTGGTGACGTGTAAGAGTCATCTCTGCCTCAATCCGAGGCACTATGTAGCCACTATAACTCAAAGGGTCTCTCTTTTTTTTTAAAATGGACACCATTTTAATTGAAAACAACAACTGACCTATGAAAATCTAACCAAACGCATTCGGATTCTCTTTATACTTTAAGAGAATGATCCAAGGGTCCTTGGTGACATGTAAGAGTCAACCCTGCCTCAATTTGAGGCACGGTGTGGCCGCTAACACTCAAAGGGTCTCTCTTTTGTTTAAAATGGACACGATCTTAAGTGAAAACAACAACTGACCTACGAAAATATAACCAAACACATTAAGATTTGTTAATCCTTTAAGATAACGATCCTATGGTCCTTTGTGAAGTTTAAGACTCATCCCTGCCTCAATTAGAGGCACGGTGTGGCTGCTATCACTCAAAGGGTCTCTCTTTTCTTTAAAATGGACATAATTTTAACTGAAAACAACAACTGACCTACGGAAATCCGACCAAACACATTCGGATTTCCTTGATCCTTTAGGAGAACGATTCAAGGGTACTCTGTGACATCTACGAGTCATCCTCACCTCAATCTGAGGCACTGTGTGGCCGTTACCCCTCAAAGGGTCTCTCTTTTGTTTAAAATGGACATGATTTTAATTGAAAACAACAACTGACCTACAGAAATCTGGCCAAACGCATTTGGATTGTGTTATTACTTTAGGAGAACGATCCACGGGTCCTTTGCGACTAGTAATAGTCATACCTGCCTCAATATGAGGCATGGTGTGGCCGCTAGAACTCAAAGGGTCTCTCTTTTGTTTTAAATGGACACAATTTTAATTGAAAACAACAATTGACCTATAAAACTCTGACCAAACGCATTCGGATTGTCTTGATCCTTTAGGAGAATGATCCACAGGTCCTTTGTGACATGTACGAGTAAACCCCACCTAAATCTGAGGCATGGTGTGGCCGATAGCACTCAAAGGGTCTCTCTTTTGTTTAAAATGGACACGATTTTAAGTGAAAACAACAACTAACCTATGAAAATCCGACCAAACGCATTCGGATTGCCTTGATATTTTATGAGAACGATCCAAGGGTCCTTGGTGATATGTACGAATATTAATTAAGTGTTTTATACCTCAGTTTAGTTTTACATAGAATCTAATGAGATAGATCATCATCTATCCAAAATTAAATTATCAATGTCAGGAGATGTCGTGGATGACATCTAGAGACTGGGATCACCCCCATGAATTTCATATATTGTAAAAAATCCATGAATGATAACATAAAATAAATTAGACAACTATGATGTCCAAATAAATTATCAAAAGTGGCATATCCATGGTGACACCATTTCTAGTTTTGTTGTGTCATAGTATCACTATGGAAGCTTTAGAGAAGAATATGAGGCATTGGATAATTAACACCCACTACATCGCTGGCTTGACCATTGTGTCATCACAATCATGGGGCTTGAACCGAAGGTTGTGGATACACTATATAAATTACATAAAACATTGTGGATAATTTTAACTAGAGTTTACGATAAGAATATCTGATATATTGTTTAAATTATTCCATAAAGGATACAAAAGTGGTAGTGTTGTGTTTTTCAAGGATAAGGGGTACACAACATTATTATTTCTGATGGGCCAGGGGTAAATGAAGAATGATAACATAAATTCTTCTACATTGCAAATACTATCCACCATAGTGAGGTTTTGAATATGGAATTTGACTGTTTTTTTGGATGAAAGAGTTATTATCAAGGGGGTTATGGATTTACCAACTCCAGGAAGAGGAATTCGTGATGGGAATCAGATTCCATAATGGGTATTCCCCCTGGTTTCTGTCCATTTTGTAAAAGCTATTTCAATATAATATAAAATACTCAATATCCATGTGATTTCTAAAATATAAATCCCATTTCCTTGGAGAAAATTATGGAAACCTATGAATGAGGGCCTCATATTCCTAGAATAATGATGGAGAACTCCAAAAACCAATGATAAACTTCTAATGAATCTAAATTGTGATACGAATAAATATATAGAATAATGGTAATGTATAACAGAGATAAAATGAATTAAATAGAGAAAGGTGATATAATATATTAATACATATATAAATATGAGGGGAAAGATACAATACAAAGGGGAAGACAACATGATAACTTTGATGGTGGAAGATATGGAGAAGGCTTGGATGTTGAATCAACTTCTTTCTTCTGTGGATATCTTATGTGTTGTACTTTTTTATTCTCATAATTTATTCTATAACTCAAAACTAAATTATTTATTCTTTAGAAGATGGGTGTATATTATGAGTGATTGGTAAGGGATGTTGACCTTTTAGAGATTCTACAGTAAAAAGGGTTAAATAGATAATTTTATGTACTTAATTAACTTATGAATTATGTGTTAATGGTGTACAAGTATACTTTTTGTATGGGTATATTTGGTCTAATTAGATTACGATTTATGTGTTAATTTTTTATGGGTATACTTGCTTTAATTAGCTTATTGAGATGCTGATTTTTTTTCAAGGTGTTTGGGTGTGCTGCTGTAGATTTTTTCGTAGCAGCATACATGGCATTTATCAGTGCTTTTTAGCATTGATAAATGG
The DNA here is from genome assembly GCA_963277665.1 of Viscum album. Taxonomy (NCBI): domain Eukaryota; kingdom Viridiplantae; phylum Streptophyta; class Magnoliopsida; order Santalales; family Viscaceae; genus Viscum; species Viscum album. The sequence goes on along the minus strand of OY728119.1, from coordinate 1,941,811,752 downwards.
TGCTTTTATCAGCGCTAAAAAAGCAATGATAAACAACACATTTATCAGAGCAAAAGAAGTGCAGATAAAGGATCAGTTTATCAGCACTAAAGGAGCGCTGATAAAACACTCATTTTCAGCGCTCTTTTAGCGCTGATAAAGGGTTGTTTTATCAGCGCTCATTTAGCACTGATAATGGTTTCTTATATCTGTGCTTTTTTAGCACTAGTAAAGCACCCCTTTATCAGCACTTAGTATGCACTGATAAAGGGTACCCCCCTTTATCAGCACCGAGCTTTACATTGCTTTTAGCTCTGTTAAATCCCATTTTTAGTGCTGTTAAAGCCCATTATTGTCGTAGTGCACATAGATTTTTTATTTTAAATATTTTCCATGTTTTTTATTATTATGACCATGTCATAAATGAAAGAAACCATTTTCCTCTGGTAAAATGATAAAAAAATTCAGTTTATTCTATAATCAATAGAGTTTCTAAATATTCATTTAGCCTTTAATAAATATAGTTATATATTTCAATTTTATTAGGAAACCCTCTCTATTAAATGCTACTTTGTGTCTCAATTCACGAAGTTGACTTACACTCAAGATAATGTTTTAAAGTAATTCAACATAGATTAATTTTCTATATTTAAACTCATTTCTGACGAGCCTTATTTAATAGATCTCATTGAACTGTGAAGATAAATACTTGCTAATATAAACCATTCCATCAAAAATACACTTCAAATTATTTACTTATAGTTTATTAATAGAAATTTTATATGAACAACCATTATCAAGAATCCATACACTACTGTTATTTCTCCCCTTAAGTTAAATTTTGCCTAATATTTCTATATCCATCTTCTTTTTTTCCTTTTAATAAACACGATATTGTGTTAAGAAAAAATTAAATGCCTCACAATTCTTTTTAGTACAATAAATGATGAAATATTGTTATTCTTATAATTGAGAGATTTTATTATCTAGTTGGATATAGTTACTTAGTCACCTTTCCATTCCCTTTGAGTCCTAATAAAACTATTTCTATTTTTATTTTATTATAATAGAACTCTCTATGAACTAATTTTCATCTATATAAATAATATCAATAAAAACAATTTTTTCTTTGAAACAAAATATATATTCTCAATCTCATTTTATTAAAATTCTAGTTATTATCCATAAAAATGAATCATTTACTTGTAAAAATAGGTCACATTGTGACCCCAGTATCTGAAAAAAATTAAAAACATTAGTCGAGGAATATTTTTACACTTTCACTCCACATTATCTCTATTTATATGTAGATTTTAGATTTTTGAATTAAAGTGTATGATTTGTGTCAATAGTTCTCCTTAAATTTTTTATTTCTAACATCAGTATCATAAACTATCATGTTATTATAGGACCCCCCTCAAATAAAATTCTGGACTTATTCATGAAATTGGCTCTTTGTTCATTTAAATAATTTTCAAAACTACCCATATGACATTCAACTCTTTCCTTAACATCTTAATCCAAGAATATTTTAAATTTTTGTTTCTTCTTTGAACCTCTATATTCCAATTAAATTTGAACCATTTTCACCAAATTTACCACTTCCTCCAAAATTAATTCAATCATATTTATTCACTCCCTGATATAGGAATTAAGGAAATTTATATATAAGGCCCCAAACTTAAACATTAAATAATATTAAATTAAGTAAATAATTCACATTTAGGATGTTTTCAGGTTTCGGGATTTAGTGAATTAGGTCATAACTTAAATGAAACATCTGGAATATTACATATAGACACTTCTAATAGGTAACCATTTTTTTCATAAAATAAAAACACTTAAATAAAAAAACATGTCTAGTTCCATGTTTTAGATAGGATAACTTTTCCTTGACCCCATCCTTGACCATATTCATCTTTTAGTCATGTGGAAAAAATTTCAAAAACATGGGATGAGCATAAAAATCCCAGTAAGGGATATAAAATAAGGAAAGAAAACAGTATTCCATGAATACATAAAAATCAAAGATATCATAATTTTCAATCCTAAAACATAATCTCTTTAACATACCTCACAATATCAAAAGATTTATGAATAACACATAGAAATAATAAATCATAAAGGTAACTTGTGGCATCCATAACATACTTAAATTTTTTCTTTCACAACTACATAAGGAGTTACATTTGGAATATCCATCATAGTATATTGCCTAAATATCTTATGAGAAACATTAATATTTACCCCCATCATATTACCCAATGCATTGGAGAGCTATCTCGGGATCACCCGACCTAGGTTTATCATGGAACCACCCGTATACATAAAAAATGACCAATGACCATAACATATAAAACAAGAATACAATAAAGATAACATTTCCACATTCTAATCACAATATAACATTTTAAGATATTGAAATAGTCAATCAATTTCCAAAACCATTTAAAATTTTTAATAAAGATATATTTGAATCAAAGTGTCTCATACCACTTAGAATCCTTTAAAGGAATTAATATTTTAAAAAATTAATGTCCATATAAATAAATCCTTAAAACCATTTGAAAACAAGGAAATTAATGAGAAATATTTAGAAGATTAAGTCATTAGAACATTTAAAACAATGTTTTAGTTAAAGAGTACCTTACCACATGAGAAAATATTTGAATAAAAATAATTAAAAATTAAAATTAAAATAAACTTATAATACCATGAGAATAATGAGATTCATGATATAATATTTCAATGTTCTTTATATACACTATATAAAATAAAATTGGTGCATAAAAACAAATAAGTCTCAATGAAATGTAAATTGAGATGAAATCCTTTACAATGATTGTACCATTATATTAAGGATAAATCAATGATGTAATTATTTGTGAAAAATTTAAATGCACCCAATATAAGTGGATATTATGTGCAAAAAAATCAGAGGTCATTCAAACATATTCATATCAAGACATAATCAGGAAGTAGAAGTTTATCCAAAATAATGGAAAGTGGATTTAGAATTTCCCTTACATGAAATCGACAGCCGAACGACGTCACATTACAATTCCGAAAATGAGTTGATGAGAGAGAAAAGGGTATCACATCATATAGAAATAAAAATTTCCGAAATAAGGTTATATAAGAACATATCCCAACATAATAAAATAGAAATTAAAAGAAATGACATAAAATAAGTTTTTGACTAAAAGAGTAAGGTGAAAGGTTCCCTTACTGATTTGGTAACATACGAAACATACACCCCGTAAGGGAAGGATCATACAATGAAGATATAAATACCCATAAATTAAAGTATATTACACAAATAATACAATCATGGGAAGTACATACACCACACAAAATAAAATAGCGCCAAATATATCATGAATCTCATGAGAATAAAAAGTGAGATGAAAAACCCTTACCGTGTGTCCCACTTGTCTTGTTCATTCTTTATCTCCACGAATAATAAACTTATGTTAATTATAATTAAATAAAAACCTATTTTACATTTTTTATTACTTTTATTTCACTCATTACCTTGCTCTAATAATCTTATAATTATTCATGTTTGTATCGGTCATTTTATCGATTTTGGTACTTGAGTCAAACTTTAACTTGTTAGAATTAAAAATTGTCCATGTGGTCAAAAGTCAATTATATCCAAAATTATATTCATGATTTATATATCATATATATCATATATAGATTATATATGTGTTTATAATAGTCCATATCATTTGGATATAAGAAATGAAATGCATCGTTCATGGAGACGGTAAGCCGTACGTACGCATGAACACTACTTTCATTTCTATTTCAGATTTAATGGAATGAAAACATAATGACACTTAGGTAAATTATAATTCCAGTATAATATCATATATAATTTCATTAATTAATTCTTTTATAAATTCCATGTATGGCATGAACGAGTCATATATCTTTCAGGGGGCAGTAGTCCGCACTTCCCCAAATGAAATTATTGCATTTACCCATTATGGAAACCATAAGAGTATGATATAAATGAACAATAATGAAGAATAGATGAAATATAAATATAATATATATCACATACAAATACAGTTCCACCATAATGGCCACCACAATAGGCGGTTGGAGATAATCGAACAATCATCGTTTTGTGAGGCAGTAGTTCGTTGTACCCAAAAACTGTATGTTCTAAATCCATTAAATAGAGGTGTGTATAATTGTAGTTAGAATAATTATCATAAAAAAACCTAGTATATTGAGGATATAGGTTTTTTATGTAAATAAATAATAATAATAGCATAGAAAGTGGTGAAGGAAATTAAAAGAAAAGAACTTGAGAGGAGACATTACCTTTAAATCGGGTAACTTCCTTTGGTATGAACAAAAAGATTTTTTGAATTTCCATCTACATAGGGGAAGGATTCTAGGAGAAATATAAGGATTTTGGGAGCTTATTTAGGCAGAGTTTTTATGATCCAAGGGGGCTTGAGAGGTGTGGATAAGGGGTTAGAGGTGGTGACTATTTAAAAGAGGGATGAGGGACTCTTTATGAAATCTTGAAAGTATTATTTTATTATAAAATTATTTTTCAGTTTCAAAAGGTCCAAAACAATTTTTATTCAAAGATAAGGTGCATATAAGACAAAATAAAATCATCCAATAATAATTGGACAGGTTTTGGATATTTTTTAATTCTTCCCTTTTTTATTTAATCTTTTTTAATCTTTTTAACTTTTACCATATCTTTTTTTATATTCATACTATATGGTAAATATATTTACTATAAAATTCCAAGAGACCCAAAATGGATAATTAATGAAATTTGTAACATCATATATGTCTTTTTTCCAAATCATATATTTTTAAGAACATTTAATCATATAATAAAATATTAATTGATTTAAAAACTCATTTATGTCAATTTTTGTACTATTCATATCATGATTTTAAAACAAAAATCCAAACCAACTTGATTCTTTCGAAAAATCATCATTAATTAAAATATAAAAAGTAATCCTCATCTCTAAAATTCATGGATTACATAAAAATTTTCAAAATAAATATATTTTAAAATTTATAATCTCATTTATTTGAATTCATTATTATGAAGCAATTACTCCATCCCCATTGCGTCATAATTAAATTTATTTATTTAATGTCTAAAAATTATAAACAAAATACAATGATTTAGGAAATATATTTAGATTTAAAACGAATATTTATAGTCAAAGATATAAATTATTTAACCCGACATTAATTTTTTTTTTCCAAAAAATGCATGTTTATGATATTTTTATTTTTACTTTAAATAAAAATTATTAATGTAATTATCTTACCCAAGTGGCTTCCAAGTGCCAAAGGTTCTACCCAAGGATTTTATGAATCGTCCATGACTCATTAAATAAGGTTAGGATAAGTGTTGGTTATTGTATATTATTGTAATATTATTTTTACCTTGAATTACCCTATTTACCTTTTACCACGGAAAATAAAAATCAGAAGTTACTATTCAACAAAAATTATTTTAATCATATTGAACCAAATTTTACTTACTGATGAAAACCATGTATGTTGGATTTTTAAATTCAATTTTGAGAAGAGGTAAAATTTCATTTAAATGAAAATGTCAGTTTTTTACAACTATTAAGTGTTTTTCAATATTTATAAAAACATTAACGTTTTCTGATAAATACCAAAAATTATTCGAAAGCTAATTTTGATATTCCTAATTCAAAAATAATATCTATTTTACCAAATTAAAAACATATATGTTTTATTCATTAATTTAAAATTAATTTCCTTTGTCAAAATGAGAAAACATGTTTTTAGAAAAATAATAACTATCAAAAGATTGACAATTGTTTATATCAAACTTCAAAGTTATATTACTTCCAATGTCCAAAATTATATTAAATGGTAAAAATATAAATCAATCACATGTTAAAAAAATTTAAAAAGATAATTTAACCATATTAATAAATCATATGAAAAGATATTTTTGACTTGAATACAATATTTTTCCCTATTTATCAAAAATGAACTTTATCAGAAAAATACCCAAAATTTACCCAAAGTAAATTTTGATATCCTAATTATAGAGAATAAGTTTATTTTCTAAAATGAAACATATTAAAGTGAAATATATATTTAAAATGGATTCTCCATAAAAAGGAGAAAAAACTACCTTTAAAAAATATTAGAGTATTTATGTTTAAAATTGGATTCATTCTCATTTTAAGCCTCTAAATTTTATTAGATAAATGTAAAAAAAATAACAAAATTGTTTAATATTAATATGTTTTGTTATATTTCTTCATTCCAATAAAATTTTTAGGTGTTAACTAACATTTATAATAATTATATATTTTTTAGTATGACTCAGCATTGTGTGCAATGTAAGATTTCAAAGAAACCCATTGTTGCGTCTTGGGTATGCTGCCAAAAATTGAATCACCTTAAAATTAAAATTCATATTTCATTAAAAAATATTAATAAATATGAAAACGTAATATTATTCATTTACCTGGGATGATACATCCTTCCCCCCTTTGGGAAATTGCGTCCTCGTAATATTATAATCGGTCTCAGAAACATCATTAAAATCCCCACATCGGAAAAAGAGTCAATAAAACTATCTCTTTAAAAGAAAGAAAGAAAGAAAATTACAAAGGTCACCTAAGATAACAAATACTAGGATTCTATGTATTAAGACATGGGTATAGAAGAGAAACTAACTCTTATATATTAATAGAGAGTGATAGATAACTTGATCATAGAATGTTAACCACCACAATACCATAAATTTGTGGTTGGGTAAAAGTCTGATGATAAAAGAAAGCCTATAACAATTTTTTCTTCAAGATCCTTTTAAATAGCTGAAGAATTTTATTACTACATATACTAAGATCATAAGGAAATATACTTACTTGAAAATTAGTGTTTCATCCTTTAATGAGTTTCTACCAAAAGAACTTATTTTCTCCAAACGATGAGTATTCAAGATGACCTGGTCACACCTGAAGAACTAGATTTAAATTCTAGAGGATCACATAATCCAAAACAGATAAAATATATATTTCCCCTCTCTTTATACATTAACAAAAACCCAAATTTGTTGTATAAGATCAAATATTCCCCAAAATGTATAATCTTTTATAAAAAGAAATACTACTCTTAATCTCCAAAATTCAACAAACAATACCCAAATCTCAACAAATACCATTAAACATGAAATTGTCCTTAAAATTCTTTAATATAATCCAAACTAATAATTGAACCCAAAACTCATAATAATTTAATCCCATAGTCTTTCATAGTAAATATTAACATTTATCTCCAAATAACATCGAGTACTCATAAAGCCTCACATTGAAGTGTAATCAACCAAATCAAATATTATCTATGATAGGTTAATAATTTCCATAAATAACCCAAATTTCCATATGTCCACAATAGAAACATTGATTCTTGAAAAATAAAATTTCAACCATTTCTCCACAAATGAGGTCCCATAGTATTCTATTTTCCTTAAACAAATATTGTTCCCTTAAGAGCAAATATCTTCCAAAAAAACCATTATCACTTAATCACCAAATAATTTTCCTATACTAAGGATAACCATTTGATAAAACATAAGTTCCAAAAATCATCATATTATTGATCTATAAAACCATTTACCTAAAATAACAAGTCATTCTAACTAGGAACTTCTTGTATTCCATTGGTAGGCGATGCACCCTTATCACCCTTTGGTTCTGGGTTCGATTCCTGTGGCCTTGCCGGATGCGACGGGTTGTCACCCTTCCTATTGGTGATACTTTTTCTAAATCCATATAATTGTATAAACTTCCAAAAAATGAGATAAATTCCTCAAAAATAACTATAACATATTTTATTCTCAAAGGTTATGTAATACCTTTCATTTTGCATCCCAAAATTTAAGAACCATTTATCACCTCTAAAATAACTACGACTCTTTCTAATATGATAACCATCATGGTTATGTTAATTAATCCTAAATAACACCCTAATATCTAAAGTTATCATAACTGACCTCTGATACCAACTATAAGGCCCCATCCTTGAACATTACATAATCATGAATTAATAAATAATTCACATTGAGGATCTTTTCAGGTTAAGAGATTTAGATAATTAGGTCATAACATAAATAAAACATCTTGAATATTACATTTAGACATTCTAATCAGTAAATATTTTTTAATAGAATTAAACTCTTAAAAAAAAGAAACCTGTCTAGTTCCATGTTTTATATAACATGACTTTTCCAGGATCCCATCCTTGAACCTATTCATATTTAAGTCCTATGAAAAACATTTCAATAACATGGGATGAGCATAAAAAATCTATTCTGGATATAAAATTATGTAAGAAAACATTCGTCCATGAATATATAAAAATCAATGAAATCATACTTTTCAATCTTATAACATAATCTCTTTAACAAACCTCACAAATTCATAATATTTATTAATAACACATAGAAATCATAAATCATAAAGGTAACTTGTGGAATCCATAGCATACTTACATTGTAGCTTTCACAGCTACATAGGTAGGTACATTTTGAATACCCATCACATTATGTTCCCTAAATTTCTTAGGAGAAATATTAACGTTTACCTCCATCACGTTACCCAATTCATTAGATAGATATCTCGGGCTCACCCGCCCAAGGTTTATCCTGGAACCACCCATATACGTAAACAATTCTTAATAACCATAACATTTTCATAACATATAAAACAAGAATAATGTAAAGATAACATTTACACATTCCAATCACAATATAACATTTCAAGATACTGAAATAGTTAATCAATTTCCAAAACTATTTAAAACATTAAATAAAGGGATTTTTGAATCAAAGGGTCCCATACCACTTTAAATCCATTAAAGGGATTAAAAATTTAAAACATTAATGTCCATATAAATAAATCCTTGAAACCATTTGAAAACACAGACATTAAAGAGAAGGATTTAGAATATCAAATCATGAAAACATTTAAAATAATTTTTTAGTTAAAGAGTCACTTACCACTTTAAAAAAACTTGAATAAAAATAATTAAAGAATAACATTAAAATAAACTTATAATACCATGAGAATAAAGAGATTAATGATATAATATTTAAATGGGAATTATATACACTATATAAAAGTGAATTTGTAAAAAACAACAAATAAGTCTCAATGGAATGTAAATTGAGACAAAATCCTTTACAAAGATTGTATCATTAGATTAAGGATAAATCAATGAGATAATTATGTGTGAAAAATATAAATACATCCAATATAAGTTGATATTTTGTGTAAAATAATCAGAGGTTATTCACACATATTCCTAGCATGACATAATCAAGAAGTAAAAGTTTAACTTGAAGAATAGAAATTTGGTTTAGAAGTTCCCTTACAGAAATTTGACAACCAAATGACGTCACTTTAAAATTAATAAAATGATTAAATGAGATAGAAAAGGGTCTCGCATCACATGGAAATATAATTTTTAGAAATAAGGATATATAAGAACATATCTCAGCATAAGAAAATGGAAATTAAAATACCTTACATAATAGACTATTTTGACTAAAAGTGTACGATGAAAGTTTCCCTTTACGATTTGGTAACTTACGAAACATACACCCCTAAAGGAAGAGTCATACAATGAGAATGTAAATACCAATAAATTAAATTATATTACACAAATAATACAATCATGTTTAGCACTTACACCACAAAAAATAAAATAACAGCAAATATAGCATGAATCTCACGGGAATAAAAAGTGAGATGAAAACCCCTTAACTTGTGTCTGAATTGTCTTGTTCATTATTCATCTCCCTGAAAATTAAACTTTAGTTAATTAAAATTACATAATTTTTTTTAATTTTATTATTCCACTTATATCACTTAATACATTCCTCTAATAATCATATAATAATTCATGTTCATATTTGTCTTTTTGTCGATGTTCTGTACTTGAGTTAAAAATTAACTTGTTATAATTACAAATTGTCCCTGTGGTAAAACTTCCATTATCTATAGAATGATATTCATGATTTATATATCATATTTGACATAAATATCTAGTATATATGTATTTATAATAGTCCATATCATTTTTATATAAGAAATGAAATGCACTGTTCATGGAGACGGTAAGCCGTATGTACACATGAACGCTATGTTCATTTCCATTTCATATTTAATCGAATGAAAACATAATTATACATAGTTATATTATAATTCTAGTGTAATATAATATATAATTTCATTAATTCCATCCTTTATATGTTCCACGAATGGAATGAATGTGTCATATCACTTTGAGGGGGCGGTAGTCCGCACTTCCCCAAATGGAATTATTGCATTTACCCATTATGGAAACCATTAAGGTATGATATAAATGAAAAATACTGAATAATATAGACAATATAAATATAATATATATCACATATAAATACGATTTCAATATAATGACCACCATGAGAGGTGGTATGAGATAATCAAACAATCATCATTTCGTGAGGAAACAGTTCACTGTACACAGAAACACTATATTCTAAATCCATTAGATATAGGTGTGTGTAAGTGTAGCTAGAATACTTCTCATAAAAAACCTAGTATATTTAAGATATATGTGTTTTTATATAAACAAATAATAGGAAGAGGAGAGTTAGTAGAGAATGAAAATAAAAGAAAAGAACTTGACAGGAGACGTTACCTTTATATTGTGTAACACCCTTTGGTTTGAACCAAAAGGTTTTCTTGAATGGCCTTATGCCTAGAGGAATATAAGGCCCCAGCCTTAATAATTACTTAATGTTGAGTTATTTCAGGAATACACATTGATGATCTTTTCAGGTTTAGAGTTTTAGAGAATTAGATCATAAATCATGCATTACATTCCACATTTAAACAAGGTGGTCACATCAAAGACAATATTTATTTTTTTCCACCAAAGGAAACATATTTAAAATAAAACATGGTTTCTTTATTGACCCTTCCTCGACACTACCATCACATCCTGTACTTTTCCCTTTATCTATGAAAAACATTTCAAAAACTTGGGATGAGCATAAAAAGCTCTGTAAGGGATATAAAATACGGAAAGACAACGTTAGTCCATGTATACATAAGAATCAATTAAATCATACTTTACCCATAAAACATAAGCACTTTAACATACCTCAAGAAATCATAAGATTTATAAATAACTCATAGATATCATAAGACATAAATGATACTTGAGGAATTCATAACATTCTTACGTAGAGAGTAACCCTCATGGTTATGTTTGGAATACCCATCACAGTATATTCCCTAAATCTCTTCGGAGAAACCTTATAATTTAACTCCTTCACATTACCCAATGCATTGGAGAGCTATCTCGGGATCACCCGCCCTTAGTTTATCACGGAACCACTCGTCTTCATAAACTATGTCCAAGAACCATAACATAATCGTATCACAAAAAACATGCGTAAAGGAAACATAACATTTCCACATTTCAATCACAAGATATAAATACAACACATTGATATAATAAAAAAATTATCAAAACCATTTTCAATACCAAAACAATGTAAAACATGGTATTTATTTTTTATTTTAAAAAAGTTATGTCTTGTAGAGGAAGCCGAAACTCAAATAATGGTCACGGCAGTGGAGAAGTCCTTATCGCTACATACGTAAGACAAAAACATTCCCTTTTGTCGTTTAGTAGAACAATTTGTGTAAAAAGATTACTTTTTAATTAAATTAAAAGTCAAAATGGTTTATTATACAACTAATAAAATAAGGCCATATATAAATTGAAGAATTCCTCAATGAAAGGATATTGAGATGAAGTCCCTTACCTCAAGTCCGACTTGTCTTGTTTGTTTAATTATATTCCTGAATAATGAACATTGTTCAATTTATAATGGCTTAAAAACTTACTTTAAAGTTTATTATTCAATTCCTATCATGTATTATCATGTTATAATAATTAGTTAATTATGTGAGTTCATATCATACGTTTTGTTGATGTTCGGTACATGAGCCAAAAAATAAACTTTTTTGAAAATAATTGCCCATGTAGTTATATTTAAATCATCTTCAAAATGGTATTAATGATTTAAATATCATATATATCCATTATATATTCATTTTATACTATTACATAACATTTTAAGATAAAAAATGAAATGCACCGTTCATGGAGACGGTAGGCCGTACGTACGCATGAACGCTACTTTCATTTTTTGTCATATTAATGGACATTAAAACTAAATGATACATAAATATATTATAATTATAGTATAATATATATGTTATATAGGAAAAATAAGTTCATTAATTACATTCTTTATAAATTCCATGTTTGGCATGAACGAGTCACATCACTTGTGGGGGCGGTAGTCCACACTTCCTCAAATGAAATTATCGCATTTGCAACATGAAACACATAAAGGTATGTTTTAAATATAAAATATAGAAGCATATAGAGTACATAAATATAATATATATCATATATAAATATAATAACATCATAATGTCCATCATTAAAGGTGATAAAAGAAGATTGAACAATCATCATTTCGTGAGGCAGTAATTCGCCACCCACCGAAACAGTATGTACTTTAACCATTAGACGGAAGTGTGTGTAAGTGTAGCTCTAATAATTCTCATAACAACATCCTAGTATATTTAATATACTATTTTTGTTAAAAAAATAAAGGAATAAAAAGAGTTTAAGGGGTTGTAGAAGCAAAATAAACAAATGAACCTTAGATAAGACATTACCTCTAAACCGGGTAAGTCTTTTTCTTATTTGATACAAATGCTTCCTTGGAAAGACTTATTCACAAAGTGTGGCTTCTTAGAGTAAGAGAGTGATGTGGAGAGATAATATGAACAACATTTGGATGATCCAAGGGCTTGAGAGGAGTGGGTAAGGGGGTAGAGGTGGGGGCCTTTTATAAGAGGGAGGAGGGTCACTTTTGGAAAGTCTTGAAATGTTACTTTATTATAAAATGGTTTTTGGATTTTAAAGGTCCCAAAATGATATATTTAGAGGATAAGGTGATAAGGGTTCGAAATCCACCCATCCAATAGGTTTTTGACAAGTGTATGTCTTAGATTTTACCTTAACTTTTCATTTTATTTAAATCATCCATTAATGAGGTAATCGCTGCATCATCATGGTGTCATAAATAAATTTATTTATTTAATGTCTAAAAATTATAAAAAAATACCCTGATATAGGAAATATTTTTATATTTCCAATGAATATTTATAGTCTAAGATATCATTTATGTTAACAAAATTAATTTTTTTTACTTAGGTGTTACATAGTTTGGTTATATTTTCCTTTCTTTAAAAATAATATGATAAAAGGTTACTATCACACATAAGTGATTACATGGGGTCCCTAAGTTTCCACAAGGATGATCGGAAATTACACAACCAAGAGGATTTGGACACATTTTGGGGTCATTTTATAATATTATGATATTATTTTATTACCCTTAACTACACGATTACTAATTAATCATGATAATTAAAGATAATTGTTGTCGTTACTATTCATAATGTCCAATAAACAAAAGAGTCTTAATTACATAATTTGGACCTTCGGATTCCAGATACAGAATATATTTTACCCAATTCCAAACACAGAAATTGTAGTAATTAATTTAAAAATAATTCCTGTTGTCAAAACAAACGTGTTTTTAAGAAACAATATCTATCAAAAGATTGACAATTTTTTATGTCCAATTTCAAAGTGAAATTAATTAAAATGACCAAAATTGAATTAAATGGTAAAAATATATTCAAATTATACTTTAAAACAAATTAAAATGATAATCTAACCATATAATTAAATTAGATGAAAAAGCAGTTTTGAAGTAAAATGCAGTATTTTTCACTATTCATTAGAAATTGAACATTGTCAGAAAAATACCAAAAATTTATCCAAAGTAAACTTCAATGTCCCAATTCTAAAGAATAAGTTTATGTTGACACATAGATCTTATAAAATTGTCAAAAGTTAGATTTAAAAATGGTTTTCCATCAAAAGGATATAAAATAATGTTTTAAAAATATTAGAGTATTCTAAGCATAAGATTGGATTTATTCTCATTTTAAGCCTCTAAAACACTATCTAATTCATAAATAGACATAGATATGAAAATATAATATTATTTAAATACTTGGGATGTTACATCCTTCCCCCTTTATAAAATTTCATCCTCGCAATTTATTTACTTATCCAATAAGTGGGGGTATCTATCCCTCATTGCATTTTCAGATTACCATGTTGCCTCTTAGACTATATGGGTTTTCCATAGAACCTTTAGTTGATAAATCACCTTATTACTCAACACTTGATCCCTGTGGTCAAGAAACCAGACCGGTTGTTCCTCATAAGATTGATTCTCTTCCAGCTGAACTACTTATGGACTCAAAACTTGAGATGGATCTGTCATGTACTTCCATAACATTGAAACATGAAAAACATTATGTACCTAAGATAAATTCAGAGGCAAAGCCACTCGGTATGAAACTGATCGAACTCTCTCTAGAATTTCATATGGACTAATGAAACTTGGACACATATTTCCTTTCTTTCCAAATCTCATCACACTTTTCCATGGTGAAACTTTGAGGAAGACATGATCACCTACCTGAAAAGAGAGATCCTTTCTCCTATTATCTTCATAACTTTTCTGCCTGCTCTGAGCTGTTCTCATGTGTTTCTGTATCAGATGAACTTTTTCTACCATCTCTTCTACCAATTCTGGTCCCATCAACTTCATTTCACCCACTTCATCTCAAAAATATGGAGTTCAACACCACTTCCCATATAATACCTCAAATGGTTCCATCTGTATACTGGAATGAAAACTATTATTATAAAAAAAAACTCAACAAATGAAAGATGTTGGTACCAACTTCCCTGATAATCCATCGAACAAGAACGTAGCATATCCTCAAAGTTATAATTGTTCATTCTGACTGCCCATTTGATTGAGGATGAAAAAATGTACTAAAATTTAATTTAGTACCCAACAAATTCTGAAGGCCTTTACAAAAGTTAGAAGTGAACCTGGGATCACGATTATATGCAATGGAGAGGGGAACTTCGAGTAACCTGACTATCTCTTGAAGATACAATCGAGAAATTTGATCTAGGGAAAAAGTATCTCGTATAGAAAGTAAATGAGAATATTTAGTCAAGAAATCAACAATTACCTAGATTGAATTATTAACTCGAGGTGTCTTTGGTAATCCAACATATAAGTCCAATGATATATTCTCCAATTTCCACTTTGGCATTGGTAGAGGCCAAACCATCCATTTCGGTAACTACCGCTCTTCTTTAACCTGTTGACAAGTCAAACACTTCATTATAAAATCTGCAATATCTTTTTTCATTCCATCCCACCAGTAATACTTCTGAAGATCTCTATACATCTTAGTACTGCCTGGATGAAATGAAAATGGAGAACTATGAGATTCACATAACAAATCTCTCTTAAACTTTGAATCACAAGGAACACACAATCTCTTCCCAAATCTCAAAACACAATCATTATCAATGTTGAATTCGGGTAACATGCCCTTATGAACTAGCTCTACCTTTTTATGAAACTCACTGTCTTGCTTCTGTGCTTTCTTAATTCTGTCTGATAGAGAAGATTTCACTGATACCTGAAAAAAAGAGAATAACTTCCAAACCAACAACTTCCAAACCACAATTAATCAAATCCTTAACCAAAGATTCACGTTCCAAACGTAACATTGTTAATGAAGCATTACTTTTTCGACTCAAAGTATCTGCCGCTTTATTTTCTTTTCCTTGGTGGTAGTGAATCGTGTAATCATAACCCTTGATTAATTCATTCCATCTCCTCTGTCTCATGTTCAATTCTTTCTAAGTGAATATATACTTTAATCTTTTGTGATCAGTATATATTTCACACTTTACACCATACAAATGATGCCTCCATGTTTTTAAAGAGAAAACAACATCAGCTAATTCCAAATCATGTGTAGGGTAATTTATCTCATGAGTTTTCAACTAACAGGAAGCATAAACAATTACCTGATCATTCTGCATTAGGATGCAACCAAGTCCTTTCAATGAAGCATCATTGTAGATAAAAAATTCACCATTCCTGGAAGGTAGTTCCAATACATGAGAATTCACCAATCTTCTTTTCAATTCCTAAAAACAATCATCACATTCTTTTTTCTAGATAAACTTAACACCCTTCCGAGTTAGCTTAGTCAATGGGATGAAAAATTGTGAAAAAGTTTTAACAAACCTTCGGTAATATCCTACCAAACCAAGAAAACTACGAATCTCGGTTACATTTGTGGGTCTTGGCCATTCTTCAACAGCCTTTGTTTTTACAAGATCAATAGTTATTCCATCTTTAGAAACAATATGGACAAGGAATGATATTTGTTGCAACCAAAACACCCACTTGCTGAATTTTCCATACAATTTCTTTTCTTTTAATGTTTCAAAATAGTCCTTAAATGAATTTCATGATCCTATTTACTTTTAGAAAACACCAAAATATCATCAATGAAAACAACCACAAACTTATCCAAGAACTCATGAAAAATTCTATTCATAAGGTCCATGAATAGAGCATGTGTATTGGTTAACCCAAAAGGCATAACTTCAAATTTATAATGGCCATATCTTGTACGAAATGCGGTCTTTGTAATATCTGCTTTTTTTCCTTCAACTGATGGTACCCTGATCTCAAGTTAATCTTTTAAAAATACTGAGCTCCGTGGAGCTGATCAAACAAATCATCGATATGAGGCAAAGGATATTTTTTATTAACAATGATTTTATTCAAGGCTCTATAATCAATGAAAAGTCTCATTGAACAATCTTTTTTTAACAAATAAGACAGGAGACCCCCATGGTGTTGTGCAAGGTCGAATGAAACATTTCTCTAATATATCTTGAAATTTCTCCTTCTACTCTAAAAGTTCAAATTGAGCCATTCGATAAGGGGGTTTTGAAATTGTCTTAGCATCAGGAATTAAGTCAACAGTAAATTCAACTTCCTGATCTGGTATTATTCCAGGAAAATCATCAGGAAAAACATTAGGATACTCATTTACCACTGGCACATCATTAATATGAATGGTTCCTTTGTTTTCAACAATATGTGCCCGACAACATTCATTTCCATATTTTACAAGTTTCCCAGCCTCTAGATATGTTATCAACAGTAAGGTTTCATTCTTGTACACAAACTGAAGTTATTTCTGAAAAGAAACTTCTTTAGCTCTGCAGTCAATCTTAACATGGTAAAAAGAGAGCTAATCCATACCCAGGATAACATCAAACTCTACTAAAGGTAAAAAAGTAAGGTTTGCAAGTATGTTCATTCCACATATAAGGATAGAAATATTTTTATAAATTCTTTTCACCTCAAAATTTACCCTAGGTGTTTTTACAAAAAGTTCAGGAGTCATTTATTGAGATGGAATTATCAATTTACTAGAAACATTTTCAAAGATGAATGAATGTGTAGACTCTAATTCAAACAACACTTTGGTATAATCTGAAAAAACAAAAAAAGTACCTGAAACCACTTCATTTTATGGCCCAACAACTACTGAAGTAGTTGCAAAGGATTTCACCACACCTTTCTACTTGTAGTCTGACTGCTTCACATCATTCTAGCTCTTTGTCAACACTCATTTTCATAATGACCCATCTCATTGCACTTGAAACATTTCACTAACTGTAAATAAAATTTGGTATTACCATTACCCTGATCTTTTCTAGTGAAATCACGAGCCTTTTGGACCATATTACCACATCAGAAGCACTTTCCAGAATTTAAAATTCATTCCCCAGCATGATTTTTACCACATTTATCACAAACTGAAAACTTAGTTTTCTTACCATCAAACCTTTTTGAAGGATTATTCCCTTTCTCCTTCCACCTAGGTCTCTTCTTATTTTGGTTGTCATAGGACACTTGATCATCATTAAACACCATTTCCACCTTCTCAGCACATCGAACAAGCTTTTCAAAACTTTTGAACTCACAAGAAGCTAATGCCCTTAGATATTTTGGTTTTAATATTGAGTAAATATGATTGACTTTACTATCAAGGGCTCTGATATAATTTGGATCATACCTCACCGATCGAGTGAAATTTTCTTCATAAGAAGCCACTGAGTCATCCTCTTTCCTCAATTACAAGAATTGTTTTCCATCCTAAGTCAAACAGCCTTAGGAAAATATTTATCAAGAAACATACCTTTGAATTCATCACAGTTAAGAGCATCAATCTCATCAGCATCCTGGATATTTTTAACCATCGACCACCACTGATCTGCTTCACCCTCCAAATGGTAAACAACAAGACTAACCTTTTGATTGTCTGAACTCCCCATGACATCGAAAATCTTCTCTAGTGCTTTGATCCACCCTTCATCTAGAACAGGGTCAGATGATCCTCTGAATGATGGGGTATGTTGCCTCATGAAATGTTTCACCACTGACATGTTCCTCTGCGGTTGATCTGTCTGAACTCGTGTATGGATACCACCACCATTTATCTCTTTAGTCAACTACACCATTACTGCAACAAACTGTTTAGTTCCTATTCAGACTATCTCAAGATGCTGATTTGGAAGGTCATTTCATTCTTTGTGCCTTCCCAGCACTGCTTCCCTGTTTCCTCTAAAGAAAACCATTCTGAACAAACATGTCTTAGATGAATCTACATGGTAATATTCAAATCCTGTATCATTTCAATTTGACCATAATTTAAAAAAAATATTTTTGTATAATCATTTAATAGAATTATAACTCCTAAAGTTATGTAAAGAGACCTCTGATACCAACTATAAGGCCCCAGACATAAACATTACTTAATTTTGAGTTATTCTAATAATACACACTGAGGATCTTTTTAGGATTAGAGTTTTATATAATTAGATCATAAATCATGCATTACGGTCCACATTTAAAAAAGGTGGTTACATCAAAGATAATATTCATTTTTTACACCAAAGGAAACATATTTAAAATAAAACATGGTTTATTTCTTGACACTTCCTTGACACTATAATCACATCATGTATTTTTCCCTTGACCTCTGAAAAACATTTCAAAAACTTGGGATGAGCATAAAAACCTCAGTAAGGGATATAAAAATATGGAAAGAAAACATTATTCCATGTATACATAAGAATCAATGAAATCGTACATTACTCATAAAAAATAAGAACGTTAACATACCTCATGAAATCATAATATTTATGAATAACTCATAGAAATCATAATACATAATGGTAACCTGAGGCATTCATAACTTTCTTACGTAGGGAGTAACCCTCATTGTTACGTTTGGAATACCCATCACAGTATATTACCTAAATATCTTTGGATAAACCTTAGCGTTTAACTCCTTCGCATTACCCAATGCATTGGAGAGATATCTCAGGCTCACCCTCCCTTAATTTATCAGAGAACCACCCATCTTCATAAACAATTCCCAAGAACCATAACATAATCGTATCACGTAAAACATGCATAAAGGAAACATAAAATTTCCACATTCCAATCAGAAGATATCAATACAACACATTGATATAATCAAAATATTATCAAAACCATTTTCAATACCAAAATAAAGTAAAACATGGTATTTATTTTTCATTTAAAAAATTTTATGGCTTGTAGAGGAAGCCTAAACTCAAATAATGGTCATGGCGGGGGAGAAGTCCTTGTTGCCGCATATGTAAGACAAAACCATTCCCTTTTGTCATTTAGTAAAACAATTCATGTAAAAAAGATTACTTTTGAATGAAATTAAAAGTAAAAAGGGTTTATTATACAAATAATAAAAGAAGGTCTTATATAAATTGAAGTATGCCTCAATGAAAGGATATTGAGATGAAGTAACTTACCTCAAGTCCGGCTTGTCCTGTTCATTTATTTATATTCCGGAATAATAAACATTGGTCAATTATAATTTCTTAAGGACTTCCTTCAAAGTTTATTATTCAATTCATATCACATATTATCATGTTATAATAATTAGTTAATTATGTGAGTTCATATCATATGTATTGTTGATGTTCGGTACATGAGTAAAAAATAAACTTGTTTGAAAAGAATTTCCCATGTAGTTATAATTACATCATCTATAGAATGTTATTAATGATTTAAATATCATATATATCCAATATATATTCATTTTATACTATTCCATAACATTTTGAGATAAAAAATTAAATACACCATTCATGGAGACGGTCGGCCGTACGTACGCATGAACGCTACTTTCATTTTTTGTCATATTAATGGACTTTAAAACAAAATGAGAAATTTATATATTATAATTACAGTATAATATATATGTTATATAGGTAACATAAGTTCATTATTTACATTCTTTATAAATTCCATGTTTGGGATGAACGAGTCACTTCACTTGGGGGGGCTGTAGTTCACACTTCCTCAGATGAAATTATCGCATTTGCAACATGGAAATCATAAAGGTATGTTTTAAATATAAAATACAGAAGCATAGAAAGGACATAAATATAATATATATCATATATAAATACAGTGACATCATAATGGCCACCATGAAAGGTGTTGAAAGAAGATTGAACAATCATCGTTTCGTGAGGCAGTAATTCACCACCCACAGAAACAATATGTTCTTTAACCATTAGACGGAGGTGTGTGTAAGTGTATCTATAATAATTATAATAACAACATCCTAGTATATTGAATATACTAGTGTTGTTACAAAATAAAGGAATAAAAATAGTTTAAGGGGTTGGATAACCAAAATAAAACAAAAGAATATAAGAGAAAACATTACATATAAATCAGGTAACTCTTTTTTTGATTTGAACCAAAGGCTTCCTTGGAAAGACTTCGACCTAAAGCGAGGATTCTAGGAGTAATTTAGGGATGTGTCGAGATAATATGAGAAGTGGTTGGACAATCCAAGGGCTTGAGATGTGTGGGTAAGGGGGTAGAGGTGGGGGCCTTTTATAAGAGGGTGGAGGGTCACTTTTGGAAAGTCTTGAAATGTTACATTATATTAAAATGGTTCTCGGATTTTAAAGGTCCCGCAATGATATATTTCGAGGATAAGATGATAAGGGTTATAAATACACCCATAAAATAGGTTTTTGACATGTTTATGTCTAAGATTTTACCTTATCCTTTTATTTTATTTAAATTGTCCATTAATGAGGCAATCACTGCATCATCATGGCGTCATAAATAAATTTATTTATTTAATGTCTAAAAATTATAAAAAAATACAATGATGTAGGAAATATTTTTATCATTCCAATGAATATTTATAGTCTAAGATATAATTTATTTAAACAAAATTTAAATTGTTTTACTTAGTTGTTACATAGTTTGGTTATATTTTCCTTTCATTAAAAATAATATGATAAAAGGTCACTATCACACAAAAGTGATTACATGGGGTCCCTAAGTTGGCAAAAGGAATCCCATGGTCGGAAATGACACAAAAAATAGTATTTGGACACATTTTGGGTTAATTTAATTTTATTATGATATTAGTTTATTACCCTTAACTACCCGATTACTAATTAATCATGATAATTAAAGATAATTGTCGTCGTTACTGTTTATAATGTCCAAAAAAAGAGTATTAATTACATAATTTGGACCTTATGATTCCAAATATGGAATCTATTTTACCCAATTACAAACAAATAAATTGCAGTAATTAATTTAAAAATAATTCTCATTGTCAAAACAAACAACGTGTTTTTAAGAAACAATATCTATCAAAAGATTGACACTTGTTTAGGTCCAATTTAAATGTGAAATTAATTCCAATGAACACCATTAAATTAAATTGTAAAAATATATACTAATTACACTTTAAAACCTACTAAAAATATAATCTAACTATACAATTAAATTATATGAAAATGCAGTTTTGAAGTAAAATGCAGTATTTTTCAGTATTCATTAAAAAATGAACATTGTTAGAAAAATACCAAAAATTTATCCAAAGTAAATTTCAATGTCCCAATTATAAAGAATAAGTTTATTTTGACAAATAGAGCTTATAAAATTGTCAAAAGTTATATTTAAAAATGGTTTTCCATCAAAAGGAGGTAAAACAATCTTTTAAAAATATTAGAGTATTATATGCTTATGATTGGATTTATTCTCATTTTAAGCCTCTAAAACACTATAATTCATAAATAGACATAGATATGAAAATATATTATTATTTACCTACTTGGGATGTTATAATTAATGATTCTAGAAGGAAGATAGGGATGTCGCTAGATTATTTGGGCAAAGTTTGGATTTGATAAGGGGAATTGAGAGGTGTGTTTAACAGTTTAGAGGTGGTGGCCTTTTATAAGAAGGGGGGAACTTTAGGAAATTTTGAAAGTATTATTTTATTATAAAATTATTTTCGTTTTCAAAACGTCCAAAACTTATTTAATTCGAAGATAAGGTGTGTATAAGTCGAAATAAAATCATTCAATAATAATTAGATAGGTTTTGGATATTTTTTAATCTTTGTCTTTATTATTTAACCTTTTTTTACTCTTATTTAACTTTTACCATATCTTCTTGTATATTACTACTATAGGGTTAATATATTTAAAATAAAAAAACAAGCGACCAAAAATATATCATTAACGAAATGTTTAACATCATATATTCATTTTTAAAACATTATATTTTTGGACTATTTTATCATTTAATTAAATATTAATTGATTTAAAAACTCATTTATGTCAATTTTTATACAATTCATATCATGACGTTTAGAAAAAATCAAAACCAACTTGATTATTTCAAAAAAAACGTCATTAATTCAAATATAAAAAGTCATAATAATATATAAAATTTGTGGATGGCAAAAAAAGTTTCAAAATAAATTTATTTTAATATTTATAATCTCATTTATTTGGATCCTTTATTAATGAACCAATTACTTGATCACCATTGTTTCATAATTAAATTTATTTATTTAATGTATAAAAATTATAAGTAAAATACCATGATTTAGGAAATAATTTTAGCATTATAATTACTATTTATAGTCAAAGATATCAATTATATAACCCCGCATTAATTATTTTAGAAGAACAATACATGTTTACGATATTTTTATTTTTACTTTAAATAAAATGTTATTAATGTAATTATCTTACTCATGTGGCTTCCAAAGGCCAAACATTATACTCAAGGATTGTATTTGTCAGAAATGACTCATACAATAAGGTTATGACAAGTGATAAGTTAATTTTATATTATTATTATATTATTTTTACCTTGAATCACCCTATTACCTTTAATCGCGTTAAATAAAAATTAGAAGTTACTATTCACCAAAAATTATTTTCATCTAATTGAACCAAATTTTACTTACTGATGACAACCATGTATGTATGATTTTTGAAATTAAATTCACAAAAGCGGTAAAATTTCATTTAAATGAAAAAGTCGGTTTTAACTACAATGCAGTGTTTTTCACTATTCATAAAAATTTAACATTTTCAGAAAAATATCAAAGATTCACCCAAAGATAATTTTTATATTACTAATTCAAAAATTATTTCTATTTTACCAAATTCAAAACATAGATGTTTCATTTCTGTTGTCAAAACTAGAAAACATGTTTTTAAGAAATAATAACTATCAAAAGATTGACAGTTATTTATGTTCAATTTCAAAGTGATATTATGTACAATGAACAAAATTTGATTAAATGGTAAAAATATAATTCAATTAGACTTTAAAATCATTTTAAAAAATAATCTATCCATATAAATAAAGCATATGAAAAGACAATTTTGACTTAAAATGTAGTATTTTTCATGATTCATAAAAAATGAATTTTATCAGAAAAATACCAAAAATTTACCGAAAGTAAATTTTGTTATCCCAATACTAAAGAAGAAGTTTATTTTCTCAAATTAAACATATAAAATTGAAAAAAAATAGATTTAAAAGGGGTTCTCTATAAAAAGGAGGCAGAACTACCTTTAAAACATATTAGAGTATTTATGCTTAAAATTAGATTCAATCTCTTTTTAAGCCTCTAAATTTTATTGGATAAATGTAAAAACATATAAAAACATGTTTAATCATAATATGATTAGTTCTATTCATTATTTCCCATATAACGGTTAGGCGTTAACTATCATTTAAAATAATTATATTATTATTATTTTTTCAGTATGACTCAGCATTGTGTGCAATGTAAGATTTCAAAGAAACCCATTATTGCGTATTGTGTATGATATCAAACATAGAATACCCTTTAAAATAAAATTCATATTTAATTAAAAAATGAAAATAAATATGAAAATGTCATATTCATTATTTTCCTCGGAGGTTACATTATCACCTTATATTATTTCTCAATATTTAACTTGTTATTAGAAACTAATAAATGTTTTAGTTATCATGATGCTTGATCTTATATCAAATTCTATTGACAAGTAATTTTAGTATCATATTGGTCAAAATAAACTAATAATTATTTATAAAATCGGATAATGTTTCTTTTATTTTTTATTTTTTTGAATCAATAAATCCCCTAGAACCCCTTTAAAATATAATTTATGATCAATTAATAGTTATTATTTTTCGTCTATATAGTTTTCATATTGATTCTCATCAACTATCATTATAATAAAATCCTTTTAATATTATTTAAATTCAGACTAACCTTCATCTTGTAAAAACCATAATTGTATTATTCCTTGAAAAAAAGACTTTTCCATTGAAACTTTCTTGTGTATGTATTTCTAGATTTAGTATTCTAAATATGAGGAAACATATGTTATCAATTTAATGAGAAACATAACTCAACATAATCTTCATCTAGTCTTTTATGGCACCTTTCTTGCATGTGAACCATATTTACGCACTTGAAACTTTCTAATGGTAACATTACTTTAAATATCATCTTTAAACATTTGAATTTACTTTACACTAGTAAGGTATATTTATCATTAATATCTCATTCATCATTACCTTTATTGATATTAAGATTCCATAATGATTTGAACCATGTTTCCTTTGGAATTTTTTTAATTATCCTTCTAGTTTTACATGTATATTGTAAGATATTAAGATAATTTGAAAATAATAAAGTGAAATATCTGGTATGTTTCATACTTCAAGTATTGAAACTTTTAGATTTTATAAAGGTGAAAATATTATTATCAATATTTATGTCCTTTATTTCATCTCCAATCCCATGAATGGATCCAATAAACATAATGACGTGGTTCAATAAAATATCAATGTATTAATTAAGAAACATATTAAAATATTCAATCTTGTTTGATAAATTTTTTTTCTTAAACTCCATTAAATTTTAGTATCCTTCATAAATATTGGACAAAATTTCTCCTATAGACGTAATAGATATGAAACTCATAAACTCTATACAGATGTGATTTGATAGAGATCTATATAATGATTTTCTTACCTTTTCATCAGCTTTTAGAATCTTAATGTCCATTTAATTCAAAGACTACATTATAGGATCACTTATTATAATTCTATGTATTTTAATACCATTGTATTTTATTAATATTTTTTTAGATAAATTTAATTTCTTCAAAATCCATTATTACACGCAATACTGAGTTTTAATAAACCGTCATATACTATTAATTTTATTATTAAAATGTCCCCATTAAAATTGGATGTATGGAATATTTTTTAAGAAAAACAAAGTATGAAGGTTTTAGATAAAGAAAATATATTTATAAATAACTACTTAATTTTTAGTGAAGTCATTTTTCCCCCAAAAAGCCATTTTTCTATAAACAATTATTTTAATTTCCTTTGGTGAACAAATAAAAAAATTAATTTTTGAAACTTTTAGAAAATTAAATTAAAAAATTAATTTCATTTTTGGAATAAAAAATTCAAAATTTTCTTAGGGTTCATTTTTAATAATTTTATGAAAGGGTTAATTTTCTAATGAATAGTGAAAGTACTAGTATTTATTAAAAATGCCTTTTAATTTAAATCTTTTAAAAATTTGAATCTTGTTTATTTTTTTAAAAGTAAAATTAATTAATTTATATATTTATTAATCCAATTTATGTTATGGGAATCAATTTTATATTGAATTTTGATATTAAATATTTCTATATTTTTGAGAATTTCCTCTTTGAAAACCCGTTTTTTTATCACGTCTGTAGGTTTATTTTTAAATTAAAATTTTAAAATTAGGTTGATGTTTATAATTACATATTTTTAATAAAAATAATTTTTATTATATAATAATTTAAACTTAATTTTTGGAAAAAATGAATAGTATAAACAGAAAAAAAATGATTACCACGGTTATGGTTTAAAAAGGTTTACCATGGGTTAAACTAATGAAATAAGGGTAAAATGATCTAGAAACTTGTAAAACTACCATTTTATATCCATTTTGGATATTATATCATATAAGGTTCTATTATGAGCCACGTTTGGGGCTTGTTTCAGGTTTAAAATGTGGGTAAACCTTTTTCTTTTAAAAAATCCAATTATTTCCACTCCCCCACATATAAATGGGAACCCCTCTCCTCTCCTATTCACAATTTCATGACCATTTTGTTCTAAAAATACCCACAAAAATCAATTCATTACTTCCCCGAACACATCATATAAGTATTATTTTTATTAGGAAACCCTCCTATGAAGGCTATTGGTATAAACCGATGAGATTCTCCGAAGAAGAGGAAAAATTCTTAAACCTATGTTTTTGTTTTTGTTCTTCATGCACATCATTAAAATATTATTCAACTATAATGATAAAATAACAACATTATATACCATATAATTATATGTTCTTATGTAAATTTCATAACCTATATCCATCTCCTTTTTGATCAAATGGGAAATAAAAACATTGATCATGTGTAGATAGATAACTTCCTCATTAACCGAAATATTTCATTTTCCATCACATTATATTATAGATGGATATAATGATGGATTTAAAAAATTTAAATTATATTTTTGACATAATTATAATTATTCAATTATTATATCACTTATACCTTCTTAGTTTGCATTCCATGGAAATTTGATAACGTCGTTCGTGTGTTTGAGGGATTACGGCCTCGTGAACCGATGTGATTCATTTTTCACTTAAGATTTTTGTGGAATGTAATAAGGTTAAATTTATTGAAAATAATTCATATATATAAAATAATAATAACTATATAAAAATTATATAAGATTTACCAACTTTTTATTCACCATTACAAAAATTGAAGCATCATTCCTGTGTACAGACATTCAACTATATCCAAGAATAATGTAATTAATTTTCTATCACTAAATTTTATGGATTACTATAAATACATATGTAATGAATATACATGATATTTATATCATGGTTAAAATTTTTGAGGTCATGTAACCATGATTAATTAAAAAGGACTGAAAATACCAAATCAAAACATACGTGAAAAAAAAGCAGTTATTACCTAAAACATGATTTTAATATAGATTTGTTAATAAAAAGTAAATAAAATGTTACATATAGACCATATATGATATGATAAAAATGTGTTTTTTTAATATATTTATAAAAAAACAATAATTAGTATACATGCGGTTCTAATATATAATAAGGAAGTCAAGACTTACGGTAAGGGATTTATACTCTTAGTTTTATTTCTGGGAGTCTTATGTCAAATTCACCAATCATTTCATTTTTTGTTGTATATACATACCATTTTAAAAATTATATCATGGATTTATTTATTTTACATAAATAAAAGTTTCATTTAATTTTATTAATTCATGGGACTTATGATTTAAAATATATGAAAGTGGTAAAGGTTTTATGATACAATATGATTATTTATCCAGATTATTTATTATTATGTTTCCAATGATAAAATAATATGGTATATCAATAAAAAACCAATTAATTTTACTCCCTTATTTTTATTTAATAAAAATACATTTTTTTTCGTTTCCCTCTCTTTATATACTCAACAGTTTAAATAATTTTGTTAATAAAAAAAACTTTATTTCTATCTTCGATAAAAAATCCTTTTCTACCATGTACATGTTTTATAGAAATGTTTCAAAGGAAATTTCTTACTATTAACAAACTATTTTTTGAATAAATTTTTAATCCTTTTATAATTTTTACAAAATGGGTTTATAGGAATCATTTTTTTATTTTTCGAATAAGGTACATTTGACTTTTACTGAAAATTTTAAAGGAATATTTTTTTAATGTGAACAAGATGAACTATATTTTCAGCCATCACGACCATTGAATAATTTAAATAATACCTTATATGTTTTCATATATATTTTAAATGAAAATGAATTCTGTAAATTTATTTTAAATTATAGTTTTTTAAATGAAGAATTTCAAATTGGAAAAGATATTTTTCTCAAGAAATGTTCCTTGTTTTCTTTGAAAATAATCTTCCATATAAGATAGAATTATTTTGATGTAACTTAAGATTTACTAGGGATGTAATCCAATGATATAGTGATTATTATTTCTCTAGATGGTTATTGTTTTTAATGTTAAGATGTTAATAAAACTCTTTCCTTTTTCCATGATTTATGCTCCGATGAAATGTTTAAATGATGTAATGTCTATGAAACCCATATCTTTTCCACGTGTTATTATATGATAAAATATTTTTGAAACACATTTTACTTCATGGGTTTTAATATGATTAACTTTTTATGATCACTTGGAACACTTATGTATAGTTTTCATTATGTGATGCAGGTTACATTATAACCACGGATGGGTGGAACCTATATCTTCCTACAATGCAGTAGGTAAAGATTAAAATCCCATTAGATAAATAGGGATGGAATGTAAAGTGAACCTAGTTTAGTAAGTGAATTTTTCTACTATGATAGTCTTGGGAGTGAACCTCGACTACTATGATGGTTTTTGGGGAGTGTTAATTCAATTATGATTGTTTTGGAAGTGATCCTTGACTACTAAGGAAATGATTTTTTATTCTTATGAGTCTTCGATAAATTTAGGTATTATTATAATATTATTCTCTCATCGATCATGTTAATTAGTTCTGTTATTATTAATATCTTATGAATTACCAATATTTATGTAATGAATCATATTTATAATCTATGATATTAATGGTATGGTTTTTAAATGTAATTCTCTTATTCTCATTCCCATATTTTCATCGTATGTTGATATCTCTCTTGTTTACCATTACTATTCCTATGAGGCCACACTTAATTATAAATCCTTTTCCTAAGATATAGGGAAAGTTATTATGTACGATATTTCTAACAAGGGTTATAATTATAGAGCACTTAGTGGGATATGATACAGTTCTCTTATAAACAAGTTTCTTATGTTTCCATGTTTCTAAAGGAACTAGACTTACACCATTGTGGTGTGGAATGTTATGTTATGTAATGAATATTCATATATTAATATGTTATATATATGTATGAAAAGTGTGGTTCAATATAGATGGTATCATAATAAGTTTTAGTTAAACCTTTGGAAACAAGGATGAGAAAACATTATTGAGAACAATAAGGATTAGTCTAAATACAAGAAATCATATTAGAAATGTTAGTAAATGAAATATTGAGTGGTTTACATGAAATTAGATCCATATCTGGATACTAAATGGGGATCTATCCCTAGAATAGTTTTACTTAGTGGTAGTAAATCAAAAAGGGTGCATTGAGTAGGACTTAATCTTCACCTAATGCATGATAAATATCCTTTCTGTAGACCTAGTTTGACACTCGGAGGGGATTTGTTTTGGAAACTCTAAAAATCATTATAAACTACCATGAAGGATTTGAATAATAACTATGAATTCATTATCAAATCCTCATGTGTCACTGATTGAAGAGAATGTGTAAATATTTAGACATCCTATGAAATATTTGTCAGGATTAATCACTCAGATTAACAGTGTTTGATAATCACATAAACCATTTTGTTTTAGTGTGGAATTGAATATAGAATAATGATATTGTGGTAGTAATAGGTATACTCAAATATTGAATTATACCATTTTATATTATTTATATGAGTTATATTATATCATGAAAAGTCACTAATAATGTTAATACCTATCCTCAATGAATATATATTGAATTAGCTGTGAAAACCCCCAATTTAATGGTGATTTATTATCGAGTATATGATTCTTATGGAGTTGAATTGTGTGGGAATGTGCTTTTGGAAAATATTTTTATTCTCCCTATGGTTAAATTTAATGTTATCTTAGGCACATATTGGATTTCAAAAATAAATCTCACATAAATTTCCACAGAAAGGAAGTCATGTTTGACATTCCAAACCAACCTATAATTTTCTACTAGTGAAATGATAAATATGAACTTCCAATGGAAACTAAACTCATTATATGTGTCTTCATTCCCATTAAAAATGGGGTTTTATCTCATATAGTTAGGGAGAAACTCAATACCTATGATAATACTATTTAATGGGATATTGTTGATATCTTTATTGAATAATATCGTACTCTTGCACTAAATTTTGAACTTCTTTTCTCAATAGAACTCCTACCTAGTGCCTCAACTATTTCAAATACTCTATATAGAATAACCTCAATTGAGTTCTAGGAATCGAAGAAGAAACTCTATGAGAACATTGAAAAGCGATTCATTTATTCATGTGTGTAACCAATCAGTGAAACTATTAATTTTGTTTATAAGAAAGATGGATCAATGTGACTATGTATTGATTATCGGGAACTAAAAAAGGAAAAAATCAACAAAAAATATCTCCTACCCCGTATTAATTAATTTTTTGATCAACTGCATAGATTTCAATAATTCTCAAATATTTAACGTCATTATGGAAACCATCAAGAGAGGGTAAAAGGTGTATATAACCAAAATCTCATTTCATACAAGGTATGAACACTATAAGTATACAGTTATTCCATTAGGTCATACAACTTCCCCTACTATCTTTAGGGATTTAATGAATAGAGTCTTTATATATTTCCTTGTTTAGTTTATGGTTGTCCTTATAGATGATATTATCATTTTTTAGAGTAAGTAAGTGAATGAAAATCACTTGATAATTGTATTAAAGACCCTATGTAATGAAAAAAAGTTTGAAAATTTTACAAAGTGTGAATTTTGGATACAAAATTTTTAATTTTTGGGTCACATAATCTCAAGAGACGGTATATTAGAAGATCCATCAAACAAATTGGCTAATGTTTGTCGGTCCAGGACAATCATGATGATTAATATCAATTTTTTAATTTATTTTTCTAGATATTATAAATGTTTTGCGCATAATTTGTCGTAAAAATATAGTCCAATAATCATGTTAACTCAGAGGGGATACCAGTTCTTATGGACCTTTGAATGTGAGGGAATTTTAAAGGAACTAAATTGTAGATTAGATATGGAACATGTTATTTCATTACCCTATAGTTGAGAAGTGTTTTAATCTATATTAATACATAAAATAACATATGATGATGTATTCTCATAAAAAATAACATATTTATAGCTTATGATTCATGACAATTGATGGATCATGATAAACATTACCCATCCCATGATTTAGAGTTAGTTGTAGTAATTTTTGAATTAAAGATATAGATGTATTATATTTATCAGTAAAAGTGTGATATATATACCAATAAAAAATGATTAATATATATATATATATATTCACATATAAGGAGTTGAAAAATCCGCCCAAGAAGATAGTTAGAGCTGATTAATGATTTTGACTGCTCAACACATTACCACCCTTAGAAAGTGAAAAAGGTGGATGATGCTTTGAGTCAAAAGGATCATATTTGATTATCTATGTTGGTTAGAGGAAACACTTATAATTTAAGTTAATGATCTATTTTAAGGATTATTTAATGTTTAAAATGTGGTTACACCTTTTTATTTTCAAAAATTCAAAGTGTTTCTTCTCTCTCACTTATAACAGCGGATCCCATATCCTCTTCTATTAACACATCAAAAACCCTTTAGTTTTTGCAATAAATACCCAAATAATTTATTTAATTCCCTAAAAACATAATATAGTCTATTTATTTTTTATTATACCCTCTTAAGAAGGCTTTAGGAATATATATATTAAATTTCCCTATAGAAGAGGTAAAATTCATAAAATTGTGTTTTTGTTTTATTTCTTATTCCAAATCCTTCAAATATTATTCATCTATGAGGATATAATAAAATTGGTATCTTATATATACATAGATTTTTTTAATTTTATAATCTATATTAATCTTCTCTTCCATAAAATGGGAAAGAAAACCGTTGATCGTGTGTATGGTGGAATACCACTTCATGAACTATATTGTATTTTGTTTTCCATCACCACCTATCAAATATGGATATAATGATTAATTTAACATAGATATATATACATGTCATTAATTACATTTTTATAAATCTATAATTATTATAGAACTTATATCCTTTTACTTTTCATTTCTTAGGAATATGAAAACATCACTCATGTGTACGGTGGGTTATCACCTCATGAAGTAATGCAATTCGTTTGTGACTTACATTTTACACGAAAGTAATAATGATAAATTTAATGAAAATATTTGATATATAAGAAATAATAATGAATTTTTAAAGGTGATATATAATTTTACTTCCTTTTATTCCTTCTATTGAGAAAATGGAAACAACTTTTTTCTATACATACGACCTTCCATCTCCATGAACGACGTACTTCATTTTATGTCTATAACTTTTATAGATTACTATAAATACATATGTAATAAATATATAAGATATTTATATCATGCTTAATATTATTTATTTTATGGAAACATGATCAATTTAAGAGTAACAATTATACCAAATCAAAATATTCCAGAAAAACAAAGCAGGTATTACCCAAAACAAGATTTTAACAAGGAATTGTTAATGAATGGGTAATAAAAGGTTATAGGTAAATCATATATGGTATGATACCTATAAGTTGGGTTTATATATATATATAATATACAAATATTTATTATACAGGTTTTTCGATCATTTATAATGGAATTTAATACTTATTGTAAGGGATTTTTAGTCTCACATTTATTTCTGGGAGACTTAAGAAAAATTCATAACTAGTTTATTTTTTATGATGTATAAATTCCTCTGTTATGTTTTATATCATTAATTTATTTATTATAATAATATTTATTGTCTCATTTAAGGTTATTTTTTCATGGGAAATATTATTCAAAATATACCAATGTTGTAAAGGTTTTATGATACAAACTAATTGTTTATCCGGAATGTTTATGATTATGTTTCTGATGACAAAAACTTATGATATATCTATCAAGAAAAATTTATGTTTTTTTACTATATTTATGTCATGAAAACACATTTTTCCTTTCATTTTACTATTTTTATCTATTCAAGAGTTAGAAATAAATTTTTAAGAAGAATCGATTTTACTTCTCTCTTCGGTTGAAAATCCCTTTTCTTCAATGTTCATGTTTTCTAAAAATGTTTTAAATAGGGTTTTTAATATTCTATGATTATTTTTTAAAGAAATTTTTACCCATATCTTAATTTTTTAAAACTATTTTTAATTAATATTTTTGTCAATTTCTGAATGTGGTACTTTCCACTTTTACTAAAAATGTGAAAGAAATATTTGTTTTAACGAATATGGAATGAATAAAAATTTCCACCTTCATGACTTATAAATTTTTTAAAGAAACTGTTATATTTTTCTACAAATATTTTCAATTAAAAGGATTTCCAAAATTTTATGTGAAATTATATATTTTAAAAGGATATTTTCAAAGAGTAAATATTATTTTTCTCAGTAAATGTTCCAAGTGATGTTTCAAAATAATTTTTCATCTAATGTAATGATCTTTTGATGTTACTTATGATTTAGTGGGGAGGTAATATAGTGATACCATCCTTATTATTTCTCTAGATGGTTTATGTTTTTGATGAAAAGAGTTTTATAAACCTCGTTCCTTTTTCTATGGGTTATGATATGATGAAATGGTGAAATGTTTATGAAAACCATTTCCTTCCCATGGTATATGTTATAATGAAGTTTTTATAAATCTAGTTTCATTTTATGTGTTTTGATATGATGAATGTTTTATTATCATTTGGCCTTATGTATGGTTTTCATTATGTGATAGTGGTTATGTTATAAACAAGGATGGGTGGGATCTATATATCACTCCAATGAATTGGGTAATGATTGATATCTCATGAGATAAATAGGCATGTAATGAGGAGTGAATCCAGATTAGTAAAGGACATTTTTAACTATGTAATTTTGGTGAGTGAAATTTTACTACTACAATTATTTGAGGAGTGAACCAATTCCTATATGATATTTATGTAAATGATCCTTTAATATTATGTAAATGATTGTCAATGGTTATATATATTCCTCACATCTATATCTTATGGAAATGTTATTCTCTCATTACTCATGTTCTTTTATTTTATTACTATTCATGTCTTATAAACATTCAATATTTATTCCATGACTCATGATAATGATCTATGATATATATGGTATGGTTTTGAAATTTTATTCACTTGTTCTTATACCCTTTTGATCATGTTAGGTTGACATATCCATTATTTACCTTAACTAAAAATTAGAGTGTACCCTTTTTAGGTTTCATTTCCATGGGTTATAAAGAAAGGTATTATGTACTACATGTCTATAAAGGGTAATAGTTATGAAGAACTTATTATTAGATGATATAGTTCACTTATGAGCAATTTGTTTATGTTCCCATGTTTATAAAGGAATTGGACCTATACGATTCTGGCATAGATCACTATGTTATTTAATGTATATTCATCTATTATGATGTAATACCTATGCATGTAATGTTCGGTTAGTTATATGTTTTATGTTGTAGAAAATACCCAGATCAAGTTATCATAGGTGAGAATTTATTTGATTCAACTAAATCTATTTATTACAAAAATAAAATATTGTAACTACCATTATGTTAATGGAATATGCTCTTTCAAAAATTCACTCAAGAATGTTTATACATGTGTTAACCTTTGGTATTAGATAATATTTACTACAACTATAGGGCTTAAAACACAGTTATATGGGGGAATATTTCTATCAAATTATATTAATTTAATGGTTCTTAAACTCTTGTTTTTTAATCTCTTTTAATATTTTTTTTGTAAATTCATATATCCATTTATATAAAACATTTAATAACATTATTGGACTAAAAAACTATATATAATGGTTGATTTAAATATCCCCTTAACCTAAATTATCTTTATTTTTGAAAAATATATAAACTTCCATAATTTTTAGTTATCTACCAATTTATAACATAGTGAAAAATGTCACTATATAATTTCTATTGGTTACCATATCCAACTAAAATTAGTATTATGATATGTTTTCAAACACATAAAATAATGGGGGTTTATATTAATGGTATTTTCAAATTAAATTTATAATGGCATATTGTAGAACAGTATGGTGTAACACCATGTTCTTAACAAAATCACGGCCTCCAGTTGTGACCTAAACACTTGACCTATAACAACAAACCGAAACTATGTTAAGTTAATGAATTAGAATTGAAATATGATATATATCCATATTAAACTAATTTCACCATATTTTGTCACATTATAGTGTGAGTGATAGGGAAAAATTAATTACCTTGAATATCTTTCCTAGATTCCCAAGAATCAAAATGAAATATATATACATTTTGGTATGATTAATATTTAATTAAAACTCTTTCACCATTGTGAATTCGGATTGTGATGTGTTTTATTAGCCGTAACACCCATTAATACATTAATTATTCAACCTTTATTCAAATCAGCATATAATAATTTACATTCATGGTGTATTTTTACAATGACTTGAACCAGTGGGTGTCAACAGAGTTGGAGAAAATCATGGTTCCATGGAGTGTGGAGCTATATTCAATTTTATTTTTCTGGTTTTAATTATGAATTAGAATTTTAAATACATTTAAAATTTTTAAAAGTAAATTAACAATGTGGAATATTAGGAATATGTGTCTGAGATTGATTTTTGGGTGTTCCAGAGTTAGATATTGTAGGCCAATGGTTATTGGAGTCCACTAGTTACCCATTCCAGGCCCATCGGGTACCTGGTGATGGTTTTGAGGGTGATGAACTTTAGGATATGGCCATCATTTCTTTAGTGTATTAATATTTTAGAATATTCGTTTTCATGTTTTGATTGAATCCACTGGAAGTAGAGGCTCTAGAAGACTAGTTTGGTTTGAGTTCTCAATAAATGGAAGTTAAAATTCAAGTAGTAGAAGATTTATATAATGCTACTTATTTATGATGGTTATGTGTAGATAGGTCAGTTCACTAGAATGTTTTTTTGAAAGAAGATAATTTTAATGGAATGGGTGGAAAGTTCCTGTACCAAAAATTAGTGCATTATTTAGGGAATTATAAAAAATATTTTCTATCATTTGAGTTGAATGGATGGACCCCCCATGATAGTAGAAGGCTTTTGATACAGGTTAACCAATTGGACCTCTTCATAAAGGTGAAGTGGGACCACATAATTATAAAAAATAATGATTTAAAATCAAAAGTTTAGTGATCTTTAAGTAAGTATAGTCATAAGTGATTGAAAACTCTTGTAGATTTTGAAGAATATATAAAATTCTTCATTGTTCTCCCATGGATGTCAGAATTAAATTCTAAACCACATAAAATAAAATTGTTCTTTTTTCCATTTCTTAGTTGTATGTATATGTTTGTAAATTTATTGGGGGGACTGGTTTGGTAATTGAGGTTGAAAATAGCTACCTAAATTATGGTACCATAATCTGGGTAGAGGAGGATCATGTTCCTCTACATGTGACTTCTAGTGATTGATGTATTGATGGATTAATGTATCCTATTTCCATTGAATCATTATATAGTGTTATCATGGTTTTTTATTCTCACTCCCTAATATTGTTCTAATTAAGTGTGTACTCTATATTGTACAAACCCATTTTTTTAACTGGAGGTAAATTTAGTCATTGTTTGATTAATTTTTTAAACACATCCTAGTGTTGCCTCGATTTAGGTAGTTAATGAAAGGTATGAGATGAACCCTTATCCTACTTTCATCCCCCATAACAATATTTTATCCTTATAGAATACTGGTTTCTTTTTTTTGAATAGGGTACGATCTTCTCTATTTTTCTACTATATCAAATTCTACTCCATTTTCTTATGATTTGGTTTGATTGGGAATAGGTATTAAATAGAAATTCTTCCAGATCATGTTATAATAACATTTATTTTATAAATATTCCAATCATGGATATAATTAGAGGCTCTGGGAGGAAGAGCATTCATAGTTTCATGCCATTACACTTATTCATACCTACCACCCTAGAAATTATTTATGGGTTTTCCAAATTTGAATTTAATTTGTTGATGAATTGATATTTTACATTTAGGATTTGGATGTTAGTCTTATCAGGGTTGTTGTTTGAAGTGATAAATAATCATTTTCTCATGGTATTGGTGTCATTACACTTCCCAATGTATTATCCATCATTTATTCTTAATTGAATATTTTTTTTGATTTATTGGGTAAATGAATAATATGTTATTTATAATTAATTTTGATGCCTCTTAGAAGAGATATCAGTTAGTTTTCAATGATAGAAATTAGAGAATGCGACACTATGGAAGGACCATTTTTGATTAAGTGGACAACTCAGATTTGAGGTTAGTGGTGTCAAATATTACAATGTTATGTGTGTTTCATATATTATTTGGGTAACCATGTAATATCCTATCCTTTTTTGGTGATGTACTGATATCATTTATTAGTACCATTTTACCCTTAATATGGTACATAATAGGTTATTTTTTGGGGTGTTTCGAGTGAAAATTGAGAAATTTTGAAGGAAAAAGTGAATTGCACCATTAGTGCATGATTTTCCAAAACTATGTGCCTACCCAAGAATCCTTGCATTCCCAAATAGAGAAAAATCACATGGTTGGATCACAGTATGTCAAGACATGTTCCATTTTAGTAGAAACATGAACCCCAAGGAAGATGCACATGATTTGGAAAAATGTGTTCCCCAACCCAGGAAACCATGCACGTGGTTTTTAATCCCCCAAATTTTTTAATTAAAATTAAAAAACCCCTGGAATTCACCCTCATTTACACCTTCTTGACCAAAGATTTCCCCATTTGTTTTTTAGGTCATAGAGAGGATTACAAAGCCATCTAAACTCCGTTCTTTATAAATAGAATATCCAATTGAAGTATCTAAACTTATCCTGGTAAGAAATTTCTTCCCATCCAGATTTCTATCTCTCTCTCTCTATCGTATCTATTTCTGGATGTAGATGAATGATTTAGTCCTTGGTTAGAGAGGGTTTAGATATAGGATTTTATGGTTGTGTATCCATTTTATCCTAATCTAGGTTTTGATTCTATAATTTTTTCTTTATTGTGAAATTGATCATTCTATTTCAATTTGAGGATTTCCAGTTTGGAAAATGCTCATCCATGATCTTGAGATAGGTGGTCAATTTATCAATTAATAAAGTCTTACTTTATATTATGTGTATGTAATTGAGAAATTTGTATTGTATGTTTAAAAATTGAATATTGAATTAGATTAACTAATTAACTAATTAGTTAATTAATGGATTGTGGAATTGTTTGATTAATGGTGATATTAAATTTGTCAATTGATGTGATTGTGGAATTGGTTGACTAATTGGATGTTTAATTGAGTGATTTATGGGAATTATGGGTTGGTTGGATTAACCTTAAAGGGTTGATGTTTTATATTATTAAATGTTAACAAATGGTTTACTGGGGATTTGTTCATGTTATTCTATGTGATTAAAGTGAATAACCATGTTTAAATTGATAATTGAAAATATGAAACATTAATGAGAATTTTTTATAAGAAGGTTAATGATTCTAAACATTTATTTACATGAAATTGTCATATATGTGATATTTTGATATATATGATATTATGATATATTTGATATTATAATATATGGGATATTTGTGATATTTTTATATAAGTGCTTGGGAAATGGATTTATGCTTCAAAATCCAATATGTGATTGATTGATATATGTGTGTGGGACATGGATATATTCTTCTGAAGAACATATTTGATAAAAAGAGGTTATGAGACACTAACTAATGCTTCAAATATCCACAGGGTTCTATACATGGAATTCTAGGCCCAACATATTGGCATTGGACTATGCTTCCAATTAGTCATGATGTGAAATGTAAATTAGGGGATGAGTATACTATAGTGAATAATTTTTTGGATGGGATTAAATGTGAAATTAATACCTAGGTTAGCATATTTATTCTGAATTTTTTTTATTAAGTGGTAAATCCGTATCTCATTTATGAGGGTAACCTAAAGGAGGATTCTAGTAGACCATAGATGGTATCTTTAGGATGAACAATAGGTACCCTTTTTCTAAGAGTAGGAAGAATTTCTTTGAGACTTCAACTTGAGAGATAATAAGAAGAGTGGAAAGGGGTAAGGATCACTCACTCAAGGCATTACCAGAGTGACCTTCCACTTGTGAAGTAGTTCAGGATACATTTTTAGATAATGTCCAAAACCACCGATAGAGTTCCTAACATGTAGAAGGATTCTACATATATATTAGTTTTGTAGGAACCCATGATAGATGGGTACTGATGAATCAACTAGGAAGAACCAGAGTAATATAAGGGGGTCTTGTACAACTTACTAGTCTAAGAGTTATAGTTCTACTGGATGTGGTGATCGAGGTAGTGGACATAGTGATTTGGGGAAAGATCACCTATATCATCAAAGTGGTGCATCTTAAGGGATGAAAAAATGCATCATGGGGAAGAGGGGAAGGATAGTTGAATTCATCTCATCCTACACTTATGGATATAAAGGTTGGACCATCGACAATTAGAGGTAATATTCTTATTGATTCTACAGTTTTTAGTGCATTATTTGATATTAGTGCCTCTCATTCCATTATATCTACACAACAAAAGAATATGTAGAGTCTGGAAGTGGAGTTTTTGAGTGTGGTTTTGATGATCAATACATATTTTGAGGTATAGACGAGAGACATCTCTTTATGCAAGGGGTGTCCTCTAAAGGTTGGGATGTATTCTTTCCTATGGATATCGTCATTCTTGATACATTTTTATTTGAATTAATTTTTAATATGGAATGGTTGGTAGTGTATCAATCCAAAAAATATTTTTTCCATAAGCTAGTAACCTTTACATATCATAAGGGTGAAAATTATTTTCATCATGAAGAGTGGGATATCCTAGTAGGCCATGCAGGGACAGTTTATTAGTAGCTGGGGGAGCTCACCTCCAGGTTGAAAGTCTGTTGTTGGATGATAGGGGTTTGAAGCACAATATATTTCCAACCATTTTGACATGTAATAGTTCATTTTTCTTAAGGTATTCTCGAGGATTCCACATGAGATATACATTAAATTTATGATTGATCGCATGCTTGGAGCTGAGCCAGTTTACATTCCACCTTAATAAATGGAACAAACAAGTTTTTAAGAGATTAAGGCTCAAGTAGAAGAGTTGATATATAAGGGGTTTATCTCTCCGAGTACATCACCATAGGGTTATGTAGTTTTGTTTTCAAATAAGGATGATGGGAAATCGTTCTTGTGTGTTGACTACCAAAAGTTGAACCGGTTGACAGTGAAGAATATGTATTCTCTTCCCTGTATTTCTGATCTCTTTGAATAGTTGAGAGGATCTTGTGTCTTCTCCAAGATAGACTTGATATCAGGGTATCAA
This sequence comes from Viscum album, assembly GCA_963277665.1. Taxonomy (NCBI): domain Eukaryota; kingdom Viridiplantae; phylum Streptophyta; class Magnoliopsida; order Santalales; family Viscaceae; genus Viscum; species Viscum album. Next base: position 1,941,770,908 of record OY728119.1, on the reverse strand, counting down.
CAGCTGAGAGTTCAACCTCTTGATATACCTTAGAATTATTTTAGTATAAAGTATGGCATTTATAAGTTCATCATGATGCCATTCGAGATGATGATCGCACTGACTGTGTTTATAGACTTGATGAACTAAACCTTCCTCCTGTACCAAGATTATTTTATGGTTGTGTTTGTGGATGAAAACATGGTGTAATCCTAGACTCATGATGATCATGCCCAACATCATGACATCGTCTTGAGTACACTTAGATAGAATAATCTATACACCAACCTATCTAAGTTTCAATTATTGATCGATCAAGTACTTTTCATGGGTCACATCATCTCAAAGGAAGGTGTGTAAGTGGACCCAAAGAAGGTGCATACAATTTTTTATTGGGAGAATCCCAATCATTTCTTTGATATCTGTATATTTTTTGGGTTTTAAGGCTATTATTAGAGGTTACTCTAGAACTTTTCATGCTTTGAATCACCAACTATATGCTTGAACAAGAAGGGAATAATATTTTAAAGGTCTTTTGCATGTGAGAATGATTTCTAAAAGTTGAAGAACAATTTTAATACCACTCCAATAAATATACTACCCTATCCAGTTAAGGAGTATAATATATTTTGCGATGCATCTAATATAGGAATTGGGGTGTTTTTGATGTAGGGGGATTAAGTTGTGGTGTATGAGTCATGACAGTTGAGGCCACATGAACATGATTATCCTACAAATTACCCTGAGTTAGCTTCCACGGTTTATTCTTTGAAGTGTTAGTGAAATTATTTTTTGGGTGAAAATTTTACTGTATATACTGATCATGTGATATTAGAGTATATATTTTAATAATGATAATTGAAATTCCAGTAGTGAATAAGGGGTGATTATATGCAGTCATTTGATTTTGATCTAGAATACAGGCCTATGAAATGACACATTATTATTGATTCCTCAATTCGAAAGACAAAGACTCTAGTAGTTTAGGTGAATAGTTCTAAGTGGAAGATGATGAATTGAGTAGTAGAGATGAATTTTGGGGTGTGGAGGGCTTGGAGAAAATAAATCTCATATCAGTATCATTTGAGTCTATTATTTTGAGTTGGATCAAGGAAAGATAGTATGAGGATCCAAAGTGATCATCCTTGAGGGAAATAATTGAAGGTGGGGGTCCCATTCCGATTGGAATATAGATGAGGATGAGATCATATAAGTCCAGGTCTATTTTTGTGTTCCAGTGTGTATGTGAGATAAGCTGATGAATGAGTTTCATGCCTCAAACCGGGCGGTGCATCTAGGTTTGACCAAAATATACCATGACCTTCAAGGACAATATTGATGGTCGAGCATGAAAAAGAAGATTGCAGGGATCATGAAATAATAAAACACTTGTTAACTGGTGAATTATAAGAATCAATGACCTGGTGGATTACTACAACTGCATCCCATTATAGAAGGAAATGGTTTAATGTTTCCATGTACATTGTGGTGTGTCTCCTAAGGATGCCTAATAAGAATGATTCTATTTGGGTGATAGTATATTGACTGATGAAAGTAGAAAATCTCATTCATATTTGGGAGACATTTATAGTATACCGGTTAAGAGACTTATACGTTCAGGAGATAGTCTATCTGCATGGGGTAATATTGAGTATAGTTTCATACTATGACTCAAATTTCACTTCATGATTTCGGAAATGCTTACACAAAGAACTTGGTATGTGGGTATTACTACGTATGAATTCCCACTTGTGAGAATATGAAAATTTAGAATGTACTATTCATGTACTTGAGGAAATTCTACAGTCATACATTCTTGATTTTGGTGGGTTGTAGGGTCGTCACCGAGAACAAGTGTAGTTATCCTATAACAATAGTTATCATGAAACTATTCTTATGTAACCATATGTGGCTCTTCATGGTAGGACATGCAGATAAACTCTATGTTGGATGGAGGTAGGAGTGTGAGAGATATTTGGACTGAGTCTCATACATGAGACATCAGAGTAGGTTTAGTTGATTTGAAATCATATGGATATGGATCAAAGTAATCAGAATTCATATTCTGATAGGTATTAATGACCCCTTGAGTTTATAGTTGGTGATCATGTGTTCATTCAGGTGTCGCAAAGATTGGGTCACTATTGTATTTAGAGACATGGAATGTTAGTGCCTAGCATTTTTAAAAATTTTGAGGTTGTGGAGAGAATTAGGCTAAGGACATACTGATTATATATACCACATAGTTATAGTAATATGCATAATTTTTTGTTCATGTGTCATAACTTCAGTAGTATCACCCTCACCCTTATCATGTGATCAATGTGGATGATGTTGAGCTTGATACTGATGCGTCCTTTGAGGAGTATTTGAAAAAATTTATGGATCATAGTGAGAATGTGTTTTGGGGGAAATACTATCCTTCTAGTTTGTGTGTTGTGAAAACATGTCCATGTTTAGGAGGAAACATGACATATAGAAGTTATCATACAATATCATTGGCTTGATATTTTTTCCTCAGAATATTAGAGATTCATGGGGGTAGAACTTGAGGAAAAGTTGTTACAAGGTGGGGATATTGTAATATCCGGAATAAATTTTGAGCTTATCATGCTCATTTATAGGTACCATTTTACCTATACATTGGTATATATTGTGTCGGTTTTTTACATGGTGTTTCAGGTGAAAATTGAGAAATTTTTAGGGAAAAGGAGTAGTGCACAATTGGTACCCAGTTTTCCCAAGATGTGCATCATCCCCCATCCAACTGTGCATTAAAAAATATAGGGGAATCACACAGTCAATGAATTCTTTTTCAAACCATTTAACCTCTTAGTAGAAACCGTGTACCCCTAGGAAGAGACACATAGTTTGGAAAATAGTGTGCCTCGGATCAGGAAACTATGTGTGTGGTTTTTAATCCCCTCAAATATTTAGTTAAAATTATTTACCCCCTCGACTCTCTCCATCATTCTCCCCCTATTGACCTAATTTGTTCCACTTCATTCTGGAAGTTCCCATAGAGGATTCCAAGCCTTATGAAACTCCATTCATGAAAAATGAAATATTTGGTTGAAGGGTCTTCACTTATCCCAATAAGAAATCTCTTGTAGTTTAGATTTATCTCTATCTCTCTGTCCATCATATCTCATTCCATATGAACTGGAATTTTTTAATCCTTAGTTAGAAATGGTTTATAACTAGGTTTTTAAGTTCATTATTCCATTTGATATCGATGTTAGTTTTGATTCTAGATCCCTTTATTCATTTTGAAATTTATTTTTCCATTTCAATTTGATAATTTCTATCTTTGAGAAAGCTCATCAACATTCTTGAGGTAGGTGGCCAATTTATCAATTCTCAAGGAATTAATTTCAATTAAATGTGTGTAATTGTGAAATTTTTTTTGCATGTTTATCAATTTCATCTTCAATTATATTAATTAATTGGTTAATTAATTAATTAATGGATTTTGGAATTTTTTGATTAATGGGGATATTAAATTCTCAATTGAAGGGGTTTTGGAATTGGTTGAATAGTGGGATGGTTAATTTATTGATTAATGGGAATTATGGGTTTGTTGGATTAACCTTAAAGTATTAATGGTTTATATGATTATATGTTGATAAATGGTTTAATAGTGAATTATTCATATTATTTTATGTGATTAAATTAAAGAAGTATGTTTAAATTGATAATTGAAATGGGACACTTAATTGAGAATGTTTGATAAGATGGTTAATGATTATAAACCATGATGTAAATGAAATTGTGATATATATGTGATATTGTAATATATTTGATATAAGTGATATTGTGTTATACATTTGTGGTACATGGACTGATTCTTCAAAATCCCATATATGATTGAATGATATATGTTTATGGGACATAGAACTATGCTTCAAAATCACATATGTGATAAAATGGGTTGTGGGATATAGAATAATGATTGAAACACCCACGGGGTGCTAGAAATGGAATTCTAGTACCAAATGTCGAAATTGGGCTATAGTTCAATGTATTTATGATAGGAAAATGAAATTAAATAGATAATGGAAGGACATGTTATAATGAATTGGGATTTCCCTATGTGATATGGTTTAGAATATGGAACAGGACGAAGCTGGTATTGAAGGTTCGAGTGTAATTGTGAAGCTGGGTAATTTATGTGGTTAATTAAATAATAATGAAATGTGATAACTATTTACTTTTTTTAAAATTTATTTTTTACACAACAGAATACACTATTATAGACTAGATATTGTTTTAGATGCCATTTGTGGTGGACTACTAAGTTTTACTCACACCTTACTTGGGATTCCTAATCGATACCCAATTAGACATCATGCTTGTAGGATAAGATAAGGGAATGAGACCAATATTAGATGGATGAGTTGGGATTGATCATTGATGAGGTATCCAAACATGAATTCGTGACCCACATGAGAGATTTTTGATGTGACTTTATTTTGGGTATTTCATAAGAAACTTGACATATACATGGAATGAAATATATAATACTTTATTTTGGTTATTATTTCCTTATTTTGGGTTATCATGTGATACTGGTCTATATTAGTTATAGAATTATTTTGGATTATTATTATATCATTATATCATTGTCTATTATTTCCACTATTGTGTTGCTTTGATAAAGAGGGTACAGTCTCACCATGTTATAAATATTTGACCCTCACTGCATGTTGGAAGCCTCTAGAATATGGGGAGGTGTGCCTGAAGTCACATAGCAAACTGGCTCAGGGCATTGGCATGTTGCACCCAGATTGGGATGTTACAAACACCCCATGGTTCAACTATATATTTTCTTCCTTTAAATAAATACTTTTTTAGTAGATTATTTCATATGAGATAATGACCTAAAATAAACTAAATTAAAAATTCCTAAGGGAATTAAAATGTGAGAGAAATATTAACACATTATGAGAATATAACATGAAAATTTATTAATAAAAGTTATATTGTAACAAATCCACATGTAAATAAGAATCCATGAAAATGAAATCATTATCTTCATGGTTTTCCTTGAAGATATTAACTCTGACTGTAGGTATGGAAAGATGGGAGAACATTATAAATATAATGGACATATTGAGGGAAAGGTAATAGGATGAATGATTTTAGATACTTATATAAAAGTATATATTTGGATGAAATATGACCATTATATATAATTTATTTTGGAAATAATTTCAATTGAAAATATGGTAATTGGAAATATGGTTATTAGATACTTATTCATTGGGTATGAACGCATCAAATAAGAATTTTAATGATGTGTAATTTTTAGTAATAGATAAAAAAATTCATCTATATATTGTGGTATTATGTTTGATTATGAGGGGATCAATATAGTTTAATAATCAATAATTTCATCACATCCAATGATTCAAACATCCATGATGAATCCACATGCGTTCTTTCCAAAAGTAAGAGGTCATTTAGGGTTTCAAACCCAATGAAACAGAGGAAATCACATCGGTCAAGAGGATGGGTGGTTGGGATCATCACACCCTTTTGTGGGGAATTATTTCCAAATCTAGGACTCTCTAATATATTATAGATATGTTCATGAATCTCTGCCAAACCCTGATATGGGATTTCTTACCCTAATAAAACAATCAGGTCTTGAATCCCTATATATGTAAAGTGGGTTCTATTAATGAGTCCGTTAGTATATATAAGAGGTTACCTCTCTTTTCCTATCATTGATTAGTATTTAGTAGCTTATTTTGTTTTAAATAAATATTACTAGGCACTCTGGAGTTCACTAGAATCTTGGGAGGTGATTGACATTTTTAGAATGGGATTTAATGTTCACAAGGAATCATACATATCCTATTTATAACAAGAATCAAAACCCTTATAGTTCGTTTAGGTCAAATTTTTTCAGTTTATCATCATTCCTAAAGGATGTATATGAGGGAATATAGGCATTGGTTATGGATATCATACCTTAGGAAGGATCTCTACATACACTTCTTATAGCTAGAATTAGATTCTTTTAATTTAGTTTTCACTCAACTAGTTAATGGGAATGGACATAGAATCTGTTCTCATAAGGGTTATTACCTCTAAGTTTAACAATATAAGAATTCATTTGGTACATAAATAAAGATGGTTAACCATTGAAGGATATATTTTTTTCATGTCATTGAATGAGGTTTATAAATTGAGTTTTCCTTAAATAGAGAAATTTTATTGTGCTAGTGGTAAAATAATTGAAAATCCCTTAGCTCATGTGATTCATACTCAGGTTGGGAACTAAGAGATAGAATGTGATCAGATACAATGAATATGGATGTGGGACATATACACTAGGGTTCCCCGATAGAGAATTAATTATAGATATTTTTCCTTTGGAATAAATCCTACCTATCATAATTATATCATGAATTAGAGTCCTCATAGTTAAATTTCTCCCCTAACCCACTAGTGGGTTTCAGGTGCTTGAAAGAATTGTTGGGAATTGAACTTAATATAGTGCCAGTGTATTTTCCTAGATATAATATGATAATAGAGAAGGAAGGATTATAGAATCATGGTTGGATTGTGGTCCCATGGTTCAAAGTATTTTTGATATGGTATGACTTTCACCAAAGTGGATTCCCATTGGAATATTCCCCTACCACACGAATGATAAATAGCGGGGACCCTGAGTGGACAACTGAGAATGCTTGGATGGAATGAGGATCCCATAACAATCATAAGGTTTCATGAGTTCCCACACCTATCCCATTATTGAAAATTCCCATATAAAGTGGGAATTATCAACTAAAGAACCCTAGTTAAGGACTCCCATGGTTCAAGGGTATATTCCCATGTATTCCTGTAGGGAAAGGATAAAAATTCCTAGAATGTATTCCTGAAATGTCTAGAGTGTCATCCTAACCTGTTGTAGGATTTCTTCCTAAAAAGGATAAATTTATACATAACATATTTGAGTATTTCTTCCTAGAAAGTCTGAATGTATTACTAAAACATATGGGGGCTATTTCTGAAAAGGATAAAAAGACAATGACATCTCCTTATGATAAGAGATGGAATTTCCAAGGTTCCTCACATGATCAAAGATGACAAATATAAGGTACTTCACATGATCAATACTGAAAAATCTATAGGAAATCAAATTATCTTTAAACATGTTCAGAGGACATCACATGACTTGGCAGACATGTCTGAGGGATATCACGTGATATAAATGACATATCTATGGACTATCACTTGAACCAACTTACATTTCCAGGGTTTATCTCAAGATTTGGATAACATGTTCATAGGAAATTTCATGACTTGGTTGAAATGTCTATATTTCATTATGTGATATTTTATTAGATGACATGAAAAACTGATTTAGTAAAATTAAAATCAGTGAATCCATCATCACATGAAGCATCCATCATTTTCATCCTTTATCTCATAAGTCCCACAATATTCATCAGCTTCTAGTCTAATGGGTAGTCTAGTGATCAAGTTTACATTCAAAAGTACCTTTAAATGATCCATATGACATGTCTAAATTCATTCACATGATCAATGGATTGATCATGAGAAACATATAAACATACCACATAATTCATTTAGTCATTCCTTCGGCTTACCTGATGGAAGACTCTTACAATTTCACGATTCCTGATTCCAGAAATTTCGCTCCAGGTTCTCCCCCCTCCTCAATTGTTTTCTATGACAAAAGGAGGGGGTTCGTAGGTATATCCCCCTAATCTATGTTGATTAGTGAGACACTTAAATCACAATTATGGGGTAGATTTAGTGGAGGGATCATTTCATCACACGTTTAACATGATCCAACCCTGTATTATCCATGTCATCATAATTACATCAATTGATAAACAGTGATTTCATGATCACTCCATCATTTCCATATTTATTGATCCAATGGATTTTCATAGGGATTACATGTATTCAAAATGACATGTCCAAGGGAATTTTCAATATCAAACTAACATGTCTATATCCCTTCATGAGATCAAGATGGAATGCTAGAGGGAACTCTCATTATTAAAAATCTGATAACATGAATAACATTTCCCATTCACATGAAAAATAAAGTAAATCATACATGTATAATGGTAACAAATCTTTCAAATTTTATTATAAAGATTATGGAATTATTCCATCACTTGTCTATGAGGGATTTGCATGATCAATATGAAATGTATGAGATCCTTTGCATGATGAAGGTGAAATTTATATCAAACATCATTTGATGAGGTGAAAATTTCCCTAGGGGTTTTTCATGATCAATGTAATGATCACATAGACCACATCCACACTTCACATTAAAATCAATATCACTTCCTTCATGTGAATGTTCCACATTTTCGGATTTTTTTACAAACATCTTGGTTGAATTTTCTGTATCATTGGGTTGAAATATCACATGATTGGAATAACTCACTTTGAAGACCTCAAATAACCATTAGAAATCTTCTAGAAGTCTTAATGAGATCAAGAGTGCTTGTAAAAAGAACTTTTCAAGATCATGAATAGACAACATGAAGTGTAAACCTCTATCATGTGATGTTCCTAGGGTCATGTGATTCTTATGAACCAAGTGACTAATCCCCATGTACCTATGATGCTCATTTATTTCCTTTACAGAGAAAATAATATGCATGATTTGGGAATTTATTTGATCCTATAATTTCCTATCCTCATTTGGTGGGAAATAAGAAATTCCACCCCTTATAAACGAGATCTGAATGAAAAAGTACGTTGTTATAAGGAAATTAAATGCCTTTTTGATTCCCTTGAGATTCTATTAGTTGTTGTTCTAAGTATATTTTTTTTGTTCCATGAGACTATTTTCATTTCACAGGATTCCCTATAAAATAGGGGAGCATAAGGCCAGTTATTTCACTTGTGACCTAGACCTCTAGAGATATTTTGATTTCCACTATCACATGACCTATTAGAAAGATATATTCACATTACCCCTTTAAAAAAAATTCATGAGACCCCGATGTGTGATCTTATCATGTGTCCTATTTACATGGTCACCTTGTATTGAAGACTCATGCAATAGAATTTATAACTGATGAATGGTAAGTATCTTTAGTTGTGATGCATGACATTAACGACAATATTTATTCTTGTTCTTCATGTGATTTTCAAGAGCTATTAAATTTCATAGTTTTCATGACCTTCCAGTTGTAACATGAGCCACATGATTCCAGAAGAGTTATGTGATCATGTGTTTTTCAATGGTTCATGTAATTCTCCTTGCACTTACCCATTCATGAAATTCATTTAACTGATTTCTCTTTCAAGATTATACCCCTTATCATGTATAATTAATACACTTGTATATATAGATTGCAATTTGTAGACGTCTCCTGATGTGGCTGATCATAGAGTTATGCTTTCTAAGAACCATAATGCTAACCCTCGGTACCGGGTATTTTACAATAATGAAATTTTAAAGGGTATTCATTTTAATGAGATTTAAACCTATCATTTGTCCCACAAAATACCATTATATAGATTCAACCTTCAATAGGAAACTTCCATTTCATCACCTGACTACGATCTTCCATCACACTGGTTGTCACCCTCTCTTAAATGCATCCAAATAGACGTTTCTAAGGATAGTCATATAATTTTTGAATTGTTCCTGAGGCTACACTATACATTTTCTAATTCCCCTTTGGGTTTGGATGCTCATGATATTTCTCATTATCCAATTGTATAGAGATACTCAAGAATACTCATATTCTCTCTGAACAACCCAAAAAGTAAATAGAGTTCGAAGTGGGATTTATATCCCAGTGAAAACTTTTCTAATGAATGGGAATGGCCATTCTTGTTAAGGTATAGTCTCACATAATTATCCAGTTAATTTCATGATATCTTTATTTATGAGAAAAAAAGGATTTCTCAGTTCTTCAAGTATGATGAATCATAAATTTTCAAGAAACTATTTATTCAATGGTGTCCCAACCCATAATCTTTTTTTATGACCCATGGTGAAATATGAATCATCTAATGATATATTTACGAGCTTGGGGTAATACCTCCCCTTGAGGAATTTTATGATTAATTTTGTCCTTCCAGGGATGTTTAGGGCGATCCTGAACAAACTCCAACCATTGAATGTGATATGATCAACATTTTGATGGGTTTTTTAAAGAAGGAGTTAAACTTATTCTCGATCATTTCATTTAAGGATTGAGTTAGAATATTAATTTATTGAACCAAGGCCCGACCAATAACTATATTAACTCTTTGATTCCCTTGTAGACATATTTGGGAAACACATGCTCTTACTAGGTCATTCTAGAATCTAGAGAATATGCCTCATGGTGATACCAGATGGGACTAGAGGTATCCCCAAGTATTTAATTAGAGGGGTATTTGACCATGTTTTTAAATAGATGGATCTTCCTTACTGGAAAGTATAGCTGTCCATTCAGGTTATCACATTAGTACTGAAAGAAAAGTGGACATAGGTATTCCCTATTAATCTAGTGATTCCTACCCTTTCTCACCTTTTCCAAATTCATGGCCATGTTCCACAAGGTAGTATCCTATACGAGATTATAGTCCCTTTTACATTTTTACTTGGTTGGATAGGATAACATTTTTAGTGTTACCGATATTAGAATACTAATGAGACTCCATGTACCTTGTTGTGTCCCAGTATAGTCAACATTTTTGTGGTTGAGGTGATGTCATTAGGTGCTGATGTGGTTACTGATATATTGATCCATCATAATTGTTTCAATTTTATATTCTACTAGAAACCAACTGGGATAATTATTGATAATGCTTGTGGTTCCCTTGTAAAGAGGTCACATAAAGTCTAACTTTTGGATGAGGCTCTTTCATCTCATATTGATGATATATTAATATTTGATCCATATACCCACTATCAATTTTATTTTTAGTTTTCCACACTCAAAATTTTTCTCCCATCCACCTTAGTTTTCATGATGGGATAACGACATCCTAAACTAATTCACCAATTATAGATTACACAAGAACACAATGATACAAATGATTAAATTATTCTTCCAAATGCTGATGCACCTATCCACCTATCTAAAGACTATTCCCAAGCTTGGTTAAAAGATTATCCAGTTGGAATATTGAATTGATTAATTATTAAATTAGAAAAAAACTTATTATTTTCAAATTCCCTAAATTATGGCAGGGATTGAACTTATTTAGGACTCAAGAGAACCCATAAAGATATTTTCTCACCATAATTATTATAATCCGATAAACATGGTAGATTTTTTTGAGGAAGTTTTCACTTCAATACTAGTGATACAAGATGCATTAGTTTGGGGGATAAAATAAAATACTTACTATATTTTTTCCTTATTGGCTCAACTGATCCTTATTTCAAAGGGATTGATATTTAAACACATCCCAGCAATCATTTATACTAATAATGCACTCCCTAATGTGATAATTGAGGTATGAGTATCATAAATGATAATTTGGAAACAAATCCATGCTCAGATTACTAAGACTACCTTAGAGAAGATCCATGACCAAGAGGAACACCTTCACTAACTATTTTGCGATTTGAGAGTATGTGTTTTTGACTATCAACAATTATATGAAATAATTATATAGGTTTTACAATATTGAAAACAATTGGAAAATAACAAGAGGTATTTTCATATCTCTAATGAAATGAATTATCTACTCTATTCAACAAGTGAATTTTCAAAGTTTCATGAATATAAATGTTAGAAATCCTCTCAGTCGTGTGTTCAAATGGATTACTTGACTGAAGAGATAACATAACATGAAGTTCCCATAACTCCCACAATGTCCAATATTTTAGTAGAATCAAATTTATTAGTGATCACTCGGAAAGGTTTAGGGGATTTGTCTTGTTTTAATGATACTTTTTTTCCTTCAATGAAGGCATACGAAACAGATATGAAGTCACTTCAATTCTCAGTTGAGGCCTCTCACTAAACTATGGTTGATTTAAATATATCATCCGAACAATTTTTTTTTATGATCTATATGTGACCATATATGTTATTTTCTCTTTGTGGAAATATATGAGAGACTCTAGAATGTATAGATTCCTCTTGCCTTTAAAATTTATCAATGAATGAACCTTTCAATCCTTTCATGTTTCAGTCATAATTTATTTTATCTATCTTTTGTATGATATTTCATTGACTTGATATCACATAGGGTTTCAATGACATCAATTTTTTTTATAATATCATAGGTACCCAAATTTTGTACTCAAATTCTCAAATCTTAATGGAACGTTCAGTGAGAACCACTAATAAATTATTAATGACATAAGAATCCTTATTAACATACCCAATTTATTTGTTTGATATTACATGGTTAAAAAGGATAAAAATATTATTTTTTAGGGATAGATAAAATTATCTACAAGTTTTGAATAGATTTTTATTGTATATTTCCATTACTTTACCCTCAGTTTTATATAAGGAGAGCATAGTCAGAATGGACTTGTATTTTTCAAAAGATTTCATTTAGGATATTTCATCCCAAAATAATTTATTATTTTTTCCATATCATAAGTTTTAATTGTTTTTTGGATCACATAAAGCATCAGTTTAGTGAGAAGAGACTCAAATTTTTTCCAGGGATCCCTTTATAGGTTTTCAACCCAACGAGATCTATGTCTATTTTAATTGACTATGTTTTTAGGTATTTCTAGAATAATTTAAAACTATAATTTAAGTATGAATATCACATTACATATATTATTTAATTTATTTTCTTCTAGATCAGAATAGTTTTTTCATTTGTTTATGTTCTTCTAGATCTTACCATCTATTGTTGTAGTTTAGGCATTTTATCTCATACAATATATTACTATAGTTTATGGTATTTTAGCTCAGACCGTGTATTTATTTATATGCATAAGACACATAATGGGTGATGGATGGGTACTCATGAAGAGGTTGGGAACCCATTATCCTGATTAAGATGATTATAGATGGGTATTCATTAAAGGTTCAAAAACCCCATATTCTTTTTTGGATTGTGAAGGATGGGTATTCATGAAGGTTTTAACACATTGAATCCTTACTAAGATAGTGGAGGATTGGTGTTTGTTAATGGTTTTGAAACCCAACAACCTTGATGAGATCCAGTTTAAAGTTTAATGGTGTAATTAGAGGGATGCCAAATCCACTTGGATATTTGGAATAATGATTATGTAAATAACATCACTAAGAGTCTGAACTATGTGTGATGGAACTTGGATGTCATTTCAAGGATGATAAAAAATATTTTAGGTGTCTAGTTCCACTACTATGTTTCTAAAACTAACATGTATTAGAGGTATTTTCCAATAAGGAGTTTATGCCTCTAATTGATAGTTCTAGAGACCTTATGTATATCTAACTCCTACATGGTATAAAAAAGTATTCCCCACTTATTTCCAGGGATCCTGGGAGATTTATGAAGATCAATTCACTTAGATAATGAAGTATATTATGGAATTATTACTATCTAAGGAGGTTTCTAGAACCCTAGGGTATTTATTATTATTTTTTTAATTCTCAGATTCTACACCATGTGGTTTCAGTTCACATGGTGTGGACCATAAAAAGGTTTAGCAATGGAATATAAAATTCCTACTATATGAATTGGTATAATACATGGTGACATAATATTGGGGATGTTGAATATTCCTGAATAGTCTAGTTATGTGGATTATAAATCATGGTCTAGGAATATCTAAATCAACTGAAAATGAGTTTTCCTAATATTTTTCATCCATTAGTAATGGTGAAAACCAGTATCACATGAAGCGAGGAGATTAACTCATGGGTTTAAGGGGGGCCTTTCCTCTCTAGTCAAAACACCCACTAAGAGAAAGATTTTAGGTGTTTCATTATTCAACTGATAGTCCAGCAATTCTCCTTTCATATAATCTATTCCCCATTACCAATAATTTATTGGGGTGAACCAAGAAAAATAACTCAATGATTGGGAGTTATAGGATAAGTTAATCCACTTAATTAATTGGTGAGTTTTATCTCATACTTTAAAGACATGAATGTTATTTATGGTGAAACTTTTATTTTCAAGAAAGATTCCGACATGCTAAAAGTTGTGTCTCCCCCTGGTGGAAATGTTATCATGGTGAGGAGAAGTGAAAAATCATTACTATAACATTTTCTTGGGCCATTGGGTTTAGTTAACATGGATTATCTTTTATTAGGTCCACCAGATAGTCCATATGAGCTTTATTCCTTTTTATTTGTTCTATAACTTTTATCTAAATGCAAGAGATAAGGAGTTCAGCGATCATAATCTTATATATTTCTCAAAAAACCATTTTTTGATTTTAATATTGAAAGTTTTTATGCAATTTCACTAGTAGTATAAGGTCTTACGATTTGGAACTTCAACGGAAAATGAACAATGTTGTACAACATTTAACAAAGTGAATGTGGGTTAACGTCATGATAATGGTTTACCTATTATTAGGGGAATGTTACAAAACATCCTAATTAGGATTCCCAGGGTCCAAAGTAACCTGAAACCTTCCCAAGAGGAAGATGAAATTATTTTAAGTCATGTATCAAGGTTTTCAAATCATGAATAATGGTGTGGGACATACATACTGAGGATTATCTTGAATCACTCTATGGTGATGAGAGGAACTATGAATATTTAAAGTATCACAAGGATTAGAAGAAATTTTAAAGGAAAATATACATTTATTGGATGGCCAGGAGCTCATATACATGAGTCAATGGAAGGCATTTATCATCAAAAAAGGTTCCCTTGAGGTTGAGTGTCCTTTTTCCAAAGACCATGGAAGGTTTTTTTGAAATATGAGACACTCAGAACATGATGTGTGGTTTATAGATTGAGGTGATTGAAAATATAACGAAAGTATGTTGATATTTGGTTTACTAGGATTAGGATCTTATGGTCCCCTGATATTTAGTTATTCTAAATGATGGTATGCATCTTTTAGTGTCCTACAGTGGGGATGCATCTATCATGAATTTTAATGTCATGTGATAAGGGTGTCTTCATTTTAGTTTATTTTCATATGGAAAGGATGTAGAAAATGATGTGAAATTGTGAAAGAAATATTTAAAGTTTATTTTCATGGTTTTTTATTTCTATATATGAGATGAATATTTTATCCTTACACATTCTTACTGGTGGGTAGCCATATTTTGGAGACCTTATTGTGAAGATCTATCTCATGAAAAAATAAGTCGTACATAGATTTAATTTACACATAGGTGAAGTGGGCCAATATGACATAACCATACTAAAGTTATTTAATGTATTTGAAGGTAGATCAGAGCTTAGGGGAATATGAAACTCATGTATCCGGGCTTCCATAGGTTTCCCTATGAATATTCTAAGGGAAATAATCATTCTATTGTCATCACTTTTAAGGGGGTCCCCTAGTGTTGACTTGACTCATATACAAGAGAGAGGAGAATATTTACTCTAAAAGGGTGGTAATCCAATATCATTTGGGAACATGATTTTTCACTTTTGATGGTACCATTGAGAAATGTGTATCCCATATTGGGAGTGAATTTCACCATTGGTGGAACTTATATAATCTCTTGATTAGCTAAATTTGAACATTTTCAATATTGATCAAGAACCTGGGAATTTTGTAATAGTGGTATACCTGTGGTTGTTCCCATGATAATATATGAGAGAATCAATATTTATCATGATAGGCTAAGAATCAAGAAACACATAGTTATTATCAAAAGACACTCCTTGTGTAGATCTAAATCATATGCATGGAGGGGGTAATTTTTTTATTCCCTTAGTGAGTGTCAACATCATTTTCAAATAAGGGGACCTCTATAAAGATCAAGATTATATTAGGAAATGGTATTTCCTTATTTAATTATGGTAAAGAGGTGAAATATTTACCCCTAGAACATGTTCAGGGATATGAAATCACCCTCTAATTAATTTTATGTCTTCTACGATGGACCATATATCATGTAGTTTAATGTCATGTGATTAGAATATTGTCATGCAGTTTAACATCATGTGAATAGGATGTCTCACAAATAGGAAAGAATAAATCAAGGAAATTGGACCTCCATAGAAGATTCATACCCTAGGATGAAGGGGAAAAAGAATATGATATTATGATATTTCTTTAAAAATGG
The DNA here is from genome assembly GCA_963277665.1 of Viscum album. Lineage (NCBI taxonomy): Eukaryota > Viridiplantae > Streptophyta > Magnoliopsida > Santalales > Viscaceae > Viscum > Viscum album. The sequence continues at coordinate 1,941,754,763 of OY728119.1, read as the reverse complement.
GCATGATGAATATATGTGTAAAATCGAGGGTATCCAAATCCTCTTGAATAATTGGGTTACATGAAATGTAAATCATAACCCAAGAATATATTAGTCAAATGGGAGTGGATATCAATGTGTATGGGCTAACCATTAATAATGGCGAAGATCCGTTATCCCTTGTATTCGGGCAATAACCCTTGGATTTAATGGGGGCCTCTCTATTGGGACCAAAGAAACATGTAGGCTCAAGTTCTAAGGTATTTAGTTATTCACTAACGAATCCTAGTGGTTTCCCATTATATTAACCATTTCCTATTTCCGGTATGCTACATGGGAGAACTAGGAGTAGGGGATCCCAATTTCCATGGGATTCTAAGAGGAAAATATCAACATGGGTAACTGGTTGGTATCAACTAATATTTCATGGATATAAAGTTGGTTCACAGATAATGCAAGATTCAAGAATGGTTAGACCATCATAAAGGCTACACGAATGTGCCTTCAACAATTTTATAGTAGAATGGATATAAGATGCGATTCTTGAATATGTGACCATCATAGGGGGTGATCTATTCAATGTGAAGACCTTTTTTTGATCATGTTTAATGTTGTGTTACAAGGATGTTGTCGTTCAGTTTAATTTCATGACTATAATGTGGTTCCCTATATTTGGATAGAATAAATCAAACATTTCCCTGGTCAGAGCAATTTACTAGGTTCCCTAAGCTCACATGAGTCATTCTCATGATGAGAAATAAGAGATAACATGAAATTCGACTGATCCAAGAAAGTGTTCATGATAGGGAATTGTTGGGGTAATCTCATTTCGATATGAGTTGGAATCCTTAGAAAAACATGGTTCTCATGGTGGAACATAATTGGGAGTGAAAATAATTTTTTTGGGAGAAAGGGATGATCCATGCATCCATACATATCCAATTGTATAAGAATCAATCTAAATGTTGTTCTTATTAAATAACCACATGTATTGTTGACGCTCCTTTCCGTCACAGAGTCTAAAAATTGGAAAAGGAAATTCCTTAGCATAAAGTGATTCATAATTTGAATAAAAACATAAAAATTTAACAAAGACATGAACAAGGCTTCAAATGCACTTGGGTCGCACTAGTTCCCTCATGGTAGGGAAAGTACACTTACGCGCCTCCTAATGGTCACACAGGAGACTTGCATGCCCTCTTTGAAAATTTACCCAGGGTCCCTCCAGTCTATAAATACCCCTATGGGCCCCCCATTTGAGGGACGAAAAAAATTCCAAAACCTCAATTTTGAGCTCCCAGCACCCTAGTCTCTTCTCAAAGCATTCTAATACTTCTAAGGTAATTTCATACCTAGAACGGAAGATCTAGAGAGGGGGAGGAAGGACTAAGTGTTGAAATTCATCAACACTTGCGTTCCTGAGTGGCCATCCCTTAAGGGAAATGACCACACTTGTGCGCCGCCTTTCTCCTTCACCAGAACTTGCGCGCCACACTTTTGTAAGCCTTTAGGGATAGTACTAAGGGCTTGAGCCAAGTCTCTCCCAATTATTACCCCAAGGGCTAAAATTCACGCATGTACCCATGTGCCGCGCAGGTATACCTGCGTGACCCAAACTTGCGCGCCCACGCAGTACCTGTGTGCCCACCAGGACTTGTGAGCCCCTCTATTTTTGGATGCCCTTCCTACCCATTCCACCCCTCTTACACCTATCCCTATCTCCTCTTCAAGATTAAACCTTCAGAACTCTTTCCAAAGCCATTTATGGTATGATTTCCTTGTATTCTTCCTTATCTGAAAGGAATTCTGTGCAACATCTCTAAAAATCTAGTGATTTACACATATTTAAATCACTAAAGTTAGAGAGTTCATTCATTCAACCTCATCCTTTAAGATGTGAGAATCCTCAACCCGGGATTCCTTTTCAGGAGTAAGCCCCACTCTCAAAGTACTCATTAATTTGAGAATTATCCTTATGAGTAAGCCCCATGTCCTCATTAATTTGGGAATCTTCCTTAAGAGTAAGCCACAAGTCCTCATTAACCTGGGCATCCTCCTTAGGAGTAAGCCCCAGTCGTAATTCCCTTAACATGTGCTTACTTTTTAGGAGTAAGCCCCAATCTCAAAGTTCCCAAAAAATCTAGGCATCCTCCTTAGGAGTAAGCCCCAACCATAATTCTCTTAACATGGGATTCCTTTTCAGGAGTAAGCTCCAGTCTCAAATATGGGAATCCTCTTTAGGAGCAAGACCCAAGTCCCATAAATTTTCAAGTTCCTTAACCTAGGTCTTCTTCTCAGGAGTAATCCCCAGTCTTAATTTCCCTTTGCCAGTCTTAATTTACTTTTTATTTGGACTTCCTTCTCAAGAGTAAAACCCAATCATAAGTCCCCTCCTAACTTGGGTGTCTTCCTTAGGAGTAAGCCCCAAGATTAGAGTATTCAAATATCCATAAAGTACATATACCTTTATGGACCCTATTCCTGGATTTATTCCCTGAAGTAAATCTTAATCTTTATCTATTTGGGCAGTCATACATACATAATCCCCATATCATTTCTTATGATTGAATCTTTCATGGCACAATTGTCTGGTTTTACCAATACCTATTGTTTCTCACACCGAGCATGACTCACGTGAGCTTAGAGTGTAAAAGTAATTATGAAATCTTTCTTTGATCCATCAATCATAAACATCATACACCCTTAATCGAACTACGTGTGTTCTGATCCTTTTCAAAAACAAAGGATACGTAGGTAGCCCATCGGTGGGTATGATCCCAACTATGAAATAATCCATGTCCTTCTGAATGAGAATAAACATCAAGTGCCCCACTGAGTGGCTTTAAAACCAGTATGGTTATCATAATAACCAAGAGACTTTTATGTATTGAAGGATACCGTTGACTAAGAATCTCTAACAAATACAGATGATTATCTATCGATGAAGAACCTCTAATACATATAAAAGATTCTCTAAATTTCCTACATATCAATCATTGATTGTCAGATTTAAAGGAAAGCTCATTTTATACATGGTAATGTAATAAGGATTCATGAACATAACTTAAATCTATAAAAAGAGTCCTGGAGTAGACAATAATTCCCCTAAAAAGGTGTGATGATTCCGACCTCTCATCCTATCGACCAATGAAAATTGATAAGTCTCATCAATTCACAACTAATGAGCACCTACCTTTGGAAAGTAGGTTCAAATGGATATGAAATCATTGGATGTTTCCGGTTCTATGAACAAACCCATTAGAAACTGCTTGGAATGTTTGAATCTTAAATAAATGAGATCATCCCCAATTCTAGAGGAAAAAAATGGGGAACCCAACGTGGATCCTTATCTAAGTTAAAATGATGTTTTACTTATTTTTAGGCCCCTATTTAAAACTCAATGAGAAGTCCAAAAAAAAATCAGTAACGTAAGTGCTCATCCAAAAGATGTAGCAGCCAAAATTATCTTGATTATGTTTGTTATATCAAAAATACACTCTTTTCCAAGATCTTCTGCATTACGATAATGGCTTTTCCTCAGTCCACATCTGTGAATACCGCTGCTATGAAAACCTCTTCTGTGAATGCCACTACTGCTACTCCTGCTGGATCATCGTCTGCTCTGAGGATGACATCACCTACTCAGTGTCTTCAATGCTGGGTATCAAATGCACTGGTTAAGGAGTACCATCAAAACGGTACTATTCTGACTCTGGAGGCCGCTCGATAAGACCTCCAAGTCCATAATTCAACCTGGTCATCCAGATAGTGATGGCCAGTGATCAAGAAGCAGGCGGTGATAACCACAGTCTCCAACCGTTTCGGGTCGTTATCCTTGGAATGAAATCACCATTCACCCCCATATTCCGAGGAGGTGAATGAGAAGGTATTTTAAGGCCTCAATTCAGGGAGATAGGATTCCTTCCCGAGGGCTGCCATCAAAAATCGTTGCGAGACTCGTGCGGAATTGTGCCCTCAACATGATGAGGGTATCGACTCCAGGGGTTCGGCTCAGGTTCCTCGAACCCGAGCAGGCAAGAAGAACCACCAGAGGTGAAAACCGGTTAACAGTGAGCCGTTTCTTATCTCTGCCGTTTCCGGAGAAGTCCACCAACCTAACTTGGTGGCAAGCAACGAGCGGGCACACACACCCGTCCGTTTTAATTCCACTGTCCAGCAGACTCTTCTGGAAGCATCACACCAATCCCACCAGGCAATTCTGGCAGAGTACTATAGATAGGGACATACAACTGTTTATAAATCATCAGCTAGTCAGAAGGCTCGTCTGACTACATATGATGGAGCTTATCAACCATGTTCAGCGATGTGCAATCAGCAGGCACATACACCTGCTAGTATTGACCAAGCTTACCAACAATCTCGTTTGGTAGCATTCAGAGAAGTCAGCCATAAAGCTCCGGCGAAAAACAGGAGGCAGACTCAACTCTATGCCCCCACACATGAGTACTGTCAGGATTCAATGATATGAAAAGGAGGACAGGAGTAGGCACATGCACCTACTCCAAGCACGGAATGGACGTATATCCCCATTCCGGCTACTGAAGTCACCAAACACATTCTATCAATGGTGAAAGAGCAGAAACAAATCCCTTCTAATATTCTGGATGCCTGCCAGGATATTATAACAGCTTGTGCAGCATCTCAGGGAAAGAAACATAAATTTATCCCTACCAGTGGAGTGACACATCAACAGTTCACTCCGGAATAGACACACACATCTATTCCAGTCCAAGAGGGTTGTGGGGTGTACTCCCCCATATCATACAGACAACCAAGTCAGGAACATACACCTGGTTTGAGCGGAGATAATCAGCCTAACCTGATCATTTCTCCTGATCAGGCACACAGACATGCCAAATTGAGTAAGAAGGCATCTAAGAAGAAGACCCACCCAACACAGTCAAGAAATAAATGGCCAATATGTAACAAGGCCTTACTCTATGTTGGAGTTCTTGATGCACTCAGACAACTATCTGTTGAAACTCAAGATTATGCCCTCTCAGTTCCCAATAGTGGGAACATTAATTTTGAAGGTCTGCACCAGACATTTCCTCATGAAGTCTTGCTTTGTGACAATTCGGTCGATCTTGAAGTTTCTTCTTCATATGAGAACCACAAGAACCCTCTGTGTGGTCAGAAGATCAAGGAGAAATAAATTTCATCTTTTGTTGTAACCCACCATGGTGGTCCTCCCCATGATGATGAATTTCACTGCAAAAGTCCTCTCTGCAGTAGTAATTAGCATTGTCTGGAAAATTCTTCTGAAGACAATGTAGTGACGAGAAAGCCGTCTTATCTTGAGGCACTTGAAAATGTGAAGCCAGTCATGTCTGATGGTTTACCATTATCAAGTGATATACTTTCTCAACTAGAAGATAGCCCAGGGTGTAGGTCATTCTCTGAACCGCCCCTAAGTCATGCATCTTCTATTTTGATTTGTGATTTCTCTACCAATTTTTTTGAATCCGATGAAGCAACAAGGAAGCACCAGCTCTGGTCTAAATAGGTTGAAGAATCTTCATTGAATGATAAAGAGGAAATTATGAATATGAGAAAACAACTGGAGAAAGGTGAAGTTCCAGTCATGTTTTGGCCTTTGTCTGACTCTCAGTATGATATTCCATAGATGTTGACGGAAGATGGAATTAATGATATTCGCCTCAACATATGGAAAACTCTTTGTCAATTGAAAAAGAAGTATTATCTTATGATGAATATGAAAACCATGTTTAGATAATAGAAGGGTTACAACACCAATTTGACTTGGCATCTCTATCAATCTCTTGATATCTGAAGGCTGAAAAGTAGCAGAGAGCCCTTCAGTGTTCATGCCTTGGTGCACTTAGAATATTGCGCCAGTTAATTGACAATGCCCCATCTGGTATTCATATCAGAGGATGGCATGTTCCTGGAGCGCTACATTTCATTGTACTCACCAGTCAGCAAAGACCGCCGAAAATGGTCTCATGAAATGTTATTGCTCATGGCCAGCCACAGTCAATGGGTTTTGTTTGTAATCAATAGTTTTCCCAAGAATAGGCCTCAACTAGTTCTTCTCAAAATCAAGAATACAGAGAACAAGTTGTAGAATTACTCCTGCATCAAGAAAACAAGAATATGAATAGGCCTCTCGTTTGGAGCAAGTACATCACCAAATGACAGAAGTGTCAGAAATCATCCAACGATCTTTTGAGCCAGGTGATAAAAGTGGATGTAGGTTGATGCATCCAGCTAATTTCTAGACTAAGGTCATCAATATCAGGAGATCTTTCAAGAAAGTCTCAGATATAGCATGTTAAGAACCACCCCATCTTGCCAGACTGGGGACTCTTTTAACCCAACCCTCAGAATTAGAAAATAGGATTCGAGGAGTTGAGCAAAGACAGTAGGAACAGCCCCAGTCCACCGTACTGGGGAATTTTTCAAATCCTCAATCCCTCCCTTAGAGAAATTCAGTCTTCTCTCGATTGGGGAAGAAGTCTCAAGAGGAACGAAGATCCAAATTATCAGGACATTCCCTCCAAATTTTGGTTCATTAAGAAGTTCCTGGGGAATAAAATCAACAAAAGACAATGTCTCATCAAGGACATGGAAGAAGAAAATATCGTTGAAATGCCGATAGAAGGGATGCAACACATTATGTATCAATCAATGTCATCAATGTCGTTGTTTCAGATCCACCAGATGATGTTCACTCAGAGGGATCAGATGAAGAGGTTCCTGCTCAAGAAGTTGTACGCACATACACAAATGAAGAAGGTGTGCGTACACAAAATCAAAGGATTACTCGGAACCTAGGTAATCCTTAAAGTAACCCACTTCCCCCTCTCCGAAAGGTGTCCAATAAGGGGAAAAAATAACCAGGTTACATACCCTTCATCTAGATAAGGCCAATATCTCTCACTAGAGAAAAGATTTGCACAAAAAGAAGAAGAAATGAATGAATTGAGGAGGTTGAACGCAGAACTACTTCAAGGTAGTCTTCCTCCTAATAGTGTTGGAGTTAGTCAGCCAAGGGAATTTGTTGCAGCTACTAAGATGGATCAAGAATATCCTCCTTTATTAGTATACCCTTACAGGTCTAATCCTACGGGTCAAGTCCAACAACAATCGGTAGTGCTGCCGTTGGTTGCAGTACCAGCTGCCACATCTATACCAGCTCCAGTCATTGCACCTGTTCAGGTCCAATCTCAACCAGATGTTTCTCAAAATTTAATAACTACTATTGAGTCATTAACAGCTTTGTTAGAGGCTATGGAGGGAAAGCGTGCTCAAATTCAACCAGAAAAGCGAGCTTACCCTGAGTGGGTTGAAGCAATTCCTCCCCCATCAAATTTTGCAAGTACCACATTCGCAATCTTTAATGGTTCGGGAGACCCAGAGAAAAACTTACCACATTTTGTTTCTCGTCGGGATCCTATGTTGGGAACCCTTCAGCAACAAGAAGTAGTTAAGCTCATGTGTTTTGTACAGTCATTACAAGGACCTGGTTTTGTTTGGTACACAAGCTTGCAATCTCAATCAATTACCGGATGGGAGGATCTTCGCCAAAAATTTCTTCTTTAGTTCAGTTCAACATTTACAAAGACAACAGTTTTTGATCATACAAACTGTAAGAAAAGGGAGAATGAAAGGGTCTCAAATTTCATTGCTCGCTATAAGGGATTAACATATTCCCTAAGCATAGCACTCCCTCAAGAGGAATTGTTGCCAATCTGTGTGGAAAATTTATGTGATGAGTTGCAAACACTGTTGATCCCTGTGAAATACACAGGAGGGTTTCAAGACCTTACTTCAATCGCTCAACAGATTGAAGATTATCTTATAAAGACTAAGGATAAAGCCCGTATAATTCCATCAACTCCAGGAAAGATAATGGGTAATATAGAGACTACTACAGTTATGCTTAAACAAACACGTGTACCTGCTTCTACTTCAAAACCTTCATCTTCTCAAAGGGATCCACCTCCTGAGCACCAACAACAGAGGTTGTTTAGTCAAGATGATCAAAGAGATCAAAGACAAAAAAAAATTAGGATTTGAAAAGAAAAGTTTACTCTTTTCAAAATAAACAAGTTCCTGGTTATTTCATTTCGGCTCTGGAAAATAATTTGGTTCAATTGCCAAGGTCCAAGAGTCCAAATAAGGACGGAGATAAAGAACATCCCAACTATTACCCATTTCATCAAATGTTGGGGCATCCCATTCAGGAGTGTTTTGTTTTCAAGGACCTCCTGTAAAAAATGGTTAATTTGGGACTAGTCAAACTGAAAGGTTCTTTAGCTCAGGTAGCATGTCTTACTGCTATAGTTCCATAGGAGGAAGGTGAGTAGAAAGAAGTTAAGAACAAAAATGCACAAAAATATGATGATTGGATGGTCAGAAAGACGATCAACTGAAGTCATGCTATTTTGCGAACACAATTGAAGAAACCAATTGTGCCTTCTGCCATGAATTCTGCAACAAAACCCTATTTATCAGAGGGAAAATCCTCAAAGAAATGGAAATATTCCAAGAAATAGGAACAATTAGTAGAAGATGAGTATGTGTCAAAGCCTACGTTGTCTTTGACTTTGGAAGATTTTATGCCATCTACTTCAAAGAAACGGGCACTAACCCACAAAACAGCATAACCTAAATAGGCTGATTAGGCAGAGTCTTCATTGGATGAAGAGTTGATATTCGGTTCTGTTAATATGATTCACTTAACAGATCCTTATTCCAATCACAGTTTCGAATTTGATGAACCGTGGTTCCCCGTATCAAACAGAGGAATCCAAGGAAGTTCTAGAGGCTCAGTATATAGGGGGAGATGTGGACCTTTCAGAGACCACTATTCCAATTCTACCCCTACTAGAGCTATGTATGTGGAAGAAACTCATGGTAGAGCCCTTCAACGAGATCAACAAGAACAAGCAAGTTCTTCCACAAAAGGTAGACTCAGTCCTGAAACAATTATTCTGGAAGATCGGTTGAAGGTTCCATCTTCTTCCTCTCATCAAGTAAATAGACCTTATCGGTCTAATATTACAAATCCAGGAGTATTAACAACTCCTATCCCAATAAAAGTTGCATCAAATTCCAAAGAATCAACTTCCAAGGCACATTCTAAACAACATGTTCCTGTTGGGAAACTCAGACCTTTGGATCAAAAGTATGATGTATTGAAACACCTGTCCCAAGTACCGACCAAGTTATCAATTATGGATGCCTTGAATTTATCAAAGGATTTTCAAGAGGCACTCATCGAGGCTTTTTCAAGTCCTTAGGAGTTTGAGACTAAAATTGCTGCTGCTGAAGTCTACCATGTAGTGAATAATCTTACAGAATTCCATGCAGTAATATCTTTTACTGATGAAGACGATGATGATGTGGTGCATTGACATATTAGACCTTTTTACTTATCTGGAAAGGTCAATGGTGTAGACATCCGAAGATCTATCATTGATAATGGTTCAGGAGTCAACCTCATGCCTATTCTTACACTTCGTCGATTAGGCCTCATGGAATCTGATTTATCTCCTTCAACTATGATGTTTCAAGGATATGATAAAAATGAACAAGAACCACTGGGCGAGATTACACTCAGAACTCAGTTTGGAGATCTTATGTCCAATTCAGATTTCACGGTTGTTGATCAAGACTCAGCCTTCAACATCTTTTTTGGAAGACCCTGGCTACATCAACATGCGGCTATCCCTTCATCATACCATCAATGTCTCAAATATTGTTTCGATTGACAAGTTGGGACATTGTATGGTGATAAGTCCCAATTTAATTCATGTGATTCTCAATACATTGAGGCAGAATTCTACCACATGAAGGGAAAGGAGGAATCCACAACAAAGGATATTACCAAAGTTAATGCTCCGTATGGTTTGGAAAAGATTCCAGTAAACCCATTAGCACATGTGAGTACAGATTATGTGTTGCCTATCAGTCAAATTGACTAGATAGACCCAAATCAAAATACTATTATGGAAACCTCCATAATGCCAATCACGATAATCAGGCCAGACTACATGGGAGAAATTGGTGATCCACCAAGCAATGATGAAATATCAAATGGAGATGTGTTCATTTCATCTGTTGAAATCCAGCAAGTCTATACTTAGCCAACCAGGACAGAATATGTTGTAGCAATTTTAGAGTTTAATGATGATGTCGATTCTCAATCTATAATATCCTCTTTATTACCCAAAGAAGACCCTTCATCATCAATTGGGTTGGAAATGGAAGCTTCTTTTTCAAGATGTGAAAATTTTAATGTCTCTTCTGATCATGAAAATTCAGCTTCATCATCTACTATGCAAGTAGAAACAGAGAAAATAAAACATATTGAAGAAGAAGATAAAGATCTCAGGGATGCTCCTATAGCATTTGAAGAGGGTATCTCTACTACCGTGGATGAACTCATAGAAATAAATCTGGGTACAAAAGAAGATCCACGCCCCACTTTAATTAGTGCATCTATGACTCTTGAAGAGCTAGAGATGTCTATTTCCTTTTTAAAGAAAAATCAAGATAAATTTTCTTGGAACTATACAGAGATGCCATGGCTTGATCCTTATGTTTCCACTCATCGTTTGGGTTTTCCAGAAGAACATCGAGGATTCAAACAAGCAGCTAGAAGAACACACCCAACCTATGCTTACAAAATTGAGGCTGAAGTGGATAATCTTATCAAAGCTAACTTTTCCAAAGAAGTTCAATATCCCAAGTGGTTGGATAATATTTTCCCAGTGAAAAATAAGAATGGGAAAATTATAGTTTGCATTGATTTTAGGGATCTTAATGGGAATTGTCCTAAGGATGATTTTCCAGTTCCGATTACAGAACTATTAATTGATTCAACAGCTAGCTATGAAGCACTCTCCTTCATGGATGAATATTCCATATATGATCAAATCTAAATGGCTCCAGAAGATGAGGAATCTACAGACATTAGAGCCCCTCAGGGTGTGTTTTGCTACCGGGTAATGCCCTTCGGCCTAAAGAATGCAGGCGCAACATATCCGCGTTCCAAGCATCGTATCTTCAAACCCTTTTAGGGAAGTTTGTTAAATTTTATGTGGACAATTTGGTGGTCAAATATAGGCAATGTTATAATCACTTGGCTGATTTGGAAGTCATATTCCACAAACTTTGGTAACATAATTTGAAGATGAACCCCTTAAAATGTGCTTTTGGGGTAACCTCAGGAAAATTTCTTGGCTTTGTTGTATGCCATTGTGGTATCGAAGCCGATCCTAAGAAGAAAATGTCAATACATGGTATTTCACCTCCTCGAAATTTTAAATAATTGAGAGTAATTCAAGGACACTTAGCCTATATTCGGTGTTTCATCACCAATTTGGCAGGAAAAAGTTTACCCTTCACCAAATTGATGAAGAAGGGAGTCACTTACCAGTAGACTAAAGAATGTCAAGAAGAATTCGATATTCTCAACAGGTATCTCTTGAGTCCACCGGTGTTAATGCCACTTGTTGACGAAAGACCACTTATCCTCTATGTGACAGCTTTAGAGTGATCATTGGGTGACTTTCTTGCTTAGAAGAACGATGATGGGAATGAAAACAACCTCTACTATCTCAGTCGGAATATGCTTCAAGAAGAAACCCGATATTCAAGTATTGAGAAGTGCTGCATAGCATTAATCTTTGCAGTTCAGAAGTTGAGACACTACCTGAAACATCACAAGGTCCAATGGGATCTCGAAATAACCCGATCAAATTCAACCTTAGTCGTCCAATGCTTATAGGACGTTTGGAAAGGTGGGTAGTTATCTTACAACAATTTGATATTCAATATGTGTCTCAAAAGGCAATAAAGGGCCAAGCTCTGGCTGATTTCCTGGCTAAACATCCTTCAGTGGAAGACACATCTACAGATATTGAACTCCCTGATGAGGAAGTATTCTCTATTCAAGAAAGTCTCCAAACATGGGAAATGTACTTTGATGGTGCTTCCATAATTCCAACAGGGAGGTAAATGGAAGATCATAAGTTCAACAAATTTGGGTTAGGAGTTGTACTCATTTCCCCGGAAAAGGCATTGCTACCTTATTCCTTCTCATTATTGGGAGGTGGTACAAATAATGAAGTAGAATACCAAGCTATCATCGCAGGCTTGGAGTTGGCGCTTCAAGAATAAGTGAATCACTTAAACGTGAAAGGTGATTCAGACCTGGTAATCAAACAAGTCAATGGGGATTATGCAATCAGAAAATAAGAACTAATCATTTTGTATGATTACGTTAGAGAGTTAATGGAGGAATTCCCTTCGGAACCTATATTTTCTTATGTCCCAAGATCACAAAATGCTCAAGCTGATGCACTGGCTAATATAGCCACAACTCTGATAGATCCAAATTGGGATGAGACAACCATCAGTATTACCCACCGTCATACAATTTCACCTTATGTCCAAATCAGAATAGAGGAAATCAATGAAATTAGTCCCATTCCTGAACCATATGGTCATACTACAGGATGTATGACACTTATCAGGAAATACCTTCAAAACGGAACACTTCCACCTGATAGAGCCGAGAAAGAACAAATATGATGACGTGTGGTTAATTTTACTCTTTATGACAGCCCAGATAACCTAGAGAAAATTTTCTACAAGCATGGTTTTGATGGAGTTATCTTCAGATGCATTGATGGTGAAGAGACAATGGCTATCATGAAAGAAGTGTATGCAGGAGTCTGTGGTGCCCCCCAGTCTAGACACAGACTGTCTGATCAAATTCAAAGGATTGGATACTTTTGGCCTTCAACGATACATGATTGTGTTGATTTCACAAAGAAGTGTCATTCATGCCATGTACATTCCAATTTCATTCATCAACCCCCAGAATTGCTTCATACAGCTAAATACTCATGGCCATTTGCCACATGGGGAATGGATGTGGTGGGACCTTATCCTTTAGCTACAACCAATCAGTTTACGTATATTCTTACTGCTACTGAATTCTTTTCCAAATGGGCAAAGGCAATACCTATCAAGGAAGTCAGTTTTAAATGCATTGTTAGCTTCATCAAGTATAAAATTATTATCAGATTTGGTGTCCCTCATACCATATTGACGGAAAATGGCACCAACTTCTGTTCATCTGAGGTGAAGAAGTTGTATCAAAAATACAACATCAAATCCAATCATTCATCTCGGTATCATGCAGTGGACAATGGCCAGATAGAAGCCTTCAACAAGACTCTATCATATATACTGAAAAATATGGTGGATAAAGTTAACAGGTCTTGGTCTGATAAACTCTTTCATGCTTTATGGGAATATTGAACTACCACCTGCACTGCAATGCGGTCAACTCCATATTCATTGGTATATGGAATGGAAGAAGTCTTGCCAATTGAGGTTCAATTACCTTCACTCAGAGTAGACATTTGTGATCAGTCATCTACATATGAACAATCTCAAAAGCGATTGGATGAATTGGAATGGTTAGATGAGAAATGATTGTGCACCCTGCACCACTTGAAAGTCTATCAAAATCGAATAGAACGAGCTTTCAACAAAAAAGTTCGTCTTCGTTCATTCGTTCAGGGAGAGTTGGTATTAGTTCTCAGAACTCCAATGATACCAAGAAAGAAACCTCCCAAGCTTGAAAAAAAGTGGGAAGGACCTTATTCAATACATAAGGTCTATTCCAATGGAGCTTATTCTTTAATCTCAATTGATGGAGAACTCATCACTACTCCAACCAATGCCAGATTTCTAAAGAAGTATTTTTTATAAACACAAAATACACTTTTAATAGTTCATGCATATGACCTTAAACTATTTTCATGTCCCATACGTCCAGTACGACATGAAACTACACCATCCTGGGTCCATGCATATGACTTTAAACTATTGGAACTTATGTCCAACATGACATTAAACTGTGACGTCCAGACTACATGACGCTAAACTGTACAGAAGTCCCTTACGTCCAGAAAGACGTTAAACTGCATAACCGACGGTCCACACATATGACTTTAAACTATTGGCACATACATCCAACATGACATTAAACTGTGACGTCTAGACTACATGATGATAAACTGTACATAAGTCCCTTACGTCCATCAACATGTTAAACTGCATAACCAACGGTCCATGCATATGACCTTAAACAATTCGCACTTTGGTCCAACATGATGCTAAACTGTATCATCCTTTTTTTGTCCAACATGATGTTAAACTGTGAAAAAGTACCTAATAAGTCCAACATGACATTGAAATGTGTTCCCTTTTGTCCTTACTGCATGACATTAAACTGTACAGTCCTTTTTTGTCCCAACATGAAATTAAACTGTATTGTCCCCATCATCCTAACTACATGATGCTAAACTGTATATAAATCCCTTAATACATCCTACATGATGTTAAACTGTGTTTTTTGTCCCTACTACATGACACTAAACTGTGCAGCACCAATAGTCCTAACTGCAAGACTTTAAACTGCATAGTCCTTTCATATGTCCTACATGACATTAAATTGTGCATCGTTAAGGTTGTTGTTACATCTTTTTTCTCACACCGAGTATGAATCACGTGAGCTTAGAGAAAATTTCAACCATAACACCCTCTTTGGGCCGCTAACCACGCGTAAGTCCCAACATCATTTTTAGGCCGTTGTCCCCAAAAACAACTTGATCACTAATTAATTCTTTAATTGAACTATGCAGACTTTGATCCTTGCCTTCCAGGCTGGGTACGTAGGCAACCTCCCAAGATTCAATCCCAAAACCAATATCTTCACATCGGTTCACCTCCATCTCATATGATGTTGATTCATGAAACCACCCTCAGAATCAATATCTTTACATTTGTTCACCTTCATCCTTACTATACGATGTTAAACTGTACAACATTTTTGTCATATATGATAATAAACTGCAACATTATTTGATACCCTCACCTAAGAGGAAATCATTATTTACATTGATTTTCAATCATGTTATATTCAAAAAAACATTTGTGCATACATGGCAATACATAAACCTTTTATCTTGGGTTAAACCATCATTGCACTAAATTCCCCTTTCAACCTTCACATGTATGAACCAAATTTGTACATAAGGTATTTCTAGAACTATGTGGGCTTGATTCCCATCCTTATAGGATACGTAGGAACCTTCGAGTGTCCCTCGAATCCGCCCGAAGACTTTTGGGCCTAACCCCATATTCCACTTTCAGTCCCCTGGCTGAAAAGTCCCCATGAAAACACACACTGTGTATTTCTTATAATGGTCTGAGATCTATTACCCTAAACTAAGATCTCTCATACTTTCGTCCCACACGACGTTAAACTGTATTTCCAGAACTACGTATGGATTGATTCCCATCCTTATGGGATACATAATGAATTCCAGTATTTCAATTCAGGACCCAACCACAACGTGATAATTGTTAGCATTGATCTATGTATCTTTACATACATTGAACAATACCCATTTTTATGTGTCATAATCTTAACCTCAAATATTTTTTGATATTCATAACCCTTTTCTTAACTTCTAATCAAAAAATGCATGATACCCGAGAGTTCTTTTTCCTGACTGTGCAGCACGTTCCCTTAGGTGGCCGTGCATAAGTAGTCTACAAAACGGACCTGTCAGCCAAAAGATGCTATTATTTGACTATGCAGCCAATGCCCTTAGGCGACCCTCCATAATTTAACCCCTAATAGGTTTGTTAAATAGTGGTAACTTCATTATTGGGAGGAAAAACTCTTTTGTCCTTATTTGTCTCAATGCCAATATGTAGGGATCCGCAAAAATAGCCATCCTTAACATATTTGTCCCATATTTCTTTTCATGATCTGAAAGTATTCAAGTCTATGGATTATATTTTCCTTCCCCACATTTGGGTCAGACCTTCGTAGGAGTAAAATTCATCCAATTATTAGACAATCTTGATTGAAAATATCTTCTCCACATTCAATTACCTCTTTCCATACAAAAAACTCTATACATTGGAAAAGTTCAATCCCCATAAACTTTCACTGGCTTCTTAGTAGTGGAAAAGTAAATTTCTGAGAGTTAATTTTCCTGATTATGAAGCACGTTCCCTTAGGCGGTCTTGCATATGTAGTCTACATAATGGAATTGTTAGCCAAAAGATGCTAGTTATTAGACTATGCATCCAATGCCCTTAGGTGGCCCTGCATAATTTAACCCCCTAACAGGTTTGTTAAATAATCGTAACTTTATTCTTGGGAACTACTTCTTCTAATGACTTTTAGCTCTTTTTCATATCAATCCTCAGATTAAAATTTTCTTAAGTCATAGTTTACATATTTTCCCTCATACCTGAGTGTGGTAATATGTTTTCAGATAAATTGTCAAGGAATTGAGTCAATTTTAATCCATTTCGGTCAAAGATATTTTGACATTAAACATAATCCTCTTTATGTCCGATGTGAATGACTTTAAACTGCCCTCAAAAGAAAAGGGAACTCTAAATAAAATTCAAGTTCCAGCTCACTAAACATACATTTTGTATGATTTAGGTAATATTGAGAAATTAAAAGATTCAATGTTTGTAGGTTTATTTATAATAATCCTAGTAAAAAATAAAACTATTCTTATTAGGCCCATTGGCTAAGGTAAAAATTTAAAGCAGGTAGAAGGAAAATACATACATAAATGATTGTAGATGAAAAAGTATTTAATTTGGCGTACAAGATATTATAAAGATGTCCAAAGATTGGAGTCTCTTCTCTTTTCCAGGAAATTACAAGAGGCTGCCAACATAAGTCTTCACTTGATGAACAACATCCCGAGCTTCATCAGCAGCTACTTGAAGCTCATGCACCTGACCAACTTCACTCTTTTTATCCTGATGGAGTGCTTTCTTGGCATCTGCGATGGCTTTCATACCATTCTTTTGAGCTCCCTCCAGTGAATTATTGATTTGGTCAAGCTCCCCAGTACCAACATCTAACTGTTACTGAAGGTACATCTGTTGGATGACTTTATCTTGGATCTTATGCTTCATATCCTTCATCTTGGCAGCATAGTCAGCCTCATCTCGGGATACCACAACCTCAAATTCACTAATATTGGCTGACAACTTCACCCTGGTCAGATCTTCATGACACTTTTGCTCCTGCTCCCTTCTTAAAATGACCTGTTTCACTGCGGCATGAATCTTTTCATATCCAAAACTGCCAAGTCCCAATATGACAAATAGGGATGACAGCCGGGGAATCTTCGATGACAGCTCCTCCAAAGGAACTTCAGACATGATTTTCTATATGTTCTGCCATGCCTTGAGTCATGAAAATTGGAATGCCTTTTGAACTCCTGGGTCTGACTCAACGTCACTATCACAGGGGGGAGTATAATCTGGGATTAATGCACTTAGGGAAGTGACCTTTTCTGCTCCTTCCCCCTAACCCGTGTTTCTTCGCTTTCAATTCCCATTGGGGTGGAGGCTGAGGCTTCACCTCCGGATCTAACCATTGAAATTGATGACCCTGCATAATCAATTGAAAGCTCTGGTTAGTTTTAAAGGATAAAAAAAGAATCAGTTGTCTTGAAAATTAAGTACAATCACAAATATTGTTATCCCTTACCCAACAGTTGATCAGGAACCTGAGAAAGCTCCTCCCCATCTTTCCTAGCTTCGACAGGATTTTCTGGAAGAGTTTGAGGAAGCTCTACTGGGTTCTGCTCCACTTGTGCTAATGTTTCTACAATAGTAGGGTTTTCTGTACCCCCATTAGGCATGGGTAGTTCAGCAGCTTGCTCAGATAGAATTGGACATTTGAACCAATCATTATTAGACATTTAATAAGAAGTTATTCTTAATAGGGAAAAGGATAACACTCACATCCATAATCTTCTAAATTACATTGTAATTTAACATGATTTATAAAATCTTCGAAAAATGTTCCAAGTTCCATCATTTCATCTAATGTCATCTCAGAATCTTGGGTAATCTCACCAGTGGGAGCATTTGATGTGTCTTCTTGGTGACCTTCATCCTGCGGTTCCTAACCCTGGACTGCTTCTTCAGATAAAATCACGGCATTAGTTTCAATAGCCACCAAAAGCTCTAATGCAGTGGTTGAACCTGAAGTATCACAGAATGGAAGTCAGTAGATGTTTCATAAAACATTTTATAAAGAATTATTAACTTACCATAAGGAGGTTCTTCCCTTCTTGCAACAGTAGCAAGAGGGATACTGGGAACAGATGTTGGCTCTTCTCCAGGAGCAGCCAAGTCAGCCTGAATTTGCGATTGTTCCACAACACCCTCCGTGGTCCCCAAAGGAGGATAAGTCCTTTCCCTCAGAGGGGAAATTGGAGAGTCCCCTGCAATCCCAAGGAAAATGAGTAAAATTTTCCATGATTTAAGACTCATGATTATCCAAAGGACTTACCACTACTGATGAGGTGTTTAGTTGTGGACTTCTTCCTTCGATGCCTTTGTCTCTTTGGCTTTTTGGTAGTGTTAGCAGTCTCCCTTATAGGAACTTGAATTGGAGAATAGAAATCCATGTCCAAATCCTCAATCATGTCCTGCTGTCCTGGAGATATCTCGCCCGATTCACGAGCAGATTCAGCAGCAGCCCCAATGGCAGTACCACCGGGGCTATACTGTGGTAGAAGAAACCTCATTAGTTACATTCTTTGCAATCTTCAAGATGAATAAAATAACTTCCTTGAGTAACAAAGCATCGACTGAAATCAAGTTGCAAAGAAAATAAGGAAAGAAACTTCCATCTTCAGGGGCCACGTAATCGTGCCACTCCTCATCAGTCTCCTTAGCGGCGCCACGATCTATCATTTCCTTCACCTATTTGGTGACAGGAATAGAATCATCAGTGGCATATATAATCATTTCCAGCTCTCTGATGTAAGGCCTCACTTCATCAGGGTTATTCTCAAAATTGATATCGTTTGAATCCCGAAGAGTCCCTATTCCTGGGAGGTGCAGCCCCTCACATAAATCCAGCCAGGAAGTTTCAATACCACTGTATAAACTCTTCCATGTCTGGACAGCCTCTGGTCGTAGATATTCAATATGTGACCCAGAAGGATATGAGGAAGGTCCTATAATCTTTGACCTCAGCTTCTTCCCGTCTCCTGCAATTACTGATAGAGAATAAGAAAATAAGACTTATTTCTGTATAAAGTAATGGTGATTAAGTTTCCACAATGAAGTAACTCACAAGGAGTTGATGGAGGAGGTCTTTTGATTCTGACCGGAGGATTATAATGGGCATGAGGACACTTTTCCACTTGTTGTGCCTCATCATCCCCATCATGGGAATCCAGTGAATTAGTCCTAGATGAGGAATCCGGCGAATCAACTTCAGGTGGGGAAGCATCACCTCCATGGGGAAGAGTTTCTTTCTATACAGTCCTTTTCCTTTTCCCAACCTGATAAACTGGGTGATTCATCCCCCCTTTAGGGTATGATTCTATCCATTTCTTGTCATACCATGTAGTCAAGTTATTTGTCTCTTTTTCAACTGGTATCTCTAACATTTCCCCAGTCCTCTCCCTAGATGTCAGCAACCATAGTTGTCGGGAAACCATCAGATGTTGCACTAACCTAACATGTACAAGGGGAGATACAACAGTCTGCTGCAAACACTTAAATTGGTGTGCAAATATGTATGAAGCATATGACTTGCATATAATCTCTTCGTCAATCCGGGCGACCAGCACACCATATCTACATGCCAGCATATATGCCCTCAAATCCAGGCTGGTTGTTCCGTCGTCAACAAACCGCCCATTTGGCGGATTTTGATAAGCAAAGAAGTTGAATTCCTGATACATTCTTAGCCTCACCATCATTTCATAAGCATTGAGATATAATAGAGCAATTCCAGAGAATGCCTGCACTGATGGCCTGAAAGAACTTCCAAGAATCTGTACTCCATTCTGTACATTATATGTCCTGAAGTGAGTGGCGATCCATCCCCACAAAACATCGAATGGTCCCACTATTCTTAAAGGAGACTTACCCATGAAACCATAGAGTAAGCTCCTATGAATCTCGGCTAAAATGGGGGTATCCAACCTAACCATTTTTCCCTCAGCCAACTTTTTCGCAATAACGAAGGTCCCTGGCCTGACGCCTCCCTTCGAGTCCCTGACTGGCAGAAGATAAATACTGAGCCACAATGCCAAGAATCCCACCAGATGAGTCTTCTTTGGGATCCTCTGATTCACCTCATATCCCCACTTGTAAAATTCTTCTGCTTCTAGAGTCGGCCAGAATGTTCCAGGAGCACCCCTCTTCTCTGTTTTGGGGCAGGTGGTAGGATGAGTGGGCTTCTTCTTCTTGGAGCCATTCTCCTTGGATCCCTTCTCCTTCAGATCCTTCACTTGATTCTCAATAAGAAACATATTCATCCATTCCACTGGATGAATATCCTATCTAGAATGAGTTAAGGAAGTCTCTGAAATCCTGAGCTTATGGAAGATTTTAAGTAATTCTCGAGCTAAAGCTGGAGTTTTCTCCGAATCCATCCATGTCACCCTGGGAGGGATGAATTTGTCATACATATCACCCAAAATTGGAGCACCTGATATTTTGTGTACATCCCACATAATTATTCATACTTCTCCATGATTCAGATGGAATGAATTGGTTTCTGGGATCCAATGGCTGAGTATCTCCGGTACGAAGTTATCATGCCTATAAACATATGTTTTCCCAACCTTGACGGCTTTGTATATCGAAAATCCTTTTAAATACTCAAAAAACTCTACACAGGTTTGTCGCACCCAGTATGCCCACATCTAGGTTGGCTTTACACCTCCCCCAGGATGGAAGTCCCAACTTCTCTTCCAGCCTTTGGATTGATCCATCTGAGAGTTTCAGAAAATTGAGGGATAACAATGAGGGTGCAGCTCAGGTTTATGAGGTTTTAGATCTGGTATACAAGGGCTATGATGCATCATATGAGCCTTATCCACTATTCCATAATTTATAAATACTCCTCCACATGAGATATTTGGTGAAGAAAAATTGGTGTAGTTCGGAATCTAAGAAATTGGGAGATAGTTATTTGCCTCTGGAATGGTAAGTTTAATCTTGGAGCGCAAGTCTAATCTTGGCGCGCAAGTATGAATGTGTCACACAAGTTTTTGGCATGCAAGTACCACTGTGAAAGTCCAGATACCTTGACAATAGCACGACATCAAATAAATAGAGTAAAAGAGAGAAACTTGTGTGACAAAGGTGACTTGTGCGGCGAGAGCTCGAAAATTCAAAATTCGGTGCTATACACGACAAATGGCCACATATATATAGGCCCGGCCATACCCCTGCGCACCTAAAGCCAGTGCACTCTACTTTTTCAGCCTATGCAATCAACACCTGTGCGCCGCCCTCTGCACGCTCAGTACCTATGCACCGAAGTTTCATTAGTTTTCTTCTTTCCTCAGAGTTACATCCTCATTTATTTCGGATCCAACTCTAAGGGGGGACTTTTGTTAACGGTCCTTTCCATCACAGAGTCTAAAACCAATGGAAATGGAAATGCCTTAGCATAAAGTGATTCATCCTTTGACAAAAACTTCAAAAATTAACAAAGGCATGAACTAGGCTTCAATGCACTTGGGTCACACAAGTTCCCTCATGGTCGCGCATGTACACTTGTGCGCCTCCTAATGGTCGCGCAGGTGACTTGCACGCCCTCTTTGAAAATTCACCCAGGGTCCCTCTAGCCTATAAATACCCCTGTGGGCCCCCCATTTGATGGACATAAAAATTCCAGAACCTCAATTTTGAGCTCCCGACTCCATAGTATCTTCTCAAGGCTTCCGAATACTTATAAGGTAATTTCATACCTAGAACGGAAGATCTAGAGAGGGGGAGGAAGGCATAAGTGTTGAAATTCATCAACACTTGCGCGCTTGAGTGGCCAGCCCTTGAGGGAAATGGCCACACTTGCGTGCCGCCTTGATCCTTTACCAGAACTTTCACACCACACTTCTGTAAGCCTTTAGGGATAGTACTAAGAGCTTGATCCAAGTCTTACCCATGTATTACCCCAAGGGCTAAAATTCATGCAAGTACCCATGTGCCGCGCAGGTATGCCTGCGCGACCCAAACTTGTGCGCCCACGCAGTACCTACGCGCCCACCAGGACTTGTGCACCCCTCTCTTTTTGGATGCCCTTCCTGCCCATTCCACCCCTCTTACACCTATCCCTCTCTCCTATTCAGTATTAAACCTTCAGAACTCTCCCCAAATCCATTTATGGCATGATTTCCTTGTCTTCTTCCTTGTCTGAAAGGAATTCTATGGAACATCTCTCAAAACCTAGTGATTTACACATATTTACATCACTAAAGTTAGAGAGTTCATTCATTCAACCCCATCATTTATGATGAGAGAATCCTCAACCTGGGCTTCCTTTTTAGGAGTAAGCCCCAGTCTCAAAGTCCTCATTAATTTGGGAATTCTCCTTAGGAGTAAGACCCAAGTCCTCATTAATTTGGGAAACTTCTTTAGCAGTAATCCCCGAGTCCTCATTACCCCGGGCATCCTCCTTAGGAGTAATCCCCAGTCATAATTTCCTTAACCTGTGATTCCTTTTCATGAGTAAGCCCCAGTCTCAATGTTCCCAAAAAATCTGGGCATCCTCCTTAGGAGTAAGCCCCAACCATAATTCTCTTAACCTGGGCTTCCTTTTCAGGAGTAATCCCTGGTCTCAAATATGGACATCCAATTTAGGAGTAATCCCCAAGTCCCTTAACCTGGTCCTTCTTCTCAGGAGTAAGCCCCAATCTTAATTTCCCTTAGCCAGTCTTAATTTACTTTTGATTTGGACTTACTTCTCAAGAGTAAAACCCAATCATAAGTCCCCTCCTAACTTGGGAATCTTCCATAGGTGTAAGCCCCAAGATTAGAGTATTCAAATCTCCATAAAGTACATATAATTTTATGGACCCTGTTCCTGGATTTATTCCCCGAAGTAAATCTTAATCTTCATCTGTTTGTGCAGTCATACACACATAAGCCCCACATCATTTCTTATGATTCAATCTGTCATGGAACAATTGTCAGTGTTTACCAATAGCTCTTGTTTCTCACACCGAGCATGAATCACATGAGCTTAGAGTGTAAAAGTAATTTTGAAATCTTTCTTTGAGTCATCAATCAAAAACATCATACTCCCTTACTCGAACTACTTGGGTTCTGATTTCTTTTCCAAAACAATGGATATGTAGGTAGCCCATCTGTGGGTACAATCCCAACTCTGAAATAATTCATGTCCTTCTAAATGACAATAAACTTCAAGTGCCCCACTGAGTGGCTTTAAAACCTGTATGATTATCATAATAACCAAGAGACTTTTATGTATTGAAGGATACCATTGGCTAAGAATCTCTAACAAATACAGATGATTCTCTATCTATGAATAACCTCGAATACATGTAAAAGATTCTCTAAATTTCCTACATATCAATTATTTATTATCATATTTAAAGGAAATCTCATTTTATACTTGGTAATGTAATAAGGATTCATGAACATGAGTTAAATATATAAATAGAGTCCCAGAGTAGACAATAATTCCCCTAAAAAAGGTGTGATGAGTCCGACCTCCCATCCTCTCGACCAATGAAAATCCTTAAGTATCATTAGTTCACAACTAATGAGCACCTACCTTTGGAAAGTAGGTTCAAATGGATATGGAATCATTGGATGTTTCCGGTTCTACGAACAAACCCATTAGAAACCGCTTGGTATTTTTGAATCTTAAATCAATGAGATCATCCCCAATTCCAGAGGAAACACGTATACATCTGGACCATACACAAGGAAAGGGGAATTTTATCATCACATAATATCTATACCTAGGATCGGAGACATGGGAGTTACTAAATAATCTTGGGTGACATGAATCAAGACAAAAATTAATTTGATATAAATTCAATAAATTTTAGAGTGATACCATCAAGACATGTAATATTAAGGTATTCTACATTGAGATATCCATATTCTATATACAAAATTGGGAAATGGGTGTCATAAATAATCTCTTTAAATCCCAATATTAAGAATGATTGTCCAATGATTGGAAAGAACACACCACTCCATTAGAAAAATAGGTCATGGGTTAAGGGTAAACATTCCTTTTATACTAAAATATTCCTCAGGAACAAGCTCTTAGACACTGTGGTATTCACCTGTGAATGCTGGAAGGTTCCATTGAGGATTATTCAGTCCTTGTTACCAATATTTCTTGAAATTACAATAGAATATATGCTTAAGGTGACTAGAGATTTAGACAAGGGGGAAAAGTTGTTTTTATGGTCGATAAGGAGGGTGGACAAAGGGATTCTGAAGCTCAAGGAAGTTAGGACTAAATATGAGTTACATACCACAAAATGAAAGGGTACAATAATGTAATTCCATAATATTTCATTGATAATGGGTATAATACAAAAATGAATAACAAAGAGGGTACTTGAACCCACTCAAATAGTTAAGATATGGAAGGTCTCAATAATTACACAAGAATAAATAATTCAATAGGATATGGGGACTAGTGCATACAGGTCGAACATTAATAACGGTGGAATCTAATATTTAATGTTGTTAATGGAATAACTCCTAGATTTTAGGGGGTCTCTCGTTATAGACTAGTTCGACTAGGTTTAATATTAGAGGCATTACCTTATTGAACAAATAATCCAAGTGGGGACCCTTTGGATTAACCAATCCCTATTATAGTTTTCTATAGGATAGAACAAATAGAACAATATCACATGGACCATAGTGTTCTAATATAAGGGTATCAACTCTAGGAATTGGTTGGTATTAGGTCAGACATCAAAGATATGAATTTGGGTTATAGAGAATGTAAGATTCAAGAAGGATTTTAGCTCCCTAAAGACTCCTCTACTATGTATTAAACACATTTACAAGGTGAAAGGATAAAAAAGGAATTATTGAATACAAAATTATTAGGGTGACAATCAATTTTTCATGAATACCTATGTTCATACAATTTATTATCACATGAATATGTTGTTTTCCTGCATTTTAACGTCACATGATGAGGTAATTGTCAGTAATTTTAGCTTCATTCCACTAGGACATAATAACCTATCTAGAATGTATATCGATCACACCATTTAGATTAGTTTTCAAGGTTACCTAAGATCATAGTAGTCATTATCAACATGAGAAATAAGGGAAAACATGGAAGTTGAATGAGATATGTGAGAGTACATGATATGTAATATGAGCTAGTGATCACAGTTTAATTTTAATTTGAGCCTCTAAAAATATTTTAATCTCATAGAGAGGCATGGTTATGATTGATAATAACACATGGATGGTCCCATAATGTAATGTTCAATTATCATACATATCATGTGGTAATGGGAATGAAGCCACTCATAGTTCTTACAAAAGAATGTCCTTACACTATTTGAATTACTATGTGGGGAGAGGGATTTTTTATAATATTTATACTATACATAGGATTTTGGATCAACATGTCACTATATATCCTATGATAATATTAATAAATCCACACATAGATATTTGAAGGCTAATTCCCCTTGTAATTTCAACCCATATGTAGATAGGGTGAATCTTCCATCTATATTATGGCTAGACTAAGGATTTAGAGATCTGGGCATCACTATATATATCCTATAATGACAAGAATCAAGACACACAAAGTTCTTAAATAGAAAATGGCCTACACAGGACTAAACCATATGTAGAGAGGGTGTATTTTTTTCATTTATATAATATATGGACCCTAGATTTAGAGATCTAGGACTCACTAAGTACCTCGTGATGATAGAAATCAATCCACACATAGTTCTTCAATGGATAATTTCAAGAATAGGTTTGAACATTATGTAGAGAGAGGGTATTTTTCATTAATATTGTGGCTAAACATGAGATTTTGAGATCTAGGCATCACTACATATCGAATGATTGTAAGAATAAAGCAATATGTAGTTCTTGAATGGAAAATCCCTTACAAAGGTCTAAACCAAACATAGAGGGGGAATTTTTTCAATTTATTTTTTATCTAGACCCAGGATTTAGAGATCTACCAAATAATATGTATCTTGTGATGAATGGAATCAATCCAAATGTAGTCATTGTACATAAAATTCCATACACATGTCTAAACATATGTAGAGAGGGGTCATTTTTTCCATTTATGTTATTTATAGATCCATGATTTGGAGATCAATGTATAAATATATATCATGCGATGATAGGAATCAAGCCTTACATTGTTCTTTTAAAGGATCCTTATACAGATATGACATGCACATAGGGACAAGGGTACTTTATTTTTGACCCCGTACAAATCTAGCACATGTGTAGTGAATAGTTCATGAAGTAACTTCCTCTGTGTATTTTAACATCACGCGGTGGAACATCCTCTAGGTAGTTTAACATAATGAGGTAAGGATATATGATGAAATGTAGTATGGATTTTTTATGGAAGAACATGGAAAATTATTCCCTTTAAATTCTTGATGGCAGGACTTGGAATTCCAGGTGGAATCTATAGAAAGTAATTCTTGAGAAGATTCACATTCATGGGGGGTATAACATCTTCCCCATTCATTATACCCAATGAATAATCTCCATTTTAATAGATCTTATGTATGGTTCTAATACCATTCCACTTGAGTTATATATTTTTAGGTTTTTTTCCTAGTATCATTATGGTTATGAGAACAAATAATAGTTCTTATTAATGGAATTATTAGAGGTAAAACTCTTTCTTTAAGGCCAACATGATTTTATTTCGATGAATTTTAAGGTTTTATAGTGTACAAAACCTTTTCTATTCAAGACATTCAAACTCATTTATCTACTTATGTGATTTTTCATGATCCAAAAGTTTTCCACGAATTGCTATTCAGAGTGTGGGAAACAATACTTCGATGCGTAAAAATATTTCTCTTGCATAAACCAATCAATATGGGGTTTCTTATGTTGTATTGTGTTGTTGTATGGTATGCCCATAAATATTGAAGGAGAAACTTCGGCCATGAATTATTTTCATTATCTAAAATGTTTTTCTAGTATATTTGGAAGAGTATTACTAATGGCCTCTATCTGTCAATTTTCTACTGCATGGTAGCAGTATGTATGGTTGGACTCGATGTTATAATCTTTGTATAGTCTGTTCAACTTATAAGAGAAGATGTTGGTGTTATTTTTCATCAGTATTGTTTGAGGGACATAGAATCTAGTGATAATATTGGACATTATGATGTTGATTATATTCTTCATCCCAAATTCATTGAGGTGTATGGCCTATCCCCTTTAGTACAAAAGTTTATAGTATTATAGATCTACTTAAAATTCCATTCTCTAGTTGGTGGATATGGCCCCACAAAAACTATTCCCCCATACAGAAAATGACCTTAAATACATAGCTATATGTAGTAGATCTAGGGGTTTATAGATTAAGTATTGATGAATTTGACATGCATGGAACCTTCTAGTAAATTCTATGAAAACACACATAATTACTTACAAGTAGTAAACATACCTAATAATATGGTGGGAGAGTGTCGTTCCAAACTAATTAACACCGTAGGAACCTGCATGGACTTGTTTCATGAATGTGTGAATCTCCCCTTCTACTATATATCTGAGGATGATTCCATCAAAGCATAATTTATAAAGGTATTTCTTCTTATTTGGATAATATTTGTGTGTGAATTTTTCTAAATATCATTAAATTTGTTCCATTTTGTATTGATCTGATAGGTGGGACCCTTTTGGAGGTAATCTATTATGGGATCCATCCATCATGGGGTTTATATCATCTCATCAGTCTTTGGGGTAGGGATTACCTAATTAATTTCCTTCATGTCATAGTCGATGATTGGTGTGACCGCTATTTAGTTTGTGATGTAAAAAACCACTTAATCCTGATTAGGATTGGACATGATTGTTGATGAATTAGAAGGTTCATCCGTATAATCCTTTTTTGATCGAGGGACAATATGAAATATTGGTTCAATAGGTAATTCCACAATCAATAATTTGATATAATCGATGAGAGGGGATAATTCATCATTCTTGATAACTTAATCTTAATTGATATATTATATTAATAACCCCAAGTTCCCATTAATATTTAGTGGTCTATTTATAACTCAGGGGCTAGATCCAAATCAGTGATATGTTCTTGATATGATGCCTCTTTATTAGTGTAGCCTTCAGTTAGTGAGAAATTGTAGGGAAACCATGATTTTTTTTGGAAAAAATAATACAATCCCTAGAACAAATCAAATGAGATATGTTTTCTGCATTCTCCTTCCTATAAGAAAATGATACACACAATTAAAATACTAATCCCACATTCAGGGAGTTTCATGTCCATATAAAACTTCTTCATCTGAGTGTTCAGTGTATACTGGATTTTTTCTAGGGTGGGATGTGCCATTAGGAAATTGACCAAGGTTTCACCTTTAATTACATTCCTTGTGACAAATTAGATGTCATAAAATTGAAAAATAACCACCCCTATATGTAAAAACCCAGTCAATATAGAGTGGACATTAATGTACCTAAGAGGGTTAATAAGAGAGACTAAGTGGACTTAAGGATTCTAGAAGTAGTTCCTTATCTTTTGAACTAAAAATATGAGTATGAGGTAGTTCTTCTTGATATCATAAAACCGAGTCTCATTATTTATAAGTGTCATACTGAGATAATAGAGGTTTCTTTAATCCAAACAACATTTTTATATTTTTGGAGGATACCATGTGATCTTTTCATGAAAGCCACATATAGGATAAGAGGGTTTCCCTCTACTAGAGGAATCATGACCAGTGGGTGTAGTAGGAACTTATTTATATTCTCAAAAGCTTCTTGGAAGTCCTTATACCATCTCTATGTGACCCCCATCTTCATTATATTAGTAAAGGGGAGGGATTTTCTATCCAGGTTTGGTATAAAATGAGGAATATAAGTGATGTGCCCCTAGATCCTCCTCAATTCATTATGATTATGAGGGGGTTGAATTTATAGGATTTCACTAGTCTTGTTTGGGTCATCTTCAATACCATGGTTCCTTACAAAAAATTAATGAATTTTCTTGATGTTACATTAAAATAATGCTTTAAAGTATTCAACATAAAAATATACTACGGAAAGTTTCTAAAGATTGTATGAAGATTAGTGAGGTGATCACAACACTGTTGAGATTTAACCACCATATCATCTATGTAAATTTCCATGATTTTTTCAAATAAGGGTTTAATGATATGATTCATGATGCATTGGTATGTAGTGAATACATTCTTAATCCAAAGGGAATAACCTAGAAGCTAAAGATCCCTTTAGGTTCTCTGAAGGAAGTGTATTTCTATTATTTTGGGGCTGTCTTTTTCTGAATATAACATATATACTCATCCATAAAGGAAATTTCCTTTAATCTAGTAGTTTCATCAATAAAAATTTATGTGATCACTAATGGGTAATTCTCCTTTAGGTATTATTGATTAAGGTCTCCGAAATAAATATTGACCCTGATCTTCATGTTCTTTTTCATGATACGGGTGATGTTAGCAAGCCATTTTTGGAACTAAACCTCTGAGAAAAATAGGTATTTGATCAATATTTCCACCTCCATTTCTATGTTAGTTGCATGAGAGTCGTTTATTCTCTTGGTTTCCAGCTTAAAACATCAATGTTCATCCAGAAATCCAATGTGATGAGTAGCCACATCAGGGTTCAACCCATCCATATCTGTATAATTATATGAAATCACATATCAATACTGCTTTAGGAATTCAATGTACATCACTAGATTATCAAGAGCCATGGTGGAAATAATAAACTTAGGGTGAAGGTCTTCTTTTGTTCCAAGATTCACCTACCTGATATCAATGATGGTGGGGGGAACCTTTCTAAAATGTAGGAGGAGAATTTATTAGGTCATCCTCTTCATATTCCATTTACAATCCTATGAGGGTATCCATAATCATGGGGGATAATTCAAGAGCTTGTTAATACCTTTTAATGTAAGAGAGGATATGGGAAGAGATGTTGACATCCTGAACAACCAGAGTCAATGTAGAAATATTTTGGGGATTCTTATCTTCCATTACACTACTACTGGGTTTAAGAGAGGAGTGAGCACCAGGAGTTGCTAATACTCTCTGGTGATTATTTTCTATTTTTGATAATGGTGAATGTGAATTCTTGGATTTCGACAGAGCATTAGTCGAATTCCAATTTGATGAATCAAACTCAACTAATTTGAATACAATCACATTGACATGAGTCAATAATGTTTTCATCTCATTATAGCTTTCTAGGACAGAATCTACAACTTCGATCAAGTATTTGGAAAACACATAATCACTATAAATCATGCTTTAAGGATTTAAACTGGATGTCCCCAATCCACTGGGAGTGGAAACCCACAAATCATCATAAAATATTTGTTTTTTCCCATCCCTCATGTAGAAACACTCCTTAGTATATATGTATTTTCAATAATCAAAGGGGGAATTGTCACCATAAAGTATATTGACCTTTATATTGATGGGGTATTTCATGCAATGATGAAATGTTCATGGTACCACCACATGGATATGGAGACAAGGTCTTCCATGAAGAAAATTATATTTTGTGACTTTATGGATAACCATGAACTGAAAATTAGATGTGAGATCCCCAAAATGGGATTTGAGCTTGGCCTTCCTGATAGGTATTTTCTCTCTCTTGTTAAACCCTTGAATAGTAATCTTTATTAGAGATAATTCCCCCTCTCTATATCCAAAAATTAGTGGGTAAAAACAGGGATGAGGTTGGCCCCACAACCATTGTTAAACATAACAATTCATATATATAAATTACTTAATTTCCTAAAAACATAATGGGGCCTGATATGTCCTTCAATGTCCATTTCATGGTCCTGTTCTATGATTAAGATGGGCGTATAATAGTCAGATGGAATAATATATACATGATAAAACTTTGTTGTTGTGACTTTTTTCCCAAAATCACATGGGATCTAAATTTCCTCGATGAGTGCCTCTTTGAGTTCGTATTAAATATGTAAAGCCTCCAACATTAAGAGTTTGGCTGGGATAACTTTAAACTGTTTCAATATTTTAGATTTTTTCTCTTGAGGTGTTTCATTTCCAAGGTGGGGTTTCTCAATATCATGTGTATTAGAAGATAAGTTGTTGGTTCTATATATTCCTAGAGCTTGGGAATATGTTGAGGGAGATTCTACTGAAAGTGGCATAGTCCACACTAGCCTACCCCATTGTCTAGGAAGATCATATAATCTCGCCCCTACTAGTTATCCAT
Source organism: Viscum album (assembly GCA_963277665.1). Classification (NCBI taxonomy): domain Eukaryota; kingdom Viridiplantae; phylum Streptophyta; class Magnoliopsida; order Santalales; family Viscaceae; genus Viscum; species Viscum album. The sequence continues at coordinate 1,941,723,446 of OY728119.1, read as the reverse complement.
TTAAAATGATTAGGCTTGAACAGATATTGGAGGAATGTAAGGCATATCAATGTTTCAATTAGGATTTATAGAATGGTTTCTCATGGTTCTATTCCATGTATATTACTTCCAGAGGGATGTGACTAGATTATTGGGTTTGACCACACCCATGACGACCCAAGTACACACATTTTTACATCCTCAAGATTCTACTCTCTATTTAGGTATTAAGAACATGTACCCAGAGTCATATTCATCATAAGTGAAGGAATCTATTAATTGAACTACATTAATAGATGTAAATATAATATCTTCATCTAATGAGGGTTCTATTTTTTGGGGCAGTACCAGGGATCCAAATGTTGATGGGTAGAAATTTGTAAGAGTCATATTTTTTATGGGACATGGATATGATTCTTTCTATTTTTTTTGTCTAGTGATAACATATGAATATAAGATGAATATTTAATGAATCCTCAACATGTTTTGGGATTATTAATTTTTTATAAGTTGTTCTCATAGGGTGGTATGATCTCATTCAATAATATTTTAAGTCATATAGCTAATGAAATTTTGTCCGTACCTGGAAAGAACTTGTTGTGAGTCACCCTGTTCCTCTGATTGGTTGATATTTTCACAATTCACCTCTCTCAAGGCCTTTCCCACTATCACCAATCTAGAATCAATCGTACTCTGTAGGATGTATTTGGATACAAAGTAGTCCTGGATAGTGTGGCCCAATATTCTATGAAAAGGGAACTAGTTAGGATGGTCAGAGAGATTCAAATCATTGGATTTCATTTATAATAGTAGATTTTGTTGGTAATTTAACATGGTCATGAAGAAATATCTTTGGAATTATTCATTTATAAGAAATAAACTTTGTTCAACCATTCCCCAAATCATGGGAAAACCTACTATATTTTTTTATTCTGGTTAAGGGTGATTTTGTTGCTGTTGTTTCTTAGAAGGAGGTGTTAGGTGATTCGGGACATTCCTGGGTTCTTAGATAAGAAATGTCATAGGTTTTATGGTAACATTAAAATTCTCCCCATTAGGAGCCCTTTCCCCTATGTCATGGGTGTGGGAAGAGATTTTTCCAGAGTTTTCAAAATGGTATCTTCTAGGATATTTTCATTTCTATAAACTCATATAATTCTACTAGATAATTCATCTGGATCAAATGTATTTTTGGATCATTATAAAGGTTCTGGACACAGAGTTTAATTAACATGTATTCAAAGAGAGGAATACTGAATGAGTAGGTTAAACATTTCTATCTGGTACAAAAGTCTAAAACCCTCTCATTTTCCTATTAATTTCAATTTGTGACGTATAAAATCAACATTTTCCTTAATATTGATATGAAATAATAAAGGAATGATAATGAAGGTCTTACCAACCTTCAATAGATTATACTAGAAGAATGTTGTACCTAATGGAGGTTAGAACTACTAGGGTCTATATGAAACATCTTAGTTTGGTCACCTCCTATTGGTCTCAAGGTCCTACCCTTGGGACACATCAGGATACAATGTGTGCGAGATGCTATTTTGGAAATCTTTCACCATCAAAGGTTGAGAATATAGGACTATCTAAATTGGGTGGAGAAAAAGTGACATCAACTGATTTAGGACATTACTTCTTTTTGGGCGACACGAGGGCATGTAGCCCTTCTGTAGATTCTATTCAAGTGGTTAGGGATTCAAAGGTATTGAGGAGTGCTAGAGGTATCACTTTCTGGGATACCTCTCATCTATAGAGAGTATTCAAGGATTGATGAGGTGGCCTCACATTTGTATCCAACTAATCTAGATCTATGCTAGGAACAAATAATCACCCTGATGGAGGAGAGATGGTCATAGTAATGAAGTAATTTCAGGATCATCCTTAACTTCTTCATTTATTTAGATCGGTTTCCTATATCTAGAGTCATATGAATGCTTAAATTCCACCTTTGATGGTTGAACATCTATCTCTTGATATGTATTAGGAGGGATATGTGCTTATGTTTAAAGATGGTACTTGGCCTTAATATTTTCCCTAAGTGAATCCTTATTGATGTAGGTTCCAGGACTAGTAGAATCGTGTTATGGTTCATTCCCAACTTTTTTTTTTCATGATCAATGATCAATTCAATATTTACATGACTATAATAGTCGTGATAAATGGAATTAAATAAATGAAAATAGAAAATGGATGAAATGCCCAAACCAGAGTACAAGATCATCAAATATTATTTATAATTAATTTATTCAATTAAATAATTGCCTTATAAGAATTAGTTATTCATTAATGGATCTGAAAAAAGATCTATGTTGGTTGTTGTTGAATTGTGGGAATCAAGAAAAAAATTTCCTCTTGTGGTGATCCATATGTATTCCAAAAATCTCGTAATGTCACTGTAGGAATCTCTAGGTGCTATCATGATGGGTATTGTCACATGGGTCATTCACCTTTGATCACCTTAGGAATATCTTAAAAAATATTCTCTTTGATCTCTTTTTAATTGAGAGTGGGTGGTGGATAAATATCACTCTACATTTTTGGGAGCATTCTTGGAGAAGGGAGCTATCTAGGGATTCGAAAGGATTATACAGATTCATTGTGCCAAAAAATAATGTATTGAATCTACTAAAAAATTATATAATTGGGTTTATATAATTCTAGGGTTTAAAAATAAATATTTTCAGAAGTGATATTTTATATTTATCTAATCCATGTAAAACCCCATATCAATAATAATAGTAGTATTATTATTTCTTAACAAGTTCTTAACTTGAAAAATAGAATTAAATATTATTTTTCCAAATACTATTCAATATATATTATTTCTCACCAGGCCATTTAACTCAGTTTGACATTCCTCCACAATATTTATCGATCCTTGAAAAAATTATATTTATCTATTAAATAAAAAACATTCATCCAAAAATAAATAAATATTATACTCAATAAATAGAAACTAATTATTTATTAAATATTCAGATCACATAATATTCTCTTGAATAACTAGTGACATAATATATGGGATCAAGAAAACATAAATAATTATTAAAAAACTAAAAAGGATAAGATTTATTCATATTTTAAAATAATTAATAAAAATATATTAATTAATTTTAATTTTTAAAACACTTAGTGTGTGACCCTTTTTTCCTCTTTCTCAGTGGCATTAGGAGAAGAAACCTAAAGTCCAAGGTTATCATCTAGAAACATGCCAAGGCACCCATATAGAAATAATTTAATGCCTATATGACACAATACCTCATATGAATTCTTATTGTATAATATATTCCATTTATCATGTTATATTCAATCAAGCAGGTTGCATGATGGTGCCATTAACCCATGTTCTCTATTTCTCTTTCATTAAATTTATAGATATCATATATTATTAGATAACACCTTGGCCATGGATTTATTTAATATATATAATTTTATTCAAAGGACCTAAGATATCATCTTCCATTAAAGGAAAAAGGGAAAAATCCTTTCTTCAATTATTCATTAATGCAAATTTTCTCATGACACAACCAATGTATCATACTTCATCACAAATGGTTGTTATCATAGTTTTCATCATTACATAAAATTATTCAACTCATAATACTCATAAATAATTATCTTAAAGTCTTCAGATTATACACACATCCTCTGATAGGAACATCCAATTACACATATAAATGTGTATTTTCTACTATCTAGTCTCATTATCATAATATCCTACTCTCAATGTTACCAAGGTAATACACCATGAGAAGGATCCTCAAAGTCTTATAAGTCTCCACACATGATATCTTGTATCATTTTTCCCTAAAATAATATCATCTATCTATAGAACAAATATTTAAGATTACTATCATAACTCTTCTGGGTTCTCAATATAGCAGAGAATTGTTATGACCATTCTGTATGGAATCTACTCATAGGAAATTATCCTATACTATGTTACTCAAAAGAAAATCCATGATTATTTAATTATATTATTAATATTAGGTTCAATGAACACAAGGTATCATAAAGCACATAGAAGTTGTTTCTAGGACACCAACTCAAACCGACTCCCACATTATCTAGAGAAAATTGCTAACAACCTTCAGTAGTCTAGGTCTCACATGATACCCATGATTCTACTAAGATTTTCCTTTAGTCAATGGGTCATCCATGTTTTCATCCGTGGGTACTATTCTTGCTGAAACTTCACCCTTATGTGAAAAATCACTCAAGAGGTGATACTTCTGGAATATGTTCACTATTCATTGGTGTTACCCTGGCTCCTTTTCAAGAGCCCCCACTATTGTATTATCAAAACAAAACATGATATGGTCTTTACTTCTTGGTACCACATAAATATCCTTGAATTGTTTAGAGAAAAGGATTATTTGGATCCATCATAAGATTCTATATACTTAGAATCTACTATAAAATCAATGACAACTAGATTCTTTGAACTCTTCCAACTGTTAGATCCTCTATTGTGATAGAAAACACATCCTAACTAGAACTTCAGATCATTCTTCTATGTATGAAAACCTGAAGTAGTAAAACCTATAATGAACAACTCCTCAACACCTGTATACATAAGGAACATATCCTTAGTTCTTCTCAGATACTTGGGGATATCCTTAATAAAATAAAAATGATCTTATCCTTGATCTTATTGATATGTTACTACAATTATAAATTTATAGGAAACATCATGTATAGACAATAACATGGCATGCATGATTTATCCTATCACTAAAGAACATGGGATCTTACTCATTCTTTCTTTCTCATGTTGTGTACTAGGAATCATTTTCTTATAAATATATATACCATGTGACAATAGATGAAATCCCCTATGGAATTTTCCCATTATTAATATATTTAGTATGTGGTCAATGCATTTAAATTTACATAGTCCAATAATCTTGTTGGATATATCATGAATGGTATTGATCCCAAGAATATTGGTCATTTCACATAAGACTTTCATAGAGAAACACTTGTTCCTCTAGTCCGTAATAGACTGTATGATTAGTATGTGATTTCCAATAAGTAATATTTCATCAACATATACTACTAGGATAATGATAACATTTTTAATAAACCTATTTTAATCAAATGTCTCAATTTCATTATTAATGAAACCATGTTCTTTTATTACTTCATAAAATTGAATGTTCCATGCCCTAGATGATTACATCAATCCATAAATGAATATCTATAACTTGAAAATCTTTTTTTTTCACCAACTAATGTCACAAATCCTTCGGTTGGGTAATATAGAAATCTTCTTGAAGGTTACCATTATGTAAATTAGTTTTGACATCCATCTATGAAATTTCATAGTTAAGGTAAGCTACTATAAGAAGTTTAATTTTGATGGATTTTAACATGGAAACTATTAAAAAGGTTTCATTGTATTCAATTACTTGATGCTGTTTAAACTCTTTATCCACTTGCCTTTCGTCATAGGTATTTAACATACCTTCCATGTAAAATTTTCACTTGAATACACATTTTCTCCCATTAGGTTTTATATAAACTAGAGCATCGAACATAACCCAAACATGCTTCTCATACATGGAATCCATTTCAGAATTCATGGATTCTTACCGTCCTTCATATTTTGAGATCTTTAATGCCTCTTTATATAAGAAAGAATCATAATTGGGCACAAATAATGTGGCACTATCTTATGTGATTATAAAAACATATCTCTATGGTTCTCTTACATCTCTTGTTCTCCTATGTAGTACTTGTATTTCCATAAAAACTTCTCCCATATGGACCTTTGGAATCTTTCCCTCTACCAACTATTGTGTATCTTGAGAATCCAATTCATCAAATTCAATCATGTTCATAGTATCCTTTTTAAAAATACTATCCCTCTCAAGAAAGAAGGATTTTTTGGAGATTGTCACATTCTTGTCTATGGGTTTTTATAATTAGTATCCATTTGATTCCATAGGATACACTATAAAGATACACATTGTTCCCAGGGGTGATAGTTTGTTGCCTCAAATGGCCTTAACAAATTCCATGCAACCCCTTACACTTATATAAATTAAATAGGCTTCTTTACCCTCCATAATTTCATGGGAGTTCCATATTACACAGAATTTGGTACCCAATTTAATGTATATTCCATAGTTTATAATTTATATCCACAAAAGTATAATAGAAGATCTGCATGATTCATTATCGACCTTACCATGTCTAACAAGGTAGGGTTCCACCTTTCACTAACATCCTTCCACTGTGGTGTGTATGGTTGAGTGAGATGAGATAGAATCTTAAAATCCAATTGAAAGTCAATAAACTATTAGTTATGACATTCACAACCTCGATCCTATCAAAGATACTTTATCTTCTTTCCATGTTGATTCTCAACTTCATTCATGAATTATTTGAATTTCTCAAAGTACTTAGACTTATACCTCGTCAAGTATACATAACCATATATAATCAAGTCATCATTAAAAGTTATTATATAAGAAAACCCACATATAGATTCTCCTACAAATGGTCCACACACATCTGAGTGAACCAATATAAGAATCTCTATGGCCTTTTCACAGCATCCAAAAAATGGGGGTTTGTCCATTTTTCCTTATAAAAAAGATTGAAATATTTCAAGTGGGTTTATTTGAGTAGATTCTAAATTACCATCTTGATAAATATTATTCAAATGATTCTCATTTACATGACCAATATGGTTATTCCATAAAAGGGTGTTATATGTGTCATTTCGATATAATTCATTATGAATTTACAATACTTGGTTTTCATAATTTAATACATACATACAATTATTTAAATATGTTATACCATAACATATATTCTATTTATAAAAGAAACAAATTTTATCTCCATACGTGAAAATTAAACCATCAGAATCTAGGAATAAAAAATAAATTATGTTGTTCGTAATAGTTGGTTAAAAATAACCATCCATTAAAATAAACATCATTCCCATTGATAATGTAAGGTGATATTCTACAATGGATAAAGAAGAAAATCTCACAGCATTGGAATATTTAAAATCCACTTTTCCACTATAACTACTTTGAAATCTACTTTTTTCCAACATTAAGATACGCATGTGAGAACCAGAAGATATATCTAATACCCAACATGTATATATTGAAATATTAAAATTGATAAAGAACACACCTTTATCCTCCCCTTCATATTGTTTGTAGTTATTCTTACATTATTCCTTCTTTCCACATGAAAAACATTCTTCCTCCTTTTCCATGAGATTCCTCTGGATATTCCTCTTCTTAGATGGATTGTGCCCAGGATATTTAGACCTTTTAGGATTCTTAGGACCCTTCTACTTGTTTTTATTTTTCTTATTCACCATATGAATGATTGGTTTATCACACCCCATGACCTAATCCACTTGGTTAATAAAATTAAGATGTTCTAAAAGAATATTCTCATTATTACTAATATTATAATTCATAATAAATCTTTAAAAGGTATTGGGTAGTGAAGAAAGTATGATATTTGATTGAAAATTATTTATGAATTTAATCCCCATGATTTATAATCATTCATTGTATCCAATAAGAATGACTACATGAGGTCTAACTAATGTCAACTCTCCAATATTAGTTATAAACATGGAATTTTAGATCATGTATATCTTTTGTCTCAACCTATCTTGATAGAGATCCCAAAGTTTGAGACATCATGATCTATACATAGATGTGCAAATAATGATTCAAAAGGTAATTGTACAAGGATGATAGCATAAAACATAGAACATTTTAGGAATCATTAAAACAGTTCTCATAGAGAGTTAACTCTTCATTAGTAGACTCACTACTAGGTGAGTCTAGAAGATGTTTTTCTAGACAATAAAATTTCCTTTCATGGAAAAGGATAATGCAAAAGTGCCTTTACCTGTCTTGGAAATTTTTGTTGGTGAGAAGGTGATGATTTTCTAGTAAGGATCATAGTGATATGTTTTAATTCATTTTATTGTTGTTTATTTGAATAAGTAGATAAAGTTTTTTGTACATTATATGAAAACATTTAGACAAGTAATTAAATATTATATTTTTTAATCTCCTACTATTTTATCGAAACCGAATAGCCCTCCCAATTAGCTTCAGAATATCTTTTTGATTTGAAATTCTAGTGGAATGGATCCATATTCCATTTTTCATTACCCGAAAAAGTTTTGGTCAAGACACTTGAGTGGTTTTATTTAGGAATTCCAAATTACAAATGATTTAACTCATAGTTCCTTGATCTTTTGAGTGGACCCACAAATCCTGAAAACCTAAAATTGGATTTCCTCAATCCTTTTCCTCTTGATTACACCAAGTGTAACTTTGGATATCAACACTTTATGTGAGTAGTTTTAATTCAACCAAAAACCTCACGTAAGAATTACCTGATAATTAAAATATCCCAAATGTTAGTTGGTCAGCACATTAAAATATAGTTCGATTTCAACTGAAGTAGTGGAAGGAAATAATGACTTAATATTTAATTGATGAATTTTTCATTTTATTGAAAAATTTCAAATTTATTATCCTTATTACATTCCTATTAATATTAATTGGATTTACTTAAGTGATGAACCCTGTCTTAAGATGGTGTGGTGGTGGAGAGGATGGCTCTACATTCTTCCATTCCCCCTTCCCATATATCACTCCCTCTATAATCATGGTCTCTAGGTTTTCATCTTGATATCCTTCTCCAAAAAGGGTTTCCTCTCCCAATTTTTCCTACCCCATCCTTCTCTTATTTTATCAGCATGAATTATCCATGGTTTCTTCTCCTAGTTATCTATCCTTTCCTGTGTTCTCATGGTATTCTCTTTAGATCTGATCATCTATTTTTCTCTAATGAAGCCACTCTGGTTTTACCCATGACCACAAAAACTTTGATCTGACCTCGCGTTCCACCACTTTTCTCCATGTCAGATCTGGATAAATGGATACTCAGAGGTTTTAGACTAAGCAGTTTGGTTGTAGTGGGTCTTCCTTGAATCTACATTCTTCTTCTTTTTGGGTTTCATCCCCTAGTTTACCCTTCTTTTTTCTTGGATATGGTTTCTGTTCGGGGTTCATCCCCAATTTCCTCTAGGGTTTCATCCTTAGTTTCCCATTGTTCCTAATTCCTTAGGGTTTCATCCCCAATTAGGTTTTTACCTCTTATGTTTTCTTCTTCAATGGATGTGCTTTTTGTTTCTTCTAGGGTTTTTTGGAGAAGGATTTATGGCATGATAGGTCAATAATGTAGATGTTTTCATTTATGGTGGTGGGAATAATGGGAGACATGTCTGATGGCCAACCTCTATGGTTGTGCAGTGACATCATTAGTGTTTATGATGGTGAAGTTCCTAGAATTATCATTGATGATGATGTATTTTTATGGGTCTTGTCATTGTTTTGACTTGTCATTGTCCACTCGTTTCACTTATCTTGTTCTAGGACCTCACCACCCTCTCCGAGGTGGATACAGGTGGTGGTCTTCTTGTTTCCTTGGAATGTGAGTTTGAGTGGTCATCTATAGGCAGTTTATGGTGATGGCTTGTCTATGTTCGATCTGGTAATCACCTCCTCAACTATGATCAGATGATCAATTTTGATGACACTAGGGTTTTGTGTTGGTAGTGATCGTCAGAGTAGTGACCAACAATGATGAGCCAATAATGAAGATATGATGGTTTTGGGACTATGTGAATGTAGTGATAATGATGAGTTGATAAGGTATGTGATGGGATGAAGGCGGGGAAAATGATGTGACTTTTCACATTATGCGTTTCTTGGCTGACTTGTTTTTCCTACAATTTGAGTTTTTCCATTTTCAAATTTTCAAATTTGAATATGGATTTTCATAATCTTGTATTCTTTGTAAGATTGTTATAGGGGGTGTTTGAATTTGGTATCCTGTGTTCTTAATGTTCCCACTACCAAAAAGTGGTTTCTTTTTTAAAATGGAAATGGATTTTGAGGATGAACCAAGTCTTAGATAATATTTACACATAATCATGTTTATTTTAGTTCTATCATGACTGATTTTAAATTAGTTAATTCATGTGATCATGAAAAAAATCCATAATGAAAAAACCATTAAACATGATAGAAATAAAATAATAAATACGTAAGATCATGTGATTTTACTAATGGTAATTTTATCAATTATATGAGAAACTAACTTTTGACCTAGGGGAAAACCATAAACCAAACATGGATTGTGTTGCAGCCTTCCACCTTTCCAACTATGTATCTATCCTAGAGTGGTTTCTCCTTAGACATAAACATGAAAAATATATACTATCTTAAGAGATACATCAATTACATATGAATCTACTAACATGTAGGCAATGGAAGGGATTTACATTAAAGAAACCATGGGCATGCATACCCTTACATAATAAGAGGAGAAATTGCACACAAAAAAAACAATTTAATTTAATATTAAATTAAATGAAAATAATAACATAAAAGTGTATTAGTCTAATATAATGATCATGACTTAGCATGCAATGAATTACTAATTCAAAAAAAATTCATTCAATTCTAATAATTATTATTTTAGATAAATCACACTTGAATACAATAATTTTCATCCATAATTAATCAATTATTTTGTCTTAATTTTCATTTGAATTTTATTGAGGTTCAAATATTATATAATTTTTAAATAAATTAAATAAATTTATTGAAAATTAACTTTGTACATAAATTTACCTTTCATAAAACATGGTGAAAACCTATCTGAATCTACCCAACATTTATTATACTGATGTACTATTTACTATTACCACATATGACATACCTAAATTGTCAAATACTTTAATGACATGTACTATCAACCTAATGATTAGAATAATTACTTAACTTTTCTCTCGCATTCTATTATTCAATGAAAATAGAGAAATAATTTCCATACAACTCACACATGATATAAATATATGAACATTACAAAAAAATAATTAAGTATTTATATATATTAAAACCCATCACATGGAATGTCCAATAAAATTAATGAACACATGAAAGAAAAAGTTTATGAATTTTAAACAATATATTAAATTAATTTTCATTCTACACAATATGATATAAGTACATGGTGTGTAAAATCCAACTACACAGTGTGTAATTTCCTCATTGTCTATCCAGGGAATATGCCTAGGGACTAGTCATGAGAATGTTCCTAAAAATATTGGAGTATAAGTAATGTACATGGGATACACTTCATGTGGTATTTGAGTAACACAATCACAATTTAGGTAGGCTATGTAAGAAGATACAAAGCCCGTCTGTGACTAAAGGACTATACGCCATGTATGTTGGCTACACAACATGTATTCTGGTCCACTATGCACTGGGATGGCCCAATAAACATGTTGTGTATAATTAAATACACTAAATCTAAAAAATAAACATAGATTAAATTAACTTTGAATAAATTATTGGTATATTCAACACCATTATATGATGCATACTTCTGCATTACATATCATGGACTCATGTATTATCCAACAAGATTCCTCAACACCTCCTGATGAGATCTTCAATTTTATATTGTTAATTAAATTAATTTATTTGATTATATTTATGAGAAATAAAGAGGAATAATAATATATCACAATTAGGATTAAAGAATGATTAAACATGAATTTAAAACTAAATAAAAAATTCAGTAATAAATAAAAATCATTAAATAAATATTAATAATTATGTGAATTCTCTGATATATCTTCTTGGTTGCAGGCATAGTTGAAGCATGCTTTGGTCATGCCCAAATTTTTCTTTTGTTCAAGATCAATGATCAATATGAAATTTACATGAAGATAAATTCTATGTTCAATATAATTCAATCAAAGAAAACAAACAATGGATAAAACCCCAGAACCATAGAGCAGGTTAATCACATGTTTTTTATAATTAATTTCATTAATTAAATAATTTTCTTATGAGAATTATGTCATTTTTGATTGATATTAAAAAAAAATCTATGTTGTGTTGTTGTTGTATTATAGAAATCAAGCAACATTAACCCTATATCAGTGATCCGCACATGTTCCAAAAATCTCTGAACGTCTCCATAGAAATATTTGGGTGCTAGAAAGCCACATCAAATAACTTGCATCATTTTCCATGGATCACCTCAAGAATTTCTCTAAAAGAATTCTTTTTCATATCTCTTGACTCGAGAGTGGGTGGTGGAGGAAGATTGCTCGCAATTATTGGGTGTGTTCTTGGAGAAAGGATCTATGTAGGGATTTGAGAGTATTATCTAGATTCCTTGTGTAAACAAAATTTTCTATTAAAATATAATATAATTGGGTTTATATATCACTAGGATTTAGAAATAAATATTTTCACAAGTTCCCTTTAATAATTATTTAATCCCTGTATAACTCGTTGTCAAAAATAATAATAATAATATTTCTCGACATGCACTTAATTTGTGAATTAAAATTATATATTATCTATTCAAATAATATTCAATATATATATATATATATTATTTATCACTGAACAATTAAACTCGATCCTCCATTCCTCCATAACATTTATCAGTCCTTGCATAATGTCTATTTATTTATTAAATAAATATAACTACTTTATTGACCAATAAATAAATAAATATTATATTCACTAAATAGAAAATAATATTTATTAAATATTCCACTCACATGATATTCTGTCGAAAAACTGATGAAAGAATCTACGGGATCAAGAAAAAATGAATAAATGTTAAACCACTTGTTGGAATAATATTTTTTAACTTGTAAAATAATAAATACTAATATATTATTTAATTGATATTATGGATACACTATGTGTATGACCTTATAGGCCTATTTCTCAATGGAATTAGTCAAACCAGCCTAAAGTCCAAGGTTTGCATCTAACAACATGTCGGGAACCCAATAGATAATTAAGATAATGCGATAATGACATAATACCTCATGCAGACGCTTATAGTATAATATAATCCATTTATCATAATATTTATAATCTGGAATGTTTCATACTTGGTTTATAAAATTATTAACTTGATGTTTCTTATTTTCATTTCTAGAAATTGAACAAGACTATAGAACATCATGGTTGTGGATTTATTTGGAATATATCATTTTAAATCAATGGGCCTGAGATATCAACTATCAGAAATGAACAGAAGGGGAAAATCTATTCTCACAATATTCATTAATGCAATATTACTCGCGATGCACCCGATGTATCCTACCACACTGTGAAAAAAAATTATTTCATGGTTTTTGTCAATGTATCAAAGCACACAACTCATAATACGCATTAATAATAATACCAAAGTCTACAAATCACTAAAAAGGTCTGGAGGTGTGAACATACAATGAAACATATAAATTTAGATTTCCTAATAGCAGATCTCATTCTCATAATATCATACAATGGATATTACCTAGTGTGTAATACATGAGGTGGTGCCTCAGAATCTGATGAGTATACAACTTTGATATCTTGTGTAATTTTTTCCCTAATATTATATCACCCCGCTATATAACATATATTTTTAAAAACTACTGTGGCACTTCTAGGTTCTCATCATTGTGAGGAACTACTATGTTCTTTCAACGTGACAACTACTATTAAGAAATTATCAAAAAAAATTCATATAAGAAAAATCGTTATGTGATAATAAGTTTATTAATATTAAAAAATACATGTTATATTAAAGTACACATATGTTTGTTATAGGCCCCCAACTCCAATAGTTGAGTTTTTTGAGATTAAGTATCTCATTACATTTTTGGGTCATTCGTTCCTATGGGGAAAGGATTTAGTCTCATCTGGGTGGTGGGTGGGATATAGCCACACCTTTCCCTTTATCATTTGTAGAGTTCCATCAATGAGGTGGAAACTCATCATTTTTAGGTTCTAGGTTTTTTATAATTCTTTAATTTAGCATAGGTGGAACCATTTCTTGTCAATCCAAATTTCATTTGACATAAGGTATGGTTTCATTGTTGCATCTCTATGAATTTTGTTTTTGGTCCACATCATTTTCTAGATTGATGGTGACGATTTTAAGTAAGGTGTATCAGTAAATGGTAGCTATCAAGTCACTCTCCATGAAATAGGGAGATTTTGTGCCACATAATCTTTTTTTGAGGGTTGTATCAAGGTGATTTATATAACACCCAATCATATATGACCAAATTGGACTATGAACCTTATGAGGATTGAACACCTTTTTTGTACATTACCCTTGTAATGGTCTATTAATAGTGAACTTAAGGGTGTTTTTAGTCAAACTTTTTGAGTGAGTCCCGAATAAAAAAGATGTGTCTTGCAGGGGAAGGGATAACTAGGTTGTCATCCATTAATATTTAACTCCCAAACTGGATAGGACTGATTCCATTTGGAATGAATATGATGATAAATATTCCCACATACCTATGTATAGGGGAATATTCATGGCCATTATTACATCTTTTTGATCTCAATGACTAGGATATGAGGATTCCAGTTAAGGATTCATAATCTACTTGGACATAATTTGAAATATAAATTCCCCAACCCTTTAAGATGGAGTTGATATGGAAACAATGCTAATTTCTTTAGGACCCTATTGGGGTGTGATAAAACTAGTGGCGACAATTGAGATAAAAATACCACTAGTCCTACATACTGGGTTTTCTCTTAGATGGCTTTCATGGATGATGTTATTGTAATTTTTCAAATTAAGACAATTATCATTCACATATGGGCCATGGGAAATGAATTATTGGGATGAGAGTCACATCCTATGGGGAAATATAAGGTGATCCATCACTTTAGCATCCATGTTTGAGGCATGTTCCCATTTTGTTGAGAGCCCCATCTTAGGAGCCTGATGGCATCCCTTTTTTTCTGTTCGCAACGTCTTTGCATACGCAAAGTGGTGGAGATTTTCTTTTTCGACCAACTATCCTATGTGTTATGAAAACCTATAACCTCTCATATGGATATGAAATTATAGGATTCTATATCTAGGGATATTTTCTTCCCTCAGGATTGGGTAAATAAAAATTTTCTATATTTTCTCCATTCTCAAATAAAAATGTTGGATGAGGATTTGGAAATTACTCATCATAGGTTTTTCAATATGAAGAGGAAAACACATTATTATAGATTTTTATTCTCTTATAATTATAGTTTATAGGTGACATAGAGTACAACCGTGTCCAACTAATAAAAAAGTGTATTTCTGATTTTGAAGTGACCCTTATATCCGGGATATGTGAGGTGTATGGCCTTTAACCACTAATTATTCCAAAACATATTTTAGAATAAGGATTTCCCTCCACCTCTAGTTCATATGGGATATCATATTTGGAAATGGTGATGAGAAATAAGAAGTTAGTAATGTTTCACTCAATTAACTCCCTGTAAATATTCATGTTGGATCCTTTATCAAGGGTATATGCCTCTAATCGTTCATACCAAAAGGATTTCTTATCTAGGTCACCTACTAACCATGGTGAGGATTGTTTGACAGTTTATAGGGAACTATATACATAGATAAACGTGATGTTTTTAGAAACTATCTATGTGATTTTTTTTGAGAATTGGGTGTATCCCATTGTCCGGTCAAGATATTACAATTGGGAGGTTATCCACAGAATATGTAAGGTGTAGTCCCTATGATCGATCTCTATAATACCATGAGGAGTACTATTGAGGTAGTTGTCACCATATTATTTGGTTTAAGAGTTTATTAAGCCTTGAGGTGCCATAAATATGCATCTTATATCATGAAGGACACATTAATTGAGAAAATAAAGGATATGAGCCTTTTTTACGTCATGGATAGAATGTTCTAACCTACATTTTGTGGTTGAGTAGGAATATATGACCACTCCAGAATGTTGGTAGGAATATGTTGATGACTATCAATTACTATTTGGATATGATCCCATTTCTAATAATATTCTAGAGTATTCTAGTGATCTTCTGTAATGTTGGTGGGAATATAAGCCTACCATTGAGTGGTTAATGGAATATGGAAGTCAACCTTGGTTAACATGGGGGTATAATCATGGTTCAAAATATTTATTCCTCATTTGAATATTCCTTCGAACCTCTATAACAGGAGATGGGATATGTGTCTTCTCCTTTACAGCCTCCGAAGGATTTTTGTGTATTATTTAATCTAAAAATGTAGGGATATGATCCTAGATTCTATAAGCTTCTAGAATATTCCATATAGATTCATTGATAGGGATATGGACCTTCCCGAGGTGATTTCCATAATGAACTGAAAAAAATCAGTTGGATAAAGAGTATGATCCCAGTATCATGCCTTTTTAGTATGTTACAGGCTTTCTTAAATAAGAATATGCACATATCCTATGGCATGTACAAAACTAATTTGATGAGACCCATTCACAACATAAATATAAGGCATATATTGTGACTTTTCCTTTACCAAAATATGTCAATAATCACCCAAGATTGGAGCAAGAATACAGAACTTCTCCATAATATGTCCAACTTCTCATACTGATCATAGTGATATGAAACTCTTGTTGTTGGGATATGGATATGTTCCTATCCCTATATCTTTACCATCACCAGAATATGATGGTATATCTCTTCTATTATTTTCAAAATTTAGTGACATTTCATTGGAGTGTGTACAAGAATGTAAGCCTTCATGTTCTCAGTATTGAAGATATTTTAGAATATTTATTCGATTTAAGTGAGGATATAAGCCAACTCATGTCCTCCTTTTTTCATCGGAATATGTCTATGGGATTCATTTATACAAGTGGATATATGTACATCCCCCATTAATTCTACATGAATATGAATGAAGACATTATTTCAGTGAGCAAGGATATAAGCTTCCTCACTAGACACAACCGGAATATGAAAACGAGATTCATTATTGGAAGAGAAGATATGATCCCATTCCCATTTATCTATAATGTTCTATGCCTATAAAGGTCTCCATTATACGCATGAATGAGTGTCTCATGTGGAAACATTTCAGGTGGTTCCCTCATCATAAAACTGAAGATCACTGGTGGGATTGAACTAGTCATGGTGGGTGATATGATCTCCCCAAGGTAGATTTTGAACCACAATGGAGTTTTAGTCTACTCTTTAATATATATTTCAAAGGTAAGTAAGGTATTTATTGACACACTTCCTTTATAATATTCTAAAGTGGTTTGTAGAGGTAGAAGGTGCCACTTGTTTCATTTTATCTTTCCTTGAAGGTGACATACTTATAGAACTATATGTTTGGAGAACACTATGTGAGGCCTTGTGGGATAGGATTGTTCCATGTCAGTGGTATTCCAATATCATCGCTTTCACAACCTAAATGTGGAGTTTTTGGGAGGTTGATGTTGTTTTCCAACCTGTTGAGGTTATAGTAGTAGATAAGCTAATAGAACATTCTCTTGATGAAGACATGATCTCAGGTCAATGTGTTGTTTGTGAGGGAAATATATTCTATCACAAAGAAAACAATGGAAAAGGTCTCCGATCAATGAACCTTGTCATGTATAAATCATGCCAAATTAGCTTTCCCAAGTAACACAATTGTTCTTTATTGTAGTCATTTCATCCATTTTGATTTTTTGGAATGCTTGTGGAAAAATGTCATGTCTCCTAGGAACCCCGATAACATTTTATTATCAATTTCAACATTTTTTGTTTGTATAAGAGACACAAAAAGTATCTTTGTGTGGTAAACTATATTTTTTATTATTCTATATATTCATGTGTATTTCCAAATTTTTCCACAAGAGATGAAATAAAATGAATTGAAATGTGGTGAACCAATCATTTTTATTATTTGGTAGATTCACATTTGATTCACCATTTTTTTCATATGGATATTATAGTCTAACAGTTGATTGTGAGTGAATCAGTATAGTTTCAAAATCAATAATGTTAGTATGATTTATCCCTAGAAACACCCAATTCTTCCCATATCCATGATAGATCCATGAGATTTATTTATAATGGTTGATAGTCATTTGGGGTTTCAAACTGAAAGAAACTTAGAAACTTACATCGTTTGAGAGGATGGAGGGTTGGGCTCATCACACCCCTTTGGAGGGATTTATTTCCTACTCCCAGACTCTATTATAGATTTAATATAATTTCATTAATCTCTCTGAAATCTTGATACATGACTACTTACCCAAATACAACAATCGAGTGTCGAATACATATATATACAATGTGATTTCTATTAATGAGACCATCTATATGGATCAAAGGTTTTCTATCTGATTTGAATAATTTCATAGTAATGAGTATCTTATTGTGTTTAAATTAATATTCTAAGGTACTGAAAATTTTACTACAATACAAGGAGTCAATTGATGTTTTTAGAATGTTATTGAACCTTCATGAGGTGTCCCACATATCTTATTTTTAATTGTAATGAAAACTCATGTAGTTGGTTTCGGTCCGAGAAGTGTAGTTTAATGTTATATATAAAAGATGTATATGAGGGAAATTATGAATTAGTTATTGAGATGATACCTTATTAAGGTGTACTATATATCCTAATTATAATAGGAACTGGAGTCATCATAGTTCACCTTTACCACAACCAGCTGATGGGCGTGGTTAGATAATTAGTACTCATGAGGGCTATTACCCCAGATTTTACCAATATAGGAAGGACATCCGGACTTACACTAATGCATATGGTCATATAAGGTGTCACTTGTATCATTTAATCAAATGAGGCTTACAAACCAAGGTTTCCTTAATTGGGGGAATTTTATAGGTCTATTTGTACGATCATGGAAAATACATAATCTCATGTGGGTGATACTTTTTGTGGGAAACAAGACATAGAAATTGATCAGATGAAATTCATATATATGCGATACCTACACATTGGTGAAACCCTAATAGCGTGTTTTATATGGATATGGGGCCTTTGTAAGGTGTCCCACATATCCAAATTATATAAGTAATCAGAGTCTTTGTAGTTCAATTTCTCCCATAACCCGCTGATGGGATTAAGGCTCTTTAGGTCATGGTTGGGGGTTAAACATAAGAGGATGCATGTGTACAAGAGTATCCCTTATTATTTGATGGAAAATGAAGGACTATATACTCATGGTGGTATTTGGGCCCCATGGGTAAGAGATATTGATATATGGAGGAACTTACCCCAAGGTGGATGCCCATTAGTAGATTTCCCACCCTTATCAACCAATGGATAAAGAGTGGGGATCATGAGTGGTCCACCGAGCATGCATGGATTGAATGAGGATTACAAAATACCCAATGGGGTTCATGAGTTCCTATACATATATCATTATATAAACTTACCATATGAATGTGGAATTCTCGACCAAAGACCCATAGTTTGGGGATCACATGGTTCAAGGGCACATTCCTAAGTATTCCAATAGGAAAAGGTTCAAATTTATTAGAGTGTCTTCCTAACATGTCTATGGAATTATTCATGACAAGTTTGAACAACTTCCTAACATCTGTGATGATATCTTCCAAATAAAGTTGAATGCCAGCCTGACTTACCAGAGGGGTATCCCTGGAAAATTTTAAATGTATATGGGATCTCTGCATGACCAGAGATGACATGTACACAGTGCCCCACTTGATAAAAGATGAAATGTAAAAGGTTCTTTTCCAGATCAATGCTGAAACATCTTGATAAATTTTTATGATCTGGGTGAAATGTTTATAGCACTTTGTGTGACTTGGCCGACATATCAAGGGGATGTCGCATGATCTGGCTAACATGTTGGAGGACAATCGCGTGAACTGGAAGACAAGTATAGGGGGAACTATGTGATATGAACCACAATCCTATAGAAACTTGTATGACTTCGATCACATTTATAGATTTATTCATGTGATCTATGAATAGATCACTTGAAGCACATCACTCAGACGTATGAAAATCATCGTATCTGTTCTGACATGAAGATTATATCATTTTCATCCTTTATCACATAAATTCACCAATATTCATTAGGTTGGGATTATAATGTATTTCATGATCAATTCAATAAGCCTAAAATCATTTACATTATCCATCCAGTATGTTATAAGTCCCTTTATATGATCAATAGAGTGATCACGCGAAGCATATAAACATTCAATGTAATCCCTTAATTCATTCCCCACACTTACTTGGTGGAACACTCTTATCATTCCATGATTCTTTAATCTGTAATGACCTATATTACTTCTACCCCTACCACTTTTATTTTCTAGGCCAAGGGGGTTATAGGCATCAGCACCCTAAATCTACACCGCATTGCACGATGCTTATATTACATATATGGGCTTGAGTCGATGGTGGGAGCATCACATCATGTGTTTTTCATGATCAAGCTAGGGGTCATCTAGGACATCATCATTGAGTCACTTGATAAATGATAACTACATGATCAATCCATCATTTACATTTTTTTTGATCCCATGGTTTTTCAAATGTATTTCTCATATTTGAACTGATATGTCAAAGGGAGTTCACTATATCAGACCAACATGTCTGCGACCCTTCACAAAATTAAGCTAGAATATTTGAGGAACTTTGCATGATCGGTAAACTGATCTTGTAAAGCATATATCCCATTTTCATGAAAAACATAAAAACAAATAGTCACATAAAGGTACCCTATTGTTCAGCTTTTATTTTATAAATCTTAGGTTGTTTTTCCATTTTTTTCTATTAGGGAATCAAAAGATCAAACAAAAATATCTGATATCCTTTATATGATGAATATGAAATGTCAAATGGCCTTCATGTGATGAGTCCAAAAAGGCCCTAGGGATTTCATATGATCAATGGACTGATCACATGAACCACATAAATCCTTCTTCAAAACTAGTGTAACTCCCTTCATGTTAATCCTTCATCTTTTTAATATTTTTTATAAATAGATTGAGGGATTTTCCGATGCTAGTCAATTAACATGTAGAATTATTGGAAAAACTCATCTGAAAACCTTTACGTAGTAATCAGAACTCTTCAAGAATCCATCATGAGATCAAGAATTCTTGTATGTAGGACTTCACGTGATCATTGACAAGTCACTTGAAGCACAATACCTCATTTAATGATGTTACAAGGGTCACAAAATTCATATCATCCTAGTGACTAATCCCCGAGAAGCCATGTTTCTCCTTTCGTTACTTTGTGGAGAAAATAATACATATGATTGTGGTATTTATTCGAACCTATAATTGTCTATGCTCATTTGACCATTTTCAACAACAATATAATACATAATTTCTGAATGAAATGACAAAAATATTAAATCAAAATATTTTATTATAAAAATATATTTTATTTTTTTAATAATAATAATAATAATATTATTAATTTATTCAATTTATTTATAAAATTGAGAGAAATATTTTTTCACCAATGTCTTGATAAAGTTAAATGGTAATGAATATTAAATTTTAGTAGTGTGTATCTAAAATTATTGAATTCTAATAAAGATATTTTTAATGAATTATTATTTTAGTGTCATATATTTTTATCACAAAAAATAAACTTTATCACTTTTAAAATATTAATTTAATATAATAAATATATTTATAAATGATATTTAAATAAAAATTTAGTTATTAACTGATATGAAATATAATTTTAATCAATAAATGTTTTAAAAAGTCATTTTCTTTAAAAAAAATCTACATATATTTTGTTTTCAATTTAAAGTTATATTTATCATATTTAGAAACTGAATTATATTAAATAGAGTTAAAATATTTAGTTATTATGTTTAAATTACATTAATAGGTAAATTTTATTTTTATGTATCAAAATAAGTTACAGATGTAAAAAAGTTGAGTTTTTACGGTAAATGTAAAATATGGTAAAAAGGGTTAAAATCAGTGGAAAAGAATTAAATTATCCTGAAACATTATCTATAAATTGTCAGGATGAGGTTTTGATTGACCCATCTCCTTTATTTTAAAATTTTATCCACTTTTATTTTAGAATAATGACCTTATACATTATGGAATGGATATTTGTGAAATTGAAACTAGAAATGCACCAATAAAAGGACCCCTTGATTAGTCTACCCACACTGCTCACATCATTCAATTATCTATTTAATATATAACCATTTTTTTATCTTAAATAATTTTTAGACTTTTGTGGATTTTGGTTCTAATAAATAATCTCAAATCCTTCATTTTGAAGGAATCTGTATCGAGAAGGATATATTTCATCAATATTAGGTACCCAGTTCTCTACCATCTTTCTAATTATTTCTCATATAAAATTTTTATATAATTTTTTATATAATTTAATGATTTATATTAATATGCTTATGTGATGATATAACTATTATTTAACTATATACTCTAACTTATTCATCAATATGATATTTTCTTGTTTGGATTATTTCAACCACCTAAATGGAGGATGCTAAACTATTTTCACCATTAACAAAATGAATGAGCATAATGGAATAAATAAGGGTAATATATGATATTAAATATTATCTTATTTTACAAAAATTCGTATTTAAGTGTGATAGAAATAATCAATTGTAATTATTAAGTAACTTGTTGTTATTTACAAATTAATTGGAACATGATCATTACAGACTTCATTCCCACGAACCATACCCATATCTTCTATAAAATGAACATGGGAATAAATAAATTATTAGGACACAATTATTATCCTACCCTGGCTAATTTTCTAATGATTAAATTTTTATGAAATAATGAGGATCAATATCACCATTCAGAAACTTGTAGAAAACAATCAAAATCACCGACATACGATGATCAAAATAACATATTAAAAACTAATATATGCGCAATAAAGTATTATAATTGAAGAGTATAAATGATAATATATTTTAAAAATGTTTTTATATAAGTGATTAAGATATGTTTTATTATATTGGAGGCTAATGTGATTTTTTGGATGTCGGTAGTAATAGGGAATGTTAGTTTACCAATCTTATTTTTGAAATTGGGATTATTTATATTTGAAATACATTGGGGGAAATTATATATTACTTTCTCTCAAACAAATTTATTTTAATCTACTATAGTTATTCTTTGGTTTTATATAAATTCATTGCATTTAATTTCCCTTTGGTGAAAAATTAAACGGAAATGATGTTTTTAAGTGAATCCATCCTTATCTATTATCTTTGGTTGATAGTATTTCTTTTAAAAGTCCATAGTGTTTAGTAATTTTATTAATATAATCATGTAATTTTTTTAATAATTAATGTATTACTCGTTGTGATTTATTTTTTTTAAATGAATCTTATTTTAACATTTCCAATTTGATCATTTCCACCATCTTTGACCTTATTTACAAAAGTGTGAATGGAGTATACATTTTAAATGTTTTTTTTGAAAAACTCAATTTACCACTGCCTTCATAATTTTTTATTCCGGGAAATCCTATCAAATATTTCAATAGTTTTTATAGAAATTTCAATTCCATTTTCATATAAATTATTTTCTTATAAATAAAAAGTATGAGAAAATTATGGGATGTTTATTATTATTTCTCAAATAAAATTTAATATTCTTATAAAAGTTCATTTCATCTATATGAACATACCATAATGTTTTCTATGCTTAACTGGTAATATAATCTAATGATATTGTTCACCAAATTTATCTATATGGATTATGATAATGTCTTATAGATGTTTTCTTTAATACAATTTCATTTTATGAGTTTAATAATAATGTTTTCATGTTCATGTGTCACACACATATATTTTTCTTATTATATGATTAGTGAGTTCAAAATTATATATCCCTCCAATGTATTAAGAAAAGTTATATATATCATGAGAAGAAATATAGGGGACCGGGGAGTGAACCCAATCTACTCTGGGTCTCTATAAACTATGAGATGACAGTTTCAAAATTTAAGCTTGTTAAAGAAAATAAATTTCCATGCTCATGCATGTGCCCCATTCTTATGGCAATGCTTTGTTTTCATAGATCATGACTATCGACCCATGTTTTCACACTCTTATTACTCATGTATTATGATATGTTGAATCCTAATTCCATGAGTCATGATTTTATATTTAAGATTTATGTTTTATTGGGTATGATTATCTTATGTTATGACCATACACATTAATTATGTTATCCTACACATATGTTCATCATATAATATTCTATTGATATCTATTATATTAATTGTTATTGATCATATGAGCTCTCCATTTCTAACACCCCCAAATGATAAAGGGTTAAATGACTAAATGATATGACTCATGTCAACAAGGTGCACCTTCCTTTTCAGGAGCCTATCTGATTAGAACTCCACAGTTAAGCGTGCTTGGCCCAGAGTAGTGATCAGGATGGGTGACCTTCTGGGATGTTTCTCAGGGTGTGTGTCAGTGAGAACAAAGCACACTGAAAATGACATGTGTTGGCCTATGGGGATAGACATTAGTTAGATAACTCGTTCAGGCATGTGGGTTGACCATGTGGTGGGCCCCACATGTCTGTGGGGGAAACTGGTGGTACCTGGTAGGCCAGGACACGATGAATATGTTAGGGGCGGGGTGTCTGTGCGGTGACTGGGACCCGATTGTCACATTTGGTATCAGAGGAGGAACCCAGCCTTAAGTGTGGTGCACTGCTTGGGTTGAGTTGTATGGACCACAACGGGGACGTTGTGCTCTAAAGGGGAGGGATTGTAACACCCCCAAACTATAAAGGGTTAAATTACTAAATGATATGACTCATGTCAACAAGGTGACCCTTCTTTTTCAGGAGCCTCTTTGATTAAAACTACACAGTTAAGCGTGCTTGGCCCGGAGTAGTGATCATGATGTGTGAACTTCTGGGAAGTTTCTTAGGTTGTGTGTGAGTGAGGACAAAACAAACTAGAAAGGAAATGTGTTGGACTGTGGGGATAGTCATTAGTCAGATACCCCGTTCAGGCATGTGGGTGGACCATGGGGTGGGCCCCACGTGTCTGCGGGGCAAATGGTGGTACCTGGTAGGCCAGGACCTGACGGCCATGTTAAGGCGGTGTTTCTGTGCTGTCACTGGGACCCAGTTGTCACATTTGGTATCAGAGGAGGAACCCAGCCTTACGTGCGGTGCACTGCTTGGGTTGAGTTGTAGGGCCCACAACGGGGACATTGTGCTCTAAAGGCGGTGCGATTGTAACACCCACAAATGATAAAGAGTTAAATGAATATATGATATGACCCATTTCAACAAGGTGCACCTTTCTTTTCAGGAGCCTCTCTGATTAGAACTCCACAGTTAAGGCAGTGTGTCTGTGCTGTCACCAGGACCCGGTTATCACATTTGGTATTAGAGGAGGAACCCAACCTTAAGTGCGGTGAACTGCTTAGGTTGAGTTGTAGGGCCCACAACGAGGACGTTGTGCTCTAAATGGGGGGCGATTGTAACACCCCCAAATGATAAAAGGTTAAATGACTAAAAGATATGACTCATGTCAACAAGGTGCACCTTCCTTTTTAGGATCTTGTCTGATTAGAACTCCACAGTTAAACTTGTTTGGCCCGGAGTAGTGATCGGGATGTGTGACCTTCTGGGAAGTTTCTCAGGGTGTGTGTGAGTGAGGACAAAGCACACTGGAAAGGACATGTGTTGTCCTGTGGGGATAGTCATTAGTCAGATAACCCGTTCAGGCATGTGGGTGGACCATGGGGTGGGCCCCACATGTCTGTGAGGGCAACTGGTGGTACCTGGTATGCCAGGACCTGATGACCATGTTAAGGCAGTGTGTCTGTGCTGTCACTGGGACCCGGTTGTCACACCCTTTCTTATGTTTATATTCGCTAAGTTATGAGTAAGGGTATTATGTATTATGTGTCAAAGTTTGTATCACATGAGAATAATATTATTGATATTTGTTTAAAATGTTATAAAATATGTTTTTATGTATTTAATCTCTAAATATAGTAAACTTTTATGTTCAATGGGTGATTTATTGTGAGATGAAATGAGTATTCAAGTAAAATGATATAATATGTATGTATGAATTTATTAGTTTTCCTCAATTGGAATCTTAGTGAGGTTTAGTTATTTTTAGGGTTTAATATATTATGAATAACAATATAAAACCTACAACAAACTCTAATAATCCAAAATTGATCTGTGTAGTGACTGGGAACCGGTTGTCACATTTGGTATCAGAGGAGGAACCCAACCTTAAGTGTGGTGCACTGCTTGGGTTGAGTTGTAGGGCCCACAACTAGGAGGTTGTGCTCTAAGGGGGGGGGGGATTGTAACACCCCCAAATGATAAAGGGTTAAATGACTAAATGATATGACTCATGTCAACAAGGTGCACCTTCCTTTTCAGGAGCCTATCTGATTAGAACTCCACAGTTAAGCGTGCTTGGCCCGGAGTAGTGATCAGGATGTGTGACCTTCTTGGAAGTTTCTCAGGGTGTGTGTGAGTGAGGATAAAGCACACTGGAAAGGACATATGTTGGCCTATAGGGATAGTCATTAGTCAGATAACCCGTTCAGGCATGTGGGTGGACCATGGGGTGGGCCCCACATGTCTGTGGGGGCAACTGGTGGTACCTGGTAGGCCAGGACCTAACGGCCATGTTAAGGCGGTGTGTCTATGCTGTCACTGGGACCTGGTTGTCACACCCTTTCTTATGTTTATATTTTCTAGGTTATGAATAAGGGTATTATGTATTATGTGTAAAAATTTGTATCACATGAGAATAATATTTTTTATAGACGTTGAAAATGTTATAAAATATGTTTTTGATGTATTTAATCTCTAAATATAGTAAACTTTTATGTTCTATGGGTGATTTATTATGATATGAAATGAGTATTCAAGTAAAATGATATAATATGTATGTATGAATTTATTAGTTTTCCTCAATTGGAATCTTAGTGAGGTTTAGTTATTTTTAGGGTTTAAGATATTAAGAATAACAATATAAAACCTAAAACAACCTCTAATAATCCAAAATTGATCATAGACAAACCTAAATATCATCGGTCAAAATAAATGTTTCATAGTTTAGAATATATTAAGAATTATTTTTCTTATCCGATGAATTCTTACTCTAATCATTGTTACAAAATTATCAAACTAACCATTTTTTGTTTTTGTAAGGGAATGAAGGCATGATCACGAAATTGGGGTGGTGATAAGTATACTCAATATTGAAAACATCTTATTTTAGTCTAGTCCTTTAAATTCATTTATATCTTGAAAAGTATATAATACTATTCATTGTCATCCCCAATAACTAGATATTTAATTATTTGGGAAAATTCTTAGTGGTATAATGATTTCATCTTAAGTCTATAAATCCTCTCAAATAGATTTTTTGGGAATATGCTTCCTTAAAATATTATTATTTCTATTTTATTTTAATTTATTTTATTTTGAATATGGATTGGATTAATATTTATATAGACCCCATATTAATTTTTGGGATAGAGAAATAACAGTACATGTTTTGAATCAACCTATGATCATTTATTAGTTCAATGATTACTATGAACACCTTATGAATATCACAACCACTATATAGGTCTTAATACCTCATAAAGAGGGGTATTTAGCTCAAATGGTTGGGGGGAATGTAATATTGAAAATATACATAATGTGTAGAAAATTATCAATGTATTTCTAAAAGAGTTTAATTTTTCCCCTAAATTGTGAGGTTTAGTTTTCTGTAAAACTCTCATCTGGTGCTATGCCAATATCAAAGACTCCTTGTAGAATGAAACTAATTAAATTAAAGGATTTGAAGAATCTACTCCTAAAGAATATATAAAAGAGTTTTATAAACCCAAGTCCTACACCACAGGGTACACTAGTCCCATTTTTTATATATAAATATTGATCAATGCATCTATACATTGATTATAATGAACCTAACGAAATCAAAGTCAAGAAAAAGTATAATTTACCTTATATTGATTATTTTTTTATCCACTATGATTGGATTTGTAATTATTAATGATTTAACATTGATATGGATATCATTAATTAAGGTTGAAAAGAGGTGATATACCCTAAGAAAAATTCCATAAAAGTTATTGGCACTATGAATTCATTGTGATTCCACATGAAATCACAAATTCACCTTCTATATTTATTTACTTGATGAATAAAGTATTTATAGATTTCCTTGATCAATTGTTCTCATTTTTTACAGATTCTATAATCATATATTTCAAGATAATGGATCATTATGATGATCATTTAAGGATTCTGTAACATTCCTTGTGAAAGAACAAATTATAATCCAAATTTAACAAGAGTGAATTGTGAATAAAGAAAGTATCATTATTGGGTCATGAGATCATAATAAATGGCATATCTATAGATCCTCCAAAGGTAGAGGAAGTAGATAAACGGCCTAATAAAGCCACTATAATTAAGATACCTATTTTTCATGGATTGGTTGGATACTATCAACAATTTTCAATAAATTTATCATGATTTTCAAATCATTGAACCAAGAAAACTTGGAAGGGAGTTTTGTTCCTATATATAAATGAACGTGAAGAAAATTTCAATGAATTTTAAAAAAATTAGTCACTTCACCTATACTCACACTACCTTGTATTAGTGAAGGGTTTTTAATATACATTGATGTATCAATGAAGCCATTATGAGGTTCCTTTATAATTAATGACATCGTAGAAGCATATGGCTCACATGAATTAAAAATTCATGAAAAAAACTACATGACACATGATTTAGAGAAAATAATATTAATATTTTCATTGAATATATTAATTCATTATCATTGTAGTAATTTTTTTTTAAAATTTACTGATCAAACATGATTTCAGTATATATTCACACATAATGGGTTAATCATGAGCCAAAGGACATGGTTGGAGTTAATCAAGGTCAATGATCACTCGATACATTACCACCCTATAAAATTTAGTAAGGTGGATGATTCTCTAACTAGGAAGGATAATTATACTTTATCTATAATGAGTATTGGAATATACCTAATACTCATGGACTTGCAATGGTTGTAATTTGGAATCATAATATAAGGGGATACATACTATCTTTAATAAATTATTCCCCAACTATCCATATATGTAAATAACATAGAGTCACAAAAAGAAGATATTGAACAAAAGAAGAAGGTAAAGAATATATTGAAGTTCAAATTTATAAATAATGGAATTATAAGACATGGTAAAAGAATATGTGATCCATTAAAACAAGATTTGAAGAAATATGTATCATATGATGAACATGGAACATCATTATCTACCCATAATAGAAGAATACAGATGTATAGAGACCATAGGAATCATATTTAGTGGGAAAGAAATAATATGGATATTTTGGAGTATGAATCTTGATGCGTGGTATTCCATCAGGTTAAGGAATAATGAAAATATTCTATTGGGATAATGAAATCATTACCTATACATGTATGGAAATAAATGAAAATCACTATGGATTTTTTCTATAGGTATTCCTAAGTATTATAATGAAGAAAATTACATTTGTGTTATAGTTGATTTATATATGAATTAAAGAATTTAATTTCCTTTTGAGAATAATTATTACTTAGGAATCCTTCCATGATATACATAAAGAACGTTTTAGGGAACCATGGAGTACCACTCTCAGTTTTATTTGATCAAGATATGGGGTTTACCTGGATGTTATAGTGAAGTATTCAATAAAAAGTCAATATAGAGAAAAGATTCCACCCTTATTAAAATCTTTATGTTGATGGAAAATTTTAATGAACCATTAAATATTTGTAGGATATGTCAAGATCAGGTTAAATGTACTTCAATGGAGTTTAAGATCAACCCCTTCTTCTGCTAGAGTTGTCATATAAAAATTGTTTCCCTTATACAATTAAAATGGAATCATATAAGGATCAACATGGGATGAGGTGTAGATCTACAACATGTCGGGTTGACGTTAGAGAGAATAAATTTATAGCCTCAAATATTTGTCCTGAAAAGACAAATAACAGTCAAACCATTTAACATCACATTAAAACTACAAAAAGTCAATTAAATATCGATGTTAATAATCATCAGTGCTATTTGTACTTGGAAGTTCGAGACAGAGTATTTATTAGAATATCACCATGAGAGAGGATTATGATATTCAGGAAGAAGTTAAAGTTGATCAGTATATACATTTTAATTTTCAAAATTCATGATCATTTGAATAAGGTAGATTATTATCATTCACTTCCACCAAACCACTCACAAGTGAATCATTCCTTCCATGTACCACTTTTGAGAAAATACACACCTAAACCTTCATATGTACTAAACTCAGGTTTATAACAATTGGAAGATGATATCTCGAACAAGGAACATGTCGTATATGTATTGGATAATAGAGATAAAGTGATACAAAACAAGATCACAGACATGGTTAATGTTTGAGGGACGAGTAATATATTTTAGTAAGAAATTTGGGAATCCAAAGATAAAATTATGTACAAGTATCCTCAAATTTTTTTCATTATAATAATGATGTTTTGATGGTGAAATTAATTTATGGGTGTATAATGTAACACCCCATGATTTTAATATGTACTTTTTAATTAAATATATAATATGCTGAATAAATTATTTCAAACAAAACACTGAAATACAAAAAACCACAACAAATTTTTCAAAAAACAAATATTACAATGTGTGATAAATATTAATATATTATGAGAATAAAACATTAATAATCACTAATAAAATTACAATTAGAATAAATATACAAGTAAATAATAATTCCATGACCATAAAATCATTCTCCTCAAGGTTTCCCATGAACATCACAATCCCAATTAAAAATATGTATTGAAGTAAAAAAATTAGAAATATAAATAATATGTCAGATTAAAGGTAAATAGGATAAATTAATTTATATATATAATACTATATATAAGAATGCAATATGACCATTTTATATATGGTTGTTGGAAATTTGGTTGTTGGAAATTTGGTCCTTAGAAATATAGACATCATTTATTTGTTCATTGGGTATCCATATATCCAATAGGTGTATTTAATTCATTTAATTTGTAGCAAAGAATCTAAAATAATATGATTCATTGTTTTGAAATGCAATAAAAAGATAATATTTTATTAAAATATTTTATTATAAAAATATATTTGATGTGTCACATTTCATAATCTATATTATGAAAAAATTATTAAATGTAAATATAAAAGTAAATGAAATTTTTTAATAAAAATGTTTTTATAATAATAAATCTTTAGAATACGAGTAGTTATTTTTAATTGGATGTGGATAAAAATATTTAATGTAAAAAAATACTATTTTTCAAATAATTATTTTTCAAGCACTGTATTTTTTTACTAATAAATAAAAATTTTCAATTTTAAATAATGAATTTGGTGTAATGCTCAAATTTAGAAAATATAAGTTAAAACTCATTTATGTATTAGTTATTATGAAATAAGATTAAAAACACTTAATGTTTAAAAATTATATTTTTATGTAAAAACATATTATTATACAAAAGTTTATATATATATATATATATTATGTTTTCAATTAAAATTTAATTTTATCATATTTATACATTGATCTAGATTAAATGGATTTCATATTTTTAATCACAAAAATAAAATTAAGTAAAATAGAATAATTTCATTTTTGGGAATAAAAATTAGTTCTTCAGGAAAAAAATTAAGTTACCATGGTAAAGAGAAAATAATGTTAAATGGGTTAAAATAAATTCTAATGAACTAAAATATCTTCATACATTATCTATAAATTTTTTTATTAGGTGATTCATGACCCATATACACTATTCTCTATTTTTTTTATCAACTTTCCTTCTAAAAACACTACCTTACACTCTTTAAAATGAATATTTGAAAAATTGCTTCTCTAAAATAACCTATAAAATTTAACCTACTATATACACACCAAAATAGTCAAACAATTTTGTTATATTCGTAAATTTGAACCAATTTTACCTTTTTAAAATACTTCATATATGTTTTGTGGCTTCTAGATCCATGAACGATGCCTAAATATCTCATTCTGAAGGAACTCGTATTGGGAAAAAGAGAATTCAATAAAGTACATAGTTTTGACAATATTCTATAATTACCATTTCATATAAATTAATTTTATATATAATTATCCACTATAAAGATATTATATCCACCTAATTATTCTTATATTAGAATTATAAGACTATTATATAGCTCTATACTCTTATCCATTCGTTGGTATATCATGTTTTTATTTACGGTGGTTCACCAATAACACGAATGATGATATACTATATTCACCATTTCCAAAATGAATGATTATCATGACATTAATAATGGAAATATATAATATTATAGATTAATTAATGCTATGAATATGATTCTATTAGTTTCCATAAAAATGAATGGTCATTATAATGTAACTTTTTGTTATCAATTAATTTCCTAAAACATGATCATCATCGATTCCATTCTCACAAACCATACCCATAACCTCCATCAAATGAAAAAGGGACAATATATATCATTGGAAAATTATTATTTTAACACCTTAAGTAATTTTTTAGTGATGGACTTGTTATAAAAGAATGAGGATCGATGTCACCATTATAAAAGTTTTATGAAACAATCAAAATCACTAACATTCGAGAATGGAAATAAATAATAAATTGTGAATATATGATTAATTAATGATTATAATTGATGTGTATAAAATTTTATATATATGAATAATTTTATTAAATAATTTATTAATATAGTTAACATTATTATAAAGTAGGTTAAATCTCTTTCATGCAAGTCAATATTAATGGTATTCTATAGCAATATCATATATAAATCATGATTTTTTATGATTGAGATTACATTTGGAAAAATTATATGTTATTTTATCTAAAACCTATATATTTGTTTCCTATGGTTATTCATGGGGTTTTCAATTGTTTCTAACATTTCCTCCATTTGGTTCAAAATTTTACTGAAATAATGTTAATAAGTTATGTTAAAGTTATCTCTTTTATTTCAGTGGAAATATTTTTCATCCATGTCAATATTCATTATTTTATTTTAAACAATACCTTTTATATACTTCAGTTATTACATAATTTATTTTAATTGGACATTACTTTATTTAAAAAACGATTTTTTACATTTTTTGTATGGTTGATTTCTTCCATCTTTGGTCTTATTTTAAAAAGTGTGAAGGGGGTATCATTTTTAAAAAAATTTTATATGAATAAATTTTCATCCCCTCTTTATCAGTTTTATTTAAAAAATAATCATAATTTATACATTGTTTTCCAAATAAATAGCTATTCTATTTGTATTAAAAATTAATTTCATCAAAAAAATAAATGATACAAAGGGTATTTGTTATTCTTTCTCAAGTAAATTTTAATTCACTTATAAAAGTATTTTTTATCTATGTAAACACCCCTTAATGTTTCATATTTTTCCCTATGAATATTCATTAACAATTTCATCCACCTTCTTTATTTTAATAACTTATGATAATGTCTTTTGGAAGGTTTTTTTGAAACCCGATTCTTTTCACAAGTTAATTAAGCGATGCTGGAATTACAAACCAATTCTTGATCATGTGGAACACATATCTATAATTTTTAACTTTATTATTGGTAGGAATTTTGTTATATATCCTTGTAAAATATTGTATAAATATTTATATCTTATGAGATAAAATATGTAGGATTGGAGAGTGAACCCAACCAGCCATGTGAGTATATTCACTATGCTAATTGGAATGAGGAGTGAACCCAATCCTATTTAAAACTATATAAATTGTGTGAGGATAGTATTATAAGTAATCATAAATATATAATATTATTTTATATTCTTATATATGTCACATATTCTTATTCTTATGTCATTTATTCATAGTTTAGGACTATTAACTCACGCTTCACACTCTTATAACTCATGTATTATGTTATCCAAAAAACCCTATACCACGACTCATGATTTATGATCTATGTTTTATTGGGTACTGTTCTCTTATATAATTACCATACCCCTTGATTATGTTCTCATACCCACATTACCATCTTATTATCTTCAATTAATATATCTTATATTTACACTTACTAAGAATTTTGTCTCACCTTTTCTTATATTTCCATTACCCAGGTTATGAATAAGGATATTATGTATAATGTGTCTAAATCAGAATCAAGTGAGAGGATTATTTATGGAAGATTTTTAAAAAGATTCTAAAATAAGTTGTTTATGTATCTAATTTTAAATGAAACTAAGCCTTTAGGTTTTGTGCTGTGATTTGGTTTCAGTTGAAATGAATATTGATGAAAAAATTTATAATATGTGTGTATGTAATTCTTGGATTAACTCATTTGAGATAGTCAGTGTGGGAAAGTAGGCATGAGTTCCTTGATTTGGGAAAATGGGTAGCTTTACTTATGTGAGGAAAGGGTAGTGAGTGGTGTTAGGATCTTAGTGATTCTTCAAGGGATTCGTGGATACTATTTAGTCATCCCAGTTTGTGTCACATATGCGATAGAATCATATTAGGGGGAATTTGAAGACATGGTAAGTTTCAAAATATGGAAAAATAATTTAATGACCTAGGTAGGTATTCTTTTATTTGTAATTCCCATAAATAGTGAGGCCTAGGGGGAGCCAAAGAGATGTTACAGGATTAATCGTATGACATGTGGGCATGACCAGCATGTGAAGTTGTCCAAAATTGAAACCAAACATTCTTCATTTATTCTTGAGAAACATTGAATGGGTATCTAGGCCATGATAGTTGCCATATAATTTTTTATTACATATCCACTGATGGTCATTTAACATGAGTGTGTAATGAAATGATTTTGGATTGGACCCATCTTGATTGTCCTTTTTATGAAATGGTGTGGGAATCCTTGTATATAATTATAAGGTAACTATGAATGAAAATGAACCATATTCTTTCATTTTATAGGTGAGTTTTCCTTAATTATAAGACCTTAGTGGGGAATGTTCTATTATAGTGAGGCCCCTGTCAAGTGATGGCTCATAAGATATCACACGTCATACTGAGGAATGATATGATTGATGTATGAGTGATAAGTGTTTGGTATCTTGGTCATGGGTAGTATAGTGAGTGAATTGGGTTCACTTGATCTATTTATTAGCTTGTGTGATGATATTTTTGTTTTTGTAATTATTAATCATTCACTTATATTGTTTTATTAAGGAAATGGATCATTCACATTTTCAATGGTATCAATGATTTATCATTCACCCCACTAATGATTATTAGGGTAAATCATCCACACTTATGATGTTATGGTGATGCACCACTGTAATTAGATTTTTTCTTATAATGGTATATATTTCAATAGAAATTGTGGTCAAGAAATCCATTATTCTCAAGGTTATTTCTCGAATGACGTTACATTGTTCACTTAGTGATACAACATCCACCCTAGCTGATGATCAGGTGATAATAAATCATTCATTTGGCGATACACCTTTCCTTATGATGTTGTATGGTTTATGTTGAATCATTCACTGGGTGATTTCACTGTGACCACTATTTTGTTGGGAGATTCCACATTCACCCAAATCTTTATGTGATGATAATTCAGTCACCTAGAGATACATCATTCACCATGGTACTTTCTAGGGGTTGATATATCATGCACCTATAGATTTCCCATTTATCACTATTATTTTTGGGTGATGTATCTTTTTCCAAATCATTTTTTTAGTGATGATTCATTCATATGGATATACATCATTTTCATAGTTTTTATCGATGCGATGGTTCATCAATAACTTTGAGATACACCATTCTCCCTGATTTTGGTATAGTGATACATTGTTCACAATAATATTAATCATTCACTATGATGGTTTGCAGTGCATAATATGCCTTTTTATGAGTATGGGGACATGTCATTAACCTTTCCTGGTGATTTGGAGAGGCCTCATTCACACTATATCATTATATTATGATATATGGTTTAGCCTCCGGATATAAGTGGCGATGAATCATCCACACTCATGTGTGTTCAGACGATGGTGTCATCTTCAAATTCTAACAATGGAGAAAGTAGTTATGAGTAAACCATCAGATTTATTCTTCAGGTACTAGATGGATCGATAAGTGTATACATGTGAGTTTATGACATAATTTTTATTTAGTATATGTAAGAACATATATATAAGTTTTTATTATGGAAACCAATGGAAGTGGCCAACTAAGTTTTATATTCATACAGTACTTTGGACATTTGTCTCATATACAAACCTTATGGTTGACTCATAGTTTGAACTATAGACCATGCATAGGTTGATGAGCTAGGTGAGCTCAAGGGGTTTATAGAGACAGATCTGGGAGATTTTGAGGGTAATGTTTAGGTCATTATATCTTTTATTTTCATACAATAATATATTTTTATGGTTGTATTTGGGTGATCTTATATATTTTTTATGATAGTATAATCTATATGATTTACACAATGTTACCAAATGTCTATGTTATAGTTAGAGTTTGATTTTCATCACAATCTTATATTATTCACAACAATGTTGTGGATATAGAGGATTATTTTTATTGAATATTATTTATTCCAATGAAACTAGATAGTATAGTCTCCCCATGCGGTTCATGAGACCCTTAATTCTAGTCAATAACTTCTATTATACAGGGAGGCATACTTTAGGTCACATGGAACATTATGGATCATATCTATTCATGCCAACTATATCAGGATTGTAAAAAATTGTATCAATGGATTTTTATTTTTCTTACCATTTTAAGATATAGGGGTTGGAGTTATGACTAATTAGAACTGGGATAAACACTACGCTTATCCCTAGCTAACACCTTCATGAGTATAAGCCCATGTCTCTAGATAATTGGGATTTTTAATATTATTATTGAGTTTATATTAATAATTATGATGTGATGATTTACTGGGTATTCTCTTGGGCCAAGGTGGAAATAGGTGTGCATTTATACATTATATTTATTAGGTAGGGTTTATGTGGAATTCCTATACTTGTATATGATTATTGAATTATTTTCAAGGAAAATATAGTTATTTTAAGTGTAAACAATAATTGATACAGTGTATTCACATATAAATTCTTGGTGGAAATATACACATTTTTGAAAAAAATTCAAAGTTCTTGTTTCTAATATGATAATTGGTTTTGCGAGCCTATGTGTGTTAGAGACCTAGTATGGGATTGGGTTGGTTGCCTTGGATTTTTGGCTATATGATATAAGACCATTATATCAAAGGGTATATATAGATTATTGTGGTGTGTTTTCTGATACTGCTTCCCTATGTTTGGTGGGAATATGAGTATAATAATGATCCTAGAGTAGGTTTTTGGTAAGGGTATTGGGATACCCAATAATGATGAGTGCCTCATGATTTGGAATAGGATTATGTTTCCTTTATATACTTGAGACAAAATAATGAAGCTACTTCATAGAATATAATTTATGCGTGATTTGGCCCAATGACTTTGTTAGAGAGCCAATTTATGATGATTTCCATATTAGTATAGTGCTGAGTCAAATAATATCTATATAGTGGGGTGATTTTCATTCTTATACATTGGATGGGTTTTGATTTTATGAGGCTAACTGATAGATAGGGGATATCTTATCCATATAAATTTCATATAGACAGTACGTAAGGGTAGATATTATTTATGATTTGAAAGAAAAAAATTTAAGTTGTAATTGTGTTTTGGTCTTTGATTGATGATTTACTTTAGAAAGGGTGGATTTTAAAGCAAAATCAGTGCATCATACTGTATGTGATTTCTATTCTTAGAACACCCTATTAGTTGATTAGTCACATGAACTTCAAATTGATGGAATGTGACACATGTTAAATGAGTTGAGTGGCATGGAATAGTTACACTATGGTGTATTCTTTCATGTTCATTGGATTTGACTAGAATATTAGTTATTGTGCACTATTATGAGTGGTTATTGGAAGATCTCTTACTACGGGCGTAATAGAGTGATCGTGATACTATAAATAGGATATGGGATATAGTAAGATATTTTCTTAGCCTTAGACAAAGATCTTATTGGTTTGTTAGTAACGATCAACCCATGGTGTAATATGGAACATGTTGAAGGGTAATGTTATAAAGATTTATATGGTATCTTGATTCAAGTGGTGGGAGTCATGTGAGTTCATAATATTAGTTAAAATTTTGTTTTTGGATGAATGATAGTTAGCCTATATATTTCACAGTAGGTGGGATAAGTTGAATCAAAATATACATGTTTTTATCCCTTAATACCTTATTTATGCCCAAAAAGTGAGCATTGGAAAATTAAAAAATGATGAAATACCTAAATATTGATATTATCTTCCTTGAAAAACAATGGAAGAAGAAGGTAGTCAAAGGATCACAGATCCTGTAAGACTCTAAGAGACACACAATTATGTGAATATCATATGGACACACAAAGGAGACATGTGTAACACATCACCTATGGGAGATCCCATGAAACCCCTTTTGAGAAGGGATTTTTTTATTGAAAAGGGGACTCAGAAAATCATTGAACATGTGGCAGTAATTAGGCAGGAACCTCTATGACACACATCTTGTCGACCAGTAGTTTCATAGAAAACAGTCAAAAAGTCCTTCAAAAAATGGAAACGAATATCTAAAAGGTGTTTGAATATTTCATTTGTAAAACTCATATGATACATCAATAGTGGAGAGAATTACTGTCCCCAAAAATATTCAGGCAACCACATGAAATCCCCAACTATTTTCAAATAATGAAAGGAAATAAAAGAGGAGGAAGAGGCCTCTTATGGTCCTAAAAATCAGGTGAAGTTCCCTTGGTTATTTGTAAGACACCACAAGCACCTAAAAACATGTTTTCCTCATCTTGAGAGAACCCTCTAGCATGTCATCATAGTCTTACGAATATCCTCATACATATACAAGTGACATCGTGCTCCCCCTTTGGCTCCATAAGGAAAAAAATATGGGATTTTCCTTTAAATGATCATGCCTCAGAATAGTAATTTTTTTGTCAAGTGATGCATCACCAAGGGTTATATTTATTATCCTCGAAAACACTTATACATCCTCGAAATATCCCCAACCATTGTAAAATAAAAAAAGGAAATAAAAAAGGAGATGGTAGGAGCCTCTTGCCCTCATAAATAACTTCCCATGAACCCATGATGATCTAAAAGATTCTGCATGTGCCTAGTGACATTCCCACCTCATCTTGTGAAGTCCCCCTAATAGGACATCTTTGTCTCATGAATGGTTTCATAGAATTCACATGTGCTCAAATGAAGGCCCTTCAACAGGTGCATGGATCTTGTGAAGGCCCTTAGACATGTTGGCCTGACAATATGAATGTTCCTTGGCATATCTAAATGATTCATAAAGTCCCCATTAACTATAAATAATCCAATAAATAAGGAATTAATGGGATGATCTCATGGTCACTAAAAACCATGTGATTCCCCTGGAATGATTAACAATTAGAGCTTGTTAAGACCTGTGATGCTGAAGCCATACACCGATTGTATCCTGAATTTTCATGATATTCACCGTGAAAAATGGTGAACAAATGGCATGAATAGGCCTATAAATCCACCACCCTAGACATAAATAATAGGTTAGCCATTTTTATCCAGACATAACAGTGCACCCAATCACCAGATCATATTTATTAGAGTTACTAATCTTGCAACCAGGAAACCATCCCATAAGGTGAGATCTAGGGAACAACTGGAGAGATCTTTCAGAATTAATGAATAACTTCATGTGATCACTCATAGATCACACAAATGAACTTCATAAGAAAACAAAAAAACAATACACATATCATCTCGATCAAATGATACTTAAAATAATCCAGCATTAAATAAATCTTTGACACTCAAAATAAAATGATGGAACAAATGCTAAAGCAAGGGAGAGTGAAGCAAATAACATATACACTAATACTCATGAGCATTTTTTAACCACCTAGGTCACATGAAAAAACCATAACATGTCTCCCACATCTTGTGATTCTCTATTTGAATACTATTTTGATAATTTGAACTCCTCTATAGATGTCAAAATCATGTTGAATGGAACCCCTTGGGCATGCCAACCAAGTCTCATGAACCCCACAGGCTCACCATCCAGACCCTGATGTTTCCTTTGGATGTTTCACATGACTCATATTGAGGAAATAGTACATGTTAGCTGAGTCTTTTAAAATCACACATACATGTCAAATGGCTCTTACGAAATCCCCCAGACACACTGATAAGTCATCACAATGACCCACAAAAAAGTCGTCTAGGACATACAACAACCTCTGAGATATGTCACATGGACTCTTGTGAGTCCCTTAAAGAGTTATAGCTAGCTCTCTTGATGACATTAGGTCATGTATTCAAGATAATGTGACACCCTCTGGATGTTTCATCCAGATCTTACAATGAATGTCTGGATCAAGTGGCTAGGTCTTGTGATGTCCCACAAACCAGTTGGCCTTGATCACTCGAGAACCCTCAGACATTCCATCCAAGACAGGCTATGTCCCACAAAAAAATTCGAATGGATCATGGGATCACCTTTGGAAATATCATGAGAGAATTTTATGACATATTAAATGGGAAACCATGGCATGAAAAATGAAAAATTATTGTATGTTAGGAAGACAAGAAGGCCATGCCAGATTGACATCCTTGGACTTGAGAACCTCCTCCATCCTTAGTGTGTATTCCCCATCCAAATGAACTATGATGAATCTAATTACTATTATAACCAGGATATATAGGATGCATCCATATGTAATCATATCTATTCCAAGTACCAAAAGGGAAATGTCTATGTTTAAACCCCAATTAGTAGAAAAATATGATATGTTCTAGTCATATGGGAAACCATAGTGTGTAAACACCAACTAACTAAACTAAAATGAATCTAATTCCTATTATAACTTGGATACATAGGAAAACTTCTTAATTCCCATGCTCCATTTCAAACTTCCAAAGAGATATCCCAATACTTGAGTCCTACATCTATATGTAATGAGACTATTCATTTACCATCCCTTGTTTCTCACAGTGAGTATACCTTACATGGGATTTAGTAGTTGAAATAATCATATAATTTCCCTAAAAAGTCAAGGGAAACATCATCATGTAAACCCAAACCAGTGGAACAATACGATATGTCCCACATATAATGGAAACCCCAGTGTGTAACCCCTGACCCATGGAACTATCATGACTCTAATTCCAACTATAATCAGGATATGCAGGACCCATCTCTAAGGCCCAAGCTCTATATTAATAATCTAAAGGGAAACAAAAGTGAGTAATCCCAGATCAAATAAACTATAAGTAATCTGATTCCTTACATAACCAGGATATGTTGGAGAGGTACCTCAGGCCCAATCCCAAACTCAAATTAGCATCCATGTCCGTAT
Source organism: Viscum album (assembly GCA_963277665.1). Lineage (NCBI taxonomy): Eukaryota > Viridiplantae > Streptophyta > Magnoliopsida > Santalales > Viscaceae > Viscum > Viscum album. Next base: position 1,941,682,062 of record OY728119.1, on the reverse strand, counting down.
AATTCTCTCTATGTCTCCTAGATTTTAACCATCAGGTCCCAATAATTCCAATGGGATGATCATATTTAATCATCCACTCATGGACTAGGACACTATGAACTATAGGTAATTTCATTCTTTCAATAACTAGGATACATATGATGCCTTCTCAAGGCCCAATCACCATATTGAACACATCAAGGGTTTTCCAAGTACAATATTCTGGAATCCATATAAAGTGAGACTGATTAATGACTGTCCTTTTTTTCTCAAAATGATCATGAGTAATGTAGTATTATGAAGTTACACTGTTTATCTCATTCACATAACAAATCTCCACTGGAAAAGGTAAATCTCAGTATATTAACCTGGATTAGTGGAACGATATGACCACCCCACATATAAGGGCATATACCTTGGGGAAGATCCTAGGTGAGTGATTGAACTACAATAGCACTAATTACTGCTATAACCAAGATACATAGGATGTATTCTTGAGACTCGATAAAAAATTCCTAATGCCTCAGTTCCCACACATATGTCCTCTATGTATTATGTTAACCTAAATAGGGTTAAAGAACTATGTGTGTTTTAAATATTTCAATAATTAAGATACACAGGATGCTTCATAATGGATTAATTCCTTCCTCAGAATATTAAGCTACCTCCCTATGTAGAAGCATATTTTAAGGCACCTAAATATATAGCTTCATCATATAAGTATATATATATCACTAAAAAATTGATAATGAACATAAAATATATATATCGATGGATTCACTAATGAAATCCAATTCTTCATTACATAATAATAGAATTAGATTATTATCATTTTGTTAGGGTTAGTTGTATCGTATTGGGATTAGTAAGATATTATAAAATATATCTTTAATCTATAAGAGATCCCTATAGTTGGTAACAATTCCCCCAAAAAGGGTGTGATGAGCCCAACCTCATATCCTCTCAACCAATGTGAGTCCCAATGTATCATTGTGTCTGGAACCCCAATTGACCACCTACCATTGGAAAGTAGTTCTCGACCCAGTCATTGATTCTACCACCATTATCTTTAATATACTACAAAAAAATATAAAATACAGACACAAAATCTTACCGCTGATCATTTGTAACTAGTTTTCCATGAAATATATCCAACCTCATGTTGAAAATTCCACACAAGAAGAGTATCCACATTGGGATTAAAAGAAAAACTCTATTATCCACTGATATCTAATTAAGAACATCATGCCTATGATATTTCACTAATCAGTGACCATTTTACTTATTGAATGCATGGATATAGTTATTTCTATCATAAATAGAATCCTGATCTAAGATCATTTCATCATTCAGTTAACATTCCAAAAAGTCCAATATGGATGTAACCCCTATGGGTTAAAACATGATATCACCTACCTGAAAACTTCAACACTAGGTGGAAAACAAGATGGTATGGGAGTAACATTTATGTAGTATAATACCAATGCCCGAGATCACTTGTGCGGGTCTCCAAGTACAGAAGTCAATGAACCTACATCATCCAGGGAAAGCTATAGCTAAGTCGGTGTCCCTCATTTCCAAAACCAACCACTTTGGGAGATTTTCCCCATAATGTGACAATCACCACCATCAGTCTCTGATGATGGTGAACCTCGTAGTCAAACATGGCTCTCTTCTAGTTTAGGAGCCACAGAGGAGGGATCCCATTAGCCTTCTTTTCTAACAACATACCATTGGTACCAATCTGTTTCCTGCTAAGGGTACCACTCGACACACTAAGACCTCTAACACCCATGCACAGGTTATAGTGAAGACACATAGGGTGAGGAATGTTTTGGATAGCCTTTTATGGGATCATATCTCCACTCCCACTGATGACATTTGACAGTATATTCTACCAGCAACTTGCAAGAAAGTGCAAATATCTGCTCACTCAGAACAAGTCCTCGAGTATATTCCTGCACTAGGTATGGGGGAGGTGCCTTTACATACCCCCATTCTTGAAGCCCATCTTCATATTCTGGTGGAACAAGGAGAAAACAAGTGAGATCATATTATCACTTAAAACAAAGATATATGCGAGTATATTGTGTGGAAGGAAAATGTATTGAATTATATCATTGCATAGAATTTACAAAAATATCATTACATATTAGAAACAAATTAAGAACTCCATTGACATATTCCATCATAGGTATATATAAAGGGATGAGTGCATATTCCTATCCCTATAGCTAGGATAACTCAACACTCATATTACCGCAAACAAGTGGTTTCTTTGGAGTAAGATAACATTCTTACTCCCATACAGAAAGATTATCAGAATATTATAGTAAAGGATGAGGTATCAAAGAGGGTTCATATTCCTATTCCAACTGAGGAACACCAGGTGAGAGAAGAACATGCCTCAGGACAGGGCAAAAAGCCTGTAAAAAAAGTAAAATGACTTATTCCAAAGGCCTAGGATCAGGATTTTATCCCCATTCTAGATGGGGATCACCATGTGAGAGGGGTAAATGCCTTGAGACATGCTCATATTCCTATAGAGGAAGACAAATAACATACTCCAATGGATAAAGATAGGGAATATATCCTCGTTCTGACCGGGGATAACCTAGTGAGAATGGAAAATACCATGAGGCATGATCATATTCCCATCAGTGAATCTCCCTGGAATATTCCCGATGATCACAAAAGATAGGGGAATATTCTATCTTCTGTGGAATAATGACTACACCAGCATCATTCTGAGGTAATTCCATAGGAGGATCGAATTCCTTATCCCATTTTGGAGGTCCATCAACATATTCTGGAGGGGAATTCATATTTGGACTGACCTCATATTCATGTTCCAAACAGGTATCACCAGTTTATAGGGGAACACGCCTCAGGCCAGGCTCATATTCCTACCAAGAAAGACGGTCAGCATATTACAAAGGCTTAAGATCAGGATCATACTCCCGTTCTGACTGAGTCTCACCAAGTGATAATGGAACATGCCATCGGATAGGACCATATCCCTACCATTAATTGGGAAGCCTAGGGGTATATTTTGGCATCTTCTCAGTAGTGGGTTCATATTCCCACAACACTATACAACTATTAAAAATTTATGGAAACCATGATACTACATGCTCATATCCCTACCCAATTCATGAAATTAGGTTGGAATATTCTGACCACAATGTAGGAAATGACCTATATTCCTAATCATCTCAATGTTAGGGTCCTTGTAGTCATTCAAGAAACATTCTCAACAACACAAGGGCCATTTAACTCTTCAACTTAAATAGAATATGATCATTAATATGATAATACTCCACATGGTAGTGTGGAGATAGATTATAGGGACTCCGCCGCGGACATCATCCAATTTAAGCATCCTACTATTACAACTCCCATAGATAAAAAAAATCCTCATCTTTCCGAGAAATCTTCATATAGAGAGAGTTTGAAAAGATATATTCCATTGTAAGGATAGGTGATAAAAACATCAGGTTCCACCACATATTGTTCCCCATCAACTTCCAGAAGTACCCTACAACAGTTATCAGGAGACCCTTATTACCATGTACTATGATATGACTGGATGGAGGCATGCATATCTGATGAAGAGGAGTCCAAAATTGACATATATATTGATTTATCTAGAAATAACTTCCCCATCATGTTCTCTCCCCCATCTTTTGACTATGAGATCCTAGAAGATCTAGAAAAGGAGTGAATGTCGTATCAATATCAAAAAATGTGGGCTAATAATCATAGAATAAAGGATAGACTCCACACTTATCCGAGATATGAGGGTCACCTTCAGACCATCAAGATAACCTATACTAATATAGACTTTGCTACTATCTTTAAGGCCCATGATCCAAAACCCGAAAACCATTGAAAAATCGGCAACTCACTTGTTTCCATTGAATCAAAACTATTATTTAGTTGATCTCTTAATCCACTTCATGAATATGTATTCGAGGATGGGGAATGTATACAAAGTTACACATTTTCGTACCCCTAGAACATTAGATACCCTTAGAAATGACATCCTATAATTTCATAGCCTCTGACAAAAACAAGGGACAAGTTAATGCTCGATCCTATTAGTCAATACAATAGAATTACCCTACTTCAATGATGCCAATACATAAAAAACGGAAGCAGAGGATATCCGTTAGACCTTTGAATTGGGCCCTCAATGCAATGAGATTTTATTTCCATCTAGCAATCCAAATTTACGATCAACTATACAACTTACTATAATGAATGATTTCTATTAGGGGATTCCACTACACCTTGCTCCTATGTCAGAAAAATTGTGCCACATGAAAAAGGTTGTAGTAGCAGCAGTCATATAATCTATCTAGGAGAAAACCCAACCTACTAGGTTAAGAGAATATCTAAAAAACCTCCACCCCAAGGATCATCAATTCTTGAGAGTATTCAGGACATAATTGAAGTAGTTGTGAACAAACCCTCTCCTGTTAGGCATGGGGATTTTATATCTCAATCACCATCACCATATTCATAAATCCTCTATGCGGGTCTTGATGAAATCAATGGTGATTATACATCCACCCTTTCCCACTGGGTTAGGGGTATTTATATCTCATTTTCCACCCCTAGATTCATAAAATCCATAAATGTATTCATTGGATCCTCAACAATAGAAACAGTCATTGCTAATTGTTGCCCAGAATAACCCCTATCCCACATGGTTGGGGGAATTTTCATCATTATCACGACCAGAGAGAATTTTTCTTCTCCGAGTTGGGAGGTAAATATCAATGGTAGGAATCCCATCTATTTCTCTCTTCATAAGAAAATCCCCTATTAATCAAGTACTATACAAAAAACATGTCCATAAACTCATTCAAAGTCACCATTCATATAAAAAGAAGGGATAAACACATGATGAAGTTGAATAAACCCCACTAGGTTCATAATCCAAAACAACCCAATATGGATAGGGGTTCGAAAAACGACCTTGATGAGGGTGGTGTAGAATTGGCATATTATGTTGATTGAAATGGAACAACCACCGTTGACCTATATGCCTTTTTAAATTTCATCACTATCAACAAGAATGATATTTTGGATCAAGACGCAAATGCATAGGGCTGTAACATGGAAACCTCCCCGTAAAGGTGGGTGATATGGATGAACCAACTAAGGAATACACACCTGGATCAAAAGAATGATACAAAATATAGAAACTATGAATATCATGTTTACACATCTCTGATAGAACATTAGCATAGGGATATGGAAAGGGAAAGTTGTGGTTACTTCCCAATCAGCACACCAAGGAATCAATGTTCCTTACATAGAGGAACAGTGGTCACAATACGAGACAGAGATATAAACTCTCACATAATTCGACAAGGAGAAACTTAGGGGAAATATTCTCATTGGGTGTCATATTAAATTAGAGATGAATATTATCCCTCCCATGAACGATCCACCAGAAAAATCAGTATCTAAGTGTTACAATGGTTTTGAATCCAGGTATTTGGTCTATTTAAATGAGTAAGTCAAAAATGATCATAAATTCCGTTTGTTGTGGAGACCGCCCCCCTTCACCAAAGAAATAATTTTGTGTTAGGAAGAATCAAGGATCAATAGGAGATAAATGTGAGGCTACGTTATCGACCTCGCCTGCTTCCTATAAATGGTAGGTGGAACAAACAATAGTACCCTTAGAGTTACTAAACATCATCATGTCCCTAGATACTCGAATGGAAGCCACTGATGGCCGAATTGAACCTGTGAAGCCTGAGAAGAATCTATATCCTGATTGGGTGGAAGATACATTGACTCCTCCCAATTTCTAAAATCCTAACTTTTCTAACGTTAATTGTGTAGGAGACCCTAAACAAAATCACACACACTATGTATCCGAATGTGGGCTGATCATGGGACCTATATATCATCAGGATGCAACAAAGCTGATGCATTTTGTACATAACATGAAGATCTAGCTTTTTCTGGTATAGAAGTCTACCAGTAAGATATATTTCAGGATGTAAATTCATTCATCATTAGTTCCTTTATCAGTTCATCTCTATTCTGAGGAAAACAACAATCTTCGACCATAGAAACAACAAGCAACACAAAATGAGAAGGTGTATGATTTAATATCAAGGAGGAAATAATTAATCTATTAACTCAGCATCCCTCTCATAGGAATAACTTCTAGAAATATATACTGAAAATATATGAGATGTGTTCCAAACACATATGATCCTAATAAATTATCTTTATGGCTTCCATGAGTTTACATAAATGACATAATGTCTTGAGGATTCCATTCAGTGATTCATAAGCAAAACATGACTGATACCCTCAACATAGAGAAAAAGGATAGGCAAAGAAGAAGTTGTAGATTTCACTATAAATCCAGAAACAATGTCCATCCAAGAACCTTGGTAGGTCTAAAACCACCAAGTACCTCCTATTGAGTAGTGGAAACCTCAAAAATCACCCTCAACCAGAAGTATAGAGAAATAACGATCACATAATATTTAAATAATATATAAATAAATCATACTTCTTCTAGAATGAAAAAGTAATCAATTATATCTTTTAAACCATGTAAAATAACCTACTAAAGATACCACATCCTAGGAAGCTCGACAAGGACAATCTCACCAATCATCATGGATGCCACCCTTTCCATAGAAGGTTATGTCATGACATCCAAGATGAATTAATCTTTAAAGACATCCTTACAGTCATGGTCACTTCATGATTGGTGATGTAATATAACTCCTCACAAAAGTTTTCCTGCAAAACTATTTCCCATTCAAAATATAAGGGAGACTTGAAAAAAGTATCATCCGGGAATGAGCAGAAGTTCAACAAATGGAAGACTGAAAAAACATTTGATTGGACCCATTTCAACATGAGAGAATATCTTCACAAACCCAAAATAGCTCCACCACCCATGGAGGTAACATCGGACATGCCTTCAAAAAGTAGGCATGACCACCATATGTTGGAAGAATCAAGAGAGGAGGAGGCATATTATCTTATAATGAAATATCTAATTATTAAAAATTTCTTCACTGTAACATCCAATGTATGGGCACTACCCTACCAAATGGAATCCACATTATATGAAGATATCATATTTGGGTTTTTCAACGTAAAAAAATTGGAAAAACCCTTCTATGATGATTAATATGCCTCAGAATATGTTTTTTCCACATATAACAACGTAACAAGATTCCGTATTTGAAAAAAACAATGATGTATGGGAAAAAAGGTGTGGTCAGACCCAATATTTTGTTTACATCATCATAGAGGAAATTTTTGTAGCTGAGACATGTGGTAAAGCACTCTAGCAAGCCCAAAAAAGACATGACAGAATCCTAGAACCCTCCAGTGGCTGTCAGCACCCAATTTTATTTCATGAACACCTAGAGGGGGTTCTATTATCCAATCATCCTTAGAAATGGGGTTGGTGGGAAAATACCACTCCCCTATAAGTAGATGATCCCATAACCTCTGCCCAAGCAGCATGCCCATCCTCCTGAAATGTCTTTCCACATAAGACAAATGTTAAGGAGAAACCCCACCACGAGATGTACTAACCACTAGCACAAAAGTACAACATTCCATAATAGTTGGATATTTTCTCCACCAAGATCTGAATCATGGATGTTATCTATATCTCCAAATAACTTAGAGATACACTCATTGAAGACCTACAGTGACCACATGAGTTTGAGATAAAATTAGCTAAAATCTAGGTTTATCGAGTGGAGACCATTCCATTGAAATGTCATGTATCCCTATCATTAACTGAATAGGATTAGGAAGATGTCACCTAAGGGAAAATCACGCCCTTATATGTTTTAGTTTGAATCAATAATTTCATCATCCATGTGGAACTGACTGGTAATGGTTCTGGGATCAACCTCATCTCGGTTCGAACCCTTCAACGTTTTGGATATAGTGAAGGGGATTTGTCTCCCCCAAAGCTGACCATTAAAGGGTATGATAAGAATGAATAAAGTACTATTGGGAAGATCAAACTCAAATCTTAGTTTGGTTATCTCACATATGATGTTTATTTTATGGTTATCCAGCAATAAACCACATACAATGTCATTGTTGGAAGGCCCTGGCTCCATAGCCCCTTGGTGGTACCTTCAACATTTGATCAGTGTCTAAAATTCCCCATCAATGGAAAGGTCGACATACTATAGGGTGATAGTTCTCCATTTGATACATTAAGATCCAAATATTATGAAGTATATTTCTATAAAAGGGGAGTAATAAAACTAATGGTGGAAGATGATATGTAGGTTGACGCCACCAATGTATTGGGGACCTCCCCTATGAATCCCTGGAGTATCTCAACAGTGACTTTGTGCCCCCCATAAATCTGGTTGAGGTAATAGATTTCTTCCTAGAGGTGAAATCCCCTTCTATTACTAGGGATATTGTAGAAAACAATCATATTTGGCATCTCTCAATAATGACTCAAGAAATATGTGGTGATAATATATTCTCTCATGGCCTCTCTCACCGAGATAGTGAATGGGAAGCCCTCAGATCTGCAACATCATCTAAAAGCATCTCCACATATACAGATGTGAAAGGAGATGAGTATGATATTAGAAAAACCTCTCCCACAGTCGAGGAAGATGTATGCATGACCATCTATGAGTGCAGGAAGTTAAATATTCAAATAGAGGAAGACATGTTGCCTATACTGAATAGTTCCACCACACCCCTCGAGGGGAAAGAGATTTTCATTTCTTTTATAAAGAAACACCGATATATTTTCACTTGGAACTATACAGAAATGCATGTAATGAATCTGTACATGGTTATTCACCATCTCAGCTAACATGAAGAAAATCGAGGCTTCAAGAAGGAATCCATGGGGTTGCACCCCTCTCATGAAACCAATGTAGATGTGTAATTTTTCATGTTTATGAAATCCAATTTTTCCTGAGCAGTGAAATACCCAAGATGGATTTCAAAAATCATCAATATTAAGAAAAATATTTGGTAGATTAGGGTATGCATCAATTTCAAAGACCTTAATATGCACTTCCCAACGGATGATTTCCCAATTCTAATCATTGAAATCCTAATTGATGTAACTGCTATATTTTAATCCCTTTAATTAATGTATGAGTATTCAGGGTACAATCAGATAAAGATGAACCCTAAAGATGAAGAAGCCACTTCCTTCAAAGTGCCTCAGGGGATATTTTTCAATTTGTTTTTTTAAATTTTCTTATATAAATCCAGAAACACTTATTGATGTGCCATGCATCCCGCATTCAATCCATTTTTGGGAAGAATAGTCAAATTTTATGTCGATGACCTAGTGTGTAAATCCTAAAAGCAACGATATACCTTAGAAAACCTTAAAACATTCTTCAACAAGCAAAGAAAACATATCGTGAAGATGAATCCACCAAAAATCCCTTTCAGGGTGACATTAGGGATGTTCCCTTACATAATGGTATGCCACTATGGAATTGAGGTGGGCCCAGAGTAGACTAGTAATATTTTAGTAATGCCCCCCTAGAAATCTCAAATAATTGCGGGGGATCAAGGGGAACATCACCTAAATTTAGTGTTTCTTAGACAAAATGGAAAACAATTCTCTCCCCATAACTAGGCTAATGAATGAGTGAATCTATTATAATTGGGATGATGGTTTCCAATAATACTTTGAATGTCTCTATAATTATTTACTAAACCCACCGATCCTGATGCATCTGGTGGAAGGGAGGCCACTCATCTTTTATGTGGACTCCATGGAATTCAAACATCCTTGCATAGAAACATTCTGTAGGTAGAAACAATAGCCTTTACTACCTCAACTGAATGATGCTAGCTACTAAGAATTGATACACTAATGCTAAGAAGAACTTCATTTCGACCATCTTCATAGTGCGAAAGATGATCCATTACTTGAAACACCGTGAATTCCATTTGGTCTCTTTTATTGATCCTCTCAAGTACATCCTTGGTTGTCCAAAGTTGATTGGTTGTAGTTCTGATTGATGGTCATTCTATAGTAGTGCAAAATTTAGTTTGTATAATAACAATTGGTGAAATAGAAAGCCTCGAGAATTTCCTTGTAAAAAATACTTCCCCAGAGGATAAACTTGTGGACATTGAGATTCCATACAATGAGGTAGTCTCTTACCATGACACTCCACATACATGGGAGATATAGTTTGATGGTGGATACTGAAGACTTCTAGGAAAATGCATGGAAAACATGAGAGTCAATTAGGCCAGCATAGAGATTATGTTTCTCTTTCCAGACAAAGAAGGTTTCCCTACTCTTTCTCATTATAAGAGAGCTTCATGAATAACAAGAAAGAGTACCAAGCCCACATTGCTAGATTAGAACTATCCCTACCTTTTCAAATAGCCTACTTGAATTTCAAAGGGGATTCAGAACTAGTGATAATGTATTTCAATGGAGAATATTTCATAAAAAAAGAACTACCCCTCCCTAGATATGTGAGGGGATTGATGTTAGAGTTCCCTTTTAAGAAAACATAGCATCATGTTCCCCGATCTCAGAATTCCCCTGATGACCCCTTGGTCAATGTAGTCAATGTGTAACACCCCAATCTTCTAGGGTATGTTACTCTTTTAATAATTCAATAGCTTGCATTGTACACAACTTCAAGATTCTAACACACCGTGACCAATCAAACTAGTTGTTATGATAAATAATACCAACTTTTTGAAATTTTATAAATTTTGTTTTTCAAAATGGACATCATTTTGGAATTTTTAATATCAAAATTAGCTTAGGGTTAATTTTTGGTATTTTTCTGAAAACATTCAATTTTGAGGAATAGTGAAAAACACTGCATTATTGGTTAAAACCAACTTTTTATTTAAATAATTATTTAATTTATTTAAATTTATTTTAGGTAAAAATAGATACATAATACTTATATAATTTCAATTTAATTCATTGGAGTAATTTTATAATAAGTTTAGATATATAAAAAGTTTATTGATCTTTTTACCGTCTTTTACCCACCTCCTAGGAGCATTTCCAAATTTGCATAAAACATAATTTTACCGCTTCTGTGAGTTGAATTTTAAAAAACTGAGAGACATGGTTAATATTAGTGAGTAAAATTTGTTTCAAAAAGATGAAAATATTTTTTTGGTGAATAGTAACTTTTGACTTTTATTTACCACGGTTAAAAGTAAATAGGGTAATTAAGGATAAAAAATTGTATCATAATTACCCGAACACATGTCCTAATTATATTGGATAAATATAATTCGACCAAAAACAACCTTATGAATAAAATATGTCCCCCTTTGGCCCACTTTTATTAGATTAGGACATTTATTATTATTTTACATAAAGAAGAGTTAAAAGAGTTAAATTCAATGTTTAATAAATAAACCATTTTTAATATATGGTTACACACAATATATATTCGATTATAAATATTTATTAGAAATATAAAAAGTCTTCCTATATAATAGTATTTTATTTATAATTTTTAGACATTAAATAATTTAACTTATTTATGACACAATGATAATGCAATAATTACCTTATTAATGTAATATTAAAATAATTGATATTATAAATATCCAAATAAATGTAAATTGAGACATCTGATGAATTCAACTAATTTTAATGGTTAATATGACATGTTAGGTTTGGTCAATTAAATTTTATTCAAATTGATAATGTTTTAATGGCTTTCAAAAAAATCAAATACAAAATATTGTCGAAATTGATATAATTGAGTTTTTAAAATAAATACTATATAATTAATTGATATAATATTCATAAAAATCTAAGGTTCTGCCAAAATAATTTGATAAGGTTATATATATTAATTATTAACCACCTTTTGTTCTATTGGAAGTTTATTGTATGTTTATTAACCATATAATATAAAAATTCAAAGAGACATAGTAAATGTCAAACAATATAACTAAGAGTTAAATATAAAAGATATTATTAATATGGTGACCTAAACCTCTCTAAAACCTATTGTTTTAGAGGTTTTAGACCCATACCCACCTTGGCCTCTAAATAAATAATTTTGGAGACATTAGAAACCGAAAATGATTTTATTATAAAATAATATTTCAAGCTTTTCCTAAAGTGACCCTCACCTCTCTTATAAAAGGGAACTTCCCCTTCTCTCCAAATAAAACCTAAAAATCCATTTGTTTGGGCCAACCTCTACCCAAATATCCTCCTAGAATTACTCCCTTAATCTTAGAGGCCTTTCTTTGGTCAGAAAGCCAACCTAAGCAACCCTTTCGATCAAATCAAAAGGAATAACCCGAAGGAGAGGTAAATATTTCATCACATCTTTCAAGTTTTTTTCTTCTTCCACTTCCCATTTCATTGTTGTTTCCATAACAAAATAATAAATCCAGTACCTTCTAAATACTGTGATGGTATTATAAATATGGTACACCTATATTCATTATTATATCTATCCTATAAATGACAAAGTCACCATACATGCATACGTACGGCTTACCGTCTCCACGTCGTGGTGTAGTTTGTTATTCAAACACATCATTATTTGGATGGTTATAATAATGTATATACCTAATGTAAATAATAAATATAACATGTTAATTATTATTTATATATGATATACCATCCAATTAGATATGATTTCACCATCAACATAATGATATTGTCGCTCGTGCTTACGTATAGATTACCGTCTCCATGAACGGGATGAGATTCATTTCCCCATCACAACTAGTCAAGCATAATTTCCACTTCATGACTAAAAATAATGTTTATGACCATAATATCATTCTTTATATGAATAAAATACATCTTATACATAAAATATATGGCTTACGTAACCATGAATATAAAGTAAAATGAATCAGTTACCACCTGAAACGATGATACTACTAAAATATTATTAACAAAGAAATATTAGAGGATCATATTTGATATCATATTTATGTGTATAGTTATTTTATAATTTATTTACAATTATTTAACTATTCTACATGAGTTTAATGTACCCTCATCCCAGGAAAAGTACTAGGTAAGGGTTAAATTCACAATCTCTTTATTATCTGATGTTGTTTTTACATAAGAATCTACTGAGACCTCTTTATCATCCAAATCCATGTTTCTTAAAAATGTATTTCAAAAACTTTTTACTATTTACTAGACTATGGGTTAATGTCATTTATACCCTTATTTTAGTTTTTCCATATTTTTTTGAAAGGAATCAGTCTATCATTTTCCAAAAAAGTTACTTTATCACCTTTTCGAAAAAATTAAGGTCAGAATGTTTTTTAAAATTATACGGTGGGTGTGGCTATTTTCCACCATTATATCATCATCGATGCTTCCCATACAAGCTTATAAGAATATTTTCAAAATAAATTTTTTCTTTTATAATTATGTGACTTTAAAATGATTTCATAATAGAAAGAGGTATTTATTTCAAATAGTTTTCATTTCTTCTATGTCAACATCCTTTGATGGATTTTAAACTTATTTGAAGTTGATTTGTTATGACACAAATCTTCCATATTTTATTGAAGGTTTTGTGATATGTTTGACTATGGAAGTTTTATTTTTAAACCATTCATGGTTTATGGATAAAGTATTCACATTTCGTATGCAAGTTTTAATATGAATTTTATGCTATGTTTAAACCTTTTCATATGAGGAATGCATTGGACTTTTTAAGTGACGGGTGTAGCCCGCTATAGCTCCTCAATGCATTGGTAGGTCTCATGAGACAAACTAGTGTCTTGGCACAAGGCCTTGAAAAAATCTTATTTTTAGTCTTGGAATAAGGCCTTCACTATGTGGTTATGAAGTCTAGCATTCTACATACCATCATTATAAAAGTGGCTATTGATATTGCATGTGATTATTCGACTAGAAGAATATCCATGTGAATAGTTAAATGGAATTATTTGATTTTATCTTTGCCATATTATGCTGAACTTTAAGTTTAAAAGTCTTTTGTTTTAGTCTTATAAATTTCCTTAAATGTTTATGCTTATTTATGAATGTTTCTGCTATATTGTTATCCTTACTGAGCATCTGAGCTCACCCCTTTCTATGTTTTATTTTTCCCAGGATGTGAAAAAGTATATTTTTACTTGACCTGTAGGGATAAGATAGGATATTAGTGTGTTAAAAAGGGGGAAAAGTGTTGTTGATGTTTTTATTTCATGATATAATGTAAAACTTATTAATGTATCTAGTACTTACAAGGATAATAAACTGATCGGTCTTTCGAGACATGATTCTTTGTATCATGCCAATGTCATGTAATAATGAACCGACTCTAGGTAACTTGGGTCGGAGAATTACACAATGTACTTGACAAACTTTATAAGGAGGAAGCGATATTTTATATCACACATTGAATAATGGTATTTTTAATCATTTTCTATGATATTTATAAAATCAATCAGGTCAATACTACCACAGATCATGATGAACTGACATCCACCCCTAGATAGATGGAGCCTGAAATCAGTAATCATTAAAAGGTGACTCTCCAAAAATATATATCCAGAAGGGAACATAATAGGAGTCATGCAACAAAATTACTGTAAAAGTGGTCCAAATGATAAGAAAGTACTCTTCAAGAGAGGATTTGATGTAGTACTAATCAGATGCATAACATAAGGAGATATTCTCACGGTCATGGTATATGTCCATGTAGGCTCCTCTAGTGCTCATAAATATATAACTTGGCTCTCCCATCAAATCAATACATTGCTACATATAGTTATATATTCTTAGCCATTTATTGTTGGGGAATGGATATTGTGGGACCATATCCCCCAGACAAGGCTCAGTAGCTTAAGTACAACTTTACTAATATAGAATTATTTTCCAAATGGGATAAGAAAATACCCCTCAAAAAGTCCAGATAAAGAACATGAACAATTTCATGAAGTCCTGTATCATCCCCAAGTTCTAATTCCCTCACAGAATATTGATAGACAATGAAACCAAGTTCTATTTTTTAGATTTGAATAAACTGTACCAAGAGTACAATATCGAGTCCAATCACTCATATCTATACTAGGATGTGGAAAATAACTTAGATGGTGATCAATCAAAAATGTGGCCATAAGAATTAGAGTTTCTTGATGAGATAAGGTTATGTACATTTTACAACCTTGAATTCCATCAGAATCAGATGATATGGGCCTTTAATAAATAGGTTAGCCTCTATTCATCCCTCTAAGGAGAGCTGGAGTTGGCTCTTAGAACCAGAATGATACCAGGAAAGAAGCTTAGAAATCTTGAACCCAAATGGGAGGAACAAAACATTATACATATGATCTATCATAATGTAGGCTACTCATTGGACACAATAGATGGGGATCATGTCACCCCCACCAAATGTGACATTTCTCAAGAAATAATTCGCATAGATACCATCGAGAACATCTCATCCTGGTAAGATTAAGTTAAAATGTACAAGCTCGTCCTGACTACATGATGTTTAAACTGTATGGATAAGTCCTGACAGTAAGAAGATAAACTGCAAAGTATCTAAGGTCCCGAGAACAAGATGTTAAACCGCAAGGAATTCTCTCCTTGATCACATGAAGATAAATTTAATGGAATCATCCTAAAGTGAAGAAATTAATCCTCATTGAATCTCTCATTCCTACCACAGGATGCTGAAAATCTTGGAAAATTTCTTTACCACACGATGTAACACTTTATGGATCCACAACATCCGTCTTCATTTACATTGGGCAATCCATGCCCTCTCTACATGAATGTAAACTATGTCGGTTGTTCAGAACTATGTGTGGTCTGATTCCTGCCATCATAGGATATATACTGACTCTAAAACATCTAGTATTTGGTCCATATGCAATATTACTTTTATTTCATGTTGGATGATCCATTTTCATCTGCAATATGTTAAATTTCGTGAAAGAAATTGCAAAAGTTTCAAAGAACAATGTATGTCTTGATTCTCATTTTCAATGTTATATAAAGTGACACATCAGTACTATATCTTGGTCCATCCACGACATGATTCAAAATACCCAGAACATATCCTTAATTTACTATGTATGATAAGAGAAATACTTTTTTTCCTTGTTTCCCACACTAATCATAGATCATGTGGGATTAGGAATTTCAGTGAGGGTTTCCACTTCAAAATCATGGAAAATCCTCACATAGAAGCATCATCATGGTCCTGAATGAAATACATTAAAAGGAGTTCCATGAGTCCCTCCCACCTAAGGCTAAACTGCACAGCTAATTTACTTTGCATGACATAAAACTGCACATTCATGTGGACCTCACCCAATAGGATGACTATTATTGGTGTTGGTATCCTACCATACATTCATTCAAGAACTATATGTGGCTTGATTACTATCACCACATGATACGTAGTGATTCCCAGATCTTTAATCCTCTGTCCATTTGAAAAAAATATAAAATCCCCCTCTATGCGTATAGGTGAGACTTGCATAGGAATCTTCTACTTCATGTTCTATGTGTGTATTTATTCTTATCATTATAGGATATGCAGTGATTCCAAAATTTCCTTCCTTGTGTTCATCCATAATACCCATTTTCATGTTGGGAATCCAACATCATTTCCATATTATGTAAAAATGAAAGTTCTCTCAAGAAATATGTGTTTCATGATTCCAATCATCCCAGGATAGGTTGTGATGCCTGGATCTCCATTACTAGGCCCAACTACAACAATCAACATAATCAATTCCCACCTTTATGTATAGTTCAGACCTACGTAGAGAGTTTCCTATTCAATAACAACATGTATCTTACTTTCTGTCATTAAAATATATATTTTCATGCATCGATCTCCAATCATGGGATTAACCACAAAAACCAACCAGAATAAATGAACCCTAAATTCATAAGGGATGATCCATACAAGGACAATTTTCCTATGTAAGAGTTGATTCTACATATGGATTTCTTAGACATGTAATAAATCTTGCATTATTTTTCACATCAGCTCCAACATCCTTTATTCATGATGTTAAACTGAAAGGAAAACATCCTGGTCACATGACATTAAAACCGCAGAACAAAAACATCCTTACCTCATGAAGTTAAACTGTAAGACAATTATCCTAGTCTCTTGACATTAAAACTACACAACAGTAACATCCTTACATCAAGATATTAAACTGAAAGGAAAATTCCCTTAATTCATGACTTTAAACTACATGAAGACAAATACATCCCTACTAAATGACATTAAACAATGAAGATCATCATCTATAACCACCCTTTTCTCAATTTACCATAAGATCCATACTCCGATCGTCCAAAGTATGGGCTTCTTCCACCACCATTGAAATCACCTTAACCCATATATTATAATTTGTGTATAATGTTCCTCATGTTTCCAAAAATATTCCATATCCTGTGAAAGAGATACCTAACTTCATGAAACCCCTTTTTTTGTCTTTGAATGTATTCCTTTGACTCCAACACATGCGCGAATGCTTTTTAACCAAAAGAATCACTCAGAAAAATGAGATTTCATATCATTGTGAGCCCTGACATCACCACGGTGGATCTCAGCACTGCTGTGAGTTTTGGGCCCTACCTGATATGATTTTCCAACAATGATACTCAAGAAGTGAGAACCTCGATCCATTATTTAAAAAAATTTCATACACCACTCATAAGGATGTTGGAATGCTCATGACCCTTGGTATCCAAATTAGGATCCTATGTTTCACAATTCATATTAGGTCAATGAATGTAACAATCTTAAACTTTATGAAGTTTGGTCGAAGATATACGACCATAAACACTAGCCTATTATAGTCCAAATTTAAATACATTAAACAGTTATCAATTGAGACACAAAACCGGTCAGGATGAAAACCCTCAATGGGAGGCCTGCGAAAAAGTAATGTCTTCACTCGCTAAACTCTACAGAGTTTATTAAAAAATATGGACATAGATAAACAGGGAAAAAATATCATATGGATTACACTATAGCACTGGTAAAATCAAAGCTATTATCACTAGACCCCTTGGTTCAGGAAAAAGTTAAAGTAATGATTTTTTACATCTCTTTGCCGTAAGAATGTGTTCTCTAGACAGTAACACAAATTTTACGTTGATCAAAACCATCTTGGATATTACTATTTCTACAAATCACACTTCATTATTTGAGTGCCTCAGGTCACCAAAATCTTCCATGGCCCTTCGAAAAGATACTTGAATTCAAGGGTCCCTTTTATTTAATATGCATGTATGCTTTTGTCTTTGGAATAGGAACCAATGGTCATCATCCAAATGCGACACTCTTTAAAATGGGAGTTCTGATCCTTGCATTCCCTAACTTCACTATAGAAAAATCCAACACCTCGGTGTTTTTTGGGTAATTCCCTATGTGATTTTCCAATATAATCCTCATTAATCAATCACTTTTCATTATGATTTACAATCACCATACAAAACTATCTATGTGGATTCAGTAACCTTGATGTTACATCACCGTATATTGTAACCTTTCTCAAAGATAGAATGGGACACATCATTATTGATCCTTTCAAGGACCACACCTTGTGATTCAAAACCATGGGGAATAGGGCTCTAGTTTTACAATTAAGAGATAGACTACCCTAGGGTTCCATAACCCTTCATAGATTTCATTCCTCCCATATCTAACAATATAATTTGGATATTTGAGCCTTCGTAAGTATTTCATGGCCCTAAAAAAGGAGTGAACATCATCTTTACTTGTCCTTGTTATCAACACCAAAGGGATTTTACCTACCAACTAAAGGAATCCCCTCCTTTATAGAAAGAAGCTTCAATCCATGTGAGCCCTAGAAATGCCACGGAGGAACCTAGAATCGTTGGGTGTTATGGTTCATCCCTCGTATGTCTCCTATACCCTATGTTTACAGATTCAAACTTTTGAGTTATGACATATATCTCCCATACCAAAACTATCAAAAACGACCTAGAATAACCATTATTTCTCTGTTGATTGACATTACCCTATAAACCTTCCATGACACTTGGAAAAGCGTAGAGACACCTCTATTTGGCAATGCTACCAACACATAAGGACTTTGACCTACCTACTATAGGCACCACCTCCTAACAAGAAATGAGCTCTAATTCTCATGGGCCTAAACAACACCACAAAATAGCTCAAAATCTTAGTATAGTTTTGGTTATTTCTAGCATGTATGCACCATATTCCATGACCATCAATCAGTTCTGAGATAAAAGACCATAAACTAGAGCGATAGAAGGTATGAGCTAAAAGACCGTAAACTAAAGAGAAAGAAGGCCCTAACTAAAATACCATAAACTAAATCATTAGAAGGTTTGAGATAAAATCCCTTAAATTAATTGAAAGAAGGTATAAGTTAAAATACCCTAAACTAAGGTGATAAAAATTATGAGCTAAAAGACACTAAACAAAAGTGATAGAAGGTCTGAGCTAAAAGACCCTAAACTAAAGTGATTGAAGGATCAAGCTAAAAGACCATAAACTAAATCCATGGATGTTCTGAGATAAAAGACCATAAAATAAAGCAATAGAATTTATTATCTAAAAGACCCTAAAATAAATTGACAGAGGGTATGAGCCAAAAGACCTGAGAATATTGTGATAGAAGGTCTGAGCTAAAAGTCCCTAAAATATAACGATAAAAGGTTCGAGCTAAAATACCCTAAACAATAGTATTATAAAGTCCGATCTAAATGACCCTAAAATAAGATCACAATACAAATTTAGCCTTCAATAATTAAATATCATGAAAGTCACAATATATGGTCTTAAGAGAAATCAAGATATTCTCCCCAAACCTACCGGTTTTGAAAAAATAAAGGGAACTCACCCTCTAAGACATATATTCT
Organism: Viscum album; assembly: GCA_963277665.1. Classification (NCBI taxonomy): domain Eukaryota; kingdom Viridiplantae; phylum Streptophyta; class Magnoliopsida; order Santalales; family Viscaceae; genus Viscum; species Viscum album. Next base: position 1,941,662,198 of record OY728119.1, on the reverse strand, counting down.
ACCCAATTATCATTATGTGAATCAGTACATATCAATAGAGATGTTGAAGATATATTAGTGAGGAATCTCATGTTGGTGGGAATTCATGAGTGATTCCTATGAAAAATATTTTATGATTTTAAAATTCTAGTTTAGGAATTCAGGTTTACTTGATACTATGCAAAGGATGGGTATTATTGTAGATTAATATAACCTCAGATCAATGGAAATTCATGAACCTCATGAATGGAAGGAAAATGTATAACAACATGTAATGTTTATCAGATCTACTCATTGATTCAATGAAAAGATGTTGGATCTGCACAATTCAAAGCCTCCCTAATGATGCAATGAAATTAAAATACACAGAAGCAATCCAACTACCATAAGATTTGATCTAGCGAGCTGTCGAAATCAATTAAGATTTGATGGAATGTGTCAATAGAGAACTAAAATATCATCCCTCCTTATTCTTATATATCTACCCTTTGTATCAATATCCTAGATAGTTGAGAAGCTGGTGAATTAACCACTCTCTGCACCCCTGATTATAGGGAATTTCATGGAATATGAAACATTCACCGAAAGGCCAAGGTTCTACAGAGACAATGATTAGAGACAACAACAATGCCATAGGTGGTCATTTAATTTCCTCATAACTGAGACCTTATCCCCAAAGATGTATCTCATAAGGGGGTAATTTTTTTGATTTCCCCCAAAAGGGTACCAATAAATTTACAAAGGAGGAAGTAACTAAATATGGATATTATCTTTTCTACAATACAAAGGAAGAATTTGGTATCCAAAATCTCATGTATATGTAAGACTCTAAGAGACAAGTGATTGTGTGACCATCATAATTTCTTTCGAAGGATCCATGCGCAATTCATAACCTATAGAAGATCCCATGTAGCCCCTTTTGGCATGAACTTATTCTCTTGAGAAGGAACCAATGATAATAAATAATCACATGGTGGTAGCTAATAAATAAACCCCATATCATGTGTATTTTTAACTAGTATACACCTAACAAACCATCCAAAGATCCTTCAAAAATTGGTTGAAAATTTCCAAACAGTGGGAGCCTCTTTTAGTCGTAAAACATGAACAAAACAACACTAATGGGGAGAATGATTTTTCCTTAGCATCATTCTAGAAATATCACGATATACACAAAATTTCTAAAATAAATAATTGAAATAAAAGGGGTGGAGGTAGGATCCTCTTGTAGTCATAAAAATCATGTGACATGCCCCTGGAGATCCACAAGACAACGCAGGCACCTAATGACATGTCTACCTCATCTTGCGCGAACCTGATGACATGTCATACTGGTCACATGAAGTGTCTCAGACATGTTCAAGAGACTTCACACTCTACATTTGGTTCCATAAGAAAAAATAGATGATATTTTACTTGAAATACTCGTGCATCTCCACATTACCTATTTGGTCACATGACCCATCACCAAGAGGTAGAGTGATTGTCTTTGACAACACTAATACATCCTCATGAGATCTCCAACCTATGTAAAACAAATAAATTTAATGAAAAAGGAGAAGTAAGGATCCTCTTGTGGTCATAAATAAAATTTTACATGCCTCTAGAAATCCATAGGATGCTACAAGTTCCTAATGACATGTTAACCTCATCTTGTGAAGGCCCCCTTATAGTCTATCCTTATCTCATGAACAGTTTCAGACAAATGACATGAGATCACAAGAAGGCCCTTTGACAGGCACCCTATTCTCACAAAGGCCCTTGGACATGTCGGCCTGACAATATGAATGTTCCTTGGCATGTACAAAAGATTATTAAAAGAACCGTTAATTTGAAATAATCCAATCAATGATGCATTGATGGTATGATTCTAAGGTTGTTTAAAATCATGATACAACCCTATAATGATTCATGGTAGGACCTCACGAAGGCGTGCGATGCTGAGGCACTCCGAAAATTCCATCATGGAATCGAGTGATATGTTCCACATAATGCGATGAAAATAGGCTGGAGAGCCCTATAAACCCCCCACCTCAGCCTCCATGAAGAGGTTGAGATTTTTGCATCTAGACTTATCAGCACGCCCAAGCACCAGAGTGGATTTTTCAATATCGCCGATCTCAGGAATAGAAAATCATTCAGTCAAGTAAGAGTCGAGATACCACTGGAGTGATCACGCATCATGAATGAAACAATTCATGTGATCACTCATTGATCAGGAAAAGGACCTCTAGAAGGACACATGAATAATATTCCACATGTATTTTAAATCACAAGAGACATAAAACAAGATAACACTAAATAAACCTAATATGCACGCAATAAAAGACTGTAAAAAAGACTTCATGATGTGATACTTATGGATAGAATATATATGACGATTCTCTTTTGTTTCACGTAAACAACCTAGGACACATGACATCACTAGGTCATGTATCTCTGATCTCATGATGCTCCTTTGGCATACTATTTGGATCATTTTATGTCCTTGGTACATGTAAAAATAATGTCATATAGTTCCCCTTGGAAATTCCACCCAAGTATTATAAAACCCTCTGGGCTTGCTATCTAGGCCTTGTGGTGTCCTTTAGATGTGTCACCGGACTCTTATGGTGGCACTGGTACCTATCACGTGAGTCTCATGGTAGCACTTGGACACATCATGAGGAACCCTCTCATATATTTCACATGGACTCTCCTAATTCCCTCTAATAGGGAAAGATAGCTCTCAAAATTACACCAGGGCTTGTCAGTAGGATCGTGTGACACCCTACAATTGTGTCGGCCAGCTCTTGCTATGATTTATAGGATCTAATGTCCTAGTCTGTTGATGTCCTCCAAACAATTTTTTCTTGATCATGCGACAACCAGATGTCATGAAATTCATGATATCTTACATTCCTTGGACAAGTCAACTGGACCATTTGATTTCCTTTTAACATGTCATGAACGAATTATATGAAGTTTCAAATTGGAAACGAAGGCCTAGAGAGTTGAAAAGTAACATATGTCAGGAATACATGTAGGCCGCGTCACATGGAATCCTCATACATAAGAACCTTATACATCCTTGGTGTGTATGCCTCGACCATCTGAACTATGATGACTCTTATTATTATTATAATAATGATATATAATATTCCTTCATAATTCACATGCTCTATGTTAGGAACCCAAAGGGAAAAGTTTGTTTGTAAGCGCCGACCACCGATATAATATGATATGTCAGGATCATATGGGAAACCTAAGTGTCCAAGACCTGACCTACTGAACTATGATGAATTTGATTCCTGGTATAATTAGGATATGTAGGATACCTTCCTAAGGCTCAGTCTAAATATCAAACATACAATACTCATCCCATTATGTAATTCATGCATCCATTATCTATGAGACTGGTCAATTTCCATCCCGTGTTTTTCATACCGATCATAACTCATGTGGGATATGGAAGTTTAAATATTCATATCATTTGATTTATTTTCACCTACAATGGAAGGGGAAACCTTAGCATGTAATCCCCAACCGGTGGGAAAATATGATATGTAACTCATATTAGGTAAACCCCACTGTGTAATCCCCAACATAAGTAACTATTATGACATAGATTCCTACCATAATTAGGATTTGTAGGATGCCTCTCGGTGGACCGAACTCTATATTAACCATCCAAAGGGAAATATTAATGTATAAGCCTTATTCAAATGAACTATGAGGACTTTGATTCCTTCTATAACTAGGATACGTAGGACACCTTCCTAAGGCCCGAACCCGAACTCAAATGGGCATCCACATCTATGTATGTCCTACCATGTATCTAACATTTCTATCATCAAGACCCAGTCATTCTTCTAGTCTGATCATCTTTCCTGACCCGCCAATGGACTGAGAATTGATGAACTATGGGGACTATAATTATTTACATAAACAAGATATATATTATGCCTTATCAAGGACCAAGGACTATATTAAACTTATAAATGGTTATCCTAGTACATAAATCCCGCATCCATATATACAGTGAGAAAAATTACTTATTGTCCCTTATTTCTCACATCAAGCATGAATCATGTTGGCCTAGGGAGTTATGATGGTTATCTCATTCACATCATGAATCTATACAAGCTAGGGAAATCTCTATATATAATCTCTAATGAGTGGAAGGATATAAAAAAACCCCATATAAGGATATTTACCTTGGAGAAAATCCCAAGGGCATGATCAAACTATGATAAATATGATTACTGATATAACCGGGATACATTAGATTTCTTCTCAAGAATTGAGATAAAATATCTGGTGCCTCAATGACAACACATATCCCCTACCATCATACCATTAAACTATAGATGTATAAATAACTATATGTTTTTTTATTCTTTCATTTATCAGGATATGTACGATTCCTCATAATGGATCAATCTCTTTCTTGGAATATTAAACTGCTTCCCTATGTAGCAGCAGATTTCAAGGCTCTTGGTTATATAGCTTCAACATATAAGAATCTATCATTCTCTAAGAAATTTATTAAGAACCTTAGATATATGCACATATGGATTCACTTAAGATACCCCCTTCTTCCTTTTGTAAAAGGAGTATTATCCTATGATCATTTTATAGATTAAATGGTCTAGTATCAGGATTAAGAAGAGATTTTTGAACATATATTAAATATCTAAGAGAGTCATGGAGTAGGAAAAATCCCCCCCTAAAAGGGTGTGATGAGCCTGAACTCCCATCCTCTCACCGAATGTGAGTCCCTAAGTGTCATTGTGTATGAAACCCCAATTGAAATCCTTCCTTTTGAATTATGTTCTATACCCGGTTGTGGATGAGGGATCCATTGGTAGTTTCTATTAAGAGCATCAATGGTCACCTGATATTAATGATTTTTAGGGAATGAACCCCAAAATATACACCATCAGGACAAACAAAATGAACATTGATGTCATCCATTTACCATAGATTCATTCCCATTGGGAATTTATGACCTTAATAACTTCCTTTATTTCTAATGTGTTTTGGGGATACAAAGCTATATGACTAGTTTAATTGATCAATGAGATTTTATATGATTATATAGATAATAATACATGAGATTGTGGTCATGTTTAAGAAAACCCTTGGAGAGGTGTGTGACACCATGAATTTATTATAAAATAGAAAAAGTATTTAAAGATTATAATTCATAGTTGTATATGAAAAAATCAAACAATTCTTTGAAAATGATTTAATAAGGATTGAATAATGAGACAGATGCATTGAAAGATGACAGGTTCATGAGATGATGATTCTATGGTGTGATATTTAAATGACTTAGAGGTAATGAAAAATGTGGTTATTATTAAATATTAAAATCACATGATAGATTAGATATGAAAATTTTCAAGATATAAGTTACAGAATTAGGATCATTGGGTTTTATGAGAATCTAATGGGATAAGCAGGTCAATGTGATAGCTAAGAAATCAGGAAGGTTCCTTAATATTAATGGGTTCAAAATTGATGAGTTTTAAAATTTCTTGGGGATTTTGTGTGTGGAATTCAGAGTATTAGAATATGAGAGTTATCTAAGGTTTATCTAGATGATATTTAGTAATATGAAATCAATTCATTTATGAAATTAAGAAATTTGTTCTATAGTGCAAAAAAATCCATATAACCTAGAGAGGGACTCATGGGATGGGTCTATAAGGATGTTACGAGTGGAGATCCTAAGTGTTAGTGTTCCAAAAAATATGGTTTTAGAGTAGGATCATGACCATGTATTTATAATATATTAATATCTATTATATAGAGCACATTATAGGTTTTCTAAACATACAATGATTATATGGAAGATTTTTTGTGAATGATGGGGTGATGTAATGACTGACTCAAAAGGGTGTGGTTTTGGATTTTCATCAGAACTCAGATTCCAGCAACAATGTAATGTTTATTAAATAACAATACCCATATATGGGACTTTTAAAATAATTATTGGGTAATGTAATTACATTTAGTAAAATATTGGTTTGAGTTTCTGGTTTTGGTTATTTTTTGGAATGATCAGGTATGAATTCTAATAAATAAACACGTTGGATAACTAATACTATGAAAGGCCGATTATTTTACACAAGTTTTAAAACAAATATAAATTAATGAGAATTTGTGAGTCATATTGAGTAATAGGAGTTAATTAGACTACATTGTTCATTAAATTAACTATGTTTCTGATGGGTTGAAGTATAAGGTGCCTGGTGTTTTGGTAGTTTTTCTAGTTTAAGTTCGGTATTATCATTAAAATAAAAAGAAAATATAGGTAATTGAATGGTTTTTCTAATTATGATGATATAGGTGATTTATATTATATTTATATGTACACTAGTTAGGGGAAATAATTTTCTTAGTGGGGAGGTTATAATATCGCACACTGATAGAGTCAATAGAGTTAAAGGTGATTTATCTTCTAATGAGAATAGAGAATATACCAATTTGAATTTTATATTTCATATTAGGAATTATTATATTAATATGAATTTTAAATTCATAAAGGATGTTTTTATGCTGGTAACTCAGGTGGAAGAAGCCTAGAGTGAGTTTCAGTGGTTTAAGAGTTAGATAATGCAGACTGATGTGTATAATGGTCCATTGGGTACCTTGTGAGGGTGCTGGGGTGCATTCTTTTTGAGTGGGTCTATTAGGTTGTTGGTTGTTTTCATTGGGTACCTTTTGGAGTATTAGGTGGTTGGGCTAGTGGATTTGGTACATGGTGATTCCAAAAACCTTTTTTTTAATGGGTGTACAAGGGAAATAATTTTTAAAACCCTTATCAGTGTTCCCTTGATTCACATGTCCAATGAAAGGGGTGAGACACCCATTATCCTTCTACCCCCCTTTAACCACATTTGATACTGGGTTACCAAAGGTGAATTATTCAATCATTAGGTTGATTTATACCCTCATTTTCTCTTATAACATCTTCCACCCATGTTTCCATTTATTTGGTGTGATTTAAATTAACAATTCAGTGGAGATTCTAATGAAGCAAGGTGGAATCATATTGGTTTAAGAGGGATTCCTTTGGATAATATTTGAGGAGGATGTTGGAGGATGATTAAAAAAATTTAAATTCAATTACATCTGTGGTAAGTTATTACCCAATATATTCCTTTATTTTTCCTAAATTATAATTTAATTTATTGCTGAATTGAAATCCATGATTAGGACTTCAGTTTACAGTGGTCATAAGAGTGTTCCTGATGCGATATACACCCCATTTCTCACCACCCATTGATTTATCTCTAGTTTATTAAAAATTTATTAATTATGAATTAATTTTTTAAATTAATTAAATGTTGATTATTATTAATTTTTAAGCCTCTTTGATGAGTTAGGGGATTGAGGTCAATAGTGGGGCATAGTGATGGTTTGGAAAAGGGTAGAGTGAGTGTTATTAAAGGAAAATATTTGGTTTGAGGTAGGTAGATCCAAATATTAATATATAATATATTATATATATAGTTTTTGGATAGTTAGTGTGGGTAAGTTGGAATGAGTTCCCATATTTTGGACCATGGGTTGTGTCCCTTATGTTAGGTGGGCTTAGTGACCTGTGTTAGACTCTTAACAGGCCCTTGAATGATGAATGGATTCTATAAAATCACTTACGGTGGTGCTGAATATGTGTTAGGGTTGGATTAGTTATGATTTTAATCTTGGGTAATTTTCAACCTCTATGTAGAGGCACTAATGATTTTGGATGGTCTCCCTCAATTTCAAATGATCACTTTGAGAATGTCCTTGGGGGATTCTAAGAGATGTTATGGGATTAACTTTATTTTATGTGGGAATGAGAAGCACTTAAGGATTACCTAATATTGAACCAAACTTGGTTATATTTTTATTTATTAATGTGTAATGGTTTTCATGATTGGGATAGTTCACTTACACATTATTTGTTTAGTATGTGGTATCTAATTTCCACGTTTCCTCGATGGGGTGGAGAAATGATTAGGGAGTAGAACCTTATCATGTTTCCTTGTACTTAATTTTTATAGTTCACCTTAATTGAATTACCAAGTTTACCTTGATAATATGACCCCCTTTTCAGTTATTCTAAGAGGGGAGATAGACCTTATTATGAGACCTTTTATTGAGGGGGAGTTCAATGAAAACATAATCCTTGTAAAGTGAGGATTTTTTAGAGATCTAAATACCTATCGAGGAAGGAAATGTGTGATGTAGGTGTTTTAGTTTTATACTATCTTGAGTGTGAGTATCCTAGTGAGTGTTTTGTCCTTTTTTAATCAAGTACTGGATTATGCAATGATCCATTTGTGTGTATAGTTTTTGATCAATCACTAATATTTTTTTGTACTAAGTTATCTATCACTTTTTCTATTGTTTCTTTGATTTATAGTTCTCCCCATTAATGTTTTTTATAAATAATTCACTTATGTTTTTTAATATAGATGTAATCATCTCAATTAAGTTTTTGTTGTGGTGGTGGATCATTAACCAGGAATTTTGATCCAGTGAAACATCATTCAAAGTGTTTTTTCAATAATAGTGATATATCATTCACCCAGTGATACATCATTTCTGAAAATTTATGATCATGTTTTGATAAGTCCTTCACCTAAGAATACATCATTTATAGTGATGTTTTTTGGGGGGGATACTCTATTCACTTGGTGATTCCTCATTCACCAATATTATTCTTAGAAGATTCCTGATTTACCCTAGTCTTTACATGGTGATAAATCATTCAAAGACTGATACATCATTTTCCATGACATTGTATTCTGGGTGTATCTCATTACACTAATGATACCTCATTCACCAATATTATTATTCCAAGATGCATCAATATACTTAGTCATTATATGGTGATTCTTTTCTCACATAGATATACATCATTCATCCATTTATTTCAAATGTGGTGATGCATCATTCACATAGTGATAAATCATTCAATGTTTCTTTTATAATGGTGGTAAATCATTCATCATATGATGACCCATTCCCCATGATGAATTGGTTGTACATATCCACCTTATTTAAAGAGTATAGTGATATATTGTTCTCCTAGTCTAGTGAGTTGGTGACACATCATTCAGACTTGATAATTTTATAGGTACACATTGGTTACTTAAATATTTATGTTAGTTATGATGGATCATTATCCCTTATGATTGTTTAGACTATGTGATAGTCATGTAAGTATAGTAACGACGGAAGTAGTTAGGAGTTTACCATCATAGTAATTTATCAAGTACCCCTAAGTGAAATGGGTGCATGTATATGAGGTTTACCTTCCCATTATGTAAATTTATGAACATATATATTGGTTATCATTAAATACATTATTATTGATGGACTGCAGAGGTTTATTCTCACACCCTACACAAACACTTTTGTGTGTGTGCGGAACATATGGTAGACATGAATGTTGGGAAATTATTGGGGTATGTAAATCCAGAGCTAAATGTCTTTGAGGATCACATTATTCATGTAGATACTCTTAATACATGGGTGGAGGATGGTTGTAATCATCATTTTCTCCAATAAATTTTCTTTTCATGAGAGATGAAAAGGAATGTTATACAAGATTACCACAACTAACATATTAAATTATATCATTGTGATTCAAAGATGCATTATTGTTTAAATGAGAAACATTCGTTGTTGGGAATGAAGAATTCAGTGGAATGTTTTGTGTATATATTCATTTTTTTCTCAACAGGTAAAATCTTAGCGTCCAGAAATAGTCTATTAATGATGTTGGATATTCCTAAGTTGAAGCGGTAGTTCATATTAATTCAATTTATTATGGTCTTACAAAAAAATTTTGGAGTATATTATGTTTTTAAAGATGTTATGGATTTATTTTTTTTTAACTTTTTTCATTTCATTGTGATTATAGAGTCAAGTGAAATTAATGAACTTACAGGGATTCTCATGGAATATATTGAGAGGATTTATAGAATTCTAGGAAATATATATTTTTATTGATATCTTTATATATATTCAAAAGTATAGAATTAATTGTATTTTACTTTTATTTATTTGTTTTATGTTATCAAAATATTTCATCCTCAAGGGTATGAACAAACTAAGTGGATGGTCTAGACATTAGAGGATATATTATATGCATGTGTTCTACATTTTGAAGGTTTATAGATTAATAATTTTCCTTTGGTTTAGTTTTCATATAATAATATATATCATTCATCCATTATTTTGAATCCATTTGAGGAAATGTTAAAATGTATAAATATATCACCATTTTGTTGGACTAAGATTGGGGAGTTGATTACTATCTAGATAGACTAGGTACATAATATAACGAAGAAGGTGCAGTTGATTTGATATTGAATGAAATATATATAGTATTATTAGAAATATTATTTATACTAGTGAATTAGACACTTAGAGTTCATGGATAATGATATTTGTTTTAAAATATATCTCCTCATCATGGGAATTAGGGTTTGATATACGTAATAATATTTCTCTTTGTCATGTTGACCTTTTAAAGTTGATATAGAGGGTTGGTGAAGTGTAACATAACATAGATCTTCAACACTAGATGTAAAGAGTTCATGATGTCTTCCTCATATCAAATATCTAAAGCTATCTTGATAGTAAATCCCATTTCATTCATTTTGGTGACATGGATATTAATTTTCATGTGACTTTCGATGTGTGATTAGTGAAAACATAGGACCGATGTAAAATATAAAATTAATGATCATGTAATACCTTTAGTTCATGATTTATAGAGTTAATGTGGTTTGAAAGACTATATGTGGGAGAGAATGTTTTATATAGTTTTTCAACACATGAAGTTGTTTTGAACCTTGGTTATTTGAGTAAAATTTGGAATTTATATTGTGTTGAAGTAATTGATGATATTTCCTTTATTAACTTCATAGATTTTATTTTTTATGCCTTTTTTATATAGAGATTCATGTTTGGGAGGTATCATTTATGGTGGTGAGTTTTTATGTTTATCATTTTTTATTGATTAATAGAGATAGGAATAATTTGGGAGGAATATAATGTGAAGGACTATAATTTCAATTTTTCATTCTCTATGTATTTAAGAAGATTTAGGAAAAGGAGGAAGTTGTGGAGTGATATTTCAAGAAAATTTCTATCTGATATTAAAATCATTCCCTAATGGGTTATATTATTATGTGATTTATTCTAGGGGTGGATATTTTTTCTTAATTATTGGATATGAAGAACATTTTCTCTAACACATCGTGTTTTTTATGGACCTTTGTTTGAATGAATTAAATTTTAATTTATGTCTTGAGATACAATAAGTAAAACAATCATTTCACATAGAACTAACTCAAAATATGATACATGATTCCAAATCAGTGTATGTTACAAGGAACATTGACTTGGTGTACGTTACAAGAAACACATACATGGAATACGATATACGCAACACTGATGTTTCCAGGAATCATCATTTGGTTGTAATAATTATTTAAATGAGATAATTATATCCTAGTCAATAAACATAATAATATGAATAGTAATAACTACATTTCAAACATTTTTTATACTTGTTTTATAAAATTAAAAAATATTGATATTGAAAGATACAGTTTTTGGTAAATTCCTTATATGTTTAAAAGTATCATTTTCTTGAATAAATTGCTTTTAATGTCCTTATGTGAAAAATAATAAAATAAATTTTAGACAGATTAAGATATTTAATTTGTTAAAATAAACTCTATTTTTTAATTTATAATTTAGAAATTATATTAGGGTTCATTTTTTAAATTTTTTTAAGAAACATATATTTTGGATGAATATTGAAAAATACCGGACATTAATTCAAAACTGATTTTTCATACAATTTATCAATAACATTAAATTATATTTTAAAATGGTATGAAATATCAATTAGATACTTATTATCAATTAATCCAATTTTGGTAATTGGAACCAATTTCACATTGAAATTGGATATACAAACTTAGCAATCTTTTGACCGTTTTTTACTTTAAAACCCCGCATTGTCGACCCGACTACTGAATTAATTTTAAATTAATTTTTGATACACTTGTGATTGGAATTTTAAAAAATAGATTCCATATTTGGAATTATAATAATTTACAATTTATAATAAGGTGAACTTAGTTTTTTACCAAAATGATTAGGGAATGTAATGAAAATTTATTACATCGATTAAGGTAAAATTAAGCTTAACTGAGGACTAAATCGTAAATTTAAGACCCAAAATGATATAAGAACTTGTAAAAAACTGATTTTATTTCCATATTTTTATAAAATAATCAATTGGATCGACTATGTACCCTTATTGGATCCACTTTGAACATGAAAAACATTGGTGCAATTCTCTATTAAAAAATTTACAAAATTGTCTCTCTTACTCCACTTTAAAAAGGGATCCTTTACTCCCAATTCCTCACACATCTAAATCCCCTTGGATAGAAAAAATTCTTATAATATAAGCTCAAAAATTCATGGAATTCCTTCTATAAGCCTCTCCCTGGGAAGAAAGCTATCCAAGTAAGCCTTTGGGCCCAAACCAAAAGGAGTTAGCTGCTTAAGAGGTTATGTATTCTCTCAAGTCATTTCTTTTATTTTCTTTTGTCACCCCTCCACATTATTTTTTACATGTATGTATAAAAAATAGTATCATAATAATACTAGGATTTTTTTATTCTAATTCTTTTACATAAACTTATACACACCTCCATCTAATTTCTAACGAACATATTGTTTACATGTACGATGAACTACCGCCTCACTAAACGATGATTGTTCAATTTTATTTATCACCTCTCATGACAGAAAATATGATGGAAACTATATTTATATATAATATATATTATATTTATTACGAATTTAATATAATTTAATCTTTTTACAACACATATCCTTTTAATTTCAATTTGGTGTTAATACGATAATTTCGTTTGAAGAATTGTTGACTATTGCCCCTCAAAGAGATGTGATTCATTCACACACTACATGAAACTTATTAGGGATGGGTTCAGTAAAATTGTATGATATGTATGATATAATAATTCTAATTGAATAATTATATATATATATATATATTTCATTAACCTTCTTTCTTTCATCACAACAAAAAAAAATGAAAATATTGTTCATGCGTAAGTATGACCTAACGTCACATTAATGGTGTATTCCATTTAATACTTCAATATTATATATATTATTATTACACATATATACTGGATATATATTATATTTATATTATGGATTAAATTATGGAATCATGATATAAGTATAAGGAGCAACAATATAACAAATTAAGATACATATGAAGAACAAAATGAATATTACCTGAAGTGACACATTAACATTGGATGTTAAACAAAAGGGTTATATAAGGTCATAGTAAAATCATATATGGTATTATATATAAGAATATAATTTTATAATATAGTAATAATAAAATTATATTTATTATACATGTGGTTTTAATGAGTATGACGAAAGTCAAGACACAAGGTAAGGGGATTTCATCTCACATTTTATTTTTGTTAGATACATGATATGTTCGCCAGTCTTTCTTTTTCTGTGGTTTATGTACTACCCTAGATTGTATTCTATGTATCATATAATTAAATTTATGGTTATTCATATATCCATTTCATGACCTTTATTTCATGGGGTTAATTTTTCAAAGATAAAAAATTAGTAAAATAGTTTTGTCTCAATTTTCATTCGTTGAGACTCAGGTTTTGATATGCACAAAAATTATCTTTTGAGGTGATGCACTTGTATTTTACATGTTATATCATGAATTTATTTTTTTCCAATATATTTTAATATTAGTTTAATTTTGGTTTCTTATATGGTTGGTATGTCCCATTATTTTTTTCAATATTTTTTATTTTTATGCCCCATTTGATGAAATATTTTCTTCTATATCGAAAGAATGCTCATTAGTTTTCATATCCTCTAGTTATTCAGGACATATTCATGTATAAATACAATTTTCCCACTCTTTGGTATTTATGATAATGTTTTTAGGTAATATATGACCATATCACTCTCTATTCGGAAATCTATTGTATTAAAAAACTATGCCTTCAAAAATGTTTTCAAAATATATTTGAAGCTAGTTTTAAAGGAAAAAGGGTTTTAAAAACGTTTTATAGTTTTCAATAATTCCTTTATATTTTATCAAATCAATTTTCCAAGAAAAATTATTTCAAAAATGTTTTATGTTTTAAAAAGAGTTTTCAATGCAGAATGGATACTTTCCTCAAGAAATGGTTTTAGATGATATTAAAAAATTATTTACCATATAAGTTAAAATCCATTAGTGTTACTCATTAATTTATGGGGAAATTATTCAGTGTTTCTATTCATATTATTTCTTTGAATAAATTATGTCTGGATTTAATGATGTTTATGAAAACTAAAGGACCCCAGAACCCCCTGATAGGGGAGGGGTGAATTATGGTGTTAACTTTTTATTTCTAAAGTTGTGGATCTTCTTCCCATTTTGGTAGGAACTTGTTAAATATGTCAAAAAAATGAATGCAGGAAGATGGAACAACACTTTTACTGGGTTCACCGCAAAAGGTCAATTTCTAAGGAGAATACGCCGACAGTGTTTCAGTCATACCATAGTCCACTAATCTTCACTAGTTTATGGATTACAAGTTTTGGTCACAAACACTCTACGTCAGGAACGCATCCTTTACAATGGTTTAGGGAATGCTCACCATATCCCTCTGATCACTTATGTCCACTCCCCCTAGCTCACTGCCTTGAGAGAAGTCAAAATCGGTTTACCGACTTGAAGTTCTCTTCAATAGATTTGCATTGAAGTCTTTGCCTCTGTTCAACACGAGACACTGCTTTCATATAAATCTTGAATTGATGCACTTTAAAGCTATGAACCACTGAACCAGATAATAAGAATCTTGTCATAAGTATAACACCACACTTGCACGCAATACCCCAACATGCACAAGAGATTTGGTAATTGTCATGAATGATGAATTTCACGTAACACCTACTTTCTGTGAAACCCCTATCTTTCGCGCAAATGCACCAAAGGGTTCACTTGGTCTTTTCAAACTAAAAGAACACCCTATGTGAAAGATTTACTCTCTCCAAATATTTTGCTTGCAAATATTTCGCGTTACTGAGCTACCGTATTTTCGATGGAAAATTATTAAGACCTCATTGGGGGTAGCTGCATATTCATAGGACCTTGGGGACCTTATGTGAAATACTTTGATGCATCTTCATCAGTGCACGTAAGTTTCACATTGAGTGCATAAAACCCCTTTTGACATCATATTGGGCGCGCAAACCCATTCATACAACATAATTTTCCATGCACACCATGACTTTTCCATTTTTGATGTTCTGATCCTAAAATATGTCTTACACGCAAGTTCCAAAAGCACCTTCAATCATGCGTCCAAAAACCAATCTTTTGTGCACAATTCAAATCTTTCACACACACTTTAAATTTTTCACGCACCTTCCTAGGCCAAAAATACCTTTCTCCATTTTCCAATTTTTAGCCTGAAATTTTGGAAAACACTGGAGAACGTCGCCACCTACAATACTGCTTTCAGATCCAACTGTATGACCCCTTTCCATGTAATTTCCCTAATATTCCATGAATAGAGTTGAAAATAACAATCCTAAACCATTATCAACCCAAAGTATATTGAAAAAAAATACAAACCGAACTTCTTATCCAGTAATGACTAACCATTGTTCCAACAATTTCCTCCTTTGGGTTTGTTAGAAATCTTTAGATAAAGTCGAAAGGGTACCATCCATTATTAAAACCTGATACGCAAGAATTTACTTAACCAACACTCTCTGTCTACATGAGCAATGCTCAGTGTAGAAAACAAGAGAGAAGACACGAATTGTGTTCTCATGTGTTTAAATGAAAGCTCTTGGAATGTTTTCTCCCTTCACCAATCTTTCCATCTTCAGCCATGATTCTCCCTATCTTCTCTCATCCAGAGACACCACATTTTATCCATTTCACCCCCATTGGCAATAAACCCAAATACAGAAAACCATCCATTGTAGAACTCGGAACATAATACCCCTAGATCGTATCTCCCACATAAACCTGAAACACTTCCACAAAAAAGATTAAAACATTTAAAACAACGGGGGAGAGGGGAATTTTGTAACCTCCTTATGCACTGGGAGGTGGATGAACACCGAAGTTCAACCGATGTTTCTCAAATAGAGATGCTGATAGTGGCTTGGTCAAGATATCATCCACTTTCTCATCAATGCCCACATGATCTATTATAATCACGCCTTTCTCAACTTTTTATTTGATAAAGTGATACCTAATTTCAGTATGTTTTGTATGGAAATGCTGAACCAGATTATTTGTAAGATCAATTTCACTCTTGTTATCACAGTAAATCACCATTGGTTGTTTCACCACATCACCAATATCTTTCATTTGTTGCTTTATTCATAGCTGTTGAGTGCATTCCTTTGTAGAGGAAATATACACAACTTCTATATTACTAAAATAAGTACATTCTTATTTCTTTCTCTACCAGAAATCACATTTCTTCCCAATATAGAATTCCCAAACATTGGTGGAATTTATGTCTACTACATATCCAGCCTAGTCAACATTAGAAAACACTGATAATTCACTGTCGGTTCTTGCAACAAAGCATAACCTGAATTTATGAGTACATTGAATGAACCTCATGATTATTTTTACTGCCTCCATATGTTCCTCCTTTGTATTACTCTGAAAGCAGGCTTCTAAGCATGTTGAAAAGATAGTTTCTGGTGGTTTTTCTGTCAGGTACAATAAGCTCCCAATGATCCTTCTGTACATTGTGTGATCTATAGAGTTCCTATCCTCATGCATTCCAATTTTGGTTCCAGTCGCAATCAGAGTTGACATTGGTTTTGAGTCATGCATATTAAATTTACTCAGTAGATCTATTGCATATTTTCCTATGAAATGAACATGCAATCCTTCACTTGAATCACCTATAGTCCTAAGAAATATGTGAGCTCCCTAATCATAGAAATTTCAAATTCCGATTTCTTGTGATTGGCAAATTCATCTACTGATTTATGCCTACTACAACCAAATATAATGCCATAAATGTAAACTAAAACCACGAACTGATATTTTGGAGGATTCTTCACATAGATATTGTGATTTACTCCTCCTCTTTTGAATTCTAGATTCTTGAGATAAGAATCCAGCTGGGAGTACCACACCTGTGGTGCTTGTTTCAAGCCATAGAGTTACTTCTTTAGTTTGCAAACATTTGTTTCATTAGTAACAAGAAGAAAACCCACTGGTTGTTCAATGTAGACTTCTTATTCGAGTACACCATTCAAGAATGTTGTCTTGACATCCATTTGATATAATTTATATCAAATTTGGAGTGCCATGGTAAGGAAAAGCCTGATTGACTCCAGTCTAGACACTAGTGTAAAGGTATCTTCATCATCAACACCTTCAATCCTTTAATATCCTTTACATACAAGTCATTCCTTGTTTCAAATAACACAAACATTCTCATGAAAATTTTTCTTGATGATCCATTTTGTACCAATAACATTGTGACCTTCAGGTCTGTTGACTAGATCCCATGTCGGATTCTTGTCAATCCGATCTAACTATTCATTCATGGAATTCAACCAAGATTCATCATTTGCAGCTTCTTCAAATGAGGATGGATCGACAACTGATAGAAATGCAGATTGTGTGATATTCCCCATCCTCCTTGTTTGTGAGGGTGCAGTCCTGTCCCTAATTATGTTATATGGATCGATCCCAACTCTTCAATTTCTCATGTTAGGTTCAGTCACATTCTTTGCATCCAAGGATTCCTCTTCAGATTCTTTTTTTGAGTCAAAATCATGATTTTAATCCTGAGTGTTTTGTACACCTTCCTATATTTCTATATTTATATATACTCCACATTCAATTTCTTCTTCAATTTATATCACACCATTATATGAAATCCTTGAAGAATTTGTGGTTTTCTCTTCAATGATCTTAACATCACTGCTTTCGACAATCCTTCCTAATCGCTTGTTGAAACACTTGTAGGCATTTTTTTTCATTGAGTATCTATAGAAAATTCTTTCATCTTCATTGTCTCCAAACTTCCCCAGATTTTCATCTTTGTTTATGATGAAGCATTTTCTTCCAAAAACATGAAAGTATTTCAAAGAGGGATTCCATCCATACCGAAATTCATATGGTTTCTTTGTCTCACCCATATAAAGCTCTGTTCGATTGTGAATATACACTGCAGCTTGAAAGCCTCTTTCCAGTAATGTCATGGAATACGACACTCAATCCGCATTGTTCATGCCATGTTGTTCACTGGTTTATTTCTATATTAAACAAATCCATTTTGTTATGGAGATCTCAGAGAAGCTACCTCATGTTATATCCCATGTGTCTCTAGGAAGTTTTCAAATTTAAGGGACATGTATTCCCCTCCATTTGCAGATCACATCACTTTGATGGTTCGTCCAGTATCATTCTCGGTGATTCAACGATATATTTTCAAGTAGTCAAGCACTTGTCATTTCCTATGTATAACCATTACACATGTCATTATACTGTAATAATCTATAAAAAGGATGAAGTAACTTTCTCCATGAGTTCCAACAACATTTATCAGGACACACACGTCTCTATGAATGAGATCAAGTATATGAGATACCCTTTTCTTCTTTGGCGAATATAATCTGTAGAACAACTTCCTATGAATGAAATCATTACAAGTCTTTTCACGTTCATGCTTCAGGTCGGGAATGTCCATGACAATCTTCAGTTTTGATATTTTTTCCATGTCTTGTTGATTGATGGGCCCCAGTCTTCGATGCCACAAGTTATTTTCTTCTTCAATAGTCATGTAACAATTTTTTTTTCTTTACTATAAACCTGATAAATGTTTTCTTATGTTCTACGTCATTTAATAAGTAAGTTTCCTATATTTCCCTTTATAGTGTATCCTTTCTGATTGATATTGACTATAAGTCCTGTGTCACAGAGTTGAATAACATTTATATCATTATGATGCAGACCATCCACATAAATAACTCTGGTTTTATTCATCTCTCCATTAGCTAGCTCAGTACTTTCACAACCTTTTATCTTCAAGGAACCATCATTATCGTACTGCACTGTTCATTGACCTTTTTCTTGACATTCGTTAATAGATCTACTTTACCCTTAACGTGGGAGTAACATATGCTATTAAGAATCCAGGGGATATTATTATTTGTAGCCTTGGGGGATATAGATGCATGATTGGATTTTTTTAATTTTACTCTTTTTCTTCCATGAGTTATTGTGTTGAATGTAGAAAATTTATGACCTTGCAACTCTCTCTTCTATGTACATGGGTTCTTCATAATTAAGTTCTCATTCTAGAGGGGAAAACCTATTTTCAAGAGCAACACAGTCTTGTTGATGAAAATTGACTTTTCTCTGACTTCAATATGAGGTGTTTGTTTTAATCCTCTGCCTGCAATAAAAATATTTATTTCCAAAGATAGAACAACAATAAAAATATCCATAGAAATTTATTCTTCTAAAATAATTAATATATGAATTTTTTTTCCATTGTTGAACTCCCATCTTTTCTCCATTCAAATAGATCATTTCCTCTTTGTAATAAGACATGATATGGCCCAAATATCCACAGAACTGACACTTCACTAGAATAAATTTCTTCTCACTTTTGTTTATCCTCACTCATTCTCCCCTGGGATAGATGTCTGACAGCCTCATATTCCTGGAGAATCAAGGATAGTCTTCTGTTATTTTTTCAGATTGAATCTGGGGTTTCTTTTTCTCCACATCAGGTGATTTTTCTACATCACCAACTTTTAGATTGCCTTTATTTTTGTCACCTTTATTTACAGAATTTGATGATTTTTCCTCACAACCGATTCCACTATTTCCCACGTAAGTAGGTATTGGATCATTCAAGATTTTTTCAACTCCATTAGAACCACATTTGGCTCTCTCCAATAGATCAAAATCTAAGAATCTTCCAAACAATATTTTCTTCCATGATTATTTTGAAATTGATTCCTTTTCATGTTTACCCTTATGATTAACAACTTACTCTTCAAGACCCTCAGTAGTGATGGTCTTTTATTCTAGTTTGGTGGTGAGTTCATTGGTAACCTTTTCCTTCTCTTCAATTATTACCTCAGATCCACTACATCATCAGTGCATTCAAGAATTTTAGACTGCACATTCACAAATTCTTCAAGTCATTAAATTTTAGTTTCTAGATGATCAACATAATCTGATTATTCTTCTACAATTGATTTCCACTTATTTCAACTCTTACATTTGATCTTAAGCCTACAAACATAATATTTAAGTTGAAAATCAAGATTGGAATTAGTTTTCAACTGATTTTCTATGCCATAAATTTTTTATGGTTTTGTTTTATCAACAGTGGCCATCATGGAAGCATGGTTTCCAGTATTAAATTCTTGTTCTTCCTCTTCACAAAATTCATTATCATCATCTTTCTCTTCACGGATAAAACTCTTCTTCGGTACTTTCTTTCTAGATTTGAGGTCTCCCTTTTTGAAAACTCATTTATGAGGCTTCTCAATGTTTTCATCTTCACTATCTTCATCATTGACCTTTCTTAGGAACGGAGATGCAATGTTCCCATATTTTACACAAAGAAAGAATGCAAGTGGAAACTTTCCTTTGAATTTCCATTTTCCCTCTTGGAACTTATTGGCAATGAGAGAAAGAATTTCTTTTTCCTCATCATCTTCACCATTGATATCTTTTGAAATTTTTAGTTTCTCTATGTCCTTGAACGCCATTTCCTTGCTCACTCGAGTCGTAGAATCTTTTGGTTTGACTCTCATTTAATATTCCACCAAGCTGCTCAGCAGATCATCTAGAGAAAGGTTGGAATGATCTATTTCCTCAAGGGCTAACCCCTTTTCATTGTACAGGTTTGGAAGTCTTCTTAATATTTTCATTACAATATCAAGGTATTTGATTTATTCTCCTAGACCTAGAATTTCTCAAACCACTTCAATAATTCTATTGAATAAGGAGTCTTCATTATCATCAGGATGCATCTTTAGAACATCAAACCTATTGTGTCAGACTTGTAGCTTCGCCTCCTTCACATTGCAATATCCTTCATAAATATTTTCATGTTTATCCCATGTGGATTTTTCTCTCGTGCAACTAATCACCTTCAGATAGATCTGATCAGAAAGGGATACGATGAGTGCATTCTAGGCTTTAGCATCTATATCCAGAATTTTCCTATCTGCATCAGTCATAACCAGAACTGTTGGATCAGTGACTTGTATTATTTTCACAGTAGAAGATAGGACTTCCATTGCAAGAGATCTTATATGAGATCTCATTCGGTTATTCCAAATCTGAAAATTACTTCCATCGAAGAGGGGAACTCCGCTTCCATTGGTTGAATTATCCATAATGGTATAAGATAGATCAAACACCAGTGAACCTGCCTTTGATACCACTTGAAGGACCTCAGAACACCCTAAGAGGGGATGGGTGAATCATGGTGTTAACTTTTTATTTATTAGGTTGTGTATCTTGTTTCCACATTGGTAGGAACTTGTTAAATATTTCAAACAAATGAAAGCACGAAGATGACACAAAACATTTACTTGGTTCACTGCAAAGTACTACGTCCAAGGAGCATACACCGATAGTGTATTGGTCGTAGCAAAGTTCCCTAATCATTACTAGTTTATGGATTAAAAATTTCGGTCATAAACACTATGTGCCGGGAAAAATGACTTTCCAAATGTTTAGGGAATGCCCACTGTATCCGTCTGATCACTTATGTCAACTCCCCCTAGATCATTGTTGTGAGAGAATTAAAACTCAGTTTATTGACTTGAAGGTCACCTCAATAGATTATCAATAATGACTTTGTCTCAATTCAGTATGATACACTACTTGCATCAATGTATTGAATTGATGCACTTGAAAGCACTGAACCACTAAACCAGATAATCAGAAGCATGTCGGAAGAATAACACCACACTTGCACACAACACCCCAACATGCGTGCAAGATTTGGGAATTGTTGTGAAAGATGACTTTCAAAAAACACTTACTTTCTTTGAAACCCCTTTATTTCTTGAAACTCCACCGAATGGTTCACTTGGTATTTTTAGACTAAAGGAACACCTTACGCGCAAGATTTACTCTCTCCAAATATTTCGCGCGCAATCTTTCACGCGGATGAGCTACCGTATTTTAGATGGAAAACTCATAAGACTTCTTTGGGGGTAGATGCATAATTATAGGCCCTTGAAGACCCTGTGCACAAGATTCTGATGCATCTTCATCGGTTCATGTAAGTTTCACACTGAATGCGCAAAACCCCTTTTGACGTCGCATTGGGCGCACAAACCCTTTTGTGCAATATCATCTTCCGCGCACTCCCTGACTTTTACATTTTTTTGATGTTCTGATCCTGAAACATGTCTTGCATGAAAGTTCCAAAAACACCTTCAATATTGCATGAAAAAACCAATCTTTCATGCACACTTCAAATCATTCACGCACCTTCCTAGGCCAATAACACATTTCTCCATTTTCTGATTTTCAGCCTCAAACATTTGGAAAACGCTGGAGAATGGTGTCTCCTTCAATACAACATTCTGATACAAATTTATGACCCCTTTCCATGCAATCACCCAAAAATTCCATGAATAGGGTTGAAAATAACAATCTGAATCCATTATCAACCCAAAGTAGATTGAGAACCAACACAAACCAAACTCGTTTTCCAGCAAAGAACAACATTGGTTCCAACAATACCTCCCTTTGGGTTTGTTGGAAATCTTCAGATAGAGTCAAAAGGGAACTATCCATTATTAAAACCTGATATGAAAGATTCAACTCAACCAACACTCTAAGTCAATACGAGAAATTCTCAGTGTAAAAAATAAGAGAGAAGACATGAATTGTGTTCTCATGTGTTTAAATTAAAGCTCATGGAATGTTTTCTCCCATCACTAATATCTCCATATTTAGCCATGATGCTCTCTATCTTCTCTCATCCAGAGACACCACATTCTATCCATTTTATCCCCATTGGAAATATACACAAATATGGATAACCATCCATCGTAGAGCTCAGAACATACTCCCCCTGGATCATATCTCCCACATAAACCTAAAACACTTCCACAAAATAGATTAAAAATGTTAAACAACTAGGGAGAGGGGAATTTCGTAACCTCCTTATGTACTAGGAGGTGGCTGGACATCGAGGTTCAATCGATGTTTCTCAAACAGAGCCGCTGATTGTGGCTTGGTCAGGATGTCAACCACTTTATCATCAGTGGCCACATGATCTATTCTTATCACGCCTTTCTCAAATTTTTCGTTGACAAGGTGATTCCTAATTTCAGCATGCTTTGTAAGAAAATACAGAACATTATTATTTTTAAGATCAATTGAACACTTGTTATCACAATAAATCACCATTGGTTGTTTCACCTCATCAGCAATATTTTTCCATTGTTGCTTCATCCATTGCAGTTTAGTGCATTCCTTTGTAGCGGAAATATACTCAGCTTCAAAAGTAATAAGATAAGTACTTTATTATTTTTTGATCAACCAAAAAACACATTTCTTCCTAATATAGAATGCTCCACCACTGGTGGAATTTTTTTCCACTACATCACCAGCCTAGTTAGAATCAGAAAACACAGATAATTCATTGTCCATTCTGGCATCAATGTATAACCCAAAATTATGAGTACCCTAAATGTACCTCATGAATCTTTTTACTGCCACCATATGTTCCTCATTTGGATTACTCTGAAAGCGGGCTGCTATGCATGTTTCAAAGACAATGTCTAGTGGTGTTTCTGTCAGGTACAATAAGCTCACAATGATCCTTCTGTACATTGTGGGATCTATAGATGCCCCATCCTCATGCTTTCCAATTATTGTTCCAGCCACAATTAGAGTTGACATTGGTTTCGAGTCATTCATTTTAAATTTCATCAGTAGCTCTCTTGCATATTTTTTCTAAGAAATGAACATGTAATCCTTCAATTGAATCACCTAAAGTCCCAATAAATATGTGAGCTCCCCTTTCATATACATTTCCAATTCCGATTTCATGTGATTAGCAAATTCATCTACTGATTTAAGCCTGCTACCACCAAATATAATGTCATCAACGGAAACTAGATCCATTAACTGATCTTTTGGGAAATCATTCACGTATTGATTGTGTTCTATGCCTCTTTTTAATTCCAGCAACTTGAGATAAGAATCCAGTTGGGAGTACAACGCCCGTGGTGCGTGTTTCAAGCCATAGAGTGCTTTCATTAGTTTTCAAACATTTGTTTCATTAGTACTAAGAAGAAAACCCACTGGTTGTTCCATGTAGGTTTCTTACTCGAGTACACCATTCAATAATGATATCTTGATATCCATTTGATATACTTTATATCCTCTTTGGAGTTCTATGGCAAGGAAAAGCCTAATTGACTCCAGTTTATCCACTGGAGCAATGGTTTCTTCAACATCAACACCTTCAATATGAGAATATACTTTAAATACTAGTCATTCCTTGTTTCTAATAACCCTTACATGATCATCAAACTTTTTCTTAAAGATCCATTTTGTACCAATCACATTGTGACATTTGGGTCTCTTTACTAGATCCCATGTATAATTCTTGTAAATCTAATATAACTATTCATTCATGGCTTTCAAACAAGATTCATCCTTTGCAGCTTCTTCAAATGAGGATGGCTCCAAAATTGATAGAAATTTAGATTTTGTGTTATTCGTCACCCTCATTGATTGTGTGGGTGCACTCATGTCCCCAATTATGTTAGATGGATTAATCTCAGCTCTTCAATTTCTTCTGTGAGGTTCAGTCTAATTCTTTTCATCCAATATTTCCTCTTCAGATTCTTCTTCTAAGTCAAAATCATGATGTGAATTCTAAGTGTTTTGTACACCTTCCTATATTTCTGTATTTGTATGTACTCAACGTTCAATTTCTTCTTCACTTTCTATCACATTAGTATATGAAATTCTTCAAGCTTTTTGGTTTTCTCTTCAGTGATCTTAACATCAATGCTTTCTACAATCCTTCCTAATCGCTTGTTGAAACACATGTAGGATTTTCTGTACATTGAGTATCCAAGGAAAATTCTTTCATCTGCATTGTCTCCATCCTTCCCTTGATTTCCATATTTGTTTATGATGAAGCATATACTTCCAAAAACATGAAAGTATTTCAAAGAGGGATTTCTTCCACGCCACAATTCATATGGTGTCTTCGTATCACCCATATAAATCCCTATTTGATTTTGAATCTACAATGCATCTTGAATAACCTCTTTCCAGTAATGTCGTGGAATATGACTCTCAATTAGCATAGTTCATTCCATGTTGTTCACCTGTCGATTCCTATGTTCAACAACTCCATTTTGTTGTGGAGATCTCACAGCAGCTACCTCATGTTGTATCTCATGTTTATATATGTAGTTTTCAAATTCAATGGACGTATATTCCCCTCCATTGTCAGATCACATCACTTTGATTGTTCATCCACTGTCATTCTCGGCAATTTGATGATATGTTTTCATGCAGTCAAGCACTTGTAATTTCCTATGTATAACCATTACACATTCCATTCTACTGTAATCATCTATGAAAAGGAAGAAGTACCTTTCTCCATGAGTTCCAACAACATTTATCGGGCTACATACATTTGTATGAATGAGATCAAGAAGACGAGATGCCCTTTTCTTCTTTGGCTGATATGAATTGCAGACCAGCTTCCCATGAATGCAAGCATCACAAGACTTTTCATGTTCACACTTCAGGTTGGGAATATCCATGAAAATCTCAGGTTTTGATATTTTCTCAATGTCTTGTTGATAGTTGTGCCCCAGTCTCCGATGCCACATGTTATTTTCTTCTTCAACAGTCATGTAACAAATGTTTTCTTTACTATCAACCTAATACATGTTTACTTTTGTTCTACGTCATTTAATAAGTGAATTTACTGTCTTTCCCTTTATAGTGCAGTCTTTATAATTGAATGTGACTATACGTCACGAGTCATAGATTTGAATCACACTTAGAAGATTATGATGCAGACCATCCATATAAAGAACATTTTTTTTCTTCATCTCTCCATTAGCTAGCTCAGTACTTCAGAAACCTTTTATCTTCAAAGCACTATCATTACCAAAACAAAGTATTCCCTCGACCTTTTTCATGACATTCATTAATAGATCTTCATTATCCTTTACGTGGGACTAACATTTTCTGTAACACCCCAAGCTTCCATGGTACGTTTCCCTTCGAATAATGCGATAGCGTGTGTTGTACGCAACCTCGAGTTCTAACACACACCACAACTAATTAAACTAGCCGTTGTGAATAGTAATACCTAATTTTTGAAATCATATATATTTTATATTTCAAAATGGACTTCATTTTTGGATTCGGAATATCGAAATTAGCCTAGGGTGAAATTTTGGTACATTTCGGATAACTTTCATATTTTGATGAATAGTGAAAATTTCTAAATTTTAATTAAAAACAACTTTTTTAATCAAAATAATTAATAGTGATAAATTGTGAATTTGAGTGGTTTTAAAGTATATTTAGAATATATTTTTACCATTTAATATAATGTTGGTCATTGGACATAATTTTACAATTAAACCGAACATAAACAAGTGTCAATCTTTTGATAGTTATTATCTCTTAAAAACACGCTTTTTGTTTTGACAGCGGAAATTAATTTTAAATTAATTTCTGCCACTTCTGTGTTTTGAATTTAGGAAAATGGATTCCATATTTGGAATCAGGATGTTCAAATTGTGTAAATAGGTAACTTTTATTTTTAGACATTTTGAATAGTTACTGTGGTAAATATTTTATTTACCATGGTTAAAGGGTAAATCCGGTAAATAAGGGTTAAAAAATAATATTATAATAATATAAAATTACCCTAAAACGTGTCCTAACCTTATTTGTGGACACATACCCGACCATGATCATCCTTGGGTCAATTTGGGGACCCCTTGAGGCCACTTGTATGTGGCAGGGACACATTATATTAATAAAGTTGAAATAAAAATAAAAATGGCATAAGCTTACATCGTTTAGAAGAACAATTTTTACATAGGGTTATACATGTTGGATTTTCGATTATAAATATTCATTAGAAAGATAAAAAGAGTTCCTACATAATGATATTTTATTTATAATTTTTAGACATTAAATAATATATTTTATTTATGACACAATGATGATGAAGTAATTACTATAATAGTGAAAAATTAAAATAATTGATATTATAAATACCCAAATAAATATAATATGAAACATTTAATGAATTAAACTAATTTTCTAGGATAATATGATATATTAGGATTGATTTAATTGACTTTGTTCGAAGTAATCAATCTGTTATGAGTTTCAAAAAAATCAACTATTGAATAGTGTCAAAATTGACATAAAAGAGTTCTTAAAACAAATATTATATTATTAATTGATATTAAATTCCTAAAAATATACGGTTCGGCCAAGAGACTTATATCATGATAGGTTCATCATTAATGGACCACTTAAGGGTCGCTTGTATGTATATGGTAAGTTTATTAACCATATAATATAAAAATACAAAGAGACATTGTAAAAGTGAAACTAATTAACTTAGAGTTAATACTTAAAGATAAGGTTAATATAAGTACCCAAACATGTCTAAATTCTATTGGTTGAGTTGTTTTCGACCCATCACCACCTTAACCTTTGAATAGTCAACTTTGGAGCCATTGGAAACCTAATATGAATTTATTATAAAGTAATATTTCTAGCTTTTCCAAAGGTGCCCCTCACCACTCTTATAAAAGGGCACTCCTCCTTCTCATTTCTTCACACCTTAAAAGCCTTTTGGTTCGGCCAAACTCATCCCAAATACTCTCCCAAAATCCCTCACTACAACCTAGAGGCCTTAGTTTTATCAGAAAGCCAACCTAAGGAGCCCTTTTGATCAAATCAAAAGGAAGAACCCGAAGAAGAGGTAATGATTTCACCACCCTTCTCCAAGTTCATTTCTTCTTCCACTTCTTCTTCCTTTGTTCTTACCATTCTAAAATAATAACTCCAGTATCTCACATATACTGTGATGTTATTATAAATATGGTACAACCATATTCAGTATTCTATCCACCCTTGGAATAACATGTCACCATACGTGCGTACGTACGGCTTACCGTCTCCACGTCGTGGTGTAATTGTTATTCAATATAATATTATTTGGATGGGTATAATAATGATGTGTAACTCATGTAAATAATAAATATAACATGTTAATGATTCTGTATATATGATATACCATCCATTTATATATTATTTTAATATCAAAAGAATGATATTGTCGCTCGTGCGTACGTACGGACTACCGTCTCCACGAACGCGATGAGATTCATTCTCCATCGTATCCATTCAAGTATAATTATCATTTGATGATTTAAAAATGATGTTTAAGGACTAGATATCATTCTGGATATGAATAAGATACAAAAAACATGACTTATGTAACAAAACATATAAAGAAAATGAGTAAGTTAACACCCGAAACGGCGATAATACTAAGATATTATTATCAAATCAATATTAAAAGATCATATATGATATCATATTAATGTATATGATTCTTGTATAATTTAATAACAATTATTTCACCATTATACAGGAGGTTAACCTACCCCAACCAAGGAAAAGTACAAGGTAAGGGTTATTTCACAATCTCTTCATTATCCGAGGTTGTTTATACGTAATAATCTACTGGGATTTCTTTATCATCCACATCCATGTTTCTTCGAAATGTTTTTCCAAACATATTTATTATTTACTAGAATATGGGTTAAAGTCATTTACACCCTTGTTTGACTTTTTATAAGAGGTTTATAAAGGAATCTTTCCGTCGTTTTCAAAACAAGGTCCTTTTTAACCTTTTCGACAGAATTAAGGTAAGAATGTTTTTTTAACTTATACGGCGGGTGCGGCTATTTTCCGCCATTATAAAATCTTCAAAGCTTCCCTTACAAGCTTATATGAATATTTTCAAAGAAAATGTTTTATATGGATCTTAAATGATTTCAAAATAAAAGGAGATATTTCTTTAAAAAGAATTTTGATTTCATCTATGTCAACATCCTTTGATGGATTTTAAGATTATTTGAAGTTGATTTATTATGATACAAAACTTCTATATTGTATTGAAGGTTTTGTGATATGTTTGACTGTGGATGTGCTATTTTTATACCATTCATAGTTTATGGTGAAAGTATTGACATTTCGTATGCTAGTTTTAATACGAATGTTTATGTTATGTTTAAACCTTTTCATATGGGAATGCATTGGACTTAATATGTGACGGGTGGAGCCCGCTATAGCTCCTCAATGCATCGGTAGGTCTCATGAGACAAACTAGTGTCTTGGCACAAGGCCTTGACAAAATCTTATTTGTAGTCTTGGCACGAGGCCTTGGCTATGTGGTTATGATAGTCTGGAATTATGCATTCCATCATTATGAAAGTGGTTATTGATTATTCATGTGATTATTCGATTAGTAGAATATCCATGTGAATAAGTAAATGGCATTATTTCATTTTATTTATGCCATACCATGTTGAAAGTTCGTATTTAAAAGGCTTTTGTTTTAGTTATACATTGCCTTAAATGTTTATTCTTATTTATGAAAGTTTCTGTTATATTGTTATCCTTACTAGGCATTTGAGCTCACCCCTTTTCTATGTTTTATTTTTCCCAGGATGTGAAGAAGTAAGTTATGAATGACCTGCAGGGATTTTATGAGGGGTTAATAGTGTGGATTGTGGAAACATTATGTTGTTGTAGTAGTTTTTCATTTTATGATGTAATGTAAAACTTATGAATATATCTAGTGTTTCCAAGGCTACTAAACCAATCGGTCTTTCGAGATTTGATCTTTCTTGTGATCATGAAAATGTTACGAAGTAATGCACCGACTCTGGGCAGCTGGGGTCGGGGAGTTACAGTTGGTATCAGAGGAAGTTTAGTACAAACCTTGGAAGCTAGATTTAGATAAACTCTGATTAGAGCACGTAGACCAAAGATGAACTTTGAGGATTGGTATAGAAGAACTTCCTAGAATTTTGGTATTGTAGAGATTTTGTGAGTTTTCCAAGCAATACATCCCTGTCTGGATACGAGCAGGTAGAGGCGGCTCTGGCACAGATGTACCTAGGGGTGAAACTCGAAAACACCGCTTTGAGCTAGACTCGAACGGGAACTGGTGCACGACAACGGGCTTGCTGCACTCTTGGTTACGACACTCCCGGGGGATATGCTTAGGATAACTCTCATTTTCTTTAAAAATCATTATGAAGGGTTTATGAGTATATACTTCCTCAAAGAAAACATTTTTATGATTATGGATTATATCCATAAATAGTTCAATTTATGTTAAGTGTTTTATAAGTATGGGATTATGTATTTTGATTCATAAACTGATCTAGTTTATGCCATTGTTTAGAAATGGCGCCTAGTGGAAGAAATGGAAACCGTATCAATGCACGTACTCCATGTAGGGATTGCCCTCCTGCTCAAGATAATTATAGTGGGGCTGGTGATACAACTGGTGCCGATCAACTAATCACCATACTGGGACAACTTACTCAGGTTATGAATAATAACCTTACCCGTATGGAGCACCCTGATCCGCAGCGTGGAGGATCAATGTTAGATCGATTCATGAGGCAACAACCACCAACGTTCAATGGGAATACAAATCCCTTAGTAGTTGATCAATGGATATTTTCCCTAGAGAAAATATTTCAGGCTTTGGGGAGCAGTGAAAGGGAAAAAGTTATCATGGCAGTTTACCGCCTCACTGGAGATGCTGATCAATGGTGGTCATTGATTCAAAATACGAAGGAAGATGATGAAGTATCAAATATGGAATGGAGGGAGTTCAAAGATCTGTTTTTAGAAAAATACTTCCCTCGCGGCCATCGAGCAGATATGGAAAGGCAATTTCTGAGTCTGAGACAAAAGGAGGATGAGAATGTCACAAAGTATGAGGCTAACTTTACAAGGTTAGCGAGGTACGCTGGTGATTATATTCATAACCCAAGAAGTAAGATTGATCGTTTCTTTGATGGGTTAAAACCATTTCTCCGTCGAGCGTTAGTCTCACAATCCTTTTCATCGTACGAAGACATTGTCTCATGTGCTATCAAGACCGAAAAGGAATTCTCTAAGTCTTATGACTTTAAAGCAAAGCAAGAGAAGAAGAGACCTGCTGATCAATCTGGGAATGGAAATAAGGGGAAGAAGGGAAAGGTTGAATATCCATCTTGTGGTAAATGCGGGAAGAAACATCCTGGTACTTGTTTGAAGGGAATGGGAGTCTGTTACAAGTGTGGTGAAAAAGGCCACCAAGCTCATGATTGCAAAGGGAAGATGGAAGCTACCAACGTTCAGTGCTACAATTGCAGGGAGATGGGGCATTATGCAAATGCATGTCCTAAGCGTCAGGAGAACTTACCTCAGAAAAGGGCAAGGGATCAAGGCCAGGCTTATGCTATCACTACTGCTGAGGTAGAAGCTCCGAAAGACGTGGTGGCAGGTAATTTAATGGTTTCCTCAAGTTTAGAAAATGCATTATTTGATTCTGGATCATCGCATTGTTTCATATCTTCCCAGTTTGCTAAGAAAATTAGATATTTCCAATTTGATTTAATAAGGGAGTTGTCAGTTAAAACTCCTAAGGGAAGTATCGTTGCAACAAAGTTTTGTGAATCAGTCCCCATTAGAGCACATAAATTTTCTTTATCTGCTGATTTCATCGTCATACCTATGATTGAGTTTGATATAATCCTCGGTATGGACTGGCTTTCAGACTATGATGCGAAG
Source organism: Viscum album (assembly GCA_963277665.1). Taxonomy (NCBI): domain Eukaryota; kingdom Viridiplantae; phylum Streptophyta; class Magnoliopsida; order Santalales; family Viscaceae; genus Viscum; species Viscum album. The sequence goes on along the minus strand of OY728119.1, from coordinate 1,941,630,229 downwards.
ATTTATTGTAAGAAGAAAGAGGTTACGATTCTTGATGATAATGATAAGGAGCACCTTATTTTTAGAGCAGAATCGTCACCACCTAATTCTTATTTAGATCCACCCCCAGTAGCTCAACTTAATTCAATTATTGGGGATGAAGAGAATGAAATAACTGTCGGTGAGGAAAGGAATGTTTAAATAGAGGATGTACCTGTTGTGAAAGAATTTGTAGATGTATTTCCGGAAGATTTACCTGGACATCCTCCAGAACGAGAAGTTGAGTTTTCCATTGATTTGATTCCTGGATCAAGGCCTATATCGAAGACCCCTTATAGAATGGCCACTGTAGAGTTAGTCGAACTAAAGAAACAACTAGAGGAATTGAGTAATAAGGGATTTATTCGCCCTAGTGTTTCTCCATGGGGAGCCCCTGTTCTTTTTGTTAAAAAGAATGATGGATCTATGAGGTTACGTATTGACTACAGGGAGATCAATGCTATAACGATAAAGAACAAGTATCCCCTACCTCGTATTTGACCAACTGCATGGAGCTCAATACTTTTCAAAGATTGACCTTCGATCTGGATACCATCAGTTGTGTGTAAAGAAGGAAGAAATTCCGAAGACAGCATTTCGAACAAGGTACGGGCATTACGAGTTTACTGTAATGCCGTTTGGATTGACTAATGCACCCTCTGTATTCATGGATCTGATGAATAGAGTTTTCAAGGAGTATCTCGATGAATTTGTGGTGGTATTTATTGATGATATCTTGGTATACTCTAAAACCTACGACGATCAGGAAAATCACTTGCGCATTATCTTGAAGACTCTGAGGAGGCATGAATTATATGGGAAGTTTAGCAAGTGTGAATTCTGGCTTCAGGAGATTTCTTTTCTTGGCCATATTGTCTCAAAAGATGGAATCTCTGTTGATCCTTCTAAGACCAAGGCAATCCAAGAATGGCCAGCACCTACGAGTATAACTAAGGTACGTAGTTTTATTGGTTTGGCAGGTTATTATCGACGTTTCATCCAGAATTTTGCCCGATTGGCTAACCCATTAACTAAGCTCACACGTAAAGGGGTTAAATTTGTTTGGACAAAAGAGTGTGAAGAATGTTTCGAAGAACTGAAGAGAAGATTAGTCAATACTCCTATATTGACTCTACCATCGGGGAATGATGGGTTCGTTATTTATAGTGATGCATCGAAGAAAGGACTTGGCTGTGTCCTTATGCAGAATAATAGAGTTATTGCCTATGCATCACGACAGTTGAAAATTCATGAACAAAACTATCCTACTCATGATATTGAGTTAGCAGCAGTGATCTTTGCTTTGAAGATATGGAGGCACTACCTCTATGGTGAAAAATGTGAGATTTATACTGATCACAAGAGTTTGAAGTATATTTTCTCACAAAAAGAACTCAACATGAGGCAAAGGAGATGGCTTGAATTACTCAAGGATTATGATTGTACGATACACTACCACCCAGGAAAGGCAAACAAGGTGGCAGATGCTTTGAGTAGAAAAGACCATGGAGTTTTGAACAATATGAGAATTGAAAGGGATCCAATTTTCATGGATCTAGTGAAGATGGACATGGGAATAACCAGGGAAGGTGAAACATCAATGCTTTTTCAAATGGTTGCCAAACCATCCTTACTAGAAAGGATTAAGAGTTCCCAGACCGATGATGAAGAATTTCAGAAGAAGATTAAAGCTGTGAATGATGGGAGATTGAGAGACTTTGTGTATGAAGATGGAATTTTGAAATTCGGGAAGAGACTTTGTGTTCCCAATATACCTGATCTAAAAAGGGAATTGCTGGATGACGCTCATAGTTCCAATTTCTCTATACACCCTCGGAGCACCAAAATGTATAGAGATTTGAAGGAACATTTTTGGTGGGACAACATGAAGAGGGAGATTGCTGATTTTGTGTCAAGATGTATGGTTTGTCAACAAGTGAAAGCTGGAAGGCAACAGCCTGGAGGAGTCATGCAACCTCTTCCCATACCGGAGTGGAAATGGGACAATATTACGATGGACTTTGTCATGGGGCTACCAAAGACTCCTAGAAGGAACGATGCAATATGGGTTATTGTTGATCGTCTTACCAAGTCAGCACATTTTCTTGCTATAAGAGAAGATCTACCCCTGGAACGTCTAGCAAGACTATACATTAATGAAGTTGTGAGACTTCATGGAATACCCCTATCGATTGTTTCTGATCGTGATCCCCGTTTTACTTCAAGATTCTGGAAAAGTCTTCTGAAATCCCTGGATAATGAACTTCATTTGAGCACTTCTTACCACCCTCAGACAGACGGACAATCAGAACGGACTATTCAAACCTTAGAAGACATGTTGAGATCTTGCTCACTTGACTTTCAGGGTATGTGGGATCAAAATTTACCACTGGTAGAATTTTCCTATAACAATAGCTTCCATTCGAGTATACAGATGGCACCATATGAAGCGTTATACGGAAAGAGATGTCGTACACCAACCTGTTGGGATGACGTTGGTGAAAGAAAACTTGTAGGCCCAGAGCTGGTGGAGGAAACGGTGGAAAAGGTGAAAGTAATCCAAAATCACATCAAAGCAGCTCAAAGTAGGCAGAAGAGCTATGCCGATAATCGAAGGAAGGATTTGGAATTTCAAGTCGGTGATCATGTTTTCCTGAAGGTATCTCCGTGGAAGGGAGTCATACGTTTTGGTAAGAAAGGTAAATTGAGTCCCAGGTACATCGGACCTTTCGAAATTCTAGAACGAATTGGGGTTGTAGCTTACTGATTGGCAATGCCGCCAAGTCTCTCCAAAGTTCACGATGTGTTCCACGTATCTCTGTTGAGGAAATACATGTCTGACCCAACACATGTACTCACCTATGAAGATTTAGAACTGGAACCCGATCTGTCTTATTGCGAAGAGCCCATCAAGATTCTTGATACGAGAGAACAAGTGCTGAGAAACCGGACGACGCGTCTGGTAAAAGTTTTGTGGAGAAATCATAAGATGGAAGAGGCAACGTGGGAACCCGAGGAACTTATGATGAAGAAACACCCGAGTCTTTTTATACAGTAATACCATAGAAATTGCGAGGACGCAATTATTTGAAGGAGGGGAGAATGTAACACCCCAAGCTTCCACGGTACGTTTCCCTTCGAATAATGCGATAGCGTGTGTTGTACGCAACCTCGAGTTCTAACACACACCACAACTAATTAAACTAGCCATTGTGAATAGTAATACCTAATTTTTGAAATCATATATATTTTATATTTCAAAATGGACTTCATTTTTGGATTCGGAATATCGAAATTAGCCTAGGGTGAAATTTTGGTACATTTCGGATAACTTTCATATTTTGATGAATAGTGAAAATTTCTAAATTTTAATTAAAAACAACTTTTTTAATCAAAATAATTAATAGTGATAAATTGTGAATTTGAGTGGTTTTAAAGTATATTTAGAATATATTTTTACCATTTAATATAATGTTGGTCATTGGACATAATTTTACAATTAAACCGAACATAAACAAGTGTCAATCTTTTGATAGTTATTATCTCTTAAAAACACGCTTTTTGTTTTGACAGCGGGAATTAATTTTAAATTAATTTCTGCCACTTATGTGTTTTTAATTTAGGAAAATGGATTCCATATTTGGAATCAGGATGTTCAAATTGTGTAAATAGGTAACTTTTATTTTTAGACATTTTGAATAGTTACTGTGGTAAATATTTTATTTACCATGGTTAAAGGGTAAATCCGGTAAATAAGGGTTAAACAATAATATTATAATAATACAAAATTACCCTAAAACGTGTCCTAACCTTATTTTTGGACACATACCTGACCATGAGCATCCTTGGGTCAATTTGGGGACCCCTTGGAGCCACTTGTATGTGGTAGGGACACATTATATTAATAAAGTTAAAATAAAAATAAAAATGGCATAAGATTACATCTTTTAGAAGAACAATTTTTACATAGGGTTATACATGTTGGATTTTCGATTATAAATATTCATTAGAAAGATAAAAAGATTTCCTACATAATTATATTTTATTTATAATTTTTAGACATTAAATAATTTATTTTATTTATGACACAATGATGATGAAGTAATTACTATAATAGTGAAAAATTAAAATAATTGATATTATAAATACCCAAATAAATATAATATGAAACTTTTAATGAATTAAACTAATTTTATAGGATACTATGATATATTAGGATTGATTTAATTGACTTTTTTCGAAGTAATCAATCTGTTATGAGTTTCAAAGAAATCAACTATTGAATAGTGTCAAAATTGACATAAAAGAGTTCTTAAAACAAATATTATATTATTAATTGATATTAAATTCCTAAAAATCTAAGGTTCGGCCAAGATACTTATATCATGATAGGTTCATCATTAAAGGACCACTTGGGGGTCTCTTGTATGTATATGGTAAGTTTAGTAACCATATAATATAAAAATACAAAGAGACATTGTAAAAGTGAAACTAATTAACTTAGAGTTAATACTTAAAGATAAGGTTAATATAAGTACCCAAACATGTCTAAATTCTATTGGTTGAGTTGTTTTCGACCCATCACCACCTAAACCTTCTAATAGTCAACTTTGGAGCCATTGGAAACCGAATATGAATTTATTATAAATTAATATTTCTAGCTTTTCCAAAGGTGCCCCTCACCCCTCTTATAAAAGGGCACTCCTCCTTCTCATTTCTTCACACCTTCAAAGCCTTTTGGTTCGGCCAAAATCTACCCAAATACTCTCCCAAAATACCTCACTACAACCTAGAGGCCTTAGTTTGATCAGAAAGCCAACCTAAGGAGCCCTTTTGATCAAATCAAAAGGAAGAACCCGAAGAAGAGGTAATGATTTCACCACCCTTCTCCAAGTTCATTTCTTCTTCCACTTCTTCTTCCTTTGTTCCTACCATTCTAAAATAATAACTCCAGTATCTCACATATACTGTGATGTTATTATAAATATGGTACAACCATATTCAGTATTCTATCCACCCTTTGAATAACATGTCACCATACGTGCGTACGTACGGCTTACCGTCTCCACGTCGTGGTTTAATTGTTATTCAATATAATATTATTTGGATGGGTATAATAATGATGTGTAACTCATGTAAATAATAAATATAACATGTTAATGATTCTGTATATATGATATACCATCCATTTATATATTATTTTAATATCAGAAGAATGATATTGTCGCTCGTGCGTACGTACGGACTACCGTCTCCACGACCGCGATGAGATTCATTCTCCATCGTATCCATTCAAGTATAATTATCATTTGATGATTTAAAAATGATGTTTAAGGACTAGATATCATTCTGGATATGAATAAGATACAACAAACATGACTTATGTAACAAAACATATAAAGAAAATGAGTAAGTTAACACCCGAAACGGCGATAATACTAAGATATTATTATCAAATCAATATTAAAAGATCATATATGATATCATATTAATGTATATGATTCTTGTATAATTTAATAACAATTATTTCACCATTATACAGGAGGTTAACCTACCCCAACCAATGAAAAGTACAAGGTAAGAGTTATTTCACAATCTCTTCATTATCCGAGGTTGTTTATACGTAATAATCTACTGGGATTTCTTTATCATCCACATCCATGTTTCTTCGAAATGTTTTTCAAAACATATTTATTATTTACTAGAATATGGGTTAAAGTCATTTACACCCTTGTTTGACTTTTTATAAGAGGTTTATAAAGGAATCTTTCCTTTGTTTTCAAAACAAGGTCCTTTTTAACCTTTTCGACAGAATTAAGGTAAGAATGTTTTTTTTAACTTATACGGCGGGTGCGGCTATTTTCCGCCGTTATAAAATCTTCAAAGCTTCCCTTACAAGCTTATATGAATATTTTCAAAGAAAATGTTTTATATGGATCTTAAATGATTTCAAAATAAAAGGAGATATTTCTTTAAAAAGAATTTTGATTTCATCTATGTCAACATCCTTTGATGGATTTTAAGATTATTTGAAGTTGATTTATTATGATACAAAACTTCTATATTGTATTGAAGGTTTTGTGATATGTTTGACTGTGGATGTGCTATTTTTATACCATTCATAGTTTATGGTGAAAGTATTGACATTTCGTATGCTAGTTTTAATACGAATGTTTATGTTATGTTTAAACCTTTTCATATGGGAATGCATTGGACTTAATATGTGACGGGTGGAGCCCGCTATAGCTTCTCGATGCATCGGTATGTCTCATGAGACAAACTAGTGTCTTGGCACAAGGCCTTGACAAAATCTTATTTGTAGTCTTGGCACGAGGCCTTGGCTATGTGGTTATGATAGTCTGGCATTATGCATTCCATCATTATGAAAGTGGTTATTGATTATTCATGTGATTATTCGATTAGTAGAATATCCATGTGAATAAGTAAATGGCATTATTTCATTTTATTTATGCCATACCATGTTGAAAGTTCGTATTTAAAAGGCTTTTGTTTTAGTTATACATTGCCTTAAATGTTTATTCTTATTTATGAAAGTTTCCGTTATATTGTTATCCTTACTAGGCATTTGAGCTCACCCCTTTTCTATGTTTTATTTTTCCCAGGATGTGAAGAAGTAAGTTATGAATGACCTGCAGGGATTTTATGAGGGGTTAATAGTGTGGATTGTGGAAACATTATGTTGTTGTAGTAGTTTTTCATTTTATGATGTAATGTAAAACTTATGAATATATCTAGTGTTTCCAAGGCTACTAAACCAATCGGTCTTTCGAGATTTGATCTTTCTTGTGATCATGAAAATGTTACGAAGTAATGCACCGACTCTGGGTAACTGGGGTCGGGGCATTACATTTTCTATCAAGAATCCAGGTGTTGTTATTCTTTGTAGCCTTTGGGGATACATCTGCAAGATTGGACTTTTCAGTTTTTCGCTTTTTCTTCCATGAGTTATTGTGTTGAATGTGCGAAATTTATGACCATGAAACTCTATCTTCCATGTACATGGGTTCTTCATACTGAAGTTATTCTTCTATAAGGGAAAACCTATTATCAAGAGGAACACAGTCTTGTTGATGAACATTGACTATTCTTTAACTTCGATACAAGGTGTGTGTTTTAATCATCTGCCTACAATAAATAGATTTATGGAAAAAGTTAGAAAAATGATAACAATATCCATAAAAATCATTTCTTCTAAAACAATTAAGATATGAATTTTTTCTCCTTTGTTAAACTCTCATCTCTTCTAAATTCAAATAGATCCTTGCCTCTTTTCAATAAGACATGGTATGACCCAAATATCCACAGAAATGAAACTTCATGAGAGTAAATTTATTCTCACTTTAGTTTATCCTCATTCCTTCTTCTATGGGAGAGAATTTTGACTGATTCTTATTCCTGGAGAATCGAGTATAGTCTTTAGTAATTCTTTTAGATTAAATTGGGGGATTATTTTTCAGCACATCAGGAGATTTTTCCACATCATCCACTTTCAGCTAGCCTTTAATTTGGTCACATTTATTTCCAGCATTTGACGATTGTACCTCACAACCGATTCAACTATTTCCCATGTAAGTAGGTATTTGATCATTCAATCTTTTTTCAACTCCATTAGAACCACATTTCTCTCTCTCCAACATCTCAAAATTTGAGAACATTTCAAATTGTATTTTCTTCCATGATTATTGTTGACGCTCCTTTTTCGTCACAGAGTCCAAAGAAATGTAAAGGGAAATGACTTAGCACAAATTGATTCATCCTTTGAAGAAAATATCAAAAATCTACAAAGGCATGAACAAGGGATCAAAAGCACATGTGTCGCGCAAGTTCTATCACTATCGCACAAGTACACTTGCGCGACACCTTATGGTCGCGCAAGTCACTTGCGCGACCTAAGTAGTAACCGCCCTGGGTCTTCTCTTGCCTATAAATAGACCTTGTGGGCCCCCCATTTGAGGAGGATTTTTTCCAAAAACTCAGATTTGAGCTCCCGGCGCCCTAGTCTCTTCTCAATGCTTCCGAAACACTTATAAGTTTATTTCCTACATGGAACGGTAGATCTAAAGAGGGAGAGGAAGGCCTAAGTGTTGAAACTCATCAACACTTGCGCGCCTGAGTGGACAACCCTTAAAGGGAAAAGGGACACACTTTCACGCCGCCTTACTCCTTCAATAGATCTTGCGCGCCCCTCTTCTGGAAGAACCTCAAGAGGATTATAAAGGCTTTAATGAATAGTCGCTCAAGTATTACCCTGCTGGTTAACTGTCGCGCAAATACATCATGTGTCGCGTAGGCATATACCTGCACGACCAAAACCTGCGTGCCCACATAGTACCTGCGCACCTCTCAGGACTTTCGCGCCCCTACCTTTTTGGGTTCCTTTCTTGCCCATTTCACCGCTCTTAAGCCATTACACCTTTCCTATTCAAGATTCAGTCTTCAAGACACTCTTCAAAGTCATTTTATGGCATGATTTCTTGATTTTAATTCCTTATCTGAAAGGAATTTTGTGGAATATCTCTCAAAACCTAGTGATTTACACATCTTTATGTCACTAAATATTGAGATTTCATTCATTCAACCTCATCCTTTAAGATGAGAGAATCCTTAACCTAGGTCTCCTTTTCAGGAATAATCCCCAGTCATAAGTCCTATAATATGGGCATCCTCTTTAAGAGTAAGCCCCAAGTCCCTTAATTTTTGGGAATCCTCTTAGGAGTAAGCCCCTGATCCCCTAACCTGGGCTTTCTTTTCAAGAGTAAGCCCCAGTCTCAAACTTGGGTATCTTCCTTAGGAGTAAGCCCCAATTCTTAAAATTCCCAAATCTGGGCATCCTCCTTAGGAGTAAGCCCCAGTCTCCTAATTTGGGAATCCTCCTTAGGAGTATGCCCCAAGACTTAATCCTTGCCCTGGGCCTCCTTTTTAGGAGTAAGCCCCAGTCTTAATTTCTCTTTACTAGTTCTAATTTACCTTTGAGCTGGGATTCCTTTTTTCGGAGTAAAACCCATTCATAAGTCTTCTCCTAATTTGGGCCTCCTTTTTAGGAGTAAGCCCCAAGTTAGAGTATTCAAAATCTCCATAAAGCACATATACCTTTATGGACCCTGTTCCTGGATTTCTTCCCTAAAGTAAATCCTAACCTTCATTTATCTGGGAAGTCATACATACATAAGCCCCAAATTATTTCTTATGATTGCATCTTTCTTGGCACAATTGTTTAATTTTTACCAATAACTCTTGTTTCTCACACCGAGAATGACTCACGTGAGCTTAGAGTGTAAAAGTAATTGTAAAATCCTTCTTTGAGCCATCAATCATAAACATCATACTCCCTTACTCGAACTACGTGGGTTCTGATTCCTTTTTTTAAACAAAGGATACATAGGTAGACTGTCTACGGGTTCGATCCCAACTCTAAAATAATCCATGTCCTTATGAATGTCAATAAACTTCAAGTGCCCCACTGATTGGCTTTAAAACTAGCATGGTCATCATAATGACCAAGAGACTTCTGTATAAATGTGTCGAAGGGTACCATTGAGCAAGCATCTCTAACAAATACAGATGATTCTCTATCTATGAAGAACCTCGAATACATACAAAATATTCTCTAAATTTCCTACATATTTAAACATTGATTGTTAGATCTGAAGGAAAGATCATTTTATAATTGGTAATGTAATAAGGATTCATGAACATAACTTAAATCTATAAAGAGAGTCCCGGAGTAGACAATAATTCCCCTCAAATAGGTGTGATGATTCCAACCTCCCATCCTCTCGACCAATGAAAATTCCTAAGCCTCATCAGTCCACAAACTAATGAGCACCTACCTTTGGAAAGTAGGTCCGAATGGATGTGGAATCATTGGATGTTTCCGGTTCTATGAACAAACCCATTAGACACTGATCGGAACATTTGAACCTCCCATCAAGGCGGTCATCCCTGGATTCCGAGGGAAACAAAAATGGTGAACCTGACGTAAATCTTTAACCAAGTTAAAATAATGTTTTACCTATTTTTTAGGCCCCTATTTATAACTCAATGAGAGGGCCAACAAAAACAATCATAGACATATGTGCTCATCCAAAAGATGTAGTGGTTTAATTTATCTTGATTACGTCTGTTATATCAAACATGCACTCTTTTCCAAGATATTCTGCATTTCTAGAATGGCTGCTCTCAAGTTCACACCTGTGAATACTGCTGTTGTAAATGCCACTACTGCTACTCCTGCTGGATCGTCGTCCGCTCTTAGGATGATATCACCTACTCAGCATCTTCAACGCTGGGTATCAAACGCACTGGTTAAGGAGTACCGTCAACACGGTACCATCCCAACACTGGAGGCTGCCCGACAAGCCCTCCAAGTAAATAACTCACATCGGTCGTTTGGACAACGACGACCAATGATCAAGAAGAAGGCGGTGCTGACTACCGTCTCCAACCGTTTCGGGTCGTTATCCCCGGAACACAATCACCATTCTCTCCCTTATGTTGGGGAGGTGAATGATCAGGTCCCAGAGGACCTTAATTCAAACAGATATGAGTCCTTCCTGAGGGCTCCCACCAACAATCGCCGCCAGACTCGCGTGGAAGTGCGCCCTCAACATGATGAGGTTACCAACTCTAGGCGTTTGGCTCAGGTTCCCTGAACCCGAGGAGGCAAGACGAACCACTAGAGGCAGAATCCGGTTAACAGTGAGCAGGTTCTCATCTCTGCCATCTCTGGAGAAGTCCACCAACCTAACTTGTTGGCAAGCAATGAGCAGGCACATACACCTACCCGTTTTAAACCCGCTGTCCAGCAGACTCGTCTTGCAGCATCACGCCAATCCCGCCTGGAAATTCCGGCGGAGTACTATAGGCAGGTACATACACCTGTTTATACATCATCAGCTAGTCATCAGGCTCATCTAACTACATATAATGGATCTCGTCAACCACATTTGGCGATGTGAAATCAGCAGGCACACACACATTCTAGTATTAATCAACCCTACCAACAGTCTCGCTTGGTATCATTCGGAGAAGTTAGTCAGAAATCCCCGACAACAAATAGGAGGCAGACTCAACTCTCTGCCCCCACACTTGAGTACTGTCAGGATTCACTGACAGGAAAAGGAGGATAGGAGCAGGAACATACACCTACTCCAAGCCCGGAATGGACGTATATTCCCGTTTAGGCAACTGAAGTCACCAAGAATATTCTACCAATGGTGAAAGAGCAGAAGCAAATCCCTGCTCATATTCTAGATGCCTGCCAGGATATTGTAATAAATTCACCGGCATCTCAGAGAAAGACACATAAATCTATCCCTACTAGTGGAGTGATACATCAACAATTCACTCTGGAACAAGAATACACATCTTCTCCAGTCCAAGAGGGTTATGGGGCATACTCCCCCATATCATACGGACGACCAAGTCAGGAACATACACCTGATTTGAGAGAAGATCTTCACCCTAACCTGGACATCTTTCCTGATCAAGAACATACACCTGCTCAGAGCAGCCACTTTCGTCAACAAGTGGTTTCCAAGTCGAGTAATAAGGCGTCTAAGAAAAAGACCCGCCCAGCACAGTCAGGAGATCAAGATCCAATCTATAACAAGGCCTTGCTCGATGATGGAGTTATTTAAGCCCTCAGACAATTATCTGTTGGGATTCAAGATTCTACTACCTCAGTTCCCAATAGTGGGAACATTAATTCCTAAGGTATTCAACAGAAACTTCCTCATGAAGGCTTGCTTCATGACAATTTGGTCGATCTCGAAGTTTTATCTTCAGATGAGAGCCACAGTAACCCTCTGTGTGGTTAGAAGACCAAGGAGCAAGAGATCTCATCTTTTTCTGTAACCCATTATGGTGGTCCTACCCATTATGATGAATTTCACTACGAAAGTCCTCTCCGCAGTAGTGATGCACACTACCCGGAAAATGTTTCAGTGGACAATGTAGTGCCGAGAAAGACCGCTTATATTGAGGCCCTTGAAAATGTGAAAGCAGTCATGTCTGAAGCTTCATCACTAGCAGGTGAAATACTTTCTCAATCAGAGGATATCCCAAGGTGTAGTTCATTCTCTGAACCACCCCTAAGTCATGCATTTTCTAATTTGATCAATGATTTCTCTACCAATCCCGTTGAATCCAATGAAGAAACAAAGAAACACCAACTCTGGTCAAATCCGGTAGAAGAATCTTCATCAAATGATAGAGGAAATGCTGAATATGAGAGAACAGCTGGGGAAAGGTGAAGTGCCAGTTATGTTTTGGCCTCTGGCTGACTCTCAGTATAATATTCCAGAAATGTTGATGGAAGATGAAATTCATGAAATTCGTCTCAACATATGGAAAACTCTTTGTAAGTTGAAAAAGAAAGTATTGTCTTATGATGAATATGATAATAATCAAAAGATAATAGAAGGGTTACAACGTCAGATTGATTTGGCATCTCTATCAGTCTCTCGATATCCGAAGGCTGAAAAGCAGTAGAGAGCCTTTCAACGTTCATGCCCTGGTGAACTAAGAATATTTCGTCAGTTAATTTCCAATGCCCTATCTGGTATTTGTTTCAGAGGATGGGGTGTTCATGGAGCACTGCATTTCACGGTGCTCTCCAGTCAGCAAAGCCTGCCGAAAATGGTCTCATGCAATGTTATTTCCCATAGCTGGCAATAGTCAATGGGCTTTGTTTGTAATCAAAAGCTTGCCCAAGAACAGGCCTCAACTAGTTTCTCTCAAAATAAAGAATACAGAGAACAAGTTGTTGAATTACTCTTGCATCAAGCAAACAAGAATATTGAATAGGCCTCTCGTTTGGAGAAAGCACGTCACCAAATGAAAGAAGTGTCGGAAATCATCCAACGGTATTTTCAACTAGGTGATAAAAGAGGATACAGATTAATGCATCCAGCTAATTTCTGGACTAAGATTCACAAGATCAGGAGGGCTTTCAAGAAAGTCTCAAACATAGCATGCCAAGAACCACCCCAGCTCGCCAGAATGGGGACTCTTTTAAACCAACCCTCAAGATCAACAAAAAGGATTCAGGGAGTTGAACGAGAACAGCAGGAACAACCCCGGTCCACTGAACTGGGGACTTTTTCAACTCATAAATACCCTCCTCAGAGAAAGTCGGTCTTTTCTCGATTGGGGAAGAAACCTCAAGAGGAACGGAGAACCAAATTATCAGGAGATTCCCTTCAAATTACGGTTTATCAAGAAGTTCCTTAGGTATTGAAACAACAAAAGGAAATGTCTCATCAAAGACATGGAAGAGGAGAATATCACAGAAATGCTGATAGAAGGGACGCGATGAGTTATGCATCAATTAATGTCATCAGTGCCGTTGTTGCTCATCCACCAAATGAGGCTCACTCAGGGGACTCAGATGAAGAGGTTCCTGCTCAAGAAGATGTACGCACCGACACAAATGAAGAAGGTGTGCGTACATGAAGTCAAAGGATTACTCAGAACCTAGGTAATCCTTTGAGTAACCCACATCCCCCTCTCCGAAATGGATCCAACAAAGGTAGGGGAAAGAACCCGGTTACATATCCTTCCTCTGGAGAAGGTCAATCGCTCTCACTAGAGAAAAGGTTTGCACAACAGGAGGAAGAAATGAAAGAATTAAGGAGGTTGAATACAGAACTACTTCAGGGTAGTCTTCTTCATGAGCATGCTAGAGTCAGTCAGCCAAATAAATTTGGTGCAGCTACTCAGATGGATCAGGAATATCCTCCTCTATCAGTACACCCTTACAGGTCTAATCCTACGGGTCAAGTGCAACAACAGTTGGCAGTGCTACCATCAATTGCAGCACCAATCGCCACATCTGTCCAAGCTCCAGTCATTGCACCTACCCAAGTCCATGTTCAATCAGATGTTTCTCAAAAGTTAATAACTACTATTGAGTCATTAACAGCTCGGTTAGAAACTATGGATGGGAAGAGTGCACAAGTTCAACTAGGAAAGAATGTTTACCCTGAATGGGTAAATTCAATTTCTCCTCTATCCGGTTTTGGGAATCCTGTATTCCCTATTTTCAATGGATCAGGCGATCCAGAACAACATTTGACACATTACATGTCTTGTTGCGATCCTATGATGGGAACTCCAGAGCAGCAAGAAGCAGTGAAACTCATATGCTTCGTGCGAACCGTGCAAGGAACAACTTTTGTTTGGTATACAATCTTGCAAACCCGGTCAATTACCGGATGGGAGGATCTTTTCCAAAAATTCCTCCTTCAGTTCTGCTCAACTTTTCCAAAGACAACAGTTTTCAATCTTACAAATTGTAAGCAAAGGGAGAATGAAAGAGTCTCTGATTTCATTGATCGCTGGAAGGGAATAACATATTCCTTGAGTTTAGCACTCCCTCAAGAATAATTTTTTCCAATCTGTGTGGAAAATCTACGTGAACAATTATGCACAGTGTTAATCCCTGTGAAATACACAGGAGGGTTTTGAGACCTTACTTCAATCTCTCAGCAGATTGAAGATTCCCTTATACAGGATAAGGCTAAATCTCGTGTAATTCTATCAGCTCCAGGAAAGAGAATGGGTAATGCAGAAACTGCTACAATTATGCTTAAACAAGCACCTATACCTATTTCTGCCTCAATACTTTCATCTTATCGAAGGGATCCACCTTCTGAGCGCCAAAAACAAAGGTCTTTTCGTCCAGATGATCAAAAAGATCAAAGACGAAAACAATTTGAGGATCTGAAGAGAAAAACATATACTTTCTGAAATTAACACGTTCTTGGTTATTTAATTTCGGCTCTGGAAAAAAATTTGGTTCAATTGCCAATAACCAAGAGGCCAAACAAGAAAGGAGATGAAGACCGTCCTAATTATTTCCCTTTTCATCAAATATTGGGGCATCCCATCCAGGAGTGTTTTGTCTTCAAAGACCTCCTGCAAAAGATGGTCGACTCAGGACAGGTCACATTGAAAGGCTCCTCAGCCCAAGTTGCATGTGTCACTACTACAGTTGTAGAGGATGAAGATGAATGGAAGAAAGTCAAAAGCAAAAATGAAAAAAATATGATGATTGGATGGTCAGAAAGACAATCAATCGAACTCATGCTATTTCGCAAACACAATTAAGGAAACCAATTGTGTCTTCTTCCATGAATGTTACGGAAAAACCCTCTTTGGCAGAGGGAATGTCCTCAAAGAAACGACATGATTCAAAGAAAGAAAAAGAATTAGAAGAAGATGAGTATGTGTCAAAGCCTAAGTTGTCTTTGACTTTGGCGGACTTCATGCCATCTACTTCAAAGCCACGGGCACCGCCCCACCAAACAACACAACCTAAACAGGCTAATCAGGCAGAGTCTTCATCAGAGGAAGAGTTAATATTCGGTTCTGTTAATATGATTCAATTAACAGATCCATATGCTAGTCATAGTTTCAATTTTGATGAGCCTGAATTACCTGTATCAAAAAGAGGAATCAGAGGAAGTTCCAGGGGCTCAGGATATAGGGGAAGACATGGATCTTTCAGAAGCCACTATTCCAATTCTACCCCTTCTAGAACTTTGTATGCAGCAGAAACTCGTGGTAGGTCCCTTCAGCGAGCTCAGGAAGAACAAGCAAGTTCTTCTACCAATAGAAAATTCAGTCCTGGCACAGTTATTTTGGAAGACCAGTTGAAGGTTCCATCTTCTTCCTCTCAGCATGTAAATGGATCTAATCAGTCTAATCTTCCAAAACCCGGAATATTTCCAACTCCTATCCCAATAAAATATGCATCAACTTCCAAAGTATCTGCTTCCAAGGTACCTGCTAAACCACATATTCATATTGGGAAATGCAGACCTCTGGATCAAAAGTATGGTATATTGAAAAACTTGGCCCAAGTACCATCCATGTTATTAATTCTGGATGCTTTGAATCTATCAAAAGATCTTCGGGAAGCACTCCTCGAGGCTTTTTCAAGTCCTCAGGAGTTTGAAACTGAAATTGTTGCAGCTGAAGTCTATCACATAGAGAATAATCCTGTAGAATTCCATGAAATAATATCCTTTACTGATGAAGATGAATATGATTTTGTGCATGGACATATTAGACCATTGTACTTGTCTGGAAAAGTTAATGGCATGGATGTTCGAAGAGTTTTCATTGACAATGGTTCAGGAGTCAACCTCATGCCCATTCGTACACTTCGTCGATTGGGCCTCACGGAATCTGATTTATCTCCCTCCACCATGATGCTACAGGGATATGATAAAAATGAAGAAGAACCACAGGGTGAAGTTAAACTCAGAACTCAGTTTGGAGATCTTGTATCCAATTCAGATTTCATGGTTGTTGATCAAGACTCAGCCTTCAACATTTTTCTTGGAAGACCCTGGTCACATCAACATGCGACTATCCCTTCTTCATACTATCAATGTCTGAAATATTGTTTCGATGGTCAAGTTGGGATGTTGTATGGTGATAAGGCCCCATTCAATACATGTGAGTATAAATACATTGAGGCAGAATTCTATCACATGAAGAAAAGGGAGAAATTCATAACAAAGGAGATTACCAAAGTTAATGCTCCATATGGTTTGGAAAAAATTCCAGTAAATCCATTTACAAATGTGAGTACATATTATGTGTTGCCTATCAGTAAAATTGACAAGATAGACCCAAATCAAAATACTCTTATGGAATGATCCATAATGTCAATTACGGAAATCGAGCCAGACAACAAGGGAGAAATTGGTAATCTACCAAGCAGTGATGAAATCACAAATGGTGACGTCTTCATTTCATCTGCTGAAATCCAACAAGTCTATACTTCTCCAATTAGGCCAGAAGGAGTTATAGCAAAATTAGAGGTGAACAATGATGTCGATTCTCAATCCATCATTTCCTCTTTATTACCCAAAGAAAACTCTTCATCATCAATAGGGTCAAAAATGGAAACTTCCTCTTCAAAATGTGCAAATTTTGACATCTCTTCTGATCATGAAAATTCTACTTTGTCATCTACTATGCTGGTAGAAACGGAAGAAATAACACATGATGAAGAAGAAGAGGAAGATCTCAGAGATTCTCCTCCAGCATTTGAAGCGGGTATATATACCACTGTGGATGAACTCAGAGAAATAAATCTGGGTACAAAGGAAGATCTACGACCCACTTTAATCAGTGCGGCCATGACCCTTGAAGAGCAAGAGATGTATATTTCTTTTCAAAAGTGAAATGGAGATATTTTTTCTTGGAACTATATAGAAATGCCCGGGCTTGATCCTAATGTTGCTACTCATCATTTGGGTTTACCAGGAGAAGATTGAGTATTTAAGCAAGCCGCGAGAAGAACACACCCAACTTATGCTTCCAAAATTGAAGCTGAAGTGGATAAGCTTATCAAAGCTAACTTCTTCAGAGAATTTCAGTATCCCAAGTGGTTGGCTAATATTGTCCCTGTAAAGAAGAAGAACGGACAAATTACAGTTTGCATCGATTTCAGAGATCTTAATCGGCATTGTCCTAAATATGATTTCCCAGTTATGATTGCAGAACTTTTAATTGATGCAACATCTGGCTGTGAAGCACTTTCCTTCATGGATGGATATTCTGGATATAATCAGATCTGAATGGCCCCAGAAGATGAGGAATACAAAGCCTTCAGAGCCCCTCAGCGTGTGTTTTGTTATCGGGTAATGCCCTTTGGCTTAAAGAATGCAGGTGAAACATATCAGCGTGCCATTCATCGTATCATCAAACCCTTCTTAGGGAATTTTGTTGAATGATATGTAGACGATTTGGTAGTTAAATCCAAACAATGTTCTAATCACTTGGCTGATTTGGAAGTCATATTCTACAAGCTTTGAAAACCTAATTTGAAGATGAACCCCTTAAAATGTGCTTTTGGGGTAACGTCAGGAAAATTTCTCAGCTTTTTTGTACGCCATCGTGGTATTGAAGTCGATCCTGAGAAGACCAAGTCAATCCTTGATATGTAACCTCCTCAAAATTTGAATGAATCAAGAGGACTTCAAGGACACTTAGCCTATATTCAGCATTTCATCACCAATTTAGCAGGAAAAAGTTTACCCTTCACCAAATTGATGAAGAAGGGAGGCACTTACCAGTGGACTGAAGAATGTCAAGAAGCATTCGATATTCTCAAGAAATACCTTTTGAGTCCACTGGTACTCATGCCACCTGTTGAAGGAAGACCACTTATCATCTACGTGACATATCTAGAGCGATCATTGGGTGCCTTTCTTGCTCAAAAGAATGATGCTGGGAATGAAAACAGCCTCTACTATCTCAGTTGAACTATGCTTGAAGCAGAAACCCGATATTCAAGTATTGAGAAGTGCTGCCTGGCATTAATCATTGCAGTTCAGAAGTTGAGACATTACCTGAAACATCATGAGGTCCAATTGGTATCTCTCAATAACCTGCTCAAATTCATCCTTAGTCGTCCAATGCTTACAGGATGTCTGGCAGGGTGGGTAGTTATTTTGCAGCAATTCGATATTCAGTATGTGTCTCAAAAGATGATAAAGGGCCAAGCTCTGGCTGATTTTCTGGCTGAACACCCTTCAGTGGAAGACACATCTTCAGATATTGAACTCCCTGACAAGGAAGTCTTCTCTATTCAAGAAAGTCCTCAGGCATGGGAAATGTATTTTGATGGTGCTTCCAGAAGTCCAACAGGGAAGAAAATGGAAAATCCTAAATTCAACAAAGTTGGCTTAGGAATTCTGCTCATTTCTCCAGAAAAGTCAGTGTTACCTTATTCCTTCTTATTCTAGGA
Source organism: Viscum album (assembly GCA_963277665.1). Lineage (NCBI taxonomy): Eukaryota > Viridiplantae > Streptophyta > Magnoliopsida > Santalales > Viscaceae > Viscum > Viscum album. Next base: position 1,941,611,421 of record OY728119.1, on the reverse strand, counting down.
AGGTGGTACCAATAATGAAGCAGAATACCAAGCTCTCATCGTAGGTTTGGAATTAGCATTTCAAGCACAAGTGAATCACTTAAAGGTGAAAGGTGATTCAGACCTGGTAATCAAACAAGTCAATGTGGATTATGCCATCAGAAAAGAAGAACTAATCTCTTTGTATGATTACGTCAGAGAGTTAATGATGGAATTCCCTTTGGAACCGACATTTTCTTATGTCCCAAGATCACAAAATGCTCAAGCTGATGCATTGGCTAATATAGCCACAACTCTGGCAGATCCAAATCAGGATGAGACAACCATCAGTATTTCCCACCATCGTGAAATTTCACCTTATGTTCAAATCAGGACAGAGGAAATTAATGAAATTTGTCCCATTCCTGAACCGTATGGTCATACTATAGGATGGATGTCACCTATCAGGTAAAACCTTCAAAATGGAACACTTCCACCTGATATAACTGAGAAAGAACAAATCCTGCGACGTGTGTTTAATTTTACCATTTATGATAGACCAGGTCACCTAGAGAAAATTCTCTACAAACGTGGTTTTGATGGAGTTCTCTTCAGATGAATTAATGGTGAAGAGACTATGGCTGTCATAAAAGAAGTTCATGCAGGAGTCTGTGGTGCCCACATGTCTAGACAAAGACTGTTTGATCAGGTTCAAAGGATTGGATACTTTTGGACTTTAATGATACGAGATTGTGTCGATTTCACAAAGAAGTGTCATTCATGCCATGTAAATGCCAACTTCATTCATCAGCCTCCAGAGTTTCTTCATACAGCTAAATACTCATGGCCATTTTCCACATAGGGAATGGATGTGGTGGGACCTTACCCTTCGGCTACGGCTAAGCAGTTTACGTATATTCTTACTGCTACTGACTTCTTTTCCAAATGGGCAGAGGCAATACCTCTCAAGGAATTCAGTTATAAATTCATTGTTAGCTTCATCAAGTCTAACATCATTACCAGATTTGGTGTCCCTCATACCATATTGACGGACAATGACACCAATTTATGTTCATCTGAGATGAAGAAGTTGTATCAAGAATACAACATCAAATCCAACCATTCATCTTGGTATCATGCAGCGGCCAACGGCCAGATAGAAGCCTTTAACAAGAATCTTTCAAATATACTACAAAAGATGGTGGATAAAGATAAGAGGCCATGGCCTGATAAACTCTTTCATGCTTTATGGGATTATCACACTACCACCCGCACTGCAACTCGGTCAACTCCATATTCATTGGTATATAGAACGGAATCCGTCTTTCCCATTGAAGTTCAACTACCCTCACTCAGAGTTTCCATTTGTGATCAATCATCTATAGATGAACAATCTCAAAAGAGATTGAATGAATTGGAACAGTTAGATGAGAAAAGATTGTGCACTTTGCACCACTTGGAAGTCTATCAAAATCAAATAACACGAGCTTTTAACAAAAAAGTTCGTCTTTGTTCATTCACTCAGGGAGAATTGGTATTATTTTTCAGAACTCCAATGATACCAGGAAAGAAACCTCCCAAGCATGAGCCAAAATGGGAAGGACCTTATTCAATACATAGGGTCTACTCCAATAGAGCTAATTCATTAATCTCAATGGATAGAGAACTCATCACTACTCCAACCAATGCTAGATTTTTGAAGAAGTATTTTGTATAAACTAAAAAGTCCATGTTTGTCCCTACAACATGACACTAAACTGTGCGGCAGCAATTCGTCCTTTCTATATGACGTTAAACTATACAGCAACGGTCCATACATATGACCTTAAACTATTTTTACTTTTGTCCCACACGAAGTTAAACAGTGAAAATGTTCCCTAAATGGTCCAGTATGACCTTAAACTGCAACTAGGTCCTGTTTTTACCTGCAACATGACACTAAACTGTGCGGCACCAGTTCTTCCTTGCTATATGACGTTAAACTATACAGAAATGGTCCATAAATATGACCTTAAACTATTTGTACTTTCGTCCCACACGATGTTAAACTGTGAAAAAGTTCCCTAAATGGTCCAATATGACCTTAAACTGCAACTAGGTCCTGTATGAACTTAAACTGCATCATTAGCGGTCCATGCATATGACCCTAAACTATTTGCAAGTCCCTTACGTCCAGCGATATGTTAAGCTATGACATCCTAACTACATGACGCTAAATTGTATAAAAGACCTTACGTCCGGAAAGACGTTAAACTACATAATAATCAAAGGTCCTATATGACCTTAAACTACACCAGCGTCCAGCATGACATTAAACTGCACCATCCACGGTCCATGCATATGACCTTAAACTATTCGCACTTTCGTCCAACATGACGCTAAACTGTATCGTCCCTTTTCGTCCAACATGACGTTAAACTATGGAAAAAATCCCCAATGCGTCCAACATGACATTAAAATGGTGCACTCTTTTGTCCTCACTGCATGACATTAAACTGCACAGCCCCCCCCCCCCCCCCGTTCGTCCAACATAATGTTAAACTCTATTGTCCCCATCGTCCTAACTACATGACGCTAAACTATACATAATGTTCGTGATACGTCCTACATGACATTAAACTGTATTTTGTCCCTTCCACATGACACTAAACTGTGCAGCACCAATAGTCCTAACTACACGAATTTAAACTGCATAGTCCCTTTATATGTCCTACATGACATTAAAATATGCATCGTTATGGTTGTTGTTACCTCTTGTTTCTCACACCGAGTATGACTCACGTGATCTTAGAGAAAACCTCAACCATAACACTCTCTCTGGGCCGCTAACCATGTGTAAGTCCTAACATCATTTTTTAGGTCATTGTCCCCAATAACAACTTGATCATTAATTCATTATTTAATTGAACTACACGAACTATGATCATTTCCTTCTAGGCTGGGTATGTAGGCAACCTCCCAACGTTCAAGCCCAAAACCAATCTCTTTATGTCGGTTCATCTCTATCTCATACGATGATAATTCGTGAAACCGCCTGTAGAATCAATATCTTTACATTGGTTCACTTTCATCCTTGTTATGCGATGTTAAAGTATAAAACACTTTTTTCCAGTATGACAATAAACTACAAATTTCTTTGATACCCTCACCTGAGAGGGAACCATTATTTTCATTGATTCTTTCAATCATGTTTCATTTCAAAGACTACACACATACATGGCAACGCCCAAACCTTTTATCTTGGGTTAAACCATCATTGTAATAAAGTCCCCTTTCACCCTTCACATGTACGAACCAAATTTGTAAAAAGGGTAGTTCTAGAACTACGTGGGCTTGATTCCCATCCATATGGGATACGTAGGAACGTTCGAGTGTCCCTTGAATCCAGCCCCAAGTCTTTGGGCCTAACCCCAAATTCCACTTTCAGTCCCTTGGCTGAAAAGTCCCCATGAAAACACACACTGTGTATTTCTTAAAATGGTCCAAGCTCTATGAACCTAAACTAAGATCTCTAATCCTTTTGTCCCACATGACGTTAAAATGTAGTTTAAGAACTTTGTATGGCTTGATTCTCATCCTTATGGGATACGTAGTGAAGTCCAATATTTCAATTCAAGACCCAGCCACAACATGAATATGGTTAGCATTGATCTATGTATCTCTGTACACAATGAACAATACCCATATTTATGTGTTATAATCCTAACCATAAATATTTTCAGATCCTCATAACCCTTTTCAAGACTTCTAGTCACAAAAATGTCAAACTTCTGAGAGTTCTTTTGTCTGACTATGCAGCACGTGCCCATAGGCGGCCTTGCATAAACAGTCTACATAACAGACTTGTTAGCCAAAACATACTATTTTATTTGACTATACAGCCAATGCCCTTAGGTGGCCCTGCATAATTCAACCCCCTAACGGGTTTGTCGAATAGTGGTAACTTCATTCTTGGGAAGAATGCCTCTTTTGCCCTTATTTTTCTTAAATGAAAGTATGTAGGGATCCGCAAAAATATCCATCCTTAACATATTTGTCCCATATCCTTTTTCATGATCTGAAAGTATTCAAGTCTATGGTTTATATTCTCCTTCCCTACGTTTGGTTCAGACCTTCGTAGGAGTGATATTCATCCAGTTATTCGATAATTTTGTTTGGAAATATTTTCTCCATATTCATGTACCTCTTTCCATATAGAAAACTCTATACTTTGGAATATTTGAATCTCCATAAATATTCACTAGCTTTTAGCACTAGGAAAGTAAATTTCTGAGAGTTCTTTTGCCTGACTATGCAGCACGTGCCCATAGGTGGCCTTGCATAAATAGTCTACAAAACAGACTTGTTAGCCAAAAGATACTATTTTATTTAACTATGCAGCCAATTCCCTTAAGTAGCCCTGCATAATTCAACCCCCTAACAGATTTGTTAAATAATGGTAACTTCATTCATGGAAACTACTTATTCTAATGACTTTTAGCTCTTTTTCATATCATTCCTCAGATTCATATATTCTTAATTCATAGCTTACATATTTTCCCTCATACTTGAGTATGGTAATATGTTTTCAGATGAATTTTCAAGGAATTGAGTCAATTCTAATCCATTTAGGTCAAAGCTATTTCGACCATAAACATTAGCCCTTTTTTATGTCCGACGTGCATGACTTTAAACTACCCACAAAAGACAGGGGAACTCAGAATAAATGTCAAGTTCCCAGCTCACTAAACATACATTTTTGTATGATTTAGGTAACATTGAGCAATTAAAAGGATCGATGTTTGAAGGGTTATTTACATTAATCCTAGTAAAAATAAAACTATGCTTACTAGGCCCATTGGCTTAGGTAAAATCTAAAGCATGTGGAAAAAGGAAATGCAAGTACAAATGAGTGAAACTGAAAGTGTTTTTCATTGATGCACAAGAGTTAGAAGGACATCCACAGACTGGAGTCTCTTCTCTTTTTCAAGAATTACAAGAGGCTTTCAACATTACTCTTCATTTGATTTACGACACCCCGAGCTTCATCAGCAATCACTTGTAATTCATTCATTCAACTGGATACAATAAGAGATGCAGTGATACCAGCTCTTCTTGGAACAATTGTAAAAGGATTTTCTTGAGTGCGGTTTGAGAAAATTTTCTGCTGATCAAACAGTGACTCTATTTCTGTCCAAGAAACTTGGAAGATGGATACATGGATTTGAGAATAGAGTATTGGAAGTAAAGAGCCATTTGGAGAGAGTACTCTTTTCGGATATTGCTCTAATACAATGTTTGTCTTCTCTCCACCAACCGGCAGTGGAAAACATTTCAACCCATGGGTTTACCATTTTCATATCTGCAAGGAAATGACATGGAGGAAGAATTTGAAAGTTCACACCATTTTTGTTGCTCTTAATGCACAGCATAACCGAAATAAAGGAGTAGTAGTGTAGAGGCATTTCAGGTGTATAGTTCTTTGCATCTGGAACATTGACTCCTTGCATATGACCATGACCATATAGAGGCAGGTAGATGCTCTGTGGGAAATTAAGATGATATTTCTTCAAGTATGTAGACAAATCTGGGGGAGTGCTGTCGCAGATATCATAGTAATCATGGCCAATGATGTTCATCATGTCATCAATCCGCTTTCTAGCCAGTTCATCATACATTTTAATTCCATTAGGAGCCATTGAATTTGCACAAAAGTTGAATAAATTAAACTCTTAGATGGGCTTATTTTTCATAATATTTGTGAAAGAATTCAAAAAAAATGGATAAGGCATTAAGGCGCGCAAGTATAAACATGACGCGCAAGTGTTCATGTGTCGCGCTAGTTTTTGACACACAAGTATAAACCGCGCCTGTACAATTACTTATACAATAGCGTGACATCAAGGAAAACACCGAAAAACAGAGAAACCTGTGCGGCTAAGGTGACCTGCGCGACGAGAGCTCGAAGGTATGAAGTTCGGAAATCTGGATGCTTGTATGGAAATGAGGCCCTCTATTTATAGACGCGGCCAGGACCCTGCGTGCCATACCCTGCACGATCAGGGGCCGTATCCCTGCACGATGTGCACTTTTGTGCCGCCCTATGTTCCATCAAGACCTGCGCACCACCTTTCCTTTGGATGTCTTCGATTTCCTCAGAGTCAAATCCTCATTTCTTTCGGATCCAACTCTGAGGGGGGACTTTTGTTGACACTCCTTTTTCATCACAGAGTCCAAAGAAATGTAATGGGAAATGACTTAGCACAAATTGATTCATCCTTTGAAGAAAATATAAAAAATCGACAAAGGCATGAACAAGGGATCAAAATCACACGTGTCACGCAAGTTCTATCACTGTCGCGCAAGTACACTTGCACGATGCCTTATGGTCATGCAAGTCACTTGCGCGACCTAAGTGGTAACCGCTCGGGGTCTTCTCCTGCCTATAAATAGACCCTGTGGGCCCCCCATTTGAGGATGATTTTTTTTCCAAAAACTCAGATTTGAGCTCCTGGCGCCCTAGTCTCTTCTCAAAGATTCCGAAACACTTATAAGGTAATTTATTACCTAGAACGGAAGATCTAAAGAAGGGGAGGAAGGAATAAGTGTTGAAACTCATCAACATTTGGCGCCTGAGTGGCCAGCCCTTAAAGGGAAAAGGGACACACTTGCGCGCCGCCTTACTCCTTCAATAGATCTTGCACGCTCCTCTTCTGGATGAACCTCAAGAGGATTCTAAAGGATTTAATGAAGAGTCGCTCATGTATTACCCTGCTGGTTAACCATCGTGCAAATACATCATGTGTCGCACAGGCGTATACCTGCGTGACCAAAACTTGCGCGCCGAAACAGTACCTGCGCGCCTGCCAGGACTTGCGCGCCCCTGCCTTTTTGGGTTCCTTTCTTGCCCATTTCACCCCTCTTAAGCCATTACACCTTTCCTATTCAAGATTCAGTCTTCAAGACACTCTTCAAAGCCATTTTATGGCATGATTTCTTGATTTTACTTCCTTATCTGAAAGGAATTTTGTGGAATATCTCTCAAAACCTAGTGATTTACACATCATTATGTCACTAAATTTTGAGTTTCATTCATTAAACCTCATCCTTTAAGATGACAGAATCCTTAACCTGGGTCTCCTTTTCACGAATAACCCCCAGTCATAATTCCTCTAATATGGGCATCCTCTTTAGGAGTAAGCCCCATGTCCCTTAATTTTTGGGCATCCTCTTAGGAGTAAGCCCCAGATCCCCTAACTTGGGCTTCCTTTTCCGGAATAAGCCCCAGTCTCAAGCTTGGGCATCTTCCTTAGGAGTAAGCCCCAAATCTTAAAATTCCCAAATCTGGGCATCCTCCTTAGGAGTAAGCCCTAGTCTCCTAATTTGGGCATTCTTCTCAGGACTAAGCCCCAAGCCTTAATCCTTGACCTGGGCCTCCTTTTCAGGAGTAAGCCCTAGTCTTAATTTCTCTTAACCAGTCCTAATTTACCTTTGATCTGGGATTCCTTTTTTTAGGAGTAAAACCCAATCATAAGTCTTCTCCTAATTTGGGCCTCCTTTTCAGGAGTAAGCCCCAAGATAGAGTATTCAAAATCTCCATGAAGTACATATACCTTTATAGACCCTATTCCTGGATTTCTTCCCTAAATTAAATCCTAACCTTCATTTATCTGGGAAGTCATGCATACATAAGCCCCACATTATTTCTTATGATTGCATCTTTCATGGAACAATTGTCTAATTTTTACCAATACCTCTCGTTTCTCACACCGAGCATGACTCACGTGAGCTTAGAGTGTAAAAGTAATTGTGGCATCCTTCTTTGATCCATCAATCATAAACATCATACTCCCTTACTCGAACTACATGGGTTCTGATTCCTTTTTTTAAACAAAGGATACGTAGGTAGCCCGTCTACGGGTTCGATCCCAACTCTAAAATAATCCATGTCCTTCTAAATGACAATAAACTTCAAGTTCCCCACTGAGTGGATTTAAAACTAGCATGGTCATCATAATGACCAAGAGACTTCTGTATAAATGTGTCGAAGGGTACCATTGACCAAGAATCTCTAACAAATAGAGATGATTCTCTATCGATGAAGAACCTAAAATACATACAAAAGATTATCTAAATTTCCTACATATTTAATCATTGATTGTTAGATCTTAAGGAAAGCTCATTTTATACTTGGTAATGTAATAAGGATTCACGAACATAACTTAAATCTATAAAGAGTGTCCCGGAGTAGACAATAATTCCCCTAAAAAAGGTGTGATGAGTCCGACCTCACATCCTATCGACCCATGAAAATTCCTAAGCCTCATCAGTCCACAAACTAATGAGCACCTTCCTTTGTAAAGTAGGTCCAAATGGATGTGGAATCATTGGATGTTTCTAGTTCTACGAACAAACCCGTTAGAAACTGATCGGAACGTTTGAACCTCCCATCAAGGCAATCATCCCTGGATTTAGAGGGAAACAATTATATTGAAATTGATTCACTCTCAAGATTACTCTTAAGAGTAACAACTTCCTATTCAACACCCTCAGTAGTCATGGACTTTTCTACCAGTATGGTGGTGAAGAAATTGAGGACCCTTTATTACTCTTCAATTCTCAGTTTTAGATTCACTACATCATCAGTGATTTCAAGAATTTTAGACTGCATTTTCACAAATTCTTCTAATCATTCTATTTTATCTTTTTCTAATCAACATAATTAGATGATTCTTCTATAATTTATTTCCACTTTTTGAAACTCTTACATTTGATCTTAAGCTTACTAATAGAATATTTTTGTTGCAAATCGGGATTGGAATTAGTTTTCAACTAATTGTCTCCACCATTATATTTTTATGGTTCGTATTTTTCAATATTGGCCATCATGGAAGCAAGGTTTCAACTATTAAATTATTTTTCATCTTCTTCATATAATTCATTATCATCATCTTCCTCTTCATAGATAAAACTATTCTTAGGTACTTTCCTTCTATATTTGAAGTCTCCATTTTTGAAAACTCTTTTCTGAGGCCTTCTAATGTTTTCATCTTCACTATATTCATCATTGATATTTCATATGAACTGGGAGGTAATGTGCCCAAATTTTCCACTATGAAAGCATAAAAGTGGAACCTTTCCTTTGAATTTCCCTTATCCATTTTGGAACTTCTTGGAAATGAGATAATGAATTTCTTTTTCCTCATCATATTCACCACTACTATATTTTGAAATTTTCAGTTTCTCCATTTCTTGGAATTCCATTTCCTTGCTCTCTTGATTCGTAGAATCTTCTGGTTTCACTCTCATTTCATATGCAACTAGGCTGCTCAACCGATCATCTATAGAAAGTTTAGAATGATCTCTTTCCTTAAGGGCAGACACCCTTTCATTTTATAGGGGTGGAAGTCTTCTTAATATTTTCTTTACAATATCAATGTAGTTGATTTCTTCTCCTAGACCACAAATTTATCCAACCACTTCAGTAATTTGATTGGGGAAGGAGTCTCCATTCCCATCAGGACACATCTTTAGATCATCAATCCTATTGTGAAAGACTATTAGTTTCACCTCCTTCACTATGCTATCTCCTTCACAAATATTTTCCAGTTTATCCCACATGAATATTTTTGAAGTTCAAATCATCACCTTCAGATAGATCAGATCAAAAAGGGCTACGATGAGTATATTCTGCGCTTTAGCATTTGCATCAAGAATATTCCTATTTGTGTCAGTCAAATCTAGGAATGTTTTATCAGTGACATGAATTATTGGCACAGTAAAAAATAGGACTTCCAATGCAAGAGATCATTGATGATTTATCCTTCTATTCATATAGATATGAAAATTAATTCCATGGAAGAGGGGAACTCCCCTGACATTGGCTGAATTCTCCATAACAGTATCAGAAAGATCAAACACCAGTAAACCTGCCTTTGATACCACTTGAAGGACCCCAGAACACCCTGATAGGGGAGGGGTGATTCAGGGAGTTAACTTTTTCTTTTTAAAGTTGTGGATTTTGTTGCCACATTGGTAAGAACTTGTTAAATATGTTAAACAAATGAAAGTAGGGAGATGACACAACACTTTTACTTAGTTCATCGCAAAGTGCTACGTCCAAGGAGAATATGAATAGAATGTGTCAGTCGTACCAAAGTCTACTAACCTTCAATAGTTTATGGATTACATGTTTCAGTCACAAACACTCTGTTTTGGGCACACTTTCTTTACGAAGGTTTAGGGAACACCCACTTCATCCCTCAGATCACATCTGTCAACTCCCCCTAGCTCATTCCCTTGAGAGAAATCAAAATTAGTTTATCGATTTGAAGGACTCGCCAATAGATTTGCATTGAGGTCTTTTTCTCTATTCATCATGAGACATGACTTGCATCGAAGTCCTGAATTGATGTAGTTGAAAACACTAAAACAATGAACAAGGTAATCAGAAGCTTTTCAGAAGCATAACACCACACATCCGCGTAATACCCCAACATGCATGAAAGATTTGGGAATTATTGCGAAAGATGACTTTCGCGCAAAAACTAATTTCTGTGCAACCCCTATATTTTTCTCAACTCCACTGAAGGGTTAACTGGGTCTTTTCAGATGGAAGGAACACCTTGCGTGCAATATTTACTCTCCCCAAATCTTTTGCGCGCAATCTTTTTCACGGATGAGCTACCAGATTCGTGATGGAAAATTATTAAGACTTCTTTGAGGGTAGCCACATAATTATAGGGCCTTGAAGACCCTACATGAAAGATTACGATACTTCTTTATCGGTGTGTGTAAGTTTAATGCTGAGCACACAAAACCATTTTTGACGTCAGATTGGGCACGCAAACCCTTTTGTCCAACATCATCTTCTGCCCACTCCATGAATTTTCCATTTTTCGACGTTCTGATCCTGGAACATGTATTGCGGGTAAATTCCAAAATCACCTTCAATCATGCATGAATAAACATATATTTCACACACACTTCAAATATTTCACACACACTTCAAATCATTCACGCACCTTCCTTGGCCAAAAACACGTTTCTCTATTTTCCAATTTTCAACCCCCAAAATTTGGAAAACATTGGAGAACGTCGCCACCTTCAATACTGCTTTCTGATCCAACTGTATGACCCCTTTACATGTAATATCCCCAATATTCCATGAATAGGGTTGACAATAACAATACAAAACCACTATCAACCAAATTTAGATTGATAACAAACACAAAACGAACTCCTTTTCCAGCAAAGAACAACCTTGGATCCCACAAAAACTGTTTCTCTTTCACAGGTTATATGATTTTAAAACACTTTTCTTTTTATGGGTTATGATTTTGATAAAATGATTATGAAACATATTTCTTCTTTCCTGTGGTTATAATATTATTACACTTTTATTATTGCCATTTCATTTGATGGGTTATGATATTATTTTTTTGATTTTTTGGCACATGTATGTAAGATTTCATTATGAGATGGTAGGGACCTATATCTACCTCCAATGAATCGGGTAAAGATTTATATCTCATGATATAGAATAATATGGTCTTGGGAATGAACATTGAATACTAATATGGCCATGGGTGTGAACCATGACTATCAAGATGGTATACAGAGCGAACTCATGCTACTAAGATGGTCATGGGACTGAACCATGACTACCGAGATTGTGTGGGGAGTGAAAATTTACTACCAAGATGGTCTGGCTAGTGATTCCTTAGCTATTATGGAAATCATATTATATGTTTATGTTTATACACAATTCCATGTTTTGTTCCTATGTAATACTTTCATGTATTACGTTCTTTATTTTTTTTATGATTCATGTCTTATGAACTATCTATATTTATGACTTGATTAATGTTTATGATCTTTGGTATACAAGGTGTGATATTTTATTTTCGTAATCACGTTCTCATACCCTTATACTCATGATTATGCTTACCTATCTCCCTTGTTTACCATTACTCAGCATTTGAGCTCACCCCTTTTTATGTTTCCTTTCCCCCAGGTTATGAGGATAGGTATTAACATTGATGTGTCTAAGAAGGGTTCTAGTGATGAAGAACCTAGTGGGAGATAATTTATCTCACTTATGTACAAGTGTGTATGTTTCAATGTTTACAAAGGTACTACAATAGTAAGGTATTCATGAATATGTTTGTGTAATGTTTTATGTATTCTAAAATTGTTATATAATGTAATTTATGTTAATACCGGGTCACTACAGTTGGTATCAAAGGAAAGGTTTATTTAACCTTTGGAATCATGGATGGGAAAAAAATATTGATAAATCTAAGTGAATGTATAATGATAAGTATAAGGATACAAAAAGTAATAGTAAAATTTCATGGAATTTATTAGAGGATAAAGTGAGTGGTTTTCTAGAAATATATAACTTTCTAGATACTACAAGTGGATGTGGCTCTGGAAAATATGTACGTAGGGGTATTAACTCTAAAAAGATGTTCTGGAACTCAATTAGGGTAATCTGGTACACGAAAATGTACCTTGAGTAACACCTAGTTTGACACTCCCTAGGGATATGCTTGGGAAATTCACAAACACTTCATGAACCATCATGAAGGATTTATAATCAATTTGGATACAAATAACCTAGGATAAGACTAAGGTTTCATATATTAAGTAGGGTTTCATAACATAAACATACAATATTTACTTTTCATGATAATATGGTTCTTTATTATGATAACTATTTATTATTATACGATATTGTTTTTAGTTAATAGCTGGAACCCGAATGAATCACATTAATGGTGATTATGATAGAAAATAAAACAATTGTCCTCCTGAGAGACTAAATTCTATGGGAGCTGGAATGAAAACCCCCATTTCTATACTCACATAAATTTCCCAAGTGATGAATCATGGTGCAATTCCAAATGAGAAAAAAATGGAACAATATGATATTGAGTCTTTCTAGAGGAAATTTCTGCCTTCTTTCAAATGGTTTTTTGATCCACTTGTTTCCATATAATGGATCAGTACTAATAAAAAATATTCTCCAATCTCCAATGATTGGAGAATGAGAAATTCATTCATGCTATCTATTAGTTAGAAAGTGAAGCAGAGTAGTGGTCTACTCTAATCAAGAATATTATTCACCAAGATGTGATTGAATCAATGGATTGGAATGAGTTCAAGAACATATATTTCAATAAATAATTTCCTCATATTATTTATACCAAGATGGAGAAATATTTCGTTGAGATGAAGCAAAGGGATTATGAATTTCTTGGTACCTATGAGGATAATGGCATGATACATGCAAGGTATGATTCATGAATGACTATCCAACCCGAAAGTAATGTTGATAGGTTCTTCAATGGCTTAAAGACAATTCTTAAAAATGCATTGGCCATAATAGAATTTAGTCGCTATGAAGATATTGTGCATTGTGAAATCAAGGATTAAATGGATGTTGGAGTCACGAATAAATATCATGGTTTTAAAAAGAATAGGAATATGGATTTTAAATAAAAATATAAAAACCATAAAGTGAAGAGGATGAGATTCCCTTTATGATTTATGTATAGGAAGAATCATGGTAGAAATTTCCATAAGGGGTCTAATAAATGATTTAACAGTGGAAGGGAAGGCCATCTGGCATTTGATTGCTAAATTTATGGGTAGAAGTTAGATAATGTTGTGAATGGGAAAAAAGATGCATAGAATGAACCTCCCATGATTTAGTGATACAAGTGTAAGGTGATCGAGAATTATGATAACCACTTCCCAAACCCAAGGTCTCGTGATGATGATCAATGTCTGTAAACTCTTATGTAGGGGGACTAGGGGAAATCTCATGCAATCACTTTTTAAAATTATGGGTGTGATAAAGATGTGATGAAAGGTACACTTATCAACCAATCTAGAGCTAATAATATCATATTTAAATTTTTATCTACCGACTCTTTCATATCTAAAGAATTTTATAAGGGGGTTATGATTCCACAAAGACAATTAGATGTGGAATTAGTATTGAAAACCCTTAATGGAACAATGATTTCATCTTAAGTATATGATTCCTCTCAAGTTTATGTTTGTGGGAAGATTCTTCTGGCAAGTCTTTTCATTATTCCTTTGGTTGAATTTGATATCATCTTAGGCATGGATTGGATTACTCTACATAAATCCCACATCAATTGTCGAGGAAGGGAAGTTGATTTTGATATCCCAAACCCTCATGTGATTATCCATCCATGTGATGATATATATGAACTTCTTGTTAAGATTACATCTAGTTTATGAGTTTTAATTCCTCTTCAAAAGGCTTGTTTATCTCAAATGGTTGGGGGTAGAATTATCATCGATGATATGCCTATTGTACAATAATTTGTGGATTTATTTCTAGAAGAGTTTCCCATTCTTCTACCACAATTAAATGTTGAGTACTCTTTTGAACTCACACTAAGTTCCATTCCAATTTCAGAGATTACTTATATAATGGATCCAATAGAATTGTAGGAATTGAAGATGAAACTCCAAGAAAACATTGATAAGGGATTCATTCATCCAAGTCTATCACCTTGGGGTTCTTTGGTTCTTTTTGTAAAAAATAAATACGGATCAATGAATCTCTACATTGATTATTGGGTGTGGAACAAGATCATGATCAAGAATAAGTATCCTCTCCCCCATGTTGATTACTTTTTTGATTAAATGCGTGGAGATCAATACTTTTCCAATATTGATTTGTTTTGAATATCATAAATTGATGGTCAAGAAAGAAGATATATCCAAGTATATATTCCGTAAAAGGTATAGACACTATGAATATATAGTGATGCCAGTTGGTCTTACTAATGACCCTGCCATATTAAGTGATTTAATGAGTAGAGTCTCTAGAGATTACCTAAATTAGTTATTGGTTGTCTTTATAGGTGATATTCTAATATATTTAAAGTTAAATAAAGACCATGTTGGTCACAAAGGAATTTCACTAATGACCCTAAGGAAGGAGAAGAAATATTTTAAATTCAAAATGTGGGAATTTTGGATGAAAATTATTTCATTTTTGGGTCACATAATCTCAGGAAACGGTATAACAGTAGATCCATCATAGATGGAGGCTATTGAATACTGGCCTAGACTAACCATGGTGACATAAATTTGTAGTTTTCTAGGTTTAGCTTGATATTATTGACTGTTTGTGGATAATTTCATATGACTCTCTCATCATATGACCATGTTAACTCGAAAGGGTGTTAAGTTCCTTTATTAAGAGAATTTGAGGAATATTTCATGGAGTTGAAGATAGGTTTAGTCGGTGCACCTGTGATTACATTACCCTATGGTGGGGGAGGGTCTATAATCGTTAGTGATGAATCCATGAAGGGATTGGGATCTGTTATATTGAAATGTAATATGGTTATCGCTTAAGCCTCATGATAGTTGAAGATTCATGAGAAACATTATGCAACTCACGATTTGGTGTTAGAAGTGGAAATATTTTCATTAAAGATGTGGAAGATTTTTTTTATGGAGAAAAGTATGATATATATAATGATCCTAAATGTCTGAAATATATATTCACATAGAAGGAGATGAATAAGAACCAGAGAATATGGTTAGAGTTGTAAATTATTATGGCTACTCATTACATTACAACCCAGGGAATGTAAATAAGGTGCAGATGCTTTACGTCGGAAGTATCATGATAGCTTATCTCTGATGAGGATATTAAAAATACAATATTTTTTTATTTGAAAAGAATGGATACAAAAATCATGAATGAAGTAGAAAATTCTTATCCTTCTTAAATGAATCTTCAAACCTCTATCCAATTAATGATTAAGGAGATGAAAAAGGAAGATCAAGAGCTATACAAAAATGTCCGAAATTTTCCTGAGTTTAACCTTGATCAGGATGGAATGATAAGTTTCCATAACCTTGTATGTGTTCCTTCCATACCAGATTTGAAGAACGAGCTATTAGAGGAAGATCATATTTATTCATGTTATATTCTTCTTGTAAGTACAATGATGTATAGGGACATGAAATAATACTTTTGGTGGGGTGACATGAGTAAATATATCACAGATTGTGTATCTTGATGCTTGGTATGCCAACAAGTTAAAGATGATAGAAAAAATCTAAAGGGATATTGCATCCATTACCCATAACAGAATGGAAATGAGAGAATATAACTATAGATTTTTTCGTAGGAATACCCTAAACCTATAAAGGGTTTAATGCTATGTGGGTGGTAGTCAATGCATTACTAAGTCAGTACACTTCATCGCTATTAGAGAAGAATTCTCCATGGATTATCTTGTTCGGATATACATTAAAAAGGTGGTAAGGTTTCATGGATTACCATATTCCATTATATCATATTAGGATCTAAAGTTTACCTCAATGATATTTTTATGTCCTCAGTAAGCACATGTTACATTATTGAGTTTTAAAACTTCTAATAATCCTCATATGGATGGTCTATTTGAATGAACAATTCAAACCCTATAGGATATATTGAGATCTTGTTATTTTTATTTCAATCGTGGTTGGAAAAAACACCATCCTATAGTTGATTTTTCATACAATAATAGATTTCACTCAAGAATTTAGATGGTACCATATGAATCCCTATATTGGAAGAAATGTATAAATCCAACGTGCTGGGATAATGTTTGAAAAAAAAAGCTATTGGGACATAAGATTACTGATGAAATGTTTGAGAAGTTTAGAACCATTCATAAGAATATCAAAGTAGCTCAACGTTGGGAGAAAATTTATATTAATAGCCATTGGCATGATCTAGAATATGAATTATGTGAAAAGGTGTTTCTATGAATATCACCCTAGAAGAATGTTATGAGATTTGGGAAGAAATAGAAACTAATAACTAGGTATATCATTCACTTTGAGAATCTTGACCGTATTAGGACTATAGCTCGTCACTGGGAACATCCTACAAACCTCTCTCAAGTCCATCTTCTGTTCTATGTATCTCTCATGAAGAAGTAAATACCAATCCATTAACATGTACTAAAATCAATGTTTATACCATTGGATCAGGAACATTCTTATCAGGATAAACCTATTGAAATTATGGATCATACAAAGAAAGATCTACAAAACTGGACCACTAGCCTGGTCATATTTTGGTGTAGAAATCACCAATTATAGGAAGCTATAAGTTAAGTTAAGAATTTGGTGTGTCATAATTTTTTTACCAAAGTGATGAATTTCTAGGGAGAAATTTATTTCATGGGGGGGATGGGGTAGAATAAAACATTGTGAGTTTTTAAGTAACTTTTTTTCAAATAAATTAAATTTTCATTTTTCTCTTGAGATGCACTAAGTAATACATTCCTTTCACACTAAACCAACTCGGTATATGTTAAAAAATACCAATTTGTGAATGTTATTTAGAACATCGACTCGGTGTATGTTACACACAACACTAACTTGGTGTACATTACACACAACATCAGGTTTTCTACGAAACGTAATTTTTTTTATAATTATTTAATTGAAATAATTATAACCCCATCGTTATAATTAGTAACTTGAATTTTAATAACTGATACTCAAATATTGTATATAATTTCTTGATATAAATAAAAAATATTTATAATTAAAGGAATAATTTCCTTGTTTTTTTACTAGGGCACCACCTTTAAAAAAATAATTAAAGGAATAATTTTTGGTAAAGTCCTTATATGTTTAAAAATACCATTTCCTCAAAAAAACATCTTTTAATGTCCTATTAAAAATAATAAAATAAATTTTAGACATTTATAGAAATTTAATTTGATAAAATAAACTTAATTTTTGAACATATAATGTCTAAATTATATTATGTTAAATTTGTGATATTTTCATGTGAAACATCATTTTTGGATGAATAGTGAAAAAAACTAGATTTTAATTCGAAATAACTTTTTTATCTAATTTATTCATATGGTTGAATAATATTTTAAAATTATTTTAAGAGTTAATTAGATAATATTTTTATAAAATAATTTAATTTGGGTAATTTTAACTATTTTCACATTTAAATTGGATATAAAATTCCCACAAACTTTTGATCATTTTTACTTTAAAAACATGCATTGTCGACCTGACTCTGGGATAAATTTTAAATTAATTTTTTCCACTTATGTGTTTGGAAAATGGAAAAATGGATTCCATATTTGAAATTAGTCTATTTTATATTGTCTAATAAGGTTAAATTCTTGTTTTCCCAAAAATATTAGTGAATGTAATTAAAATTAATTACATCAATTAAGGTAAAATCATGCTAAACTAAGGACCAAATTTTAAATTTAAGACCCAAAACGACCTAGAAACTTATAAATTACCTATGTTATAGACATATTTAGACCCTATAATCACTTTTATAGACTATGTTCCATTATTGGATCCACTTGAAACATGAAAAATATGGGTTGTAATTATCTCTTCAAAAATTTACAAGAGTACCACTCCACCTCTACTATTAAAAGAGATCCTTTCCTACCAATTCCTCACACCTCTAAATCCCATTGGAACACCCAAAATCTAATAAAGTAATATCCAAACTTCAATATGTTACTAATAGAAAACTCCCATTGTATTGAATGATATCAAATGAATCTTTTTGTCACAAACCGAAATGTGTTACCCGATTTAGAGGTAACAACTTCTCTCAATTACTTTCATTTATTTTATTTCACCACCCCTTACACTTTATTTTTTTCCATGATTGTATAAAAAATAAATATCATAAAGATACTAGGGTGTTTTTATGCTAATGATTTTACCTTCACTTATACACACCTCCTTCTAATGGGTAACGAACATACTGTTTACGTGTAGTGCGAACTACCGACTCACCAAATGATGATTGTTCAATTTTCTTTACCATCACTCATGGTAGAAATTATGATGGGTACTATATTTATATATATTATATATTATATTTATGATTTACTTAGGCTTATGTATTCTTTTTACAATAAATATCTATGTTACATTCCATTTGGTGTTAATATGATAATTTTGTTTGAGGAAGTGTGGACTACCTCCCCCTCAAAGAGATGTGATTCATTCACACACTACATGATATGTATTAAGGACATTTTTAGTGAAATTATATGATATATATGATTGAATAATTATAATTCAATAATTATATATATAAATATATACATTTGTAATTTACCTTCATTATTTCAATACGACAAAAAAAACGGAAACATTGTTCATGCGCACGTACAACTTACCATCTCCATGAACATTGTATTAAATTTCATTATTCTATATTATATAGATTTTTATAATGAAAATATATTGGATAAATATGATATTTATATCATGTTTTACCAGATCTAATCCTGGTATATGTATAAGGACTAACAATATAACAAATTAAGACACATATGAAGAACAAAGTGGAGATTACCCGATGTGAATCCTTAACAGAAAATGGTTAACACGAGCGTAATATAAGACCATAATCAAACCATATTTTTATTTGATATAATAATATGGTTCATTAAATTATTTAAAATAAATTTATATTTATTATATAGTTGTTTTGATTGAGTATGTCAAAAGTAAATACACAAGGTTAAGGGATTGCATCTCACTTTTTATTTCCGTGAGAAACATGATATGTTTGCATATTTTCCTTTTCAAGGGTGTATGTACATACCATGATTTTATTTATTTTTATATTATAATAATATTTATGGGTATTCACATATCTATTTTAGGATCTTTCATTAATGGGGTTTAATTTTCAAAAGAAACCAAATCGGTAAAATAGTTTTGTCCCAATTTTCCTTCATTGAGACTCATGTTTTTATGCACATAAATTTTATTTTGTGGTGAATATAAATCCATTTTTCGAGTAATATCATGAATTTATTTTTTTATGATATTTTATGCTTCATGACATTTTCATTTTCTTAAAAGGAGATCTGGATCCCAAGTTACCATGTTATAAGAATTTATTGATACAATATCATCATTTTTTCGATATTGTTTATGTTTACATTTCCTTTGATGAAATATTATGATCTATCTCTCAAG
Organism: Viscum album; assembly: GCA_963277665.1. Lineage (NCBI taxonomy): Eukaryota > Viridiplantae > Streptophyta > Magnoliopsida > Santalales > Viscaceae > Viscum > Viscum album. Next base: position 1,941,591,435 of record OY728119.1, on the reverse strand, counting down.
AAATATAATGAGATACCTTATCCTTTTTTAGAATATACTCATGTATTATTACCTTTTTTCCACTCTTTGGTACTTAAGATAATGTTTTTAAGTAAAATCTAACCATCTCTCTCTTCGGTCGGAAATCTATTTTATTCAAAAACCATGTCTTAAAAAAAATTCAAAAAACATTTCAGAAGATATTTGATTCCCATATTTGTGGAAAATTATTTTATAAAAGTTTTATGGTTTTAATGATTCTTTTATAACTTTTTAATGTTTTTTTAAAAGAATAAGGTTTTTAAAAAGGATTTATGTTTTAAAATTAATTTTCAATGGAGAAGGGATAAGTTCCTCAAAAAATGTTTTTAAATGATATTTCAAAATAATTTCCCATATAACCTAACTTCAATTTGTGTTAATAATGTCTTTCAATGGAAATATTCAGTTTCTCCATTCATATTATTTCTCTTAATGGATTATGTTTTTTTGGAATTATGTTTGTGAAACCTGTTTCTCTTTCTTGGGTTATATGGTTTTGAAACCTACTTCTTTTTATGGGTTATGATTTTGATAAAATGATTAAGAAACCTAAATCTTTTTTCATAGGTTATGATATGATTACACAAATATGATGCCCATTTCATTTGGTGGATTTTGATAGGGTTTTTTATGATTTTTTGGCTCATGTATGTATGATTTCATTATGAGATGGATGGGACCTATATCTCATCACAATGCTTTAGGTAAATATTTATATCTCATGAGATAGACTAATATGGTTTTGGTAATGATCCTTGACAACTAAGATGGCCATTGGAGTGAACCATGACTACCAAGATGGTATAAGGAGTAAACTCGTGCTACCAAGCTTGCTATGGGAGTGAACCATGACTACCAAGATGGCATGTGGAGTGAACCTATACTACCAAGATGGTCTTAAATGTAACTAATTGGATAATATGGATATCATACTATTGGATTATGTGTCTAACATGATTCTATGTTTCATTTGTATGTTATTCTTTCATGGATTATGTTTTTTATTTCCTACCAATTCATGTCTTATGAATTGTCAATATTTATTACATGATTCAGGTTTATTATCTTTGATATATTGGTTGTGGTTTTATTTTGTTCTTGATCATGTTCTCATACCCTTGTACTCATGGTTGTGATTACATGTCTCCCTTGTTTATCCTTATTGAGAATCTGAACTCACCCATTTTTTTGTTTCCTTTCCCCCAAATTATGATGATAGGTACTATGTTTGATATGTATAAGTAGGGTTTTAGTCATAAATAACCTAGTGAAATATAATATATCTCACATATGTACTAGTTTTTATGTTTCTATGTTTCTAAAGGAACTATACTAGTATGTTCTTCATGAATCTGGGTTTGTAATGTTTTATATAATTCGAAAATGTTGTGTAATGTTAATGTATTTCAAGACCGGGTTGCAATATTTTCACCACTATCCATTATGATATATAAACAACATCATATTTTTTTATTTATTTGATATTCATTATTTCAATGTTACAATGATATGTGGAAAATTATTTTTATGTCATGGATAGTCATTATGAGAGGATGCTTATGTCATTTTTTTGGGACATGTTTAACAAGTAAATTTTCTATTATTTTATGATATTATATGTTTCACTATAATTAATTTTATATGGGTTGAAGATTTAAAGGAAATGATGTATTATTATAAATTAGAATGAGTTTTTAATGATTCTTGGGTTGTTACTTTGATGTGGGTGGATTATTATATAACAATTTTCATTACCGTATAATGATAATTTTTTAGTAGATTTGAAAGGTGAAAGGTTGTGATATTTTAGGGATGATTATATGTTATTATATATTTTTTTATATTTATAGTTGACAAAACCTTTTGTGTCACAATGAGTATCATTTTCACAATAATTTTTAATTTGTCCTTTTTATATTTAATTTTGTGTGATTTCCATGTTTCAACTTGGTTTATTCTAATATTTGGAGAATTATGGAGATATTGGGAGTTTCCAAGCCCCCTAAGATAATTATTTTATAAAAAATTATTTTCTTCATTTGGGAGACCGAATCAACTTGAGTAATGGTATTCCTTCCTCGATCCTTACTTATTTTAGATGTCTTATACTTTCATGGATGTCTATGACAGTGTTTACCATAGATTTGTGGGATATTGAATCATTATGAGAATGTGAGTATTTTATCACTATACCATATTCCATGAATAAATGATTTTTAAATCTCCAATTTGAGGTAGGTGATTCATGAAATCCATTTACTTTACTATTTTGGGTTTGGAATTATCATTCCCCGATGTTCCTTGGGTAATTAATAGATATTAATTAAATATTATTAAGGAATTTAACATTAAAAGGGTTTCAAAGATATTACATTCTATATATTTCTTGATTATTATTTATATAATATTATTTTTATTTATAGGACTATGGCAGATGTGTAGTGGTGTTGAACATGTAGTAGTGTAATGTTGATGGGGTGGTTATACAGTGATATTTATGTAGTTAGATTGAGAGGGTTAGTAGTTCCTAGGATATAAATATGGAGTAAATGATCGATTAAACTAAAGAAGAAGGATGGAATGTGATATTGTTTGGTAAAATAAAGGAATAAATCAAGTACATGTGTAACATCCCAGGTAAATAAAGAATAAATAATTTTCATATTTATTAATATTTACGAATTCAATATTAATTTTAATTAAAAGGGGTTTCTACGTTCGATAGTGTACTCGGTACGCAACGATGTGTTTCTTTGAAAACTAATGTTGCAAACAAGTAATAAAATAATATTATTTTAAATGTTAGTTAATGAGTAGCCGTTGTACTGGCGGGAATGGATAGAAATAACTAAAATATGATTATATATGTTTTTAAATGTTTTTACATTTACCCAATAAAGGATAAAGGCTTAAAATACGGAAAGAGTTCAATTTTAGGCATTTATACCCTAATTTTCACGAAAGGTCCACTTAACACCTTTTGACAGAGAACCGTCATTATATATAGTTTTGATCACTCTTATACATTATTTTGGACCAAATATAACTCTTCTTTAGAATCGGGACATCAAAATTTACTTTGTGTAAATTTTTGTTACCTTTCTGATAAAGTTCATTTTTTAATGAATAGTGTAAAATGTTGTATTTTAATTCAAAACCTCTTTTTAATCTAATTTATTTATATGATTAGATTATATTTTGAATTGGTTTTAAAGTGAAATTAGAAAATATTTTTACCATTAAATCCAATAGTGGTCATTGGAATCAATTTCACTTTGAAATTGGACTTAAACTTGTGTCAATCTTTTGATACTTATTGTTTCACAAAAACATGCTATTTGTCATGACAGCGGGAATTAATTATTAAATTAATTAATTTGACTTATATGTTTTGAATTTTGTAAAATGGACTTCATTTTTGAATTCTGAATATCAAATATAGCTTAGGGTGAATTTTTGGTAATTTTCTGAAAAACTTCAATTTTTAATGAATAGTGAAACCACTAAGTGGTAATCAAGCAAACTGATTTTTCAGTTAAATGAAAGTTTACCACTAGTGTGTATTGAATTTTGAAAATCCGACATACATGGTTGTCATTAAGAAGTAAAATGTGGTTCGATGAGATTAAAATAATTTTTGGGGAATAGTAACTTTTTTTTCATTAATCGCGATTAGAGGTAATTAGTGTAGTTTAACGTAAAAATGATATTATAAGAATGTGAAAACACCATGACACTTGTCCTACACCTATTGGGTGAGTCATGGCCGACCAAGACAAGCCATGGGCCAACTTGGGGACCCCATGGATCCACATTAGTTGGAAAATGACATTAATATATTTTTATTTAATGTTAATGTAAAAATGACACTAACATAAATTGTTTTACAAAAATAAATTTTGAGTGGGGTTATAAAAGTCCAAATTTTGATTATAAATAGTCATTGGAAAGATTAAAATATTTCCTACATCATAGTATTTTTTTTATAATTTTTAGACATTAAATAAATTAAATTATTTATGACATAATAATGATGCAGCGATGACATCATTATTTGACAATTTAAATAAAATGGAAAGATAATGTAAAATCTATAAACTAAACATGTCCAAAACCAATTGTATGAGTGGATTTCGAACCTTTATAACCTTATCCACGAATTATATCAATTTGGGACCTTTTAAAACCGAAACACATTTTCAAATAAATTAATATTTCTTTACTTTCCAAAAGTGCCCCTCCTCTCCTCTTATAGAAGGCCCCCGCATCTACCCCATTTCACACACTTCTCAAGCCTTTGGCTCGGCCAAACCCTGCCCAATTACTCTCTCCAAATCCCTCTCCTCATCCTAGTGGATTCCCTTTGGGCATAATCCTTTCAAAGGAAGCCTTTAGGCTCAAATCAAAAGGGAGTTACACTTTTAAAGGTAATTCATTCTCTCTTGTTCATTTGTTTTATTTTGCTTCTCCAACCCTCTAAACTCTTTTTATTTACTTCTTTTGTAACAACAACAGTATCTTCAATATACTATGATGTTGTTATAATATTTATTTGAGCTACAATCTCACAGAACTACATCGAATGGTTAAAGAACATACGGTTTCCTTGGATGGCGAAATTCTGCCTCCCGAAACGATGATTGTTCAATACTCATTTAACACCTTCAAAGGTGTCCATTATGATGTCAATATTTTTATATATGATCTATAATATGTTTATGTTTTCCTTAAGCTTCTGTTTTTTTCATTTTCGGCATACCTTTATGGTTTACATTATGGGTAAACACGATATCTTCATTTTAGGAAGTGCGGACTACCGCCCCCTCAAAGTGATTTGATTCGTTAAATACCATATGTGGGACAAATAAAGGATGGAACTATGATATTATATATGATATTATACTGGAATTATAATATACCTCTATATCATTATTATTTCCTTCCATTAAAGTATGAGATAGAAATGAAAGTAGCGTTCATGCGTACGTACGGCTTACCGTCTCCATGAACGGTGCATTTCTTTTCTTATCCCCAAATGTAATGTACTATTAAAATTACATGTATATAATGTATATATATAATTAATGATATATCTAAATGATGAATATAATTCTGGAATTAAAATATACATACCTCTCATTTAGTTTTAATTCCATTAATATGACAAAGAAATGAAAGTAGCATTCATGCGTACGTACGGCTTACCGTCTCCACGAATGGTGCATTTCATTTATTACCTCTAAATGATTATGTAATATTATATCCAAATCGGTAATTTCATTCTCGATATAAAGAACCTTTGACCACACGAACAACATGTAACTGTAAGAAGTCCACTTTCGACTTAAGAACCAAATATTGACAAAACAAACATTATTAACTTAAATGGTTACATAATGTTTATAACATGGCAGTAAGTGATATAAAAGGAATAATAAACTTTAAAAGGTTTTTAATCAAGTATAAATTAACTCAAGTTTATTATTCAGGACGTTAAATAACGATCGAGTCAAGTCGGACCCGAGGTAAGGGAACTTCTTAACCCAATTACCATTCTTTGGGTTAATCTCCTACTTTCAAATTATGTCATGATATTATTATGTCCTATATTGTATTTTTACTTTCTTTATGTGTACTTATAGTGAATACACATAATAGATCTATTTTATTTTAAAAAAAATCTTTGTAAGGGACTTCGTCTCAATCTCCTTTCATTGAGGCATATTTCGTTTTATACACAACTTTCTTTTATACGGTGTATAAACCACCTTTGACTTTTACTTTTATACAAAAGTAATCTTTTTATATGAAGCGTTTTACAAAACGACAAAAAGGAATGTTTCTTTTAACGTACGCGGTGACAACGACCTTTTTCCACCACCACGAGTATTATTTGATCTTTGGCTTCCTCAACAAGCCGTAATGTTTTTAAAATAAAATAAATACCATATACTCTTTTATGTATTTTGGTATTGAAAATGGTTTTGATAAATGATTCTATTATGTAAATATATTTATGATATATTGTGATTGAAATGTGGAAATTTTATCATTCCTTTATATTGGTTTTCTGTTTTATGATTTTATATTGGTACTTGGACATTTTAACGGGTGGTTACGTTATAAACCATATGACGGGTGGTGCCGTGAATACCAGGACGGGTGGTTACGTTATAACCTCCAATGAATTGGGTATGGAAGTTGGCCATATGGCTATTCCATTAAGTATGTATGGAAATTGGCCGTATGGCTATTCCATTAAGTGATATGTGTGGAAGTCGACCGTATAGTTATTCCACTTAAGTATGTTTATGTCCCAAGTTACCTTTATATATGTTATGTGTTCTTTTTATGGGTTTTATGGTAATCCTTTGTTACAAAAAGGTAAGTAATGATACTTTATTCAGTGAAGAGTTTTTTTACTACTTCATGAAGGTGAAGGTATTACTTTGATGGAGTATATATGTTTTACTTGATGTTTGAAAAACTAACAGTTTTCATTCTTTCTGTATCCCTTACTGAGCTTTTTATGCTCACCCCAAGTTTTTTTTGAAATGTTTTCACAGGACTTAATGTAGAATAAGGTCAAGGATGGGATCAAGGGAATGTCATGCTATATAAAACATGGAACTAGACATGTTTCCTTCAAGAGTTTTTTTATTATGGAAACTTAGTAGAAGTGACTACTTTGTAATCTTTTGAGATGAAATAGTTATGTTCTAATTCTCTAAAACTCTAAACCTAAAAAGATCCTCAACGTGAATTATTCATTTAATTCAATATTAAGTAAGGTTTAAGGCTGGGGACTTATAGTTTGTATCCGAGGTCGGTTTAGACAACTTTAGGAGTTAGAAAAGTGTTAAATTATAATATGATTGAAATGATATAGCATTTACGGATTACCATGTTGCTTCGCCTAAGATATTTCTGTGTTCAGAATGGTTTTCCGCAGAGGAAACAAAGCATCTATCTTGGGACGACATCATGAGAAAGATAACCTTCCAAATCAGCAACCTGAGATGGTCGGAATCGGAACTGAACAGTTTGTTGCAGTGATGGCACAGTTGACTCAGGCTATAAATGGTGGTGGTATCCATGCACGAGATCAGCCAGATCAACCGCAGAGGAACATGTCAGTGGTGGAACATTTCATGAGGCAACATCCCCCATCATTCAGAGGATCATCTGACCCTGTGCAAGGTGAAGGGTGGATTAAAGCACTGGAGAAGATTTTTGATGTCATGGGGTGTTCAGAACATCAAAAGGTTAGTCTTGCTGTTTACCATTTTGAAGGTAAAGCTGATCAGTGGTGGTCGATGGTGAAAAATATAAGGGATAGTGATGAGATTGAGGATCTTCACTGGGACGAATTCAAAGGTATGTTTCTTGAGAAATATTTTCCTAAGGTGGTTCGTCTTAGGATGGAAAAACAGTTCCTAGAATTGAGATAGGAGGATGATTCAGTGGCTGCTTATGAAGCAAAGTTCACTCGATTGGCAAGGTATGCTCCAAACTTCATACGAGATCTTGATAGTAAAATAAACCGTTTTTACTCAGGGTTAAAGCCAAAGTATCGAAGGGCTTTAGCTTCTCATGAATTCAAAAGTTATGAAAAACTTGTTCGATGTGCGGAGAAGGTAGAAATGGAGTTTTCCAATGATCAGGTGTTCTATGACAAACAACAGAATAAGAGGTCTAGTTGGCAGGAAAAGGGGAAGAATTCATAAAAGAATCAAGGAGGTAAGAAAACCAAATATCCATCCTGTGAGAAGTGTGGTAAAATGCATCCTGGAGAATGTTTATCCAAGTCTGTTAAGTGCTTTCGGTGTGGTAAGTCTGGTCATATTGCTCATAAATGTAAGGAAGATGATCAAGAAGGAAATGAAAAGCCAACGGTAAGATGTTTTAAGTGTAATGAAATGGGTCATTATGCAGACGAGTGTCCGACAAGGAGCTAGAGTGATGGGAAGCAGTTAGACTACAAGCAGAAAGGGGTGGTAAAATCCTTTGCAACAACTTCAACAGATGTTGGGCCATCGAATGAAGTGTTATCAGCTCCAGGGAGCTCAGTATTTTTCGAAGATTGACTTGAGGTCGGGGTACCATTAGTTGAAAGTAAAAGAAGCAGACGTTCCGAAGACTGCGTTCCGTACTAGATATGGCCATTATGAATTTGTAGTTATGCCGTTTGGGTTAACCAATGCACCTGCTGTATTCATGGACCTTATGAATAAAATTTTCCATGAGTTCTTGGATAAGTTTGTGTTTTGAGGTTTGGGAAGAGGTTATGTGTGCCTTGTGATTCACAGTTGAAGAATGAGTTGTTTTTTCATCCTGGCAGTACTAAGATGTACAGAGGCCTGCGGGAGTATTACTGGTGGGATGGAATGAAAAGAGACATTGCTGATTTTACTGTGAAGTGTTTGACATGTCAACAGGTTAAAGCAGAGCGGTAGGGATGCTTCAGCCTTTACCAGTGCCAGAGTGGAAATGGGAAAACATATCCATGGACTTTGTTGTGGGATTACCGAGGACATCTCGAGGTAATAATGAAATCTGGGTTATTGTTGATCGCTTGACCAAATCTGCTCATTTCCTTTCTATATGAGATACTTTCTCTCTAGATCATCTTTCCCGTTTGTATCTTAAAGAGATAGTCAGGTTATATGGAGTTACTCTCTCCATTGTATCGGATCGTGATCCCAGGTTTACTTCTAACTTTTGGAAAGGCCTTCAGAAGTCATTGGGTACTGAATTAAATTTTAGTACAGCTTTTCATCCTCAATCAGATGGGCAGTCAGAACGAACAATTCAGACCTTGGAGGATATGCTAAGAGCTTGTTCTATGGATTATCAGGGAAGTTGGGACCAACATATTTCTTTGGTTGAGTTTTCTTATAATAACAGCTTTCATTCCAGTATACAGATGGCACTATTTGAGGCATTATATGGGAAGCGGTGTCGAACTCCAGCATTTTGGAATGAAGTGGGTGAAAGGAAGCTGATGGGACCAGAATTAGTAGAAGAGATGGAAGAAAAAGTTCAACTGATTCAGAAACACATGAGAACAGCTCAGAGCAGGCAGAAGAGTTATGCGGATAACCGGAGGAAGGATCTATCTTTCGAGGTAGGTGATCTTGTTTTTCTCAAGGTTTCTCCTTGGAAAAGTGTGATGAGATTTGGTAAGAAAGGAAAGCTGAGTCCAAGGTTTATTGGACCATATGAAATTTTGGAGAGAGTTGGATCAGTTGCATACCGGGTGGCTTTACCTCCGATTTTATCTCAGGTACATAATGTTTTTCATGTTTCAATGTTGAGAAAGTATATGCCAGATCCATCTCATGTTTTGAGTCCAGAGGTAGTTCAGCTGGAAGAGAACCTATCTTATGAGGAACAACCAGTCCAGATTCTTGACCACAGGCAGCAGGTTTTACGGAATAAGGTGATTCATCAGGTAAAGGTTTTGTGAAAAACCATGTGATTGAAGAGGCAACATGGGAATCTGAAAATGCTATGAGGGATAAATACCCCCACTTATTTTGATAAGTGAATAAAATTGCGAGGACGCAATTCCCAAAAGGGGGGAAGGATTTAACATCCCAGGTAAATAAAGAATAAATAATTTTCATATTTATTAATATTTACGAATTCAATATTAATTTTAATTAAAAGGGGTTTCTACGTTCGATAGCGTACTCGGTACGCAACGATGAGTTTCTTTGAAAACTAATGTTGCAAACAAGTAATAAAATAATATTATTTTAAATGTTAGTTAACGAGTAGCCATTGTACTGGCAGGAATGGATAGAAATAACTAAAATCAGATTATATATGTTTTTAAATGTTTTTACATTTACCCAATAAAGGATAAAGGCTTAAAATACGGAAAGAGTTCAATTTTAGGCATTTATACCCTAATTTTCACGAAAGGTCCACTTATCACCTTTTGACGGAGAACCGTCATTATATATAGTTTTGATCACTCTTATACATTATTTTGGACCAAATATAACTCTTCTTTAGAATCGGGACATCAAAATTTACTTTGTGTAAATTTTTGGTACCTTTCTGATAAAGTACATTTTTTTAATGAATAGTGTAAAATGTTGTATTTTAATTCAAAACCTCTTTTTAATCTAATTTATTAATATGATTATATTATCTTTTGAATTGGTTTTAAAGTGAAATTAGAAAATATTTTTACTATTAAATCCAATAGTGGTCATTGGAATCAATTTCACTTTGAAATTGGACTTAAACTGGTGTCAATCTTTTGATACTTATTGTTTCACAAAAACATGCTATTTGTCATGACAGCGGGAATTAATTATTAAATTAATTAATTTGACTTATATGTTTTGAATTTTGTAAAATGTACTTCATTTTTGAATTCGGAATATCAAATATAGCTTAGGGTGAATTTTTGGTAATTTTCTGAAAAACTTCAATTTTTGATGAATAGTGAAACCACTAAGTGGTAATCAAGCAAACTGATTTTTCAGTTAAATGAAAGTTTACCACTAGTGTGTATTGAATTTTGAAAATCCGACATACATGGTTATCATTAAGAAGTAAAATGTGGTTCAATGAGATTAAAATAATTTTTTGGTGAATAGTAACTTTTTTTTCATTAATCGCGATTAGAGGTAATTAGTGTAGTTTAAGGTAAAAATGATATTATAAGAATGTGAAAACACCATGACACTTGTCCTACACCTATTGGGTGAGTCATGGCCGACCAAGACAAGCCATGGGACAACTTGGGGACCCCATGGAGCCACTTTAGTTGGAAAATGACATTAATATATTTTTATTTAATGTTAAAGTAAAAATGACACTAACATAAATTGTTTTACTAAAATAATTTTTGAGTGGGGTTATACAAGTCCAAATTTTGATTATAAATAGTAATTGGAAAGCTAAAAAGATTTCCTACATCATAGTAATTTTTTATAATTTTTAGACATTAAATAAATTAAATTATTTATGACATAATAATGATGCAGCGATGACATCATTATTTGACAATTTAAATAAAATGGGAAGATAATGTAAAATCTATGAACTACACATGTCCAAAACCAATTGTATGAGTGTATTTAGAACTCTTATCACCTTATCCACGAATTATATCAATGTGGGACCTTTTAAAACCGAAACACATTTTCAAATAAATTAATATTTCTTTACTTTCCAAAAGTGCCCCTCCTCTCCTCTTATAAAAGGCCCCCACCTCTACCCCATTTCACACACTTCTCAAGCCTTTGGCTCGGCCAACCCCTGCCCAATTACTCTCTCCAAATCCCTCTCCTCATCCTAGAGGATTCCATTTGGGCATAATCCTTTCAAAGGAAGCCTTTAGGCTCAAATCAAAAGGGAGTTACACTTTTAAAGGTAATTCATTCTCTCTTGTTCATTTGTTTTATTTTGCTTCTCCAACCCTCTAAACTCTTTTTATTTACTTATTTTGTAACAACACCAGTATCTTCAATATACTAGGATGTTGTTATAATATTTATTTGAGCTACACTGTCACAAAACTACATCGAATGGTTAAAGAACATACGGTTTCCGTGGATGACGAAATTCTGCCTCCCGAAACGATGATTGTTCAATACTCATTTAACACCTTCAAAGGTGGCCATTATGATGTCACTATTTTTATATATGATATATAATATGTTTATGTTTTCCTTATGATTCTGTTTTTTTCATTTTGGGCATACCTTTATGGTTTCCATTATGGGTAAACATGATATCTTCATTTTAGGAAGTGCGGACTACCGCCCCCTCAAAGTGATTTGATTCATTAAATACCATATGTGGGACATATAAAGGATGGAACTATGATATTATATATGATATTATACTGGAATTATAATATACCTCTATATCATTATTATTTCTTTCCATTAAAGTATGAGATAGAAATGAAAGTAGCGTTCATGCGTACGTACGGCTTACCGTCTCCATGAACGGTGCATTTCATTTCTTATCCCCAAATGTAATGTACTATTAAAATTACATGTATATAATGTATATATATAATTAATGATATATCTAAATGATGAATATAATTCTGGAATTAAAATATACATACCTCTCATTTAGTTTTAATTCCATTAATATGACAAAGAAATGAAAGTAGCGTTCATGCGTACGTACGACTTACCGTCTCCATGAACGGTGCATTTCATTTCTTACCTCTAAATGATTATGTAATATTATATCCAAATCAGTAATTTCATTCTGGATATAAAGAACCTTTGACCACACGAACAACATGTAACTGTAAGAAATCCACTTTCGACTTAAGAACCAAATATTGACAAAACAAACATTATTAACTTAAATGGTTACATAATGTTTATAACATGGCAGTAAGTGATATAAAAGGAATAATAAACTTTAAAAAGGTTTTTAATCAAGTATAAATTAACTCAAGTTTATTATTCAGGACGTTAAAGAACGATCGAGTCTAGTCGGACCCGAGGTAAGGGAACTTCTTAACCCAATTACCATTCTTTGGGTTAATCTCCTACTTTCAAATTATGTCATGATATTATTATGTACTATCTTGTATTTTTACTTTCTTTATGTGTACTTATAGTAAATACACATAATAGATCTATTTTATTTTAAAAAAAATCCTTGTAAGGGACTTCGTCTCAATCTCCATTCATTGAGGCATATTTCGTTTTATACACAACTTTCTTTTATACGGTGTATAAACCACCTTTGACTTTTACTTTTATACAAAAGTAATCTTTTTATACGAATCGTTTTACAAAACGACAAAAAGGAATGTTTCTTTTAACGTACACGGTGACAACGACCTTTTTCCTCCGCCGCGAGTATTATTTGATCTTTGGCTTCCTCAACAAGCCGTAATGTTTTTAAAATAAAATAAATACCATATACTCTTTTATGTATTTTGGTATTGAAAATGGTTTTGATAAATGATTCTATTATGTCAATATATTTATGATATATTGTGATTGAAATGTGGAAATTTTATCATTCCTTTATATTGGTTTTCTGTTTTATGATTTTATATTGGTACTTGGACATTTTAACAGGTGGTTACGTTATAAACCATATGACGGGTGGTGCCGTGAATACCAGGACGGGTGGTTACGTTATAACCTCCAATGCATTGGGTATGGAAGTCGGCCGTATGGCTATTCCATTAAGTATGTATGGAAATTGGCCGTATGGCTATTCCATTAAGTGATATGTGTGGAAGTCGACCGTATGGTTATTCCACTTAAGTATGTTTATGTCCCAAGTTACCTTTATATATGTTATGTGTTCTTTTTATGGGTTTTATGGTAATCCTTTGGTTGCAAAAAGGTAAGTAATGATACTTTATTCAGTGAAGAGTTTTTTTACTACTTCATGAAGGTGAAGGTATTACTTTGATAGAGTATATATGTTTTACTTGATGTTTGAAAAACTAACAGTTTTCATTCTTTCTGTATCCTTTACTGAGCTTTTTTATGCTCACCCCATGTTTTTTTGAAATGTTTTCACAGGACTTAATGTGGAATAAGGTCCAGGATGGGATCAAGGGAATATCATGCTATATAAAACATGGAACTAGACATGTTTCTTTCAAGAGTTTTTTTTATTATGGAAACTTAGTATAAGTGACTACTTTGTAATATTTTGAGATGAAATAGTTATGTTCTAATTCTCTAAAACTCTAAACCTGAAAAGATCCTCAACGTGAATTATTCATTTAATTCAATATTAAGTAAGGTTTAAGGCTGGGGCCTTATAACATGTGGTAATTGTAAAGGATGTTATCAATATATGTAACAAAAATTATGTAAATGTGATGTGGAAGAAATAATATGGGTAATCATTAAACCAAATTGTGTGGCTGATGTCTAAAATTATAAAGTGTGTTTGGAAGTGATGATGTGGTTGATGGGATTATTTTGGAGGTGATTTTGGTAGAATGAGAGACCCAGGGATGGTGTTTTTCAAATGATATATATATATATATATATAATATTATGTATTTTCTAATCTTCACACACCACCACCTGAGTTAGATAATGTACCTAATGTCCATATGAGGTTTTGGGTACTATGTGAACCCCTATTATTTAGTATGTATAATAAATGGATAACAAACTATCCTCACCACACTCCCAATTTCCATTTAATCCATGTATGTGGTTATCAGATAGTTTTTCTGTGTTTTTTTCATGAGGTGGACTAGTTTGAGACAATGAAAGGAGTTTTTGGTTGCAGTATGATTTGCTATGTGGATGTGAAATGGGATTATAACCCCATGAAATATTCCACAAGGATATGTGGGTGACTGTATTGGTGAACAATTATCATAGGCATACCATTATATTTATATGTTTATAATTTAATATTGGTATATTAATTAAAAATATAGATATTGGACAAATAGTGAAATGGGTTAGTAGATTGATCAGGGTTTGGAGAACATGTTAGTTTCACTTATTGTTCATTAAATCCCTAGTATGATTCTTCCACCTTAAAAAACTATATTGTGGGGGGGGGGATAAAAAGTATACAATTATTTATCAAAATTTTATATAATATTTATATATATTTAAGACAATGCTAAAGATTAATCTAGAGCTTACAAGACCAGGCCACAGTGATTAACACAATTTAGTGCGTTTGAGGTTTTTCTCAAGTAATTGTTCATTTATTGGTCTTGTATATTGGTTGTTTTTTTATTTTTATTATTAATTACATCCATTTTATGATACTATCAAGATACTAGGTTTTATTTTGTGTATTGATTTTGGGTGCATAACAATGGGTTATTTTATTCCTAAAATTAAAGAGGGTTATGAATAATATATTGAATTCATATGATAACAATTATATTATCCAACCCATGTACTGTTAGAGGAAAGATATAAGTATCACAGATGACTTCAGTACCAACCCATGAGGGGATTTAATGGATTCATGTCATGACATGAGGCCTCTTTGTTTTGTCTAATTTGTTTTTGTATTCAAACTCTATATGTTAACTTTGGTTTACATGTATCTTATTGTATAGGTTTACAGGTATGATAAGGTATATAGAGATAGCTTATTGGATGACCAATATTCCAGTATCACATCATAATAGTAGATATGGACTATACCATGTAGTTGAGTAAGGGTGATCGGTATTGTAAGGAAATATTGACCTCTAGATAGCTTGTGCTTATTATATTTTATTATTATGTGATTATGATTTCTATTTGATTTGTTATATGGAATTATATGGTATATAGAATATATTTAAATAGTTTATTACATTATCTAGTAAAAAATGATGATGGAAATGGAACTGGATAGTCCCAACTTCTATTGTTTATAAGTTGGAATATCTGAATTATGAATGGGTCATAGCAATATTTTTCTAGAATTTCTAATTTAATATAAAGGATTCAAAATGGGAAAATTTCTCCCCAATATTTTACACACTCCCTTGATTCTAGTATCCATCCATAAGGTGTCAGGGAGTAAGTTTGGTTCATGTGGCCATCAAATTTAGCTCAATGGGTGATCTAAGAAGGTTCATTGTAACCTGGAATAAAAAAATAGGAAAGAGTTAGTTAGAGGAGGATATAGGATATTTGGACATAGCAGGTAGAATTTAAGCTTGTATGTACAAAATAGTAAGAGTAAAACCCTATGTTTCTAGAAATATCTAAAATTTCTATTAAGCACGCAATTATTGTGATATGATGATGAAATAATATTAATATTTTTTACAATATAATTTTTTATACCAAGGAGACCACCTCATTTAAGTGTCTTTTATAACAAGAAAAGTAACATAAAGAGAAAGGTGTGAGTTGGCCCACTCCATATAGAATGTTTCCTTCATATAGCTAATATTTGGCTCAATGTAATTCCCAATTCATTGTAAGATCATGAATCATATTGATACTGATATGTATGAAAAGTTTATATTATATTTTGATTGTTGCGAGTGAATGAATTTAATTTATCAAAATTTACTAATAATGTTTATTTATTTTAATAATTATCTTATAATAGTGAATAAATTATATAAATTAATTAACATGTTTAATCTATTTATATTGATGGTTTTTTCTTTTGATAATTGATGTCATAATAAGGGTGTTTTATAAATGTAATATTTCAAAAGTTTTTGAAATATTTTGGCATTTTAAATGTGGATAAAATGGTTTAATTTTTTTATAATTAAACGATTATTTAGTAATATAAATTATATTTGGAAATGATAAATTATTATATATAAATTGACAATTTTTATAAAATTATACTTATAAAGGTATGGATTTATTTATAAAATGTAGACTATTAAGAGTGATTTTGGTTGATGATTTTATACTAAAGGCTAAATTTTATGCGAAACAGATGTGATTGATTTTTTGTATGATTGAATTGAATTTTAGAATTGAATTTATTTTATTTATATGAACCTGATAAATTATAAATTTTATATAAATATATGAATTATTAAATAATTGGTGATTATTTTTTATGGGATCACAATAAAATTTAAATTTATGAACTTTTAATTTTTTGATAATGAAGAGTTTGTCGGTGAACTATATTGGATTTGGGTTTTGGACAAAAAGAATTATGATCAAGTGTTGGAGTTTCAGAGTGGAAGTGTAGTGAAAATTTTCAAATAGGATTTAATATATTTAGTGTGAATTAATGAACATCCAATGTCAACATTTTTTGGGTAAGTAATTGTTTTATATATTAGGGGATGAAAAGTGTTTTTGGTAGGGGAATTTTTAATGACCCCTATCATTACAATTTAAATTAACTATTTTTTAATTCATGAATATTTTATTTTGGGATGAATTTATTGGTAATTTTTATATTTTAGGATTAAATTAGGTAATTAAATGGTAAAAATATAGGTTTTCTTTATTTTAGGATTTTTATTAAGAGGAAGATTATTATTTTTGGGTTTTAAGACTTTAAAGTGTGTGTTTGAATATATGAATATGTGGGGAAAATCAAATGGGGGGGGGATTTTAGAATTCATAGAAGTATAAATTAAATAAGGTTGTTTTAGGAATCCCATGGTCATATATTATAGTTTAAATGAGTATTTAGTGGCCAATATATCGTACTAGACCATTGTTTTTACCACCTAGTGGCTGGTGGATTCCACTGGGTTCTTAATGAAGAACAGGGTTATTGGTGGAGATCCACTTGGTATCTTTTGGTTCCAAGAGTGTTTTTTAAAATAATAGGAATCTTATATTATTAGATTATTCTTTTAAGCACCCCGCATAAGGATTTCTATACCAAGATATAATATAGAGAGGGGGGACCTCCCCAAACACTCTTCTTCTTCCATAATTATTATATCATTGATCTTTTCTATTCAGGTATATTTTGGTTTCCCAAATCATGGTAATGATCTCTCTTATTTTATGGATTAATCAAATTCTTGATTATTTAATGATTTTTATTTATTAATTCAGTGATTATTTGTTATATTTATAAAATTGGTTAAATCCAACCATAAAATATGGCTTTCTTAAGAGATGATTAATGGCGTTTAGAAAAGGTTGAAAAACTCCATTTATTTTGTTATGTATCCAATTGGTGGATTATAAATTAGGATATGATTATAATTAGGTTATTGTAGTTGATGGTTTCATCCTCCATCAGTTTTATAATTTGGATTAGTGTGTGATGTGTCCCCTAGTTGTTTTTTTAAAATTTTAATTAACATGAAACAATAATTTTTGAAATATGATATATATTGTAAACAAATGTAATGAGATAATAAATGAATTAATATATTAAATTTAATTTCCATATAGATTAGTGTTAATGGAACATTTTCAATTATTCATGTAGTGTTTATAGTGAAACTTATTCATCATACTGTCTCTATATAAATTATTAAATTAATCATAAATCTTTTGTAATTATTATTCATTTATAGATTTTATAGAAAAACATAATTCAATTGTGTAAGATTAGAATGTATGGTTTACAAGTTTATGTCATTTTTAATACTACCTTATATATCTTAGATTCATTATTTTATTGATGTAATTATCAATGATTGTTTCAAGTGTTATGTTTTTTTGGGTATATATTCTTTATTAATAAACATGTTTTATTATTAAATTAATCATAAATCCTTTGTAATTATTATTCATTAATAGATTTTATAGAAAAATATAATTCAATTTTGTAAGATTAGAATGTATGGTTTACTAGTTTATGTCATTTTTAATACTACCTTCTTTATCTTAGATTCATTATTTTATTGATGTAATTATCAATGATTGTTTCAAGTGTTATGTTTTTTGGGTATATATTATTTATTAATAAACATGTTTTAGGTATTCCGTTTTATAATAAAAAATGCTTCAATTTACATTGAGAACCTTAATAAAGTATAATCAATATAATTACAATTATTCTTTAATTAATATGCTATATTATGGGTGATGTAATGGTTAGGTAATGTGGGATAGAAATCGATGGTTTAACAGCAAGATAATGGAAAAATTTATCTTAAAAGAACTAATTTTTTAGTAATAATTTTTTATTACATTAAATCTATCATCCTTAGTAATATGTAATGTAAGTGATAACCTATATATTAGTTACTGGTATAAATGGTTTTCATATAGATTTAATTGATATGATCAAAATTTCATAGCTATTTTGAGGAGGTTTAAGTGGAAGGAATTTTCATTATCTTCTATTCTGATCCTATTAGTTTACCTTGTTAATCTAGTTAATTTAGGTTATTATAAATTATGTCATTGGGAACCCTTTTTCTTCACCTAGTTTTCTTTTATTCAAGAACCCCATTCTGTTTGGATTTATACATGATTGGATATTTTGGTATTCATAATTTATGGTGGCTTCCATCATGGATATTTTATATGAAATATGTTTTAGGTGACTTTTATTTTTAGTTGGGTGGTCTAGTTATCAACTCTTATAAGGTTTAGTGAGTGTGATTTCATTAAGGTAAAAAGTCAAAGGGTATGAATTTTTTTATGTGTTAGTTATATACGATGTGGGTGTGTTGTTTACTATGTATCTAGATGATTAATATTAGATAAAGTGGGTTTATAGGTTGGTGGGTTCTTGAGACGAGGTGTGAAATATTTGAGGGTGCTTTGTGATAACTTGATAGTCCCACGAGAGATTAAACCATCATTGAGAGTTGGGAGGGATCCAGATTAGTGGTTGAATAAAAACATAAACACTTAAATAATGATTTCCCATCACAATTAGTCCGAATGTATATCTATAGTGATGAAGCAGTGAGAAGATATAAAGAAATAAAGAACACACATGACACAAGGGAGAACACATGGTTCACAAACACTTATTTTAATGTGGCTATTTTTTTGAATGAAAGAGTTTTGATCCCACTACCCATGTTTCTATTTTAGTATCTGTAAGATTAAGGAATTGAAATGGGAAATTTACTGAAATATATAAGAAAAATTAAGAATTTAAAGTTATAATAAGTCAAGTAATCATTGTTTCCACAACCTAGATGACAATAGAATTGGGATCTCATGTGAACTATTGATATACTCTTTGAATCTTAGCCAAATAATCCTTTGAAAAATCCACATAATTAATTAATGGCCAAATCATAGTTTTATCATAATTTCTTTCACTTTGTTTAAGAAAGAGACAATTCAATTTATAGGAAGACATATATTATGCTGTGATGATCATGTTTGAAACATGATTCATAAATTTGATAGATATAGAAACAAAATCCCAAATATCCTTGAACAGTTTTTGCGGTATGTTTCTTGTAATTTTGAATTGAGATCAAAATATTATTTTTTATACTTATATATATATATATAATGTCTCCTGTGACTTGAACACTGGTATTGTAGTAGGATTATATGTATGCATCTAACCATATTCAGTTATAAATATTCATATATAGTTTATTCTGGCATGAAAATATAAATTTGTTTGTGAGAAAATGCTTTTTAGCTTGACGAATTCCTGACTTCCAAACTGTGTGGTACACAAAACTCATGGGTCCACTTCACAATGCAATAAACTCCCTAAAATTTCTCTAGTGCATTCTTTATAGTATAAATAATTTCTATACAACATTAATCTCTTCCATGTGATGAACTTCATAGAACATCTATTAAAACTATAGTATGAGATATCTATATTATAGTAAAAATCATTATCTACAACACTCCAATAAAAGTTCAACAGTTCCATTCGCATCCTTATACATTTCTGCTGAGCATAAAATCATTTCATTTCATATTTAGTAAACTCTAAAAATCCTCTAACTCATCAATAGGAAATTTTTTAACAAATATAATTTGAAAACACCTCAAATATACAAGAATGAATTACTTCAAAAATTGAGTCATGTCAAGTGTCTATTATGAAGCTAATGTAAAAAATACACCATATGATATAATTATGTTTGTAATATTACTTCAACTCTCTGTGCATGATCAATTCTATTTTAATCATTCTTCAATTGAAATTAACTCATAGATCCACTTTTCAATTCATAACATGATGGGATTCTCCAAAACTCCAACAATCATCAACTTATCCCAATAATCAAGGACCCTTTAATCTCCCTAGGGATCTTCATTCTCCCCCTTTGTATTTATTGGTGATATGAGATTCAAATAAATATATTATATGAATGATTTATATTCATTTATCTACACCATAATTCTCCTCATGACCATCACATATAAAATGAATATAGAGTTTCTCCCCTGTTACAAGAAGACTCTGTTTTGTATTCTCCCACTTTTTTAAAAAAATGATAAGAATTTTTTTATCCAAAGTGTGTTGGTTTCATTTTTTTCAATATTTTTTTGTAGTAGAATAAACATGCAGAGGATTGTCGTCAGGGTTAATTATATGCTTATAGGAGCATCAAAATGTAAGATTATTCTCTGATAAACCCAAATTCTTCCATGCATCATGAATATATTCATGATTATAGATTATTTTTTTACAAATGTATATGTTTTTAAAGTTAATGCGATATTGTTTGAGTTATAGTTTTGAAAACATTAAGTAACAAGAATGAGTCAATCTGATGGTTGCTTTGAAACTCACATATTATAAGTGTTTATATAGAGAAATATCTCATGTAATGAACCAAACCCCAGTTTCCTAGAACCCATTCCTCGATTTTATACATTGGAATAAGATACAATAAATCACATACCTAAGGATTGAATATTTTCAAAGTCATTAAAAAATAGATATATATTTTAAATTCAAATAACATTTTAAACATAAAAAAAAGTAATTTCTTTGAGAACACTCTTATTAATCCAGAATAATGCTAAATATAAATCATAATAGACTTCATGGAATAATGGGAAAAAATAAAACATAAGAAATGGGTGAGATCATATACTCAGTAAGGGTAAAATATGGAGAAAGATAACATGAATTTATAAGGAATTATAAATATTTCAAGAATAAAATATAATCTAATAAATACATATAAATATTTAAATGATCATAAAACTTTACCACATATATTATATCTAATCAAATAATCACATTAAATAATAATAATGATATAATGCATAATGTTTGATTCCTAAAATATCAATATATATCCTCAATATAGTTAATATCAAGATCTATACTCAAGAAAATTTATGTATGTTGGTAGAAACCTATCTGATTTTTGTCATGTTCTATCCTCTTGAAAATTTAAAACTGCTTGGAAAGAACCATAAAGGGTTTGTCTCCAAATGATTTTGTCTTAAGAAACAACAGATGCAATGAAAGGATTTTATATATATGGTACCCACCTATTATTTCACATCCAATTAATTCCTCACTTGAATAAATAATACAAGTGAATCAATATGTATTAATAAAAGTATTTAATAGTCCTATGGTATATCAATACTTCCTTAGTAAAACTGACCATAAACCATTTAAAAAAGTCATGAAGATGGTATCATATGTAGTAAACCTCAATGAAGTACAAGGTTCAACAAAGGATGTCGACATAGATGAAAATACTTTAAAGGATATCACTAAAAAGTTATTTATGATAAACTCTTGATAAACACATATGAAAAACAATTTCATATAAAGATACTTGTTTATTCTCAGAACCCATTTTGAATACAAAAACACCATTTTATTTGAAAAAATCATCAGTAAAAAAATACCAAAAAAGATCAATATGGTTTTTCATTTAAGAAAACATGAAATCTAGAAAATTAAGGTGAAAATAAAATAATGGCCCCAATGGCGGAAAAGTCATCGTTGTGTACATTAAAAATAGAACATTTTATTGGTAATTTTTTAAAAAGTTATGTATAAAACTCATAAAAATATTTATTTTTTATTTTATTAATGTAATTAAAAATAGATATATAATTTACTATATTATAATTTATATAAATTAATATAAATAATAATATCCTTAATATTGGGATTGATTAAAATATTTAATAAATAAATCATTAAATATTCTTGGTGTCCTATACCACTATGAACATTTAAATCCTAATCCCCATGATTTTATTATACAAAAAATTAATAACTTGATAATAATTAGGTTAATTACATCGTAAGTATATGGGATTGTATATACACCTCATAAATTATGGCATGTGTATGACATCACACTACGCCTCAATGAAAGAAGATTGAGGTGAAGTCCCCTACCTTACGCTTCCATTAGTCAAATGTGATTTAACATCAAGTATAATAAATATATGTTTATTATAAATATATCATATAACCATATAAATTTATAAAATACCATATATGATTTACTTATGACACTATATTACCTGGTTATTAACAATTCCATGCTAATGTTACATTTTGGGTAATAATCTCTTTATTTTTCGCATGCAATTTGATTTGTTATATTTTTAATCCTATTTTTTATATAAGAATTTCTTCATCTACAGTCTTCTAACCATGAAATAAATATCATATATTTTCTTTTTATATGTATTTATACTAATCTATAATATATATAAATATAAAATGAAATACACCATTCATAGAGATGGTTGTTCATACAAAGACATGAACATTGTTTCCATTTTATTATTATATTGGAAGAAACAAAGTAAATAATATATTTATAGTAGAATTATTATGTCATATCTATCAAATAATTTTGCATAAACCATTCATAATACATTCGACGTAAAGATAAAATTAATCACACAGTTTTGAGGAGGCGACAGTCCACACGTCCACAAACGAAGTTATCATATTTACAAAAAATATAAAGCATTAAGGTATATGTTATTTAATAATTCAAGAATCATAAATAAATAATAAATATGATATATATCATATAAAAATATAAATTTCATTTTTATTTCGAATCATTAAAGGTGAAAATGGAAGAACAAATGATATCGGTTCATGTGGTGGTAGTCTACCGTACACAAGAATGATGACTGTGTATCCCATTTGATTGAAGTGTGTGTGAGTGTAGGTATAAAAATTAATATACCAACATATCATTATATTTATAATACTAATTTTATTATATGCACATTAAATGAAATTATTTTATGGGGTTTAGGGTAGAAATAAAACAAAAAATGTTCGTTGATAAACAATACCTCTTCTTTTTGTATCTCCTTTTGATTCACACAAAAGAAATTATTTGGATGGATTTATTACCAAATTAAGTCCTATAAAATAAAGGTATTAAATTTTGGAGGTGAAATGGGTTGGTATTGGTTAAGATATAAGGCTCTAAGTGGTGTGAGGATGTGAGGGAGGAGGTTCAGTTTTATAATTGAGGTGGGGGAACTTTTGGAATCTCTAAAAATATTAAATTAATATAAATTACTTTTCAATTCCAAATAGAGAAAAAGTAAGTTATTTGAAATATAATTCTAGGATGGGTCTAAATACCCAAAAAAATAACTTTTATAAAAGTTTTTTTCACATTATTACTCCTATCTTTGGGCTTTAAACCTTAGTTAGACCCCTTAACGTTTGAAATGAAAACTTGGATTTTTACTCTTTAAGGGTCAATATAATGACAATAAAATTATAAACAAACCATAAATTCATAATTAATGAAATTTTAAGCCTTACATAATTAATTTTTCAAAATTTTAGATTTTTATGAATTATATATCATTTAATAACGTATTATTTATTTCACAATATCATTAATAACAATTTTGACAATATTCATTTCTTACCTTTTAAAAAATTATCAATAGACAAGATAAATTTAAAAAAAAACCTTAATACAACCATATTATTTATAGGTAATATATAAATCTATTTTATGACATTAATTACACCAAATTATATTTTTTTTAATATTTTTAATAAAATTTATTTTATATGTCCATTAATTAAACAATTACTACATCATTATTATGAGATGTTTTAATATAATTATTTCTTCCATAAAAATAAAAAATAAATTATAATTATTAATATAAAAAATATATATTTATAATTTTTTTTAAATCATAATATATATTCTGAATAAACATATATAAAAAAATAATAATTATTAAAAACATGAATATGGCATATTTGACTTTCCTTAGCATAAAATACCATAAAAGACTTAAAGTAGTCCAAGTGGATCCAAGATGCTGTAAAATCATTTCAATAATAATTTGGGACTAAAATCACTCATAAAATAAATTTATTACAAGTGTTAGGGTAATCTGATAATATTTATAATATTATTTTTACCCATAACTACCACATTTACCCTTAACCGTTTTAATAAAAATTACCAAAGTTTCTATTCATATTGTCCAAAAATAAATGGGTATTAGTTTATTAATATGTAACTTATAATTCCAAATATTTAACCCATTTTTCAAAATTTAATTCTCTAATGTTTCAGAAACGAATTTAAAATTAATCCAGTAGAAGTGATGAAACAACCAGTTTTAAAGTAAAAATATTCAAACGATTAAAATGCTTTTGTATCCAATTTCAATGTGAAATTAATTTAAATGAAACAAATTGTATTAAATGATATAAATTTTTTCTAATTATACTTAAAAACCAATCAAAAATTTAATTCAACTCTTTAAATTATTTTGACAAAAAAAGATGATTCAATTAAAATCCAGTATTTTCACTATTCATCATAACATTAAACTTATCAAAAAATACCCAAAATTCAACCAAAGCAAATTTTTATATTAAAAATTAAAATAATAATATTATTTTTTTATATAGAATATATAAAATTATCAAAATTTAATTTTAGAATATGCTCACCATCAAAAGGTGACCAAACTTCATTTAGAAGAATGTATGATTTTATACTCAAAATTAGTTTTACTCTTATCTTAAAAATATTAAACATATTGAATGAATTTAAATTTTTTAATATATAAAATATATATTTTATTTATATATTCAACTAATTGTGATTAATTTAATTTATTATTATAAAATTTCAATATGGTGATAAAATTAGTTTATTAATACATACACATCATTTATATTAAATATGTTTTCATTTATATTTAAAATTAATTTGTTATCAATGAGTTCATCTTATAAAAATTTGTAAACTATATTTTCAAAATTTAGTTAATCTTATTCACAACCGCTAACATAACACGTTGTGTTAAAATAATAATATTTAATAGTATATCACTGTTCATTTAAGTTTAGCGCTGCATGCAACATATACTACCTAAGAAATTGATTTTATTTAATAAGAGACATACCATTAAATATTGGTGTGTTACATTCCCACCTCTTTAAATAAATTTCTTACTTGGAATTTGAAATTTCACTTTTATTATCAATGGTTGAAACTTTAAAATTCCATTTTGGGAAACCCACATCGCAAATAGGGTTAATAAAACTTTCCCTTAATAAGACGGAAACAGAAATGTGAAGATCACCACAAAATTATCCTTTTGAATATGATAACATTATTAGAAAGCGAAAACATGTACATGGAATAGAAATAAAATATCAGGTTTGGATGGAGAGGGATATATAACATGGTCATTAGAGTGTTGAAAATTAAAAAAATAAAAATATTATAATAAGTTAAAAGGACATTTACTTCTAAGTAAGAAAAGTAGAAGGATAATTCTTTTGTTTCAAAATAATTTTCATATGGTTGAGGGATTATTTTACTATTCAGATAGTCACTTGAGAATATAGTCTTACTTGATTTTATTCCTTGTTACGAGCATGATCTAATCCTTTAGTTCTGCTTTGATCTATTTTCAATTTATTTCATACACATAGATATTAATATTCAAGATGAATTTTTATTTCTAATGAATTTTTGATGAATCATAATGTCTGCAGGTATTCCTTTCATCCATTAAATGTTTACTAAAATAAAAAAATTGAGCACAATGTATCCAAAAGATCATAAGTTAACCAAAAAAAATATATAAAATGTTTAACTTAATCCAATACATAATTAGTTGCATTAATACTCGTTCAAAATAATCATTCCAAAATAAAAGTTCTAAAAACTTGTAAAAAGACCACTAAATTTAAAAAATCAAATTCCCCAAACAAAATAATGTAATTTTTAATATCACAAACCAAATATATGAATAGCTTGATCTCCATAAAATCTTAATGAAAACATGCATTCTTAAAATACATAAATAAGTAATATAATAATAATATTATTTATTATTTATTATTGTAACTCATATATCGTTGATAAAATAATTTTAAAACATAAATATTGATGCTATGAACACAGACACTTTAATTATTCCACTTCGACTGTAGTGAAAACAAAATCTTGACCTTGAACCATTTTCTTTTTCTGGGGTATATATCATTGGCTCATGGGATATTTATTTGTGTATTTCTTCATTTAAATATAGTTTTAACACTAAATAATAGTATTTTCTATATTCCCTTTATATTATATTAACTATTTACCCTTTTATCTACACATATAACAAACACCAATCCTTTCAAGCCCTACTCTAGGCGATTCTTTCCATAATTATCACATGTGAAAAAATCATTCTTTCCCTTTATCCCTTTACAAATATTTTTATATTTCATCATATTTTTCTCTTACTTCCCTTTGAAGTAATAAATAATTGATAATTATTTATCTAGCTTAATAGCACATGAGACTATATCATCATATGATGAGAAAGTTTGTGAGACCAGTTCCCAAAGAAGAAAGGGATTTAACCCATTAATGAAATGATCAATGTTACTACTTGGGTTACTTATATAGTTTGTCATCTTCCTTGAAAATATTTTAATTTTTTCTTCATACATAGAAACATTCTCATCCTCCTTTTTACTCAGATTCAGAAATTTCCTCTCCATATTCGCTCATTGTTCATGAGTAAAATATTTTTTTAAAAAATTCCTTAAAATCATTTCATTATAGGTTTTTTATTTACTCATACTCCTTTATGATTTTAATAAATAACCACCATTTAGCTGCATCTTCTGAGAGATTAAAAAGATCCGTGAAAACATTCTCCCATTAGTAACTTCCCAACGAGAGATGGATATTTTCTAAAGTAATTATCCTTTTATAAACTAAAAATGGATTTATGGTCCCATTGAATGATGGAGGCGGTTATCCAATGAAGTGGTTTAACATTTTTCCTCTATGTTTTGGATCAGGATGATTTATATAGGTTAGGTTTTTTCATAACCTGAGTTAGTTATCCCAATATAGATATAATGTTTTCTGAAACAGTTGCAAATCCAGCTCAAACATCATTATCATATATAGGGAGAAATCAGTACCTGGATTATGTGTGTTGATATGGTTTTAATTATTTCCACTAGATTAAATTTCATAAAAAAATGAAGACACATGATTAGGTCATAAAATTTTGAAACATATAGTATCATATCATAACTAGTGAATTACATAACATTAAATGAAAACATTGGTATAAATAATCTAAGAATCAAAAGCGATGTTTATTTTCATATATTTATAAATTTTTTCATAGGGTTTACTAATCTAATCTATGTTTTCCTAAATCTAGTCTCAAGGTTTCCACTAAACGTTCCCTAATTCCAACCCCGGCCCCCCGTTTCCCAATGTTGATGCTACACTTTATTACATTGGAATAGGTCACAAGAAATGAAATCCTAAAGGATGGAATAGTTTACATATCTTGGTAATGTATATAATTATTTCAAATGAAAATTACATTAAAAAATAAAATATTTATTTTCCTTGAGAACAACATTTTTCTCCAAGATTAACCTTATATATTAGTCATACCAGACTTTTTAAAGACCTATGGAAAAATAAAACATAAGAAAGGGTTAAACTAAAAATCTCAGAAATGGTAAAATATATAAGGGTATAGCATGATTTAATAATTAAAAATAAATTTGGAAAGAATAAAATATGATCTAATAATTATATATAAATAATCATATGAGCTTAAAACCATACCATGAGTATTGTAACTAATCAAATAATCACATGGAATAATTTCAATGATGGAATTCATAATGTTGGATGTTTTCACTATCAACATATATCCTCAAGATAGTTAATGTCAAGATCTATCCCCAGGTCAATTTTAGTCTATGGGTAGAAACCATTCTAATTAGTGTCAAGATCTATCCTTTTGACAATTTTATACTACTTAGAAACAAACATGAAAGGGTTTTCACCAATTTATTTCGTCACAAGAGACTACCAATTCATCAAGGGGATTTTATATATATGCTCCCCACCCATTCATTCATGTCCAATTCGTTCCCCACATCAATAAATAATATAATTAAAACAAAATGTATTAAAAAATTCAATAACTAGTCATATGGTATATCAATACTTCCCAAATAAAATTGACCATAAACCATTTATTGAAGTATGTAAGACTATATGATAAGAGATAAAAAATCAAGTAAGTTCAGAATTAAATTAGATATTTTGATATAGATAAAGATAATTTAAATGAGATTACAAAATTTATTGAGGGAAAACTCTTATAAACCCATATGAAAAAAACTTTCATATAAAAATACCTTTTTCTTTTAAGAACCCATTTTAAATTCCCAAATACCATTTTCTTTGTATAAAATTTTTCAACAATAAATTAACCAGAAATATAAATATGTTTTTTCATTTAAGGAAACATTAAATCTATAAAATTAAGATGGAAATAAAATAATATCCACAGTGGCAGAAAAGTCATTATCACTATGTACGTTAATATTATAATATTCATTTTTTTATTTGTCAACAAGTTTAGTATAAAACACATAAATATATTATTTTTTCAAAAACAATTGAATGATATTAAAAATAGACATAAAATTTCCTTTACAATAATTTTATTAACATTAATATTAAAAATAATATCAAGAATATTCACATGGATAAAAAGATTCCATTTTAAATTTTTAAACATTCAATGTGTCTCATACCACTTCGATCATTTAAATCATAAGCCTCATAAAAGAATAAAATTTAACAAAAAATTATATAACTTGATAATAACTAAATTAATTACATGATAACTTAAAGGGGATATATATACACCTTATTATGGAATGTGGGTGTATACTATCAAACATTGACACAATGAAAAGAGATTGATATTAATCGCCTTACCTTACACATCCTTTAGTCTAATATGATTTAACCTCATGTAAAATAAATATAGGTTTATTATAAATCTATCATAGAAACATATTTATTTCTATAATACAATTTATTATTTACTTATGACTTTAACATTACCTATTTATTGACAATTCCATGTTGAAGTTATATTCTGGGTAATAACAACTTCATTTTTTGCATGTGTTTATATATTTTTATATTTTTTATACTATTAATTGAATTTGGATTTAATTAAATCGAGAATTATAAAGAGTAAATAAATATCATATATATTCATTATATATTTATTTATAATACTCTATAAAGGATTGAAATATAAAATGAAATACACCGGTTATAGAAATGATAATCCATACATATGCATGCACATTGATTCCATCTTCTTATCATATTCAAAGAAATAAAGTAATTCATACAAATCCATTATATTTATTATGTAATATATATTATATATTTTCACTAAACCAATCCTTAATACACTACATGTAAGGTAAAAACAAATCAAATCATTATGGGGAGGCATTAGTCCCCACATCCACAAACGAAATTAATGTATTAACACAAATGGAAAGAATGACGGTATGTGTTATTTAATAATTACAAAAACATAAATGAATCATAAATATAATATGTATAAAATATAAAGTAGAAATTTCATCCTTATTCCCAACCATGAAATTTGGAAATGTAAGAATTAACATCAATGGTTTGCGAGGTGGTATTCCGCCAAACACACAAACATTGATTGTGTATACCATTTGGTGGAAGGGTGTGTGGGTGTGTAGGTTGAACCCATATTATAAAATATATATATATTTTCTATAATATGGATTTTATATATGAATAAAATAAATATATTTTAAAGGGTTTAAGGACTAAATTAAAAAAAACTTTGTTGATGTACATTACCTCTTCTTCAAATATCTCTAATTCATTTCCACAAACAGGATTCATTGGTTATATTTCTACCCAAATTAAGAATTTTATGATAAAGTGATAGAATTTTATAAGAAAAATTGGTAGTTTTTTGTGGATCTAGAAGGATCAAAGTGGTGTGAGTATGTGAGAGAGGAGGTTCCCTTTTATAATTAAGGCGAGGGACACATTTTGAAACTCTAATAATATTATATTAATAAAAATTAATTTTCAATTGAAAATATACCCAAATATAGTTATTACAAATATGATATAATTATGGGTCAAAATAATATTAGTCAATAATGTTTCGACATGTTTAGTTCTCATTCTTACCATTGTATTTTTGATTTAACCCTTAGTTAAACCCAATAAATCTTACCATGACAACTTGGCTTTTTTACTCTTTATGGGTTAATATAGTTACTATTAAATGCAAAAACCACCATAAATGGGTCATATATGTTATTTTAAACTATTTACCTATCATTTCTAAATTTTTTATATTTTAAGATTTTTATATTATTTAATAATATATTATTTATTTTAAAATATCATAACAGTCAATTTAGACAATATTCATTTCCCGACTTTTTAAAATATATGAATACCTAAGATAACTTAAAAAACATTTAATACATCCCTAACATGTCTATTTAATCTATAAAATTCGTATATTAAATTAATAATATAAAATTATATTTATTTTAATATTTTTAATGAAATTTATTTGATATATCCAATAATTAAACAATTATTGTATCATTATTGTGAAATCCTTTAATTTAAATATCTCATCCATAAAAGTTAAAAATAAATTATCATGAAAAAAATAAAAATTTTATAATTAATATTAATACTTAATTCTTAGTATATATTATGAATAACCATATATAAAAAATGAAATACAAATTAAACACATGAATATGACATATCTGACTTTCCTTAGAAATAAACACTATAGAATACTTAAAGTCATTCAAAGGGCTCCAAGGGGACATAAAATATTCACAATGGTCATTTTGGTATAAAATAACTCATTAAATAAAATTATTATAATACTTATGTAAATTTTATAAAATTTATAATATTATTTTTACCCTTAATTTCTGATTTACCCTTAACTATGGTAATAAATATTACCAATTTTACTATTCCTATTTTCAAAAAATACAAGGGACCTATTTACTAAATATATAACTTTGGATTCCAAAAATATGAAAACCATTTATAAAAATTCAATTCTGATTTTTCCCTAAATTTATGAAATACTAATCCTGCAGACCTGATGAAACAATAGGGTCTTAAAGAAAAAAGGTTCAAATGATTGAAATGTTTTTATGTCATATTTCAATGGTAAATTGATTAAAATTATTTAAATTGGATTAAAATATATAAAATTTATCTAATTATATTTTAAAACCAATAAAAAATATATTTTTTCAATTCAAATTATTTATATGAAAAAACTATTTTCAATTAAAATCCAGTATTTTTCACTATTCAGCAAAACATAAAACTAATCAGAAAAATACCAAATATTATACCTAATGAAAATTTTGTATGATATTTTAAAATAATATGTTTTTTAAAATATAATTTTTTAATGTGTCAAATTTTAGTCCTAAAAAATGTACGCCATCAAATGGTGGAAAACTGCCTTTTGAAGAGTATAACCTTTTGTGATTAAAATTGGTTATATTGCTATCTTTGGTCTATAGAACATTTTGGATGGATTTAATTTTTTTTGAATATATACCATATTTATTTTATTAATATCTTTCACTAATATTGGTTAATTTAATATGTTATGGTAAAATTCTATTGGTGTCATAAAAATAGTTTTTTAATAAAAACACATCAATTTATATACAATTGGTATTTATTTCCATTTAAAATTAATTTTTAATTAATTTATTCATTTTATAAACATGTGTAAAATATATTTTCATAATTTATTTAATCCAATTCACAACCTCCAAATTAACAACTAGTGTTAAAATAATAAATTTTAGTAGTATATCTTGGTTTATTTAAGCTCAGTGTGGAGTGAAATGTATACTATAAATGAAATTGCATTTATTAATGTATAGGCATTCCCTAAAATATTTTAGGCCTAAATATGAATCTCACAAGATAAATAAAATCAATGTAAATACTAAATGAATTTAAAAATTCTCTAAGATAGATATTTATAATTTATAGAGGAATCATGTGAAGGGAACCATATGGAGGGATACTATATTCACCCCATTGAGCTGATCAGATAAAAAGATTTAGATTGAGAATTGTTTTAGACGTTTCAGATGGTGGAATATTTTTCTATACTTCTAGATGGAGAAATTTGAGAGTTTTTAAACAAGATAATCATTTTAATTTCATTAATTTATATGATGCTATGTTTTTATTTCAACATTTAATAATTTATCAAAAATTTGATGAATTTTTTAGGATTTCATTGATTCCATGATTTGAGGAAGCTTAGATAAATAATGTTGAGTCTTATTTATTTTTTAGGTTTTTAAAGGTTAAAAAATAAATTAAAAGTTGACTTGGAAATTCAAACATTGAGTCTACATTTTCCCAAACATTTAAATGGATTTTTAGACTATAAAAATTTTAAATATCATTTAGAGTTATTTTTGAAGCTATTGTTGTGAAATGAAATAGCTGAAGCTTTTGAGTCGGCACAGTGTGAGTTTCCAAACATGAATATACTTGGTTGGGGAAGAAGAGAACTAGATAGAGGTGAATCGTATCGAGAACATTAGACTATGAAGTAATATATACATAGAGTAATTGATGAATATGGATAATTGGAACAATTTTCAATAAAACAAGGAGTACTAGATGAATTTGAATTAGATAGAGACTATCAGATTGAGGATCATTAGAAGAAGGTTTATAAAAAATAGCTTACCTTACTGAGGAGTAGTAGAAATAGTATTTCAGATCAAGGCACATCGAAGAGAGGTGTATCAGATAGAGGGGCATTGGAAAAATAATATTGGATGGATTTTTACCGAATGATATTTTTCTAAGGAATATTTTTGGATTATGTTCTAGAAAATTGATGTTTATATTTATCCATGTCTTTATTGATATAGAGGACGTTTTGAGACCGGTGATATTTACAAAGATATGTTAATGATCATAAAGAATATATACATAGGTAAATGTGATCCATCTTTCTTATAAGAGAATACCATCTAAATAAGGATTAATTTCTAAACTAGATTAATAAATAAGAAGTAATAACATATAACTAGGATCTACAGTCAATTGATGAAGAGGCTTGTGGTTGGGGTGTATAACGAGTGGAGAAGGAAGAGGATAAAATTAGGATAGTTGGGGGGTATAACAACTATGGGGTGAAAGGTTTTCATAGTGGGGAGAAAATTGTTTAATTACAGGAAATATTATTATGGGTATAACTATTTTTTATACATTCATTTATAAACATTAAGAAAATAATGAATAATCCATGTTTGGGAGCATAACCCACATGACAAGGGGTAGGTATTTTTATTGAACCTTATAAATATCATGTGATGATATCTATTTATATTTAAATCATATATGTTTAGGTAGAGATATATCCTTTAGTGGATTAAAAATATAAAAACTTGTATTGGTTTGGTTTTGACAAGTATTAATAAAATAAATGGATCGTTGATTCACCCCTCTTCCTCTAAGTGACCCCAAATTGATATAGGAAATAAAATTTGTTTCAAAGGGAAGATTGAATCTAAATTATCAAAATATCTAATGAGGATTTATAATATTAATTCATCAAAAAATAGGTGCCTTCTTATATTCTATGGAATGAAAAAAACACATACATGAATATGATGTTACCCTAAATATATCTCTCAATCCCAAAGTTAGGGATATATCTACCATGAGATCATTTCCCTTTATTAAGATCACTATGGTATCTATTGATAAGGTAAATATGGATGTTGATAGTAAATCTAAAAATTTTAATTTTATGGATCTCTCTAAAAATGTATATATAAAAATATTGGGGTTAAAAACTGCTAAATAAATGTGGGGTAGGATAAGAAGTAGTTATGATGGAAATTTAATAGTCAATGAGTCTATGTTACAAATATAGTGAAGAAGGTTTGAAGATACCATGATGGAAAATTATTAAATTATTAATTAATAATGTACCAGGTTTAAATAAATTTTCAACAATATCATTGGTTTTGGAGAAAATATAGAAGATTCTTTCCTTCGTAAAAAACTTATGGGAAATTTTAAAATAGGTTTGATCCTAAGGTTTAAACTCTATAATAAAAATATGATATATCTCTGGATAAAAATTTAAATGTTCTCATAGTATATGAAATGATAAAAATAACCTCCATTAAAAATAAGTCTAAGGATTAAATTATTGTGACCCAAGCCTTTCAAACATGGATATTACATCATTTTATATTAATATTCAACATATTAAAAAACTACATTCTTAAGGACTGTAATATTTTAGTGTCTTTGGAAACATTGAACACTATATTTTAACTTTTTGAAATATCATAAATATTTACCACAAAGATCTCCCCATTTCTTACCCCTATGTATAACCATTATTCATAACCTAGGGAAAGGAAATATAAGAAATGGGGATCACAAATGCTCAATAAGGTTAAATAGAGGTACGTAAGCATAACATGAACATTAGGGTATGATAACATGAGAATAAATTTTTATGTTCATACCATGAATATCAAATATCATAAACATGATTCATGGTATTAATATTAGTAGATCATACGAAATGAATCATAAGTGTATCTAGAGAATAATACTTTAGAGAATAACAACGTAATAGGACATGGAATTGTGGAAGACACAAAAACAGATACAAGAATTACCTATATGTAAAGGATCATTTCCAAAAAATATCATGGATATTCATGGGGGTACACCCACGGGGTGGGACACACCACCATCGCCAATTTAAGCCTTTTCTGTATCATGGAATGGGTTGACTCCCCAAATAATCTCAATATTCATGGTTCACCATCAAGACTATCATAGCAAACAAAGTAACTTTTTGAACTCGGTTGACTCCCAATTCCAGCCATGTATTTCTCATGAGATATATATATTTAACCAATTAATTGGATGAAGATATAGGTTCCACCAACCATATAATAAAAATATGTATATGCATTCCATATGATAATAAAACAGTCATCATATTGTGACCCATAAAAATAGATGGGTTTCATAAACATCATATCATAACAAATGAAATGAAATGACTATTATAAAACTTTAATCTTATCATAACCTATAGAAAAGAAAAAAGTTTTATAATAATTTCATCATAGAATAATAAATTAAATAAATTGGGTTCTTTAATATTTTTATCTTGTTATAACCCATGGAAGAGATACAAGTTTCAAAAACAAATTTATCGTCATAAGTATAAACCACTCAAAGAAGGAATAAGAATAGTTTCTTAGGATCATATCCCTAGTAAATCATATAAAATATCAAAGGATTTGATCTTATTTGGAGAAGGATCTTGAAATATCACATGTATAATTTATTATGGAAAAAATATTTGTTTAAAATAATCATATTTTGAGACATAAAATATTTTAAAATTAATTTTCTTTGAAATACACTTTGAAAACTTATAGATTTACCTTTAAAAATCATTTATAACATTTATTGGGAAAAATATCTATTCCAATTGGAAAAAATATTTTTAAATCATAAAAAAATTTAATACCTTTTTCTTTAAAAATATCATTTAAAACATATAAATGATGTTTTGAGACCATCAACATAATTTTCCTTGAAAATAACCTTTGAAAACTTATAAAGGAACAAATGAAATTCATCTAAAAACATTTTCAACATAGTTTTTTTAAATAATTTTATTTCAAAAATATTATTAAAAATTTATAAATGAATCTTCAGTTAATGGATTTTTTATGATGTTAGGAAATTCAATACATGACATATTCCTAAAAACAAATATTTCTTCCCTATTTTTTGTAGGATTCAAAAGAGTCTTAATTAGGAAATGAAAACAATATTACTTTTACAAATATTTTGTAAAATAGAAAAAATTACATAATTTTTTTTAAAACAATATAAATATATTATAATTTTTTTATATTTTTTTAGAAAACATTGTTTTCAGAGAAAACAAATTTCTGATTGAAGAGAGAAACAAAGTTATATTTTGTTGAAAACATTTTATTAATTATATTAAGTACCAAAGAGTGGAAAATAGTACCATTACATGATGATATAATGAATTAATATAGGAGAATAAAATTCATGATTTATTTTGGGATGGTTTATAATATTCCATTAGTGGAAGCATAATCGTAAACAATCCTGATAAACGAATATATTATAGAAATAAACCCTTACTACTTTTGTAAGTTGGAATCATAATATTAATAAGAGAATAAAATTAAATTATGATTAAAATATAATTAAATTAATTATATTAATGATATAAAATGTCATAGGGGAAGTATATACACATCGTAAAAGAATATATGTGCATAACAAAACATGTGTCTTAAAGAAGAAAAATGGAGACAAAAATTCGTTAAATGCTTTAGTAACGTCTAGACCGTCAACCCAATGGAATATAGATACAAAAATGGATATTTAAATCGAAAATAATTCTCATTATAAGAATCATAAAATACATCCATGGGTAGTATTAACATCACATATATGAAATATGTGCTGAATATGGGTTGTGTCTCATGGAAGAAAAAGTGAGACAAAAATACGTTAATGTATGAGTAATATTTGGATAATGAGCCACATGAAATAATAACATAAATTGAAACTACTAATTTACTTAAATAAATTAAATTACTGATAAAAAATTCCACAGATCAGTATATACACCACATAAAATAAATTAGTTGTGAATATAAAATATTTCTCGAAAAAATAAGAGTGAAAGTATAAATCTCCTTACGCTTATCCTTGAATTACTTTATACATGTTCAAATATACTTTATAATAAATACAATGTTATTATACAGATAAAAAATAAAAATATTCATATATACCATGACATATATGATTTTATTATGAATTTATTTTACCTGTTTATTAATAATTCCATGTTAATGTTACATTTTGGGAAATAATCTCTTTGTTCTTACAATATGATTTGACTTCTTATTAATGGTCCTATTACTTTGATCATGATTTATTAATTTAAAAAAATTAAAAAATGTTTAAAATATTATATATATTCAGTATATATTTATTATTAGTAATGTATAAAATTTACAAATAGGAAATTAATTACATTGTTCATGTAGGTGGTATGTCATACGTATGAATGAACATTATTTCCATTTTATTATTACATTTAAATGAATAAAAGAAAATGATGTATATATATTATCACCATAATAGAATTATTATATAATATATATCACATATTTCTATTAAAACCATCTCTAATATATTCCATGTATAACATGAAAGAATCACATTTCTTCGTGAAGCTGTATTCCACCGTACACGTGAACCCCATTATTGTATTCTCACAAAATGAAAATAATGTTGGTATTTATTATATAAAAATTATATAATAATAATAAAAACATAAAAATAATATATATCTTATTTAATATATAAATTCATCATTATTCCCAAACTTGAAAGGTGGTAATGGAAGAACGAATAACATCGGTTCATAAGGTGGTAATCTGTCTCGACATGAATGACGATTGTGTATCCCAATTGATTTAAGTTTATGAATTTTTAGGTATTAAAATTAATATAAAAAATATCAGTATATTTATTATACTGTGTTTATTATATAATCATGATATAATAATAATTTAAGTGGTGAAAGTAGAAATAAAATAAAAATGCAAGTAGAAGAATTTTACCTCTTCATTGGGTAACTTCTTTTGGTTTTCACTGATGTATTTACTTGCATGGATTTATACCAAAGTGTGGATTATAGTTTTATAGGAGGGAATTTTAAAATATTGTTGGATAGGTATTTAAATAGACCCATGGATTTAGAGTTGTTTATAATTAAGGGGGTGAGTGTTCTTTTATAGTGGAGGATGAGTGGCATTCTTGCAAATACCAAAAGGTAGACATTATTTGGAGGAATAACTTACATAATGTGCTCCCAATAACGAAATAGATTTTATCCAATAGGATATATTGTCAAAATATGTCCATAAAATTGGTTTTTTACATTCTTCTAGGTCATTTGGCCCCTTAAGATAATGTTTAGTCCCATAGTAAACTAATTTTTCTCTTAATCACTATAATTAATTTTTACTGTTTATAGTAATCATTTTGGTAAAAAATTAATTTCACCTTACTATGAATTATAAATTATTCTAATTAAAAATATGAAATCTATTTTTTCAAATTCCAATAATATATTTGGTAGAAATTAATTTAAAATTAATCTTGTAGATGGGAAGAAACAACGAGTTCTTAAAGTGAACATTTTCCAAATTTTAAATGGATTTTATATCCAATTTCAATTTTAAATTGATTAGAATAATCTAAATTAGATATTTATTATATAATTTAAATAATTATACTTTAAACCTGATTTTAAATATAATATATCTATATAAATAAATTATATGAAAATTATGTTTTCAATTAAAATTCAGTATCTTTCACTATTCATAAAAATGAAATTCTCAAAAAATACCAAAAACACATCATTAGATAATTTTGACATTAAAATTCCAATAATAAAGTTAATTTTCCAAATATAATTTATAAAATCATCAATAATTATTTTTAAAATTTGTGTTTCATTAAAAAGTGGTAAAACCATCTTTTAGAAAAATACATCTTTTTATGCGTAAAAATGGATTTATTCTTATGTCTTGTATAGAAAACAAAAAAGATGAATGTTAAATAGCTAATTCAGTATATAAAATATTTATTAAATTAAATTATTTCATCTAAATTGGATTTTTTAATTTATTGAGATAAAAAAAATTTCATAGAAAAATAGTTTTTCCGAAAATGAATTTTATTATTTTCAAATAATTCTTACCTTCATTTCTTACTGAATGTTTATCAGAGAATTAATTTTATAAAAATGAATAAAAATGTTCATAATTTACTTAATCCCTTTCATACCCTCTATCCCAATGGCTTGGTGATAGCTATACTAAAATTTTAATAATATTGTTATTAGTATTTCATAGTTCAGTTTAACTCAGTTTTGTGTATAACGTAAGCTATCGAAGATACTTGGTATTGAGTGTAACATAAGACAAAATTAGTGTTTCATGTACAAAAATCATAACTTTGTGTAGATTTCAATGTAATCTATCAATTAATTTTAACTTTATTTAAAAAAAATCATTAAAATTTAGAGTGTTATATTCTACCCCCTTTAAAATGAAATTCTCGCCCAAAATTATTCTAGGTTATTAATGTTTTAATACATCAAAGTTAATTTCTAAGAAACTAACATCCTCAAAATGAATAATAACACTTTATTTAAAAATAGAATGTTTGAATCATAATTGTTTTCCAAATTAACTCAAAACTAGGATTCCACGTAGTAGAATATTGTTTGAATGTGAAAACATGTATATAGAAGAGAAAAATAACCCCCAAATACTGATCGAAAGTGATAATGAACATGATTAGGAATAATTTAATGAACAAGAAGCTATAAAAAAAGTTGGCTTGAAAAAGATTATTGATATCATAAAAATGAGGACAGTAGGACACAATTTTATTTCAATTCCCTTTTTCCAAATGTGGAAGATTTGTTTTCACAAGAGGTTATAATTACATGAATTCATTTATTTTTAAATAAAAAATCT
Organism: Viscum album; assembly: GCA_963277665.1. NCBI lineage: Eukaryota > Viridiplantae > Streptophyta > Magnoliopsida > Santalales > Viscaceae > Viscum > Viscum album. The sequence continues at coordinate 1,941,551,061 of OY728119.1, read as the reverse complement.
CATCCTTTTGTTGTACCTTGATCAATTTTCACTTGAACTTATAATATATGAAATGAAGGTTAATTTTTCATTCTTAAATCATTAATAGATCATGATATCCATAAATATAAGGATAATACACTCTATTTCTCTTTAGTTAACATCATATAAAAAAGGTTATCATAGGTTATCGAATATGAATAAATCCTCATATGGTGAGATAATAAGTTATTCATTAATAGATCATCAATTTTTTAACATAAACAATTAGATAATTAGTTATCCTTGTAACCCATTTGAATGATGAAAATCAAATAATTTAGAAATAATTTCACTAAATTTCTAAAAATCAACTTAACATCAGTCACCACATATCATAAAGTATATATTAGTAGTCACTTACCAAACATGTCAATAACTTCATCATGTATTCTCTTGAAACATGGTAATATCTTGAATTACCATAAATCCTTATTAAAACATGCATTCTTTCATTTTTTTATAGATTATTGGATATAATCCTTAAATCTAAAATTTCCATAAAATCTCTCCATGGTAGTATAATCCACCTTTTCAATAAATCCTTTATCAGTTCTGAGGTCATATATAATATCAAATTTAATTTATTCAAATTAATCATCTATTTATCAAAGATAACAACAATTTTATTAACATACAAAATAGATTAAGGGTTACCTTCCCTTAATCAATACATCAACTTTCCATTAAATCACTTTTTTTTCATCAGAACCATTCAACATATCCTTTCAAATCCTTAATGAAAAAATTACTTTGGAAATACTTATATATATATATTTTTTTTATAATTCTAATTACATAATACTTAAATTCAAAACCATAAATACATCATTCATCCCACTTCATTATCAACCAATTAACTATGCTTAGTTATCTTTTTACTTAATACCCCATTCCAAAAATACTAAATACGAATGATGTCTTAAAATCCATCAAAATCTATATAATCATGGTTATAAACAATATGACCAGAACAACAACTACCTTTCAATTGTATTCTGTAGTGTATTCATAATAAATAACAAAACAATTACACATAAAACCATTTTTAGTTTCTTCGTGAGATTTTCCCCTAAGACATTGATTTTCATAATTCCCATACTTTCGAAAGACAAAACATCTAATTGTTGATAATAATTTTGGGAGGCCAATATTACCATTAATTTCATTAACTGGAATTTTAATTTTACATTTACAATTATTTGATCTATGTTTTTATTTTCCATAGTTAAAAAATATTATTGTTCATACAGTACATTCACATCGGTGTTTCTTCCCTCATTATCGATTCATGGAAAAACAAATCTATTGTCCTTAATGGAATCTTCTACCCAAACTCTCAAAAAACTCTTTCCTTGTCATATTTTGTGAGTCTAAGTTTTGGTTAAGGTACATATTTTAATTCACGATCCATTAAAACTAATTATTAATAATCAAAAAATCCTTCGCTCTAGTCAAAACCCAATTTCAGATTCTCATGAGAAAATTTTCCATCTCATTGAACAACAACCAAATTCTTCATGTTTCTTTCCATTGATTACTTAATCTGTGAATCCTTAGTTGTATCTAAGGCTATTCATAATCATCATCTATTTAAATCCATCATCATAGTTCATAACGATTATAGGAATTTCTAAATCATATCCCTCAATAGTGTCAAATTAGGTGTGTATTAAGGCCTATTGATTCTCACTAGTTCCCAATGAAGTCTATCTCAATATGGTGTTTTTGGGTTATTACCCCTAGGTACATCTTTTCCAGATCCAAATCTAGGTGTAAAATCTGAAAAGGGATGTATTTCCAGGAAACCACATACTCTATCCTTTACCCAAATTCTAGGAAATTTTTTATAATTGGACACATGATTAGACATATACTTGGATAAATCCCTATAAATTTCATTAGAAATATATGTAGTGGTCTCAATAAATTATTCTCATCATAGTTTCGAATGTTTGAATAAACCATTCCATTTATACCAACTATGGGAACCTAGGATTATTATACATGGATATAACATCATTTTAGAATAATATTCACCACATTACTTAATTATATGTCCTAGAATTGTAATTGTTTTGTGTCAATGGAAACATATAACAGAATCTTATAACATGGTGAAAGATATTCATTTTTTTCAAAAAAATATTTAAACTTAGTACTCACACTTAAAACATTTATTCACCACATAGGGAAAGGAAGAATATGAAAGAGTGATCTGAGATGCACAGTAAGGGTAAATAAATTAGATATAGGAGAATAACATAAACATGATGGTTTGAAAAAATTATCAGAATATTTAATGATTATACCCTAAATAACGAAGATCATAATCATGAGTTATATAATAAATATTAGTAGATCATAAGACATGAATCATATTGGAATAAAGAGCATTATCTATGAGATTACAACATCTGAATAAGACATAGAATTGTGGTAGAAAAATAAACATATGAAATCATTCCCTATAAGTAAAGGGTCATTTCCAAAACATAACAGGGATCTTCATGGGGGTAAACCTATTGGGAGGGATACACCACCATCCCTAGTCAAATCCCTTTACTTATAGTAGAATGGGTTCACTCCCCAAACCATCTTAGTAGTCAAGGATCACTCTGGGCACCATTTTAGCATATAAAGTCCCTTATGAAACTGGGTTCACTCCTCATTCCAACCGTGTCTATCCCATTAGAGATAAATCCTTAACCAATGCTTTTTAGGGATATATAGGTGATGCATATCATATAATTAAACCATGCATACGTGTTCACAAGACAATAAAACATTCATCATATCATTAACAAAAAAGAGATGGGTATTATAAACCATAGATCATAACCCATGAAATGAAATGGGTATCATAAATAATTCATCAAATTAAAACTTGTGGAAATGATATAGATTTCATAATCATATAATCAGAGAATAACCTGTGAAAGTAAGTGGGTTCTATAATCATTTTATCATGATATAACACATGGAAGAGAAATAGGTTTCATAAAAAACTTTTCATCATAAAAATAATGCATTTAAAGAAAGAATAAGAATGATGTCCTTGGAACATATCCCCAATAATAATAAACTATATCAAGGTATTTCATCTTATATGGAGAAGGATTTTGAATGATCATTTAGATAACTTCTTTAGGAAAGTTACATATCTGACAAAGAATAATTTCTTAATATATATAACATTTTGAAAATAATTTTCATTGAAAACCACATTTAACATATATGAATTTTGATTTAAAAATCATTTAAAACATTTCTTTAGAAAAATATCCTTCCCACTTTGAAAATATATTTTTAAAATCATAAGATATTTTTAAATACTTTTTATTTAAAAATGGATTTTAATACTTATAAAAGATGCTTTGAGATTATCTAAATCATTTTGTTTGAAAATAAATTTTGAAAACTTATAAAGGATGATTTTAAAATCATATAGAACAATTTATATTCATTTTTTCAAAACAATTTCCTTTGGATAATATTATTTAAAATTTATAATGTAAGCTTCATCCAATATCGTGGTTTTGACTGTGGATAATTCCATACAATCCATATTCGTTAAAACAAAGATTACTTTCATATTGTTGGTAGAAGTCAAGTAATACTTGATTTGAAAAAAATAGGAAGATTCATTTTAAAACCATTTTTGTAAAAGTGTAAAACATGTGTAAACATTTCTTTTAAAGCCATATGAGAATAATAGAATTTTTTTGATTTTTTTAGAAAACATTATTTTGGGAGAAAACAGATTTCTGAATGAAGAGAGATATAAAGTAAAATTTACATAAAAATATATTCTTAATTATCCCAAGTTCCAAATATTAAAAAAAGGAACCACTACATGAAGATATAAATAATAAATAAAGGAGAAGAAAACTCAAGATTTCTTGAGTGATGGATCATAATATTTTATCAGTGGATGCATAATCCTAAACAATCCAAATAAACAATGAGATTATAGGAATAAACTATTACCACTTCGGTAATGTTGATTCATAATCCCCATGAGGGAATAAAAGTTCATGAAACATAAAATAACATAAAAATAAGTATATTAATGATATAAATTGTCAAAGGGGTAGTATATACACATTGTAAAAGAATATAGGTTCATAACACAACATATGTCTGAAAGAAAAAAATATTGAGGAAAAAATTCCATTAATGATTTGGTAACATGTTAAACATAAACCAGATGAAATAGAGATCATACAATGTAAATGTATATACCAATAATTATATGTTTAAGAATCATATAGAACATCAATATGTTGTATACACATGACATATGTAAGAACCCAGTTCTTCCTTTGAGGTATAAATCTACCATTTTTAGGTTGTGCTTAAGTAAGTGGAGGAAAAAGAATGTTACATGCCATGTAACCCATGTGCACACTGTGTAATTGGGGTTACACACTATATAATCTCTATAAATTCCATGTAGTGGTCTCTCCATGAACTATACAGATACATGAACTATACGGCGTATAGTTTTATATACCTACTGTATAGTTTTATTTTATGAGTTAAATCGAGAAGTAACATCAGTTTTCTTAGATAAACAGAAAATCATCCATTTTTTCAACAAAAAGTGTGCCTAAGAAATATGAGGATAAGATGGCCTCTCATTTCGTTATTCTATCTCCAATTCAAACATAGTTATATGTGTTGGAATCCCCTTGGTAACCTCTCGATTCCTCTTGAGTCATTCTTCATGATTACTTTTCACAACCTAGTTATATAGGCATGATAATTTATGCTCATTTTTTATATCTAATATATTCTAAGTCAAATTAGAGGAAACACTAGATGAGGATTGTCGTACTAGCATGAGGTAGGTGGTCTCGTTCATTACAGTAATTGTCAAAATCTTTAAATATTCTAGAGTATCACACGCCCATTTTAAGATGTCACATTAAATAATAATTTATATGTGTTGCTTCCTATTAAGGTTCAAGTAATTTAATATGTGTTAATAATCATGTTTTAGGATGTTTTACTTGAATTAGGGCCACCCCGTCAGTGTGTTTTCCTTTTATGACCATTTATGGCTGTTTTTCCTAGGTCTCCTATGAGGCATCACTTGTTTTTCCTTCTTAGGTTGAAAAAATGGGTTTGATTATTAAATTGAATTTTTAATTGTGTTAAATTATAATTCAATTGAATAAGGGTTTGGGATTAGTGACTTTCCCATTTTCCCCATGTCATCCCTCTTCTTGTTTAAGATTTTTTGGAATGTTTTTCTCTAATTGTGTAACTTCCCATGTGAGTTTGGTTACGCTAAAGCCAAGTAATAATTTAAATTACATGATAATATTGTTATATGAAACACCCACATGAGTTGATTTATGTTGAACCATCTGATATTTTAAGTTACTTGTGTTTCTTGATATATGATATATTCCCATGTGAGTTTATAAATACTAATGGCATGTAATAGTCTAATTTACATGTGTTTCTTATTATGTGAAATGATAGAGGGGTAAATATAAATGGGTGAGCCATAGGCTTAGGTTAAAAGGAATGTTTGGTCTCATATAACTATGGAACCTTATACATTGGGTGAACCGTGGGCTTGGTTAAAATACCATAGATAGAATCAAAGAGGGTATTATCATGAGAAGTCGTGAGTGAGTTATGAATGTAGTGGCCAGACTCATATAGACTTTCTTAAATGCCGTGAAAACCTTGAATCTAGTTAGGGATAACAAGGACATTCCCTATTAGTAGTTGTATACTTGTTATGATTTGAAATTTAATTATAATTTAAATATTTATTGGAATGAATTATGATGCGTTTGCAAATCCAAATTACAATCTTGGATTAAGTCTTCACTTATACGTGTTTATATTTTTTTTGAGACAAATTATGAGATTTGTTTTTTATACGGATCATAGGGACTAGGCCGGATAAAATGTATTATATAATTACAGGTAATTAAATTGATAATGAACTTAAAATGAAAGTAAATGTAAAATGGTACTTATAGGACTGTTTTATTTTTAGTACTTCCTAGTTTAGTACTTTCCATATTGCACACTCCTTATTATATATAAGCACAAATAGATTGACACAGAAAATGGGTGGATGCCTACTGAGATTCAATCTCACATCCTATTTGGTTATTGTTTTTTAGACCCAAATAGATTATGTTATTATATGATTTAATAAGGGTAGGAACCCTTCTATAAGAACTTGATATGTTTTTTATGATAAAAATATCATGGGACAGTGCTGAGTCTTATGATCCTTCAGTGATTATTTTGCCTGTTTATTATCTTTGGTACATATATTATGTATAACTACAATGTATCTTGTTTTGGATATTTTCCTATAATATGTAACATTTAGAATCATATTTGGTACGATATTCCATCTGGTTATTTATATTATCAGTCTTCCTCTGTTTATTTCAGTTATAGGGTATTATTGCTTTCATTATTGATTTATTATTGGATTCCAATGTGTTATACTCTACTAATGACGGTATGATTCCCCCAATATCACACCTAGCCCCTCAATGCTAGTCAGCATCCTCTGGCATTTGGGGAAATTTTCTTGAGGCCATGTGACCAACCAAGCTCAGAGCATTATTAGGTTGCATCTAGACCCGGGACATTATAAAGTGTTATAAAGGGTGTTCTGTTCTAGGTTTCCTTACTTTTTGGTGACATTATACAAGGATAGGAAGGAAATTATGTAAGTAAATAAATTGTTCCTGAGAGTAGCTACCCCATGTACAGGAAAAAACCAAAATGTCTAGAATTGATTTGTGATTTTTGGATTTTTAGCAATTAAAGTTGATTCAATTTACACCATTTGGTGAAACACTTTTATTTTTCTATTATTATTGATTTAATTGTAATTATATTTTGTTTCAACCCAATGAGATGAGGGAATTCTATATCATGCATCATATATGAACTTGTTAAAAATCACATGCCATGCATTCCTTCCACGCCATTTAGTGAAGATTATTGATTTCATTCTGTTGTGATAGATACCATGATAGATATGTCTGTTGTTGTGATAGGTGTACTAGTACGTTATATGTTTTGAATTGGATGGACATGAAACATTGGTCCCTGAGGTGCATGGGCCCTCTTGGATAGGAATTTAGTAGATCATTTTGTTATATTAAATTAAATTTTGTTATGATATGCTACATATATAGATTACAAACACTGATTCACGAAGAGTATGAACCCCCACGAATTGGAATTTGGAATACCTTTGGTTTAATTTTCAAAAATGGGGGTTCTAGGGAATTTTCAGTGGTTTAATACTAGGAAACCAAGACAACATAGCGTGTGATGTTGTGAACACACACCATGTGTTCTTCTACTTGGGAAGAAAATACTTTTTTATATACACGCCATGTGGTAGCTGACTATGTGTCCAGATGTGTGAGAAATAACATTGAATAATGGTCTTGGAAAAGTTTTTACATAGGCAATCCCCATGTGGATCTGGAAATGTAAATGTACATGGCTAGTAGTAGAGACTTGTGTACACACCATATATCCTACTTGCATGCCATGTACCTGGGGTGTTTACACACCCAGGCTAGTAGAGGTACATTCCAATGAGAGATCCTAATAGAAAACATTGTGTATTGTGTCTACACGCCATGTATTCCTCTTTTAGTACCCTTTGAGAGTATTTTCCTATTTTATCCCCCTTTATTAGTTATGGATATGTGAGTATTCCTTTCTAATTAGTTTTCCACATAGATAATGATGGTGAAAGCCATGGAGCATTCTGGGAACTCTTTATATGCGTTTTGGGGATTTTATCTAAATAGAGGTATTCTTCCACCAGTTAATATTTCTAGTTGTCACCTTAGAGTGATAATTGGAGTGTATGATCAGTTGGGTGTTTGGGACAACATAGTTGAGACTTTTGATCTGAGATAAGATGTGCTCTATCTCTCGTGACTGATGCTTCGAGGATATTCCCCTTATGAGACATTTCCTTTTGGATGATGAGGCTGTGAGACAAAATGTTATTGAGGATTCCTTGTAGAATTTCTTATTATTAGGTTTTGACTAAGAGGATCCCTATTGTAAGATTCCTTTGTTGTTTATCTTTCAAGGATCCCTAGTAAGATTTCTCTTTTTAGTTTTAGCCAAGGATCCCATGTAGGATTCCTTCACTTTTTTATACTTGGAGGATCCGAAGTAGGATGCTTTCAGTGTTTTACCTGACCATAACCAACCTTATTAGTGGGATTTTAGTAGTATATCCCATGATTTGATACCTAGACCGGACCCATGAGGCTAACAGAGGGGTGAGTGCTTAAAGGAAGGTGTTGACCTATCATGATTTGATATATGTGCTTTTGAGGTACGTTATTCATTGTATCTTGACCCTTAATATAGGAACAAGAATTCAGGAATGATCAGTTCAAAGGGTTATACATTCCTTGGTAATTGTTAGCTACTTAGAAGGTCGTTCAAACCTCTATTTTCCTAACTAGTGGGTGACTTGGAACATCTTCATCCTTGTAAATGGTTGTGTAGGTGATGTAATTTTGAGCTATTTCCTAAATGATCCATCTTGTACTAGGATGCATAGGGTAAAAAACCTATGAATAGTAAACATAATATGCCATTTGTTCTTATATACTAGAGGTAGTATAAGTTGACAGATGCAGTACCCATCGAGTGCTAAATGATAAAATGATCTGTTGTGTTCGATTTAATTATTGATCTTTGAGCTATTCTATATATTCATAGGTTATCTACAATTTATAGTGACTTGAGAGTTATGGAAACAAGTTTTTCCCACTTATCAGGTGGAATTTTGGGTATATGAGTGTTTTGACATGCCAATAAGTTTAATTACAGCTTTCATTCCAAGTGATAGGACATTGTGATCATTGTTCATGGAATGACACTTGTGTGTTTGTATTAGTTCTTAGCTATCTAATTTAAAAAAATATGGTCCTTCTTATCAACATCTAGGACACTCTTAAGAAGGGAGTGTCACATCAGTTCTTTGTAAATTTTTCTTTCTAGGTATAAGGATCACAATCAAGGACCATTGGAAAATAGTCTACTCTACATGAATTCCTTTGAGGCTTTTGTGTCTTGTGTCACGTTGATGATTTCTTGGAAGCACGACATTTTTTGGTTGGCTGTGTGTGAAACCCTTATGCTTCCTTGATGATAATTTATGGACCTTGGTGTTTAAGTGAATGATATCACATAATTCCTTGGGATAAAGGGAATTGTGCTCAATTAAATGAAGATGTGTCGGCAAGTGAAGCCGAGTTTCTCTTCACAGGTCAACTAGTACCTGTTTAACTATCTTTTTCTTACAATACTTGAAATCATCTTATTGTGATCTTCCTTAGGATATGAGCATGTCTTCTATCTTGACGTCTTACTGGATGCATTATGAGAGCTTTGGTTATACGTTGTGCTACACTCAAGAGACTTTAGGCTAGTTCGTGACCCTTTATGTGTTTTGCATTGATGCATTGTTTTAAATGAGTCTTGGTTAATCCTATGTGATATTTTTCTTCCTATATAGGGACACCTTGAATTGACTCTGGATGTCTGCCTCTTTCTTTGATGAGATCACCAATCAGATGCCACTCTCGGGTCAGTCAGTGACCTTATGTGCACTTTTGGCCTTGTACTAAAGTCTCACTTGTAATAGGGAGTATGGACCACCTTGATGAGTTCCAGGGACTCGGGGATAGAGAATCTATGGTTATGTCAGAATTATTAATGGGATCAGATGTGATGCTTAAAAAGAGGAAATGATACTAGTGGGGTGGATATGAATTATAATTTTTCTCGTTATGGGTGTATATTGATTTTAGAGAAGATGTTGAGTTTTTGTTACAATACTATAGCCTCATAAGTTGGGAATTTTAGAGATAAGTCATCCCATGATGGTTGGAGTCATTATCCTACTTGTTCCTCATGTGTGTTTTGAGTGAGATAGTTTGAACACTCTCCCAGTTTAATATGGGTGTGGTGTGAAAGTCCACAATGTCTTTCACGAGAGATTTCAAGACCATTTTTAATGAGGTTGATTAGGGTTCGACTGGACTTTGATGTGAGGATACTGGAATAACCTCAATTGTGTTCAGGCTCGCACAATTGAAGGAAAAAACACTGATAACATCACTAGAACATGCAGTAGCATGACCGTGGGGTTTTCCTATGGAGGAGGTGTTTTGGTAACGATGTTTTCTGAGTTATTCTTGACAAGATCGTGAATGTATAACATTTCCTACCGATTAAGGATACATTCAGAGATGACGAGTTCAGAAGGTTGTACATATCTGTGATCGTATGATTTCATGAGGTCCTACATTCTATCATTTTAGATAGGGATACCCATTTAACATCTCATTTCTAGAAAGGGCTATAGAGGGTCCTGGGTACATACAAAATTGTTAGCACAACATACCACACACAGGCTGATAGCTAGTCCGAGAGCACCATTTCAGTGATAGAGGACATGATTCAGGCATGCATACATGATTTAGGGGTTTCTTGGGAGAGACACATACCCCTGTTTGATTTCGTATATAATAGTAGCTTATATGATACCATTTAGATGGATCCATATGAGGCTTTATATAATAGACCATGCCGATCGCTCATATGTTGGCTTCAGGTATGATAAGAAGCTATGTTGGGACCTTGCCTTGCCCATGAGATGAATGAGCAAGTATAGTAGATTTGAAAATTAATGGATATTAGAAAATCTCATTAAAAATCTTTTATTGATCACTGTAGATGAGCTCCAGAGTTCGTGGTTGGGGATCTAGTTTTATTTAACGTTTCATAGAGGTTGGGACACATGCAGTTTAGGAGATAGGGTAATATTTCACCAAGATATTTTAGGCCATTCTAGATTATGGATAGGGTTAGGTTAGTTTCCTATAGATTTAATTTACCTGAAAGGTACCAATCCATACATGACGTCATCCACATATCTCAGTTTCACCAATATCACTTAGACTCATCTCATTTTTTTTAGCCTAAGTAGTTTGATCTTTAGTTTGATGCATCATCTGAGGAGAATTTGATATGTATAGTTGACAGAAGCATGATGGTTCTTTATGGATAGTCAGTTCCTCTAGTATAGGCATTGTGGCAGTATGACCATTTACAGGATAAGACCTGGGAACGTGAGGCAAACATACAAGCTTAGTGGCCAGAGTTTTTCTCGTACGCTTCTTGTCTACCCTTGGAAAGGAAATTCTAGGATTAATTATGTTATGGGGGGGAGATTTTATGAACATAGTTATTCCTTTGAGTTATGATCTTCCATTTTTAGGTTGTTCTTATGTAATTAGAGGAAAAATAGGTTTAGAATCATTGTAATGAAGGTGAACACTGTGTAATTGGGGTTACATGCCATATAATCCCGATACACGCCATGTATTAGTCTAGCTATGAACCGTACAGAAAGAGGAACTACACGATGTGTAGTTTCAACTACACATTATGTACTTTTTTATGTTAAATCATGAAGTAGCATCATTTTTCTTATATGGATTGAAAATCACCTTTTGGTTCGTTGACCAGTGTTCCTAGGAAATATCGGGATAGGTGTCCTCCCATTTCACCGTCCGATCTCCAATTAGAACATTGTTAGATGCGTTGGAATCACCTAGGTGAGACCTTAATCCATATTGAGTTTTTCTTCATTATTAATTATATCAACCTAGTTATTGAGGTTTGAGAATTTATCCTTGTTTTTTAGATCGACTCTATTCTATGTTGAATTATAGGCTAACACTGTATAAGGAGAGTCATACTAGCATGATGTAGGTGGTATCATGCATTTCGCTAATTTTCAAGTTGTTTATATATGATGGAGTGCCACATGCCCATTTTTGGGTGTCTCTTGGAATTAAAATTTACCATTTTTGTTTCCTATTGAGGTTTAGGAAATTAAATGTGTGTTTTTAAGCATGATTTATTTTTTTATTTGAACTAGGGCAACCCCATGGGTGTGTTTCCCGATAATGATAATTTATGGCCGTTTGGACTCGGATTCCTATAAGACATGACTTTTTCCCCATCCTGGGTTGTTTAAAATAGTTTTTATTATTAAAAGGAATTGAAATTGTGTTAAATTTTAATTGAATTCATTAGGGGCTTGGGATTAGAGACTTTTTCCTTTTCTCTATGTTATGCCTATGCATGTTAAACATTTTATGGAATGTTTTGCTCTAATTGTGAACCTTCCAATTTGAGTTTTCTTATTATAAAGAAATGTAATAGTTTAAATTACATAATATGTTTATTGTATTAATTTCCAACATATGTTGATTAATGTTTAAATAAGTAATAGTTTAATTTAAATGTGTTTCTTAATAAAATAAAAATGCCCACATGAGTTTGTAAATGTTAAAGCCATGTAATAGTTTAATTTACATGTATTGCTTATTATGTGGAATTATAGAGGGGTAAATAGAAATGGGAGACCCATAGACTCATGTTAAAAGAAATGGTTGGGATCAAATGACTATTTCACCGTATACCATGGGTGAACCATTTCCCTAGTTAAAAGGCCATGGATGGAATCAAAGAGCATATTATCATGCCATGTTTTGAGCGAGCCACGAATATAGTGTTTGGTCTCATGGTGACATTGTTAAATACCGAGTGAATCATGAATCCAAAGAGGGATACAATGAAGATATATACTATTGGATATTTATATGTAATGAGCTGACATTTACTTATAATTTTAATATCGAATGGAGTGACTTATGATGTGTTTCATAAGACAAAGAACAAGCTTGGATCTGGTCATCACTTATACTTCTTTAGATGGTCTTTTGATACATCTACTTTTATTACATTTTTTAAGGGATCTTCAAGTATAGGTTGGATACTGAGACTTATATAATTCAAGGTAATTAAATTTTCAATTAATATAAGATGGATGTAAATGGAAACTAGTAATCAGAGGATTGTTTACTTTTGAGTACATCCTAGTTTACTACTTTCCCTATTGCACACTACCTATTATATATATTCACTAAAAGATTGGAAAATACCTTGGGTGGTTTCCAATTGTGATTTAGTCTCACACCCTATTTGGGTCATGTTTTTGGGCCCAAACTGATTATGTTTTTGTAGGTGTCAATAAGGGTAGGAACCCTTCCACAAGTACTTCATATGTTGTTTAGGAGTAGGAGAGCATGGGACCAAGATGAGTATTGTGATGCTTCTGAGTTTATTTTGTCTATTTTGTACTTATGGTACTTGTATTATGTATTAATGTGGTGCGTATTATTTTGGATGTTTTCCTAGAACATGTAACATGTAGCTCATTATTGGTAAGATATTCCATCTTGTTAATTATATTTTCTATCTTCCGCTGTTTATTTCAATTATATGGTGTTACTACTTCAACTATTTTTATTATTATTGGATTCCATTGTGTTATATTCAGCCAATGAGGGTATAGTTTCCCCACTATCACACCTAGGCTGTCATAGCTAGAAAACAGCCTATGGCATTTGGGGAAATGTGCTTAGGCCATGGGACCAACTGGCCTTGGAGCACTGTTAGGTACAATCCAGACTCAGGATGTTACAAAATACAAGAAATATGTGATGCGTATGGCTTATGTCTCATGGAAAATAAACGTGATATGAAAATCCGTTACTACATGAGTTACTACTGAATCACGAGCCATGTGAAAGAATAACCATAATTGAAACTATTAATATAATAGAATAAACTAAATTAATGATATCACATGTCATAGAGAAGTATATGAACCACAAAAATAAATGAGTGGTGAAAATGTGATAGGTCTCATAGAAAACAAATTGAGACTAGAAATCCCCTTACCTTATGTTTTGACATCGTTTATATAAGTTCAAAACTCATGTATAACAAATATAGTTTATTTCATAAAAATACAACAGAACCATATTCCTATATATCATACCAGAATTGATTTTATTTTGAATTTATATTACTTGTTTATTATTAAATCCATTTTAAAATTATGTTTCGGGTAATAATAACATTGTTTTTGAATATTTTTTGACTTTTTATTTTTTTCCCTCTTACTATAATCATTATTTCCATATTTAAAAAATTTAAACCATTATATAAATATATTATAAATTAATTATATATTTATTTATAATATTATATAAATGACAAAAATTGGAAATTAAATACATCGTTAATGGAGACGTTAGGCCATACATATGTGTGAATGTTGTTTCTATTTTCTTATAATATTAAAAGAAAGAAAACTAAATTATATATATATATATATTATCTTTATAGTATAATTCTTATTTCATATATATCAAATATGTTTATTAAACCCATCCTTATTATATTCCATTTAAAGCGTGAATGAATCACATCGCTTCACGAAGCTGTAGTCCGTTGTACATGCGAATGATGTTATATCATATAAAATATATATTTATATATATCATATATAAATTATAAATAAATTATTCTTCCAATCCATATAAGGTGGTAATTAATGAAAAAATGACATCGATTCGTGAGGTGGTAGTCCTCCGTACGCATGAAAGATGAATTTATATCCCATTTTATGGGAGTTTATGAAGTTTTAGGTTATACCCTTAACATAAAAAAATCAATATATTGAAGATATTGAGGTAACTATATTGTCCCGATATAAGAATAATTTAAGGGGGTGTATAAGTAAAAAACAAAAATTCATGTTGATGACTGTTACCTATTCTTTAGTTAACTCCATTTGGATTCAACCAATAGACTTCATTGGTTAGATTTATGCATAATGTGGGGGTTATTAGTTTAGAGGAGGGATGTTGGGAATATATTTGGATAGGTATTTTATAAGACAAAGGTCTTGATATTTGTGAATATGTGAGGGGGTGAGTTCCCTTTTATTGTGGAGTAGGTGTGGTATTCTTGTAAATACTAGAAGATAAACACTATTGGGAGGTATCCCTTATATCATGTGACTCAAATAATGAAACAATATATATTAAGGAGAGTATATGGTATAAAAATGGACATAAAATGGGCTTCATACATGTTTCTAGTTCATTTGGACCCTTATGTTAAATTTTAGTCCCTTTGTAAACTAATATTTCTTTTAATGGCTGTAATTATTTACAACTATCTTCACTAATAATTTTTTTTCAAAAATTAAGTTAACTGTATAAGAAATTATTAGTTATTATGATTCAAAATTTTGAATTCGTTTTTCATAATTCCAATTACATAAGTGGTGAAACTTAATTTAAAAATAATCTCATTTATGGGAAGAAACAACGAGTTTTTAAAGTGAAAATGTATAAAAGTTAGAAATATATTTTTATCCAATTTCAATGTAAAATTTATTCCAATTACCTAGGATAAATTTATTGATGTATAATTCAAATAATTATACTTTAGAACCAACATATTAAATAATCTTTATAAATAATTAATTTAGAAGAAATGTCAGTTTACAATTTAAATTTATTATTTTTCACCATTCATAAAAAAAATGAAACTTCTCAAAAAAATGAAATAGATTACCCAAATATAATTTTGACATTACAATTTCCAAAATATTTTTTTTACAAATATAGATTATCAACGTTTCAAAAATTATTTTTAAAATATGATCACCATTAAAATGTGGTAAAATCTATCTTTTAGGAAGATACAACTTTTTATATGAGATAGTAGATTTATTATTTATATATTGTATAAAAAACACATAAGATAAATGTAAAATAGTTTACTGAATATATAACACTTAAATTTCAATAAAACCTTTCATAAAAAGTTATTTGTTTAATTTATTGAGAAAAAATGCGTTTTTTCATTAAAAAATAGTTTTTCAATTAAGGAATTTCTTTTTTATAAAATAATTCTTAATTTTATTTATTACTTATTAGTTGAAAAAAAATTCATTCTATAAACACCACTAAAACCTATTTTCATAATTTATTAAATCCCTTTCATACCCTTCATCAAAATGACTATGCGATAACTATAATAATATTTTAATAATAATTTTAATAGTGTATTGCAGTTTGGTAAAACTTTGTCTTACATGTAACAAAAGCTAATAAAGGAACTTGGTATTATGTGTAACAAAATCCAAATATAGTGTTCCATATTCCACAATATTAACACGGTGTAGTCTAAAATAAAATCTATCATAGAAATTTAACTTATTTGAAAAAATTAGATAAACATTGAATGTTACTGAAATAGTTTTTTAAGATATATTAAAATATAATTTTTGAGATTAATCGATATGAGAAGAATCAAGTGATTAAGATACTGAGGAGGATGAAGTTCAATTCAAATAATTTAATTTACTTATTTATAATCTATAAAAAGGGGAATTTGAAAAATAAAATATCAATAATATCTTCTATATTAAAATTATAATAAATTTAGTCATTTTGATGTAAATTGTCTTGAGAATAATATTGATGATTATGAGTCAGATGAAGAAGAAGATAATAGGTCTCAGAAATAAATGATTAGAAAGTACAAGGAAATGTTTTCTAGTAAGAAAAATAATTTACTGAGTGTAAGAGAAGAGGATGATTCATCATCCATCAATAAAAGGGACGTTGATGGTAATTTCTTATATTATGTTAAAATAAAAACTGATTCATCAAGTAAAAATAATGATATAGAAACTATAAAAAACTACATTTGATTATAATATAAAATTTTGAAGGATATCATAAGCAAATTATAAAATATCATAAAGGGGAATAAAGATTTAATGAAATATAAAAGGAAATAAATTATTAGAATGATGAGCATCTAAAATATGATATGACACATTTCAAGGAGATTATTGCATAAAAAGTGAAATTTCATGAGCTATATAAGAATCTAAAATCATAAATAATAACCGTCCCTAAAGTAGGGTATCAAAATTGAAGTGGAAAAACATGTTGAGGAAAGTAAGAAGAAAATATTGAACATAGTTATGTTTGAGAAGTTGAAAAATGAGATTGAGGAATTATTGGCTAAGAAAGTGTAAGAGTTATCTATGACATAATAAATATTTCTTATAACATAAGTAGAGTTGAAAAATATTAGATAAGAAAAAATCATAATAGTATATGTTAATGTCGAATCTTCTCAAATTATTGATGATAAGGGTACATATAGGGTCGATTATATCTCCAAACAATCTGAAAATGCATCATCATTTAAAAATAATAATGATTAAAAACATAATATTGATTCAAATAGGTCAAGTAATATTAGTTATAAATCATCCTTTAAAAAGAATAAGTATAATAAATCAATAATATATCCCCCTTAACAATTATTCCCATATTTTTTTAAGAGAAAACAACAAAAAATTTCATAGTTGAACTACTATCAACCTGAAAGATCATGGTTTGGAGTTCACTACTAGTGTTAAAGAGTATTCAAATACAAATAATACTGATACTGATAAAATATGCCTCTTCCAGAACATATGTATGAATTCATGAGGGAATTATGTTAATTAAATAAGAACAAACATTTCAACAAAACAACATGATGATGAAAATATGTTTAATGGATGAATAATGTTTGAGTTTCACTTAAGGAAATTAGGAATATCAAAAATTTGATCAATAATGAAAGTATGAATAGTAATTAATCCACATAAACTATAAAATTATATAAATATAAAGGAAAAACAAAATCCAATGGAATAAATAAAAATTTAATAGACCTAAAAATATGAGAATAAAGTAAATGATATGTTATATATAAATAGTTTTTTGAAGATTCAAATGAAAATTGAGAGGTGTGAGAAAGATGGGTAAGATACTAAAAACTACCTGACTATCTTACTAGATTAGGCGGAAAGCATAAGATAGATGTATAAAATAAAAGGGAATCAAGATATATAATAAAAATTAATTTAATACAAAATTTCATCTGTATACTCAATAAAAGAAAAGAGATCCATTACAAAATCCGTGATGGCTGATCACGTGGAACAAATCACATCCTACAAAATATATATGAAGATGAAAATTAATTATTTAGTAAGCTAATACTCTCAGTATGACTATTACTTCTAATGAACATTGTGATTCCTCTTTATTCCCATTATTCTTCTTTATTTAAATTAACTTGAAGAGAATTAATGGAGAAGAAATATATTATCTAGCTGAGTGTTTCAGTAGATAAACAATAAGATACAAACATCATGGAATACTATAAAATCAATGATGAAAGATATTGATCTACCCTTAAAGGAGATAAAAGATGAAGATTAGGTAGGAAAATCACACTTTCCTTAGTTGAATAAAGTGGATCTTAAAAGAGATGTGTTGATTATTGAGAATGCTAAAATGTCAAGGTATCTATATTTATACCCTCCAATTGTTTTGATGACTTTTTTGGATATTGTTATAGGTTTTATCTAAACAAACTTACTCATATTTACCCTAATATAAATATTATGGAATAATCTTGAGTAATGTATTATATAAAATAGTATTTATATAAAACAATGACTACCTTGATTATATATCCTTGTTTTCTACATCATATTTTCCTATATAGACATAGATTTTTATAATTATTGGATATCTTATTCCCATCTTCATGTGACACCATTATTCATCCCTGGAAAAGATTTCAAAATTTTTAGATGATAGAAGATGAATTACAATGACCCCTCTATTACCTTTTCATTCTATTATCAATAAGGAGGATAAGATAATGGAAAAAAATATGGGTGATAAATAATTGAGAAAAGATATTGATTTCGGAGATGTGTGGGATACTTAAAAAAACACAAAGGGGAATATTTTTAGTCTAATGTGTTTTTGTTTAATTTGTTTCCAATGTGTCAATATGTGATTTTAGAATAATTTCCATCAGGAATTTTGAGAAATGATTTTTTAAGGTTAAAGAAATATCAAAAAGTCAGATGATACTTTTTTGATCCCTAATGCTTCCAAGCATCAAATAGATGTTCAGGATTCAATATGAGTTTTCTAAAAGGTTTACGTTACAAAAATATTGTGTTATATAGTTGGATTTGTGTCTATAAAAATATTTTGTTACTAAAACTTGTCTAGCAATGAGATATTTTGTAACTTTATAAAAGGATTAGTTTAGATAAATAAATATCTAATGCTTATCTAATAAAGAAAGAAATATTGTATTAGGAATGAATTAATAAGGTATATCATAATGAAATTTACAAAGTCCATCATATAAATATTCAAAAATCAAATTGTTTAAACTTTTCAAAATTCTATCAGATATACATGTATAAATTCATTGGATTGAGGTAGAATGTAAATAGAGCCAAATGATGGAATATGATGTTTACTAGCTGTTTATATTTGGTTGTTACTCGTTTAAAAAAAATTAATTTCTTATAATCCCAATTTAAAACTTGTAAAATAGTGAATAAGGGTCGATCCATGGGGAAGGACTTCCAAAAATGTTGTGTGCGTGTGACTATATAATTGAGAAAACAAAGCAATAAAATAGTAATAAGAAAGGGATGTGCTCAAGTGATGGAAATTAATGGTGGTGTGTAAAATAGTGGAGTGATAATAACCAAAATCTAGAGAGACAAACACCACAATGATAAGTGTGAAGACCACAAGAAAGTAGAAAGTAATCCAGTGATCAAATAAGCAAATTTAATTGGATGGTTCTTTTTTTAATTTTTGTTATTTATTTCATTTTTTATCATCATCGAAGAATATTTTTTTCTAGGTCTTGTGAAAAGAGGTTGGTAAAATCTATTAAATTACCAACTTATGTTGGAATGGATCCTTCAGTGCCTCAACTATAAAATCCATTAACCCAATCAATGATGAAAAGAACTTCATATTAGACACGACATCTCATTTTAGTTGATGTTCAACCCTTTATTGACCTATCCTCATATCATATAGGCTTCTAGAAGACATTCAGTTAGAAACCCAAAAGATCCAAAAATAATTCTCACCAATTCCTACAAAATTAAGGAGATCAAATGAATGAAAAAGAGAGAAAGGAAATTTTCCAAAAACACTAAACACTTAAATGAAGATAAGGTAACTACTAGTATATTCTTATTCACCCTATCTGATTTTTAACAACAAAAATCACAAATTTTTTTATTAAATTCAAAATGGATATTAAAGAACAAAATAAATGAAGAAACAAGAAGAAAACATAGGTTACTAGTCGTATATCCCTTAACATCCTATGAATCTCTAGATATGATGATACCAACTCATGATGTTGGCCTATGTGTTATTATTATTTCCCTTTTGTGCTGCTTTAATTTTTTATATTGAATCTCTAGATATATCATCTCTCGAACCAGCCCCCTAAAAAAAACTTGGTCTTTATCAGACCAAAGCAATAGACTTGATTCACTTGTTCAAAAGTAGATCCCATTTTATTTTTTTGATTACTTCTATGTACAAAACTCCATTTCCTTGATTCATTCATGTTATCATAGGTCAAATGTTTCTTGGAAATGAATAATCCTTGCATGATCGAGCTCTTTACATTGTAGAGAAATTATTTTGTTCTATGAATTAATCATGTTAGGATTTTCACTTTCCTAGTAAGTGAGAATAAATTATTTCATGGACTTAGGACAAAAAGGATCTAGTCATTATTGTTGGGATTCCATATTCTGCTTATCTCAAAGGTGTATGCAATTAAAAGTCTTTCTCATCTCATTATACTCAAGAATTATATATTTCATGTGTCAATGGATACACTATTATTATTTGGGTATATTATCCATCGATTTTTATTAAATAAGTTATAGGATTTGTGCTCTTCATGATTGGTTATATAAATGACATCTATTTTTATTCAATAGGGTGAGCACATTGGTCTTCTCTAGAATAATAATGATGTGGGATTCATGGTGGAATTTTTGTCCTTCAGTGTCCACCCTTAGTTTATATGGGGTATTTACAGTGGTAGTGATCATCAAGTCATGAACCATTCTTCCTCGGATAGAAATAAGATTCCGAGTACAACGGAGAACTAGTGTGGAATATATATCTTTATATTTCTTCAATTGCATGTCTTGTTCCTTTTATTTTTTCCCACAATAGTTTCTCTTGGAGCTTAGATGGGTCTAGGAATAAATTATTCAAAAATGATAGTGATTTCCATCTAGTTAAGTGATTAATTAATTAGATGCATGCCTCCTTTGAAAAAAGTTAGTTTGGTTCTTTGTTGAACTTCAATCATGGGAGATTTTCATAAAATTTGCAACAAGCATGAATTATTTGACAGTGGAACACCTTACTAGATGTTAGATTTAATATTTATGGAGATAAGAACTCAACAATGTGGGGGGAAAAAATTTTAGAATGGTAACTCAACATTATACCCAACATATTATATGATAGATATATTTGGGAACAAAAAGGTTGTACATAAAATCGAGATGAACGTCTGTGAGATGGCATGAAAATTCAATCCCATTTTTTGGTACAATAATATATTTTGGGTGTTGTGATGGTTAATTACCAAATATAAGGCATGGTCAATCCCCTTTTCTATGTATTATTATTCTATGAATTTTTCCAGTTTTGATGGATGCGATCAATCAAAAAAGGGTTTTTTCACTTTAGAATTTTTTTGTTATAGTTGATTCACATTGTAGTCAATCACCAAATCCCAGGGTCAATTAAATTTGTGGTTGATCACTTACAATTATAGTTGCCACAGCTGATGAAAAATTTATCCATTTTTACTTTTAGTTTACTAGAGATTGTTAATTCTAGAATTTCGTCTTGTGTTAGATTGAAATGGTCATTTAGTAGATCTGTCCTAGAAATTTCACTCAAACCCTTTTCTATATTTCTATTATGGGAATTCTAAAGGCACAATATTCTGAATTCATCTGTATTTAAATTGGAAATTGAAATTTACTAAAAAACATGACATAGTTCAAAAGTAAAATAAAAACATACACTAATAACCTTAATCAATTAAGAACAAAAATGATACATTTAAATTAAAATATCAAATGAACAAAAAATTCCACCACATTTGTTCAAGATTAAAAAATTATCCATTATGTGTTCATTTTTACATTATAAACCCATTAATTTTTTTTAAAAAATAGATATGGTAATGTGTGATAAAAAAACACCATATAAAACTACACCACACTTTAATTTCACCCCATATAAATTTAATGAATTAATATTATTTTTTCAAAAATACTCCTAAGAAAAATTGACGATCTGGCCTAGGTGAAACTACATTTGAAAAAATCAAAGAATACTATTGAATCGTCCATTTCTATGAATTTAACGCCTCATATATGAATTTATTACACTTATATACATCAACACTAGCTCAAATTACAATTATAGAGTTACAATCCAGAGATAATCATGTGTAATTAAATATATAAAAATGGGGGAATTTGCATTCACTCTCACCTAGGTTCCTAAAACCAATGTTCCACTTTCGACTTTGTTTATAAAACACAAAATATTTTCTTATAATTTTTTATCCTTTTTTATTTGTATTAAATATTCCCATCACCTTAATGAAATCAGTTTTTAATAAGGAACATTATTTGAATTTTTCCTAGCCATGAATTTTCAAGAGTTGTGTAAGAAATTTATTTAATTTGGATTTATTTATAGAAACAAACAACATTACCTTATCTCATAAACTCACTGTGGGATCCAAATTTTCCATTTTATTCCCAATTAAAAGGATTTATATGACACTTTATTAAGATGGTTCCATAACGTGTTCCATTTTAACAAGGATAATTTACTACTTTCAAGTTCAAACTCAATATTACTTAAGTTATAGTTCCAATTTCATAAGAATATAACATATCACGCTTCCTCTTACTATTTTTCACAAAATTTATCTATGAGAGAAGCAGATAAGATCACTCCATAATCACTCAGTCCACAAAGATTCAGAACCTATGAATCCTTCAAAATGAGAATAACATTTCCTATTTGGTAGGACCTAAAGATTTCTTATCATCCAAACATAAATAAAGAGAAATAATACATTTCTAGGCAAAATAAATATTTTATTTACTAACATGGAGTGGTTTTTAAAAAAATTATAGTTGTATTTATGTGAATAGAATTGAAACAAATTTAAAGAACCAAGAAAACCCACTCTACAACTGATGTTTTCTAATCATCTTCTTAACTCATCCTCTCTCCATTTTATAGTATCATTTTTAAATATCTATATTCATTGTTCCTTTTCAAATTTCTCATTTTTTTACATGTTAAAATATTTTCATCAAATTGATATTTATTTCCCTAAAAATGGTGCTAAAATTTGGATGGTATCATTGGTAATTACTATGTTTTAGGTAAATAAAAACTTATAAACCCTATTTAAAACCATTAAAGTAGTGAATGTGGGTCAATCCACGGGGAATGACATCCAAAAAAGGTGTGTGTAATTGTTTGACCATGTAATATGTGAAACAAAAAATAAAAAGTACTAGGAAAGGGCTCTGGTGATGTGTTGTAAATCAATAGTGATGGTAAATATAGTAGATTTAGAGTAACCAGAATCTAGATAAACAAAAAATTCAAGGATGAGTGAATATATCACAACATGCGGGGAGTAATAAAGGGATGAAATAAGGGAATCCATTTAAATGGTTCTTATTTTACTATAAAATTATTTTTTTATTTTTATTTTTTCTTTAATGTATAAGTGTTTCTTGGACTAGTGAAAATAGGCTGGTCAATTATTTCAAATGACTAACATGTGGAGGAATGGATCCTAAAATCCCTCAAATGAAACATACATTAAACTAGTCAATTATGAAACCAACTTCATATCTGACAAAATGTTTTATTAGATATTATGTGATACCCTTGGCAGACCTTCCTTCTCTCATATGGAGTTCTAAAAGACCAGTAGTTAGAAAACCAATATATCTAGAAATAGTTCTCAGTAGTTCCAAAAAAAATAAAGGAGATCGAGTACTTGGAGAAATAGAAAATAAGGATTATACACCAACACAAAATTCTTAAATGAAGATAAGGTAACAAAGAAAAAAACCTCATTCCACCAATCTCATTTGATTCAAAAACCATGAAAATGTGCTAATAAATTTGAAACAGTCATTAAAGAACAATATAAAATAGGAAACTAGAAAACAATATAGACTCTTTATGGGATAGCCTATAATTTCATCTGAGTCTCAAGATGTGCTTCTCCCTACTCATAGATCTAGATGGTGTGTTGTTACTTTTTTTCTTCTGCTTATTCTTTTCCTATTTACAGAGAGACTCCAAATATTTAAATTCTTATACCTTCTTCCTAATAGTCACTATTTTATTTTCAAACCGGACATGTATTCCTAATTCACTACCAAAAAATTAGAGCCCACTTTAATTTATTTTATTACTAACATGTGAAAAGCTCTATGGCCATGATTCATTTGGCTCATTTCTGATTAAATCTTACTTGTAAATGCATACTATGAATATATTTTTCTGAATAATTATTCTATTCTCATTATTCATCAGGTTTGGAGTTACATGTGTTAAATAAGTAAAAATAAATTATTTCATGAATTTGAGATGAACATTATTGGGAATTTTTTATTGGTTTTCAGGATTGGTCTTATCTCAAAGGAATATTAAATTCAATGTATTTCCAAGCTCATCCTATTGGAGAATTTATAATTTCATGTGTTAGTGGTGTTATAGTGCTAAACTATGTATCTTCTCTGGGGAGATTTTTTAGATAATGATATGATTTAAAATCTTCACAATTGGATATTTAACTGGTGTTTATTGAGCTTTAAAAGAGAAAGCTCAGTGGTTTCACCTAGAAATGCCAGGATGAGGAACTCATGGAAGAGGTTTCAGCCTCTGGAGACCATCCTCAATTTGGATGGGTTCTTCACAGTGGTGATGATATTTAGGATGTGTGAGTTTCTTCTGTCAATGGATCAATGATTCTGACTACATCATAGATACTAAAACGTAGCTAGAATATCTTATTTCATAAATTTTACGAATTCTTCCTTGGACTTCCATCCATAGTGGGTTATCATGCATATTTAATGTGGATTGATATCAATAATGGGACAATAAGATTCAGTTATGACTAGGGAATCATTAAATTATTCAAATTTTAAATAAATTTTAAAAAGGTGTGATGCAATATTAGTTCACCATCCATGGTGGAAAATAATTTTTAGAGATGGTGTGGGAGTAGATGCTTTGACAATGGAATTCTTAGCTAGATCATTTCATCAATTAGTGTGAAGCTTGAAACTCAAAAGTGTATGGGTGTGACTTATTTATCAAGGAGGATCACCTTGACCCCTTCAAGATTAGACAATTGAGTTTTTTGGGAACAAAAATTTGGCATGGTTCATCAGGATAAATGATTATGAGAAGAGGTGTAAATGATTTCACCTTAGTTTTTTATGAAATAAATTTAGGGTCTTATGATGTTCAATGACCAAATATAAGGAACTGTCAATAAAATTTTCTCTACATGATATTTTCATTAAATTTTCAGTTTTCTATGGTGGAAGTCTATTTTTTTTGTTGCAGTCGATCAAAAAGGGTTCAATCGGTTTTTAATTCTTGATATAATGGTCTCTTTACCTTTTTATTGATCAACAACTCCCTCGATCAATTTTATTTTTGGTCGATCACGAACACCTGTGATCAGTTTATCCAATGCATGGTTACTTCATTTGAACCTTTTTTTGATCAAATATTGTTGATTCTAGAATTTATTCAGACAATCGAATGAAATGGTAACATGGTAAATACATATTATGAATAGTATATCTAACTCCTCCATGATTTTCTATTATGGAATCCTAAAATCCCAAAATTTATGAATTAATTTTCATTTAATTTTTTATTGAAATTTACTATAAATCACCAATCCACTCAAAAAATCATACATCATGAACATTAATCAATTAAGCACAGAAAAGTGACCTTTTAATTAAAATATGAATTGAATAGAAAATTCAACTATAATTATTCCAAATTCAAAAATTATCCATTTTATGTTCAATTTTAAATTGAAAACCCAATTATTTCACAAAAAAAGATGTTTAAAAGTGTGATAAAATAACTCAATATGACTTACCATACTAAGACAATAAGATAGAGGTTTGGATAGAAATGTATTATAGAATATTCCAATGAAGGAAATTTTGTCAATATTACTGAACAATGAAAATTTGAGAGTTTATACACATGAATGAAACATGATAAATAATAAATAAACATTATAAGAATAATAAGTATGATGATTATATGATTTTTTTTCAATGTTATGAAATCTTGGTGATAGTTGATGATGATTAGAAGAGTGAATTGATGTCTATATTTGGGTAACCATTGATAAATAATGTTGTCTCCATTTTACTTGGAGGCTTATTAAGGGAGTTAAATTATGATAATGTTGAGTGGGAAATTCAAACATGGAGACCACATTTATTCCATAATATTCGGAGGATAATCAACCTATAAAAAGATGTGATATCATTCAATGTTTTTGTTGCTTCTGTTATCGTAGAGTAAAATTGATGATGTTTTTTATTAAAAAATGAGTTTCCAGATAAGATAATACTTGGTTTAGGTATAGGATAACTATAGAGAGGTTCATCTGATAGATTACATTAGAATAATAAGTATCATATGGACGCAGTAATGGAAAAAGAAGGTGAGTCAACCCATGTTTTATTATAATTAGGTGTACTCATTGAAGGTTCGTTGGATATAGAACATTAAAGAAAGGTTCATCAGATTGAGGTGTATCAGATAGAGAACTCTTGACTAAGGTATACAAGAAATATCATATTGGGACAAGGTGAATCAGATAGAGTCTTATCAGATGGGTGGGTACCAGATAAAGCATATCAGACATAGTGTTACCTGATGATCTCTTTTAAGGAATATATCTAAAAATATTCGTAGAAACATTATGATTGAGTATATAAAGGTCCTTTGAGTTTAGAAATAAGTTTTCAAACCATCTATATTTTTATAGAGTAGTTAATGATCTTGAAGAAATTTTATACATTCCAAGAAGTTACAACTTAATTATAGAGGAATATCATTTAAACAAAGTGTAATTTCAATAATAAATTAACAAAGAAGAAGGAAGAGATTATATTTGTGTCCTATTAACAGTCTGTAAAGAGGCTCATAGATAGGGGTACAACCAGTCGAGAAGGAATAGGTGAATATAAGGATAATTGGGGGGTATAACTAACTATATTATAAGATCTAGTTATTAGGGGTATAACCAAGGTTATGTAAGGGAAATATTCTTGGCGGTTATAATTTGTTTTTTCTTATTCCATTTTAATCCTAGAGAAGTTAGTGAATAATTCATTCTATAAGGTATATCTATCATGGAATTAAGAAATTATTTGTATGGAAACTTTTAAATATTGTGTGATGGCTCCACATTATATTGACTGTAGATAAGGTGAGGTTGAGATATATCATTGACTTAATAGAAAATCTAAATGTTTTAGTGGTTGTGTATTAATAATAATTTATAAAATAAAGGGATCATTGATTCATCCCTCCCTATATCAATTATCTCACACTCGTGTAGGTAATTTAGAAATGAAATAGGGAAATTAACTAAGAAGTTGCACTATAGTTTTTTGAAAGAGTATAAAATCCCAATGACACAATAAATTAATTTATGGAATCCATTAATTATGGTTTTTTAAATATATCCATGAATTTATTCATGGTTAAAATATATTCCAATGAAATATCAACAAACTTTTCCATCTCCAAAATGAAAGGGAACTTTATTTTGATATGAATTAACTATAAGTGTTTTATCAGATTTATCAAATTTTTATTGACTATTTTTCACACCTAATCACCAACTAGTATAAAATATTTATCCTCATGTCTTTTAGATGTGACATCATCAAAATATTTTATGAAATTTCTTGAGAAGTTGTAATATTATCACCTTCATTTTATCAAAGAGTGACTGAATGTTTTGTTTTAGAGTGAAAGTCAACACACCTTCCATCAATAAAGAAATCACATATAGAGGTATTATTTCAATTCCAAAAATAACTTAACTAATAAATATTAGTATAGACATATAGATTAAATTATTTAAATTTATGGGGAACCATGATTTTCAAACATAGATATCACATGTTTTTAAAAGTAAATTAATTACGTTACATCAACACACACCTGCTGAACATAATAGTCCAATTCCTTTAGAATCATTGAATACAATGTTCTTAATTCATGAAATATATTCAATACCATTTATAAATATATTCCCCTTTAGTAATCGTACTTAAAAACCTTTCTTTATAACCTAGGAAAAGGAAACATAAGAAATGTTGATCTTAGATCCTCAATAAGGGTAAAAAAGGTAGATACATAAGTATAATATGAGCATAAAATTATGAGAAAATGAAAACAAAATTTTAAAACCATACCATATATATCAATGATCATATTATTTAGTCAATGAATAAAGGTTAGAAGTTCATAAGTCCCTAATAATAAGGGAATCATAGAAAAAGAATCCATGCGAGAATAATATTTTCATAAGACATAGTAATGTGTCATACACATTATCATAGGAAATAATTTTCATTATACTCCAGGCTCATTTACAAGCCTCTAATAGTCGAATAATTTCTCTTCCCAAACTATAAAAATAGTCAAGGTTCACTAACAATACCATATAGCATGAAAATTCCCTTTTTGAACCAAGTTCATCCCCAATATATTCTCATATATCTCATGAGATATAAATCATTTCCTAATGCATTGGAGATAAATATAGGTCCCACCCAACACATATTGAAAATCATATGCTTTTGTGACACAAGATCATAAAAAAGTAATGATATCATGACCCATTAAATGAAACTAGTTTCATTAACATATCATTATATCATAACCTATGAAAAAAATATAGGTTTCATAATCATTTCATCATTTCGTAGTTGCATAACCCATGGAAAAAGGAGTGGATTTCATCATAATTCTAGCATGGTATAACATGTGGGAAATGTAATGGGTAAAATAAACCTCCTTTAATCGTAAAAATGGAAAATTTAGATAAATAATAAGAATATTATCCTTGAATTATATCCCTGTTAAAGAATAAGTAACCTCAAATGTTTTCAATTTATATAGATAATGATTTTCTAAAGAATAAACACTTGCAATTTTTATTGATGAAAATAACCTCACTTTGAAAAGAACTTTTTTAAACAAAACATTATAAAATTTTAAGGAAATAGTTTTTGTATAAAATAATCATTGAAAACATATAAATAATCCTATAAAAATAATTTAAAAAATTTCATGAAGAAAATAGCCATTCCTCTTTGAAAATG
Organism: Viscum album; assembly: GCA_963277665.1. Taxonomy (NCBI): domain Eukaryota; kingdom Viridiplantae; phylum Streptophyta; class Magnoliopsida; order Santalales; family Viscaceae; genus Viscum; species Viscum album. The sequence continues at coordinate 1,941,521,684 of OY728119.1, read as the reverse complement.
ACATTATAAAACTTAAATAATCTTAGAAATCAAAATCATTTTGAAATCATCTATTTAAATTAAAAAATTATCCAAAATATTAAAGGAAAAAATTTATTTTATAAGAACACTAAAAAATGAAATTGAAGAAAGAAAACAATAAGTTGTCATGATAGTGGGAATGACAGTTCATTATATTCATGTTAAAAACAATTATTCTGTTCACATTTTCAGTGAAATCCAAACATGATTCTTTTGGGAAAAAACTTGAATATTACTTAATATTTTTTTAATAAAGTAAAATTGGGGTAAAAAGGTATTTAAAAAATAATTTCATAATAAATGTAAAATAGATTTTTGGAAACAAAATTATAATTTGTTTTTCAAAAGAAAAAGGGGTTTCAAATGAAAAGATAAATAAAGATAATTTTATTAAAAACCTTATTTTAGAATCTTGGGTAAAAATATAGATGAAATTGAAGGGAAAAAATATATTATCCTGGAATAACCATGGAATTTGAGAATTAATTAGTTTCATGATATATATATCATAATATTTTATCATCAGAAACATAATCGTTAATAATCCTGACAAATCGTTAGATTGTAACATAAAATATTTACCACTTTGGTAACTTGGAAACATAAGCCCCATGAAGGAATATAATTAAATAAAACATTAAATATTTTTAGTATAAATATATTAATTATATTATATAAAAAAGGGGCTTCATATACAGCTCTTAAAAGAACATAAGTACATAACATAACATATTTCACAAATAAGGAAAATTGAGACAAAAATCCATTATCACATTGGGAACTTTTGAGCCGTAAAACCCATGAAAGAGAGATCCTAACATGGATATTTATATAAAAATATTTTTCATTATAAGAATCATAAGAAAAATTCATGGTCAGTATATACACAATAAAAAAAATTGGTTGTGAATATGTCATGGGTCTCACAAAAGTAAAAAGTGAGACAGAAATCCTTTACCATAAGTCATGAATTCATTCATACTCATTAGAAAATCATGAATAATTAATATAGCTTTATTATAAATCTATTAAATAACCATTATTGTATATAAAATACTATATATTATTTACTTATGTCCTTTTATTAACCTTTTATTGTCAATACCATGTAAATTTGTTATTTTAGTTAATAACCACTTGATTTTTCAAATATATAATGTTTTATTATTTTCAATCATCTTAAATTGATCCCAGTTATATTATATCTAGAATTATAATCTAGAAATAATTATCATATTTTTGAATCCATTATAATTTTAATACCATTCAAGAAATGTGGTTTTGAAAAATTAATTACATTACAATCATGGAGAAGGTAGACTATTTGTACACAAGAGTTATATTTCCATTTCTCAATGATCATTATAGAAAATAGGTAAGTAATAAATTATCATTAAATAATGATCATAATATAATAAATAAATAATTATGTCTCTTAATACACTTATAAATATCATCTATGTGGTGTGGTGAAGAAAAGAGAGTCACATCACTTTTTGACAAGTTATATTTTTGGAATGATAAATATGTCATTAATATAATATTTATTTAATTTATATCATATATATTTATTATATATATCCTTATTATCTTACATGTAAATCATTATTGAAAATAAATCACATCGCTTTGTGACGCGGTAGTCTGCAGTTTAAATGAGCGATGTTATCATTTCCCCTATTGAATGAAAAGTAAAATAGATATATATAATATAATAACTTTAGATATATTATTATTTTATAGTTATTATGTATATATACATTATTTTCATCATTATATCCAACCATGAGAGGTGGTAACATAAAAAAGAATGACATTAGTTCATGAGGTGGTAGTCCACTATACACACGAATGAAGATTTAATAACCAATTTGATGGAAGAAGATTTGGTTATAGGTAATTAAAATAAAATATTAACATATTTGTATGTTTAAGTTACTCATGATCTAAAATAATCACAGTTTAATTATAATTGGAGGATGTTATGGAATAAATAAAAAATTCTTGTTGAATAACGTTACGTATTCTTTAGGTATCCTCCTTAGGGTTGAACAAAAAATAATTATTAGGTTGGATTTATAAAAAATAAATATAGAATTAGAGTAGTTAATTCTTTATAGATTTTGGGTAGGAATTTCTAAACCGAAATGATTTTATTTTGGAAATAAAAGAGGACAGGTGGTGGCCTTTTATAAGTAAGGTGAGGCACATATTTGAAATTTTGGGAAAAGAAAAAGGTGTAGCAACATTATTCTCATTACAATAGGATCAAAAATTGATTATTCTATATTATTATTAATTATAGGCTTAAATATTTATAATACATATTTTTTAGATAAGTTTTTAGGTCATTTTAACCCATATATTTTTAGTTTAACCCCCATTAAATCCATTTTTACCACAACTATGAAAATTAATTTTTAATGTTTTAATTATTAATTTTCGTAAAAAATTAAGTTAAAAATATTTAATAAAATAAATTATTTTTATTAAAAATATGTAATCCATTTTTCCAAATTAAATTCACATAATTAGAAAATTTTAATTTAAAATTAATCTTGAAAATTCTACAAGAATGTAGGTTTTATTAGAGAAAACTTTCCAAATATTACAATGTTTGTATGTCCAACTTCAAAATAAAATTGATTAAAATGAACTTAATTTGATTAATAATTATATATTTGAACAACTTTTACGTTAAAATTAATTTAAAATATAATTTAACTTTATAAAAAATTAAACCAAAATGTAATTATTAAATTAAAATTCTGCATTTTTCAATATTCAACAAAAAATTAATCTTTTCATAAAATTCAAAAAAGTAGGACAAATATAATTTTGAAATTATGATTTAAAAAATGTTGATAAATTTTTCAACTATGTTTCTAATATTTAAAAATTTAAAATTTAAATCAAAACATGTAGATGTGATAAAAAAGCTAGTATTCAAGAAGTGTATTTGTTTGAAGAAAAAATGTTATTTTTTTTCTTAGTAAAATAAAAAATGTAGTATGAATCTAAATTAGAATTTATTGATATATAATATATAAATTTAATTTAAAATAATTCCTCATTATATATTCTTTTAACTAATTAAAATTTATAAATATTAAGCACTTTAAAATAGTTTTTAGAAGAAAAAATTCTTTATAAACAAAAAAGTCACTATTTTCTAAAATTCAATTTAAATTTGACTAAAAATCAATTAAGTGGATTAAATTTTAGTTAATAGTACTTATGTTACTTTAAAACATAACATTACTCTTAAATATCTTATTTTATTGAAATGAAATGATATTTTTATAAAAAATAGTATATTTCAATATTCATTAGAAAATTAATATGTTCTTACAACATCCCAAAATTTCACCATAATATAATTTGGATATGACGATATAAAAAATTAAGATGATTTTATAAAAAAATCTCTATAATATTATTTCATAAAAATAAATGTTTTTTTGAAGAAAACATATTTTTGATGATTATAACCAATAAAATTAAATTTATTGATTAGTTACAAAGTATTTATAGACATATTTATATTGGGTAAGAAAATTTTATGTTTATTTTATAAATTATTAATAATATTCTTCTCAACATATTTAACTTATATATTATAATTCACGTATATAAAATAATATTTTTCAATGGTTTGTTGAAACTTGGTGTCGTGTGTCATACATGCTAATAAAGAAACTCATGCTTTCATGTTACACAAGATATCTAAAAAATTAATTTATTTAAAAAAAATTCATATGATCTCTGGATGTTAAATTTTACCAATAAAATTAATTTCTCTCTGTAAATAAAACTTGGTAATAAAATGTTCAAATTTTTAAATTTATTTTATATAAACCCACATCTTTCAAATGAATAATAAAAATTCCCAATAAAAGGGATGGTTGGAAACATAACGTATACCTAAAGTAACTCATAACTAGGATTCCCTATTGGAGAACATAGGTTAGAAGTGAGGTCTTTTAAATGGAATAAAATCATAAGTAATTATAGAGACTGATATAGATCATTGATCATAAGAAATTGGGTGATCCAAATAAGGTTAATGAAAAAAAACCATAACCTAAAGAGGTGTGAAAAAGTATATTAATTCGTAAAAAATTATGATAATAGGAAAAAACATAATTTAATGATCCTTTTCTTAATGTTGAATAATTTTAATGTGAATATATACTTACTTTGTTTCACTATTTTCATAAGAATAATCTCACCCTTTGGTTATGCCTTCATCATTCTACTCTTCAAATATTAACCTAAGAAATGATGTTGAATGAATATTATTCCCACTCATGGTTTAATAATTATTCATATATCCTAAATCACATATATAAAATCACTAGTTATTCGAGAAAATATAATGAAAGCATAAGATATAATAAATACTTATTTTTTATTTAGTGAATATAATATTTTTTTTGAAAAGAATGTAGTTATATTTATTTATTAAATAAATAGTTATTATTGAAGGTCCAATAAATATTGCGAAGGAATGAAAGATGTGTTTTTCTATCTGGTGATAAATAATATATATTGATTAATATTTTTTAAAGAAATATTTAATTTAATTTTCATGTTGAGTGAAAATTGTGGAAAAAATAATTATAATATTATCTTATACATGTGGTTTTGGAAGGGATTAAATAATTATTAAAGGAAAACTATGAAAATACTAATTTCTAAAACCTTTTGGTCTTTAAATTCAATTGTATTATTTTTTCAATAGAGCCAATTCATTTATGTTGTGCACAATAACAGCCGGGGAGAATCCGCTCAATCAATAGAGGGATCCATCTCCAAGAACACTCTGATGATCATAGAGTGATATTTCTTCACTATCTACTCTAAAGTCAAGAGAGATCAATGATAATTATTTAGAATCAATTATCATAGTGAACAAAGGTGAATGACACAAGCACTGATATATTTAGCGCTAGAACCCATAGAGTCTTGTGGTGAAATTCATTGATTTGTGTTAAATGTGTGGATATCTAGTAGAGGTAATATACTCTTGATTCCTACAACACAAAAATAGTACAATGAAGATTTGTTATCAGATCCATCAATAAAGAAATAATTCACACATTTTTTTAATTGATTAAATAATTTATAAATAATATTTGATGAGCTTCTTATTGGTTCTATCATTCTATATCTTATTTATTTTAATTGATTTAATTCATTTGATTATAGAATTCATCTTCATTTAAATATTTTTTTTTAATCATCAATCCTAAATGAAATAAAATTTGTGCATGACCCAATTCACACATCTACAATTCCACGAATCTTTAGGCACAATATAAAAAAATAATTAGTATCTCAAATCTGGCACAAGAAGAGATCAATAAAATAACATAAATCTAGTAAATATTGTAGATAAATAATCCATACTCAATGATTAAATTAAAATGTTGAAAATTAATAAAATAATGATCCATACCTCAAAAACAATTGATCGTTGGTGAATAATATGTTCGCTAGAAATTTCAATGAGTATTCCACTACATCCACCATTCTATTCAAAAATCACCTCATTTTTTCATTATCGATCCATGGACTAATGTTTTCATCACCAATAGTGGATCCTCCTACTCCTCCAAGTCCTTTAAAATATTATAAAGTTATGTGAATATCTAATACATACATCATTAAATACATTATTGATTAATTATTTTGAACTCCTATTTACTATTTTATATTTGTTTCTTGGGTGTTGAACCCATAGGGATGGATGATAAGGATGGTAAAACAATAAATAAAAAAAGTACTAAAAAAGAAGTTGGTAATTTTTTCATTTTATAAAATGAATTTGATGATGAAAATTTTGATTTTTTAATAATTTAGAGGAAGGGGAAATTATGAAACAGTGAGAAAAAGTAAAGATAAATTCAACAGAGACAATTAAAAGGGGAAATAAAATTAAAGTGATTAAATTGTTATATAATTTGAAGTAAATTTTATAGAAAAAACAACCTCAAAAATTGATTGATTAACCTGCATCAACATGAAAATAAACTCATAGAAAGATAATTTTTAAAGCTCATTGTTTCCTAGAATGATGCATTGATAATGATGTGTGAAATAATTTTCAACAAAATCAATCTACCTGATTTGTTCTAATATTTTGGAATTAAGTATGAGAGGCATGAATCAATTTTAACAATCAGAATCGACCTCACCAATTGATTGTAACATTTTAATAAAATAGATGTGAAGAAGAGAAAAATATTAAAGAAGTTTCATAATCCCCAAGGAATTAAGGATTAGCTATATATAATTTTCTATTCATGAATAAGAAATATATTATGCTAGAATATCAAAAAATAAATAAATAAGTTAGAAGAAAATAAGTATTCTTCCTTTTATTTTATTTTCTTGATGACCACCTAAACTTCTTCTTGGATCCTTCCATTGATCCACTTTTAGAAATCTCCAACTAGAAAATTATACATTTGTTAATGTGTGTCTTTAGAAAAAAATGACCGAGACCCTCCCTTTTTCTTAAGATCCAGCTTTTATAATTTTTATAAAGCACCACCTCACTATATGAATTAATAAGTCAATCATCAAATGTAGTGTTATTTATTCGATGGCCTATTTTTACTTCCCCATCACATTAAAAAATTGTTCTAAACAATTTTGACATGTGCACATGAAATAAATAATGTATTCTAACACATGACATCCTTCCACATCATAAGATTGTAACCTCAACAATATGTTTCAATTCAATAGATAAACATTAGAAAACCAGTCTTCTAAAATATATCCCTACTCTTGATGCAATTTATAATCACTAGTAATCATCTCTTGCAAAAAAAGAAAGAATCTGGCCATTGATAATTTCAAATGCAAACTCAACATTAGAAAAGATTCTCCTCCAATTTTATGCAACTCAATTACTTTCAAAAAACCATGATTTAATATTCAACGATAATTTCCATCAACATTATTCAAGATGTTATCTTCTTCAGGTATGAATCCTTTTCCGGAATTAGTAATGGGAAAATTTATTTTCAACCTAAATTACCATTGGCTTGACATCGCCTTGAAGATTCTTCAGCCTCATAAGTAGATCTAAGACCCCCTTTATCACATCATAACACACAAAAAATATTCCACTCAACCTTGTATGCTTCGGTCAAGACCTGAGTAATCGATTCCTCTTCATCTTGGGAGTCCCATGGGACATATTGGCTATCCACATTGAAGATCTACTCTAAGAGGAGCCAAACATGAATGTTCATTCCCTTTTCTGGATGCTCTACAAGGTAAGTGAATCAAGAAATTTAAACCTTGTCATTAATGATTTTATCATTTCTTATAAAGTTTAACATTATTGATCTGTTTTGGTTTCACCCTTTTCCAAAAAAGTGTTTTTTTAATTTTAATTTAAATGTAGTAGTTGGAGTCCCATCCTCCTCCAACTTTACCTTTACTATTTATCTTAGTCTTCTTCAAAAACAACATGAAACCAATTCAAACATAGAATGTAGAGATATAAATTTATTAATGAAATCTCATCCATACACAATCAGATTTAGGTGTCATCACCGTCTGCCTCTAAATGAATCTAATTAAAAAATGTTTACTTAGATTTATGCCTTCCTGTTCTGCATTCTCATTCAAATCCTAAACATAACCAAATCCATTTTTTATATATATTTTAAAAAAAATGCTTTATATTTTAGCAGTAACCATAAATTCCATTAGAAAACAAAAAAATAACAACCACATTTCAAAGGCCAAATACTCACCCTCAAGACTAAATATTGAATAAAGCTCAAAGTTCCCTCATCGATGTATCATATTCTTTCAGTTCATCCCCAACTGATCACAATATACGACGGTGGAGTAGAATCAGAAGAAAAAAAATTATTAGGTATCAAAACCCAACATGAGAAAATATCAATAAATATAAAACCATTAATAATATTCAACCCATGATTGTTTTTCCAGTCACCATAGTTTGTATGAATTAGATACGATGGTGGCTCACTTGAATCAAACCTGGAATCAATGGAAGACTCAGACTGAGCTTTATCCTTGAAGTTCTTCATTTTCATAGATTCTTCAATGGATATTATCCAATCTAATAGGATGGTACATGATCTGGTACTTAGAATGATCATATATCTCATTTAGAAATAAAAACAATGGTTTTTATCAGTGTGGTGGAAGTCATATTCTTCAATGAATCAGTTTTGGAACCTCTTCCTTGGTCGGACTAGTTTTTCATTGAGATCTGATGATTGATTTTCGGTTTAACATTAAGTAGGATAAACTACTATATGGGATATTTATCTTATGAAAACTAGATATTTTATCTCATACAAAATCAGACCACTAATTATCTTACTAAATGAAATTATTTTATGCGGGCAGATGTTTTTTTTTCTTTGGATCATTTTATCCAACATAGAATCATAGGATATTTCTGTTACAGATTTCTAGAATTATGATGGATTAACACCCAATTATTCAAATAAAATCCAAAAATAAAATTAAATTTAAAAAATGAAATAAGTAAAATAACAGAAATTAATTAATTAATCCATTATGTAAAAATTTACAATGAGAAAAAATATATAATTATAAAATTAAATTTAAATAATAATAATTAAAGATTGAATGAAACCTAAAACCCAAATATTAAAATATTAGGAATATAGAATAAATAAAAACAAATAAAATTTACAATTAAATTATAATAAATAAATTATAAAATATTTAATGAAAAACTAAATAAAAATTATTTCATGCATCTACCAAAAACAATCATATGAGGAATAAAATTAATATTTTAAAACTAACATTATTATTACATTAATTTATACAGTGTTATAAAAATTTACTTAATTTAAAACATCTACACTGTGACACATTAATTTACCAATTAAAACCCTATTTTATAATTAAATATATATAAAAAACAACATAAGAGATGCGAAAAAATTCATCATATAAGAGCCACATTATATTTTGAAACAAATAATCATTTTTTCTCTTTAAGAAATCGACTATCAATTTTTGTTTATATTTAAAAATATTAATTCTGAAAAACTGGAATCCAACAATGAATTAGTAGTCAAATTTATTTTCCCCATGTATTATATAAATATAATGATGTGATTGTACTCTCTATATTAAAAATGTTTAGTGAAAAAATTGTTTGCAGTTTTACAAAAAAATGATTGAATTTCAAAATTTTTAAATGAATTAAACACACATTAATTTTCTTCCAACTGGAAGTCCAAACATTATTTACCTCCAAGTTTACCAACTCACATAAGTATAAAGAATAATAAAAAACACTATGCTTTGATGGTTGAGATTAATAATTTTAAAAAATGATAATTAACTCATCCAGCACCTTAATCCTTAATAATGAAATAATGAAGAAATATATTATAAACAAGGATTAGTATTTTCATTTCATAGTCCATTCAGATGATTATATTTTATATTTAAATAAAAATAAAAAAATTCAAGGCCAATAGATGTTATATAACATTCACCCAAAGTATTATTAGTGAAAAATTATTAATAAATTAAAATAATAATGATTATATATTTTAAAAACATAGATTAATAGATATTAACTACCTCAAAGTGGCATCAAAATCTTCAAAACCAATTAAAGAATTTACCCATTGAAAATGAAAGTAATATATTGAAAATTTACAATTTTGAAAATTTTGGAAGAGGTTCTTGTGGGATTTGAATTAAAACAATGTTTAGATAATTTAAGAGTACCCTACCCACAATAAATAAAAACCAACATTGTCCTCAATATCGAATTCAGTAGTGGATGAAAAACAATTAGAGTTTGAATGCTCAAAAAAACTTTTTCAATTCAAAAGTTCAATTAAATTTTCAAGGGTCTCAAGAATGTTCAAACAATATTTTTTCCAAAATATAAATTTTATAATAAATTTAAAAGGTATATGATTTATCTTTATATCATATACCTAAGAATATTTTAATAGAATTAAATTTGAATCTTGAAAATCAATGAGTACATAGTAATGATTATTTAAGAATGTTTGAAAAAAATCAATTAGATTTTCAATAAAACCTAAAATAGTTTTCTTAAAAAATAAATAATACAAGAAAATTATCCTAAACAAAAAAAATCTAGTGTTTATCACTCCCCCACACTTAAATTCACATTGTAAAAAAATTTAAAATCATTTCCTAAATATTATTTGCTTAATAGCATGAAACAATACCAAAGTTTACTAGATAGAAAATATGAAATAAAAATAAATCACACCCCTAATTAAAAAAATATTTCTCTTTGGAGTTAATCCAAAATTAGTTATTCCCTTTTATCTTTAAGTGAGTTCCTCTGGTATATTCTGCAATAGTTCATAAAAAATAAAAATTAATAACATAATAATCAAACTAATTATGCTCATATATAATTACAAACCATAGGATTATTTTATGAAATTTTTTCTAGTGAATTATTAGCATGAATCTTCTTATGAATTGAGAAAAAATTGAGTATCAAGTATTTTATTAACACCTAATCATCATAATGTTTAAAAAATTTTTAGGAAGATCGCAAATTAAAATTACACTGGAATATAAAATAAAAGGCCAAGAAGAAAAATATTTTATTCTTATAAAAAAGGTAAAAATAAAAAAATACCAAGGTTGACTCCCATGATGCAAAAAATATAAAGGCTTATGATGGAAATTTGGAAAAAAAATATGTTTTCAAGATGAAATATGGAATCCAAAGCTTTTGGATTCCATTTAAAATATTTTTTTATTCTTTGACCATTTACCAGCATTGGTATATTTTCTTCTCCAACAATCTTAGAGCTCTATTCTTCAACACTCTAATAATAGTGAAGGGTCCAAACCCCTTGGATTTCAATTAAACTGGAAGGATCTTAGTTCTATAATTAAAGAGAAGAACCTTTTATAGATCCTTGAATTTACTATTTTGAATGAAAAAGGTCATAAAATACCTTATCCCACTATTTTTGAATCCTATAATTATCATATGACTCTCTCTTATTCTCATTCAAGTCACTTAGTTATAGAATCCCACTCTCTCTATAAGTCTTAAAGTCAAATTTTTATGCCTTTACTACAAAACATGAATTGTATTGAAACACCACACGGAAATGAAAACATTTTCCAAATAACAGACTGTATGGATACATACAAATTGGGGTTATAAATGTAGTTCTATAAGATAGTAATTCCTCATCTCATTTCAAGGACCAATCCTTCCATGAATTAGGGAAAAATTTCTATAATAACTGTTTTATCTCTCTATTTTTAAATTTAAATTTATCTATTGGATTCTGGATGATATATTAATCCATTTCTATAGTCACATACATATTTTCCCCTCAAATAATTAAATTTTTAATTTTTAAAATGGTTTCCATTATCAGTGATGAATGATCTTAGAAACCCAAACCTGAAAAGGTATTCTTTTTAATAAATTCATCACAATACTGGATTTATTATTGGGAAGTGCTACTACGAAGCCCATTTTAAACATAGTAAATAGATACTAAAATCCACACATTTATATGAGATGATGGAAATTTTTACATAAAATTGGGGACCCAAACATCAAAACTCAACCTCAAGAGTACCATTCAGACATTGCTCCTATTTTATTCCAACATTCCATAACCTTGGACATATAAAAAAACCAGAAACAAAAAACATATTATATTTGGAAAAGGTAGGCTAGTAAAATCCATCTTTATGGATGTTCTTGTTTTTCCTATCTCCACCATGTTGTCCTACCAAAGTTTAGGAGTAAAAATTAACTAAAATTGGAAGAATTTCTTCATCTGAAACTCACCTTCTTAAAATCCCATCAACACATCCCCTAAAAATAAAATGGTCATCCCATAAAAATCACTTAATCTTCGAAAGGAACTTATTCCTATAAATGTTTAAAAAATACATAGATATGAATCTTTATTCTAAGAAGTTAGTAAAGTCTTCAAACCATGTAGATTGCTTAACATAGACAGTGAGTAACTTTTTATCGGGAATTTAAGAAATAACCAACCTTGGGTATAAACACCGGGTATTTGATAACATAGAAAGTTGATCTAAAACTATATTCAAAGCTCCTTGTTTGTATCTAATATCCATTTAAAACTCTTTTAATAATAGAATACCACAAATGAGCCATGTTTGGACTTCCATTTTTAAAATAGAAACTTTATGGTCGAATGGTGTACGAGGTTTATGAATTTTGATCCTAAAAGCTACTGTATAAACTTATCTAGAGAAAAAAGCATTGGTAAAAACTCATACTCAATTATGGTGTTGTTCCAGGTTCATCATCTAATAGTATAATAAAATAATAAACCACATGTAATCTATTTTCTCTCATATTTATTAATATAGCTCCAACAACTATGTCACTTGCATAAAAAACAATTTCAAAAAGAAATTTCCAAGCATGTGTAGTTATGATCGATGATAAAGTGAATTTTTCCTTAAGCATATTAAATTATTCAAATAAATTTTTGTCTAATAGGAAGGGTGTATCTTTTATCAGAAAACAACAGAAGGGATTTTAATTTTTGAAATTTCTTTAATAAACCATTTGTAGAATATTATCATTCCCTATATATCTTCTAACACACTAAAAATTTTCTAGAGGGTGTGATATTATAATTACCTAAATCTTAGCAGTATAAAATTCTAAAGCCATATTTGACACTTTATGTCCCATAATAATAAATTCATTGAAATTAACTATAATTTCTCCCAATTTAGAACAAAAATACTCTCTATAAATATCTAAAATCATTTCTAGTTTTTTTGAACATCTCTTAAATATGCTACCAACAACGGAGAATTCATCCATGAATACTTCAATAATCCTCTCTATCATGTCTCAAAATTTTTAAATCATACATATTTTTAAGGAATCAAGGTCACCACATAATCCAAAGGGATTTTTATAGGGAAATATCCCAATGGGGAATGTGAATGTAGTTTGCTCTTGATATTATGGAGCAACATAGATCACTTTTTAACAATAATAGCTATCTAGAATAAAAGTTTATCTAATTTACAACTGGCCTCTCAAGAATTTTATCTACGAAACCAATTGGAAAATTATCATTCCTAGTGGATAAATGTATATATTTTTAATCTATACAGACTCTCCATTTAATTGTTTTCCTCAGTTGAATTTGTTATTTTTTTCATTGGAAACTATAATGAAACCTCCCTTAGTTGGGATTACTTGGACCAAACTGACCCAAGATAATCATAAGTAGGATATATAATTATATTATCAATAATCTTGATAACAAATTGTCTCACAACATATTTTCTATTTGATTTTAGTCTCTTTTTACACTCCACTCTGGGTATATGGTCATGTTCTATAAGAATATTTTGCATGTAGAATTAAGAGATAATCCATTTGATATCTATTATAGACGAACCTATTAACGATTTAAATTTATTTAGAACAACTAGAAATTTTTCTTCTTTTCTTTATTTCATTTTGATGGAAATAATTACAGTCATTGTTGAATTTTCATCTATGAATTGAGTATTTCAGGTGTACTGTGAGAGGTTTCTTCTCAATAGTGGGTTCTTTTTCACTTGAAGAAATTATATTGGGACTTAATGGACTAATATCATCAATATTTTTCTAGTAAAGAGTTTGAAAATTGGAAGGATTTTGAATTTCATAATCATTTTTAATATGTTTTTCACTTTTATCCAAATTGGAAAACTCAGATTCATAATTTTCTAAATCATAATTTAGAATATTTATCAAAGAAAAATAATCAAATTTTTTTATTAACTCTCCCTCTAAATTATAAATTTTTTCATTGGTATTTGTAATAGTATAATTAGCCTCATGTTATCTAAACAATTGATATTTCTCATATTACCTCCAATAATACTTCTGCAAGTAGAGATATGATTGTTTTCTACTTTTGGAAATTTTATAGATTATCACCTTGAGAATATTTATCATTGTGTGAAACTAAATTTTCAACTTAAAATGGAATTTACTCATTCATAGGTTATTTTTTATATTTTTAAAACGAACAAGGGTATTTTTAGATTTTATGGACTCCACACGAATTAATTTTCAGAAAAAGATTTTTCCTTATAGTTTTAAAACACATTAAATTACTCTTATTTCTCAAAAAATTTAAAAAAAATAGTTAACCCTTAGACACATCTATAACAGCTCCACAAGTGACCTAGAAGTTCCTACCAAGGATGTTAGAAACCTCTTGGTCACACTCTATGTCTAACACAATAATATAAGCTGGTAGGAATAACCTTCCAACTCTAACCAAAAGATCATACACCCTTCTTATAAAATGTTTTCATAAACGGCCAGCCAATAATAGATTGATAGTGGTGGCTTGAAGGCCTCTCAACATCAACTATTTAAATAATCATAATGGGATAAAATAAATAGTACAACCTATATAAATCAGATTTGGAGTTATTTTATTTTAAAGAATAGCACTACAGTCTTAAGTGAGGTTGCATAAAACAAGATATTCAAGAGATTTTTTTGAAATAAAAAATTAATATATTTTAGATAAGAAATCATCTAAATCAAGACTTTGATGAAAGGGATATGCAGTTGGAGATTATTTATAATCATAAAGAACTAAATAAGTTCATCCTTGTTATTACTACTAGGTTTTAATTTTTTAGGGAATGGGATGGGTGGGGAAAATTTATTTAAACTTGAATGAATCTTCTCTAGTAATTCTACAAATTCCTCCTTACCATTATTTTTTAAAGGTTTAGAAAAATTTTCATCTTGATATTATGGTGAAACATTAATATTTTCTTCATTTTAAATATTATTTCTCTCATTTCTAGACTGCGTGTACAAAATATCTAGATTTCTATATTCATGAAAAATTTAAATTTGGGAACTCACATGGACTTTTACAGCTTTTGTTTTAGTTTTTAATCCACATCTTGTAACCTCTGCCATGACATATCACTAGGGTTTATCTTAGTTTTTATAGTAAGCTTTCCAATATCTCTATCTATCATGTATCTTTCTAATTGACCCATTTCTAATCCTAAATTATCCAATCATTATTAATAATTAAATTTTCTATAATTAGGTTGTTGTTTTTTAGAGTCAAATTTATTCTCTTATGAGTCAAATATAAGTGACGTTTTTCCATTCTATTAAGTTATTGACCTTCAAATTTCCCATTGGAATTGGATGGTTCATCCCTTTGTTTTTTTTTGAATTATTGTCTAGGCTGGTTTTAGTATCCTATGACTACTGTATGTCTTATCATTCAATGTTCTTTCCAAGAAATATTGGGATGGTTCAAATTGTATTTATTATATTTATTTGTAAAATGGTAATCTTTATTAGGTTTACAAATACCATAATCAACAAAATTTACATTTTCTTATTGTTGGAATGACATATCAAAATTTGGAAAAATAAATTTTGGGGTCCTAAACATCCCACATTGAGAACATTGGTATCTAAGTGGTTAATTATTGTTTTGGAAACCCACATGATTGACACTTTTTTTGGAATGTTGGCTCATTGAATATTTAATTTGATCTTTTAATTTAGAAATTTCATTATTAAAATATTCCCCTGAACTAGTGTTATTTTTATTTATATTTACTCTCTTATTAAAAATGTTTTTTGTTAATAATATAAGGTAAATTATTTAAACTAATTCTCAAATAAGTATTGTTCTTGGGCTTATGATTACCCCAAACTGACTAATCTTCCAACTTTTTACCAGAAGAGGATAATCCTCCACAGAATGGATCCATGTGAACATGGGATGAAAGCTGGTGAAGTGGAGACATCTTAATAAGGCCCTAAATCTATCCAAAGCCTCATTAATGTCATAAACATCATCTTGAAAATAATTTTTGATTTAATTATCATTTCCCCCTTATGTTTTTTTGAGTATAAGTTCATTACAAATTAATTATAAACTCTATCCTTGTTTTCAAAAATAATTTAATCTATTAGAAAAAACAAATTTTAGGCATTCCCTTTATGAAAAATAGAAACACTATAATCATTAACTTATTTTCAACGATCCCTGAAAAATGTTACAATTTCATATTGCTGTAAATTTTTCTAATTAAGGCTAGTGAGTCTTCATTAGAAATCCTATTAAATGATGGAAGTAGTGATATATGTGATTGTTTAAGCCTATAATTTTGGGCTCTATGTGACAATCTAATTAACGATGGGAATCTCAAAACATTATGAGGTTGAAATTCTGTCATCTAAAGCCTACAATTTTCTTCTAAATTGAGTTTAGGTTGAAAATATTGTTAATTATTACCTCTAAGAACTCTTCACCCTATTTTTTCTATTTCATATTTGATTTTCTTTTTAAGAGCACTGAGATGTTTTCCCATCTTGAGTGTATAAGGATTTATCCTATCAATTGATGTTATTGTGATCTAAAAATAAGAATAAACCAAAATAAATCAACACCAATAGTAGAAGATAGTTCACAGAAACAAGAAGAAAATATAGAATGATAGAAACCATTTTAAAAACATATTTCAAAAAATAAAATAAAATAAAATAATAACTTTTTTGAGATTTTGTTTCTTTTTTTAACGAATTTTCTGAAATAAAATTTTTATATGTTCTGAAGCATTTGTCACATGATTCATTTCCCTTGAATGGATGTAAAATATTTGATATATGTTTTTTTAAATATATGTTTGTTTAATTATTTTTAACTCCTATTTACTATTGAATATAATTTTTTAGGATGTAGAGCCCACCTGGAAGGGTGATAATGAATTTGAAACAAAAATTTTTAAAATATAATACGGAAAATAAGTGTAATGTTTTTATTAAATTTATGAAATACAATTGATAGAGAAAATGCTGATTTTTGAATAATGTTGATATAGGAAAAATGGTCATGTAGTGGGAAAAAAAGATGAAAAATTCAATAGATACAGATGAAAAGTGAATTAAAACTAACTAGATGAAATTGGTTTCTTATTTCATTTAAATTTTATGAAAAATGAACCCTTAAAAATTGCTTTATTAATTTCATTGTCTAAGTGATTAAAATGAAAGAAATATATTTCATAAAGATTTCTTCTTCTGAGAATCATATAATGAGGAAGATTGATTCCATCATTTTTAAATTAATTTTGAGATGTGTGCAACAATTATAGTAATTAAAATCAATATCGCTGATCAATTATAACATTTTTAGAAAATAGTTGCGAAGTAATGAAAAATATGATACTAGAAACTTATTCCCCCAAAAAGGAATGATTAGTCGTAATTCATATTCTATTTAATAATGAGAAATATAGAGTGCATGAATGCCAAAAAATAAAGAAAGAAGAAGAAGACGAGGAGTCTTCCATATTCTTTTTATCCTTCGTAGTTATCAGATTGAGACCTCAATTCTCTGGTTCAATCCAATTCATAAATCAAAGAAAATTCCTCTACTGAACATTAACCCTTCTCTTGATCCAATTTACAATAATAATTCATTTTCTCCTATAAGATAAAAAAGTATTCAAAATTCAAAAATTTCAAATGGTAACTCGACATCGAAAAAATCTCCTCAAATTCGATTAAACTCGGTTACCTTCTAAACCCAACCTTCGGTCTTTGACGAAAACTTCCATCGAATTGATTCAATCTATTATCTTATTCAAGTGATAATCCTTAGCCTGAATTAGTCATAAGAAAATTGAACATTGAAATCAATTATCATCAGATCAAAAAAATGAAGTTTATTTGACCTCATAAGCAGATATAGAACCCCTAATCAAATGTGAACACCGAAAAAATTCTTTGACTAATCATCGTCACCTTCAGTCAGGAATCGAATCATAAGTTCGTCTTCATTATGGGAGTCCCATATCCCTACAATTTCACCTAAACAATAGATCTTGGTGTCATTCAGCTTCAATAGGAAACCAATTTGACTGTCGAACCCAGATATACAACTTCTTTGAATAAATCTCAGCTACACAAAATAAGATTCGGGTGTGGTCATGGTCATCCTCCAGAAGGGTCTCCTTCAGAAAAATTAGCTTAGATTTATGTATTATTCATCATTATACTCTGCCAAATCTTCACAATCAAGACCTTTGTACTGAAGGTGCTCTATGTTCCTTATTTAGTGTTTCATATTCTTTTGATTAGTCCCCAACTGGACACAACAACTGAAGGGTTTTCCTACAGCCTTGGTGCGTATAAATGAGATCTGGTTTGATGAAAGCCCCATACTGAACATCAGCCTCGAGAATATTCATCCATCAAGTTAATATTACAGATCTATTCTAATATGTTAGGATGGAGGTGAGGGATTTTTTTAATTCTATGGGTCCAGGTTTCGATATTTTTGGAAAATGGGGCACCCAAGCGCCACTTCAAGTGGTGATTTGTGGTTAGCCAAAAACCGCCACATGAATTAGCGATTTCTCTATATTTTTTCCTATTTCCCCCATAACCCTCCTATATTTAATATATTTAATATAAATAAAATTATATTTATAAAATTATATTTATAAATTATTATACGTTTATAAATTATTATATATTTATTTTTAAATAAATAAATATTTATAAATATGGATCTATAATTTTATATAAATAAACACATTTATAATATTATTTTCAGTTTAAATATATATTTAATTGTATAATTATAAATATATTTTAAATGTACATTTAAATATATTTTAATCATTATATAAATTTAAATATATTTATATTTAAATGATTTTAAACATATTTATATTTATATAATTATAAATATTTATTTATAGAGACAGATTTATAAATATATAATAATAAATTTTATGTATGATTATAATTATAAATATATAAATATATAATTCTCTATTAATAACTATATATAAATTTATAAATTTTAAATAGAATGTATATATAAATATAATTATATATATATATATAATTATATATATAAATTATTTAAATATAAGGTTTGTTTAAATATATATTTATACATGAAGATTAATAACTATAGAATTGTAAATATATTTATAAATGTAATTAAAAATAAACCATCGAGAGTGACGAAAGAGGTAACACAATGACTTGGTTAGTGATTTCCTCCGGATTTTGTGATTCAATCTTCTTTTATTGATAAATATATAGATACAATATCGTTCTAGATGGGGCTATTAATCATGAACTCAGATTTTTGATTTGATTGATTTTTTTAACTTTTCACAAACCTAACTTGGTAAAATAGGTTTTATTTTATTTATATGATAAACGTCGTATATATATAGTTATATTTATATATTTATAAATATGTGTATATATAATTATAATTTTTTGTAATTGTATATATATATATAGTTGAAAATATATTTAAAATGTATATATAAATATATTTTAATAAATATATTTTTATTAATATATTTATATTTATTTATATTTATACTAAAAAATATATTTATATATTCATAACTAAATTTATATTTTTTTTAAATAAATAATAAATTATTAATAAATATTTAAAAATAGGAATTTATTTTTATAAATATAAATTTACAATTATAAAAATTTAAATATATATATACACATTATAAATATAATTACAAATCTATATCTATAAATAAATATTTTTAATTAATATTTATATATTATGAATATAATAAATAAATTATAAATATAAAATATAATAAATATATAATTGTAATATTATCAATATAATAAATAGATGATATATAAAAAATAAATATTTATATATTTAAAATTATATATTATTTATATTAATAATTATTAGAATAATAAATATATATACATAATAAATTTATAATTTTAAATATAATGAATATATAATCATAAATATAAAAATTATACAATTATAAATATAAAAATTATAATTATAAATAAATCCCTTTAAATAACTGTTGATGATTATTTAAAAAATATATATATATCTATAAATAAATAAATATATTTATATTAATTTATAGTTGTAAATATATATTTATATTTATATTTATTTATAATTGTTAATATATAAATGTGTGTATATTTATTTTTAATTGTTAATATATAAGTATATATATAATTATTTAAATATATATATAATCTTAAAAGTTTATAAAATTAATTATATATCAAAATTTATATAATTATAAATATATTTATAGAATTGTAAATATGTATTTTTAAATTTAATTTTAAATACCTATAAATAAATATAATTATAAATATAATAAATATATTTTTCAAATTTATTATAATCATAAATTTATTAGAGTTATTATATGTATATTTATTATATTTATATATTTTTATATAAATATTTATTATATTTATGATGATATATTTATTATATTTATAAAACTTGTGTTTATTAATATAAATTTACTTATATATTTATTTATTTAAAATTATTAATAAATATAATAATATATATATATAAATTTACCTAATTATAAAAATATATGATTATATATTAACAATTAAAAATAAATATAATTATAAATATATATATGTGTGTATTATATAATTATGACTATATTGTTATAGAGATAGATTTGTAATTATATTTATTATATATATACATATATGTATATAAATAACTTCATATTTATAAATATATATTTTATAATTATATATATTTATGATTGTATTTATTTATATTTATTTATAATTATGTATTTATTTATAATTATATATTTATTATATTTATATATTTATTATACTTATATTTATTATATTTATAATTATATATTTATTATATTTATGATTATATATTTATTATATTTATGAAAATATATTTATTATAATTATAATTATAAATTTATTATATTTATAAATATATTATACAAATAATTTTTAAAATAAAAAATATACATTTGTAAATATATAAATAAATATTTTATATTTATCATATATTTATTATATTTATAATTATACAATTATATATTTAATATGATTTATATTTATAATTTATTCATTATATTCATTATATATATATATAAATATTAATTAGGAATATTTATTTAAAGATATAGATTTTTAATTATATATGATATTTATATATAATATATATATTTCTATAATTGTAAATATATATTTATAAAAATAAATTCATATTCATAAATTTTTATTTATAATTTATTATATGTTTAAAAATATTATAAATTTATTATATATATATATATAACTTTATAAGTACACTTCTAAATAAAATTATAAATAAATATAAATATATTTATGCAAATATAATTATTGAAGTATATTTATATATATATTTTAAATATATTTGTAATTGTATAATTATATACTTACAATTACTGATAAATATAATTACACACACACACACACACACAAATATATATACTTTTAAATATATATATAATTAGAGATATATATTTATAAATACAAATTTGTTTATAAATATATTTAACATTAATGTATAAAATTATATATTTATAATTATATATACATATAATAAAGGGTTGTTTTGGGAGGGGTTGGCAAAAAAACATCCAAGCACCAATTGAATTGGCACGTGGGTTTTATCCCAAAGAGCCACTTCAATTGGTGATGGGGAACCCCCTTTCCCCAAATAATAAAAACCCTACCAACATAAATTTATAAAAAACCCCTTTCAACCAATTTACCAATGGTGTGTGACTCGGCTGTCAGAAAGATCAGATGTAACTTTTAGTAGGTCGGACGACAGTTCTTCTGGGTGAGGTGGATGTTATATTCTTCAACAATTCAGTCTTGGAACCTCTTTATTTGTTAGAATAGTTTATCATTAGGCTCGGAAGACTGATCTATGGTTTAAAATTACTTTGGGATGGTTTATCTTATTCAAGCCTGACATTGAAAATTATGTAGATCATGACCCCAAATTATCTTACGGCTGAAATTATTTTACGTGGGAAGATAAGTATTTTTTATTCTAGATCATTTTATCTTACATAGAATCATAAGTTATTTATATTAAAAATTTTAGGAATAGCACTAGACGTAGATACTTTTTTAATGAGTTTTCTTAATTTTTTTTAATACGAGCAATAGGGTTCCAAATATTTTTAAAAAGGGAATCCAAGAAGCATGAAACCCATTTTCACTTCTCCCCTCACCTCGAAGCATGAACAAGATTCACACTTCTCGTCTGAATTTTTTGAAGGATGCATGAACCCCATTCATGCTTCCTCCTGAATTTTTGATTAAAAAATCATTAATTTTGATAAATACTAATTAAATATAAATAAATATCAAAAAAATATTCATTAATATTATAATAAGTAAAAAATGAATATTAATACATATTAATTTAAAAAATAGCAAAAAATATTAATAAATATCAACAAAATATTGGTCAGTATTCAAATATATTAATTATAAACTAATAGATGTTAAGTAAAAATTAATAAATAATCTTTAATATTAAAAAATATCAACTAAATAATAGTAAATATTAAATTAATATTCATAATTTTTTTTAAATATATAGGTTGAGGGTGAAACCCTCTTATTAATAATGTAAATATTAATCAAATATTGATTAACATAAATTAATATTGATTAAATATTAATTAAAGGTAAATACATATTAATAGATTTTAAAATATATTAAAAAATATTCATGAATAATAGATAACCATTAAAAAAATATTAATAAATATTATTAAATATTATTAAATAAAGTAAATAGTAATATTTAAAAAAATATATTAATATTTATTGATATATAGTTATATTTATTGATATTTATGAATATTTAATTGATATTTAGTCATAATTAATGATATTATTACTATTTTATAATCAACTGGTACTCAATTGGTGCATTTTCGTGACATAATTAATTAAGTACAAATTAAAATATGTACAATCATAATTATTTAGTGTTTGGACGCTTTCAATATAAAAATAAAAAGAAACATACTATAAGAAAAGACAAGCTTTAAGTAAATAATATGTTTTTCTAGATTGAGTGACTTTCAATACAAATAAAACCTATGATAATAGCTCTAAATTTGTTAAAAATATATATAAATGCCATGTACTAATCATCTCACATAGGCATGGATTTAAAATAATTCAAGCAATAGAATAAATAGAATTGTCAACAATGGTTATGAAAATTCTTATTCTAAAACCAATATGGATATTTGGTTAAAATAAAATATAATTTAAACATTAGTTTTAAAATTTTGGAAATAATAAGTTTTTTTATTTGAATAAAACTTGAGAACAAAATCAGGCAATATCTATTTACTAGTTGCAGAATCCAGTTTCAGGTGCATCAAAATTGTGAATTTTTTCAAGAAATTGAGCCTGATAAAAAAATAAAAAATGTAGTTAGATGGGAGATTTCTTGATGTACAATCATGAAATATAAATCAAATGTAAAGAACCATCATTGATATTATGATATCATACAATCAATATCCACTCAAAACAATGAATCTAGGAATGGATGACTGGAATTAAAAACCCAATTGAGAAAGCAGTGATTACCCAATCCAAAAAAACATCTTAAAGTAGGTATGGTATTCCCTTAGTGCTTATTTGAGACCCCAATACTCTTTCGTCTATGGTAAGTTTCTTTTGTATGATACCAACATACTCGCAGAGAAAAAGGTAGGAAAATTTTATAATTTACAAACTTTGCCGCATGGAAAGGAAACATGAAATGGGTTGTTGGATAAAACTATAAGAAAAAAATATGAAAATGAATATTTCAAAATCAATACTATTGACTAAAATATGTAAAACATTCCACAAAATATGCATTACTTGTATAACATAATGATAACTATGGGTTTTTTGTAACCAGAGTTCAATATAATTAAAAAAAAGAATAATATGCCAAAAATGTACCTATCTATGAAATTCATTAAAATAGTGTAACTGTTTAATGAGTCTGTACATTAACTATTTTAAAAAATATATGACTCTATACCTGAAAACATGATACTTTGTTTTCCCACACTAGTGATTCACATTACATTAACTGCTTAACATAATTTGTGCCTTTCACTCCACATTTTCATATAACGTAATGTTGAGAGGGGGAAAGAATGTCCGAATTCATAAAATGTGTTCTTCGTTTAATAGGAAAAGAAATAGATTTATACGACAAGGAAGATATCTCAGATACCAATGATGGGTTTTAGGGGTTCAAAATACGAACAATGAAATAAAATAAAATCCATATATATTCTCAACACATCCTTTATAGAATGAGAAATAATAGGAATGAAAAACATAAATAATGAATACCTAAAGTGATTTGTGCCCATACATGAATCTTTATTATATGTCTGATAAATACCACCTTAGCTACTAATGAATATCTCCACCATGCGCATAAAGTCATGCGTAACTGACATAGGAATGAACTTTTCATAAAATATTGGTTTCAGTGTATTCTATGATATGAATCATATACATATGTTATTTGTGTTGAATTGGTTTTCATGGAATATATGAAACTCTAAGAAAACATGGAATAATCAAGTCACTAAGATAGTTATTCATAGAACATGTTAAATTTTTAGAGTTCAATTGGATATTTTTTCAAATAATTACATGAAATTCCAAAAAACTCATATACTAATCATCAAATAATATTTAATTCTAAGCCTTCCAAAATTGAAAAATCTCTCATCTTCCATAACCATGAAAAAGTTATGAATTTATTGAATTAGAGAAAAATTGGAAACAACACTCATAAAAGTATGAATTTCATCACCCAACAGAGGTTAGTATAAGAAGTGAATAAAAATAAAATTTTATACCTTATTAGTAAATTCACAATGAAGGAAAATATTCTCACAATAATCCAACTTATTCATACAGAAGAGGACAATCGAAGTAGGTCATATACCTATCATAATTATTTGATCCTCAGTATCAATTTGATTATGCCAAACCATCCAAAAAAGAATATTCATTGAGTGTTGAATAATACTCTTCTTAAAATTAAAAATCCATTTATGAGTTTAATCAAAGAAGCTACACAATTTGGCATGATATAGCTTAGAGATGAGGTCTCCACTTCATTTTAGGATCCAAATGAAGTAATCCCTGTAATTGACTCTATAGCTCTAAATTTGATCCATAAATCTAGGGGGAATGTTCTTTTCAATCATGTTCAACTTGGTTACTACAACAAAAATGATGAGGTGAACCAACCCATGGGGAACCATGCTACAACTATTAATTAGGAATACAAATTAACTAATATTCTTGAATGTTAGATAAAAGTTTCATGTAGGTACCCACATATATTAATACGTAGTACTATAATCCATATTATATATAAAAAATAATTCTCTTAATTTAATTATTATCTATTAATAATATTTAATGAATTAAAATAATAAATATATTTAATATTTATTAATGAATTTAAGAATATTATTTATTATACCTATATATATAGTAATGATAAGTATTAATATGAATATAAAATAGTAATTAATGGATAATGTGATAATAGTAAGACACTTATTTAAAAGAAATAGAAATTTATAAATTATTATAGTAAGGAACATAAAAAATGTATCATCAATCTAATATAAATATAATCTACATCTGGGGGCTAGATGATCCTCTTTCCCACACCCAGATGTATACTAGATGTGTCCTTTCCATTTATGTATTCATCTATGCTCTGGAGTATGCTGCTTTTGAATATCATCATCGGAATACACCTTCACATCCTCCTGTATGACAGATGGTGGATGTACAATCTCACTGCCTATACTTTGTACTACCACCAAAGATAGTGGATACTGGATAGAACTCTCACCAACATATGAAGAATATGGCTGATATGTTTTGGAGGTCTTCAAAGTAGAGACTAATAATGCATCCATCTTAGGCTAGTCAATGACTATATCTACCTCTAGCTGTGATGGAGAAGCTATATAAGAATTTGTATGATCATGATAAACACCCTCCTCATGTGCAATGTCATCATCCATAATAGTTTCATCACCCCCTGGAACATCTATATCAGGATCAGCAGCCTTAACATCATGTGGTGGATCAATGAAAATTCAATGATAAATCTCATCAATGGAAGAAAAAAAATTCAGAACTTTGTGAAAATTTGTTTAGTCAAATGTGTCTCCCAGCACTAGATCAGAGCTGTGAATGAGATGGGTGATACGAGAATCCAGCAAAAACAATTCATCTATTAATAAATGTTAATAAAAAATCTGTTCAAGAGTTGAAGAAATAATTATTACCAACTCATTAAAGCCCCATCAATGTCCTATATGAAATCTGATTGGGCACTGACAATACTAGGACACATTCTGATCCAATAAATGATTACATACTATCCATGCCCCTTGTAATCAAGACTCGTGTCATATATCCCTTACATGAATATATCCAGCATGAAAGCTCCTACAATCAAATTATCTCTTCCCTGAAATCATTAGGGAATGAAGTGAAGGTATCTGATGGATGGGTCACGAACTGGTTGAAGTAATCCAAACATCCTCATAAATATGTTAGTCTGATGACACCCAATAATATGAAAATGAATCAGTGGAACCATGTAAGAGCCGTTTGCCTGCATCACCAGACAATACTATGCAAGACTCTGGATGATATCATCAATATATGACATCCATGTAATCTGATATAAAAAATGAATAATCAATTAATAATTAAAAATGTGTATATTATAGAATATAAATAATAATCACTAACATCATCTAGCCGAAGGATATCCAACATAATTCTATATGTATGGACATCGTGTCTGGATATATCTGAATGCTGATGTGCCGAACTCAACCTGTTGATAATGCTGTTATAGTTTGATTTCATTATAGAAAGGTATACAATCATGTTAGACATTACATGGAATAAATAAAATACCATCATCCATGTAGAGACACTACTACAATATATGCAGGTAATGGAACACGAGACTATGGAGATAAGTGAGGGATGTGCTCAAATATCCACGAATGTAGAAAAATAACACAACTAGTTATCTGCATCTTATCGATAATACATACAATGCATAACACCCTGTATGTACATGAAAGACAAGAAGATCCCCAGTTATACCAACCAACCTAGTCCAAATCCTCCAGTAATGTTAAATACATCAGGTGTATAAATGTAGTGGAGTGATCAATGAAAATCACGCCCCTAATCATCCTCAAAATATAATTACGTGAAAATCGCAGCACAATGATCTAATCAGCATCTTCTACTAGATGTAAAATGTTATGGTATAACAAAGGAATGAATAATATACTATCTATGAGGGACCTTCATTCATCATCGACCTCAGTACCCAGTAATCTATAAATAATTTTGAACCAATCAGCTCCGACTCGGCCCATCACAGCCGCATTGTCGATGGGAAGGCCCAACATAATGGACTCATCATGCAGTGTAATAATCATCTCCCCCTGTGTAAAATATAACTTACCTGACTCTATACACCATCTCTCTATGATCTCAACAATGAGATGATGGTTGAAAAATGTGATTTCTCACAATTTTACACCATAGAACTCAACACAACAAATATTGGGGATGATATCGGGAGGTGGTGTAGCATGATGTAAATGATAGGATCTCTGTTCACTCAAATGAGGAACCAGACATCCCTCTAAAACCAATCGTGGTACATGAATATCATGGGATGTGAGTAATAAAGGACCCAACATCTGCAAAAATGATATTATTATTACTTTTTAATACCAAATTCAATAAAAATTTAAACCTAATTTTTTCAAAAACTACAACAAGAAAAATAAGGTAGAAAATTATCATGTATAATTAAGAATTATGATGATAAACGGGTAAATAGATATATATCGCTGGTGATGTAGGGTAAGTATATGAATTTATTATTTTATTGACCTCTAATGATGTTTAATTTATTCTAATTTTTTATATATAAATTATTAGGAATGAAAAACCTGCATAGAACATGTGGCTACATGATATATTCATTCTCGTTGTCTATTTATTTATTTAATAGTTATAGTATGACAAAATTTATTCAGATTGAATATACAAATGAAACAAGGAAAATTTGAAACGGGTAAAAAATAGAGCAAGTCATAAATAAAAGGATTAATTACTGAAATGTACACATACAAAAAAAATATACACAACGATGAAACAATACACAGTCAATCTTGGATGATGTGAAATGAAGATTCGTCCTTCCACTCATGGACATCTCTTACAAGTGTGTCCTTTTGTGTGAAGAATGCTGCAACTCAACCCCCTACCCATTGTTGAGGCCAGTCCATCTCATTTTTTATTTGAGCTAACATTGGTCTTCTCTAGGGGAGAAACCTGTTAATATCATGTCAATAATTTAAAAACTGACAAAAATTGAAAAAAACAAAAAAGAAAAAAAAAATTAAGAAAACTGGAAATATAAAGGAAGATATTCCGATGATCAATAGAAAATGTGATAGAATTAAATTCACCAAGAGACATCCAAGATGCAATTAATAGTTAACTAGAGTGCTCATGTGATACACCAGGTCAATATAAGGCTCCCATTATATATTTATCTAAGCACATGATGAAACAATATTCGCACACATATATCTCAATGCCTAAAAGTTTCCTCAATCACAATACATATTATCCAACATGACTACAAGAACTCAACCACTGGTACATGTAGCCCGATCATAGAACTCTCTTACATGAAAGATCCCCTTTTTTAATCAAAGGGCACAACACTCCATCCTGAAGCGTCAGGTATTATACAATCAATTTCACTTTGTAAATGATGAGTAAAACACATTCCATTTTCTGTCCTCTAATAGGTCATTTGGGACCATTCAACAAAGTATTTCACACATCTATAAAATTTATCTTGAACTGACACTAAGATCGGCAGTTTTTGAAAAACATTGAGTATCCCATTTATGGACTCCACTATATTAGTGTCCCAATGGCCATATCTCCTACCAGCCATATATTTTAATGACAAATTTTCATTGAAATTTTCATGTTATATTCGATCAAATAGTCATTATTCATTCGAATCACTTCAACACATCAATCAAACCTTTCTTTTTGGAGATCATATGATGAAACCATAATATAATAATGCATTCGAAAGGATATTAAATTTTCTTTCAAAAAAACTTATTCTTAGAAAAAAATACCCAACTTGAGGATCGCCTTATTTATTGCCTCATCTCTAAAATTATTATGCAAAGTACTTGCAATATTTCTTACAAAATATCAATGATAATAATTCTTCTATCACTATGAAACTCCATATATATTTAGTACTTCTATATTCACTTGGTAGAAGTCATATTTCAGGAAAACTCTATTGTTTTTCGTGTCATGAATGTTTATACATTCCAAAAATCAACTCCATGATTCAAAATTCTCCTTTTCAACAATAGAAAATGCAATTGGAAGAGGAGCAGAATTACCATCCTGCATGGAAGTAATAAGTTGAACACCAATATACTTTCCATAAAAGAAATTTCCATCAACCTGGATGAATTGTTTATAATAAGGATTTGTAGAGATGCATGGATATAATTCCCAAAAAATCCCATTAAACATCACCATTGATCGACTAACTTGGTGATTGGGGGGCACATAGTCAATAGTGTCCAAATGATAAATAATCAGATTATTAAGAGGAAAAAATTATATAAGTTGTGGAAACATTGTATAAGATTCATCCCTATCACTATACACTTTTACAGTTGCCTTTTGTTTTAATTTCCAAGATTATATGTTGGATATCTTATAGTTAAAAAACTATTGAATTCGTTCCTAAAAAAGGGCAACATTAACATCCTGCCATGTTCATATCATCTCTACAATAATAGTTGATATAAAATCTGCATCATGTGAACAGTGA
This sequence comes from Viscum album, assembly GCA_963277665.1. Taxonomy (NCBI): domain Eukaryota; kingdom Viridiplantae; phylum Streptophyta; class Magnoliopsida; order Santalales; family Viscaceae; genus Viscum; species Viscum album. The sequence continues at coordinate 1,941,491,760 of OY728119.1, read as the reverse complement.
TCTCATGATATACTTGGATAAAGACAAGTTCGTGGGCCTTCTAATTTGGTTATCTTCCAATATGAATTTTTTTTCATATATTTTCCTTAATTAGAATTTACATTCTAACCCATATATTTCACATCGAATGAGATATTTTTTCTTTTTTAACTCACATTCCAAAAATTTGAAATACCACTCTATATGGTATTGTTTTATCACATTTTTTCATGGAAAGTTTACTTTCAAACTCATGCCCGATATAGATGATGTTATCAGTTGATTCAGATCTATTCCCTATAATTCTATGGAATTCAGAAGCTGTTGTAATGACATACCAATAAAAATGTTTTTACGTGACATTAATACATCTAACAAAATCAATACTGATGGAAAATTATCACTAACTGGATGATGTCATGGATGATTGTCTATTATAGAAATCTCAAAAGGTTTATTCCCCACATCACCCTATCATGGACGAAATTCTATCATAGGAGCCTCAAAAGTTTCATTCCCCACATCACCCTCACCCACATAATCTCATAATTCCTCTGTAGATACTTTATCTCCGTACAAACTTTCATTCACTATATCTGTAGTATAATAAAAGATGTCCCTTAAATTTCCTTTCAAATTATGATCATATTCTTCATAATTTGGATTTATGATAGGGTAATATGACAAGTCAATGAATTAGAATTTTGTTGAGGACTGACTTCAATAGAGCATAGAATATATAGTTATGTAGTAGTAGGTTTCACAACCTCAATATCACAAATCACCACATTAAATTCCATTAGTCCATTAAGACACTATTTCCTGAATATCAACGATTCATCCATCCAATACTCATCATCGACCAGAGGGTACTCGATGTGACATAAAAAATTAGGATATTGAAAATGTTGATATGTTGTTGAAGTAATTGATTGATCACCGATTAGTTTTAACCGAATATGAATCTTATAGTGAAACTCATCCAGTGTTAGAAAATCATAACAATTTTCCACTCTAATAGGTGGAAAACTATAGAAAAAACCCTACTCGATATAAATTATCACACAGTTGTAACATATTTGTGTAGTCATGATTACCAAGAAAGAAGTAATTAATAAAATATTATATACTACATGATTTCATCACGAAGTTGACTTCTATTTGGGGTTTTTCTGATTGGTGATGCATATCAATGGGTCGAGGATTATTTCACATTATTTTTACATCAGAGGATCTGAAACGACATGCTTGGGGGATTGGATCAGTTGCGCTAAATCCAGGTATGATTTGTTTTCAAGAATGGGACTTTAGCTTCAATCCTTTCTCAGTAAAAAATACTAGGGCTCAATTTTGGATTAAAATTTTTGTTCTTCATTGGATTTTTTGTCATCCTAAGATTCTTTTTAACATTGCCTCTGCTGTGGGAATTCCAATCAAAATGGATAAAACTACTGAATATGCGATGTTTGGTCATTATGCAAGTGTCCTGATTGAATTTGATCTAAGTTCTTATCAGATTCATAATGTGTTTTTCCTTCATTGGATGACAACATCTCAGTAAAAATTGATTATGAGAGATTACCAGATTTCTTCTCAGAATGTAATGTTATTGGTCATGTAAAAGATAAGTGCTACAAAAACATTATATGCTCTATTTGCTCATGGAAAGGGCACCATGATGCCTCTTGTAAGAAGAATTTGAAGAAGCATACATTACCGAACAGTGGTGTTGGAAACGACAAAATCTTTACTGATGTTGGTGTTCCACAAGCGGTGGAAGATATTCCTTGTGAATTGGCACAAGCGTCTCAAGTGGTTCAGGAGGCTGAATCAAGCTTTCCTATGCATGCAGGGGAAGGTAGGAATGACTTGACTAGATCTGAGCGAGGTTTGGCCCCGGTGTTGGTTCCGACACAGGGTGTTGAGGGTGGCATGGTCTCTGGAATAGAGCAGCATGAATTTTGTCCTACACTCGAGGGGAAAAAAATACAAGTGACGTTTCAAAGATTCAAGAGGAAATTACCAAATTATGAGAGATACATGGAATCCATGGGAAGTGGGATGATGTTGAGGCTGATTCCCCAAGAAAGTTAACTTATAGCCATAGTTTATCCAAAGGGAAAGCGGTTGTGACTAACGTAGGGTTCCAACCTGTTCCTCCTAAGAAACCAAGACCGAGGAAAGACAACTCACATATGAAGCCAACTATGGTTTCCTGGTCCCATGGTCCTTTTAATTATGAGTATTATTGGGATGATGATTATGATGATTCCTACTGTGGCTATGATTTTTTATGTTTTTTCCTTTGTTTGGGATGAGGGCATGTTGCTTGTATGACCCCGTTCACCCTCTCTTTGTTTTCTTTTCTTCTTAATAAAAAGGGCTCTACCCTAACTTTTCGTTATTATATACTACATGAAAATGTTAAATTATTTAAATTTCTTGTGATTGAATATGTGAATTGATCTTGACTCTTTTTCAATGTATTGTTTTATCATTATTTGATAAACCCCCCAAAACCTAAGGGGCTCCTTGCAAGTCAATTAACTCAAATTTCAGCTACCATCTGTCTCATATTAGACATGGTGTAAAAATACATCTTCAAATAACAATAGTTCATGGTGAAAACCATATTTTTATAATGATACTCACATGAAAGTGAGGTGTCTAGGGGTTTTAGACACATAATATTTTTTATGTGGACATATAGGTCTTTACATAAAATGACAGAGGGATGACATGTAGGTCATCAAAAAGGAAAACAGAATGCAATTATTAAATATTATATTACTAATGAAAAAAAGACATGAATTTTAAATCATACATTGGTCTGTCATCTCATGAACATCAAATAATTATAAAATAAATAATATAATACCAAAAAATAAACATGTAATTTCAATAAATCATTATACAGTCATCTAAAGATCAATAAACATTCTAGATTTCTAGAATGTTTGTTTGAGATAATAATTATGTTCTAAATACTTTCCCTTTATATAATATAATTAATAAATAGTAATATATAAATAGATATATTTATAATCAAATTGTCATGATGATTTTTCACTATTAAATTTGATAAACTATAACTAAAACCTTGATTGATATAAATAAACTCACTCTTAAAGTATATTGATGGTGATATTATTAGAAAATAAAATTTAATAAAACATTATATATTTTAATTCCACATCAACAAATGTTTCATAAATTATAATTACCTATTAATAAATAACCATGACATGATGTTGAACTTATTATATAGATTATTTTATCATTATTTTATTAACTAACCAAAACAAAGGGGTGAACTTCTAAAGTATCTATTATCACATATTTCATCAACCACCAATCTCCTTTAAAATAGAAATTCTTCTTTTCAAATGCCTCTTGTAAAAATCCCCTTGTCGAATTCATTTTTATTACAAAGCTAATCACATGAATGTGAGGCAGTCTATGGGTATGAAATACAAAACATTATTTAAGAGGAGAAACAATCCCTTACATACATAGAGAGGGATTTCTCACAAGTCATAAATGTGGAAAATAAAATACAAATTTTACAAATTTTTCACCTACACAAACAAAAAACACATGAAATTTCAATTAGACATTGGTTGGTCATCTCAAGATTAGTCATCACATAATAGTATTAACGTGGTTTTTTATACTTATTATATTCAACTTATTTTATAATTTTTCCTATAACAAGATGTACTATATATTAAATATATACAACTAATTTAAAAAAATTATCTTTTCAATTTGTGTATGTATATACATATATTTAATAATAACATTAATTAAATTTACTTAAAAGTAGTATAATTACTATACAATTTTGTTATTTTCAATTTTATAAAATTACGTATGTATATATAATATTTTTTTCATTTTTATAATTTTCAAAATATAAGTAATTATATTATATACTTTATTACATGGAAGAGTAATTATTTATCATCAATATAATTTAAAATTATTACTTATAAAAACCTTTTTGTATACTATTTAAAAATAATATTACATATATATTTTAATAAATTTGAATATGATAATTAATATAAATAATATATATATCTAACTACCCCGTTCATCTATAGAATATATACATTTTAAAAAAAATATTATTTCTCTAAATATAAATTACATTTTATACATAACATTTAAATTTTATAGACACCTTATTTAAATTTTCTAAACATTCCATATAACTTAAATCCTACAAAAAATATTAATTTATACATCCATACATTCACGCATTGATAAATATGAAATAAGTAAATCATACACACAAAATAAATAACATTTATATAAAAAACATTACATAGAAAATTTACCTTCCTAAAAAAGAAGAAAATATATGTTGAGAAAGAAATCATATAGTGCTTCACAACAAATATCATAGGATAATAATGAGATTTGGAGGGTTGGAAAAAGAATTTTATAAAAATTATATTCTGGATGCTTTAACCCCATTCCAACATCCTTTTACCATTCTGTGAAGGAATTATGAACCTTTCTCACGCTTCTTCATTATGTTAAGGAAACATGAATGATGGTCATTTTTCTTTGGAAGCAAGGGTAGAAGCTTGAATCTCATTCACACTAATTTCATTGATCGGAGAAGCATTAATGAGGTTCATGCTTCTTAGGTTCCCTTTAGAAAAAATCCGGAACCCTCTCCCAATTATAAAAAAAAATAAAAAACCATTAAAAAAAGATGATTAACAACTTTTACTCTAAATAAAAATAAAACAAAAAATTATATTAAATTTAAATTAATTAATGATTGGATAAAACCTAAAAAAAAAATATTAAAATAATAATCATTTAAAATAATTAAAAACAAATAAAATTTACAATTAAATTACATTTAAAAAATAATAAAATATTTAATGAATGAGTATATAATAATTATTTCACACATCTGCCAAAAATAAAAAATTAAGAATTAAAAAAAAAATACAAAAATAAAATAAAATAATAAACCAATAAAATTAAATTAAATATATTAATGATTTTTTTTAAATAAACTATGAAAATAAACATAAAACACAATAATAGAAGTTTAAATTATATGGTTTAAATTTAATATTTTTTTTTAAATTCATTTCACATTAATTTAATCAATATATCACAAAACAAATTACATAATAATAAACAATTAAATCACAAAACAATAATTAACCAATCAAAAACATATTTTTCCATTAAATATACATTAAAATAGCAAAACATATGTGAAAAAATTCATGAAATAAGATTCAAATCAGTAATCATAGAGATTTTACAAAGATTATTTTTTATAGTAATATGGTATAGGTTATGTTTTTAATAGTCTAAATAAATAAATTATTTAATTTATTTAACACACTTGTCAATGGATTCATTCCATGAAACATTCAATGTCGACCAAACTTATGTTTCATCTAGGGTAAACCCCACGTTCCTGAACCAACCGTTGTTTCAAATTTTTTTATCTGAGGTATTGGTAAATAGTAAAACCATTTATCATAAAAATAAATCTTTATATGATTTAATATATATAATTATTTTTAATATATAATTTTTTCAGTTCTACGACACACAAAACACCACATCAACTCCAAGGAAAAATCTAGTGACACTTTAAGGAATATTCAAATTATCGAATAACCAAAACCAGAATTGTGGTAGTTATTATTTCATGAAACATTATTATGATATTTTATCTCCCCACCCCTATTACAAATTTTTTATGTTATGAATAAGATTTAATCCACAACTCATGATTTATGATCTATGTTTTGTTAGGTATGATTCTATTATGTTATGTATATGCACTTTGATTATATTCTCTTCCATGGATGCTCATCTTATGTTAAATTATGATTTTGATTGGTATCTCATATGTTTACTCTTATTGAACATTTGAATTCACCATTTCATAATGTTACAAAACATGTCTAAAATGGTTATGAAATTAAATAATAATTTGATTATTTTTTGTCGGTGTTTTTTTGAGAATCAGAACTCATAATGGGATCCTTAGATTTTGACCATTTAAAGATATTGTTTTTGGGGCATGTTTTGCTGTTCGTTGGATGTCATAGGAGTTTGGGTGGATGTCAAAGTAGTGGATGGGTGGAAGATCTATAAGAATTGGGTAGTAGAAGGATATTTATGGATTTAATATCCATTCATTCCATGAATGGACATTAACATGGTGAATTGGTTTTGTGGGATAGTTTGAGGCCACATAGGCTATGAAATGATCTTCCTCATGGAGTGCCAAAAATGTTCTCAGTTTGAACCCTTATTCAAACTTTGAATCTATGGAATGTATGTTTTTAGATAGAGGAAAACCATTATTTTCCCTTGGGTAGTTACCCCATCATTTTAAGAGAACATGGATGTTGGTAGGTACCATTTTCATTCAACCTTCCCCTTACCCTCCTCTATCAAATTCCCTCTATTGCAGAAGGATTTTGTATCATTTTGATGGCGAGTGAAGGAAAGTTATTCCTTCATATTCCACCAACTTTCCCTCCATAGGCTCTATTTTTAGGGATAATAGGTTTAGGGATTCAACACTATGTCTGCAAGATCATGGTGGAATCATCCATATGGGATGGTGATTTTACTCATATTACATAAAAAATGACCTAAGGTTGTTCCCACACATTCTCTGTTTTTAGTTTGGGGGAAGGTATGACACCATGTAAAATTTTAATGGTTTTGGCCCTAATTTAATTCATTTAATGTTGGAATGGGTGTTTGGATTGTTTATTTTTCATGGATTACTTCTTTTTGTGTGTTGGGTGTTGAGCACACCTAGTTTCCCATAGTATCAGTGAGAATGTATTTCCTAGTGATAATTTATCCATTATTCTTATATTTTTTAATTTTTTAATTATTTATAACACATTCTAATTAATTATTTGTTGAATCTAGGTTCATGTTTGGTCCTTCTGTTGTTGGAAGATGGCTTCTGGACTTGGATAATCCATGGTATGATTTTTAGAAGGTGATTCAAAAGTAATAACTTCATGGTTGATGTTGTTGGACCATAATACATACCCTTAAGGAATTTTCATTTATTTATTTAATATTATCATGTCATATATGGTCTCACCATATAGGGAATATGACTTGTTTAAATTAAATAAACTATTTAAAATAAATTGAATTCCTATGGATTTTAAATATGTTTAATTCTTGTGGATATATTAAATAATGATCCAAGGGACATGACGGACCGTTGCGCACTGGAATGATTACCTCAACCTATGATTACTAAGGCCTTGAATAAAATTTTGAGTATTAAGTTATGCAGACCCATTGAGGGGTGTAATAGATTTTTTAATCATAATAACCCTTAGTATAGGTTCCCTATTGACCTTCATGTAATTGAATATGATTGGATGTGAGTGAGTTCTATAAGTAGGATATGATAGATCCATGAGATTCCTTAGAGTTATTTTGATAGTATGACTACCACAATGGGGGAGTTTCTCCCTGAATGAGATGTGATTATCTAGGTGGGTAGACCATAAATATATTAATTGATAGGTCAACTATATGGAATGAACTAGGGTTGCATTTAAACGGGGTAGTTTTGAGGATATCTCATTAGTGATATTTTTATACTATGCTAGTAGGGATTCAATGATACATTAACTATATCATGGGTTGTGATGCCCTTTGAGTGAAGGATGTTGACTCAAGTGAAATAAATCTAATAGTGTGTCCTAGGAGGGCGTTCATGCTATGATGAGACCTATGGGACATTGGTTTTTTCAAGTGATATTTACCATATATAGGGTGAATATTGGGAAAGTGTAATGATGATTTCATGTTTCATATTAGAACCCAAATCAATGATGAAACATGATATTGTTTGGGTGTGATATGCTTTCCATGAAAATATACTGAGATACGTGGGATCCCATAGATGAACTCCATGATTAAAATATTCATTCCATACATTGGATTGTAATTACAAAGATATAATACCAATAATTTATATTTTATATTTTTTGGGATTCCATTTATTTCCATCCAAGTTTAGGATAATCTATGATTTAATTGGATTCCCAAAAGATAAATACCAGGAGTTTTCAGATGAGATTGGATACCCAGGATTCTGGGATCCGACTGTTTAGATATACATTATTTTCTAAGAATCTTATGAATTACATGTAGAGCCAAACACTACTAGATTTCCTATGATTCCTAGGGATTGGATACTAATACTAACACTACAAGATTATACCATATTCATGGGAATCAGATATTGATCCTCAAACTACTCGATTTCTCAAGACTTTTGAGAATCGTCTTCAGACACTAACACTTTATAATTACCTAGGATGTATGGGAATAATCTATTGAACCCAAAAATACTATATTTACCATGAAATATAGGAATTCTATACTGAGCTTGATATAACTAGATTTTCTTGGATGTTCATAAATTTGTTTTTGAGCATGGAACTTCAAGATTTCCCATGATGCATGGGAATCAGTTGTTGAGAATTATAAAACTAGATTTCTCAACACATATGGAAATCATCAATTTATTCCATTTCTACTGGATTCTATATTAAATTCATAAAAAAATCAACCATTGAATTAATATAGGTTTTCACTTTTGTTTGAAATTCCCAAAGACACCCCAACCCTCACCAAAGAATGTTTCGGTCAATCCCAGATGTTATAGAGAACCCATAGTTTAAAAATGATTGTTAATTAATTATGGTGATGTTCTATATATTTATATATATTCTAATAATTCAACATGAAAAAAACATTACATTACTGATTATGTATGGTACTGTGTAGGTTTTTCCCTACTAAGTTATATTCACTCCCAACTCAGGTGCCTATGGAACTTGGGAACTCGAGAGAACTTAACTAATTATAGGTTCAGGTTGGACTAAGAATCTATGTTTCACAATTGATTAGGATAACTATGATAGTACTATAGATTGTTATGAGGTGATTAGGTCCTCTTATACTTTTATTTTATTATATATATTCATTTTTTATATGTGGTTAGTCTAGTGGTCAGACATTGAGCCTATATGACTGTATGTTTATGCATTCATTAGCTTTTAATATATGGGTTTTATTAGTTTATAATAATATTATAGTCATTATTTATAGATAATAATAGGTTTATTTTATTTGTTAATTCACTCTCAAATATGATTCTATAGACACACCACTCTAATTACCCATATATTTTCATGTTGTTATTTGGGGGAGTAGTTTAAATTTTTGGACTGGTGGAGGTTTGTTTTGAGAATCGAAACTCAAAATTGGATTTTGGGGGCTTAAAAATTTTAAAGGTTATGTTTTAGGTTTTTTATGGGATGTTGGATTACTCAAGGGTTAGTGTGGGCACTAGATTAAGGAGTAGAGGTCTGGGATGCCGAAAAATAGTTATATAATCCATTAATGTTGTGAACAAGTGTTCTATCCATCAATAGATCAGGGATTGAGGGGAATCCCTCTGCCTATGTGATTGATGGTGTGAACCTTTGGTTCATGGAATGAATGGGTGTGTTCAGTTTTATTATTGAAGTGGGTTTTCCTCTATTTTATGTTACTTTAGAAGCATATATAGGGATGTTCATTCATCCGGTTTATCCCCCTTTCTTTTTCATGGTTTACATTTGGGTGAATATCTAGAGTGGACTACATATTGTGTGCTGATATTTCATTGAGTAGATGAAACCCAATGTGTTTTTAGGCATTATTCGAATTTAAAACATATTGTTTAATTAATTACAAATTTCTATAATTAATTTTATACTACTATTTAAATAATATAGGTTCCTATGATCTTGGAATAAGTTTGGATGGCTTGTATGAGGCTTACATAAATCAATGATAGGTTATATATATGTTATAGGTATATTGACCACATGATATAAAATCATATGTATGTTCATTTATGAGAGTATAATACTGAATAACTTCATGGGTTTTTAATAGGGTATAATGCTTTATAGATTCTATATATGAGAAAAAGGGATGGTTCTGATCCTTTTGATTGAGTCTCAGTTATATTTAGCAGTTTGTTGAGTCGATATCATTAGAAGACTCGTCTCTAAGAGGAAATATTTTTAGTAATGCTATAGAAAGACCTCTAGGTGGTCTTGTGTTGATATATGAATTTTATAATGTTCTAGGATGGTTTCCTAGGACTATTGTGATGGAATGAGTGGATTAAAATTGAGTGCTGATGGGTGATACTTACGTATGTAACACAGGTGAGAAGTTACAATGTCATGGGGTTATAGGTTAGTCATAATGTATTAGGTGAGTGGGGTAAGTCCTCTGAGACATTGAATATTTGATGTAGGGGGTTTCCTATAGTTTACTAGTTGAGGGATATCCTTTAGGAAGTGTTTTAAGAGACCAAATGATGTCTGAGGGTCTATTCAATAGTGGGAATTATGTTTCTTAGTTGGTATTAGAATAGAATTGGATACAATATATTAATTCTAGGGACAGGTAATCAAGATGGGTTGGGAAGGTACCTTGTAGTGGGACAAAAAGTTATGATACTCTTTATGATGATTGAAACCACCATGGGGTTTTGGTAAGGGTGATCCATCCAAAAATGGAAACACTAAGTGGTGATACATGAGAAGTGGTATCACTGATTATACATTGTGATTGATTGGGAGGAGCCATTGAGAATAATGAAACGTGAGTAGATATATGAGGAGGTAAGGTGATATTTCTTGAGTGACTAGTTCCATTGGATAAAACAATGGGTTGTTTAGTGAATTATATACCCTAATAATGTTTTGTGTTTATGATGTAACTTACCAAAAGTATACGGGGATGGATTCATGTGATAACCATGCTAGGGATATTTATGTATTAGGTCTAATATCTTTACATGTGTGTCTTGGTTCAGTATAATGACCATTCACATTCCCTTTAGGTTTTGTGTAGAGGACCTTGATATTTTTGGCTTAGGATGATGTGCTTGAATTGGTTATTTCCTGGCATAAGCTTGGTTCGAGGACAAACTTTGGGATGGGTCATGATATTATGTGACACAAGACCATTGGAAGATGCATGTAGTGATAGATAGTGGGTTAATATATTTAGATATTATTAGTCCTAGGGTTTATAGAAAGAAGGCTAAATTTTGGAACCACCCAACAATTAGTCTTTAGGTATGGGTCATAAATTTGTTACTGTATCATGAGGATATGATGGTATTTTAGATGAGAAATAAATATAGTCTAGCATGAATTATGTTTGTTTATTTGGTACATAGTGTCTTGATGGAATTTTTTTCAATTAAAGTGTTGTGGTGTCCCGGTTATTGCATGACAACTCAATGACCATGTTTATTTGTAGAAATACTTTCATCATTAATTGTAACATCCTGAGATTTTGAGAATTATTTTTTTTTTGAAATTATTTTTTCATTTCATTTAAAATGAAATTGGAAATAGTTCTTCATATATATATATATATATATTAAAATAATAATTCAAACAGTCCATTCAAACATAACACCAACCTGGATAGTGCTACATGATATACCAACTTGTCTTGCACTACAAGAAACATTGACTTGTCGTACGATGCACACAATACTATGTTTCTAGGAAAATTCTTTTTAGAAATATATAATTAAATAAATGAGATAATTATAACCTAACCCATAAAAATAGATATATTAATATTAATAACCATTATCCAAATATTGGTTATAATTGTTTTATATAAATAAAACATATTGACAATGAATGAAAAGAATTTTGGTAATGTCCTTTTATGTTAAAAATGATGTTCTCTAAAATGAACCGATTCTAATAATGAATGTAATTTTAAAAAAATTTATAAATTTAATTTGATAAAATAAGATTAATTTTTGAATTCATAATGTCGAAATTATCATAGGGTGAATATTTGGGATTTTTCTGAGAATCTTCATTTTTTGATGAATAGTGAAAAATATAAATTTTTAGTTAAAAACTTTATTTTTTATAATTAATTATTAATGATAAATGATATTATAAATATTTTTTAATTTCAAATTAGATAATTATTATATATGTTAATAAAATTTAGTTCATTATAATTAATTTCTCTTTGAAACTTAATATAAAATCTTAACAAACTTTTGAACTTCTTCCTACTTTAAAACCCCGTTATTTCTTCATGTCTACATGATTAACACTAATCTTAAAATTTATGACTATGTGATTATAATTTTAAAAAACCAATATACACCATTTAATTCAATATAATATTTATATTTTAATAATACCACTATAATGTTTGACCAAAATTTTTAGTAAAAGTGATTAAAATTAATCACATCAATTTAGGCCAAATTAATCTTAATTAGGAACTAAACCTTAAAATTAAGTGCCCAAATTAACTATAAAATTGTACAACACCATTTTTATGTACATAGTTATTTCTTAAACATAATATTATTGAGTTGTTTTGGTTTGTTATGACTTTTTATATGTAATAACATGTGCACACATAACTTGTTTCTAGATATTCCTAATAAGTCCTCCCTCCCAATAAAAGGACATCACCTTTACCCATTCCTCACACTTCTCAAAATGTTAGTGTCCATACATGATCATCCCAATTGGACTCCCAAAAATATTAACAGCTACCTCAAAGCCTCTCTCGATGTGGAGAACATCTGAAGGAATAATTTTGGTATAAACCAAAAGGAGTTACCTGATTAAGAGGAAATATATTCTCTCAATATCGTTCCTTTATTTTCATTATACAATCCTTCCACTATCCTTATTCCATTATTGTGTTAAAAAAGTATCCATCATATACTATGATGTTTCTATGAAATGGTTATAAACTTCACTTACACACACCACCATCTAATGGATGTTGAAGATACTGTGTCTATGTGCGGTGAACTACTCCCTCACAAAATAATGATTGTTCATTTATCCATTACCAACAATCATGGTGGAAATTAAGATGTAAAATATATTTATATATTTCTTATATTATATTTATTATGCATTTAATCTTCTTCATTCCTTTTAAAACACACATCTTTTTACCTTCCATTTGGTGTTATGACGATAATCTCGTTTGAGGAAGTGTGGACTGCCACCCCATCAAAAGATGTGATCTATTCTCACACCACATAGAATGAATCAAGGATAGGTTTAATGAACTCATATGATATATATGATATATTCATGATACTATAATAGTGATATATATATATATATCATTTAAATACTTTCTTTCAATACGATAATAAATACATAAAATAATGTTCATGCATGACTACGACTTATCATTTCTATGAACAGTGTATTAAATTATGTACTTTATTAATCTATAGATTATTATAATATAACTATAATGAATATACCTGAATTTTTTTCATGTTTTATAATCTATAATCATCATATAACTATAAGGATCAAAGATGTAGGAAATTAAGACACCTGCAAAGAATAATGTGAATATTACCCGAAGTGAAACCTTAACATAGGATTGTTATAAAGTGGGTAATATTAGGTTATAATAAAAAAATATATGGTAATAGATATAATAATATTATTCTGTAAAATATGTATCAAAAAATAATATTTATTATACAGGATGCTAGTACGTGTATGCGGAGTGTCAAGACACAAGGTAAGGGGATTTCATCTCACTATTAATTACCATAAGATACATGTAATCTTAACCACTCTTTCCATTTGTGTGGTATATGTAATTACCATTAATATATTCTATTTATATTATATGTAAATTTATTGGTATTAACATGTTCATTTTATTACCCTTCATTCATGGGGTTTATGTTTCAAAAGATACCAAATCGAAAAAAATGATTTGTCTCAATTTTCCTTTTTCGATACTCAGGTTTTGTTATACACCAAAACTCTTTTTTGAGGAACATGTACTTATATTTTACCTTAAATATCATTAATATCAATATTTTAATTATATTATATGCTTCATTTGATTTATTTTCCTTACATGGGGAGTATGATCCCAAGATACCATGTTACAAGAGTTTATTGAGACAATCTCATTGCTTTCTGAGATTGTTTATGTTTATGATTCCATTGAGGAAATATTATGATAAATATCTCAAAAATATTCATGATTTTATTTCTTATATGAAATTTCATTACAATTTCATGTATTGGTACCATTTTATACTCTTTGGTAAATAATTTAGATAAGAATGAGTTTTTAGGAAATCCCAACATTATACAATTTTCTGTCTAAAATATATGTTTCCTAAAAAGGCTTTCCATGAATATTATAACATTCCCCTATAATATCTAAAATAAATTATTAACCTTTTTTACCAAAAAATTCAAGCGAATATTCATTTCACTTTACTATTAAAGAACTTTTCTATCCTTTTTACCGTGCAAAATGAATTTTGTTTTAACATCATTTGACATGTAAAGATTTACCCACCATAATTTCTTGAAATCTAAATTCTACATTGTTAAAAATGTTAATCATTAAGAAACATTTCATAAAATTAATTTTCAATAAAAATTGTTATCCAAATGGTTTCAAACATATTTTAATTTTTTTTTCTGGGAAAATGTTTTAAAAATGTTTTCAAGTAATGTTTACATGTTTTCAAATTGCATTCAAAGAAATGGTTTTCAAAAAATTTCATATTTCTTTATAGGTTTTCAAGAAAAATGATTTTCAAAACGTTTTAAAGATTATTTTATAATATTCGATGAAAATTTATTTTCAAACCGTTTTCAATATTTTATTATAATTTTCCAAATTATTTTCAATAAAATGCATTTAAAATCATTTTCAGGCTTTCATTAAATGTTTTCATATATTTTTAATGAAATGTTTTTTTAAAATGTTTTGAAGATTATTTTAAAAGTTTTCAAGGAAAAAAGTTTTCCAAATGATTTTATGTATTCATTATATTTTTTAAAGGTAATTTCTTTGAAAAATATTTTAAATGGTTTTATGTATTAAAAATCCTTTTTCAGTCAAGAAGGATTATTTTCCTCAAGAAAAGTTTTTAGAGTATATTTCAAAATTATTTCCATATAAGATGAAATATAATGATGTTACTCATTCCATTATTGGAAATTATCTAATAGTTCCATTCATATCATTTCTATGAATGAGTTATGCTTAATTTCAAGGTCTTTATGAAACTCATTTCTCATTCATTGGTAATATGTTTCTGAAACCCTTTTCTCTTTTATTGGTTATTTTCTTTTGAAACATGATTTCTTTAATGGGTTATATTGATGATGAAATGATTATAAAACCGGTCTCTATACACAATTTATGATATTATTACATGTTTATGATACCCATTTCATTTCATGGGTTATGATAGGTTTATTTATTATCATGTGGTACATATATGTATCATTATTTAATATAGCGTGTGGGGCCTATATCTCCATCCAATGCATTGGGTAAAGACTTATATCTCATGAGATAGATTGGGTGAGAAAGAGGATTTTATCGGTTGAGTAATATAGGGATGGAATGACTGTTTAATCAAATCAACAATATAGGACTGGAACATGGATTTACTCATTTCATTAGTACATGGCTGAAATGAGGATTTAATTGGATCAGTAATCTGTGGCTATAATGAGGGTTTACACAGTTCAATAATACGTGGCTAGGAGGGGGGTTTACATTGTTCAGTATTATAGGGCAGAAATGAGGGATTACTCAATTTATAAATATAGGGTTGGGACATGGGTTCACCCAGTTCAGTAAAGGACTTTTTCCACTAATATGGTCTTGGTAGTGATCAATTGGCTGCTATGTAAATCATATTGTTTACTTATGTATCGACACAATTCCATTTTTTCTTCCTATGTTATGCTTTCACGGCTTATTATCTCTGTTTAATCCGGATTCATTTATTATGAACTACTAATATTTATTCCATGATATCTATTATCATCTTCTAAATGTAGGGTATGAACATCTATTTTAGTGATCACATTCGCATACCCTTATAATCATGTTTATGCTTACATGTCTCCCCTCTTTAACCTTGATGAGCATTTAAGCTCACCCATTTTATGTTTCCTTTCCCCAGGTTATGAGGATATGTACTATGTTCAATATTTATAAGAAGGGTGTTAGTAAAGAAGAACCGAAGTGGAGATGATGTAGCTCACATACGTACCTGTGTTTATGTTTCCATATTTACAAAGGCACTATAAAAATTAAGGCCATTAGGTGTCTATATGTATAATGTATAAGTATTCTGCAAAATATAAGAAATGTTAGTGTTTGGAAAAGTGAGGGTCCCCATACTTTGAATCAGAGAAAAGGTTTAATTAACCTTTGGAAACTAGGATAAGAAAACCATAGTGAGATCCGTTTGTATATTTCTAAGTATATGTATAGGGACGTATCTATAGATAAGTATAAGGATGAGTTAACATTTAGGAAAATGTCATAGAATTTTTGTAAAGGATAGAGTTAGTGGTTTCCAGGAATATCATCCTTTTCTAGATACTACAGGTGGATGTGGCTCTGGTACAAATGTACCTAGGGGTAATAACCCTAAAAAGATATTTTGGGTTTGACTCGGGATAAACTAGTACACTACAATGGCCCTTGATGCCTACTAGGTTTAACAATCCTAGAGGATATTAATTGGAAATTCACATACTCTTCCTGAACCATTATGAAGGATTTAAATATAAGTTCCTTATGAATGACCTAGAATAAACCAATATTATCATGGATTAAGTAAGGTTCCATTATTTATATATTCTATAATAAATTATTTTTATGACTATGTGGTTTTTTGCTATGATAAGTAATTCTCACACTATAATTATGGTTTTAGTCAATGGAGGGAACCTGGAGGAACTTGATTAATGTTGAATGTGATAAAGGATTTGCTGATGAGCAGTTTATTGGTATGATATGTGGAGAAAAAGATATTGCGATTATGCCACGTCATATATCACAGTATATGATTAAGAATGTTAGCTTTGGTGATATTCCAAAAAGGTAAAATAAAATAAAGATGTAATTTTTTGGTAAGGAAAATAGAGGATAGAAGATTCGACATTCTGAATGTCAAGAAGAAGGGATGAAGAACCTTGAGGATTACCTCAAATAGAGGGGAAGATGTTATTTTTGTGGAAAAAGTGTCATAGAGTGGTGAATTGTCACTATGTTCAATGTCCAATATGTGGAGAATATGGGAATTCCCCAAAACTATGCCTTGAGCTAAGGATTTAAATCTAAACCAAGTAAATAACCCTTCCATGAAAAACATTAATGTTCTAGGATTAAAGAATTTATATATTTCGATTCCAAAATTAAGAATGATGAATTATTTATGAATTGTTTAGTTAATGTATTACTAAGTATTTACAATAATATATTTAGTGGTCATGATGAAAAAGAAATTTGATCTCATGGAAGGTGATATTTTGACTAAGTGAAGGTAATCCTTAGTATTTTCTTTAGGATAAAATAATTCTGCATGGATAAAGAAACATTTGATATGAATATGTAAATTGGACAATATTGAATACCTTGGAACTATGTAAGAACTTTTATATAGGGGGTTTATGATACTACTAATGATGTTAACAACATTTTTGGATTGATGGAGTAAATATAATATAAATTGGAATGACGAAGAATGTATGTTTTCCAAAAGGATTTATAGTAATTCAGGTTTTTACCATGTTTTTGGAGAATATATGATGAGGGTATTCACATGTTTGGAATGTGATAACCAAGAAATTTCAAGATAATTTTTTTACTCTCTATATAATGTTTTGGAATTTCACCTTTGAGAAGGGTTATAATGTTAATCCTTCATGAAATGTTTAAGTTAAACTTTGGAGGAAGTATTTCAGCACTGAGTTTGTGTTGAAAACCATGGTTAATTATCTAATCAATGGTTAAAATTATTTAAATTATTGCCACCATATATATCATATTAGTGTGGTTTTAAAAAAGGACACAATGGATGTCGTGTGAAAACCAATCATGTCTAGAAAGGCCACAAGTCTTGAACCCATTCCCAAAATATGATAGTGGTTTCACGTATACCACTGGACTACATGATATCCTAGTTATTGTATATTTATTTGTAATGAATAAATATTTATGATGAACTATTAGTGTTACTTTTTATTTTTCTATATTAATTCATGTTGTTTTTAAGGGACAAATATTTAGACTTCTTATTTCTTTAAGGGCCATAAGATCTGTTAAAAGCATATTATAGTGATATATTAATCAAATTCATTTTTTGGAAGTTCATTTATTGTGTTAATGGATATATTATAAATTTTTCAAAGCACAACCCACGAATGTTTTTTTAATGAAATTTATCAATAATTACTCAATGTTTATAAAGTGATCGGAAGGAATATTTTCTAAATACCCTAATTTTAGGGGAGCTAATTTCCTTTAAAATCACTGCATCTTTATGCATTTGAGGCCCTCAACATTAATTTTATTATCCTATTGTTTCTAATTGATGACCTCAACCACGCCCTATAAATATTTATGCTTTTCCTCTATGTCCAATCTTTACTTCTATCCTATGTTATCTTATGCATTAACCCAGTTATATGATACTTTCGGTAACTGTTATGGTTAAAAAATTTCCCTTTAAGGGAAGTTTTACTGTTTATTTTAAAATTTGGGTTTATATGATTAAAACATTAAATTATTGAACCATTGATAACCCAATAAAATTTTGAGGGAAAAATCATTTTAGCAGGGGTTGAATGTAACACCCCACGATTTTTAGAATTATTATTTTTTGAATTAAGTTATCTTTTCATTTCACATGACACTATCTTTTCATTTCACATGACACTAGAAATAGTAATATATATATATTTTTTGAAAAACTAATTAAAAAATTCCATTCAAACATAATACCAATATGGATTTCACTAAATGAAATACCAACTTGGCTTACACTACAAGCAACACTGACTTGGTGTATGATGCACACAACA
Source organism: Viscum album (assembly GCA_963277665.1). NCBI lineage: Eukaryota > Viridiplantae > Streptophyta > Magnoliopsida > Santalales > Viscaceae > Viscum > Viscum album. The sequence goes on along the minus strand of OY728119.1, from coordinate 1,941,472,780 downwards.
CCGCGTTTCTATGAATCATCATTATATATAAATATATATAATTAATTAGATGAGATAACTATAACATAAGAATTAAAAATATTTAAATTAATAGTCATAAATACATTCTAAATACTAGATGTAATGTTTTAAGATAAATAAGCCATATTGATAATGAAAGAAATGATTTTTTTAAAGTCTTTTTCTGTTAAAATACTGTTCTCACAAACAAACTACTTCTAATAATGAATGTAATTTTAGAAAAAATTTAGAAATTTAATATTATAAAAAAATAATCTGTGAATTCAGAACCATTAAAATATACTAGGCCATTTTTTTTGGGATTTTTTTGAGAAACTTCATTTTTTGATAAATAGTGAAAATTACTTCTTTTTAGTTAAAAACTGCATTTTTGTGAGATTAATTATTAATGACCAATGATAATATAAATATATTTTATGTTAAAATTATATAATTATTACATATAATAATATAATTTAATTCATATGAATATATTTCACTTTTAAATAGAATATAAAATCTTAACAAACTTTTAATCTTTTTCATACATTAAAACCCTATTATTTCGTCCCATCTGTGGGATTATAAGTAATCTTTTTTTTTCCACTTATGTGATTTTAATTTAAAAAATATATCATAAACCATTGTATTAAGTATAATATTTAGAGTATAATAAGGCCATGTGAATTTTTGAACAAAATGATTAGTAAATGTGATTAAAATTAATCACAATAATTAAGGACAAATTATGCTTAATTAGGGACTAACCCTTAAAATTTAAGGGCTAAATGACTAGAAACATGTCCAAAACTAATTGCATGTCCATATTTCATCCATAAAACTTATATTATTTTGTTTTTTTTTGTTTTTTATGTCTTTTTTATGTAAGAATATGTGCAAACCTAACTTGTTTCTAAAAATTCCAAATGAGTCATTTTCTCTCCATATAAAAGGCCACCACCAATACTCATTCCCAGCACCTCTCAAAACTTTTATGTTAGTTCATGATATTCCCATGTAGCCTCCAAAAAATCCTCCCTTATACCTTTATGCCTCCCTTAGGGTAGAAATATTCTAAAGGAATCCTTTTGGCCTAAACCAAAAGGAGTTAGCCGATTAAGAGGAACCGTCTTCTCTCAAACTCCTTCCCTTTATTTCCCTTCTCCACTCCATACACTCTCCTTATTACATTATTGTGTGATGAAACCAGTATCCTCAATATACTATTATTTTTCTATGAAATGTTTTTGACATACACTTACACACACCTCCATCTAATTGATGTTGAATATACTATTTCTTAGTTCGGTTAACTACTGCCTCAGGAAATGAAGATTGTTCATTTCTCCATTACCCCCAATATTGTCAGAAATTATGATAGAAAATATATTTATATTTTTCATGTATTATATTAATTATATATTTATTTTTATGTATTCCTTTTAAAATACAAATCATTTTATGTCCCATTTTGTGTTAAGATGATAATCTTATTTAAGGAAGGGTGGACTACAACCCCTAAAAGCGATATGTTTCTTTTGCACACCACATAGAATGTATTAATTATAGTTTTAGTGACGTTATATGATATATATGATTTAGTAATGATAATTAAATAATTATATATATATACAAACACACATACATATACAAAAGTCATTTACATGCTTTCTTTCAATACGGAAATAAAGACAAAAACAATGTTCATGCATATGTACGACTTACTGTCTCCATGAACAGTGTATTCTATTATATATTTATTTCTAATATAGATTATTATAATATAAATATAATATCTATACCTGATATTTATATCATGGTTTAAAATCCTTAATCATGATATAAGTATAAGGAATAAATATGTAACAAATTAAGACACTTGGGGAGAACAAAGTTATTATTACCCGAACTAAAACCTTAACATAGAATATTTAACAAGAGGGTAATATTAGGCTAGAATCAAAAAAAATGCTAATATATATTAGAATATTATTCTATAAAATATGTATAATAAACTTATATTTATTATACGTGAATCTTGTAAGAGTATGCAGAGAGTCAAGATAGAAGGTAAGGGGATTTCATCTCACATTTAATTTTCGTGTGGTAGATGTAATATTCACTACTTTTTCCTTTTGTGTGGTGAATTTGAATACCATGATTGTTTTGTATGTATAATATACATAAATTTATGTGTATTCACATTTCAATTTTATGATCTTTCTTTCATGATGTTTAAGCCTCAAAAGATACCAAATCGGTAAAAATGTTTTGTCTAAATGTGCTTACTTTGAGACTCATGTTTTGTTATGAACCTAAACACTTTTTCAAGGTGCATATACATCCATTTTACATGAAATATAATGAATCTAAATCTTTTAAGGAGATTTTTTATTCATTTAATATCTTTCCCGTATATAGGGATCATGATACCAAGATACCAAGTTATAAGAGTTTATTGAGACAATCTCATTGCTTTTTGAGATTTTTTGTCTTTATGCTTTCTATTATGAAATATTATGATCCTTCTATCAAGAATATTCATGATTTTACTTTTCCTATGTTATTTCACATCATACTAATGTATTAGAACCATTTTTTACTTTTTTACATAATTTATTTAAGTATTCTTTTTTGGAAATCTACACTTTACTCTCTCTTTGGTCAGAAATCAATGTTTTCAAAAAAGGGTTTCCAAGAATATTATACTATTCCCCTATAATATCTAAAATAAATTATTATCCTTTTTTCCATTTAAAAATATCTTACGGGAATATTCTTGTCTCTTTAAGAATAAGGCACTTTTCTATCCTTCTAATCGTGCAATATATATGTTATTTTGAACTCTTAAGACATATATGGATTTACCTGCCATTATTTATTTGATTCTAACATTTTAATTGTAAAAAGCATAATATTTAAGAAAACATTTTTAAAATTTTTTTTCAATTGTTTTTCAAAAAATTTTCAATTTTTTTTATATTTTTTCATGGAAAACTATTTTCAAAATGTTTTCAATTCATATTTTGATGTTTTCAAAGTGCTTTCAAAGAAAGATTTTTCAATTTTTTTTCAATAATCTTTATAAGTTTTCAGGAAAAAATAGTTTTTAAAATGTTTTCGAGATTTAATTATATGTTTCCAAATTATTTTCAATGAAATTGTTTTCAAAACATTTTTAATATTTCTTTAAAAAATTTCAAGTGTTTTTCACAAAAAAATATTTTTAAATGTTTTAAATATTATTTTGAAAGTTTTAATGGAAAAACGTTTTCAAAATGAATTCATGTATTTTTTATATGTTTTCAATGTATTTTTTTAAGAAAATGAATTTAAAATGATTTTATGTATTAAAAATCATTTTTTAAGGAGTAAAGGATACTTTTTTTAAGATTCATTTTTAGAGTATATTTCAAAAAAAAATAATGTAAGAAGACATATATTGATGTTATTATTGACTTTATATGAAATTATCTATAATTTACATTCATATAATTTCTATGAATGAGTTATTATTAATAGCATGATAATTATGAAAACCATTACTCCTTTAAGGGTAATATATTTATGAAACCCATTTCCCTTTCAGAGGTTATATTATTTTGAAACATGAATCTTTTAATGGTTTATGTTGATGATGAAATGATTATGAAAACAATCTCTTTCTATAGGTTTTGATATGTTTACATTTTATGAAATGAATTTCATTTCATGGGTTAGCATATATTAATTTGTGATCTTGCAGAACATGTTTTTATGATTTCATTATGTGAAAAGTGGGACCTATATCTCCATCAAATGCATTGGTTAAAGATTTATATCTTTGGAGATAGATTTGAATAGAACAAGGGTTTACTCAGTTCAATAATAAAGGGATGGAACGAGGGTTTACTAGGTTCAGTAATACAAGGATTAAACAGGGGTTTACTCAGTTCAGTAATAAAGGGTTGGAATAAGGGTTTACTCAGTTCAGTAATACAAGGCTAGAATGGGGGTTTACATAGTTTGTTAATCTCAGGCTGGACCGAGGGTTTACTCGGTTTAGTAATATAGGGATGGAAAGAGGGTTTACTCAGTTCAGTAACATGGGGTGGAAATAGGGGTTCACCCGATTCAGTAAATGACTTTGTCCCCTAAGATAGTCTTGGCAGTGATGCCTTGGGTACTATAGAAATCACATTATATGATCATGTGTTTCCATAATTCATTATTTTCTTCCTATGTTATTATTTCATGTTTTATTCTCTATATTTAATTATGATTCATGCCTTATGAACTAACAATATTTATGACATAATCTCTGTTATGATCCTTGATATGAAATGTATGATGTTCTATTTTTAAGATCACATTCTCGTACCGTTATGTTCATTTTTATGCTTACATGTCTCACCTGTTTACCCTTACTATGCATTTTATGTTACCCCATTTAGGTTTCCTTTCCCCTAGGTTATGATGATATGTACTACTTTTTATATGTTTGATAAGGGTTCCAGTCAAGAAGATCCTAGTGGGAGAGGATGTAGCTCACATATATACCAGTGTTTATGTTTGAATGTTGGAAAAGGAACTATATCAACTATGGCCTTTGGGCTTATATTTGTATAATGTTTAACTATCCCACAAAATTTATGTAATGTTATTTTTTTAAAGTGAGGGTCACTATGTTAATACACATTCATATGAGTATTTATATTATGATTACATGGTGATACCCTATAAATTTATATACATACACCCAACACGTTAATTTTTGAGTGTGTGTAGAAATTATATTTGCATTTCACATCAGAGGAGAGGACATGAACTATATTAGGCTGTTGCAACTTATGCATATAGGGGAAAGGGGGTGTGATGAAAAATGATGGTTATAGAGATACTGTATGATTGTTTTTTGGTTTATTTTATATTTTTGATCATCCTTGTTGTATATCAGTGTAGATATGTTATGTATAGAAGTATCATATATTTTATTTTATGAGTTTATTGATTATGTTTACTCTAATGTTTTTGCTACAGGTATTTAGTTATTTACAATGTTTTTGTGCTTTTATTTGAGATAATTGTCTTTATAATGTATAGATTATAAACTTACCACTACATGGAAGCCTATATCATATAAGGATAAGTTCTGGAGGTCTTTGGATATCTACGGTCTGAGCACTACTGAGTGACCCGGGATGTGGAATTTTAATGTGGTATCAAATCGGGATTTCTTTTATGATTTATATGCTATAGTAGGCATGTATTCAAGGAATATTTTAGATCATGTGATGTATACTATATTTCTCAATTATGAACAACTATTTTGATAGAAAATATTATTTAAGAGGGTTTGTAAATGATGTTCTTGTATTTTGATGGTACGATTGTATGATTTCACTTTAGTTTATGCACTTGAATCGTGAGTTAATGATTTATTTTATTTTTGGATCTTAGGACACTAGAAAAGAGATATGTTTAGGAATGATAGAAATAATGTAGGTTTCAAATTACATATGTGTTCTTTCATGTGGTTGTTTTCTATGATATTTCCTGTTGTTTAATGTTTCAAGAATAAATTATACCATATTTTCCCATATTTATTTTTCATAGAATTATACTCACTTGGAATATCAACTATTTATTTTCAGTGGAAGTTAATGTTGATATTATAGAGTGTGGTTATGTAGTGATTTAAATATAGTCACTTCATGAAAATATTTATTATAACTTATTGTGGGTTAATTTTAGGAATTTTATGTCTCTATAATGGAACCATAGTGGGTTTGGTTTTGGTATTAGATGAATAAGGAGTGATTTAAGGAAGTGAATGATTTTCCGAAAAAAATTATACAACCTTATGGTTCACTGTGATATAAATTTAGTTATTTAAAGTGTAAACAAAAACTTTTTTGGAATTTAACCATATATAATCTTGTTGGCACAAAACATAACATGATCAGGTGGTTTTGTAGAAATTGGGAGAGGTTGTGGAAAAAGGAATGTGAATGCCCTATACTTCAGATGTAAAGCAGGTAGAGAATTTCTATATCATGGTTGGGTTAAGGGGGTATGATAAGTTGGATTATTGGACACATGTTTCAAGAAAATAACTTTTATTATGTGTGATGGGAGTTTGGTTTGATGTTGTTTTTTTGAATGATGGTCATGTGGTGGGTGATCATGCTGTTATCCTTGGCATGGGTGTGATACATAAGGATGATGGATGTCCCTGAAAAGTGGTGGATAATGGTAAATAGGTTGGGTGAATGAGCTTGGTTTAAATGGTATTTGACTCATGGGAGTGTGTGTAACATCATAATATTTAATGAAATATTTTTTCAAGAAAATTTAATTTCCTCGAAATCTTGTGTTACAGGAAACAATGATTTTTAAAAAATGTGACACACTATTAATATATTTTTATTTAATATGGTAGTTATTTTATAACCATAAGAATAGTGTGAATGAAGGGTATTAACTAAATTATGAAAATTTATTGCATACACACACAAATATATTTATTTCTTTATTTTCAAATTAATAATAAATTAAAATAAAACTAATTAGTAAAGAATATATTTTCCACAAAAAAACTATTTTTATGCATAAAAAATCTTTTATATAAATAAATTTATTAAATATATTTTGGTGAATTATTTTAATGAAATTTATATATAAAATTTTAAATAATTTTTTAAACATTAATCTTATGTTTTTTCTAAGTAATTCATGAGAATAAATTCAATTTTATTCATAAAAACTATATTTTTGAAAACATGTTTTTTTCATATTTTATGAACTTATTTGATTTTTTTTCAAATTTATAGAATTTATTTTAAAAAACTTCATTCATTTTTTGAATCATCTTATCAATATATTATTGGATTTTATTTTTGAGGTTATTTTGAAAATATAAATATTTCAGCGAATAAGTTAAAATACAAGTTTTATTAAGAACTGTCTTTTTATTTAAATAATTTAAAAATTCAAAAATTTATTTAATAATATTGGAAAAGAAATATTATTTAATTTATATTATTATTAATTAATTTTAGTTCATTGTAATAAATTCCACATTGAATTTTGATATACTACCCATTTAAACATATGATAACTTTTTCTTTGGAAAACTGTTTTTTCACAACATCGGTGGGTTTAATTTTAAATTATATTTTGTTAATTCTATGAATTTATTCTAGAAAAATGATTCCGTATTTGGAATATTAATAATTCCTATTATAAAATAATATTTCCTTTTTCTTAAAAAAATCAATACTTAAAATAGTAAAAATTATTTACCATGATTAAGGTTAAAACATGTTTACCAAGAGGTTAAATGAAATAGATAAGGATATGTTCTCCAATAGAAAAAGTAAAAATAATATTTTATAGACATATTTAAACATTATAATATCCAAAGTTAGAATATATGGTTATTTTGATGCATTTTTCTTGCAAATTATTTTATCATTTTGAATTCTTTTGGGAAATTTCCATGTAGTTTCCTTATGGGTTCATTTTTGAACTTATAAAAGGGAACACCCTCTCTTCTCCACTTCAAAATTCCAAAACCATATGGTTTTAAAAATACCCAATAAATAAATAAATAAAATCTATCCCAACATCCTATTGTCCTTATTTTTATTTTTATATATTCTTACAAAGGATATAGGTATAAAGATAAAGATGCTCTATAAATAAGAGGTAAAATTGTTAAGCTTCTATTTTTGTTTTATTTATTATTACAATAATATAAAAATATTTTTAAAATATAATTATACAATAACACTAGTATATTTTATATATTTAAATATTATAATTTTATTATAATATCCTATAGTTATCTCCTATTCCATCAAATGTAAAACGAAACTACCAATTGTGTGTACGGTGGACTATCACCTCAAAAACTTATGTATTTAATTTTCCATAACAACCTCTCATGGATGGATATATTTATGTATTTTATAAATTTAAAATATAATTATATAATAATTAGACTTCTTGGATCATAAAAATTTATATAACTTCTTACCTTCCATTCTTTGGGAATACGATAATGTTGCCCGTTTATAAAGAGGACTAACGACTCGCGTAGCGATGCGATTCATTTTTCACTTATATTTTATGTGGAAGGTAGTATGAATAAATTAAATGAAAATATGAAATATAAATAAAATTATAATTTTATTTTAAATGTTATTTATTATTTACCATCCTTTCATTACTGCCATTGAGAACATAGAAACAACGTTCATACATATGTACGACCTACTGTATATATGAATAGTGTAATTAATTTTCAATCTATAAATATTATGTCTTAATATAAGTAAATTTGTAATGAATAAATATTATATTTATATCATATTTAAATTTTTTGAGACTATGGAACCACGAACATTGTAAATAGATTGAAAACACCCAATCAAAACATACATGAAAAATGTAGTTATTATAAGCAAGGTGATTTTAATAATGAATTATTAATAAATAGGAAGTAAAATTGCATAAGTAAATAATATATCATATTAGGTATATTAAAATAGTTATGTAATAGTTTTATTATGATCTTATAAGTATTATACAGGAGGTTCAAACTTATACAATTGAATTCGAGGCATAAGGTAAGGTATTTTGGTCTAAAATTGATTTCTTTGGGAAACAAGTTACGTTTGGAACATATATTATTTTACGAGGTATATATTATGACCCTTTAAAATTATTTATCACATATTTATTTGTTTGATGGTATGAATTTTTTTTTTCAACTATATTCTTTCACGGGTCTTATGATTCAAATTTTACCCAAGTGCTATTTTTTTTGTTAGAATCTCATCATTTAACAACATTGATTTAATTCAGTTTTCGATGATTATATTTTATGAAATATATATCAATAAAAACATAAATATTATTATCCAATAATTATTTCTTTAGAATAAATTTATTTCCTTTCATTTTTCTCTCTTTAATCACTAAATATATACAAAATATATTTTTTTGAAAAATTGACTTTATTTTTCCCTTTAGTCAAAAATGGTTTTCATCCATGTTTGTGTTTTAAATAAATTTTTTAAAATATGTTTTTAATAATATAAAATTAAATTTTAAATTAATTTTTGACAATTTTTTATTTAAAAAAAATTGTTAAAAATGAATCTTCTGGTCATTTTTTGAACAAGGTGATTTTGACATTTTACCCAAAATGTGAAAGGGTCCTTTGTTTTTAAATATGTACGGAATGAAAAAAATTTATTCCATAATTGCCTATATATATATTATTTATTCCTTTATATGTATCCAATTTTATTTTAAAAATTTTAAAATTTTATTTTCAAAGTTAAATGTCTATTTTTCTCAAAAAATATTCAATGTGATATTTCAAAAACATTTTTCATATAAGATGTCATCCATTGATGTTAGTCATAATTTATTTAGAATATGATCCAAGGATACCATTCTTATTCTTTATATGAATTGTTTATTATTATGATGGAGAATTGTTTATCAAACCTATTCCATTTCCATGGTTTATGATACAATGAAATGTTTATGAAACCCATTTATTTTAATGGGTTCTGATATGGTGAATGTTTTACAATATTATCGATGAAATATGTATTATTTTCATTATATTAATGGTGGGACATATATCTTTGTCCTATTAATTGGGTAAATATTCATATCCAGTGACATAATAATGGGAAACATTTCAACAACCTTGATCAATAATGGAAAACATATCAATGATATTTATCCAAAATTGAAAACATGTGATGAGGAATGTTCCGAGTTGATTGGTGGTTTTGGTAGCTAAAATTTCCAAATTAAATGGTTCCTATACCTATTTTGGTTTCAAAATTTCATGAAATGATCTTATGGTTCATGAAATATTGTTATTTAATACTCTTATGAATCATGTCTTCTATAATGAAAATGATTTATTCCACAGATCATATTTATGATCTCTAATTGGTTTGGTATATAATTTGTAAATTATGTTCATGTTATCACAGCAATATTATTATATTATTATTTCATATGATCATATAATTATATCTCTCATGTGTACCCTTACTGAGCATCTGATCTCACCCTTTCTTATGTTTCCTTTCCCCGGTTTCTGAAGAAAGATTCTTAATAGGTTATATCTAGGAAGAGTAAAAAAGGGGGAGATAATTATGGGATATGTTGATGATATTTCAATAAATAAAACTATTTTGTTCTTATTTTCCAATGAAAATAAACCATTATGGTCCTTAAGAATGTTTTTGTAAATTTTATTGAATATTCTTGAAAAAAGATATCATATTTATGTATGAAAGGAATAGGTCATTATTATTGGTATCGGGGAATGGATTAGTTAAACTTTGGAAAATAGGATGAGAACACTTTTATGATATCACTTGGGATATGTATAAGGGTATGTCTAGGTATAATTACAAAGTTATTCCAATGTATAGAAAATCATTCTATAATTTTGGTGAATGACAGACTGAGTTAATAAAAAGAAATTACATCCCAGTCGGGATACTACAAGTGGATGTGGATCTATCAGAATTGTACCTAGGGGTAATAACTTTGAAAAGGGTGTATTGAGATGGACTTGATCATCACCTGATACATTAAAATGATCATTGTTTCACATTTGGTTTGACACTCCAAGTTGATATGTTTTGGAAATTGAAAAACTATTTACAGCCCATCATGAATGCTTTTAATAGAAGAGGACCATGAATAACCTAGGGTAAAACAAAGGTTTCTAAGATCAAAAATAAGGTCCATGATTTAGGATTCCTAGTAATGGATGATCACCCTAATCAAATATACCTGATGGTTATGAAAACCATTTATGTTTTACAACATGATTTATGATAGAACAATGAATTTGGCATGGAAAAATCTATGCTCGAATATTGAAGTAACCTATTTCAAATTTGTTTTATGAGTTCATTTATATCAATAAATGTATATAGGGATTTTAATTTTTATCCTCAACATTTATATGTTTAATTTCAAGTGAAAACCCATAATGGAATGAATACCGTATCTAAAGTCTATGATTCTTCTCTGATTGACATTTTTGGGATGTTCTTTCTTCAAGCATCGTTATTCTTCCTTTGGTTGAATTTTATGATTTAATTGGTATGGATTGTATTTATCTACATAAAACCCACATAAATATTTGAGGAATGTATTTTATATTTGATATTCTAAACAAACACATGACCATCTATCTGTGTGATGATATGTATGATCTACCAATGGAAATTACACCCATTGTGCGCGGCTTGATTCTTACTCAAAAGAGGTGTTTATATAATATAGTTTGGGAGAAACTCATCATTGATGATATTCCTTTTTTTGGGAATTTTTTGATTTATTCCAATAAGAGTTTCCTAGTCTTCCACTAAATCTTGATGTTCAGTTCTCAATATAAATCATTCCTAGTACCACACCTATTTCAAAGACTCCCTATATAATGGCCCCAATAGTGTAAGAAGAATTGAAGAAGAAAATCTAGGAGAACTTTGAAAATTGATTCATTCATCCTATTGTGTCACCTTGGGGATAGCATATGCTTTTTGTTAAAAACAATATATGGAACAATGTGATTATTCATTAACTATTATGATCTAATCAAGATAACTATCAATAAAAATTATCCTATACACCATATTAATTACATGTTTTGTCAAATGAGGGGAGGTAAATACTTTTCCATTATTGAACTTCATAATGGATATCATCAATTAATGGTTAAAAATGAGGATATTATCAATATATCATTCGACACAAGTCATGGATGCTATGAATATATAGTGGTTCTATATGGTTTTACTAATGGCCATGATATCTTCATAGATTCAATGAAAAAATTCTTCAGAGATTACCATGATTAGTTTGTGGTAGTATTTATAGATGATATTCTTATCTATTAACGGAGTAAGTAAGATCATTATGATCACATGATTATTGTAACAATTACCTTAAGGATGGAGAATTTATATGAAAAATTTAAAAATGTGAATTTTGGAAACAAAATGTTTTAATTTTTAGTAATATAATCTAAAGAGATGAAATGTTGGTGGATCCACCAAATACAAAGGAATTTGAATGTTGTCTCAGACCATCCACTGTGACCGAGATCCACTGTTTTCTTGGGTTTTCTAGAAATTATTGACGATTTATGGGAAATTTATCATGGATGACCAATCCACTCACCATGTTAACTCATAAGGGATCCAAGTTCATTTGGACAGATGAATGTGTGGAAAATTTAAATGAACTGATGAGAATGTTAATATGTTCACCTGTGTTTACATTACCTTGAATTGGATAAGGGTTTATAATCTATATTTATACCTAAAATAATGTATTGGGATGCTTCTCATGAAAAATAAAATGGTGATATATTATTCCACATGAAAATTTATTGTTCATGAGAAACATTACCCAAAAAATCATTTAGAGTTTTATATGGTAATTTGTTCATTAAATATATGAAGAAATTAAATTTATATAGATATGTATGATTATATACATTTTAAAAAAATTCAATTAATATATTCCCAGTAAAGGACTTATATATACAACATAGAAGATGGTTAGACTTGATTAATGATTATAACTAATCAATACATTACCACCCTAGGAATGTAAATATTGCGGTCAATGCTTTGAGTTGAAAGGGTCATGAAAGATTATCCAAGATAAGGATAAAAAGGAGATCCAATATTTACAAATTTGAAAAGTTTTTATCTGGAAATCATAAATGTAGGGGAGAATTCACACATTTCTCAAATAAGTGTTGAACAATATATCAATATGAGGATAAAAGAGGCATAGAGGGATAATACCGAGAAAAAAAATGTGAGAAATATTCATGAGTTTAACCATGATTGTGATAAAATTATAAGGTTTAGAAACAATTTATTTATACTATCCTTACCTTATTTGAATAAGGATTTATTATAGGAAGATCATAGTTTTTTATTCTACATTCATCCTGTAAGAACAAAGATGTATAGATATTTGAAAGACTATTTATTTTGGGATGGAATAAAGATAGATAATGCATAATTTTTATCTTAGCTCATGATGTGAAAAAAATTTAAGCCTAGTATAATATTGATAAAGTGATTTTATACCCATTACCAATACCAAAATGGAAATGGGAAAACATCACCACATATTTTTCATTGGTATCCGTAAATTGTCTAATGGGTGTAATGTTAAATGGGTTATTATCGATTACCTTAAAAATTAAAGGCACTTAATTTCTATTAGATCATATTTGTAGTTAGATAATATTTCTAGGATATTCATTAAATAACAGTCAATGTTGTAGGGAGTAACACATTCTATTGTATCTGATCAAGATCTAAAGTTTACCTCGATGTTCTGGTGAAGTATTTAGGAATCCCCTAATACAAAGATAAGTTTATACACTACATATCTTCCTCAGATAGATTGGTAGTCTAAGAGAAAAATTTACACACTATGGGATACAATAAGATTTTTTCTACGGATTTCAAAGTTGTTTGGGATTATAACCTTACTCTAGTAGAGTTTTCATACATTAATAGATTTCACTCAAGTATTCAAAATGATTATTATGAATCCAACTATGGAAAGAAGTTTAGTTATACCTTATGATGGAATTAGGTTGGTGAAATAATTATATCAATTCATAAGATAGATTACTTATTTCTATATATAGTTAGATCCATTCTAAAACACATAAGGGAAGCAAAAAGTTGGAAGAATCGTTGTGATGACAATATTTAGTGTGATGTGGATTTAAAAGTTGGTGACAAGCTCTTTCAATGAAATTCACTATTGAAGAAGGTTATGGGATATAATAATAATGGATAGCTATTATGTTGTTATATTTTATATCTTGAGATTCATGATCTAGTAGATATAGTTTCTAGTTTCATGGAACTTCCACCGAACCTCTCCTATGTCCATGATGTGTTTCATGTATCTCTCATGAGGAAGTACATAACTGATCCTCACATACACTGAAACTCGAGGTTATACCACTAGAGAATGATATTTTTAATGAGGATTATCTGGTGGAGATTTATGATTATAGAAGTAATTCAATGTGAAATAAGACCACTAACATGGTCAATGTTATGTGGTGAAACCACCAGCTTGAGGATGCTTCATTGTAATGTTAGGATTTGACAAGGAAAAATTATCCCCTATTATTTATATCAGTGTGATGGAATTTCAAGTGTAAAATTTATTTTGAGGAATTTAAGACCAAAATATTTATTCAAATAAATTTAATTTCTTCGATATTTGTCATTACACGCAATGCCGAGATGAAATAAAACCCAACATACGATTAAAAAATTAATATTAAATATGGTAGTTATATTATGGATATTATAATGGTGGGTATGAATAAGATTAACCAAATTATTAAAATAAATGGTTTACACATATATATAAAATTAATTATTTCGATACCATTTAATTATAAATATAAATAATACCTTATGAAAATAATGGAACTCTTTTCCCTGAAAAACACTTTTTAGGCACACAATCATGATTTATCCATATAAATTAAATAAATCACTTTGGGTGAATTGTTTTAATTAAATTTAAATATTATATATTCACTCAAAGTTTTTAACAGCCATCCTATATGTTTTCTAGATATTATATAATAATAAATCCAATTTTACACTTAAAAAAATTATTTTATAAAAAACACTTTTGTCTCATTTAACAGAGTTAATATAAAATTAATTTTTTACACATTTAAAAATTCTCTTTGAAAAATATAACTTAAATTTTTATATCATCAAGTAAAAATTATCTTAGAGTGAATTCTTGTGGATTTTCTGAAAATGATTTGATTTCTTGAATAGTTAAATACACTTTTTTTATTAAGAAATATATTTTTTTGTTTAAATAATTTAACAATTAATAATTATTTTATGATATATTTAAAATAAAATTATTTAAATTTTATTATTATTAATTAAATTTAGTTTATTGGACTCAATTTCATAATTTTTATATAAAAAATTTTTAATCCTTTGATAACTTTTTCATTGGAAAACTGTTTTTCAGCGTGTTTGAGGGTTTAGTTTTAAATTTAAATTTTATATATATGATAATGGAATTTAGAAAAAAAATATTAAATATTTTAAATTATAATTATTTATAATATATAACCAGGTAAATATTGTTATTGGTCAAAATTTATATTAAAAACTGTAAAAAATAATCACCACGATTAATGTTAAAGCGGGTTTTCTTAAGGGTTACACGAAAAAGACAAGGGTATGTTTTCCAATGAAAATTTTATATATACCATTAAATAACTATATTTAATCCTTATCATATAAAATGTTTGAATATATTTTAATTTGGATACATTTTTGTTAGTAGTGAATATCAATTAGGATTCTTTTGGGAAATTTCTGTTTACTTTCCAAATGGGTTCCATTCCCCACTTATAAATGGGAACCACCTCTCCTATCCTCTTCACACATCATAAATCATTTGTATTGGACAATATATACCCAAATAAATTACTTAATTCTTTCATAGAATCGTATAGGCCTTATTTTTATTACGAATCCCATCAAAGAATTATTTTTGTTTAAACATAAACATGCTCTCCGAAGAAGAGGTAAAATTATTAAACTCCGGTATTTGTTTATTTTTCCCCTCATATTTATAATATTATTCAAATATTATTATATAATAATACCATTATATCATATTTACTAATAGTTTATTATTGTAATTTCATAACCTATACACATATCACCTTCCATCAAATGGGAATTGAAACCTTCAATCATGTGTATAACAGACTATCGCCTCGCGAACCAATGTCTTTAATTATCCTTCACCACCAACCGTGGATAGATATAATGATGTATTTAACATATTTATATGAAATTTATAAAAAAAATTATACTTATGTATTTACTATATCTCATATACCTTCTTACTATCCATTCACTAGTAATTTGATAACATCACTTGTGTGTATGGCGAACTGCTACCTCGTAAAGTGATGTGATTCGTTTTTCTCATATTCAGTACATAAAATAAAATAAGGAAATAGATAATGAAAATATGTGATATATATGACATCTTAATTAATTTTCATAGGTTATATATTATTTTTCTTTCTTTTATTCCTTCCATTATGAAAATGGAAATAATATTCATGCATATATACAACCTATCATTTCTATTAATAGTGTAATTAATTTTCTATTTATAACATTTATGGTCACTATAAAAACATATATAATGAATATATTTGGTATTTATATCAATTTTTAAATTATTTATATTATAGTACAATTTTCAATATATAAGGTCAAAAAATATCATATAGAAACACACATTAAAAACAAAGCAGTCATTACCAGAAACGTGATTTTAAACTGGAATAACTAATAAATGAGTTCTAAAGTTCATAGTTAATTCATATATTTTATTATATATATAATTATCTTTCAGTAATATATGATTAGTAAACATATATTTATTATAAATAAGGTTATAACGTGTACGAAGTAATTCAAGTCTTATAGTAAGATATTTTTGTCTCAAATTGCCTTCTTTGGGGCATACGTTATGTTATGAACCAGCCTTATTTTATGAGGTGTATATACTGACCTTTTTACTTGTTATATAATTATTTTCTCTTAATATCTAATATTTTGTTTAATTTTATTCTTTCATGGGGATTACGATTCATATATTATCAAAGTAATAGTGATTTTATATTACAATCTCATTATTTATCAAGATTGTTTATGATTAAGATTCCAATGATTATATTATGATATATCTCTCAATAAACTCATTATGTTTCTTGTAATATGGTTATTTATTTTTATAATATTTTTTCATTTCATTTTTCTTATCTTTATACACTCAAGAGATCAAAAATATTCTTTTAAGGAAATATCAACTTTATTTTCCTCTTTAGTCAAACATTATTTTTCATCAATATTAATGTTTTCTATAATTATTTAAATTTTTTTGAATATTATACAATGATTTATTTATTTAATTTTTACCCATGTTTTAATTTTTTTAAAATGGTTTAAAAGTAATCTTCTTTTAATTTTCCAAACAAGCAGCTTATAACATTTTACTAAAAATTTGATAGGAATCCTTGTTTTTTGAATGTGTAAGACAGGAAAATATTTTACACAATCATAAATAAAAAATTATTTAATGAATATTTTTTATGTATCAAAGGTTATTTTCAAGGAAAATTATTTTGAATTTTTTTTATAAACTTTTATTTTTATAATGTGGTTTTCAATGTGGAGATGTTATTTTCCTCAATAAATGCTCAAAGTGATATTTTAAAATCTTTTTCTATATAAGATGATAACCTTTGATGTTACTCATGAGTTATTGGGATATGGTCCATGGATACCATCCTTATTATTTCTTTTAATTTTTTTATGATTATAATGAAATGTTTTTTATAAAATCCATTTAATTTCCATGGGTTATGATGTGATTAAATGTTTATGAAACTAATTTATTTCAATGGGTTATAATATGAACAATACATTATAATCTATGGAAGATATATGTATGGTTTTGATTATGTGATGGGTGGGATCTATATCTACCTCTAATTCATTATGTAAATATTTATATCACAAGAGAAAAAATGGGAAAAAGTTGATGAGATTGATCCACATTGCGAAAAAAATTGTTTAAGTCGATCCATAATGGGAAATAGGTGATGGGGCCAGATAATCTATGGTTGATGGTCTTTATAGATAAAATTTTCAAATAAAATGGTTATTTTATGAATTTTGGTGCCTCAAATTTTTGACATGGGTTTATGGTTCATAAATTATGATGATTTCTCTATCCTATGATTCAATTATTGTTTAATGATAATGATTTATTCTATGACTTGTGTTAATGATATATGATAGGCTGGGAATGAACTCAATAAGTTGTTTTCATTATATTATATCTTTATGCATATATTAATCTTTCATATGATCATAGAATGGAATCTTCCATGTTTACCCTTACAAATTATCTAATCTCTCAATTTCTTATGTTTCCATTACCTAGTTTTTGAAGAATGGTTTTATGTAGGGTATGTTTATAAAGAATAAAATAGGGGAAGATATTTGTGGAAGAAGGTAAACATATTTAATTTAATTAAAAGATTTTGTACCTAGTCTCTAAATACAATAAACCATTATAGTCCTCATGTGTGTATCTGTGAAATGTATTGAATATTTATATAAAAATATGAGGTGTTTTTTAATGAAAATGTTGGGTCATTATAGTGTGAGTCCAATTTAATGAGAGCATGCAGTTACTGTGTTTAGTGAGACCCTAATAGATATAATAAAATAACTTATGATGTATTTCTTAAGTATCACTCTACCTTAAGGAGACAAGTAAGCAACCAAGAGAATTTTTAGAAAATATATTGGTGTTTGAAGGAAGGGGCATGCTTGGTAGGTGAAGTTCCAATTTGAGTTATGGATTTGTGAACAAGCCATGTGAGAGTCTATTGGCTGTTATTCGGGTTTAAAATCAACCCAAGTTGAGCTATAGGAGTAGAGTATTGGTGAGATGATTCTTGGAATAATGGTTTAGGGTTCAGTAAAAACATGATATGTCCTTAAACTATGAGAGGTGGCATCAATGATGGATTAGAGTATCATGGTATGTTCAATATCAGTATATATCCTTCAATGAATTGGTATGGAGGTGTGGTGTCTCAGGTTTTTAGGAAGTAAGTATGGAATAAGAGGAGTGAATTTCATGTAGTGTTAGGTTATAATTGTTTTAGGGATCGTGGATAAGTATAAGGGAACCATATGGTGGGGAGTGCACCATTTGATATTAGAGAATTGTGTAAATGTGGAGCTGAAGATATGTAATGGTTGATATTTCTTGTTGGTGATCAAGAATGAGTAAGGAGGCCACATAACTTTATTAAGTACATTAATAGAAGAAACGTGGTTTGTAGATATAGAGTAATAATATTATTTATAGTGGTAATAATGATACTCCAATAGATGGTTGAATCATATAAATCATGTAGGTACAACCCTACGACCAGATGGGTCATTATGATTGTATATCAAATCTTTAGATGGTTTATGTGACACTGAGGTACTTATGTGTGATATGATTCACTAATATCTGGTTCCTTGAAAAATATTAAATACAAGTTTCAAAATTCATGTGGATGGAGTTTTTATATTGGAATTGGGATTGAGGTGGTTTTGGTGTGATCCTAGGGTGATTCTTACAGTGATCCATGATTCTTGACATGGTTCAATGGGTTAACAAAGTTCATGAAAAGATCCATAGAGTGAATCATGTGATGAAACATAGTGATGGTATCTGTTGGGTGGAATTTTTTTTAAGGAAATAAAAGTTGGTGTTTTGTTTCAGGGAATGAGTTGGGTAATGTATATTTTGTGAAGGTTCATTAGAAAAAATGATGAGTTGGAGGTAGGAGATCCTTTTGAGGATGAGTTTGTGTGTTTGGTGGAGTTTTTTTAGAAAAATTGAGTCATAGGAGTTCTAACTGGTTCATTAATTAAAATTTAGAATCAATGAGGCTGGAGATGTATTATGATCATTTTTTGGAGTGTATTTAGTGGGACTATTAAAATATAAAATTAAATATTTATTTAGAGATTCCTATAGGGGGATTACCATGGTTTAGAATTGATCATTTAAAGTGGATAATTAAATTGGATAGGGACATAAGACTTAGGATTAATTAGTCAAAGACACCATATCTTGTTTAGGAGAGATGGGTGTAGTTAACACCATATCAATGATGGTATTTGAGATGATTGGGTAACCTAGAGTCTGTTGGTGAGTAGTTTTTCTTAGTGTTTTCAGTTTCATAGTTGGAGTGTATTGTAATCCATAGTATAAAATGGTGAGTTATTTGTATTTTGAAAACTGAATTATTCCAGGAGACATGGTTCGAGGAATACCATGAATTATTTGGTGTAAGAATCATCATGTTGGGGAAATTTGTACCAGTATATAGATTATGGATCATTACATTGAGAAGGATTTTGAATTTTTTGTATGGTTGGAGGTTTTTTGGATAACAACAACCTAGAATGAGATTTATAGTTTTAAAATTTATATAGAGTCTATTATTAGATTTGTTTTTTGGTTTTGGGGATGTACAGGGGGTTTAAGTGGGTGATATAGGAAGGACGGGGGCCGAGATTACAGTAAAACAGTAGTAGTAGCCATTAAGGGTGAGAAAAAGTGTTCACATCATGAATAGTTTTTTGGATGAGGGGAATCCCCCTCCAAAGGTGGGTCATGTGGTGATAATAATGCCCTATTTCTTAGGGTATTGGGTTGAGAAACTTCCCATTAGTGGCTAGCATTGGTGTGTCAGAATTGGAAAATTCCTTGTGTAGGTTTGGGTTTTAGACCATCCTTGATGCTGGGTTGGTGGTATGATGTAATATCAAAAAAAAATTTACCATACATGGAGTGATCATATAGTGGATATGGAAATGGATGTGTGTCCAGGCCCAATTTGTGGGAGTACTATGTTGAGGTTTGGACACTTCCCAATCTAGAGTCTTCGATCATGGTTCTAGAAATCATTATGGTAGTGTAAGGCTTTGTGTGGATTTATTCATGGAGCCAAAGATGGTATGGATAGACATCATGGTTTACTTGTTATTAAGAGCCCCAATTAGAGTTTTTATCTCATCAAGTGTCCTGGAAGCCATGTTAACATGTAATGAATCCAAAAAATATTTTTATTTATATAATTATTTTTATCATGAATACACATTCCTATAACGATGTATTTTCATGGTTCTTAGTGAGACCCTACAAATTTATATTCTCACACTCTGTATATGAATCTTGGTGGAAGTTTAGACCATATGTATTTATTTCAACTCAAAGCCCATGATGTGTAGTGGATCATACTAGAGAGTATTGATCACATTGAAGTCAAGGTGTACAAGGTATAGGTTTGGTAGAAGTGATAGTGTTCATGTGTTGTATTTTATGGTCTATTTTTTTATTTGGGATTAACTCAGTGAATGATTCATGTATAAATTTTTTTTTATGAATGCACCATGTATGCTATTATCTAATATTATCGATAATACAAACTATGATGTTTTAATTGTTGGAGTTTTTTTATTTTAACTATTTTTTCAATTAGATTATATGGAATAATATCCCCACTATATAGATCAGTCATTTACCACATTTTAGAATTCACTGTTATATGTGGAGGCACACTTGAGGTTTTGGGACATCTCAAGTCCATGAACTATTGAGTGTCCTTTGTCGGTTAATTAATACAAGGTTTGACATTAGTCTCTTGTTAATACTCAGTATCCTATGAAGTACAAGGAGGAATACTTAAGGTCCCATTGAATAATACTCTAGTCTAGGAATTAATCAATGGCCTTGACCTAGGGGATGATGTAAAACATGTATTTCTATACCCCATGATATTAAGTAGAGTATATTGTATGATTGTTTTAGAATGGTATCACACTCAAAGAATAAATGTGGTACAAATTGATAAGTGGGTTTAAAATAACTTTTTTATATATCAAGTATCCAAATACACAAGACAAATAGGTTTTATGATGTGTTTTTCTTTCTGATATAATGGGAAATCATTAAAATTATATATTATATATAATGATATTCTCATATTTTACCACTTAGAAACATGATATGGTTTAGTAATATTTAGGGATTCTGTATGTAAAAATAAAAATATAGAACATAAAATGTTTTGTTTTAGACCAATGGTAAGGTATAACGAACCAAAAACGTCATAGGTTTAAATGAAGGAATCATGATTTAGAACATCTTAGTATTGATTTTCCTTATTATATGAATTATTACTCTTATTATTTATTGATAACCACAATAACCATTTTGGTTTTATTCAATGTATGGATCCTTGAATAAATGGATTTATAATGATTTCTATGGGTGATGAAATGATCTTTAAAATGAGAAACAAAATGTAATGGGATCTAGTATGAAAAAACCCATTGTTATACTCACAAAACTCACTCAAGATATGGAATATAATATGAATCATGATGAAATCCAAAATTCCAAATAGAAGAAACAACTCTTAATTGAGTTCTTTATTAGGTAATTCTCAACCTCTTTTATTGATTATTCTATTCCACTAGCATCTGAGCAGTGAATCAATACAATGGAAATGATATTTCATATTATCTCAGGCCCTAAGAATGAAAATATCTTTTTAGATTTTTATAGTTTGGAAAGTGATTTTCTTTTGTATTGTGGCCTCTCATTAAGAATACAATGATGGTGGAAGAAATTGAATCCCTATAATCAGAAGAGTTTAAGAATTAATTTTTTTGATAAATATTT
The DNA here is from genome assembly GCA_963277665.1 of Viscum album. Lineage (NCBI taxonomy): Eukaryota > Viridiplantae > Streptophyta > Magnoliopsida > Santalales > Viscaceae > Viscum > Viscum album. The sequence continues at coordinate 1,941,450,370 of OY728119.1, read as the reverse complement.
TTCTTCAACTCTCCTTGCTATGATTGAGAGAGAATTATTAAAGATGAATCAAGGGAAGGATAAATCCATTGGTACAGATGAAGCAAGAATTAAAATACATTAATGTTATAATTATACTTCTATCAATGATATCAAAAAAAATTGACCATTTCGTTATTAGATTAAAACAAAGACTCTAAAAATATTTCTGTATAAAAGAATATTCTATCCATGGATAAATTTTTATATGGGATATTTTTGTTGATGAATAAATGTGTGACTTTCATTATTATCCTGGTTTTGGGTATATGAAGAGAAAAATTGAGTATCAAGGATACACAAATGATAAAAGCAATGGATAATGAAAAATTAATAATTATAATTGAAAAAAGATCCAGTAATTAATGGATTATATTATATTAAAGAGATAAGTAAATTATTTATGTGCATAAGAGAAGTCCATAAGGAATATGAATGTCTAATCGATATGATGAGGCTAACCAATTAGATTGTTGAAAATAAATCTCAAAATAACATAACACCTACACTATAATTCCACAATTTTGATAATTATCAATGATACACAATCATGTGAACTAATCCATGGGTAAATAAAGACAATGGATATTAAAAACCTCCTAAGATAAGGGAGAAATGTAAAACCTATGTTATCACAAATGTGGATGTGGGTCAAGAAAATGAAGTGGTAATAGATACAAACATATTCTACTCAAGAACTAATTTTTTTTATTTTATTCTAGTTCTTACCACTTCTTAGTATATGGAAAGTTATATAAGATCATCAAATCATCACCCAAATGGATTAATATTAAATTATCTATGAAAAAAACCTAATAGTTTGATTATTTCATCACATGTAAACAATTCGTCATTGATTAATATTTTTGGGAATAGGATTACTAGAAAGATAATTATTTAGCCTTTAAATAAATTATATTTAATTTCAAGAAAGGGATTGTCTCTCTATAAAAAAATAACATATTAATTTATCAGATTAGGATATCAAATTTCATATTCCAAATCAGCTCATGACCGTATATTGATTCAAGAATAACTATGATATACATATGGAAATTATATCCCTTGTTAGATACTTTTTACCAAGATATGAGGGAAATATATCTAAAATGGTTGGGAAAACCCCCAATATTGAAAACATATCTATTATTTAAGAATATTTTACTATTTTTTCAAGAAGAGTTTTTTTGGTCTTCATCTCGATTGTGAAGTTGAGTTTTCCATATTGATCATACCTAGAGTTGTTCTTATATCCATGTATACTAATAGAATAGAACTCGACTGATTATTTAGAATTTAAGAATCTACTACCATGAGAATCTAGGTAAAGGTTATATAAAGATTATCGATTCACCATGAAGGACCCTAATTATATGTTTAAATAAGAAACATGGATTGATTCATCTTTTTATTGATTATCATGAACTTAATAAGATCATAATTAATAATAAGCATAATCTTCCCAATAGCGATTATGTAGTCAATAAACTATGAGGGGTGTAGTACCCCAAAAATATTTATTTATGATGTAGAGATCATCAATTTATGGTTAAGAGAGAGTATGTATCCAAAAAACCCTTCGTACTAGATATGCACACTATGAGTTCATAATTATTCCATTTGAACATAAAATCCCCCCTCTATCTTCATGGATATGATGAATAGAGTCTTCAGAGATTTCTTTGATAAATTTTAAATGATATTTTTTACATAATACTCTAATATATTATAATAGTGAGAAAGAACAGAAATATGATATTATTATTAAGGTAAATACCGAGACAAAGAAAAAACTATTTGAAAATTTTTTCAAGTGTGAATTCTAGATATAGAAAGAATTTTTGGATCATGTAATCACCAGATTGGGTATATATGTGGATATTTTAAGGGAAATAGTAACTAAATAATATCCTTGAATAACTAATATAATCAAACTCCATCGTTTTCTTACACTAGCTGGATACTATTGATACTTTTCAAAAAATTTATCATAGCTGTCAAATGAAATATTCAAGTAAACTTAGAAGGGAGTATAATTACTTTAAATAGATGAATGTGAAGAAAATATTTAAGGCTGTATGATTTTTTTGGTTAGTTCACTTATACTCACACTACCCTAAAATAGATAAGGTCTTATGATATACAATGATTCACCTAATAGTTTAATGGGATATATTATCATGAAAAATTCCATGGTAGTAGTATATACATCCAATCAATTAATGTTTCCTTAGAAAAACAATCGATGCCCAATTTTGATATCACCATGGTAATATTTTCATTTGATATTTGGAGGCCTTATCCATATGGTCCATATTTTGATATATATACCATTTAGAAGATTTTAATGTATAAATTCACATAAATAGAGTTTAACATATATGAAAGGATATGGTTATAGATAATCAATGACTATGAATAATCACTACATTACGACCTTGGGATGGTGAAAAAGTTGTATGATGTCTTAAGTAGGAAGAATCATTTTACCTTATTGATAATGATGATTGAAATAGACCCAATAATCTTATATTTTCAAATGGCAGACAATGGAATCCTATTTGAAGGGGAGAAATCCTATCTTTTACAATGTATTACTCAATAATTATTCCATGAGATGAAATAGGAGGTCTGTAGGGAATATATTTACCTATAGAGGAATCTAGTGAAAATTAAAATGGTTGAAAATGAAATTTATGGAATTATAAGATTTTGGAAATGAAAATGTGCCTCATCAGTACAATAATTGAAGAAGAAGAAGATAGACAATGCACATAGATCATCATTATCTATTTATAAAAGAGGCACAATGATGTATAAAGATATCAAGAATCATTTCAATTAAGACAACATATGTCACGACCCGTCCCCCGGGGCCCGTGCCGTGACTACCCTAAGCATGACTTCCATAGGCTAGGGCTGGAGAATAACACCGAAGGCATATTCCCTAAAACTATGAAGGAATTGCATTTAAAAACTATAAACACACACAACCAAGAACACAACAATATACGAACTCAAGTAAAATGAATAGTAAACACAGTGAGTATAGAAAATAAAAGGGTCCAGAATACAAGACCAAGTAGAAATTACAAGAAAATGAAAGTACAAGTAAACTAGAAGAGCCCCTGCGATCACCTGCCAAGGATCCTACCTGAAGGGAATGTACATCTATCTAATGGTCATCTCTACGGTATTCCTCATCTAAGGCCTACCTCCGAGCTACCTCCAATCGTGGTACTCCCATCCTCAGTTAGCGCTACTCATCATCTACACCAAACACAATGAGGTGCGGGCATAGCCCGTATAGGGTTGAGTATAATGATACTCAGTAGGGACCCCGATTCCCTCAAGGACTCACAAAACCCCCAAAGGATAATCCACAAAGAATGAAATCAACTGACAACCCATCATCGGTATATTCCAAAACATATACATAAGTTATCAAGTATACCTATATCAATCATGAGGAAACACAGAGTCCAACTCAAAATCCAAAAGCTCAACTATTCCAAAAATGAAGGAATAATGAGAAGGTATGTTCCACATAGGTACGCCACACAGAAGAATACCACCAAGGTATTATCACAAACTAAAGTACCGCTCAGGTACGAACTCAGCTCACACCAGGTATAAATTAGGTACAGTAGTAGAGATAATTAGATGTAACTACTGAATAATCTTACTCCGTTAATAGGGAGACCCATGAAGGATCTAAAATCATCATCAGACCCACATAAGATCTCTAGGTACTGACCCACACTGGATTGCTTGGTGCGGACCCACACATGATCGCTCGGTGCTGACCCACACAGGATAGCTCGGTGTTGACCCAAACAGGATCACTAGGTACTGACCCACATATGATCACTAGGTCCCGACCCACACATGATCACTTAGGTATTCCCACATCGAATCCTAGAGTGGTTCCATGTGGGACCCTCAATCACATACCCATGAAGGATTTCTTCCTCAAGTCCAATCCAGCTACTGGGTTCCAGTGCTAAGCTTTCTCATCTCCAAGAGGGTCCTCTCCTCAATCCACTAGTTTATACTCCAACAACCATGATTTACTACTAAGAAGTATCAAAATGTACCACCATGTCATAGGGGTCTCGACACAATAGACGTCGCATCAATTGGACGCCCGTTCTGTAAGTTATTAGCCTTTTAGTCCAGAGGGCCCTCTTGGATTCGTGCTCGATCAAACCCGATCGTATCCCAACATTATCCAAATCTCAAGTGGGGTATACAAAATGGACCATCTCGCTCAAAGGTTTACAGCACCGTTGACAGTATGTCAGATGGACGCATGGTGTCAACGTTATGGCTGAAAGTGCGTAAATGAGTCGAAGTGGGTCCGGGTCCGGTCCAACCCATTTTGGGCCGACCCGACATGACCTAGTTTGGGTCAACCCAACCTAACCCACTGGGTCTGGCCCAGCCCGTGATGTAGCCTAGCTTGTGCTGGGCATTCAGGCCTACGTTGCACCGTCCAGCCTGCGCTGGATGGTCCAGCCCGCTGGGAAGCTCGGCCTGGGAAGCAGCCCGCGGGGTGGCAGGGCAGCTGCGGGGTGACGTGAGGACATGGGTTTCGGGGGTGGCGTGAAGCTGCATGTGCCGCTGGGTAGTGGAGGCCGTAGGTGCCGTGGGGGTGGCGCGCGGCCCGGGGCGTCGTGGGGCGGTGAGGCCGTGTGGTGACGTGGAGTGCCGCAGAGGCTGCGGGGGGTGGAGGCCGCAAGAGCGTGGTGGCCGCGGGGCGGAAGAGGTCGTGGGACGGTGAGGCCATGGGCGGTGGAGGCTGTGGAGGCATGGTGGCTCGGTGGAGGCAGAGGCCGCGGGTGGTAGAGGCTGCTGGGGTTGTGGGGGCCACGAGGCTGCGGATGCCGCGGGGCGGCGCGGTTGCGCCGAGGTCTCCTTCATGGATGGTGGTGGTGCTGGCTTCCATTCATGTTCCCCACAGAGGATCACCTGTCGTCCTCCTCAATCGTGAAAAACACACAAAAAAAAAAAGAATGGTGGAGGGTCCATGCCATGTTTGTTTAGCCCGAACCCTCCGCGTTAGAGTGGTAGCAAGCGGCTCAACAAAATCTTGAATGAAGAACGTCAAAACCAACAACCTCCTGAAATGATTATTCCCAAACCCACAAAGGAAAACATCCGCGAATCAACTAATTAGAGATTTGATCTACGTTCTTTGTTTTAGAAGGGAATAACATGAGAATATGTAATCATACACAAATAAACCCCTACCTTGATGGTTTTTTGAAGATTTTCCGTGGTTGAGACAGATTGGCATTTGTCGACCCCGAAACAAGTCTCCTCCAACAATGTCAGTGAAGAGAGGAAAAAGATGAAGTTCGTGATGATGGTGTTTCCTCGATCATCGGTTCATTCGTTTTTTGATATCCTTTGAAGATATTTGGAGAAATATTTGTTGAAGGAGAAGAGTTCTTCATTGGCGTTTGTCATTGGAGGATGAGTTTCTCCACGATTCTCTAATGCTTCTCCCTTTCCAAAATTCCACCAAAAATGAAATCCCAACATAATAGAGTATGTTATCTATTTAGTTTGTGGACATAAATTCAAATTGGATTAATTAATTAATTGATGTAGTTGGAACCATTAAAGTGGGAGGATACCAATGGTCACCTCCCTCATTAAAGAGGGAGTTCAGGAGGCTTCTCCTATTAAAGAAATAGTTAGGGGGTTTGGGTGGTCCCCATCCTCAAATTTAAATTGGGGAGTTTTGGGGTCAGTGGTCCCCACCTCCATAACCTCACATGGAAGGTTTCAACAAAAATAAAAATGTTAAACATTTTTATATTATTCTATTAATCCACGAAAAACCCAAAATCAAACATTGACCCTCGACTTACCGCATTCGAGATAAAGGTCTCTTTAAGAGAATAGCAGCGCTGTGAGTTCAACAGTGCCCTCTGATTTCAATTTTGAGAACCAGTTCAAAAGTTATAAAAACCCACTTGTCTGTTTATTGAACATTCCTGAAAAATGTTCAGAAATTCATTCTAGGCATATTGGGACTCAAAATCACACACCGTCAATTTTTGCAGACTTTTAAAATGACCATTTAATTATAAAAACTTTATATGGACATTCTGGGTCTTTACATTCTCCCCACCTTAGGGATTTGTGTCCCCTAAAGCCACATCACAAAACTAGGAAAACTAGTGTGGGTACTGAGCACGAATCTAAGCCTCTCGCTCTCATGTGCTCTCCTAGATGTTGTTGTGCTTCCAGTGAATGCGCACCAGAGGTATCGGCCGCCCACAAAGGACTGCGTGCTATCGATCCTCAATATCTACTGGATCTTCCATAAAAGTGTCTCCATCGTCGACATCCAACTCGCCATGGTCGATGATGTGAGAAGGGTCATTCACGTATCTCCTCAGTTGGGTTACATGGAAGACATCATGCACCTGGTGCAACTTAGGTGGAAGAGATAAGTGGTAAGAAACCTCGCCCACTCTGCTGAGGACCTAGAAGGATCTGATGAACCTCAGAGATAACTTTTTACCTCGACCAAATCTCTGTAAACCTCATCGGTGTGAGACCCGTAGAAAGACATGGTCACCATCCTTGAACTCCAGAGGTCTCTGTCTCATATCAACATTAAACTTTTTCCTGCTATGTGAAGTCTTCATCCAATCATAAATGATCTAAACTTTTTCTTTGGTAGCCCGTACCATCTCTTGTCCCACTAGTGATGACTCCCCTGGGTCAGTCCAGCACAAAGGTGATCAGCAAAGTCTCCCTTCTCGCAAGTGAAGGTAAACCTGGTCCCATCCATGCGGACACACTGCACTTTGTGCCTAATACAGTCAATCTAAGCATGGCCTATTGATAACCAGTCCATTCCCAAGATGACGTCTTAAGGCCTCGACACTGCTACTAGAAGATCATAGCCGAAGCTCTCACCTCCTAGAGTAAGATCACACTACCAGCACCAGTGTGTAATCATCGAATCTGCTCCTGTAGGAGTCTCCAGCCTTAAGGATCGATCCAACGGCTCCGTCAGAATCTCCGAGCTTCGAACTAGGGTAGTGGAAATAAAAGAATGATTGGATCATGTGTCTATAAGTATTGTAGCTAATGTGGGTTAGACACAAGTCTTACCTCGTATCATCTCTAGACCACCATGATTGTAGGCCTCAGTTGCATGGAGGTGAGCTCTCCCCTATCCTCTTTCTCCCTACAGTTAGGGTGGACTTCATGGGGGTGGTGGCGGTAACATCTCGAATCTTCACCCACCACTAGCTGCACGGCCAGCGCCTCTTCCACGTCCACCTGCTCCCTGTGGACCTCCTCGATCAAACCTCTGTCTCTGCCTAAGAATTCCCTTGATTGTCTTCTGATTATCTATACGATGTGTTGGACAGTCACGAGCCATGTGACCCTACCCGCCGCATGCGTAACACTGCACGCTCCTGGCATGAATGGCTCTACCTCGATCTCCCCGCACAACCAACCATAAATCTTGCGGTCACCCACCAGTAGGTTTGGTCCTCTTGGACCTTTGTGTCATCTATCTACTGCCAGCAATAGAAGACTCTAATGCATGACAACTGATAGTAGTTCTCATCGCTGGTGACTACTCAGCAAGAAAACTATCCACTATGAGGGCTCACTCTAACACCCCCACCAACGTTGGGATGCTAAGTGAGATCATCAATTCCCTGATCTCCATCCTGAGTCCCAAGTCGAAGGTCCAGACCCTAAATAATGGGTCCCACATCATATCTGTGGAGTAGCGTGAGAGGTCATTGGACCTCGCTGAGTACTGAGCCACAGTCATGCTGCCCTGACCCACACCATATCCCTGACTCAATAATATAATCAAACTCTATCATTTTCTTACACTAGATGGATACTATTGATACTTTTCGATAAATTTATGACAGATGTCAAGTGCAATATTCAAGTTAATTCATAAGGGAGTACAATTCCTTTAAATAGATGAATGTTAATAAAATATCTAAAACTATATGAATTTTTTGGATAGTTCACCTATACTCACACTACCCTAAAATAGATAAGGTCTTATGATATACAATGATTCACCTAACAGTTTAATATGATATATTATCTTAAAAAATTACATGGTAGTAGTATATTCCTCCAATCAATTATTGTTTCCTATGAAAAACAATCAATTCAAAATTTCGAGCTCACCCTGGTAATATTGGCATTGGATATTTGGAGGCCTTATCTATATGGTGAATATTTTGATATATATACCATTTAGAAGATTTTAATGTATATATTTAGAAAAATATATTTTAACATATACAAAAGGTGATTGTTATAGATAATCATGGACTATGAATAATCAGTACATTACCACCTTGGGATGGTGACAAAGTTGTGTGATGTCTTATGTAGGAAGTATCATTCTACCATATCGATAATGATGATTGAAATAGACCCAATACTATTAACATTTCAAATGGAAGACCATAGAATCCTATTTGAAGGGGATAAATCCTATATTTTACAATGTATTACTCAACAATTATACCATGAGATGAAAAAGGAGGTCTTTAGGGAATATATAGACCTATAGATGAATCTAGTGAAAATTAAAATGGTTAAAATTGAAATTTATGGAATTATAAGATTTTGGAGATGAATATGTTCCCCATCAATACTATAATTTAAGAAGAAGAATCTATAAAATGCAAAAAGCTCATCATTATATATTTATCCAAGAAGCACAATGATGTATAGAGATATCAAGAATCATTTCTATTAAGACAACATATGTCATGACCTGTCCCCCGGGGCCCGTGTTGTGACTAACCAAAGCCGACCTTCCATAGGCTAGGGGCGGACGATTAGCTCCGAAGGCATATTCCATAAAACTGGGAAGGAATTGCCTTTATAACCTGTAAACACATGAAATAAATCACACAATAAGATAGTAAATTAGGTAAAATAAATAGTAAACAGAGTGAGTACAGTAAGAAAAGGGGCCAAAATACAAGACCAACTAGAAAGTATAAGAAACTGAAAGTAAAAGTAAACTGGAACATCTCCTGTGATCACCTAGAATGGATCCTAACTGAAGGGTAGATACAGATCTCGAATGTTTGTCTCTGCCATGAACCTCGTCTAAGGTCCACCTCTGAGATACCTCCAGTCCTTGTACTCTCATCCTCATTCAGCATTGTTCGTCGTCTGCACCAAACACAACAAGATGTGGGCATAGCCCGTGCATGGGTGAGTATAATGATTCTCAGTAGGGACCCCGAGACCCTCAAGGTCTCACAAAATCCACAAAGGATAATCCACAAGGAATGAAATCAACTAAAAACCCAAATTCGGAATATGCCCATACATATACCTAAGTTATCAAGTACACCAATATCAATCACGAGGAAACACAGAGTCCAAATCAATATCCAAAAGCTCAAATTTTCCTCAATTGAAGGAATAACGTGAAAGTAAGTACCAGACAGGTATGCCACATAGAAAAATACCACCAAGGTATTACCCTAAAGGAATGTACCGCTCAGGTATGAACTTAGCTCACACCAGGTATAACTTAGGTACAGTAGTAGAGATGATTAGATGTAAATACTAAATCATCTTACTTTGTTAAGAGGTAGACCCAAGAAGGATTGAAAATCATAATCAAACCCATATAGGATCTCTACGTGCTGACCCACACAAGATCGATCGGTGTTGAACCACACAAGATCGCTCGGTGCTGACCCACATAGGATCGCTATGTGCTGACCCACATTGGATCGCTCGGTGCTGACCCACACAGGATCACTCAATGCTGATCCACATAAAATCGCTAGGTGATGAACCACACTAGATCTCTCTCGTAGTCCTACATGGAATCCTAGAGTGGTTCCATTCGGTACCCTCAATCACAGACCCACGAAGGATCTCTTCCTCATGTCACAGCCAGTTACTGGGTTCCCGTGCAAACTTGTTCGTTTTTGGGAGGGTCTACTCCTCAATCCACTACTCCAATAGCCATTAATTCCCATGAAGAAGTATCACAATGGACTTCCACATCATAGGGGTCTCAACTCAACATATGGCACGTCAATCGGGCACCCGATCTGTATGTTATTAGTCTTTAAGTCCCGAGGACCCAGATGGATTAGTTATCGATCCAACCCGAATATACCCCAAATTTATTCAAATCTCAAGTGGGGTATACCAAAGGGATAGTATCACTCTACGGTTTATAGTGCCATTGAGGGTTTTTCAAATGGACGCATGGTGCCAAAGTTATGTACAATAGAGTGTAAGTGAGTTAAAGTGGGTCTGGGTCCGATCCGTCCTGGTGGGGATGACCCTGCCCGACCCAGTTTGGCCCGCGATGCAGCCCGTCCTGCGCTGGGTGGCCTGACCCACACTAGGTGGTCCAGCCTGTCCTGGCAGCCCGACTGGAACAGCGGCCCGCGGGGCGGCTGGGTGGCCATGGGTGGTCACGGGAGCCGTGTGTATCGTGGGGCGGTGAAGGCCACGGGTGCCACAGGGTGACGTGAGGCCTCAGGTGCCACGAGGCCACGGGTACTGCAGGGTGGCAGAGGACGCGGGAGGCAGAGGCCACAGGGGGGCAAGGTCGCGGGTGGCGGAGGCCATGTGGCAGCGAGGCCGCTAGGCGGCGAGGCTGCAGGGAGGTGAGGTCACGAGCAGTAGAGGTCGCGGTATCATGATTCCCACAGGGCGGCGGAGGCCGCGGGGAGGCGCGATGGCCACAGGGTGACGGAGACCGTAGGGCGGCGTGGTGGCCGTGGTGCGGCGGAGGCAGTAGGGGGCAGAGGTCGTGGGGTGGCGTCGTTGCACCACCGCCTTCAGTGTGGCTGATGGTGGTGTCGGACGCCATTCTCGTGGCCCACCAAGGATAACATTCCATCCTCCTCCATCATGAAGAACACACAAAAAAGAATAATGGAGGTTAGGCCAGGCTATGATTGTTTAGCTCGCACCCTCCATGTTAACACGGTAGCAAGCAACTCAACAAAATCGTGAATGAAAAACGTAAAACCCTATATCCTCCCGCAATTATTATTCCAAAACCCGCAGAAGAGAACATCCACGGATCTACTAATTAGAGAGTGGATCCGCTTTCTTTTTTTAGAAGGGAAGAACATGGGAATATATAATCATACACAACTAAACCCCTACCTCAAGGGTTTCTTGAAGATTTTCCACAGTTGAGACGGATTGGCGTTTGTCGATACCGAAACAAGTCTCCTCCAATGGCGTCAGTGAGGAGAGGAAAAAAATAAAGTCGGTGACGACAGCGTTTCCTCGATTGCTGGTTCATTTGTCGTTGGAGAGCCTTCAATGAATTTTGGAGACTGATTCATAGAAGGGGAAGAGTTCTTTGTTGGCATTCTTCATTGGAGGATGAGTTTCTCCATGATTTTCCAAAGCTTCACCCTTTCCCCAATTCCACTAAAAATGAAATCCAAACATAATAGAATATGTTGTCTATTTTGTTTTTAGGAATAAATTAAAATTTTCTTAATTAATTTATTGATTTTGTTGGCACCATTAAAGTGGGAGGATACCAAAGGTCACCTCCCTCCTTAAAGAGGGAGTTTAAGAGGATTCTTCCCATAAAGAAGGAGTTAGGGGGTTCGGGTGGTACCCACCCTCAAATTCAAATTGGGTGGTTTTTAGTTCGGTGATACCCACTTCCATAACCTCACATGGAAGGTTTCAACAAAAATAAAAAAGTTAATCATTTTTATTTTATTCTATTCTTCCATGAAAAACCCAAAATCTAACTTTCACCCTTGACCTACTATAGTCGAGGTGAAGGTCTTCATAAGTGAATATTGGCACCGCGATTTCAATGGTGCCCTTGGATTTCAATTCTTAGCACTGATTCAAAATTTACAAAAACCCGCTCTTATATTTAATGAACGTACCCAAAAAATGTTCAGAAATTCATTCCGGGAACACTGGGCCTCGGAATCACGCGCCATAAATTTTCATGGACTCATAAAATTCCCATTTAATTAAAAAAATTACATGGAAATTTCAGGTTTTTACAACATAAATAGAGAGATTACAAAATATATATCTTTATTCTAATTTTTAGCATGTTATGGTAGAATGATATATGTATAATGGGATGATGTAACCATTACCCATACCTATATATAAATGGGATAACATCACCATGGATTTCATTATATGTTTTGCAAATACTTTTATTGGGATTAATTCTATATGGATCGCAGTTTATCACAATTTAATGATTATAAAATATTACAAAAATGTTATTAGTTTTAAAAATTAAAATTCCCATAAGAATAGTTAAAGGGAGAACACAATTATCAAAAGAATATTAATAACACATAGATGTACCTTGTTTAATAAGTGATCCCAATGTCTATAGAGAGGAATAAATTCCACAATGTTATATAGTTGAATTAAAATTAAAATATTTTCATTTAACATACACAAAACCTACCATGAATAATCTCTTAATGAACCAAAATGATATAGTAACCCATGTTTCACTTGTTCCACGAACCACAAAGTAAGTCCATAATTCTATAGAAACTGGTGGTTAGATGTTCGAGTAGCTATAATGACCTATCAGTGTTTCTAGTCAAATATTACATCAATATCATATAAAATATTACATTGTAATAGTTCCTTTTTAGTGCTTTAGGTCCAAATTAAGATCTACCTATCCAAAAATCTCCCATATAGAGCCATATTTTATATAACAACCTCCTTCAATTCCATTAACATAGAAAAATCATATAATCTGATATCCTCCACTTTTTCACTCCCCAATTGGAACTTCAAATGAAATAATTAATTTCATTTGTATGATTCCTAAAATATCATATATTTTTTCTTATATACTAACATAATGTTCTCCAATATTCTACCTCTCATCCTTCGTTCATTAGTATAGACCAATAAAGTCACAAATATTCCCCAATTATCTATCACTATTGGATTCATCATCATGTATTCCAGATTTTATATTTCATGAATATTATAAAATGGAAATAAACCATTATGTATAAATCATATAATAAAATTGAACAACAAATAAATATTCATTATATGAACAAGAAACACAGGGTTCCGTACAAGATTTATAACACATCAAATTCCATAGTTAAATACATTTTCCTATGGATTTCTATCCATTCCCTAAAATATTTTATTTATATAAAACATCTTCTAATAGAATTTTGTTACAAAAATTTATTCTACATTTATTGTGGATAAATCAACAAAATTCTATAATTGAGATATCAATCTCACTATATTTCCTCCAATGATAAACACATTACTTGTTGTACTCCACCTACAGTATATATCACCTCCACGGTCATCATCTATATACCCCTATGAAGACTTTTATTTCCTATAGAAAAATGATTCTTCCTTGATTCTGAAAAAATATTTCAATATCAAATTCATAGCTTCCAAATGATTCATTATTGGTTTAGCTATATACTTTATCAACACTCCCACAACATGAAAATACCATGTTGCTTGAAAAAAATGGAATATGTAATACATATAGTAATTGATTCATATTTAACCATTTTATACACAAAACAACATAATATTTTTTTATAAATCTATTGAAAATTTGAAATGTTTTTCATATAGTATAAATACTCGTTTTTCGTATATCCGTCTAAATATTCCCAATAACTTTCTAATGTAGTCATCTAGTGATAACATTAGGGTTTATAATTATTTGGTCACTATTTATATTTATCTATAATGTTTTCTAACTTCTCCAATATCTTTCATTACAAACACCTCACCCACCGACACTTTCATCTCATAAACCCACAATTTACATTATTCCATAAGGATCATTACATACAAATAAAAATAAAAATAATGCATCTATCATAAAAACATGAAAAATAAGCATTGATCTATGATGCAACATTTGTATTAATTATTTCTCATGAATTCAATAAGCATATTGTTCCACAACTTGGGCATATAAATTAAATGATACAATATCTATTGGAGTTTAAAAATTAGGTCTTCCTTTACAGACATAACCTATCCCTCTATCTGATTCATATAAATTTTCACATCTATGTCTAAGTGAAGGAAATAAGTCTTTACATAAATATATTCAATATAATAATACTCTAATGAAGCAATACTAAGAACCACCCGGATGGTGGTAAGATTAACTATGGAGAGAAACATTCATTGATGTTTACATATTCTTTCTATTGAAATCCTCTCACCACTGGAAATTATTTGTACATAATGTTATTATCATGTACTTCCTTGAATTTATATAAAAAAAATTTCAATTCATTCATCCCATGTGGAAATGGTATTAGCTACCATGTATTATTATCAAAGAATGAAGAAATATCCCCCTGTAAAGTGAATTCCCACTTGTTCTACTCATTTAACCACATTTCCTCTTTAAATAATTCAGGGAATCCACTATAATTAAATTAAAAATATTGTATGATGATGAATTCCTCAACACATGACTTCTCATCATTTTGACCTCCTAAACTCCACTTGAGTAGTATTCTCTGCTCATTATGGTGTCACAAATTCTGGCACACCGTCAATCAAAGATTTATCCAGACATTATCATTCATTATTCAAACCACATTATTTAAGAGGATAAATTTTATTATAAATAACACATTCAATTAAAATATTTTTTTGGCTTCTATTGATCAACTTTTCCTTATAATATATGAATCAAAATCCAAACTACATATCACCATGTCCAGTGAAGAAACATGATTTAGACATACCATCATGTTTATCCCTTGCATCTGCATTATATGTAAATATGAAGAAATAATATAGTCTCATAATGAATAGAGTATTACCTTATTATTTTTACCAGAGTTCCTAATGATAATATTCTCTCATTGGTATAGATCAACTCATATTTATGGGATATGTATCTATATTCAGTTCCTCTACCCAGAAGGTATTGGTTAATCCTGAGAGCAGCTTCATAATCTGTAATATTAATTCAATTTACTATTAATACTTTCATTCTCAAAATTATATTGATATGTACATGGAAGTGTCTTCTATCATTTAATTCAACAATTATAAAATAATTCCAAAAAACCTTTACTAACATACTATCCCCCATTATAAAACTAGAATAATTTGAATCATAATACAGACTCATTATCCTCCACATTTTCCACTTCTGAAACATATTAAACCCATCTTATTTTATTTTCAAAAATTAAAACCATAACTTATTTATCAATTCATAGATAAATGTCATAAAATATTTTAACCCTATAAGGGAATGTACTGGTGTAGGCCCCTAGACATTAGTGTGCTCTAGGACCAACTTTCTATCACTAGGTCTTCTAAATCCTTTTGAAAACGATACTATTTCCTTATTTCCAAATATATAATCTTCACCCAATCCAACTTACATCAACTTAATCTTTGGTGACATTCCATTTATTTCTAGCACATTTTTCTGCATCTCACACATGTGACCTAGAATGTATTTCCGTAGTTGAAAATCCATTATAGAATATTTTGTTTTTAATAATTTACATTCATGTTAATATTATATTATAGAGGTTTCTATTCAGTTCTCCTCGATCTATGAACATATACCCCTTTTTACTATTCCTTACACCACCAAGAATGGTGTTTTTTAAATCCTTTATTATCACGCTAAATGAAATAAATATGATTCCATCTTATTCAAGGAATATACCTCACATTATCTTTAATTAGAAACTCCCACTGTTGGTTTTAATCCATGCATCATAATTCCCCATAATTTGAATGGGATCATTATAAAAAATATATACCTAGCCAAAATATCTTGAAATGTAAGTGTTCCAAAAACCCTTATTCTAATGTGGAATTGAAATATTTTCTCAATTATTAAATCTAATATTCTATGGGTTTATCCTCACATAGTCTCAAAACATAATTTGTTTTATCGAAAAAATCGATATTCACATTGTATTTTCCACATAGCCGTTATTCAATTGGAGAAATCCAAACTTGATCATCCAATCTATGGATATGATACCAATTTCTGTAGAAATTAAAGGGTAAGTATGAAGAATTATTTACAAAAGAAAAATAAAATGGGGGATAAAAAGAATATTAAGAACAAATCTAATTGCATGGTTCATGAAATGATCCGATATCCATGGAGAAGAAAAACATTCACCAGGTTTTGGATTATATACAAAGAGAAAATATCATATTTTCACAGACATAGAAACCTTAACTAAAATAAGTTCATAATGAAAATTAGTGTTATAAAAAAATAAATTTTTAAAATTCCACCAACCAAATATTATTTCCTCAATGCTAAAGTGATTGATTGTTATATATTTATAGATCTATAGTGACTTGTTGGGGTCACTAGTCACAAGGTTCTATTGTACTATGTCGAAGTCCGCCCTACTATAATTCCTTGTCAGTTTCTCCAATCAGGATCAGGCACCACCAATCCAACAAATATTTAATTTATATTCAAGAAACATTATTACTCAGAAAAAATTCTTGGATATAAAAAAAGGAATATGAAATTATAAATGATAGTTCCACATAACATTTTATTAAATTAAGATTTGATGTTTCCCATAAAATATTGGGGAACTATTAAATATGCATTGAATAAAGAGTTAATTTTAGAACTGTATATGATTATAATTTTGATTTTCCAAATTAATGGACAATTAAAACACTATAATATATGTTGAGGCCATGTTCAATGTATTTCAAAGGTGGTTGAGATCAGCACCTTCCCATGGAAGAGTTTTCATATGACTATATTTTTCATTCCATATTTCAAATGGTACTATACGAGGCTCTTTATGGGAATAGGTACAATACTGGATCCCTTTTATAATATTTTAGAGTGTATGTAGTTGGAATTAGATTTGAATCAATAAATGATATAAAAGATTCAAATAATTTAGTGACGTGTTGATACTGCATAAAATCAACTGAAGTGATAAATTGATAATCATTAGTTTGATTTGGAGTTTGAAGATGGAGATAAATAATACCATAAAATATATCTAAATAAGAGAGTTTTGATATTACTAAAGAAGGGAAAGTTAACCCCTAGATATATTGTCCCTTTTGAAATCCTTGATAGTGCGGGGATGGTAACATATTATCTTACAATTTAACTAAGCCTATTTGATGTATGTGGTTTATTACATGTATTAATTTTAATGAATTAAACTCTTGATCCATCACTTATTATAAACTTAGAGGTTGTATATCTGGAGCACGATCTTTGATATGAGGAAAAGTAGGCACAAATAGTTGAAAATAGAGATAAAGTGCAATAAATTCAGAGCAGTCACCTAGTTATATTCTTCTATAAGAATTATATATTTTAATAATAAATGCAGGAACATGAGGATATAATGATATATAAGTGCCCTTGTTTTCCTGTATCAAAATTTTGACATTTTAAGGGATTTTTTTTAAGGGGTAAATTTTAATACCTCATTATTCTTGTATGTATTTTTCTTTAAAAATAATCAACTATGTTCAGAAATGTGTGATTTATGCAACATATAACTAAAGTGAATAATTATTTATTATAATATGAAATGATATATATAATAATATAGATAAATGAAACATAACTTGAAAACTAATTGATTTTGTAAAATTAAAAGGTGTTAAACTCACTTAGTAAAATACCATTGATTGTAGAGAAAATATTATTATTATTATTTTATTTTTTGTTAAAATTTTTACTTTTTGAACATTGATATCAATAAAATTTAATGGTAGAATTAATGTAATTATTAATTAAATAAATTAATAATATCCAATAAATAAATATGTAACAATAATATTACTAATTTAATTATTCATTGGAAAAAAAATTTCTATTTAGAAACATTTTTTAATATATAATATATTTTTATTTAGAAGAATAATATCTCATATTTGAAGTATGAATTTAATGAAATTAGATTCTTATATTTATTTAGAGTATACCATTTATTTTTTATTATAATTTGGTATAAAATACGCATATATTCATATTTTATACATAAAAATAATTTTTTGTAGATTTTTTATGAATTATTCACACTTATATTGAAATTAAGTTTTATCACCATTGGAAATATAATTAATTAGAATGTATTTCACAATTGGAATCAACAAGTTGAAATTTGGTAATAAGGTTAATTTTATTTTTAGGCATACAAATAAATTACCAAGGTATAAGCTATTCATTAAGGTGATCACTAAAATAAGATAAAAGGGGTAAATGAAAGGATAAGGTCATAACATATCAAAAAATTATCATTAAATGGATGTGTAATTTAATTATCAAGATCCCATAATTATTTTAATATTATTTCATCATTTTATCTGCATTCATTTTAAAAATGAAATCCTTATACATTATGTAATGGGTATTTTTTAAAATTCCTCTAAATATAACCTGTAAAAGTAACCTTCCTCTACTAACAAAAATATACACATTTCCTTTCAGTTTATCTTGAATACCTACCCAAATTCTATCCATAATATTTTTCCCATTTTTTCAAACATTTGGTTCCATGACTGAGTACTAAATCTGTTATTTAAAATAGACTCTCTAAGAAGATATTCAAGACTTCAGCATTTGTGATATCCTCTTATTAATCAATATTTTTTATATTATTTATTTAAAGATTCAGGAATTTGATTATCCACCTTAATAATTTCTTTTGAAAACATTATAATAATATAATAGTGATACTATTAATATATAGTAACACGATCTTACTCATTCAATCATTATAACAGGTTCTTTCTTTGGTTAATTTTACAAACTAATGACTGATATTATAAATTTTACATCATGAATGACTCAGAAAACATAAATAATTTTTATAATTTGTAATAATTATTAATTTAATATGGTTTCATAATATTTGGATGCCAATATATATATATTTAATTAATTAATAAAATTAATTTATTTATTTTGAAATAAAATTCTTAAAGAAGGGGTTTTTATCCATTAAAAGATATATGTCTCCACACATTACATGAAGAGAACATAAGAATGTTTATATATATCAATAACATGTATTAAATATTTTGGAGCACCATTTATATGACAAAACTATTAAAACCACTTTTGGTTTTGTTGGGTTTGATGTCAATGAAGAAAGTGGTTTCATGATGTCAATAGGTAATAGAGGAATAACATGATGTTCTGAAGAAAGGTATGATTATATATATTGAGTTTTGAATGTTATGTTAGGAACAATGTAATGAATCATAGATTATTGTATGCGAGGTTAACACTATTAGTTATGTTTAAAAGGAAATATAATGCATTCATTGAGTTAATTGATATCCATTCATAAATTGAAATGAATATAAAATAATCTTTGGGGATTCATTTATAGACTTGTTTCAAGTAGGTTTGAATATATAGAGTCTAATGTTATGGTTCCATAGAGTTTTGATGTTTTTAAATTATATATATATATAAATTGTTTAGTTGGAGAGTTTCATCCTAGTGTTTACATTGAATAAAAATTAGAGTGAAATCTATTTGGGAAGTGTTGAGATGAAATAAAATTATATAGTTTATTTTTGTTATATAAACGAAAATAGAAGTTATCTACAATCTATAAAATTTATGGATGTTGTTTTATGAATTAATTATTAGTATGATGTTTTTTTGAGATAATCTTAAAATTATTGATATGATTCAAAATATTTTGTGTTATTTTTCATGTAATATGGAATTAATATGTATTTTTTATTAAATACATGCATTAAATTGATGAAATTTTGTGTCCAAGTAACTATATTTGTTTCTATAATTCAATTTTTATTCTTTATTTAATTTTCATTCTTTGAGTTTTCCTAAATTGAAACAGAATTTTAAGTTAATTCTATGAATTTTTGGAATTGTATTGATGGCATTGTAAGGATAAATCCTTCATGTATTGTGAATATTTGGAAAATTTAATTTTTTTTAAGAGTGCATAAGAAGAGCACTAAAGAGAATTTTTAAAATGTATGAAGTATTTTAGACTTTTATTTTTAGTGATTGAAAATATATAAAAAATAAATAAATAATGGTTGGAGCCTTTTTCCGACATTATAAGCTAGGCTCTTCCATAGTTAGGCTATAGACTCAGATCAACCACAAATGGCCAAATTCAGTGAATAACAAGACGTGAAACCAAGCATGCTAGCATTAGAATGAGAGAGAAAATAACCACAATGTTGGGTGGAATAAAAGAATAGTGTTTTTATATGGAGTATTAATGGGAGTGGAATGATAAGATATTGTATGCCTTTTATAATAAACAAGGGGTATCCCAAAGTAATTATCTGTGTGGTTTTTGTACTAATGTGGATACTGTAACAATTTAAAAACTTATACTATTTTTAATATAACAACATCTTTTCTATCATCATAATCGTCTTCTACCTGGTTTTATATCCAGGAGGGATTAGATGTAATGCTTCACTTCCATTGGGGCATATCTATAGAAATTTAGTAGAACCATTGCAGGTGTTTTGGTCCAACTAGTTCTACAACAATGATTTTATAAATGATGATACACTTATAAATGATGAATAAAAGGAATATCACAAGATGAATGTGTCAGGGTGTCACTAATTATGATTTGATAGTATCTCAAAAATAGTCTTGATAATAAAAGTGATGATTCATTTCTATTTGGATCATGAAACAAAAATCACAATAATGAATGGAATTTTTATGATCCCATAATGTTCCACTGATAGAAAAAAGATAAGGTTGATGAGAATCATAAGAGGATTTATATTTCATAATATTAAGGCAAAAACATATGAAGTAGTGTTATGAGAATAAAAATTTGAGTTTTTAAAAGAGAAATCAGAAGATGAAGATGAACATGCCATAGTGGAAATCGTGGTTATAGAAATGAGAAGGGTATGTGGATTCATTTATTTCACCAAGTGTTTCATATGATATATAACCCAATTTGAATTAGTGACATAGAACATACTGAAATGGTGGTTTGGGATTCCCACATGGGACTTATTGGTTGGAAATTTAAACAATGATGAATACATCGTGGTCTAATCTTGAGTAATGTCTTGAGAAGATATCGATGTTGGAGGTCGTCTATGTTTCATCCCTAGGATCTTCACACCTTGTTATAAATCATGTCTATAAGGTTCACACAAACATGTAAAATAATTAAATGTTATGTATTCTTTAGAACTTGTAATTTAGAAAGTAGATTGTCCCTTAAAAAAATATTTAGGGCATAAACAATATTTAAAAGGAATAATTGTGTGATATAATGGATAAAGTTTTTTAATTTTTAAATGGTGACATTTTTGGAGTTTTAATTACAAGGATTTATAGAGATTCAATGTAAAAAAAATTATATGTATAGTATTTACAATGGTAAAGTATATATAGAAGTATGGGAAGAGTAGTTTATGATTATTGAAACTAAAACTATGAAATAATAAGTACTTTTTTGAGAGAATGACCCTGAGACTATGACTACCCAAAAAATCATATATATAAATAAATTTAGAAGTGAAAAAACACTACTGAGAATAATCTCATCCTTGTACATTGAGTATGAAAATGGGATGTTGAATGAGAAGGTGAATCTTTTTTCTACCAATCAGACCATCCATAAAATAAGAACTATGATAGATATAGATTATAATATTCATATAATATATAATTATGATGAATATTAATGTAGTATTTTAGATTTATCTAGTTTAAGGAAGTAGTCCAATTCTTTTCCATTTTCTGAAGTTACATTTAGTATGTTTAGTGATAATTTATCATATGGTTCAAGTAAAATCCTATATGTTTTTAAAAAATGTTTTAATTTGAATCTTATAAGAATGATTTCTTGGTACCACCATTTTTATTTTTCCAATTCCAAACACATTCCCATGAAATCAACCCAAAATTAATGGATGTAAATGTGCAAGGAATGATATCCCAAACACATTGAGGACATAGTATTCCTAATCATAGGATAACCTCATTAGAAAAATTTTGTTCTTATTATGTTTCACTTAGGATTATTATTTCATTTATACTAACTAAGAAGTTAGGATTTAGTGATAGAGATCCATTTACTGAAAAATTGAATAGTTAAATAAGGGATAATGTTTTAATTATTAGTAATTTATCATACACTAATTCATTTAAACCATTAGTGCGAAGAATATCTTTTAGTGATCACAATAATTGGTATCAAATCGATGATCACACAAACGATTTGATTCCCAATAATCTGAAATTTAATGTTTTTCATTGACTATTCGAATTTATCATTAAAATGAAATTTTAAATAAAATAATTGGAGTAGATGTTTCAAATAATAATTTGAATAACATTTTTAACAAGACACTAAAAACATAAAAAGGAAGGATATGAGATAGAAAATTAATAAAAATATCTTATAAAATTAGGAAGAAAATCCAACATCAACATTATATAATCATGTTGACATTATTAGTTGTTGGAATATTGAATAATTATAGAATAAATAAAATCTAAATAATATTTATAACTCTTATACCATAATTAAATTATAATTCTTCTATGAAGATGATTTAATTTTAAATTTTTATCAAGATAGTTCCATTAATGAACTATGTTCAAGTGGGGAATATCATTTTTCTTAAAATCTATTTGAAAATATGTATGATGATTCATGTGTTTATTTTGAATAAACATATAATGTGCTTCGTTATTTTTAGCTTATTTTATAATTGTATCCTTGAATGAATATCATTATGGAAGCACCCATATTCAAAAATAATTATAGATAATGAAGAAGTAAATGGCTAAAAATGAATTGATGTGTGAAGATCTCACCCATAATTTTGAGGAAAAATTAAAAGGAGATTATTTCTTAAAGATATATTATCATGATTTGAAAATGATTTTTTAAGATACATCCAATGGAATGGAGAATAAAAGACATTTATGCCCGAAAAAATCATATACATTAGTGATATACTAAAATTCATTAATTGATATAAAAAATACCCAATTATAATTTAGAGCTTACAAGATCAAAGAGATTAATTGTTTGATGCATTAAAAGATCATATTTCATGAGGATCATGAGAAGAAGATAAAAAATATCAAGGTGAAATTATTAAGTTGATATAAGATAATAAAAGAATCATTATTATAAAATTATTTTTTATTAAAGTAAAACTAGATAATCAGGAACTTTTTCAAACTGATTCTTCACAAATTTCATAGGAAGGACTTGTTGCTTCCACTCAACATTATAAAGTGGATTACTAATAAAAAATATAGATATCTTATAGAATAGATTTCTTTAAATCATATTATAATCATCTTATATCATCCTTAAAGAAGATGTTACCATCTTATCAAAACTAATAACTATTATTAATCTATTTTTATGTACAATACATGTTTGATTTAGAAATACTTACAATAATGGATGAGGAAAAATAGAGAAAATCCCATAACTATATCTATAGTGGATGAAAACATATGATGAAATGATGTGTCCATAATTGAAGCCTAAATAAAGAGAAATAAATCACACAAAAAAATAATGGCCTCAGATATTAGTGATAATATCCCGTTAATAAATATTGTGGTGAGTATCCTATGTTAAAATCATTAATGGACTAAACCAAAACTATAAATTTTTTTATTTTTTTATTAAACAAAACTATTATATCCCTTAAACTAGATGGAATATAAAGTATTTCCAACATTTTAGATCCCTACATAGATATTAATTTATATTATATTTAGATTTTTTTTGTGAGATGAATATAATTTCATATTTCAACATATCAGAGTTTTCTTAAAAATCTTTTTTCAGGATTTTTTATAATAAATGACATTAGATGAATAGATAAAATATCAATTTTCCAATGAAGTATCAAATTTATAATACAAGAATGACTTAAAATATTATAGAACCCAATTTATATAAAAAGATATATTTAATGGGTAATATAAGTAATTTATTAATACTTTTTATATTTTATAAGACACATGTTTAACATTTTTGAAACTCAAGTAATATTTAACATAATAATTTGTTTTTACACAATTATATTAACTATTAAACATTATCACATTTAGAAATTAAATATAAAATGTTTTGTTTCCTATTCAATCTCAACATGTTAATTTTATTTAACACGTTAAATTTCATTTTTAGGTATAAATATAATATTAGAGAGAATAAAGTCAATTACACCAATAATGGTGAAGGTTTGTTTTAAAATATTTTTTTAATAATATTGTATAAAATATAACTATTAAATTAAATTAATATAATATAAATGATAAATCTAATATTGTAGCATATCAGCTTGACTAACCACTAAATCAGTAGTCGGAACGGTTGTCACATGGCCTCAAGAGCGCCTCCCCATATACGAGAGGCTTCTGACATGCAACAATGGTCTATTGATGGTAAAATGGTGAGACTATACAGTCTAAATTAGAGTAAAAAATGGTTTATTAGGTAATAAGTATCAAATAAATAGAGAAGTAGTAATAAAATTAAGGCAAGAAGTGGAATAATAATATAATATATAAATAAAAATGGATAACTCCAATTTATAAGAATGCATTCAAGATAGAGGATTTTACAAGTGAATGCTATTGGAATTACAATAGCAATATAATGAAATAAAAGAAAAACATCTCTATGAATATCATTACGAGCATCCTAAGCTCTGGCTCGGTGCTAAACTTCTAACTTCTAGGTAAAAGCTAAAAAACATAATAAATCGACCAAGGTCTTAAAAATATAAGGTCCACTCGATCACCACAATGGAATGGTGGCCTGATCAGGGTGTGAGATAATAATATCAGTAGTTCAAAATGCACGATGTCTAGCACAATCCATTAATTGATATATAATGTAAGGAATTGAGTAGGTATAAAAAAAAGTAAATAAGTAGTATTGAATAAATAAATAACAACCTACCCAGGTTCATAGGGGACACCTGGTGGCTATACATATATTTTCACCATTCTAGGTTTCTTTGAATTTGGGTAGATCCTCTTAAATCTAGATGAATCACCCAAATTAATGGAATATTCTCCAACCAAGGATGAACCACTCAAAATATACCATTAGCATATAGCCTATTCCCTCAGGCTAAAAATATATATCCCTTAGGTATAACTAGAATCTCACTATTAGGAATCCTGTAATTATGAATCTATCACTCAGGCATTTGACAAAATCATATACTATACACCTAGGAACTCATTGACAGTCCTCCTAGCCCTCTAGAATATGACACAACCATTCACTCTTCCCTCAAAAATTCGGTACTAGTGTGCCTAGCCCTCATGAAGTAAGAAAACATGCACCAATCTCTTAGGCATCAATACCAATCATGAGTCATACCCAGACAAACTCAACATGCCATAATCATCAAACACTTAGGTATCAATCACAATGATATCACATAAGCTGAAAATATAAGCAAGCAAAATCACAGGTCTTGTATCAAACATACCCGATTTATCATCATAAGAAACTATAATTAATTTATAAGAATTTATTTTAGCTAAACAAATTAATTTCATTAATCTAGGTTCCTAATTTGCATCATAATTATATCAAACCTTTTCAAATAATCAATTAATCCCTATGGTCATTAATATATTAATTAGTTAGTTTTTCTGTGTTGTTTCTACCATATTAAATCACACAATTTATTACTATGACCATTCAAAAGTCTAATAAAACAATCAAAAAATTTATCCAATTTATTATAAGGATTTAAAGTCAAATAGACCAACTCTTAATACATTCCAATACTGTAACAACCATCAGATGGTTGTAGGTATGATTCTCTATAACTATAGACCCAAAGGGATCTAATGGAAGATTTAAAATGATAAATTATCATTTAATAGTTATTATTCAACATTTTTGGTCATACACGCAGTGTTCTGGTGTGATCATATATATTGCATATACTACAAATAATCAAATGAGACAAAAAGGGTTTTGGTTTAGACCAACCACATCAATTCCATTCAAGGCATGCAAACAACCATGATGCACTTCATTGAATATATTGAAGTCATACAACTGAAACATTGTACATAAACCATTATTATTTAATTAAAATAAGAGGCATGGTCAAACCACCATAATAAGTTCGATATTAATTATTTCAGTTAATACATCATGTTGAGGAATAATATTCCATCTTGAACATGAAAATCAAGTAGGGGCATAACATTTAAACATTTATATATGGAAATCAATCAATTCAAATTGTTTTGTTATACAGGGAAAGGAAAAAAACAAAAAGAATCACCAATTTCATATGTCCAATAATGAATAACTACTTATTACATTTTGGCTAAGAAGGAAATGAACCTCCATTAGAAGGGTCTTAATATAAAACATTAATTTTTTAACAAACAAATCATTTATCATATTTTAGAATTTCATTCATTGTCCGTACTTAAATTTATTAAAGGAAAACATAATTAATATTATTTAAATAATCACTTAAAGAATTCCTAAATTTAAAGGGATCAAGGATAGGGATCCTACCTCCGGAAGTAGACCAAACCGAACACTCAACACTTGATGACTTTTATGAAGATCTCTCCACACAAAAACTCACATACACTCTTATATTTTTACCCCTTAATCCAATGCACATATTCCTCCCCCATGAGGGAACATGTAAAAGGATGACATATATATAAACATGTACCTTTTTATATGAGAGAAAGCCTTCAAGGAGTAGTCAAACACTATAAGAACAATTACACGGGACCTTAAATCACCAAAGGATCCAAAGTAAATTGGGAGAAACTGAAGAGCAGATGTAAACCTTACCTTGAGCAATGATGAAAGGCCGAATAAATCCAATCCACTTCACCTTTTGTGGTGGATTCTAGAATACAAACAATAGAGTCCGGAGAGACCCATCATACAACCAGAGGAGGGGGAGACCCCTTGGAAAGCTAAAAATAAATAACCTAATTATTATTATTATTATATTATTAGTATTATTACAAAACATTTTCTATATTTTTTTCTTCCTGATTTATTTTCCGTTTAATTTTAATTAAATTTATTAATGTAATAAAAATAAACCCGTCACACTGTTTTCTGGTGACTGCTGAATGATTTTAAACTAATTGTGTACCCCTTCCATCTCCTCCTAACTTGAGGTTTTAGAGCCTAAATAGAAATAATGGCGTTCTCAAATAACTATCTATCCTATGTTTTTTTTTGAAATTTTAATGTAAAGTCAATGTATGTAATCTATTTTCCAAGACTGCTAAACTGATCGGTCCTCCGGGACATGATTCCTTGTAATCATGCCAATTTATTAAAATAATACACCAGCTCTGGGTAACTGGGGTCGGGGCATTATAATGTATGTGAACCAAAATTTACTTTTTATGTTGTCTGGTTTAGTTTGTTAAGAATTAGGTATGGTTTATTAGTATGGAATACTAAAATGTAAAGTTTTTTTATCAAATGGATCTAAAAATGTATTTTTGGGGGAAATAATAGATGGTATCATAGAATGGTATAGATAATTTTAGATATTATGATGTTTTCAAGTGTGGTTTACATAACTATTATGAGTACCATCATAAGTGTATAAGGTTTAGGTTGATAATAAGTTCAAATTCATAGACATCCCTTTTGAGATTTTAAGTTATTTTATATTATGGTGATTAATGATATTTATTGGTATAAATTTTATTGAGTCGAGGTATATGTAACCATTGTGTATTGTGAGAGGAATTATTTTGGAATAATAATATTACATTTTTAGTGATATAAGATGAAAGTTTTTAAATAAAATTCTAGATGAAAATATTAATTATTGTTAAGGTTACTAAGAATATAGGGTAACTTTTTTAGGGAATAATATATGTTGAGCCTTTTGTATTATTGTTGAATTTTGGAGATTAATTATTTATTTATTGAAATTAAGTATTATAAATTGTGGATATTATCCGACCAGTTTCCAACCATTTTATTTTTGGTAAATATTTAAAGAGATTTGAAAAAAAATTATCATTTTTTGTATTTTGTGATCCATTGAAAAAGCTTTTATTGGTTTTGGGATGAAATATGCATCTTCAATACTCATAATTTAGAGAGAAATTTGATAATTTTGTGGAAATTGATTAAAGGATGAAATTATACTAGCAAAGTAAGTACATTTCATTATGTTAATATTATACATGGTAAAGGAAGTAACAAACACTATGGAAAGGTTCTATAAATAAATACATTATCCAATTACCTTTATCTTCGATGAATCAACATTCTTGGTCAGACACCATTGATTTATGGTATTGTGGTTATTAATTTTCTCATAATCATTCTACATCTTATAATCAATATTATCTAAAATTATCCATCATTATTTAGACATTATGGTTTTTCCTAAAACACCAAATTTTCACATCCCACTAATGTTAAACTATTTTTATACCTAGTTATTTTTTATTTTTTATGAACATCAAACATTACTTTCCTTCTTTTCAAGTGGATTTTAACCAAGCCTTTTTGTGGTGTGGGAAGTCAAAAA
The DNA here is from genome assembly GCA_963277665.1 of Viscum album. Taxonomy (NCBI): domain Eukaryota; kingdom Viridiplantae; phylum Streptophyta; class Magnoliopsida; order Santalales; family Viscaceae; genus Viscum; species Viscum album. Next base: position 1,941,421,762 of record OY728119.1, on the reverse strand, counting down.
AGGTATTTTAGATTTCGAACCCTCTATTAAGAACATAAATTTTAGATTATGATGATGAAATTTATTATAGTCTTACAATGTAACATCCATATATTTTATAATAACACTATATTCGATAGCATGTACAACACACAACACTATTCCTAAACGAACAACAAAAAATTAATATTATTATTATTATTTAAAATTTGTATTTATAATATAGAAGTTAATTTGGAAGTTATAAATATGGTTAAAAATATTATAAAAATATATATATGGTTCATAATCAATAAAAATTAATTTATTAATGAAGAATAAATAAGCACGGAATTTTTTATTAATGTAAATTTATACATAAAAACAAGTTTTCTTCAAAAATGTTTTTTTATGTGTGTTAGTTTCAAATATAATTAATTTATTTAAATTATAGGAATTTTATTTGAAAATAATGATATAATTTTTGAAATAATTATACGAAAATTACTTGTTCTGTAATTTTGTAATTTTTCTGAAAATATTGATTTTTCTGTAAATTGTGAACAATTTCGATTTTTAAAAAACTGTTATTTTATTTCACTAAGAAATATGATTTTCAATTGAATTTGATCTAAAAGTTACATATTTATTATATAATTATGATTAATATAATTAATTACATATAAATTATCAATGTATCTTACTTTCGTTCAAGTCCATTTTTAGTCTTAAAATTTTATTTCTCTAATAACTATTTTTTATTACGTATTATATTTTATTGTTAAATTAATTTACAAAAATCATTTTAATTGAACCATAAAAACTTGATCCATTTTTTTAAATGAGAATTATCAAAAAAATTAAATATATCTCACTTTTTTCAATATTATGAATTTTTACTATAGTAAAATGTATCATCACTCTAAAGGGTAAAATAAGGAAATCCTGCTTAAAACTACAGGCTAAAACATAAAAATAAATGTGACACAAAAAGGAATCATAACATATGAGTTATTATTATAAATTTATAATTTAAAAAGAGTAATATAAAATATTTTAAAACCTTGTTTTTTAACCAAAGCTTAACTATTTGAAGATCTATTATATTTTATTTAAATTTAAAACAATGTTTGGGTTATTTCATTAAATGTAATGGTTTAAAGATGAAATTTTGTTTTCTATTCATCCAAAATATTAAAAAAATATTATTATTTATCCAAAAAAAGTTCAAGAAATCCAATTTATTACGTGATGTCGAGGTAAAAAAATTTTGCGCTTAAATAAAGTGTTTTCATAAAAATTTCTTTCATGTGTTATGGGCATTATATTAAAAGTAATTTCATAAAACTTTTTATATTGAACCTAATAAAAAGGATTAATATTTTGAAATCATCATGCCTAGAAAAAATTAGAAGGCCCATTTTATTTTTTGTCTTATAATTACATTCCCATGGTTTGAAGTTAACTTATCACATATAATGTCAATATGAGTTTATGGTGGTTTAAATATGGGATAAAGTGGAAAATGTATCTAGAAAATTTATAAATATTATTATTTTAGTTTATTCCATTCCAATATCATCATGAATTTAAATTATGATATTTTGGAACTTATTTTCCATCAGTGTGGATTTATAATAATTTAATTTCATGAAAAATTACCTGAATTCACCTACCCTCACTTATAAAAGGGAAAATAATAACTTATCTTCTTCAAACAATTTGAGAACTATATATTGGAAATAAACCATCCAAATACCTTTATAAAAATCCTCCCCACTATTATAAGTTATTGTTTTGGAATAATTCAACCCTTAGAAAGAATAATGTGTAAAGTAAAAGTGGTTTTCTGAAGAAGTGGTATAACTTTTAACCAAAATTTTCAGTTTTATTACATCTCATACCACCATTAAATAATCTTAGAACATTATTAAAGAATAAAAAATTAAATAATATATAATTATATGTTATTATGTAAATTTAATAACCAATATTTTTCTCTTATTCCATAAAATGTGAAGTGAAACATTGTTCATGTGTATGGTGGACTACTGCCTCGAGAACTGATGTAATTCGGTTTCCACCAAAAACTTTTATGATTATTTATAATTAAATAATATATATATATATGACAACCACTAATTAATTATATTTTTGTAAAGATAAGATATCATCTACATTATTACGATTTCATCCATTGAAAATGATAATGTCGTTCTTATGTACATGTGGATTATCACCTATATGAACCGATATGATTCATCATTCTTGGAAAAATTAAATGGATACTATATATAAGTGTATAATAATATAATACATTATATTTATTATACATTAATAATTATATAATTATAAAAAAATTCTTACATTATATCAATAATATTTTTTGAAATAATGAAATGTTACACATGTGTACATATAACCTATCGTCACCATGATTGTAACATAAATATTTTTTAAGAATAATATTCATGTATAGTTTTAAATTTATAATTTTTTTATAAAAATTATAATGATTTAATTATTATTATTCTTTTTCAACAATTATCTGAACGTCCGTAGAACACCTAACATGGAATTGATAAATTATGTAATTTAATATGTTATTTAAGTAAATGAATCCAATAGTTTAACAAGAAATTAATAATCATAGAAAATTTTCCTGAATATTAAAAAATTTATAGGTGTTTATTATATATTATTTAAAGTATATACTTGTGTTGTTTGGACACGAGGTATGGGATTTTGTCTTGATTTATCATCCTTGATGTATGTTTTAATTTAAAACATCTAATTTATTTTATATGGTGTACATAATTTTATTCCCCATGTTATATCATTCATGCATCATTATTCATGTTACTTATGTTACAATTACAATTATATCATCCAAGTGGATTTGAAAAGCATGTTACCATGTTGTAAGGGGTTTCATAACTAAATTTCCTTTCAATGAGTTATATCAATACATCAATGATTATATTATAAACTACTATGTGTGAAATGACTATTAAATTATATATGATTTTTTCTACATTTTTATTCTGATTTACAATTGTTACACATAGTCTATTCATTAATTAATTAACAATTCAATGGTTTGATCTTTGTAAGGTTTACATATCTCAAATTTTCTATATTTCGAAAATATGACTATGTTATTCACCTATATTATTTTATAATGTTCTTATATTTTCCCTTTGACATGTAATATCATGAATATAATTATTTTATTTATATTTTATGTTTCATTTTATGTTATTCTTATTGGGGATTAAAATTCAAAATCTACAAAGGCGGTAAAGTGTTTGTGATAAAATCTCCATTATTTTTTATATTTTCAATTTCCTATGTTTATTTGAGGGATATCAAATGCATTAATTTTCTTCAACCACATATATTTTCTTATCCTCTATTTTACAAGACTAATTTACATTTCCTCCCTTATTAGCTAATGAAACATCCATAATGTTGTTTGTATGTAAAACTAATATTGTATGTTCTTTAAGATAATATATATTTCATTTCTGTATCCATGTTTTCGAAATTTTATAAAAATGTTCTATTAAAAAAATTACTTCCTAATGTTATTTTATATAATATTTCACTTTATTTTAAAAGGAATTAAAATAATTTTTTAACATTTTCAGCATGGGTCACTTTTGACTAACATAACAAAATGTTTAAAAATAATTTTTATTTTTAACATTTATGACATGAATGAAATTTCCCATCATCATGAAATTTAATTTACTTGAAAATATTATTATTATTTATTCATGTTTATTTCTAAATAATAATATTTCTAAAAATTTTTGTGATTTTTTATGTTAAAATGTGATTTTTAATGTGGAAAGGGTATTTTCCTCAAGAATATGTATAATGATATTTTATATTATATTTCTATAAATAAATTATAACAACCCTTTTATTTAACAAGATTTTTAGTTGGGAAATATTGTAATGATAATATCCTTATTCTTTATCTTTATAGATTATGATTATTTCACAAATATTTTCATATAACACATTTCTTAACCATTGGATAATCATGTTATGAAAGTAATAATGGTTGTTTTTATGAGTTTTATGATGAAATTTAATCTAAATATACATTATTGATGTTATGACTCTTTTGGAAATATTTTATGATTATGGTTAGTTCTATTGTAACAATGTATGGGTGGTAATATTACCAAAAAAGGATGGGTCTGTCTATTATAGCACTCTAATTCATTGAGTGGGTATTTTGTTCTTTGTATAATTTTGTTTTAATTCGTCTATATAGGCTATTCAACATCTAAGAGTGATATTAAAATGATGTTCCAAGATACTGATATGTCTTATCTCTACATTATTCAAGTTTTAAATTGTTTATTATATAGAGGTTGACATCACATGGATTATAGTTATTGATTATTATATGACTCTTATATTATGTTAAAGAATCATTCATGATTTATTATATAGGTTTTGATGGGTAGGAAATTTCTTTTGTAATTATCATAAACTCTCTTAAGTATATCATATCCTTGTTTTCTTCATATGATCACTGATGATGTTTTATTTTTTACGATTCTATTTACCCTTCCTATGAATTTTATCTCACCCTTATTCAATTTCAATTTATAATGGTTATGAAAAATAATATTAGATATTTTTTTACAACAATGGTTTCATTTTTTGAAGAATTTTATTTAAGATATTAAAGAAATAATATGGAATATGAAATTCTTGGTATTGTGGAAACATTCTCAATCTATGACATGAGTGTTTTTATGTAATAGTTTGTATTAATTCTATAAAACTCTAAACCTAAAATGTCATGGGGGTATTTACATGATCCAATATTTCATTTTTGATTTTGTAATATTTGGATGGATTAAAATTGGGTTCGGTTAATTTGTGTCAAAGACAGAAATGTAAATATCATGTTTTAAACACCATATCCAGAATTAATGGTCTTTGGCGATTCAAAAAAGAGTTTGAAACCACGTACCCCAATAAACCAATGATAACCACATCCCATTCCTTTTACAAACAACTGAATCCTTGAATATAATAAACCAATTAACATAATTAACAACATATAAATACAGTTCTAAAAAATTTTAAAACATATGTTAGTATCCTCTATGACCTCTAACAACCAAAATAAATAATTTCTATAACCCAAATTATCTCCAAATTAACTGAAAAAAAATAAAATCTACAAAAAAGTACTGAAAAATATTCCATTATCAAAATAAAAATAATATATTGTATGTTCACTCTCTCTAATTATCCTCTCACTATGATCCATGAATAGTTATTAATTATAATGGGGCTTAACTACGATCTAGTGATATCTATTATATTGTCCATATATTGGTCAATCCAAATAGAATAATAAGTGTGGTGTATAGGAAAATGGAAGAAAAGGAATATCATTAACATTATATGTAAAATCATACCTAAACTATTATGGATTTAAGGGGGAATATGAAGAAGATAGAGGCTAATGGAGGAAGTTTTCTCTACTATTCAGGTTCTATATAATTAAAATCAGCAATAAGTTTCCAAAAATACAATGGGTGAAATTAAAATTATCCCCATATTTAAAAAATTGGTTCTAGGTTCCAGTGGGAACTCAGTGGCTCTCCATCGGCCACTTGTTACCTCATTAGAGGATCGGTGGGGAATCCAATGGGACACCCCCACTAGATAACTCATTAAGAATGAATTGATAAAATATTAGTACCATATGGATCCTTATAGAATCCTTCCTATTTTTTATCCCATTAAAATGAAATTTAAATCCTCTATGAGTTATTAACCATCTACTCATATTCAAACAATCTCATTATACCCCTAACAACACTGATAATTCTATCCCTATAAATTAAAATCCAAAAAATTAGAAAAAACTACCATTTACCATTTTTTAATTACACATATTAAATATAAAATGATAATTTATTTAATTTAATAATTTCATGGGGTGTCACAAACTATCAACTATAGAATATTCTATTCCGAAAAACATGATCCCTATCTCTCACCAATAAAAGTTTACCTATATATATATGTTCTTATAAATAATTCACAACACTATAAAACATAGCTAAATACAAAACATAATAAATCCAAAATGGTTTTATATAATATTTAATATTCTCAAAATGATGAAAACTAACCAAATTTTATCTATATAGTGTTTCCTATAAAAAATACCATATTCTTTTCAAAAAATATGCAACATCCACTATATTTCAAATCTTATTATATTCATTCATACAAAATTCAATAAATATACTTCAATAAATTAAAATATATATATATATATGTATATATATATATCCAGTTATATTTAATAAAAACCCAAGTATATGTTAAAATATGAAATTTCACAAAACCATACATATCTGGAATATCATTAAAAAAATTATATATTTCATAAAAAGTAAACATAATTTTTTAAAAAATTATTTAGATTTAATAATTCATTTTTTATTATGAATATTAAAATAAATAAATATTTTTACTAAATTATTAATGATAAAATGTTCAAAAAAATTTAAATTTTAAAATTTCAAGTGACACATAATTAATAGTATGTAATCTATCAAAAAAGTTATTTCCAAAAGCGATAAAAATTATGTGTGGGTGACATTCATTAATCTAGTTGCAAATAGTGTGGTGTATATGAAAAAACAAGTTATATTATTATAAATTTTTATTTAATAAAACCATTCACATAAAAGAATCATTATATTATATATATATATATATATACACATCATAGTGCCGCTATGAATACTTTTTAGGAATAAATGAAAAATATTATTCTTAGTTGAGACCAATAACTCTTCTTAGAGTCTCAAGGATTCTTTACATGATTATAATTAACACCCATATGTAAATTTTAACATAGGTTACCACTATATTCATGAATCCAAACATGAATAAATTCTACCTCTCAAGTTCCAACACCTAATATCCACCTATATTTTACTTGGTTATAAAAAACATTCTTTAATACCATTTTTTAGTACCTGGATTATATCATTCGTTGAAAATATATAGACAAAAACAATACCTATGAAAGTTCTCCAATAATTAGGAATCATTAACATGTCTCTAGGATCTTAGTATATAACTATGGAAACAATTTCCTTCTTTTGGATACAACATGTAAAAAAATCTAATTCAACAGAAAATTGGGCATACGCGATCCAATAGATAAACATATCATCCTATATATACATAAATAAATGGGGTCATCTAAAAGGTTCCCAAAAAATCTATGGTTAGTTATAATAAAAAATATATATTACTACAATTAATAATATGAAATGGTATAAATAAAAAAATAAAAAAAATATTTAGACTTCCTATATAAAAATAAAACAAAGGAGGATATGTGTCAGATGACATATCCTTTGAAAATTGGTGACCATAACTCCAATTCCTTCTTTAATCTCACTTTTAAATTGTTCTTTTTTTATTAATAAACCATTGAAAAATATCTTATAATGTTTCCATAGTTAGGTGCTATGATACTATAAGATTCTAAGTCCTTGTGAGCCACTATTTTGAAATAATAATAATAATATTATTATTATAGAATGTTCCGTGTATTGTTTTCACAATTAAAGTAAAAACACCAAAAAAGAGTGTATGATTGGTAATATAGTACTTCCATTGAATCCAAAAAATAGTTTTACCCTAGTTGTGACATAATATTTGTCAGTTTTGGGTGTTTGGATTGAGTGTCATCAAGGGAAAAATTAGTAAAAAAATTTAAAATAATTATTGAATGGTTTAATTAAAAGACTAATTAAATTACCCTATCTAAATAATTTATTATATCCAATTATCAAGGTTATCTAAATAATCATGAGAATTGATTATATAGAATATATAATAATAGGTGGACTTCAAGATCATGGATCAGTAATTGGAATACCGCATTGAACACCAATGATATCAATGTTCATGAATCTCACCAATGATGAAAACATAGATTCTTTCTTCCTCATTGACCGATAAAAACTCATGGTAGATTGTTTTATTTCATATTTTATTTATTATTTTTATTTTCTCACTAAGAATGAGAATCACTGCAACCAACATATTGATTCATGGGTCGTCCATGTTTGTGGGATTAGGTTGATCTTCCTTGGTTTTGGGGAATTGATATTTTTAATTACTTTATCTCTTATTTCATCATTTTAATAGAAAATAATCCAAGAAACCATAAAAAATGGAAATATTTTTTCATAGTTTTTATTTTATGGATTCATCCATGTTTCATTGTGTGTTCATCCCTAGAAATTCTTTTGGCTAGAATTTCAACCATTACTCAGTGAATGATCTTGGGGCAACCATTCTTCACTAAAATGTATTGATATCAAGAGGTCGGGTTCACAATCAAGAAAGATAAAAATAAGAATTAATGGTGGAGAGATATTAGTGGTGTATTTATCAGGATTGTAGATATATGTTTTATCGTTTTTGTGTTTGGTGACAGCGTGGTGCGAAGGGAACCTATTCCCAGTTTGTTTGGATTCTTAGGATCTGGAGAACAGTGTTGATAGGTATAACAACCCTACTTATTTTTTTACACACATAAACATGATCTATTACATAAAATCATCTCTCGATACAACATGTATGTTAAATATGTCTAGTGTTATGGGGATTAAGAACATTACACAACAACTTAAAACATAAAACACACAACATGTTTATTGAAAACTTACTTTACATAACTACGACATTCCCTCTTATATAGCATTCCATGAGATAACCTGGGGACACACATGTGAAAATGGTGATCTATAAAGCCCATTAATGGAGTAAACAAGTAATGAAATGAAAAATAAAACACAAGTTAGGAAATAGGAATATCAGTGGAGAATAAAAGAAACCAGAACATAAAGGCATGATATATAATTATTATCATAACATGGAAATGTGGCAGCAATACATAACATGGAATTAGCTTGAGCCAAGGCCCATCGCACATGGAGCATGAGTAAGCCCTCATTGCACTTGAATTAGCATGTTTAAATCCTCATTTCACTTGTAATATCATGAGTATATCCTCATTGCACTTGACGTATCATGATACTTATCGTTACCCAATGCATTGGAGTGCTATCTGGGTGCACCCTTCTTAAACATTTCATTTCATGCATAAGTGTGCCACATAGATCATAAAACATCGATTCATCAAATATCATAATTTATTCCATGATAATGTAATGTGTAATTAATACATGAAAATACATAATGAATAAGTAAATGTGCAAAAAGGTGAATACCCTTGATAGAGAAATGGACATGGTATTCAATACACAATGATTTTTCCTTGGATAATCACCTTGCAATTTTGGAAGCATAAAGACGTGACCTAAGAATTCATAAAAATATTTGAAGAGATAAAATGGGGTGTCTCATCATATGTACTTGAAATTTAATGTAATTAGGTCATATATATACATGTCCCAAAAAATTTAATGGAATTCATTCACATAATAATAAAAATTTCAAGAATGTGTATGAAACGAGAGAAATTCCTTACGAAATTTCAACATGGTAATGGGTGTACATGGGAGGAATTAATGAGATAGAAAGAGGTCTATCATCATTTCAAACATAAGGAGGGGAAACTAAGTGAGTGATAAATCATACCCCAACATTTTTTAATTGAATGAAAAAGTGTATTACAATAAAAAGAAACTTTGAAAAAAATAATAAAGGAAGGAATTCCTTAATTGGAAGTGTGATCCCAAAGGCTTGGGGGAGGCTTGAGAGAGGCTTCTTGGGAGATTGGGGCACCTTGGGAGGATTCTATAGAAAGGAGGGAAGAGGTTTGTGGAACTTAAAATTATTTGAGTGAAGATGATGTTGGATATTGGGTGGGTTTATATAGGAATTGAGATGGAACTGTTTGTTAATTTGGTTTGGGACACCACACATTAAACTAATCAAAACCAAAAACCAACCCATAGTTTTTACCAAAGGGGAGTGGAAAAAAATATTTTATAAGGACAATGGTCGAACGTCTTCAAATAATAGGGTTGCTTATATGGAGGTGAGTTACTCTCTCAAGGAAATCAACTTAAAAGGATGAAATATTTTATAAGTCTTTGAGGGTCAACTAAGGATTTTTAAAATAAATCAAAGAAAACTAAAATAACATTAATTTAATGGTAAAATATATATTGTATGAATATATTTTTATATTATTTTGTTACATCATTATTGGGTCATTATTATGTTATAAAACACATTATATATTTAAATGGTGTTAAATGTTTACCCAAAAATTCAACCGTCTCAGAAAACTATGAAAAAATCACCATTTTATAATTTCAACATCCTGATTACAAAAAAAATCATTTTATCTATATAATTTTTTAAATATATTAATTTTTACTTTTAAAATAAAAATTGACAATTATCAAAAACTCACGGGTTTCGACAAAAACAGCTTTCAAACCTTAATTAAAATTACAACTGTATTTATAAAAATTATATGACCATTTATATTTCATAAAAAGTAATTTATTAATAATATTTTATTAAAATATTATTTAATTCAAAAATCCATTAATTTGTTAAAATAAACTTCTTAATTAATATTAACTAAAAATACTATTTTTTCTTTAAAAACTATTTACAAATTAACAATAGTAAAATGAATGAATATTCATTATTGTATAAAAAATAATGAACATAATGAAAGTTCTAAGGTCTTGTTACATAACCCCTTGTAACACCCACATAGGACCAAAGGGTACAGTGTGCGATGGTGAAAAACTCCTTGGTGGCTCAGATAACATCGCTCTGATGGTAATCTCTATCAACATCCACTTCTCCAATAGGCGGCTCTTCTCAAGCTTAACATGTTGAAGATTAGATTGGGCTTGGTCAAGAGTGATTCCCAATGATTCCACCTCCTTTTCGAGCTCCGATCAATGGTCTTCGTATAGGGATTTCGACTTGATGAGGCCATCACATCCTTTGGCTTAGTAAATTGGATTTGTTAAAGCCATATATTTATACTAATCATGTTATCGCAGTTCAACTGCTACATTAGAAATGGTCCCAATTCATAATGGTATATTAAAATCCAAAAACATAAAACCAAGGAAGTGCATATGTTTTACATAACCATTTTTTATAAAAATATAGTTAATTATATCAAGAGGAATTTTCATTGATAGAAGTTAGGGTCGTTTCAATCTTCCCCCCTTAAAAATGTCACCCTCAGAATTTCATTTTCCACTTTAAAACAAATGTGGGTAACTATTCTTTATCACTACCTCCGATTTCCACATTTCCTCTTCAAACTTATGGTTTCTACAAAACACCTTGATGATGTGAATGATCTTATTTCATAGATCATTTTCTCTATGATCTAAGATCTTCAATTGTTTATCCTTTTAAGAAAGATCATCCTCTGATTGTACTGCCTCTGAAGAGAGTACATGTGAAAGGTAAGGTATGTAATTACTTAATAGGGATACATGAAACACATCATGTACACTGGCTATGGTGGGTGGATGTGCTAGTCGATATGCCACAACCCTGACACGATCATGAATCTCGAAGGGGCCGATATACCTAAGATTTTACTTCCCTTTTTTTCAAACCTCTTGAGCTTCTTGCATGGCGATATGCATTGAAACACCATGTCTCCAACTTTGAACTTAAGGTCTCATTTATGGTTATCTTCATAAATCTTCTGTTGACTTTGGGATGCCTTGATATGATCCTGAATAGTTTTCACATCCTCCACCATTTATTTGACCATTTTTGGTCCTTCTAGCTTACGCTCACCGACTTTATCCCAACACACCAGTGTTCTGCACCATTTCCCATAAAGGGCTTTATATGGTTCCATTTGAATGCTCGAGTGGAAAATACAATTGGAGGAGAATTAAACTAGTGGACGAGTTTTTTCATATCCTCATTTTATGACTATAGAACAAGATCTTAACATATCTTCTAGTGTGTTAATAGTGTACTCAGATTGGCCATCAGTTTGAGGATGATAGGTCGTACTAAAGTTCAGTTAAGTGCATATAGCATGTTGGTGACTTTTCCAAAACATTGAGGTGAATCTCAGATCAAGATCTCACATAATAGATAGTGGTACTTCATTTATCCTTACAACTTCATTGATGTAAATCTGTGCAAGTTGATAAAATGAGAAGTCCTCTCGAATCGCGATAAAGTGAGATGTCTTCTTAAGACGACCCACAACGACCCATATAAAATTGTTTCCTCTTGATTTCCTTATATGTCCTTTGAAAATTTCCAGGGTAATGTTCTCCCACTTACATGTTGGTATGGGAAGTGGTTGCATCATACCCTTAGAATTTTTCCTCTCAACCATCACTTGCTGACATACCAGTCACTTTGATGTATATTCAGCAATTTCCATTTTCATATTTTCCCAAAAAAAGTTTTCTTAGAGATCCTAATACATCTTTGTGCTCCTTGGGTGAATAGAGAAGGTTGAACAATGTGCGTCACTCAGAAGTTCCATTGTTATCTATGGATTTGATGGTACACATAATCATGACCCAAATCATACAATTACATCCTTGTCAAACTCGAACTCTAAAGATTTCCCATTTCTGAAAGCATCCACCCTTTTTAGAACTTCCATATCCTTTATTTGAGCATCCTTTATTTTCTACATGAGGGATGGTTGATCAATCATTTGAGAAAGGATAGATGATATTCCTCCCATAATGATTTGCATGTAAATCCTCTGCAAATCTAAGAAAATTGGATCCTTTTCAATTCTCATCATTGATAAAGATGTTGGTTCTTTTCTACTTTGAGTATCTTCTATCTAGTTCGCTTTCCAAGGGTTGTAATGGAATGACAAATCATAGTCTTTGATTAGATATAACCATCTTCATTGGAACATGTTCGGCTCCTTTTGTGTGAATATATACTTGAGAATTTTGTGATATGTATATATTTCACACTTCTCCCCAAATAGGTTGTGACACCAAATTTTTAAATTGAAGATCATTGCATCCAACTCCACATCAGGTGTTGGATAGTTTTTGTCATTAAAATTCAATTTCCTTGAAGCATAAGAAATGAATATGTCATTCTGCATCAACACACAACCCATTCCCTTCTTCGAAGCATCAATAAATACCACAAAAAGTTCTCCACCTGTGGGTAATGTGAGCACAAGCATAGTGATAAGCCTCCTTTTCAACTCCATGAATCTCTCTTCACATTCATCACTCCAATAAAACATTACTCCCTTCCGAGTTAGCTTGGTATGAGGGTTGGAAAATCGTAACAAAATTTCTCACAAATAGGCGATAATATCCAACTAACCCCAAGAAGCTACATATCTACGTTATCGATGTTGTCCTCATACATCCATCAATTGCAACTATCTTGGAGAGATCCAAATAAATCCCATTACTTACGATGTTATGGCCCAAGAAATGAGACATACTTCAACCAGAACTCACACTTGATGTTCTTTGCATATAGATTCTCCTTTATCAGGGTATCTAGTATAGTTCTTATATGCTCCTCATGCTCTCCCTTGGTGTTGGAGTATATGATAATATCATCTATAAAGAATACCAAAAAATTTTCAATGTAATCTCTAAAGACTCTATTCATCAATTCCATGAAGAGTGTTAGAGCATCTGTGAGTCCAAAAGGCATTACTATGAATTCATAGTTTCCACAACTTGTACGAAAAGTAATATTGGGGATATCCTCCTTCTTCACCCTTACTTGGTAATATCCTGAGTTCACATCCACCTTGGGGAAGTATTGTGCTCCACATAGATGATCGAACAAGTCATAAATTTGAGGCAGAGGATAATTTTTCTTTATTGGTATTTTTTTGAGCTCATGATAATCAATGAAAAGGTGCCTTGACCCATCCTTCTTCTTGACGAAAGGGACTAAATCACCCCATGGTGAAGCACTTAAGAATATAATCCCTTTATCTAGATTCTCCTATAGTTATTTTTCTGCTCCCCAAGTTCCACAATAACCATTCTATATGGTGTAATGGATATTAAAAATTCCCCAGGTATAAGGTCAATTGAGAATTCAACATCTCTTCTAGGAGGAAGACCATGAAATTCATTAGGAAACACTTTAGCAAATTCCCTCACAATAGGCATGTCTTCACGGATGGTTTATTCCTTGTACTCAATCATCTGATCTAGATATGTGTGCTCATATGGAAGTAATATCCACGCTTGAGATGATGGTGATAAAGAAGATTCACCATACTTATTTCACTTGTATATAATTGGGGGTCTATTATCTATATAGAGAGTGATTTCACTCTCACAGAAATTTATGTTGGCTCTATATAAATAAATCCAATCCATGCCAATAAATGCATCAAATTTCACCAGAGGGAGTATGATGAGGTTCTCTGGGAAGTTCACTCCACAAATTATGATAGGGGAGGAGTTATATTCATAGGATAAAATGATTTCCCTATTTTTCATACTCACTGACATCTTTACTTCCGTGATTTTTGGTGGTCTTGGGATTGTTCTACTAAACTTTTGGGATACAAAAGAATGTGTAGAACTCTGAACGATAACCCTACCTTTCAGTTTTTTCTTCTAGTTATAACTTATCCGACATAGAAACGGGATGAGTACATTAAACTATTAAACACACAAAGCTGAATCTCAGGACAAATATGGATGGCTTTAAAATAAATTTTATTTCCTAAACTTATGATTCTATTGGCTTCAATCTATGTTATACATGATCTACTTTCTAACATACATTCTTAAGGGATTTTTAATTCCTCTAATAATGGTTCATACTAAGATTGTAAATTTACCAAAGCATATCCCTTGGGAGTGTCATTACCAAGAGTGCAGCAAGGCATGTTGTCAAGTACTAGGATACCCTGGGTCAAGCCTGATACTCTTTGATGGTGTTTTCACTAATAGGTACATATGTGCAAGAGTTTCCTCTACCTGCTAATATCCAGACAAAGGCGTATTTTCCTGATAAACCACTTACTCAATACTCACCAAAACATAGGGATGTTTTTAATATAATTAGTCTTATCCCTAAGGCTTTCACTAGTTTTCTAATTATAATTCCAAAAAATAACTAATCTTATCCTCTAATACCAACTATAACAACCCTTCTATTTTTTTACACAGTTAAACATGATTTATAAAATAATCTCTTTACTTGATACAACATGGTAGATTGAGAGGTATAGTTTCTTTGGGGCTTAGTAACATTACATAACAACTTAAAACAAAAAAAAACATGTTTATTGAAAACCTCCTTTAAATAACCAAGACAATCCCTCGTACTAAGAATTTATGAGGATAACCTGAGGGCATACATGTGAAAAGGGTGAGCTATAAATCCTTGTAAGGGAGTAGACATGGAATGACTTGAAGAATAAGATACATGTTATTAAATGGTCATATCAATGGATCATAAAAGAAACATGAACATAAATTCATGATATAGCATGATTATCATAACATGGAAATGTGGAAACAACACTTAACAAGGAATTAGCATGAGACAAGGCTCATTATATATGGGGAATTATTAAACCCTCATTGCACTTGAATTATCATGAGTAAATACTCATTCCACTTGAATTATAATGTGTAAATTATTATTTCACATGATGTATCATGATACTAATCTTTACCCAATGCATAGGAGCACTATCAGGAAACACCCTTCTTAAACATTTCATTTCATGTGTAAGTGTGCCACATAGATCATACAACATAGATGCATCAAACATCATCATTTATTCCATGAGAAAAGAATGTGGAATTAATACATGAAAATACATAATCAATATCTAAATTTTCATAAAGGTGAATACCCATGATAGATAAATTGGAATGGTATTTACTTCACAATGATTTTGTCTTGGATAATCGCAACGTAATTTTGGTAGCATAATGATGTGACATAAGAATTCATAAAAATGGTTGATGATAGAGAAAGGGGTGTCTCATCTTATTTACCTGAAATTGACATTATGTGGGGTAATATAGATACATGTACCAACAAATTTAAAGGAATTTAGACTTAAAATACAGAAAAATTCCTTTAATGTGAATGAGAAGAGAGAAATTCCTTACGGATTTTCGGCATGGTAACGAGTGTACATGGGAGGAATTAATGAGATAGAAAGAGGGATATAAACATTTCAAAAATAATGAGGGGAAAATAAGGGATGTTTTAAATCATACCCCAACATTTTTAACTGAAAGTATAAGGGTATTAAAACATAAAGAAACTTTGATAAAAATAAGAAAGGAAGGAATCCCTTACATTGGAAGTGTGATCCCAAAGGCTTGGGAGAGTCTTGAGAGAGGTTTATTGAGAGCTTGTAGAACCTTTTGAGAATTTTAGAGAGATGAGGGAATAGGATAGAAGAACTCCAAAGGATTTTATTGAAGATGATGTAGGATCTTGGACGGGTTTATATAGGAAAAGAGAAAGAAGTCTTTATTATTTAGGTCTGGGACACCACACATTAAACTAATCAAAACCACAAAACAGACCATGGTTTTTTCAATTGGTATTTTCCAAAGGGGAGTGGAAAAATTATTTTATAAGTCCAACATCCAAAAGTATTAAAATATTAGGGTTTCTTATGTGGACGTGAGTCACACTCTCAAGGAAATAAATTTAAAAATATAAAATGTTTTATAAGTCTTGGAGGGTCTACAAAGGCTTTGTAAAATAATTCAAAAAAACCTAAAATCACATTATTTTAGAGGTAAAATATATATTGGCTGAAAATAATGTTTATAGTAATTAATTACATCACCATTGAATCACTATGATGTCACAAAACACATTATATATTTAAACGGTATTTAATTTTTACCCAAAATTTTGATTCTCTGAAAATTATGAAAAGTTCAGCGTTGGATAATTTTGACGTCCTTATTAAAAAAAAATATTAATTTCATATAAATAATTTAAAAAATATGTGAATTTTTACTTTTAAAATAAAAATCGATATTTATCGAAAATTCATGGGTTTTGACAAAAACAGACTTCAAACCTTAATAAAAATTACAACTGTATTCATTAAAACTATATGATCATTTATATTTAGTAAAAATTAATTAAGTAATAATATTTTATTAAAAGATTATTTAATTAAAAAATATATTAATTCAACCAAATATATTTGATAATTAAATATTAACTAAAAATACTACTTGCGATTTAAAAAACTATTTACAAAATAACTATAATAAAGTGAATGTATGTTAATTATTATATAAAAAAATAATTCTCATAATAAAAGTTCTAACTTCTTGTTACATAACACCTTATAATACCCGTATATAACTGAAGGTTAAATTGTGCGATGGTTACAGACTCTTGGGGAGGCACATATAACATCGCTTGGGTGGAAATCTTTATCAACTTCCACTTCTCACGTTGGCAGTTCCACACGAGCATAACGTATAGAATCTCAGTTTGGTACTTCTCAAGAGTGATGCCCAATGACTCCACCTCCTTTACAAGCTCGGACAAATGGGCTTCATATGGTTCAAGTCTACTGGATGGGGCCATCACATCCTTTGTTTGAGTAAATTGGATTTGATAAAGCCCTATATTTATACTAATCATTTAATCACTGTTCAACGGATATATTAGCAACAGTCCCAATTTGTAACAGTATTTTATAATCCAAAAACACAAAACCAAGTAAGTTAAAAAAATTTACATAACCGTTTTTTGTAATAGGACATTTAATTAGATCAAGAGGAATTTTCACTGATTGTAGTTTGGGTTCTTACAATAGGGCTCGGTCCGATCTATATTTGAAAACTATGGATGGTATCATAGCTTGATTGAAGAATTGTGGGGTGGTAAATATTCATAGAACATTTTGAATTTTAGATAAATTCCTGACTACACATTGTGTATCCCTAGGAACACATGCTGTGTAGGATTTATACGCAGAGAAAAATATCACAGGTCGGTTGACATGAGTCACATGACATGTAACACAGTTCTAGAATATCATATTGTATCCTAGTGGGTAGGTGAGAACACACATATCCATTTATAAGAGAATGATTTGTCTAAATAAGAACAACCTGGTACTCAGGCATGGCCAGTTATACTGGCACTACGCAAAGTACATGGGCACAACCATATGTACATGAGATTGAGTTAGTATAAAGCTGCATCTAGACCAACATCTAAATGTAGTGTACCCCTATAGGACACACCATGTATATAGAGTTTTATATGCTATGATAGATTGTGAGGTATGATATGACCTAGGGTAGATGAGGCACACTGTGTACTTACATGTACAGGTCGTGTACTTATTTTAGGTCAATTTGAGGTCCCCTATCTTTTAAGTGTACTCTGGGTTAAGTTGTGTATGATCCCTTAATCCATCCTTATGAGGTAAACATGTGACATTATGTCTTTATAATATTATTTTTATTCTCTCTGTCAGTTTTTTCTAATATAGAGTTTTTGGTATCTCTCGATGAGGCCAGGGGTGGTATCCACTATTGCATTTTTTTGGGAAGGGTCTGTTATATCAGTGTGACCACAGTGCATAGTGATTAGATAATTTTTCTAGGGCAGTGATCCAATATGATTTTTGGCATCTCCCTTTGGTATTCAGTGTGATCCCATATCAAGATTTTGACATCTTTGAAGTTATAGAGAGTACTTATTTGGTGGTAACTGACAAGAATGACCACTAGTATGAACATATTTAATGAAAACATAACACATGGACTTATTTATACTAGATGAACCATACCATGATTTTTTTAGAAGAATCCTATAAAAGGAAGTGGTTGAAATGTCATTGATACTTGGATTATATTATGAGTATAAAATGCTTCATATGCCGATCCTTATTACTTTTTCTCATATCCTGATTGACATGATTTTAATTTGATGATCAAAATACTCTTGATGATATGTATTCAGTCATTTCAGGGTGTCCTACTAGGTAACTCATACTCACCACTATGTGGTATCTGAACACACATGTCATATCTTATGCTGATGATAGGCATTTTCATGGATTCCCAAGAGGACTGAGACCTGAAGGTGAATAATGGGCTAGAAAAACCATGGATGTACTATGTGTTTTATTTCATATCATTCCCATTAATTTTATTTAGTTTGAACTCTAAATATTTTTTGTGGAAATGTATTTGGACCTTTTTATTAAATTATATTACTTTTTCATACTCTAATGTGGCTTAAATGTTTTTCATGAATTATGGTATCATTTACATTTACATTTAATAGTTCTTTTTGTATCTGTTGATGCGTTAATGTGTGCAGGTGAATTAAGAAAATTCAAACATGTGTGTGATATGACTACTCATTATTGGTCACTATCCCAAATCCTATTAATGGTAGAATTGGGTTTTCACAATCAACTTGTTGTTCTACAGGCAGGCTCTAGCGGGTTAGTTTGTGATAGATTTGTATTAGAGAAGTGTTCATATTAGGACACTAGTTCGGAGATTTTCTAGTTGTGCGTTCTAGTTTGGGATTTATATAACAAATGTCAATATGTTTAGATTTTAGAGTTTTTTGAAAAATATTCCAATGTGGGTATAGCGATCAACATATCCATTGATCAAGTATCTTTGAAATTGGTGTATCTTGTGTATTTAAGGATTCCTCTGTGATTATTTCAAGATAGTATTCCAAAATGTGACTATGATGATGAACTTTCTTGTGAAAATTCTTCAACATAGGGTCCTATATAGGATGTGTTACCTCCTTGTTTTCCATTTTATCCAAAACCCATTGATTTGTAGGTTTCACCGAAAGTATTATATGAGGATGTGCGCATATTATTTGAACTTCATCAGTTTTAGAGGTAGAAAACTCTACCTTTTTAGGTCAAGAAAGACCCATTGGAAGTTGAGGATTGGCTAGAAGTAGTTACCTGAGTTTTATACCTTGTGAGGACATGAGGATATGAATATCTCCTATTTAGACTTAGATATTCTCTTTATGGTTAAGTTTTATCCAACCACATTGTGATCAACAACTATTAATTTGCTTCTTCAGTTATAACTAGGAATATTTTCTATGGTTGAGTATTCAACAAGATTCACTGACACACATGATACTATATGAATATGGTTTGAGACCTATTTTTTGATCAATAACACTTTATTGAGTATTATTTCAAGATATCAAGGATGGAGTGATACCTCTTTCCATTCCAAATTATATTGGATTTCTTTTGTAGTCTTTAGTAATGGAGAGATTAATGGTGTAGAAGATGTCAGCATTTTTTTTAGTGGGTTCACAAGAAATGAGACATCAGAATAGAATATCCATGGTGTAAATAGTTATCTGGGCATGTGAGATTATTTATAAGAAAATATGAGGACAAATTTTTTGAATTTTATGACCCCAATAATGGTTCTAGACAGCCTAGGGAGAGGGAATTATAGTCTTATAATGGTTGGGGAAATCTCAAATAGGATTTTCAAACCCACTATATATCTAATGCATAGAAAAATGATGGTCCTCCAGTTTTAGTCAATAGTTGGAACATGGTGGTCTATATGGTTGTGTATGAGACAATGGAGTAGTTAGAGCATATATATTTGGAAGAAGCGTTGACATATTTCCACCTCTAATCCCAGGTGGTCCACACTAGGATATGGGAGATGAGATTCAATATCAAAGATTGTTGTAGGTGAAAGGGGGACCACAACCTATAAGATCTAAGTATTTTTATAGGTATGATGTGTATCTTTTCTACCTTATCTATCATAATAATATAAATAGTTTCTATCTACAAAATTCTTGGCACTTCTCTTGTTTGATTCATACAGATTATGGTTGAGCCATTAGATTGAATCTTACACATGGAGACTCCTATGAGAGGAACTTTTGTGATCATGAACTATTTTTGAGTGTGTGACCATACTCTTGGAAGAATTATCATCATATTGTACGTATTATTGTATAAATGAGGCCCTATGAAAAAATCATAGGTTTGGTTTTCTATCCCTATTCCGTACCTGGAAGGATTGTTTTTGGTGTAGGATGTTGTGTTTCCATAGTGATGGGATATGGATTTCATTTTTGGGTGAGAAGGAATACTAGAATGAGAATTATGAGATCATACATTGGTTTATACATCTGATTACTCCTCTTTTGGATTGTTTTACCCTTGTATAAGTAGATGTTTTGGGATTTCAACTACCTAAAGTAGTGGTGAGGTATGGGGACATCTTTCTTGAGGATGTTTCAGGATGAACTCCACAAAAAGAGGTAGAATTTTTCATAGAGATTCCTATAGATAATAAATTTTTATCTACATCATATGTCTCCTATAGATATTTTTATCTGAATTTGTAGTTATAGGACCTGAAGAATAAGTGATTTATCTAATCTAGTGTGTCACTTTAGGATACCCCAATGTGTTTCACTAAGAAGGTGTATTATATATTGAGGTTGTGTGTAGATAATTGTCACCCAATCTTGGTGACCGAGAAGAATAAGTATCCACTGGAAATGAATTATGGCCTCTTCAATTAGTTGAGTGATGCAAGATGGTTCTCATATATATAAATTAGGTCATCTTATCACTAGCTCTGATTATGGGACATGGATATACTGAAAGCATCATTTTGTTGTCACTAATGTCACTATGAGTACTTGTTGATGCCATTTATCTTGATTTACACTCCATCAATATTCATGGGACTCATGAAAAAGATCATTCGTCAAATTATAAACCATTTTGGGGATGTCATTATGGATGAAATTCTTGTGTACTCAGAATTTGGGGAGGATAATGGGAGGCACTTGAGGATAGTCCTAGAAATCCCCCTAGAGAGCCATCATTAATGTAAGATCTCAATGTCTCATTTCTGTATTCAGGATGTCCACTTTTTGGGAAATTTCATCTCATAAGAGGGTGTAGTAGTGGAACCAATAAAGGTTGAGGCAGTTCTATCTTTGGAGGTACCTAATAATGTGATGGATGTGTTGATTATCCATGGGTTAAAAGTCTACATATAGATGTTTATTCCATATTTCCCTAGGGTATCAGCACCATTTATTACTATGACGTAGAAACGATGGCCTTTCATTTAGATGGAGAGTTTCTGGAAGGATTTTTAGTATTTGTGGTTGAGATTGGAGGGAAACCCCATCTTGAGATTTTTAGATGATGGTGTTGAGTCTGTAGACTTCTGTGGTGCCTCCTGGATGTGACATGTTTGTGTTATAATGTATTGAAAAAAATGATTGCCCAAGGTTCTCAGTATTTGATACCAAATTTTTATAACTATAAAAACTATTATCTAATGTTTTAAGTAGTTATTTTAATCATGATGTTGGGTGAAAATACCTTATGGGTGAGTGGTTTATCATTTATTATAACCCCAATAATCTTAAGTATCTCTTCTCACGTATGGATATTATCATGAGATATAAGTGATGGACATATTTTCTACTAGATTATAACATCATTATAGTTTATAGTCCTAGAAAGGGTAACATGGTGGATGATTTTCATGGCGTGATATCATTATTTCAATTATTCACCAAGGTGTCAAAATAGGTAGCTTCATTATAGTTTTCCATTGTGGATGAGGATGGTGAAATTTAACTTATTTTAAGGGTTATAACCCCACCTATTCTACTATTTATTAGAGTGGATAGACATGGATATACTAAAATGGAATCTTATGTTCTCAGATATCTAATGGAAATTCTTCTAATATATTTTCAAATCATAAGTATTGTGTCATCCCTTTCAGATGAAAGATGGTGGTACCGGTGACATTTCAAGAGGATGTGATAATGGTATTCCATTATTATCCCTTAGTTAAAAATCTCTGATTTTCTGATATGTAATAGGAAATTTTATGTTAGTTTTGGTGGAAAAATATGACGATGGATAATGTATGGTTTTTTTCATGATGTCTCAGTTTTTAGTAAGTGATGTTTGAGAGTGTGGTTTTGGTGAGTTTCAATAAACCCCTTTGAGGTGTGAGAGAGAATGTGGTTTGGTATATATATATACATCTCCATAGGGATACCATTAAAATTTAAGGGACATGATTCCATATGATATATCATAGACTGACTCACCATGTCTTACCTCTTCTTAACTATTAGAGAGTAGAGATATGTGGAGATCAAGGGATACCACTATCTGTAATAGATAGTATAGCTTCATGGAGTTCCTTTATTGATCATTTAATACTATGACACTCAAATCACAGCATAGTAATGTAGAGGATTTTATGAGGCCTTTTGGTCACAGTTTCATTTATTAATGGTGTTTCACCCCCAGATTGATGATCAAACTAAACAGACCATTCAGGTTATAGAGTAAATGATGTGGTCTTGCATGTTTATATTTTTCCATAATTGGTAGGGTCATATTCCATTTCATGATTTTGTGTACAAAAAACAACCATTACACCTTCGGTATGACAGCATTTGAGGACATGTATGGGATACAATACCGGTCACAGATATTTTTCAATAATCCAGGTGCCTTTGTAATTTTGTCCCATAGTTAGTGGGGGATAAAAAAGAGTATGTATAAATCATCTAAGACTAGATGAGGAATTATCATATCAATCAAAATCCTTATACATACCAAAAATGGATCCCATTTATGTTCAAGGAGGGATTCCATGTGTTCTTAAGGGTCTCTCCTCAAGAATTATTCTATATATTTGGTCAGTGTGGAAAGGGTTATTTGAGATTAATTTTCCTATTCTAGATACAATGTAGTGTAAAAAGGTGGTACTCCACTCATTCCTACAACCGTAGTTAGTCTGGGTACATGTCATCTTCCATCTATCGTAACTGAGGAGTTATGTGCATAGACAAAAACATGTTATAAAAAAGGGTGTTCTATAAATCAAGTATGGATATTCCTTTTTGGAATACCCATTAATGATCAAGGATTGGCATGAGAAGATATTTCTTAGGATAGTAATTCCCTGGGTGTGTTTCTAGTGGATGCATGGGATTCAATAGGAGAGAACTCAAGAGAGGGAGACCCATGTGCAAGCCTTTAATCATCATGTTTTTAGAATACATTTTCCTTTTAGGATGAAAATCCATGAGGTGGTGAGAATTTAATTATTATATTTTTTCATTTTAAATTTTAAGATTATATGTAACTATATTTTCTTATAAATTCACTAAGATGACATGAGATTCTGAGGAATGGTGACTTCCAGTGTTGATATAATAAAAATATTAAATATAAGATAACATTTGTGTGTATTTTTTCATAAATAATGGAACAAATATAAAATAGATTATTAGATCCGAAATCTATGACCATTTTTGAATCCAGAACTTGGGTTTTTCCCTATGGGTTATATAATATTGGTATATGTCAGGTGTTTGGTTTGATCTCCACCATGATCATAATAATTAAAAAACATAAAAATATTTATATAATTGTGTAACATAAATTGTAACCTAGTATACCTCCATAAATACATCATTGTATCCAATTCATAGGGTTATGAACATAACCCTATGAATTTATTGGATAGTGTGATGGAGTGTGGGAAGATGTTGGGATCATTAATCAATGATCAGAATTCCGTATGGTTCACCAACAATAATGGTGTTTGAAAATCTCTCTAGAGAAAAAAATATTCCTTATTCATCATAAATCTATCATAATCTAATTTAGGGTGTTTTTTCAGGGATTAATTCCCTTTTTTATTATCCCATACCAAACATTGATCGCATCCACTAATAGATTGATTTGCGGGTAATTCGTATTTATAGGATAGGGTTTAACTTCTTCGGTTTGAGAGAATTGACATAGTTTATTATTATTGATCATAATTTATTATTTTACTGATAATGAACTGAGGTTTCCCCAAAAAATAGATGTGTATTGTTCTTATTTTTCATTTTTTATGGATATCTTACATGTTCCTTAGCACATTCATTGACATAAATTCTATTAGCCATCAATTCAACCATTATATGTTGATCATTCATTGCGTAACCTTGATTCAGTGTAACAGATTGATACCATGGGTTTAGGTTCATGACTGATCGAATGATTTGGGAACACTGGTGATTTAGAGTGATCATTTGGGTATTTATTCAAGATTATAGGTCCATGTTTTCCTTTTATGGAATTCATTCATGGAATGGAGTGATAATATCATATTATCTTTCCTTTGGGATGTTTGGAATCTGATGGTAAGTGATGGAAATAATCATTATGATCAATTTACATGAACTATGGTGAGAATTATAAATGGATTGAAGCTGGTAGGCACATAGAAGAAGTGTAAAACAGTCTATAATTTCTATGAAATTCCCATCTATATAGCGTGTAGTCCTATAAAATGACACTATGTAGTTCCCCCACTATGAATCTAGGGTTTATGTACATAGTAAAACATGAAACACTATATGAAAAATTTCACATATAATGTGACCCAATGCTACATGTAAAGACCCGTAAAATTCAAGGAACTTTTTTTCTTAATTTTCTTGTGAATTTTACAAGAACACAGTTTCTGACGGAACCTGATTCCGAGGCCCGGTGTGCCCGGAATCATTTTCTGAAGTTTCTCTCAGGTACGTTCAGTGAACGAACGAGCGGGTTTTTCTAACTTTTGAACCGGTGCTCGGAATCAAATTCTGAGGGCACCGATGGAATCATAGCGCCGATATTTGTTTAGAAACGCCTTTTCTAGAGTGGCGTTTTCTCGGGTGTGGTTTTTAATTTTTGGGGTTAAGTTAAGAAATAAAATAAATTGGTGCGACAACTTTATTTTATTTCACTTAAAGCCACTTAAAGCCACTTAAGCCAGGTTAAGAGGATAAGGTGGGACCCACAATATCCTACCCACTTGGTAGGATATTTGTGAGGTGGGGCCCACACGATCCCCACCGTTTCTTTCCCTCTAAGTAACGCACCCGCGAAAACCTTTTTTAAATAAAGTCAACTGGTGCGTTTACTTAAATTCTAAACGCCCCTATTAATTGGGCAGTTAAGTCGTGACAATTAATTCATCGAATTAATGGTTCGTTTCATAACTTTGAATTTCTAATTGTTGTCATGGGAATAAAATAAGACAAACACTTGTGTTTACTTGAGGGTTTCTTGTTGAGAGGATTGGGAGAAGCACTCAAGCTTGAAGATATTCATCCTCCTTCGCGAAGAACGTGAAGAACGCGAAGAACGCCGAACCCTCGGAGATCGAGGACGTGACATCTTGTTTCGCGACGCTGATGATTCTCATTCAGCGACGCTTCTTCTGCGACGTTCCTTCCCCACGACAATCTTCAATCAACAACCGATTGAGGTAGGGGGTTGTGGTTCATTAATTCTTTGTGAATTTTTATCCTCAACATGGGTTTAATTGATGCAATTAAATTTTTGTGTTTTTAATCCTCGGAGTTTGATGGCGCGATGCCGTGTACCGCGACGACAGCGACGCCCCTTCCGTGACGCGGCGATCCTCTTCTCTGCGATGGTCAATTCCACGACGAATTCACGTTCGACGACAATGTCGAGGTAGGGTTTTTTGTTCTTTTAAATCTTTGTGATTTATACCCGTGGCGTATGATTAAATATTTGTTGTGAGACATTTAAAACTGCTAACGCGGTGGGTGCGGACCAACGAACAAGTCCGAACCCACCACCCTTTTCTTTCTTGGTGTGCGGAACGGCGGATGACGAAAAAACAAGCCGCACGGGCGATGTGAGGTCCTCGCAGTCAAGGACGGGCCCCGGGAGGGCCATTGGCGAAGACGACGCGTTTTTTCGACCACCGGAACTCGTCCGGTGGTCCGCGGAGCAGCCCCCCGGCGCGCCGCCAGCCGTCGCGGCTGAAGCCGCGGCGGCAGCGCACGTTTCCGCGACCGCGCGGGACCTGAGGGGGACGAGACGCGACAGCCGACCATGTCCACTGGCAAGGGAAGCCCCACACGGGGCCGCGACTCCTTCACGCGGGGGCAGCACGCCCCCCGCTCCGCTCGGCCGTAACAAGCCGAGCCGACCCGCTGGCCAACCGGCCAGTGCCAGCCGGGTCGAGCCCATGTCGGGCCGGACCGCGCCGCGCTGACCGGGCCGGGTTGCGCCCATCCAGGTCGGACCTGGACCCGGGTCGGGTCGTCCTGGTTGGGGCCGACCCAGGGAGGTTGGGCCAGGTCGGTCCGGGCCCAGACCCCCGTTTTCGGACCATTTCGGTCTTTTGCCCATATCTTCAGCTACAGACCTCTGATCGATGAACTGTCAGTGGAGATGTGATCCTTGGATTGAGATAGTCTTTTCGGTATATTACACTCGTGGTTTCTTAGAACTTTGGGTTCGACCGGGTTGGTTCGTACATGAAACCAACCGGGCCCTCAGAGCAGAAACGCTTATAACTTGAGCTCCGGACGTCCGATTGACATGCCGTCGACTTTGATGGATTCCTGTTAGTGAGACGGATATTTTGGCTTACTCCTCCCGAGGTTTGGATGCAGGTGGAGTATGGTCGAGTTGGTTTTGACTTAAAAACCAACCGGGCCCCTGGGACGAAAAAGCTAATAACTCTCAGACCGGGTGTCCGATTGACGCGGCGTCTGTGACGTTGAGTTCCTGTTGACGATACAGAACTTTTGGATACATCAACTCTGGACTATGTGTCAGTTGATGTATCAGCCTCTCGGCTCGTGGAGCGGACCCTCCCGAACGAGCTTGCTGTGTGCGGGAACCCAAGAGCTGGCTGCAACTGCGACGACGACGACGACTATATAGAGATCCTCAGTGGACTCGACGGCGATGACTACAGCACTCAGCGATCCTACGTGGATAAGTTCTACAGATCCTGTGTGGGTCCGATCTTGTGTGGGTCAGCGCTCAGTGGTCCTGTGTGGGCCAGCGCCTACAGATCCTATGTGGGTCCGATCCTATGTGGGTCTTTGTGGGGGTTAGTTACCTATCGATCCTTTGTGGGCCAGATCCTTTGTGGGTCATTGCGGGGGTTAGTTACCTATCGATCCTTTGTGGGTCATTGCGGGTGTTAGTATCTATCGATCCTTTGTGGGTCTGATGACTTAGATGAATCAGTGGCAACATCTGATCATCTCTATCGTCATTTGAAGAAGTATACCTTTGTGAGTTGAATCCTATTTTTCTTTCCTTTGTGGATTGTGTTGTGCTATCCTGTGTGGATTACGTTTTTCTTTCCTATGTGGACTGGGTTGTGTTTTCCTGTGTGGACTGGGTTGTACTTGGGCTCGGAAGTTGGAGTGTACTGGAATTGATGACTTAGGTATATATATGGGCATATAACTAAGTAGTGTCGAATGTTACTTTGTGATTTTATATTTCCTTTGTGGATTACCCTTTTTGGATTCTGGGAGACCTTAGGGGGTCTCAGGGTCCCTACTGAGTAGCTTATACTCACCCCTGCATGGGCTATGCCCACACTACGTTGTGTTGGTTGCAGACGATGGACAGCGCTGATCGTGGTTGAGGCTTGCGGAGTAGGACGGTACCTGGAGGTGGGCCACTGGGCGGGACGTACTCAGAGCGGACGACTGGACCCTAGGAGCTGTGGAGGCCATATGTACTCACCCTTCAGGTGGGATTTCCAGTGGATGGCTCGAAGATGCGGCTTTACTTTTTAGTTGCTATTTTTCCCTTTCCATTTGTACTTTACTTTCAGTTTGAGTTTATATACTGGCCCACTTACTTTTCTGCACTTACAATTGTACTCAGTTTTAACTTAGTGATTACTTCTACTACTTGCTTGCTCTGTGGTGTTTGTTTACTTTAAAAAGTCAATGCCTTCCCTTTTACCGGTATTTACGCCTTGGTGCTAGTCTCCAGCCCCTGGCCTATGGAAGACGGGCTTGGGGTAGTCACGGCACGGGCCCCGAGGACGGGTCGTGACAAATTGGTATCAAAGGAGTTCGGTTCTACAACAGAACATTGGACTCTAATATTTTTCTATGTGAAGCAATAGTGTTAAGCGTATTGGGTATGGTTATCAGTCCAGGGAGTCTAGTGTTGGTGCGGTGGCCGATGTATCCGTACACTAGGACCCTGACTTCTGATTTCTGACTTAATACACGAAAACATTGATTGCATGTGTGTTTCAAGTTTTATTTGTGATTACATTATGTCAGCTCACTAGGTATACTGTTTGACCATGGCGCACCTGTTTCTTTTCAAGATGGCCCCACGACGGCAGCCAGCTAGAGTTCCGAGAGTTGTGCGTGACGACAGCCCACCGAGCGACGAGGCCTCGGTACAGGGCCCTTTGGCAGATGAGGCACCAGCGGTACCTCTACCCGCCAAGCCACCGATGCTTCCATCCCCAGCCGCTGACGATGCACGTCGCCT
The DNA here is from genome assembly GCA_963277665.1 of Viscum album. NCBI lineage: Eukaryota > Viridiplantae > Streptophyta > Magnoliopsida > Santalales > Viscaceae > Viscum > Viscum album. The sequence goes on along the minus strand of OY728119.1, from coordinate 1,941,392,412 downwards.
TAGTGCACTGCACGAGTTCTACCGCCAGCGACCACCCCGGTTCCGCGGGGAGACAGACCCCCAGGCAGCCGGGGACTGGCCGGAGGCAGTTGTACGAGTTTTCAGGTTAGTGAGGACACCATTAGACCTCATGGTGATCCTCGCAGCGAGCCTACTGCACGCTGTAGTGGGCCGATGGTGGAGTTTGATGCTCCAGGTGCATGATGAGGCATGTCTCCTCTAGACGGACTTTGAGAGCCTCTTCCTCTCGGAGTTCGTCCCAGCCAACCTCTGTGTGATGCGCATCTAGGAGCTTCTTCAGCTGCGGCAGGGCAGCTTGAAAGTCGCCTAGTACTCGGTGAGATTTACCGATCTCTCGCTCTACTCGACAGACATGGTGCAAGACCCATTCTTCCAGGCCCGGACCTTTGAGCAGGGATTGAGGCATGAGATCAGGGCATCGTTGATCTCCCTCAGCATTCCGACTCAGGCAGGAGTACTGGAGCGATCCCTTTCGATCGAGAGCTTTCTTGTTGAGCCTTCTTCAGCAGCGAGACCTACCGCGGGCCGACATTTAGCAGAGTCTTCTGTAGCAGGCAGTCGACAGATGACTCATGGGTCCAGGCAGACCAGACCCTCAGGAAGACGACCTCGGCACACTGGCTCAGTAGTGCGGGGCACACAGCACGAAGCCAGTCTTTCGAGAGGCAAGTAGTGCTACACATGCGGTGGGCAGGGCCACATGGCTCTTGACTGCCCGACCCGCCGTCCCGAAGAGAAGCAGACGGTTGAGGTGCCACCCAGGCAGAGGTAGAGGGTCGATCGTGGCTGTCCGCATGGAGCAGGCGGACAAGGCAGAGGAGCTGGCCGAGCAGCAGGTGGTGGGAGACTCTTTGAGTCTCTACCACCACCACCACCACCAGGAGGTCCACCCCGACCACCGGGAGCTGGCAGGTAGAGACAGGCACAACTCCAGGCAGCGGAGGCCTACGACCACGGCACACCTGAGATGATTCTAGGTACTATCTGTGTCTATTGCACCCTTGATGCAGTTCTTATAGACACAGGAGCGAGTCACTCTTTCATAGCCTTTTCCCTTGTTCGGAGCTCAGAGATTCGGACAGAGCCGTTGGCTCGATCCTTACGACTAGAGACTCCTACGGGAGCAGACTCGATGATTACGCACTGGTGCTGGCAGTGTGAGCTTACTCTAGGAGGTGAGAGCTTCTGCTGGGATCTTCTTGTAGCGGCGTCGAGGCCTTACAACGGCATTTTTGGGAATGGATTGGTTATCTACAGTCCATGCACATATTGACTGTATTAGGCGCAAGGTGCGATGTGTACGCACCGACGGGAGCAGGTTTACCTTCACTGGAGAGAAGGGAGCCTTCGCAGCACAGGATGGACTCTCACAGAGGAGAGGACAACCCATAACTCATTAGTTGGCTAGCCTCATCCTAGGAGCAGTTGACGTGTGGAGTCCTAGTTTTCCTGTATTGGTGGATCAGTATGCGAACATCTTTCCCGACGACGTTCCAGGACTACCTCCTCGCAGAGAGGTAGAATTTTATATTGATATGTACCCTGGGACATCCCCGATATCCACTCCAGCATATTGGATGGCCCCCGCGGAGCTTCGAGAGCTACGGGCACAGTTGGAGGACTTTCAGGGCAAGGGTTTCATCAAACCCAGTGTTTCACCCTAGGCTTCCCCGATATTGTTCGCCAAGAAGGCGGATGGGAGCTTGAAACTTTGTATCGACTATCGTCGCTTGAACCAGGTGACAGTGAGGAACAAGTATCCACTACCGAGTATTTATGACCTCTTTGATCATCTCAAGGGAGCACGGTGGTTCTCAAATATAGAACTCAGGCCAGGCTATCATCAGCTCAAAGTTCGGGACGAGGACGTGCAGAAGATGAACTTTAGATGTCGGTATGGCCACTATGAGTTCTTGGTTATGCCATTAGGTGTTACCAATGCTCCGGAAGTGTTCATGGGCCTCATTAACATAATATTTCATCCATACCTCAATCGATTTTTCATGGTCTTCATCGAATACATTCTGATATACTCGACGACTGAGGAGGATCACGCCTACCACTTTCGGGTTGTACTGGATACACTCTGAGAGCACCAGATTTATGGTAAGCTCTTGAAGTTTCAATTCTGGATATGTGAGGTCCACATATTGGGACACGTCATCTCTGAGGTGGGAGTTGCAGTGGATCCTGCAAAGATCGAAGCAGTTCTAGCTTGGGAGCCACCCCGGAGCGTGACTGAGGTGCAGAGTTTCTTGGGACTACCTGGATACTATCGGAGATTTGTGTCAGAATTCTCCAGAGTTTCGGCACCACTCTCAGCTCTTATAAATAAGGGGAAACCCTTTGTGTGGTCAGACAGATGTCAGCAGAGATTCCAGGAGCTGAGACAGAGATTGACCAGCACCCCTATCTTGAGGCTTCCGGAGGAGGGAGTTGGGTACGTAGTCTACTGCGATGCATTAGGGAAAGGACTCGGATGTGTCCTGATGCAGGAGAGAGCGGTGATCTCCTATATATCATTCTAGTTGAGGCTGCATGAGCATAACTACGCTACTCATGACCTGGAGTTAGCAGCAGTGGTCTTCGCTCTGAAGACATGGCGACACTACCTGATGGGCGAGCTCTTTACAGTATTTTCTGACCATTAGAGTCTCATGTACATCGTCTCTCAGAAGGACCTGAACGTGAGACAGTGATGATGGCTCGAGTTCCTCTAGGACTATGACTTTGAGATAGTCTATACTCCTGGGAAGGGGAATGTAGTAGCTGATGCTCTCAGCAGGAGGACGGGCATTCAGCTACTTAAGGAGGAGACAGAGTAGCTAGCCACTTTGCGGATATCCTTTGTGGATAGAGATGGAGAAGCCTTCCTTCAGCCTCTCACAGTCACTCCTCCACTATTGCAGCGGGTCAGAGAGGCACAGCATGGGGATGCCGACTGTGAGATGCGGCGTGCACAGATATCCTCAGGACATGCACCTGATGGTTTCTCCATTGGAGCAGAGCACAACGTCATTTTCAAAGGACATAGCTTGGTACTAGTTGCTTTATGGGAGGAGGTGCTGAGATAGTTTCACACTTCTCCCTTGGCGGTACATCATGGAGTGGCGAAGATGTACCAGGACCTCAGACGACAGCACTGGTGACCGGGCATGAAGAAGGCTGTGTCAGAGATTGTTTCTCGGTGCCTCACCTGCCAGCAGGTGAAGGAAGAGCATCAGGTACCAGTAGGCTTGGTACATCCCTTGGAGGTCTCAGAGTGGAAGTGGGATGGGATATCTATGGGCTTCGTGACTGGACATCCACGCACTTCCAGAGGTCACGACTCTATTTGGGTGATTATCGACCGACTCACCAAGTCGGCTCACTTCATACCCATCAGAGAGCAGGGCTCAGTGGAGATCTTGTGAAGTCTCTACGTTCAGGAGATTGTATGGCTTCACGGTGTTCCATCATCTATCGTCTCCGATCGAGATGCTCGCTTTACATCCCGGCTTTGGAAGGGGTTGCAGGAGGCGTTCGGGACGCAGCTACGTCTGAGCACCGCCTTTCACCCTCAGACGGATGGTCAGACGGAGATGACCATTCAAAATCTCGAGGACATGATCTGTGCATGTGTCCTAGACTTTGGTCGCAGCTGGGAGGACCACCTACCCTTGGTGGAGTTCGCATACAACAACATCTACCACTCCACCATCGGGATGGCACTATACGAGGCGTTGTACGGCCGACCTTGCAGATCTCCTTTGTGCTAGACAGACCCTGGGGAGTCCGCACTTGTGGGACTGGAGATGGTCTAGGCCACAACAGAGAAGGTCCAGATCATCCAGGAGTGGATGAGGACAGCTCAGAGCCGGAAGAAGTCCTATACTGACAGGAGGCGGAGGCCACTAGAGTTCGAGGATGGCGACCACGTCTTCTTGCATGTCTCACCTCGATGTGGATTACGGAGATTTGGCCGAGGCAGCAAGTTGTCTCCACGCATCATCATACCATTCCAGGTCCTCAGCTGGATTGGCGAGGTGGCTTATCACCTGGCTCTACCACCTCAGTTGCACCGGGTGCATGACGTCTTCCACGTATCTCAGCTGCGAATATACGTGCACGACCCGACGCATATCATTGACCATGGGGAGCTGGGCGTTGATGATGGGGTGACTTTTTCGGAGGTCCAGGTGGAGATCGAGGATCGACAGGAGCGGGTCTTGTGTGGATGGTCGATTCCTCTAGTTCACATCAGATGGCAGCACAGGAACCTCCAGGAGAGCACTTGGGAGCGGGAGGCTCAGATGCGTGCTCAATATCCACATTTGTTTCCCTAGTTTATAATGTATCTTTACGGGGACGTAAGGCCCTGAGGTGGGAGTGATGTAAAGACCCGTAAAATTCAAGGAAATTTTTTTCTTAATTTTCTTGGGAATTTTACAAGAACGTAGTTTCTGACAACACCTGATTCTGAGGCCCGGTGTGCCCGGAATCATTTTCCAACGTTTGGCTCGGGTACGTTCAGTGAACGAATGAGCGGGTTTTTCTATCTTTTGAACCGGTGCTTGGAATCGAATTCTGAGGGCACCGATGGAATCACAGCACCAGAATTTGTATAGAAATGCCTTTTCCGGAGTTGTGTTTGCTCGGGTGTGGTTTTTAATTTTTGGGGTTAAGTTAAGAAATAAAATAAAGTGGTGCGAAAACATTATTTTATTTCACTTAAATCCACTTAAAGCCACTTAAGCCAAGTTAAGAGGATAAGGTGGGACCCACGATATCCTACCCACTTGGTAGGATATTTGTGAGGTGGGGCCCGCACGAGCCCCACCATTTATTTCCCTCTAAGTAACGCACCCGCGAAAAACTCTTTTAAATAAAGTCAACTGATGCGTTTACTTAAATTCTAAACACCCCTATTAATTGGGCAGTTAAGTCGTGACAATTAATTCATCGAATTAATGGTTTGTTTCTTATCTTTGAATTTCTAATTGTTGGCATGGGAATAAAATAAGACCAACACTTGTGTTTACTTAAGGGTTGCTTATTGAGAGGATTGGGAGAAGCTCTCAAGCTTGAATATCTTCATCCTCCTTTCCGAAAAACGCGAAGAACACGAACAATGCCGAACCCTCGGAGTACAATGACGCGGCGCCGTGTTCCGCGACCCCGACGATTCTCCTTCCGCGATGTTCCTTCCCCGCGACAATCTTCAATCAACAACCGATTGAGGTAGGGGTTGCGGTTCTTTAATTATTTGTGAATTTTTATCCTCAACATGGGTTTAATTGATGTAATTAAATCTATGTTTTTTTAATCCTCGGAGTTTGATGGCGCGACGCCGTGTACCGTGACGACAATGATGCCCCTTCCGCGATGTGGTCATCTACTTCTCCGCGACGGTCAATTCTGCGACGAACTCACGTTCGACGACAACGTTGAGGTAGTGGTTTTTGTTCTTTTAAATCTTTGTGATTTATACCTGCGACGTATGATTAAATAATTGTTGTGAGACATTTAAAACCGCTAACTCGGTGGGTGCGGACAAACGAACAAGTCCGAACCCACCTCCCTTTTCGTTCTTGGTGTGCGGAATGGCGGACGACGACAAAACAAGCCGCATGGGCAATGTGAGGTCCTCACAGTGAAGGATGGGCCCCGGGAGGGCCATTGGTGAAGACGACGCATTTTTCTGACCATCGGAACTCGTTTGGTGGTCCGTGGAGCAGCCCGCCAGCGCACCTCATCGGCACGGCGGCGCCACCGGCAAGTGGCGGCGGAGCCCGGCACGCCGCCGGAAGGAGCCGCTGCGGCTGAAGCTGCGACGGAAGCGCGCGGGACCGGAGGGGGATGGCACGCGGCAGACGGCCACGTCTGATGGCAAGGGCAGCCCCACGCGGGGCCGCGGCTCCTTCACGCGGGGGCAGTGCGCCCCCCGCTCTGCTCGCCCGTAATCGGCCGAGCCGACCCACTGGCCAACCGGCCAGCACCAGCCGGGTCGCGCCCAGGCCGGGCCGCGCCGCGCCGTACCGACCGGGCCGGGTCACGCCCAGCCAGGTCGGACCCGGACCCTGGTCGGGTCGACCCGGTTCGGGCCGACCCAGGGGAGGGGGGGGGGTTGGGCCGGGTCGGTCCGGGCCCAAACCCCTGTTTTCGGACCTTTTCGGTCTTTTTCCTATATCTTGGGCTACGGACCTCTGATCCACGCACTGTCAGCGGCGATGTGATCCTTGGTTCGAGACAGTATTTTCGGTATATTACCCTCATGGTTTCGAGGAACTTTGGTTTCTTCCAGGTTGGTTCGTACACGAGACCAACCGGGCCCTCGAAGCAGAAACGCTTATAACTTGAGCTCCGGATGTCCGATTGATGTGCCATCGAATTTGATGGATTCCTCTTAGTGAGAGAGATCTTTTGTCTTACTCTGCCCGATGTTTGGATCCAGGTGGAGTATGGTTGGGTTGGTTTTGACTTAAAAACCAATCGGGCCCCTGGGACGAAAAAACCAATAACTCTCAGACCGGGCATCTGATTGAGGTGTCGTATGCAACGTTGAGTTCCTATTGACGATACGGAACTTTTGGATACATCAACTCTGGACTACGTGTCAGTTGATGTATTAGCCTCTCAGCTCAAGGAGCGGACCCTCCCGAACGAGCTTGCTGTGTGCGGGAACCCTAGAGCTGGCTGCGACTGCGACGACGATGACGACTGTACAGAGATCCTCAGTGGACTCGACGGCGACGACTACAACACTCAGCGGTCCTATGAGGATCAGTGCTACAGATCCTGTGTGGGTCAGCGCTCAGCGGTCCTATGTGGGCCATCGCATACTGATCCTGTGTGGGTCTTTGCGGGGGTTAGTTACCTATCGATCCTTTGTGGGTCATTTCGGGGGTTAGTTACCTATCGATCCTTTGTGGGTCAGATCCTTTGTGGGTCATTGCGGGGGTTAGTACCTATCGATCCTTTGTGGGTCCGACGGCTTAGATTAATCAGTTGAAACATCTGATCATCTCTATCGTCATATGAAGAAGTATACCCGTGTGAGCTGAATCATGTTTTGCTTTCCTGTGTGGATTGTGTTGTGTTATCCAGTGTGGATTACGTTTTTCTTTCCTAAGTGGACTGGGTTGTGTTTTCCTATGTGGACTGGGTTGTACTTGGGCTCGGAAGTTGGATCGTACTAGAATTGATTACTTAGGTATATGTATGGTCATATACCTAAGCAGTGTTGAATGTTACTTCGTGATTGTATCTTTCCTTTGTTGATTAACCTTTGTGGATTATGGGAGACCTTCGGGGGTCTCGGGGTCCGTACTGAGTAGCTTATACTCACCCCTACACGGGCTATGCCCGTACTACATTGTGTTGGTTGCCGACGACGGACAACGCTGATCATGATTGAGGCTTGTGGAGCAAGATGGTACCTGGAGGTGGTCCACTGGGCGGGACGTACTCGGAGTAGACGGCTGGACCCTAGGAGCTATGGAGGCCATCTGTACTCACCCTTCAGGTGAGATTTCCAGTGGATGGCTCGAATATGCGGCTTTACTTTTCAGTTGTTGTTTTTCCCATTCCATTTGTACTTTACTTTCAGTTTGGGTTTATATACTGGCCCACTTACTTTTCCACACTTACTGTTGTACTCAGCTTTTACTTAGTGGTTACTTCTAATGCTTGCTTGCTCTGTGGTGTTTGTTTACTTTACAAAGGCAATGCCTTCCCTTTTATCGGGATTTACGCCTTGGTGCTAGTTTCCAGCCCCTGGCCAATGGAAGGCGGGCTTGGGGTAGTCACGGCATGGGCCCCAAGGATGGGTCGTGACACTACAGGATCAGTGTATATTATGAAGGTTACATAGACATAGACATGGTTGGGAACAATGGCACAGGTATAGTATATAAGAATTTCTTGGTACTCGAACATGACCATGTACACTAGCATGTCTAAAAGTAAACATGAAAGTCCATATGTACACGACCATGTGTGGGAAGAACACTATGTGTTGGCCAAACCTCGACACATATTTTACCCCCAAAGTAATAAATATGTATATAGAGGATTACATGCCATGAGAGATGGTGAGACATGGGAAGACTCATGATAGAGAATACATTCAATGTACTTCTTAGTAAGTACTCTGTAAATCTTTTAGGACATGTTGAGGTCCTTTTTATCTTCTGTGTAGACAAGATTCAGTTTAGTTCGATCCATTGGTCCGTACCTATAATAGTAAAATGTGTCATTATATCTTGAAAATATCATTGTGATCCCAAAAGTGGGTTTTGTATCAGATAGTGTTTGGGGTCCTTCCAAAAGGCTCTGGGTGGGATCCTCTATCATATATTTTTTCCGCTCTAGGATTTTTGGTTTTGAAATAATGACCACACATAGGATGTTGATCCCCTATCTAGTAGATTGATCTAGTAGTTTTTTTAGTGTCCCCCTCCAGTCTTGAGTGTGATCCCATGACTTGATGTCAAAATATTCATAGATCTATAAAGTACTTATTTGTGATAAGTGATGAGAATGACCTCTCAGCAGATCACCATCAGTGGAAACATAGTGCGTGGATTGATCTCTCATATGAAAGTTTTGCGTTAAAGCCTGAATTACAATCTTATGGATTCCAGTGGTTGAGACCTCTTTGACTGACTGAAAATAACTTTTTTATTTACATAAAAATTTTAAGGAAAATGAGAAACCTCAAGTTTCACCCAGAAAAAACACTATAAGAAACCACATAATCTTTAAAGGATAACTTTATCCTAATAGAAATGTCCTCCCAAAATATGTTCAAGGAAATAGAAATTACATGTATGTCTGGATCATTATTTATGAGGTCTTAAGAGTGATACTCCATTTTTTCGCAAGCTTTCATGTACTCCTCTTGTGTGGCATTAATCACAAGAGTCTATTCCACCATATCCTCATTCGAATGCATGAGGAGATCAAGAGATTTCTCAAAAAACCATGACTTCCTCCAACTACTCCCTAGTTATGACACCCTTGAGGGGAATAACCCCATCATCTATAGCCTCTTCCTGATCATAAATTCCAAAAACCGTGGGATCACCTTCCAGCACCATGGATTTCTACCTTGTGGGGGATATAGACAACCTTATTAAGGCTAAATAGGAGTTGTCCTTTTGGATTTTCCTATTTCCTTTCTAACTCTTACTCCTCATCAGGATAATAATCCTAATACTATGAAGTTATTATGCATTATCTCCTAATAAATTATTAGAATTTTCATCATTTGAATAATCCAAAACGACTCCCTGTTCAACATTGGAGTTCTGTATGCAACCTGGTTCAAACACCTAGATCGCTCCTCCACTCACCAAACCTTCAAAGGTGTTTTGAAGATTAATAGCTAGAAGTTATTTTCTCACCCTTGCCCAAATAAATGTCTCATACCCTATCTCTTGATCATAATCCATTAAACCAAATGGAAAACCCTCCCTTTCCATATTAGATACCACTGCATGGTCTCACAGAGTCTCACCCTCATAGGACCTCCAATTCTAATGGATTCATACCCAAAAATCACAACATTCCCATATGATGATGCCTTTATATCCCTTGAACCTCCATCGTCATCCACACGAGACTCTAATTCATGGTTTAAAACATTACAAGCTCTCACATTTCTATCATGGGATCCCGTGATTGATTTTATTGATAAAGAATATGAAACACCAGTGGCGCATATCACATCAGTACCCTATAGTCCCAAAGGGACTTGCATAGATGGAATAGTATTGCCCAGATCCTTCCAAAATTGATAAATAAATATCAACTACAAATGGTTTTCCCTCATATGTCTCACATTGAAGAATCTTTTCATTACATGGGACTATAGATACAACCAATTGGATTTTCCCTTTCTGACCTTCCCCAACACCTGGCCCCAATCCCTTATCATTTCCTCCTAAGTCTGCAACCTTTTGTTGATCACTATTCTTAATCCCACGACTACAAGTTGTTGATAAGTGATCGATTTTCTTACATGAATAAGACAAACCAAACCATTATTCTAAAATCACAACCCTCTTACATCGAAACTCTTCCCCCAGTGAGATCTAAATGCACTCTGTTGTAAATATTGAGGCATATACTTCCATGAAATTTCGGGGAGAAAAAGGTGGAAATGTGATCATGTTCTACTTTTAGATCACAAATATCTTCCAACTATATTCTCTAGAATATTCAAAAACATGGGGTTTTAAGATGGAAATGGATGTTCGAGGAAACTAACCCAAATAGAAACTGTTGGGATGCCGCGCTCTATATGGAAGTAATATTTATGTATTGACGGGTATTTGGAGATTTGTTTGTGTGTCTTTCTATATACATTAATATAATGTCTCAATTTCTGTTTTATATCTTCTTAGGGTTTTATTCCTACCATAGGCCTATTACAGGTGGTCTTTGGGAGACACAAGTGGCTTGTTTCTAGCCAAGGGGCCTTGGTGGATTGGTTAATGAAACACTCATGTACCCAAACACCATGCTAAAATGTATCCATTTAAGAATTATCTTCATATACAAACTCAAAATTGGAAGGACACATATAATTCTACACATTTTGGGCCTCGCATATAGGTTTTGAGTACAATGTCCATGTATGATCTCCAAAAATATTTCAACTCCCATAATTGTAAACAATAATATGTATTCATATGCATGTGTCTATAGAATATAAAGTAATAGTAATAAATATTATGATAGAAAAATTAAACAAAAATATAAGGATAAGGATCACCCATTATAAATCTTATAATAGCAACATTCTCCACCGATAACACAATGTGGTGTTACACTAGAATAAAAACATACGACTCCCACACAACTAGGAAGAGTGGTACCATAATTATTGAGTAATAACCCCTTCACTACTAATAGGGTATATACTATCGTCAATTATATGGTTGAAATTACATTAGACAATATAAATACCCACAATTTGATTGAAAATAACTCAAAACATATATTCAATGAAACAATTCACACCCCATCCTGTGTCGATAAATATTAATACTCATATCAAATTCCACACCAATGTTTTGAGAATAAATACAAAATTCATCTTCCTAATGGAAATGTGAAATATATATACTAATAAGTGACTTAAAATTCCTTATATAATAACATAATACAGATATTATTCTCTAAGAATTAATAAACTGACCATGTGAAAAAAAATTATATGAATATACAGTATGAAATATACTACCCAAAAGTATGAAATAAAATATCCATAAAAATAATGAATCATATATGAGGTTATGTCAACATTAACCCAATCCCCATCATCTTACATCCCAATAAATAATCCACATAACATCAATAAAATCAGACCTTATGAAATCTACCAACAATATAATAGAAAGAAGATCAACTTATATCATTTAAATTTTTTCATACAATAATTACTGTAACAACCCCATATCATGTAACTCGGTGCTAATGTCTTACATTATTATAGTTTCATACGATACAATTAATTAGATATTGAAGGACTGAATAGTTTAGTAGTCTTGGTAAAGAAGAAAAATACATGAATCCCATATTACATTAGAAAACAAAAAATGCAGCATTTGTTTCTAGAATATCATTATTACCTCTAGCATATCATTTCATATCATTATTAGAATAATTATAGGATTCATAGAAATGTAAAAAATGTAAATTTGATCTCAAATTTTTATTAAGGGTTAAGTATAATAGAAGATATCATGAAATAATAAGAAAAATCAATATATAAATGTATATAACTGAATACACATGTCATTTAAATAATTATAATATGTTAATAAATATGGAAAGGTAAATAGTTGATAATGAATTCCATTTAATCAATAACTTTACTATCATAACTGGATAATGCATAATAATTATGGAAAGGAAAATAACTGATATAAATTTTTTTTAATCCAAAAATAGAGAATGAAATAAATCAAGAGATAATATCATTGTGTAAATCTCATAGATAATAATAACAGAATTCCTAATCAAGAAATATTCTTAATTATTAGATGTTATGATATGAGACATCATGATACATATACTTCCAAGACCTTTCACAAGCCAGTAGAAAAATGATAGGTGGGTTTTCACAAGAAACCCATTTAATAAAGTCTATCTAACTGAATCATCTCATGAGACTAACAATGAATCGAGGTATTATATATAATAGGCCCCCACTGATACCTTCATGTTAAAGTCAATCATTGTATATCTAATAATCGATTTAAGTCAATAAAAATATGCCTTAGCAACAAATATCAGTGTTGATTAAAGAAAATAGTATCAATATTTTCTTGGTAAATAAATAAATTTCAATTAAAAACACAGTGTGTACAAATTATACAAACTTCAACCAATAAAAATATCTATGAAAAATAATATAGATAATTTGATTAAATAGTATATCCAATGATCATATAAAATTGGTTATTTAATGTGAAAGTTAATGACTACAAAATTAAATCAATAAAGTGAATGAAAATGATTCAATTAGTCACAATACCATAAAACAACATTATAAAGAATAAGGAAGGTATCAATAAAATAGATCCCAAGTGGATTATAAGTAAAATATAGGTTTTTTTCATTTACATATAGAAATAACATATAAATATCTTCAAAAACATTCTTGATGAAAAATACCTTTTAACATAAAAAATAAATTTTTAAATCAAAAAATTTCCAAAAATTAGGGACTAAATTTTTAAAAAATACATTAATATTCTAATGTAACCTCCAATGTAATTAGAGTTCAGGATTGTTGGAAATTATATACAAGACATAAATATTAAAAAACATTCCTTTCAAACTATTGTAAAAAGGGTAAATATAGCCTCCTTTGGAAATTCATCAGAAGAATCATTTCAAACATTTTTTAAAAAAATTAAATCATTCTTAAAAATAAATTTATTAAATTATTTGGATAATTTTGAAAAATACATAAAAAAATTATCTAAAAACACGTATTTTAATAAAAATTATTTTCAATGGAAGTGAGAAATAAATTCATATTTTTTAAAAACCATTTCTCTCCTGACTTTTTGGTGCCAAAGAAAGACAAAAATTTCAGTATTACATTTTTTTTAAAAGGGTTGAGGCGCAAAGGCCTATTTATTGAATGAAAAAAATAAACCAGGAGAGGTACTACAAAGAACTAAAAAGAATAGAAAAAACCAAAACCAGGGTCCCTATCTCATTCTAGCTCGGGAACTCATACTTTGATGCGGAAGGCGTCCACCCCTGCCACGAGGATGTCGACCCCTCCTAAAAATCGTTGCGTGTATCCACGCACACACACCATCATCATCCCAAGATGAGATGGGGTGCAATGAATTGGAACCATTCCTTACCCTATAGCATATTATGATTCCTCGCCAGCATTTGTGTAACATCCTCCATACTAAGAACAACTGCATTCTGATTGTAGGAGTCCCGACTGAGTCCAGACATTGCTGTCTAGCAATTGGTTATAAGCCATACCAAGAGGCATGGCAGACTTTCTATGAACTCTTGAAGCTGTAACAGCATTTAGAGATCCACCAGTACCCTGGGTGATGTTTTCCTTCTCAAGCTGGGATGGAGTTCAAATTGATGTCGTTTCTTCTCTTGTGTTGTACTTTTCATCCTTATCTAGCGCCTGTTTATTAGGTTGTACATAATCCGCCTTGTTTTTTTGGTCATCTGTTCTCTACAGTCAACTCTAGGGGGAATTTCAGCAGTGAAGTGATAACCACTAGGCCTAAGTGTAATGGCCGCCTGTTTGATAGAGGGCTGCATTTGAGTATCATGCACACCTCATGAAGATGGAAAAACTCCACCTAGGATGAATCTAACTAGCAAAGTAAATCACCCAAAACCATGTTGTCCAACCCATTCACATCCAGGTTCAGCTCCATGTGAACTCAGTAGCTTTGAATCCTTTGTTGTCCAAGCCATTTCCATTAAGTGGCATGAACCATCCATGAGAAATCTCATATTGATTTAAATGCCAGATTCTGCCAGCTCTACAAGATATGCTTTAGTTATTATGGGGATATTTTTGGAACTCCTTACCCTTAAAGCAGTATCCGTGATTTTTCCAGCTTTAGGGGGTCTCCCTAGTTTACTTTTTGAGCTTTGAGGACCTTTGGATCCTTGAAGCAGGTCATCAATGTTTATAGCTTTAGGTATCCCATGTGTACTGGACATAATCATTGTATCCGGATTTCTGTGAGTAGTGGAAGAAATACTTGCAGGAGTTGTAACATTACTTTTGGAAACAGAATCATATGAAGCAGTTTTACCAGAAAATGAAGTAAACAGAGTGTTATGAATGTCTTGATCATTAGGAAAAATGCTGGAATTGACCCCTGCTACTTCAGAAGATGAATAATTTTGGATAGAATTTAATAAAGGAGCATCCTTCTTATCATCCTGTAAGGATACCACAAGATCAAGGATATCAATGTAAAAATCCTGAAATAACTGATTCTCCTCATCTTCATTATGTGAGATTGTAACCAGATTACTAACATGAATATAAATTTCAGTAAATAATTCATAATCCTCCTTACAAACCCATTCAGTAACTGGGTTACTAGATTGGATAACCTTGGGTGTTGGTTCCAGAATATGCTCTTCCCCCTCTGATATATCAGCCCTTGCCACTTTTAGAGATGATGAAGGAGAAAATTGAATGGATTTGGGAACTTTTGTAGTAGAAGGAGAACATTGCGTTTGGACAGGGAGGACCACTAAGTTTTTTAGAATTCCTTTTTTCTCAATAAAGACAGCTTTGTTCTTTTTGATCCTGTTTACTTCAGTCCAATCTGAAGCTCTAGGAGAAGCTTTAGCATTCCTTTGAATCATCCAACAGTTAGAAACAGTTTGCCCCATGATTTTGCAGACATCACAAAAATATGGAACATTCTCATATTCCAATCTAATATCTGACTTGAATCCATTAGCATTAAACAGAATGAAACTAGGTCTTTTGATTTCCAAATTGATGTCCACAAGGACTCTAGCAAAGAAACCAATTTCGCCATCCAGGGTACGCTGGTCCAACCTAATTGGAGTGCCAAGACATGATTCAATATCATTTAGAATTATAGGATGCCAATACACCCAGTTTAATCCATGAAACCTTACCCAAATTTGTGCATTCGATTAATTGAATGTGAAAGGATTAAAATTGACATCCCATTCAGATAATCTCAGGACTCCAGGTTTGAGTTGAAGATTTCCCAAATTCCATTCCAGATTCAAAGATTCAAAGGAATTGAATATGATGTGAAAATACCCTTTACCAGTTGAGATTAATTTCTAATCCCTTATACTCCAGCAGTGTGAAATTCTATTTTTGAGATCAGCATAGGACCAAGGTTTATCCCCTTTTGAGTAAATCATAAGACCAAGTATGGAGAACATACATAGATCAAGCCTTTGATGCAATGCATTCAGATCAGAAACCAATGAAAACCCACCATTCTCTAACCTGGTGATGTTTGAGGATTTAGATGATTCCTCCTTTGTAGGATTTAAAGAGCCAGAAAGAGCCTCTGTAAAAGACAGACTCTTTCTTCATAAATTAGAAGAATCCTGAGAGCCCGAGGGCATGAAATCTTCCTTCAAGGCATGACTATTATCCTTGAAGGCCGCTTCCCACTATGGGTTGAACGATTCCATAGAGAAACTTAAGTGAGAAGATCAAAAATCTCCAATTCGCCATTGTTGCGAAGGGGAGTCAGGGATTTCTTGATCCTTCTCCATTTCTTGCTCCTTCTCCAAATCTCCATCCTCCAGTATTACATAAAATAATCATGAATAAAGATTTAAAAATAAAATTAAATGGGTTTATTGTCGAATTATAGTATAATTTTGTTCAATGTAACTTCAAGCATAAACAACCCCGATTAAAATGAGATTTTAAAATTAACCCTTACAATGAACACAATGTTAAAGTGATAATTAATCAATGAATCTATATTGTTAATCAACCTAACACAATTTGGAAAAATTATAATATATTAATATTTTACTAGAAACACAATCTAAATAAATCAAAGACAACAAATAAATAATATAAACTAATGAAAAGAAATTGAGGTATGACATTATTTATAATTGTTAATTTTCATTTCAAATTCCCTAGGGTGAATTAATTATAATTGAAAATTAAAATAAAATTAATTATAATGGATTATTTATATTTCATGTAAAATTATTAGTATGTACACCATATGAAAAAATTAAGTGCATAACAATGCAATATACCACAATGAATAAAAATTGAGATGAAATACCTTACCACTTTTTAACGTTCAAGTGAAATAATACTATTTTAAATAATTCAAATTGAAACATAAAATTACATTATTTTTTATCTATTCAAGATATAACAAGAAAATTAGCAGTATGTACCCCATATAAAATAAATAAGTTTCACTACAATAAAAATTTTCCTCAATGAAGGGAAGATCAGACGAAGCTTCTTACCTCACACATCCTTTTGGTTGAATGTGCATTAATATCCTCTATAATGGTTCTAAATTTTTTATTAATTAATAATATAAAATTATTAATTTTTATATAATCATATATGGTCTTATTATAAATTGTTACCTCAGATTTTTCAATAATATTGCATCATTCTAATTGTTTCGAGTATTAATTGCCTTGTTTTCTCATTCTGGTTCTGGCATGAATGTTCCAATTGATATATATATATAGGATATAGATCAATGAACTATATAATTATATTAATGTTTTAAATATCACATTTAGGAACTATATAAATTTTAAAATTCATTCTGGAATTTCATACGAGGAAAATGAATCACAACACTTTGTAGAGATGATAGGTTGTACATATGCACAAGTGATGATGTCATTTCTTTAATGGGTGAAAGGGGATGTGATTTAGTAATATATTAATTTTATAGAATATATATAATGTAATATATATCACATATACTCAATAAATGTATCATTATTACATTCCATGTAAATTTTAGGTGAAAAAAAATTGCATCTCTTCATGAGACTGTAGTGTTGTGTACACACGAGCATTGTTACAACATTTTAAGTAGAATGGGATGTAGTAATGTACCAGTAATATTAATAATTAATAAGTATAATAATAAAATAAATATCATATGCATGTGTTAAGTCCATAATTATATCCATCCTTGGATGGTGGTGATGGAAAATAAATTACATTGGCTCGCGAGGTGGTAGTCTGTCGTACACATGATCGCTGATTTCATTTATAGTTTGATGGAATGGTAGATGGATATAGGTTTTGAACGTAACATAATAACATCACAGAATATTAAATATACTTATGGTATTATATAATCATGGTTTTATAAGATTTAACGGAGGCGAAATAAGAAAAAAATAAATATTCTCATTTAATAATGTTACCTATTCTTTGGAAAATTTCATTAGGTTTTAAACAAAATTCATACTAGGTTAAATTTCTAATAAAAAAAGGGGATATAGATTGTTGTTAGTGGGTTATGTAAGAGATTATGGTAGGCATTGGATAAAATAGGTCATTGTATATAACAACCCAATAATTTATAAATAAAATTTTCTTTTTCATTTAATTAAATACACTATTATGTTTATAGAAATAAAATGAAATTATTTGGTATTTCATACCCTATACAATTTAAAATACTATTAAGAATCAAATAAATTGATAAAATATATGTTGAATAATTATCCTATGATTAGTATAAATATATGGTTATGATAAATCCCATTGACATAGACAAAAGAAGCAATGTCCTCAACAAGTGGGATTGTACCCTATGAAGCCCATTTACAATAGATTTTGAGGGAGATAACAGAAATTATATTTTACCCTTACCAATAAAAATTTTATCTTCTAAATAAATCATTAGAGAAATAATTTCTTGAATAAGTTCAAACTAATCAAGATCATGACTTAAATCATGTACACTGGATCACCCCATGAGAATATCACCATCACTCACCTTACCATTTGGGAATTTAATAATTTAATAAAGGGATGTGTATAAAGACCATAATATTAATAATTTTTACATTTTATATTATTCAATATATTTACTTCTTATATATATTACTTTGTAGCTAATTTGGATTTTGATATGATAAAACAAAAAATGTATTTTTGTATAATGTGAAATTTCAATTAAAAAATTCATTTTGTATGAATTCATGAATATTAAATATAAATGATATATTAATAAAATAATTTTTATAAATAATATTTATTAAATATAAATGATATTTTAATTTTTATGAAGTGAAATTTACTTTTTATAAGGGTTCAAGAACTATTATTATCTAAAAAACTAACATTTCCCAATAAATATAAATTCTTATTTTAAAGTGAAAATTCACCTATTTAGAAATTTATTTTGAAAACAAAATTGTGGTTAACACATCAAAATTATCCAAAAATTATTCTTTCATAATTTTCTAATATAGTAGAATTTTTAGGTAAAAATAAAATATAGTATAAATAAACTGTGCGTATTATCACATCATAATGACCCAAAAGTGATGTAACAAATAATATATATGGCATCTGTAGAAAAATATATTTTCAACATTAAAATTTTTTTTTAATGTTATTTGAATTATTGTATAAAATAATTATTAATCTTCCAATACATATATTATAATTTAAGGTTCTAAACTCAATTATTTATAAACATGAATTACTTGAACATCACCAAGGGTAATACTTTTTGGGTCTAAGACCATATTATAATAAAATAAATAAAACCTATACTATATGGAAAAAATTATGGGAAAACCATGGAATGGTTTCTGGTTTTTTTACTTTATTATATAGAGTCTAAAACCAATGTTTGAGATATAAAAAAACACCCCTCTCTTTTACTATATAAGTCCACCCATGCTCCAATTATTTTTCACTGAAAATACCTTGGAGAAATTCCCTAATAGTCACTATATTCTCTATATTCCCCCTAATTGGAACGCAATCCTGAATAAACTCTTCCTAATCTTTTGGAATCACTTTCTCAATGCATGGGATCTCTATCTCGTTATTTCAAATCATGGATCTTCATTGTATTTAGTCCTTTAACTATCAATTGGTTATGTATTAATGAAATTATAAAGATAAATATTCTTTAAAAAATTTCCTAATAATTTTAGATCATTTACCTCCCCCTCTCTTTATATAATTTTTCAAACTATTCACTATGTTGAATTTTATTAAGGGATCCATTATTTATCCTCTTTATTCATGCATATTCTCTATTTTATATCTTTTTATTTCCAATTAATAATGTTGTTAAATTTTTATCCACATACCTCTTACTATAATTTTGATATAAAAATAACGAGATACCCCTATTACTCTCATTAATTCATTTCATGAATTTTTTCGTATAGTCGCCATACTGTAAAAATTACATCGCAACGTTTCAGGCCATAAAATTGTGTCAAGAATATCCACCTAATTTCCTCTTAAGGGTATTAACCTAGATATACATATTCTTCATTGATTGGAGACATCCATTATGGGACCCACAATCCATTACCTTGGAGTTAATGTTTATGAATGACATAGTTATGTCGTCTGATCTATATGGCACACTTATGCCTATACATGGTATGAATGTGATGGGTGTACTCAGAATTATATAGTGGTCCAGTAAATAGAGAGATGATTTAGTATCATGCGACATAATGTATTGGTTTGGTTAGTGAACACAATCCATTGTGGGTCTTGTAACACCCCATGCTTCCACGATGCGTTTCTCTTTGAATAATACGATAGCGTGCGAAGTATGCAACACCAAGTTCAAACGCACCATGACCTATCAAACTAGCCATTTAAAAAGTGTTTATGAATATTAATAACAACATTATTAAATATATATATACCCCAAAAAATTTTAACTTTTATCTTTTGTGTTTCTTAGACATAATATAAGGACAAATTCATTTTTTCCGATAGAAGATGTATTTTTCAAAATATGCAGTTTTCCACCTTTTAATGGGAATCCCTTTTTAAATACAATATTTTACACCATTATATATTCAATTTGATTAAATTAAATTCATATTTTGAATCAAAACATATAAATTTATTTTGGATAAAATTTTAGTGTTTTTTAATAACTTTAATATTTTTATGAATAGTGGAAAAAATACAAAATTTTAATTGAAAACAAATTTTTTAATCAAAATAATTTATTATGTTAAACTATAAATTTTAATGGTTTTTTAAAAATAATTAGATTATATTTTTATCATTTATTCTAATGTTGTTCATTGGAAATATTTTTACATTTAAATTTGACGTAAACACATATCAATCTTTTGATACTTTTTACTTTTAAAAACCCCAGCCTTCCCGTTTTGACAATGGGAATTAATTTTAAATTAATTAATGTAACTCATATGTTTTGAATTTGGTAAAGTAGTAATCATTTTTGAATTCGTAAAATCAAAATTCCTATAGGCTGAATTTTCGGTATTTTTCTAAAAAAATTCATTTTTTCATGAATATTGAAAAATACTGCATACGACATAAAAACTAACTTTTTTTAAAAAACTAATTATATTTTTATTTAAATTTATTTTCAAGTAATAATAGATATATTATAACTATATTATTCTAATTTAATTCATTGTAGTCATATTATAAAAAGATTATATATATATATATAATTTTATTGATCTTTTTAACATCTTTTACAAACTTTCTAGGCACATTTGCAAATTTGCATATAATGTAATTTTACCACTTCTGTGAATTGAATTTCAAAAATACGAGCAACATGGTTGACATAAGTAGGTAGAATGTGGTTCAACATGATGAAAATAATTTTTGGTGAATAGTAACTTTTGAATTTTATTTACCACAGTTACAAGTAAATAGGGTAATTAAAGGTAAAAATGATATTATAATTACCATAACACAAGTCCTAATTATATTGGATAAGTGTTTTTTTAAAAAAATTAAACCTTAGGAATAAAATATGATCATCTTTTATCCACTTGGATTAGATTAGGGCATTTTTTATTTTTTAATTTAAAGAATACTTAAAAGTGTAAAATTCAAATATTCAAGACTAAATCATTTTTAATATAGGGTTATAAATAAGATAAATTAGACAATAAATATTCATTATAAATATAAAAATATTTACTATATAATGTTATTTTATTTATAATTTTTAGACATTAAATAATTATATTTATTTATGACACAATGATGATGCGGTAATTACCTTATTAATGAAAGATTATAATAATTGATATTTTAAATATCAAATTAAATGTAAATTGAGACATTTGAGGCATTCCAGTAATTTTATAGGTTAATATGACATGTTAGGGTTAATTTAATAAATTTATTTCTAAGTGATAACATTTTTATGACTTTCAAAAAGACAAAATACCAAATAGTGTCAAAATTGACATAAATGATTTTTTAAAGAAAATACTATATTATTAATTGATATAACATTCATAAAAGTATATGGCTTGGAAAAAAGACATATATAAGGTTATATATGTCAATAATTTACCACATGGGGTTCCTTTGACTTTTTATAGTAAGTCTATTAACCATTTATTATAATAATTCAAAAATAAATGGTAAAAGATAAACTATTTAACTTAGACTTGAATCTAAAAGACAAGGTTAATTTGGTGACCTAAACCTATCTAAAACCTGTTATCTAAGAGGTTTGCGACCCATCCCCACCTTAAACTTGAAATAATTCTTTTTTAAACCATTATAAATTAATATGATTGTATAATAAATTAATATTTCATGCTTTTCTTAAAGATACACTCACCTCTATTATAAATGGGTACTTCCCCTTCTCTCAAAATCACACCTCCAAATCCATTTGTCTTAGCCAAAACATGCTAAAATATCCTCCAAACTACCCTCACTTAGACCTAAAGGCCTTAATTTGGTCATTAATCCAACCTAAGGATCACTTTCGATCAAATCAAAATGAAACACCCGAAGAAGAGGTAATAATTCTATCACCTCTTTCAAAGTTATTTCTTTCTTCCACTTCCTCTTTATTTGTTGTTTCTATAACAAAATAAAAACTATAGTAACTTATACATACTGTGATGTTATTATAAATATGTTATAACCATATTCATTACTCTATTAATCCTATGAATGACAAAGTCTCCATAGATGCGTGCATACGGCTTACCATCTCCACATCGTGGTGTAGTTTGTTATTCAACAATTCATTAATTGGATGGGTATAATAATGATTATAATTGATGCAGATAATAAATATAACATTTTTATGATTCTATATATATGATATACCATCCAATTACATACAATTTCACCATCAATGGAATGATATTATCGCTCATGCATACGTAGGGATTTCCGTCTCCACGAACGCGATGAGATTCATTCCCCCTCGTAACCATTAAAGAATAATTTTAATTTTATTATTAAAAATAATGTTTAAGAACATAATAAAATTCTGTAAATGAATCAAATACATCTTACCTATAACAATAATGGCTTACATAACAAAACATATAAAGGAAATCAAATCAGTTAACACCCAAAACAATGATACCTCTGAAATTTTATTAACAAATAAATATCAAAAGATCACATACGATATCATATTTAGGTATTTTGTTCTTTTATAATTTAATAACAATTATTTAACTATTTTAAATGAGGTTAACATACCCTCAACTAAGGAAAAGTACAAGGTAATGGGTTTTCATCTCATTTCTCATTCACATGAGATTCATGATATATTGCCATTATTTCCTCTAGTGGGGTGTATGTATTGGCCATGATTGTATTATTTGTATAATATAATTTAATTTATAGTAATTTAAATATTCATTGTATCATCATTCTTTCATGGGGTGTATGTTTCATAAGTTATCAAATTGGTAAGGGAATTTCTAATTTCAATTTCTTCTCATTGGGTTTTACGCAAACTTTATTGATTATTTTACTCGAAGAAAATGGTTCAAGTCGCTATTTATTTACTTATGTAGTAATTTCCACTCCCCTTTGTGTGGATATAATTTTGATACAAATAATCACTCCATTTATAAATTCTCACGTATCGATATGAAATTGATAAGAGTAATCTTAACTCAATTTCCATTCGTTGAGTTAAACATCCAAGTCATTGGTTTTGTTTTTAAAATAATATGTGTGAATGTACTCTTATTGATTTACAATAAACATCCAATCATATTTATTGTAATTATATTTATCACACATAATTTTTTCATTGATTTATCTTTAACCTAAGGATACTGTCTTTGTAAGTGATTTCATCTCAATTTACATTCCATTGAGACTTTTGAGTTATTATGCGCCAATTCACTGTTATATGTAATACATACTGTACGTTGAATTAGTATATCAAGAGTCCCTTTATTCTCATGATATTATAATGTTTTTATTACCTCATTTATTTTTATTCAAGCATCTCTCATTTTTTAGGAACTCTAACTAAAATATCATTTTAAATGTTTTAAAGATTTATTCTTCTAAATCATTCCCATTAGTGTCCATGATTTTAAAAAGTTTTAATGAATTATTTATATGGACATGAATGTTTTAAAATTAAAATTACTTTTAAAAGTTTCAATGTCGTATTGGACACTTTGATTCAAAAATCTAATTTATAACAACATCTTGATAAATAGTGAGACTTGTAAATATTTTCAAGAAAAAGAGATATTTCTCTCAAATAGTTTTACTAATTATTTTCATCTGTGTCATTATCCTTTATTATTCATGATTGAGGATTATTTATAAAATCATTAATATTGTATTGAATGTGTAATGTTTGACTATGGATGTTCTATTTTTATACCATTCATGGTTTGTGGTTAAAATATTGACATTTTGTATGCTAGTTTTAATACAAATTTTTAGATTATGTTTCAACCATTTTATTTGAAGAATTAATTAGACTTAGTAAGTGATGGGTGGAGCCTGATATTGGTCCTCGATGCATCGATAAATCTCATGAGACAAACTAGTGTCTTGTCATAAGGCCTTGACAAAATCTTATTTTTAGTCTTGGCATGAGGCCTTAACTATGTAGTTATCATATCAGACATTATGCATTCTATCATTATGAAAATATCTATCGATATTACATTTGATTAGTCAACTAGTATAATATCCATGTGAATAAGTAAATAACACTATTTGATTTATCTTTTCCATATTATGATGATGTTTAATTTTAAAGGGCTTGTGTTTTAGACTTATACATTGCCTTAAATATGTATGCTTCTTTATAATAGTTTCTGCCATATTGTTACCCATACTGAGCATCTGAGATCACCCCTTTCATATATTTTCTTTTTCATGTTATGTGAAGAAGTATATTATGATTAACTAGCAGGGATAGGCCAAAGATATGAGTGAGTTCCTAGGGGCCACAAAGTTGTTTTTTATTTCATGGTGTATTATAAAACATATGTATGTATCCAGTACTTCCAAGGATACTAAACTAATCGGTATTTCGAGACGTTATATCTTGTGATCATGCTAATGCTATTTTATAATGACCAAACTCGTGGTAACTAGGGTCAAGGCTTTATAGTTGGTATCAGAGGAAATTTAGTACAATCCTTGGAAGAAAGATTTATAGAAAATCTGATTAGGGAACTTTACCATAAGATAGACTTTGAGGATTAGTATAGAAGAACTTCCTATAATTTAGTTAAGGTGGATATTTTGTGTATTTTTCAATAAATACATACCTATCTGGATATGATCATTTAGTGGTGGCTCTGGCACAGATGTACCTTGGAGTGAAAACTCCAATAAGGAGTTTCAGGCTTGTCTCGTGGTATGCTAGTACACAAAAATGGGCCTTACTGCACTCTTGGTTATGACTATAATGCCTCGACCCTAGTTACCCAAAGTCGGTTTATTATTACATAACATTGACCTGATCAAAAAAGACCAAGTCTCGAAATAATGATAATTTAATAGCCATGGAAATACTAGATACATTCATATGCATTGCATTACATTATAAAATGAAAAACTACAACAACCTAGTCTCCATAGGCCACACTCATATCAATTATACTATCCCTTCAGGTCAGCCATAATATATTTCTTCGCATCCTCGAAAAAATAAAACATTGAAATGTTTGAGCTCAGATGCTTTGTAAGGATAACAATATAGCAGAAACTTTCATTAGAAAGCATAAATAGTTAAGGCAATGTAAGACTAAAACAAAAGCCTTTTAAACTTTAACTTCATCATAATATGGGAAAGATGAAATCAAATAATTCTATTTACTTATTCACGTGGATATTCTACTAGTCGAATAA
This sequence comes from Viscum album, assembly GCA_963277665.1. Classification (NCBI taxonomy): domain Eukaryota; kingdom Viridiplantae; phylum Streptophyta; class Magnoliopsida; order Santalales; family Viscaceae; genus Viscum; species Viscum album. The sequence continues at coordinate 1,941,367,028 of OY728119.1, read as the reverse complement.
TCACATGCAATATCAATAGCCACTTTCATAATGATGGAATGCATAATTCCAAACATCATAACCACATATTCAAGGCCTTGTGCTAGGACTACCAATATGATTTTGTCAAGGCCTTGTGCCAAGACACTAGTTTGTCTCATGGGACCTACCGATGCATCGAGGAGCTATAGCGGGCTCCACCCGTCACTTACTAAGTCTAATGCATTCCTCATATGAAAAGGTTTAAACATAACATAAATAATAATATTAAAACTAACATAAAAAATTTAAATACTTTATTCATAAACAATTAATGGAATAAAAATAACATATCCACAATCAAACATATCACAAAACCTTCAATAAAATATAGATAATTTTTATAATAAATCCACCTTGATCAGGAATAATATCTCGTAAAGGATGTTGATATAGTTGAAAATTATCAGTAAAAATCTTTGATAGAAATATCCCTTTTTATGAAATCACTTAAAAGTCACATAATTTATAAAGGATTTAATTTGAAATATAGTTTTGAATCATAGTTTCCCATACAACTTTGAAATTTTTTAAGGGAATTATCATTTTAAAACATTCATGTCTATATAAATAAATCCTCAAAATCATTTTAAAAACATGGAAATTAATGAGAAACTTTTAAAAGAATAAATCATTAAAACATTAAAAATGATGTTTTAGTAAATTATTCCCTTAAAAATAATTTCTTTGAAAACTCTTTTATTAAACATGGACATGGGTAATAAATATGACCTGGTATATACTTACGTAAAAACATCCTCGGATAATTAAGAGACGGTGAAATTAACCCTTACCTTGTACTTTTCCTTGGTCTAGGGTATATTAACATCCTGTAATGGTGAAATAATTGTTATTAAATTATACAAGAACCATATAAATTATTATGATATCAAACATGATCTTATAATATTTCTTTGTTAATGATATTTCAGTAGTATCATCGTTTTGGGTGTTGACTGGTTCACTTTCCATTATATGATTGGTTAAGTAAGAAATGTATGATATGGATTGGATGTATTTGATTCATATACATAAAAATATTATGTTTAAAAACATTATTTTTAATCATAAAATGAAAATTATTCTTGAATGATTATGATGGGGAATGAATCTAATCGCATTCGTGGAGACGGTAATCCGGACGTATGCACGAGCGACAATATCATTCTTTTGATATTAAAATCATATATAATTGGATGATATATCATATATACCGAATCATAATAATTTTATATTTATTATTTACATCATTTATACTCATTATTATACCCATCCAAATGATGATGTGTTTGAATAACAAACTATACCACGACGTGGAGATGGTAATCTGTACCTACACACGTATGGTGACATTGTCATTTATAAGATGGATAGAATAATGAATATAGTTGTAACATTTTTATAATAACATCACAGTATATAGAAGATAATGTAGTTATTATTTTATAATGGAAACAACCAAGAAAGATGAAGTGGAAGAAGAAAAGAACTTGAAAGAGGTGATGAAATATTTACCTCTTCTTTGGGTTCTTCCTTTTGATTTGAACAAAAGGGATCCTTAGGCTGGATTTGTGACTAAATTAATGCCTCTAGGATGAAGGGAGGATTTTTTTAGCAGATATTTGGGCTGGGTTTGGCCGATCCAAATGGTTTTGAAGGTGTGAATTTGAGATAAGGGGAGGTTCCCTTTTATAAGAGAGGTGAGGGTCACGTTAGGAAAATCTTGAAATATTATTTTATAATTAAATAATTTTCAGTTTCTAATGGATCATAAATGAATTATTTGAAGTATAATGTGGGTATTGTTCTAAATCCTCTCAAAAAATAGGTTTTATATAGGTTTAGTTCAGCATACTAACCATATCATTTAGATTTAACTCTTAGTTAAATAGTTTGACATTTAACATGTCTTTTTGTATTTTTATATTATCTTGTAAATAAACTTACTATAAACATCCATGAGAACATAAAGTGGTTCATTAATGACATATATAATATCATTTATGCCCTTTGGCCGAATCTCATATTTTTAGGAATAGAATTCCAATTAATAATATAATATTTGTTTTAAAAACTCTATTATGTCAATTTTGACACTATTTGTTATTTTTTTTTTGTTAAATTCATAACAGCATTATTACTTAGAAAAAATTCATTTAATAAACCCTAAAATGTCATATTAATATATAAAATTAGTGTAATTTATTAAAAGTCTCAAATTAGATTTATTTGGATATTTATAATATCAATTCTTTTAATATTTCATTAATAAGGTAATTACTGCATCATCATTGTGTCACAAATAAATTTAGTTATATAATGTCTAAAAATAATAAATAAAATACCATTATATAGGAAATAATTTTATCTTTCTAATGAATATTTAGAGTCTAATTTATCTTATGTATAACCCAATATTAAAAATCGTTTAGTTATTAAATTTGGAGTTTAACTCTTTTAACTCTTGTATAAATAAAATAATAATAAATATCCTAATCTAATCCAAGTGGACCAAAAGAGATAATATTTTATTCCTAAGGTTTTTCTGGTCAAATTACACTTATCCAATAGAAATAGGACATGTGTTTGGTTAATTATGATATCATGTTTACCCTTAATTACCCAATTTACTTTTAACTGTGGTAAATAAAAGTAAAAAAGTTACTATTCACCAAAAATTATTTTCATCTTATTGAACCAAATTTTTCTTACTGATATTAACCGTGTATCTCATATTTTTGAAATCATCTCACATAAGTGGTAAAATTAAGTTTTTTACATATTTTCAAATTCTCCTAGGAGGAGGGTAAAAGACGGTAAATAGTTCGATAAAATTTTTTATATTTAAACATATTATAAAATGACTCCAATGAATTACGTTGAACATATATATGTATTATGTATCTATTTTAACCTAAAATATATTAAAATAAAATAAATAATTATTTAAATAAAAAGTCGATTTTAACCAATAACATAATGTTTTTCACAATTCGTCAAAAATTGATAGTTTTTAGAAAAATTCCAAAAATTCACCCTAAGATAATTTCGATATTACAAATCCAAAAATGAAGTGCATTTTGAAAGAAAAAAATTTAAAAAAAATTAAAAAGTGGGTATTACTATTCACAATGGAAAGTTTGATTGGTCTCAGTGTGTTAGAATCTCAAAGTTGCGTACAATGCATGCTATTTCATTATTTAAAGGGAAACATACCATGGAATCTTGGGGTGTTACATTATTCCCTCCATAAAATAATTTCATCCTTGAAATTTCTATAATAGTACCGCACAAAAATGTTCGGGTGGTTCTTCATCACAAGTTCCTCTGGTTCCCACGTTGCCACTTCCATCTTGTGGTTTCTCCATAGAACTTTTACCAGATGAGTTTTCCAGTTTCTCAGTACTTGTTCTCTTGTATCAATAATTTTGAAAGGTTCTTCACAATAAGATAGATCCGGTTCTAGTTCAATTACCTCATAGGTGTGTACATGCATTGGGTCAGGCTGGTATTTTCTCAACAGTGAAACGTGGAACACATAATGAACCTTGGATAGACTTGGAGGCATTACCAAACAATAAGCTACAACTCCAATTCATTCTAGAATTTCAAAAGGTTCGATCTACCTAGGACCCAATTTACCCATCTAACCGAAATGTATAAACCCCTTCCATGGAGATACCTTCAAGAAAACATGGTCTCCCACTTGAAATTCCAAATCCTTCCTTTGTTTATCAGTATATCTCTTTTGCCTACTTTGGACTGCTTTTTTGTGGGTTTGGATAACCATCACCTTTTACATTGTCTTCTCAACAAGTTCTAGGCCTATTAGTTTTCTTTCACCAACATCATCCCAACAAGTTGGTGTGCGACATATCTTTCCATATAACGCTTCATATGGTGACATCTGAATACTTGAATGGAAGCTATTGTTATAGGAAAATTCTACCATAGGTAAATTTTGATCGCACACACCTTGAAAGTCATGTGAGAAAGATCTCAACATGTCTTATAAGGTTTGAATAGTCCGTTCTGATTGTCCATCAGTTTGAGGGTTGAAGGCAGTACTCAAACGAAGTTCAGTATCTAGGGCTTTCTGAAAACTTTTCCAGAACCATGATGTAAAACGAGGAACACGATAAAAAACAATCAATAAGGGTACTCCATGAAGTCTTATAACTACATTAATATATAGTCTTTCTAGATGTTCAAGTGGTAAATCTTCTCTTATAGAAAGAAAATGTGATGACTTGGTAAGATGATCGACAATGACCCATATTGCATCATTCCTTATATGAGTCTTTGGAAGCCCCATGATAAAGTCCATCGTAATATTATCCCATTTCCAAATAGGTATAAGAAGAGGTTGCATGACTCCTTCAGGATGTTGCCTTCCTGCTTTCACTTGTTGAAAAACCATAAATCTTGATGAAAATTTATCAATCTCCCTCTTCATGTTGTCCCACAAAAAATGTTCTTTCAAATATCTATACATCCTGGTGCTACTAGGGTGTATAGAGAAATTGGAGCTATGATCATAATCTAAAAATTCTCTTTTTATATCTTGTATATCGCGAGCACAAAGCCTCTTCCAAAATTTCAAAATCTCATCTTCATATATGACGTCACTCAATCTCCCATCAATCACATCTTTAATCTTCTATTGAAACTCCTCATCATACACCTGAGAAATTTTTATCCTTTCTAGTAATGATAGTTTCGAAAACATTGGAAAAAGTATTGATTTTTCACCTTCCATGATTATTCCCATATCCATTTTCACTTGATCTATGAAAATATGATCCCTTTTAGATCTCATCTTATTCGAAACTCCATGATCTTTTCTTCTCAAATGATCAGCCACCTTATTATCCTTCTCTATGTGGTAGTGTATTGTGCAATAATAATCCTTGAGTTGTTTAAGCCATCACCTTTTCCCCAGGTTGATTTCTTTTTGTGAGAAAATATACATCAAACTCTTATGATAAGTATGAATATCACAGTTTTGACCATAGAGATAGTGTCTCTATATTTTCATAGAAAAGATTACAAATTCTAACTCAAGATCATGAGTATGATAGTTTTGATCATGAATTTTTAACTGTTGTGATGCATAGGAAATAACTTTATCATTCTCCATAAGGACACAACCAAGTGCTTTCTTTGAAGCATAATGTTAAATAACAAACTCATCGTTCCCTAATGGTAGTGTCATGATAGGAGCATTGACTAATATTCTCTTAAGTTATTCAAATCATTATTACCACTCTTTTTCCAAACAAATTTAACACCATTACATGTGATCTTGGTTAATGGGTTAGCCAATCGGGAAACATTCTGGACAAAATGCCGATAATAACCTGCTAAAACAATAAAACTACATACCGCATTTATACTCGTCGGTGCTATACATTCTTGGATTACCATGGCCTTTAAAGGATAAAAAGGTATTACATCATTAGAGACATTATGGACAAGAAACGAAATCTCTTGAGTCCAGAATTCACACTTTCTAAGCTTCCCGTATAATTCATTTCATCTTAGATTTTTCAGAACGGTGCACAAGTTATTTTCATGATCTTCATAGCTTTTGATGTATACCATGATATCATCAATAAATACCACTAAAAATTCATCAAGATGTTCTTTGAAAACTCTGTTCATTAGATCCATGAAAATTGAGGGTGCATTAGTCAGCCCAAAAGGCATTACTGTAAAGTCGTAATGCCCGTACCTGGTTCAAAATGCTATTTTCATAATGCCTTCCTTCTTCACACACAATTGACGATACCTAGATCGAAGGTCAATATTTTAAAAATATTGAGCTCTTTGAAGTTGGTCTAATAAATCTTCAATGCGAGGTAGTAGATACTTGTTCTTTATTGTTATAACATTGATATCCCTGTAGTCAATGCACAACCTCATAGATCCGCCTTTCTTATTAACAAAAAGGATAAGGCCTACCCATGGAGAAACACTGGGGTGAATAAATACCTTATTACTCAATGCCTCTAGTTGTTTCTTTAGTTCCACTAATTTCACTATGTCCATTCTATAAAGGGTCTTCGATATGGTCCTTGAACCAAAAATTAAATCAATAGAAAACTCAATTTCTCGTTCTGGAGGATGTCTAGGTAAATCCTATAGAAACACATCAAATTATTCTTGCATAATAGGTATTTCCTCTATTAGAACATTATTTTCCTCTCCCATAATTAGTTCATTCTCATCCCCCCAATAATTGAATTTATTAGAGCTACTGGGGGTGGATCTAGATAAGAATCAAGTAGTGATGTTTCTGCTCAAAATATATGGTACTCCTTATCATCATCGAAAATTGTAACCTGATTATTCTTATAATAAATTTTCGCATCATGGTCTGAAAGCCAATCCATACCGAGGATTATATAAAATTCAATTATGGGTATGATGATGAGATTAGTAGATAAAGAACATTTATATTCCCTAATGGGAACTGATTCACAAAACTTTGTTGCGATGATAGTTCCCTTAGGTGTTTTTACTGACAGCTCCATTGTTAATTCATATTCAAAATATATAATTTTCTTAGCAAAATGGAATGATATGAAACATTTCAATGATCTAGAATCAAATGATGCATTTTCTAAACTTGAGGAAACCATTAAATTATAGGCCACCCTTTATTTCAGAGCTTCAACCTCAGCCGTAGTGCTAACATAAGCTTGGCCTTTCTCACTTGGAATTTTATGAGGTAAGTTCCCTTGGCCGTTAGGACATTCATTTGCATAATTCCCCTTTTCTCTACAATTTTAGTATTAAATAACCTCTTTCTTCCCAATGCAATCACAAGCTTGGTGGCCTTTTTCACCACATTTATAACAGACTCCCATTCCCTTCCGGCATGTACCAGGGTGTTTCTTCCATCATTTATCTCATGAGGGATATTAATAATTTCCCTTCTTCCCCTTATTTCTATTTCTAGTGTTTTCAGAATATCTCTTATTCTCCGGCTTTTCTTTAAAGTTTTAAGACTTAGAGAATTATTTTTTTGTCTTGATAGCACGTGATACAATATGTTCATATGATGTGAAGGATTTTGAGACTAATTCTCGACGAAGAAATGGTTTTAACCCATCAAAGAATCGATAAATATTACTCCTTGGGTTATGTATATAATCTGTTGGATGCCTTGAAAACCTTGTAAAGATAGCCTCATAATTTGTGACATTCTCATCCTCCTTTTTCCTCAGACTCATAAATAGACTTTCCATATCTACTCGATGGTAATTATAAAATTATTTTTCGAAGTAAAGATATTTAAACTCCCACAATTCCATATTTGATACTTCATCATCTTCTTTTTTTTTTCAATCAATGACTACCATTGATCTGCATCTGTTGTGAGGTGATAAACTGCCATGACAACTTTTTCCCTTTCTCTAATCCCCAAAGCATTAAATATTTTCTCTAAATAATTTATCCATTTCTCAGCTACAAATAGATTTTTACTCCCATTTAATGTTGGTGGTTGTGGAATCATGAAGTGGTCTATCATTGATCCTCCATGTTGGGGATCAGGGTGATACATACAGGTAAGGTTATTATTCATAACCTAAGTGAGTTGTCCCAATATGGTGATAAGTTGATCAGCACCAGTTTCTTCACCAGCTCCACTATAATTATCTTGAGTAGGAGGGAAATCACTACATGTATTACGTGCATTGATATGGTTTCCATTCCTTCCACTAGGTTCCATTTCTAAATAATGGCATCCACTAGATTACTTTATGAATCACAATACATAATTCCAAGCATGTAAAACACTTAACATAAATTGAACAGTTTATGGATATAATCCATAATCATAAAAATGCTTTCTTTGAGAAAATATATACTCATAAACTGTTCATAATGGTGTGTTAAGAAAATGAGAATTATCCTAAGAATATCCCATGGGAGTGTCGTAACCAAGAGTGCAGCATGGCCCATTATCATGCCCCAGTTCCCGTTTGAGTCTAGCTCAATGCAGTGTTTTCGGGTTTTACCCCTAGGTACATCTATACCAGAGCCGCCTCTACCTCCTCGTATCCATATAGGGATGTATTTCTTCAAAAACACATAAAATCTCTATATTACTAAAATTTTAGGAAGTTCTTCTATACTAATCATAGAAGTCTATGTTAGGGTAATGTTCTCTAATCAAATTTTTTTGAAATATATTTTCCATGGTTTGTACTAAACTTCTTTAGATACCAACTATAACACCCCGACCCTAGTTACCTAGAGTCGGTGCATTATTACATAAAATTTGAATGATCCCAAAATATCAAGTCTCAAAAGACCTATTACTTTAGTATCCTTGGAAATAATAGATACATTAATAAGTTTTACATTACATTATAAAATAAAAAACTACAACAACATAGTCTACATAGTCCACACTCATATCCCTTATACTATCACTATAGGTCAGTCATAATATACTTCTTCTCATTCAAGGAAAAATAAAACATAGAAATGGGTGATCACAGATGCTCAGTATAGATAAAAATATAGAGGAAACTTTCATAAATATGAAAAAATATTTAAGTCAATATAAGAAAAAAACAAAAGCCTTTTAAACTTGAAATTAAGCATAATATGGAAAATATAAAATCAAATAATGCCACTTACTTATTCACATGGATATTCTACTAGTTGAATAATAACATGCAATTTCAATATCCACATTCATAATGATATAATTCATAATGCCAGACTTCATATCCACATAGTTAATGCCTTATGCCAAGACTACAAATAATAATTTTTCAAGGCCTTGTTCCAAGACACTAGTTTGTCTCCTAAGACATACTGATTCATCTAGGAGCTATAGCGGGCTCCACCCGTCACTTACTAAGTCCAATTCATTCCTCATATAAAAAGGCTTAAACATAACATAAACATTCGTATTAAAACTAGCATACAAAATGTCAATACTTTATCCATAAACCATGAATGGTATAAAAAAACACATCCATAATAAAACATATAACAAAACCTTCAATACAATATGGAATATTTGTATAATAAATCAACCTTGATCAAGAATAATATCTCGTAATGGATGTCGACATAATTGAAAATGATCAGTAAAAATCATTGAGAGAAATATCCCTTTTTCATGACATCATATAAAAGTCACATAATTTATAAAGTAAGTCTTTTAAAAGATAGTTTTGAATAAATGTGTCCCATACCACTTTTAATCTTTTGAAGGGAATTTACATTTTAAAAAATTCATGTCTATATAAATAAATCCTTAAAATTATTTTAAAAACATGGTCATTAATGAGAAAGGTTAAAAAGAATAAATATTTTAAAATTTTAAAATGATGTTTAAGTAAAAGATTAAATTAAAAATAATTCCTTTGAAAACTCTTTTATGAAACATGGACATGGATAATTAATCTTTCCCAGTATATACTTATATAAAAACAACCTTGGATAATAAAGAGATTGGGAAATTAATCCTTACCTTGTAATTTTCTGTGCTTGAGGGTAGGTTAACCTCCTGTATAATGGTGAAATAATTGTTATTAAATTATAAAAGATCCATATACATTAATATGATATCATATATGATCTTTTAATATTGCTTTGTTAATGATATTTCACTAGTATCATCGTTTCAGGTGTTAACTGATTCGTTTTCCGTTATATACTTGGTTACATAAGACATTGTTGATATGGATAAGATGTATTTAATTCCTATACAGAATGATATTATGTTCATAAACATTATGTTTAATCATAAAATAAAATTATTCTAAAATTATTATGATGGTGAATGAATCTCATCGCGTTCGTGGAGATGGTAATCTGGACATACGCACGAGCAACAATATCAATATTCTGATTTTAAAATCATATATAATTGGATGTTATATCATATATAAAGAATAATTATCTTGTTATATTTATTATTTACATCATTTATAGTCATTATCATACCCATCCAAATGATGAAGTGTTTGAAAAAAAAACTACACCACGATGTGGAGACGGTAATCCGTACGTACACACGTATGGTGACTTTGTCATTTATATGATGAGTAGAATAATGATTATGGTTGTACCATTATTAAAATAAATTAAATGTATATATAAAATAATTTAGTTATTATTTTATAATGGAATCAATAAAGAAAGAGGAATTGGAAGAAGAAAAGAACTTCAAAGAGGTGATAAATATTTACATCTTCTTCAAGATCTTCCTTTTGATTTGATCAAATGGGCTCCTTAGGTTGGTTTCTGACTAAAGGAAGGCCTCTAGGATGAAGTTAGGACAGTTTGGAGTATATTGTTTCAGCGGTTGGTTAAGCCAAATGGCTTTGAAGGTGTGGATTTGAGAGAAGGGGAGGTGCCCTTTTATAAGAGAGGTGAGGGTCACTTTTGGAAAAGATTGAAATATTATTTTATAATAAAATCATTTTCAGTTTCTAATGGATCAAAAATGAATTATTTAAAGTATATGGTGTTTATGGGTAAAAAAATCAACCAATAGGTTTCATACCTGGTTATGTCATCATATTAACCTTATATTTCAGATTTAACTCTTAGTTAAATAGTATGACATTTACCATGTCTCTTTGTATTTTTATATTATAAGGTTACAAAACGTACTATAAACTTCCAAGAGAACCTCAAGTGGTACATTAATGACATATATAACATTATTTATGCCTTTTTTAGGAACATTAGAATTTTATGAATAGAATACCAATTAATAATATAATATTTGTTTTAAAAACTATTTTATGTCAATTTTGACACTATTTGGAATTTTGTTTTTTTAATTAATAACAAAATTATTACTTTGAAACAAATTCATTTAATCAACCATAAAATGTCATATTAACCTATAAAATTATTTTAATTCATTTAAAGTATCAAATTAGATTTATTTGGGTATTTATAATGTCAATTATTTTAATATTTCAATAATAAGGTAATTACTACATCATCATTATGTCATAAATAAATTTAATTATTTAATGTCTAAAAATTATAAATAAAATAAATTTAGGTAGGAATTGATTTATATTTCTAATGAATATTTATAGTCGAATTTATATTATTTATAACAATATATTTAAAATGGTTTAGTTATAAAATTTTGATTTTAACTCTTTTAACTCTTCTTTAAATAAAATAATAATAAATGTCCTAATCTAATCCAACTGGACCAAATGTGATCATATTTTATTCCTAAGGTTTTTTTGGTCGAATTACACTTATCCAATATAATTATAACATGTGTTAGGGTAATTATGATATCATTTTTACCCTTAATTAACCTATTTACTTTTAACCATGGTAAATAAAAGTAAAAATTTATTATTCACAAAATATTATTTTCATCTTATTGAACCACATTTTACTTACTGATATTAACCATGTCTCTCGTATTTTTGAAATTCAACTCATAGAAGCAATAAAATTAAGTTTTATTCAAATTTTCAAATGCTCCTAGGAGGTGGGTAAAAGACGGTAAATAGTTCGATTAAATTTTATATATCTAAATTTATTGTAAAATGACTCTAATGGATTATGTTGAACATATATATATGTTTTATGTATCTATTTTTACATAAAATAAATTAAAATAAAATAAAAAATTATTTAAATAAAAGGTCGGTTTTAACCAATAACGCAATGTCGTTTCCCTATTCATCAAAAATTGAAAGTTTTCACAAAAATACCAAAAATTCACCCTAAGATAATTTTGATATTCCAAATCTAAAAATTAATTCCATTTTGAAAGATAAAATTTATAAAATATCAAAAAGTGGGTATTATTATTCATAACAGTTATTTTGATTGGTCGTGGTGTGTTAGAATCTCAAAGTTACATACCATGCAAGCTATTGCATTATTCAAAGGGAAACGTAATGTGGAAGCTTGAGGTGTTAAAATGAAACTCCCGGGGGATATGCTTATGATAATTAAAAATTTATTTACAAACCAATTTGAATGATTTTAATATAAGATCGGAATAAATAACCTTGATTAAACCTATGGTGTTTTAGATTGAAAATAAGTTGTCATGAAATTCTATAAATGATTTTATTACCATTGTTACTCACACTATCCTTTCTAGTTTTTGTCAATTTATATATTCTGATGAATTTATTGTAACATTGAACATGATTTACAATGTGGGCATGGTGGTGGAAATGAGCATCGAAATGGAATGTTGATAGCTGTAAAAATATAATGTTCATGTAGAAAAAAAATGTAGCGGACTTGGGAATTACCTTAGTATGGGACTTGGGAATTACACAAGTCAATGTACTATTCTATATGATAACCACTTAGTCAATGTAGAACCTATGTGGAAATAAATGGTTGGTAAAATTTTTAAAAAGATTAATGCTCTTTGTTGATGGGATTACATTGGAAGACATTTCTCTGGTATGTGTAACCCTGTAGTTTGTTATATTAAAATTCTTTTTGAGGAAGAATTATCTTCTCTTTTGTTCATATAGTTATAAAGAACCATTTGGGTTTATAGGATCCTTGAATTTGAGTCAATTACATGTTATTAGTTTCTGGGATGAAAATGCAAGGTGTTAGATATCAAACCTTAGGGTTACACATACAAAGCTACAGGAATCGAACCCACAACCAAAGTGCGACTGAGATTTATCACCTAACATTGAACTATGTCTTGTCCCTGGTTAGTATGACCAATTCTTTTTAGTTAAATTATTTTATAGATCAAGAATATATAGTTTTTTGGATCTTATTATTTATCCTTAGTATAAGAAAATGATTTGTAGATTAAGTGATAAATGTTATTCTGGAAGACGTTCACTCATTTGGGAACACGATATGCCAATGGAAAATAGAATACTATGGGATTTCTTTTGAGGAGTACTATTGGATTTATATTTAGAAACAATGTATGTTTTTTATGGACTTATATATATTTTGGTTATTTATGACAAATGAATAATATTTTATAGAGAACATGTGATTAAGTTAAATACGTTTATTTATGTGACACTAAGAGTAGCCGATGTTATTTGGAGATAAATGGTAAGATTTATCGTGGAAGCCTATGTGATCAAATCCTTCTGATTTTAGGGTTTCAAAGGTAGTTTGGATTATTTTGAATCATTTTAAGGGCAATGGTTTTTTAGAATGGTCATTATTGAACTTTGGGTATTGTTTTCTTAATTATTGAGATTAAGAGTAGTATTTCTTTTGATAAAGGATTACCCTTTTTGGGGATCATCTGATATTATACAAACCATTTTTGTTTTGTTTAATGTATAATGAAAAAGGAAATATATATTTCATATTTTGTGGAATATGTGATTCTCTATAAGTTGATTCTAGTGCTTTAGGTGTGACAAAGTCATCTTGATTACATATCTTTTGGAGTGAAAGATGGGTTTGTAGTAGAAATTAGTTAAAGGATGGGACTCTACTTGTCAATTATTCTTTTTTATTATTTGATAAATAAAATAATTCATAAAATTTAGGGAAATAATCTTAAAACCAAAAATGTGGTATCCTAATACCTTATGTTTTTTTGAACTGATGATATTTTAAATCATTATAGATTTATGGCTTTGAGACCCTAAATTTTCCATTCACATGTTTTTGATTTAAGACATCAATCAATCCCTATAAATATTTACATTTTCCACCAATTATAATTTCCACCAATGTTCTCATATTTGAAATCATAATTTGGTGGTGTCTTTTTCATTTACCTTTCCATCTTATTAAGACTGAATTTTATTAACCCTATTTTCGTTGTGGGTTTTCCACAAAAGTATCTTCTATTTTTCGACCTTTTATTTCTGAAGAACAATTTCATATTTAAAGGATGAAATTTATTTAATTTGGGTAGAATTTAATACCCCAATCTTCAATTGTATGTTTCTCTTTGAAAAGTATGATTGCATGCGAAGTACGCAACACCGATTTCAAGCACACCACAACCTATAAAACTAGCATTTTAAAAAGTGGCTATTAATATTAATAACCAAAATTTTAATTTTATATATATCCCATATAATTTTAACATTCATTTTTTTGTTTCATATACATAATATAAGGACAAATTCATTTTTTTAGATAAAAGATATTTTCTTAAAAAAATGCAGTTTTTTTCGCCTTTTAATGGGGAACCCTTTTTAAATCCAATATTTGACACCATTATATATTAAATTTTATGATATAAAATTATTCATTATAATTGGGATAGAAAAATTTAGTTTGGATAAATTTGTGGTGTTTTTCTGAAAACTTTCATATATTAATGAATAGTGAAAAAAGTACTAAATTTTAATGGAAAACAACTTTTTTAATCAAAATAATTTACAGTTTAAATATATAAATTTGAATGGTTTTGAAATATAATTAGATTATATTTTTATCATTTAATCCAATTTGGGTCATTGGAAGTAATTTTACATTTAAATTGGACATAAACACATATTAATATTTTGATACTTTTTTACTTCTCAAAAAACCCTCTTTCTGGTTTTGACAACGAGAATTAATTTTAAATTAATTAATGAAACTTCTATGTTTTGAATTTGGTAAAATAGACATCATTTTTGAATTCTGAATATCAAAATCATTTTAGGCTGAAGTTTTTGTATTTTTCTGAAAACATTAAATTTTTTATGAATAGTGAAAAACACTACATAACAGATAAAAACCGAATTTTTTTATTTAAATAATTAATTTTTTATTAAAATTTATTATCAATTAAATATATATATATATATATAATACCTATATAATTCCAATGTAATTCATTGGATTCATTTTATAATAAGATTAGATTTATAAAATTTTATTGAACTTTTAAACGTCTTTTACCCACCTTCTAGGAAAATTTGCAAATTTTCATTAAATCATAATTTTACCACTTTTGTGAATTGAATTTAAAAAATTTGAGATACATGGTTGAAATCAGTATGTAAAATGTGGTTCAATATGATAAAAATATTTTTTTTGTTAACAGTGTCTTTTGAATTTTATTTACCACGGTTAAAAGTAAATATGGTAATTAAAGGTAAAAATGATATTATAATTACCCTAAAAAAAGTCCAAATTGTATTATATTAGTGTTCTTAAAACAAAATAAACCTTAGGAATAAAATATTATCCTCTTTGATGTAAATGGATTAGATTTGGACATTTATTATTATTTTATTTAAAGAAGAGTTAAAAGTGTTAAATTCAAATTTTCAAAACTAAAACATTTTTAATATTGGGTTATAAATAAGATAAATTAGACAATAAATATTAATTAGAAATGTAAAAATATTTGATACATAATGATATTTTATTTATAAATTTTACACATTAAATAATTAAATGTTTTATGGAATAATGATGATCCAGTAATTACCTTATTAATGAAAGATTAAAATAATAGATATTATAAATATCCAAATAAATGTAAATTGAGACATTTTATTCATTCAACTAATTTTATAGGTTAATATGACATCTTTTTGTTGATTAAATAAATTTTTTCTAAGTGAAAATGTTTTTATGACTTTCAGAAAGACAAAATAACCAATAGTGTGAAAATTGACTTAAATAAATTTTTAAAACAAATACTATATTATTAATTGATATAATATTTCTAAAAATATAAGGATCAGCCAAAGGACTTAGATATGGTTAGATATATCGATACTAAACCACATGGTGTTCTATTGGTTTTTTATATTATGTTTATTAACCATTTATTATAATAATAAAAGAATACATTGCAAAAGTTAAACTATTTAACTAATAGATAAATCTAAAAGATAAGGATAATATGGTGGCCGAAACCAATATAAAACCTATTGGATGAGGGATTTTCGACCCATAATTACCTTATCCTCTAAATAAATCCTTTTGGAACCATTGTAAACCGAATATGATTGTATAATAAATTAATATTTCAAGCTTTTCCTAAAGTGACCCTCTCCTCTCTAATAAAATGGTATTTCTCCGTCTCTCAAAATCACACCTCCAAATACATTTGTATAAGGACCCAACCTTAAACCTTAATTAATATTGAATTAAATGAACAATTCACATTGAGGATATTTTCAAGTTTAGAGTTTTAGAAAATTACTACATAACTATTACATCTCAAAAGATTACAAAGTAGACACTTCTACATAGTTTCCTTTTTTTACAAAACATGAACTCTTGAAATAAAGAGTCATGTCTAGTTCCATGTTTAAGAAATCATGAATTTTCCTTGATACCATCCTTGACCCTATTCCACATTATGTCCTGTGAAAACAATTTCAAAAAAACTTTGGATGAGCATAAAAAGGTCAGAAAGGGATACACAAAGGAGGAAAACTGTTAGTTTTTCAAAACTACAAGTAAACCATGAATACTTTATCAAAGTAATACTTTTCACCTTTATGAAGTAGTAAATAATATTCACTAAATAAAAGATCATTACTTAACCTTTTATAACCAAAATATTACCATAAAACCCATATAAAGAACACATAACATATAAAGGTAACTTGGGACCTAAACATACTTAAATGGAATAACCATATGGTCGACTTCCACACATATCACTAAATGGAATAGCCATACGGCCAACTTCCATTCCAAATTAATTGGAGGTTATAACGTAACCACCCATCCTGGTATTCACGACACAACCCGTCATTTGTTTTATCACGTAACCACCCATCAAATGTCCGAGTACCATTATAAAATCATAACACATAAAACAATTATAAAGAAAAGAAAACATTTCCACATTTCAATCACAATATATCACTTAAATATATTGATATAAAAAATCCATTATCAAAACCATTTTCAACACCAAAATACATAAAAGAATATATGGTATTTATTTACTTTTGAAAACATTATGACTTTTTGAGGAAGCCAAAGATCAAATAATACTCGCGCTGACAGAAAGGTCGTTGTCACCACACACGTTAAAAAGAAACATACTTTTTGTTGTTTAGTAAAACGCTTCATATAGAAAATATTCCTTTTGAATAAAAGTAAAAGTAAAAGGGTTTTATACACCGTATAAAAGAAATTCTTGTATTAGAACAAAATATGCCTCAATGAATGGAGATTGAGACGAAGTGCCTCAAAAAGTCGTTATCCTTAGATTAAGGATAAATCAATTACATGATTATGTGTGGAAAATGTAAATACAACTAACAATAGAGGATATTAAGTGTAAAACAATAAAAGGTCATCCACACATATTAATAGTACGAAATAATCCAGAAGTGGCGGTTTGACCAAAAGAATTGAAATTGGGTTAAGAAGTTCCCTTACAGAAATTTGACAGCCTAACAGCGTCATTTTAAAATTCAGAAAATGAGACGAAGAGAGATAAAAAGGATATCTCATCACCTGGAAAAATAATTTATAGTAATAAGGATATATAATAACATATCCCAACATAAGAATATGTAAATTAAAATACCTAACAAAAAGAATCCTTTTAAAAAAGGGATGGTGAAAGGTTCCCTTACCGATTTGGGTAACTTTTGAAACGTGCACCCCATGAAATAAGGGTCATACAATGAAGATGTAAATAACCAGAAATTATAGTATATTTAACAAAGAATACAATGATGGGAAGTACATACACCACACAAAAGGAAATAGTGGGAAATGTATCCTGAATCTCACGGGAACAAAAAGTGAGATAAAAACCCCATATCTCATTGTAATCAATAAAGTCGTATGAACAGAAGATAATAAACACAATATGAATCACAGAATACCATGAATATAATAATTATAGTATATATCATATGGACGAACACAATACACCACATTTAATAAATAAGTGGCGATCAATGGAGATCTCATAGAATTAAAAGTGTGGTAAGATATCACCTTATGAAAATTCGCCAGTCTAACGGTGCCACATAAAAATTCCGAAAATAGATTAAAGATATCAATTAATTTCTCTAATAATATGAACATAAAAAGTACAATAATATGAATATTGGGGAACATCCCCCAACATAATAAATAAGAGCGTAAAAGATGTGACATAAAAGAAAGTACTCAAAAAGAAAGAGAGAGGTTAGATCTGTTACCTCATGTCCGACTTGACTCGATCGCTCTTTAATCTCCTATATAATAAACTAGTGTTAATTTATACTTGCTTAAGAACATTTTTAAATATTATTATTCCTTTTATATCACTTATTTCCTTGTTATAAACATTATGTACTCATTTAAGTTAATAATTTTCGTTTTGTCGATATTTGGTACTTAAGTCAAAAATGGACTTCTTACAATTACATGTTGTTCATGTGGTCAAAGGTTCATTATATACAGAATTATATTCATGATTTGGATATCATATATATCATATATATCCAGCATATACATGTATTTATAATAGTACATAACATTTAGAGGTAAGAAATGAAATGCACCGTTCATGGAGACGGTAAGCCGTACGTACGCATGAACTCTAATTTCATTAATATTTCGTATTAAAGGAATTAAAACTAAATGTGAAAAATATATATTATAATTCCAGTATAATATATATGTTATATATTTAACATAAGTTCATTAATTACATTCTTTGTAAATTCCATGTTTGGCATGAACGAGTCACATCACTTGAGGGGGCGGTAGTCCACACTTCCTGAGATGAAATTATCGTATTTGCACAAAATTATAAGAATAAAGGTATGTTTTAAATATATAATAAAGTGAAATCAAATATAAATACAGTGACATCATAATGGCTACCATGAAAGGTGTTAAGAGAAGATTGAACAATCATCGTTTCGTGAGGCAGTAATTCTCCATCCACAGAAACAGTATGTTCTTTAACAATTATATGGAGGTGTGTGTATGTGTAGATAAAATCCTTATCATAAGAACATAATACTATATTTAAGATACTATTTTTTGTTACAAAATATAGGAATAAAAACATTTTAGGGTTTTGGAGAAGAAAAATAAAACAAAAGGACATAAGAGAAGACATTGCCTTTAAATCAGGCAACTCCCTTTGGTTTGAACCAAAAGGGTTTCTTAAAAAGCTTTTTGCCTAATGTAAGGATTATAGGATTAATAGATGGATCTTGGGAGCTTATTTGAGTAGAGTTTGGATGATCCAATGGGCTGGAGAAGTGTGGGTAAGGGGGTACAGGTGGGGGCCTTTTATAAGTGGGAGGAGGGGCACTCTTGGAATGTTATAAAATGTTTCTTTATTATAAAATTCTTTTCGGATTTTAAAGGTCCCAGAAGGATGTATTTCATGGATAAGTTGATAAATGTTATAAATCCACCCATCCAATAGGTTTTTGACGAGTTATATCTTATATTTTACCTTATCTTTTCATTTTATTTAAATCGTTCATTAATGAGGTAATCAGTGCATCATCACGGTGTCATAAATAAATTTATTTATTTAATGTCAAAAAATTATAAAAAAATAAAAAGATGTAGGAAATATTTTTATATTTCTAATGAATATTTATAGTAAAAAATATGACTTTTATAAACCCATGTAAATTTTTTTTTAGTAAAACAATACATGTTTGTGACATTTTTATTTTAACTTTAAATAAAAAGTTATTAATGTCATTTTTTTACCCAAGTTGAACCATGTATTTTCTTGGTCGGCCATGACTCATCCAATAATGGTAGTACATGTTTCAAGGTAATTTCATATTATTAAAACATTATTTTTACCTTAAATTACACTAATTGCCTCTAATCGCGATTAATAAAACTCAAAAGTCACTATTCACCAAAAAATTATTTCCATCCCATTGAACTACATTTTACATACTAATGACAACCATGTATGTCGGATTTTTGAAATTTAAATCACAAAAGTGGTAAAGTTTCATTTAAACAAAAAAACAGTTTTTTAACTACCACTTAGTGGTTTCACTATTCATCAAAAATTGAAGTTTTTTAGAAAAATACCAAAGGTTCACCCTAAGATATATTTGATATTCCGAATTCAAAAATAATGTATATTTTAAAAAATTCAAAACATATAATTTGAATTAATTAATTTAATAATTAATTCCCATTGTCAAAACAAATAGCGTGTTTTTAAGAAAGAATATATATCAAAGGATTGACACTAGTTTTAGTCAAATTTCAAATTGAAATTAATTGAAATGACCACCATTGGATTAAATAGTAAAAATATATTCTAATTTAAATTTAAAAACAATTGAAAATAAAATCTAATCATATGAATAAATTATATTAAAAATAGTTTTTGAATTAAAATACAACATTTTTCACTTATTCATTAAAAATGAACTTTATCTGAAAAATAACAAAAACATACAAAAAGTAAATTTTGATGTCCTGATTCTAAAGAATGATTTAATTTGGTCAAATTGAATGTATAAGAGTGACCAAAACTATTTTTATGTAGGTTTCTCCATCAGAAGGCGATAAATTGACTTTTTAGTGAATATTAGAGTATTTATGCTTAAAATTGAATTATTTTCTTATTTTAATACTTTATCTTTTATTGGATAAATGTAAAAACATTTAAAAAACATATATAATCATATTTTAGTTATTTCTATTCATTACCGCCAATACAAAGGCTAGGTGTTAACTACCATTTAAAATAATATTATTATAATATTAGTGTGCAACGTAAGATTTCAAAGAAACTCGTTGTTGCGTATCGGGTATGATATCAAACAGAGAAACCCCTTTAAAGTAAAAATAATATTTAGTTCAAAAATATTAATAAATATGAAAATGTCTTATTTTTTATTTACCTGGGATGTTACATCCATCCCCCCTTTTGGGAATTGCATCCTCGCAATTTAAAAAAAATTGGACATGGAAAGTTCCTTGAAAGCCCCACATCGGAAAAAGATTCAACTAAACTATCACTTTAAAATAAAGAAAGAGAATTTAAAAGGTCACACGAGTTAACCCATTCTAGGATTCCATGTAGGAAAACATGGATATGTAAGAGAAAACAAAGGGGCATGTTCTGATGTAGAGTGATAGAAAACATGTTTAGGAGAAATTTAACCACCAGAAAATCACAAACTTGTGATGGGTTAAACAGTATTTGATTCCCCATTAGGCAAAATTAATAGACAACATTTTTGTTTTAAGTAACTTTACAATGAGGAATTTATTTATGATCTTAACTAAAACATAAGGAAACATACTTACTTTTCATGTAGACTTTCATCTCTTACTATATTTCTAACACAAACTCATCTTTTCTCCAAAAGATGAGTATTTAGGATGACTTGTTCACATTAAGAGTGATATAATCAACTTCTAGAGAATCACCTAATCCAAAAAGGAGAACTATATATTTCCCATGTCTTGAAAACCAAAATGGTTAGTACGAGATCAGATAATACCCAAAAAGGATAATCCTTTACAAAAAAAAAACTACTCTTAATCTCAAAAAAATTTCAAACAAAACCCAAAGTTCAAAAAATACCATTCAATAAACAACTGTCCATAAAATTCTTTAAAAGTAATCCAAACTAATATTGAAACCCGAATATCATAAGGATTTAATTACATAGTCTTCCAAGATAAATCTTATCATTTATCTCCAAATAACATTAGTTACGCATAAAATCTCATGTTGAAAAGTAATTAACCTAATCACATATTCTTCATGATAGGAAAATTAGTTTTATAAATAAACAAAATCATCATATGTCCACAATAAAAACATAGATTCTTCCAAACTAAAATCTCAAACATTATTCCATAATTGAAATCCCATAGTATTCTATCTTCCATAGGAATATAGTGCTTCCTCAAAAGAGATATAGTCTTCCACAACAACCTTTATCACTTAATCACTAAATAAATTTTCTATACTAAGTATATCCATTTGATAAAACATAAGTTCCAAAAATCAACTTATTCTTGTTCCATAAATGTTTTTTACTAAAATAATAAGTCATACTAACCAGGGAATTCAAGTAGGCTAGTGGTAGTCGATGTACCCTTGTTACCCTTCAGTTCTGGGTTCGATTCATGCAGCCTTACCAGATGTGACGGGTTGTCACCCATCCTCTGGGTTGCCATTTTTATAAAACTCAAAAATAACCCTAACATGTTTTAACCTTAATTGTTTCCTTATACCTCTCATTTTCATCAAAATTCATTATGATCTCAACATCTTAATTCTTGAAGTCTTATTTAACCACCATATGATAGAATAAAACTATTCCAGAAATGAACAACATCATACCTTGATCATGGCGTCCACTTGGTTTCATCGTCATCTTGTTCACGTAGGTAGAACATCCATGCATTAAAATAATGATATAGAGATCATTCAAAATAATTTTCTTACTCAATACAAATACACCTTGTATAATATGGGTCATATGGGTGTTCACAGAAAAACAGTTTTGTAAAATAATCATGTATGACATATAATTCCAAAACATGTGATAAAACATGATTTCTATAAAACAGTCAGAAAGAATTTGAGTTGAAAATTTCAATTAATGGTCCTTTTAAAATACCATAATTATGTGCTGAGAGACTATATTTTAAAAAGAAAATATAAATAGGTTGCGCAAGTGTCTCCTTATTCCGCAACATTTTTAAAATCATTTTATGCTTCAAAATCTTTGGATAAGGTAAAATATTTGAAAATACCTTGATAATATTTACCTTTCTTGAAGATATGAAAATATTGTGAAAATAGGATTTGTCTAAATACAACCCATTATCCACGATGATAACGAGGTATAGTGGAGGTGTTTGATATCTCAAACAACTGCTTGAAAGTGATTTGTATGCTAGAAAAAGTTTCAAAATTATCCATACATGACTTTTCAATAATTATTGCAATAATGCCATGAGGAATAGATAGGAATGCCATTTGAGATCCTCCTCCTTCAATTTTTAACTGACATTCCTTGATCTGAAAAAGTTATAAAACAAGGATTTAACTGAAATAATAGACATAAGGACTAACCATGTGTCTAACGAAAACTCCTAATCCCTTAAGTTGTCTAAACCGACCTCTAATACCAACTATAAGGACCCGGACTTAAACCTTACTTAATATTTAATTAAATGAATAATTCACATTGAGGATCTTTTTAGGTTTAGGGTTTTAGAGAATTAGTACATAACTATAACATCTCAAAATATTACAAAGTAGACACTTCTACATAGTTTCCTTTTTTTAAACATGAACTCTTGAAATAAATATTCATGTATAGTTCCATGTTTAAGACAACATGAATTTTCCTTGATCCCATACTTTCCCCTATTCCACATTATTTTCTGTGAAAAACATTTCAAAAAAACTTGGGATGGGCATAAAAAGCTCAGTAGGGGATACACAAATAAGGAAAACTGTTAGTTTTTCAAAACAACAAGTCAACCATGAATACTTTATCAAAGCAATAATTTTCACCTTTATGAAGTAGTGAATACTATTCAATAAATAAAAGATCATTACTTAACCTTTTATAACCAAAATATTACCTCAAAACCCATATAAAGAACACATAAAATATAAAGGTAACTTGGGACGTAAACATACTTAAATGGAATAACCATATGGTCGACTTCCACACATATCACTAAATGGATTAGTCATACGGCCTAATTCCATACCCAATGCATTTGAGGTTATAACGTAACCACCCATTCTTGTATTCATAGCACCACCCATCATTTGGTTTATCACGTAACCACCCATCAAATGTCCAAGTACTATTATAAAATCATGACACATAAAACAATTATAAAGGAAAGAAAAAATTTCCACATTTCAATCACAATATATCACTTAAATATATGGACATAAAAAATCCATTTTCAAAACCTTTTTCAATACTAAAATATATAAAAGAATATAAGGTATTTATTAACTTCTAAAAACATTACGGATTTTTGAGGAAGCCAAAGATCAAATAATACTCGCGGCGGTGGAAAGGTCGTTGTCACCACGTACGTTAAAAAACATACTTTTTGTGGTTTAGTAAAATGCTTCGTATAGAAAATATTCCTTTTTTATAAAAGTAAAATTCAAAGGGGTTTATACACCCTATACAATAAAGTTTTGTATTAGAACAAAATATGCATCAATGGATGGAGATTGAGACAAAGTCCCTTACAAAGTCGATATCCTTAGATTAAGGACAAATCAATTACATGATTATGTGTGGGAAATATAAATATACCTAAAATTTGAGGATATTAAGTGTGAAACAATCATAGGTCATCCACACATATTCATAGTATGGTGTAATCCAGAAGTGGAGGTTTGACAGAAAAAATTGAAATTGGGTTAAGAAGTTCCCTTACAGAAATTCGACAGCCTAACAGCGTCATTTTAAAATTCAGAAAATGAGACGATGAAAGATAAGAAGGGTATCTCATCACTTGAACAAATAATTTACAGCAATAAGTATATTTAAGAACATATCTTAACATAATAATATGTAAATTAAAAGACCTAACAAAAAGAATCCTTTTAAAAAGAGGAGGGTGAAAGGTTGCCTTACCGATTTAGGTAACTTTCGAAACGTACACCCCATGAAATAAGGGTCATACAATGAATATGTAAATACCAATAAATTAATGTGTACTAAATAAAGAATAAAATAATTGGTAGCAAATACACCACACAAAAGGAAATAGTGGCAAATGTTGCATGAATCTCACGGGAACATAAAATGAGATAAAAACCCCATACCTCATTGTAATCAATCGAGTTGTATGACCGATAGATTATAAACACAATATGAATCACAAAATACCATTAACAGAATAACTATAATATATATCATATGGAAGAACACAATACACCACATGAAATAAATAAGTGGCGAACAATAGAGATCTCACGGAATTTAAAGTGAGGTAAGATATCCCCTTATGAAAATTCGGCAGCATAACGGCGCCACATAAAAATTCAAAAAATTGATTGAAGATATCAATTAGGGTCTCTCATAATATGAACATAAAAAGTATAGTAATATTAATATAGGGGAACATCCCCTAACATAATAAATAAGAGCTTAAAAGATGTGACATAAAAGAGAGTACTTAAAAAGAAAGAGAGAGGTTAGATCTGTTACCTCATGTCCGACTTGACTCGATCGCTCTTTAATCTCCTGAATAATAAACTAGTGTTAATTTATACTTGATTAAGAACATTTTTAAAGATTATTATTCCTTTTATATCACTTATTTCCTTGTTATAAACATTATGTAATCATTTAAGTTAATAATGTTCGTTTTGTCGATATTTGGAACTTAAGTAAAAAATGGACTGCTTACAATTACATGTTGTTCATGTGGTCAAAGGTTCATTATATCCAGAATGATATTAATGATTTTTATATCATATATATCATATATATTCAGCATATACATGTATTTATAATAGTACATAACATTTAGAGGTAAGAAATGAAATGCACCGTTCATGGAGTCGGTAAGACGTACTTACGCATGAATGCTACATTCATTTCTATTTCATATTAATGGAATTAAAACTAAATGAGAAAAATATATATTATAATTCTAGTATAATATATATGTTATATATTTAACATAAATTCATTAATTACATTCTTTATAAATTCCATGTTTGGCATGAACGAGTCACATCACTTGAGGGGCGGTAGTCCACACTTCCTCAGATGAAATTATCGTATTTTCACAACATGAAAAGCATAAAGGTATGTTTTAAATATAAAATACAGTGAAATAATTTATTAATACAGTGACATCATATTGGCCACCATGAAAGGTGTTAAGAGAAGATTGAACAATCATCGTTTCGTGAGGCCGTAATTCGTCATCCATAGAAACATTATGTTCTTTAACCATTAGATGGAGGTGTGTGTAAGTGTATCTAGAATCCTTATCATAACAACAACCTAGTATATTTAAGATAATGTTGTTGTTACAAAAGAATTTAATAATAACAGTTTTGGGGGTTGGAGATGCAAAATAAAACAAAAGGACATAAGAGAAGACATTACCTTTAAATTGGGTAACTCCGTTTGGTTTGAACCAAAAGGGTTTCTTGATGATCTTTCTGCCTAAGGTAAGGCTTCGAGGATGAAAATAGTGATATTGTGAGCTTAATTGAGTAGAGTTTGGACGATCCAGAGGGCTTGAGAAGTGTGGGTAAGGGGGTAGAAGTGGGGGCCTTTTATAAGTGGGAGGAGGGGCACTCTTGGAATGTTATAAAATGTTACTTTATTATAAAATTATTTTAATATTTTAAAGGTACCAAAATGATATATTTCAAGTATAAGGTGATAATGTTTCGAAATACACCCATCCAATAGGTTTTTGAAAAGTTTATGTCTTATATTTTACCTTATATTTTCATTTTATTTAAATCATTCATTAATGAGGTAATCACTAGATCATCACGGTATCATAAATAAATTTATTTATTTAATGTATAAAAATTATAAAAAAGATATCATGATGTAGGAAATATTTTTATATTTCTAATTAATATTTATAGTAAAAAATATGACTTTTATATCCCCATATAAAAATTGTTTTAATAAAACAATACATGTTTGTGACATTTTTATTTTAACTTTAAATAAAAAGTTATTAATGTCATTTTCTTACCCATGTGGATCCATGGGGTCCCCATGTTGACCCATGGATTTTCTAGGTCAGCCATTACTCATCCAATAAGGGTATGACATGTGTCAAGGTAATTTCATATTATTAAAACATTATTTTTACCTTAAATTTCACTAATTACCTCTAATCGCGATTAATAAAACTCAAAAGTTACTAATCACCAAAAAATTATTTTCATCCCATTGAACCAAATTTTACTTACTAATGAAAACCATGTATGTAGTATTTTGGAAATTCAATTCAAAAAATTGGTAAATTTTCATTTAAACGAAAAATCAGTTTTTTAACTACCACTTAGTGGTTTCACTATTCATCCAAAATTGATGTTTTTTAGAAAAATACTAAAAAGTAACCCTAATCTATATTTGATATTCCGAATTAAAAAATTATGTATATTTTAAAAAATTCAAAACATATAAGTTTCATTAGTTAATTTAATAATTAATTCCCGTTGTCAAAACAAATAGCGTGTTTTTAAGAAACAATATATATCAAAAGATTGACACTAGTTTAAGTCCGATTTCCAAGTGAAAATAATTCCAATGACCACCATTAGATTAAATGGAAAAAATATATTCTAATTTAACTTTAAACCCAATTAAAAAGATAATCTAATAATATGAATAAATTATATTAAAAATAGGTTTTGAATTAAAATACAATATTTTTCACTTATTTATTAAAAATGAACTTTATCGGAAAAATAACAAAAACATACACAAAGTAAATTTTGATGTCCCTATTCTAAAGAAGGATTTAATTTGATCCAATATAATGTATAAGAGTGACCAAAACTATTTTTATGGTGGTTTCACCATCAAAAGGCCATAAATCGACCTTTGAGTGAATATTAGAGTATTTATGCTAAAAATTGAATTATTTTCTTATTTTAATCCTATATCTTTTATTGGATAAATGTAAAAACATTTAACAAACATATATAATAATATTTTAGTTATTTCTATTCATTCATGCCAATACAATGTCTATGTGGTAACTACCATTTATAACAATATTATTATATTATTAGTGTGCAACGTAGGATTTCAAAAAAACTCGTTGTTGCGTATCAGGTACGATATTGAACATATCAACCCCTTTAAAGTAAAATTAATATTTAATTCAAAAATATAAATAAATATGAAAATGTCTTATTCTTTATTTACCTAGGATGTTACATCCTTCCCCCCTTTTGGGAATTGCATCCTCACAATTTTAAAAAAAATCCACTTTGAAACTTCCTTGAAATCCCCACATCGAAAAAGAGTCAATTAAACTGTCACTTTAAAAGAAAGAAAGATAAGTAAAAAGGTCACACATGTTAACCCATACTAGGATTCCATGTAGGAAAACATGAATATGGAAGAGAAAAAAAAGGGTCATGTTTTGATGGAGAGTGATAGAAAACATGTTTAGGAGAAAGTTAACCACCATAAAATCACAAACTTGTGATTGGTTAAACAGTATTTGATTCCCCAGTAGGAAAAATTAACAGACAACATTTTTGTTTTAAGTAATTTTTAATTGAGTTATTTATTTATGAGCCTAAATAAAACATAAGGAAACATACTTACTTGTCATGTAGACTTTCATCTCTTACTATATTTCTAACACAAACTCAAACTTTCTCCAAAATATGAGTATTTAGGATGACTTGTTCACATTTAGAGTGTTATAATCAACTTCTAGAGAATCACCTAATTCAAAAAAGAGAACAATATATTTCCCATGTCTTGAAAAAAAAATTATTAGTACGAGATCATATAATACCCAAAATGGATAATCTTTTACAAAAAGAAAAACTACTCTTAATCTCTAAAATTTTTCAAACAAAACACAAAGATCAAAAAATACCATTCAATAAACAACTGTCCATAAAATTATTCAAAAGTAATCAAAACTATGATTTAAACCCAAATCTCATAAGGATTTAATTACATAGTCTTCCAAGATAAATCTTATCATTTATCACCAAATAACATTAGTTACGCATAAAATCTCATGTTGAAAAGTAATCAACCTAATCACATATTATTCATGATAGGATAATCAGTTTCATAAATAAACAAAATCATCATATATCCACAATAAAAACCTAGATTCTTCCAAACTAAAATCTCAACCATTATTCCACAATTTAAATCCCATAGTATTCTATCTTCCATAGGCAAATAGTGGTTCCTCAAAAGGGAGAACGTCTTCCACAACAACCATTATCACTTAATCTCTAAATAATTTTTCTATAATAAGTATATCAATTTGATAAAACATAAGTTCCAAAAATCAAATTTTTCTTGTTCCATAAAAACATTTTACTAAAATAATAAGTCATACTAACCAGGTAATTAAAGTCTGCTAGTGGTAGGTGATACACCCTCGTCACCCTTCAGTTGTCGGTTCGATTCATGCAGCCTTACCAGATGTGATGGGTTGTCACCCATCCTATGGGTTGTCCTTTTTATAAAACTCAAAAATAACCTTAACATGTTTTAACCTCAATGGTTTCCTAACACCTCTAATTTTCATCCAAATTCATTATTATCTCAACATCTTAATTATTGAAGTCTTATTTCACAACCATATGATAGAATAAAATGATTCCCAAAATGAATAACATCATACCTTTATCATGGAATCCACTTGGTTTCATCGTCATCTTGTTCACATAGGTAGAAGTTCCATGCATTACAACAATGATTTAGAGATCCTTCAAAATAATTTTCTTCCTATATCCAAATACACCTTCTACAACATGGGTCATATGGATGTTCACAGAAAAATAGTTTTGTAAAATAATCATGTATGAAATATAGTTCCAAAACATCTGATAAAACATGATTTCTATAAAACAGTCGGACAAAATTTGAGTTTAAACTTTCAATTAATGGTCCTTTAAGAATACCATAAATATGTGCTGAGAGACTATATTTTAAAAGAAAATATAAATAGGTTGCACAAGGGTCTCCTTCTTCAGCACCATTTTTAAAATCATAATATGCTTCAAAATATTGTGATAAGGTAAAATATTTGAAAATACCTTGATAATATTTACCTTTCCTGAAAATATATGAATATTTTGAAAATAGGATTTGTCTAAATACAACCCATGATCCACGATGATAACGAGGTATAGTGGAGATGTTTGATATCTGAAACAACTACTTGCAAGTGAGTTGTATGCTAGAAAAAGTTTCACAATTATTCAAACATGACTTTGCAATAATTATTCCAAGCATGTCATCAGGAAGAGATAGGAATGTCATTTGAGATCCTCCTCCTTCCATTTGTGACTAACGTTCCTTGATCTAAAAAAGTTATAAAATAAGGATTTAACTAAAATAATAGACATAGGGACTAACCATGTGTCTAACGAAAACTTCAAATCCCCTATGTTGTCTAAACTGACCTCTGATACCAACTATAAATACACGACCTTAAACCTTACATAATATTGAATTAAATGAATAATTCAAATTGAGTATCATTTCAGGTTTAAGGTTTCAGAGAATTAGTACATAACTATTACATCTCAAAAGATTACAAAGTAGACTCTTCTACATAGTTTCGTTTTTTTACAAAACATGAACTCTTGGAATAAAGAGTCATGTCTAGTTC
Organism: Viscum album; assembly: GCA_963277665.1. Lineage (NCBI taxonomy): Eukaryota > Viridiplantae > Streptophyta > Magnoliopsida > Santalales > Viscaceae > Viscum > Viscum album. The sequence goes on along the minus strand of OY728119.1, from coordinate 1,941,336,758 downwards.
CATGTTTAAGACAACATGAATTTTCATTGATCCCATCCATGAACCTATTCCACATTATGTCCTGTGAAAGACATTTCAAAAAAACTTGGTATGGGCATAAAAAGCTCAGTAAGGGATACACAAATAAAGAAAACTGTTAGTTTTTCAAAATAACAAGTAAACCATGAATACTTTATCAAAGTAATACTTTGCACCATTACGAAGTAGTAAATACTATTCATAGAATAAAATATCATTACTTACCCTTTCTTAACCCAAATATTACCATAAAACCCATATAAAGAACACATAACATATAAAGTTAACTTGGGACATAAACATACTAAAATGGAATAACCATACGGTCGACTTCCACACATATCAATAAATGGAATAGCCATACGGCATACTTCCATACCCAATACATTAGAGGATATAATGTAACCACCCATCCTGGTATTCACGGAACCACCCGTCATTTGGTTTATCACATAACCACCCGTCAAATGTCCAAGTACCATTATAAAATCATAACCCATAAAACAATTATAATGGAAAGAAAACATTTCCACATTTCAATCACAATATATCACTTAAATATATTGACATAAAAAATACATTATCAAAACATTTTTCAATACCAAAATACATAAAAGAATATATGGAATTTATTTACTTTTAAAAACATTACGTCTTTTTTAGGAATCCAAAGATCAAATAATACTCGGGGCGGCGGAAAGGTCATTGTCACCGCATACGTTAAAAAGAAACATACTTTTTGTCATTTAGTAAAATGATTCTTATAGAAATATTCATTTTGAATAAAAGTAAAAGAAAAAAGGGGTTTATACACCATATAAAATAAAGTCTTGTATTAGAATAAAATATGCCTCAACGAATGGAGATTGAGACGAAGTCCCTTACAAATTAGATATCCTTAGATTAAGGATAAATAAATTACATGATTATGTGTGGAAAATATAAATACACTTAACATAAGAGGATATTAAGTGTAAAACAATCGTAGGTCATCCACACATATTCATAGTATGGCATAATCCATAAGTGGAGGTTTGACCCAAATAATTGAAATTGGGTTAAGAAGTTCCCTTAAAGATATTCGGCAGCCTAACAACGTCATTTTAAAATTCAGAAAATGAGAAGATGAGAGGTAAAAAGGGTATCTCATCACTTGGACAAATAATTTATAGAAATAAGGATATATAATAATATATCCCAACATAATAATATGTAAATTATAAGACCTAACAAAAAAATCTTTTTAAAAAGAGGAGGGTGAAAGGTTCCCTTACCGATTTGGGTAACTTTCTAAACGTACACCCCATTAAATAAGGGTCATACAATGAAGATGTAAAAACCCATAAATTAAATTATATTAAATAAAGAATTCAATCATGGGCATTACATACACCAGAAAAAAGTAAATAGTGTCAAATGTAGCATGAATCTCACGGGAACAAAAAATGAGATAAAAACCACGTACCTCATTGTAATCAATCAAGTTGTATGACCAAAAGATAATAAACACAATATGAATCACAGAATACCATGAATAGAATAATTATAATATATATCATATGGAAGAACACAGTAAACCACATGCAATAAATAAGTGGCGAACAATGGAGATCTCACGGAATTAAAAGTGAGGTAAGATATCCCCTTATGAAAATTAGACAGCCTAACGATGCCACTTAAAAATTACAAAAATGGATTGAAGATGTCAATTAGGGTCTCTCATCATATGAACATAAAAATTATAGTAACAAGAATATAGTATAACATCCCCCAACATAAGAAATAACAGCTTAAAATAAGTGACATAAAAGAGAGTACTTAAAAAGAAAGAGAGAGGTTGGATCCCTTACCTCGTGTCCGACTTGACACGATCGCTCTTTAATCTCATGAATAATAAACTAGTGTTAATTTATAATTTCATAAGAACATTCTTCAAGCTTATTATTCCTTTTATATCAATTATTTCCATGTTATAAACATTATGTAATCATTTAAGTTAATAATGTTCGTTTTGCCAATATTTGGTACTTAAGTCAAAAATGGACTTCTTAGAATTACATGTTTTTCATGTGGTCAAAGGTTCTTTTTATACAGAATTATATTCATGATTTGGATATCATATATATCATATATATCCGTCATATACATGTATTTATAATAGTACATAACATTTAGAGGTAAGAAATGAAATGCACCGTTCATGGAGACGGTAAGCCATACGTACGCATGGACACTACTTTCATTTCTATTTCTTATTAAAGGAGTTAAAAATAAATTAGACAAATATATATTATAATTATATTATAATATATATGTTATATATTTAACATAATTTCATTAATTACATTCTTTATAAATTCCATGTTTGGCATGAACGAGTCACATCACTTGAGGGGGTGGTAGTCTACACTTCCTCAGATGAAATTATCGTAATTGCACAACATGCAAAGCATAAAGGTATGTTTTAAATATAAAATACAGAATAATATAGAGGATATATATATATATATATATTATCATATATAAATATAGTGACATCATAATTACCACAATGAAAGATGTTAAGAGAAGATTGAACAATCATCGTTTCGTGAGGCAGAATTCACCATCCACAAAAACAGTATGTTCTTTGACCATTAAATGGAGGTGTGTGTAAGTGTAGCTCGAATCCTTTTCATAAAAACATCCTAATATATTTAAGATACTGTTTTTTTTTTAAAACTAAAGGAATAAAAACAGTTTAGGGGGTTGGATAAGCAAAATAAAACAAAAGGACATAAGAGAAGACATTGCCTTTAAATTGGGTAACTCCATTTGGTTTGAACCAAAAGGGTTTATTAAAGAGTTTTCTGCCTACGTTAAGGCTTCTAGGATGAATAGAGGGATATTGGGAGCTTATCCGAGTAGAGTTTTGACGAGCCACATGGCTTGATAAGTGTGGGTAAGGGGGTAGAGGTGGGGGCCTTTTATAAGTGGGAGGAGGGGCACTCTTGGAATGTTATAAAATGTTACTTTATTATAAAATGATTTTCGGATTTTAAAGGTCCAAAAAGGATATATTTCAAGGATAAGGTGATAAGGTTTCGAAATAAACCCATTAAATATGTTTTTGACATGTGTAAGTCCTAGATTTGACGTTATCTTTTCATTCTATTTAAATCGTTCATTAATGAGGTAATCACTGCATCATCACGGTGTCAGAAATAAATTTATTTATTTAATGTCTAAAAATTATAAAACAAATATCATGATGAATGAAATCTTTTTAAATTTATAATGAATATATATAGTCAAAATATGACTTGTATAACCCCATGTAAAAATTGTTTTAGTAAAACAATACATGTTTGTGATATTTTTATTTTAACTTTAAAAAAAAGTTATTAATGTCATTTTCTTACCCAAGTGGATCCATGGGGCCCCCAAGTTGACCCATGGATTTTCATGGTCAGAAATGAGTCATCCAATAAGGGTAGGACATGTGTCAAGGTAATTTCATATTATTAGAACATTATTTTTACCTTAAATTACACTAATTACCTCTAATCGTGATTAATAAAACTCAAAAGTTACTATTCACCAAAAAAAAATTTCATCCCATTGAACCAAATTTTACATAATAATAACAACCATGTATGTCAGATTTTTGAAATTAAATTCAAATAAGTGGTAAAGTTTCATTTAAACGAAAAATCAGTTTTTTAACTATCACTTAGTGGTTTCACTATTCATCAAAAATTGATGTTTTTCATAAAAATTCAAAAATTCACCCTAAGCTATATTTGATATTCCGAATTCAAAAATGATGTATATTTTACAAAATTCAATAAATATAAGTTGTATTAATTAATTTAGTAATTAATTCTTGTTGTCAAAACAAATAGTGTGTTTTTAAAAACAATATATATCAAAATATTGACACTAGTTTAAGTCCAATTTCAAAGTGAAATTAATTCCAATGACCATCATTGGATTAAATGGTAAAAATATATTTTAATTTAACTTTAAAACCAATTCAAAAGATAATATAATCATATGTATAAATTAGATTAAAAAAAATTTAGAATTAAAATACAACATTTTTCACTAATTCATTAAAAATGAACTTTATCGGAAAAATAAAAAAAACATACACAAAGTAAATTTTGATGTCCCGATTCTAAAGAAGGATTTCATTTGGTATAATAGAATGTATAAGAGTGACCAAAACTATTTTTAAGGAGTTTTCTCCATCAAAAGGCGATAAATCGACCTTTTAGTGAATATTAGAATATTTATGCTTAAAATTGAATTCTTTTCTTATTTTAATCCTTTATCTTTTATTGGATAAATGTAAAAACATTTAACAAACATATATAATCATATTTTAGTTATTTATATTCATTTCCGCCAAGAAAATGGCTCTGTGTTAACTACCATTTAAAATAATATTATTATATTATTTGGGTGCAACGTAAGATTTCAAAGAAACTCATTTTTGTGTATCAGGTACGATATCGAACATATCAACCCCTTTAAAGTAAAATTAATATTTAATTCACAAATATTAATAAATATGAAAATGTCTAATTCTTTATTTACCTGGGATGTTACAATTTGGCTTGACTAAACCCTTCTTAAATATCCTCCCAACTACCCTCACTTAAACCTAGAGTCCTTACATTTATCGTAAATCTATCCTAAGGGTCCCTTTTGATCAAATAAAAAGGAAGCAACCGAAGAAGATGTATTAATTTTATCACCTCTTTCAAAGTTCTTTTCTACTTCTATTTCCTATTTATTTGTTTTTACGTACCAATATAATAAATCATGTGCCTTATACCTAATGTGATTTTATTATTAATATTTTACAACCATATACATTATTATATCTATTCTATGAATGACAAAGTCACCATACGTGGGTACGTACGACATACTGTCTCCATGTCGTGGTGTAATTTGTTATTCCACACTTCATTATTTGGATGGGTATAATAATGAGTATAATTGATTTAAATAATAAATATAACATGTTAATTTTTATTTATGTATAATATATCAACCAATTATATACTATTTCTCCATCAATGGAATGATATTATCACTCATGCATACGTACGGATTACCGTCTCCACGAACGTGATGAGATTCATTCCCCAACGTAACCATTCAAGAATAATTTTCATTTTATGATTAAAAATACAGTTTAAGAACTTAATATCATTCGTTATATGAATGAAATACATCCTATCCATAAAAAACATGACTTACATAACAAAAAATATAAAGGAAAATGAATCAGTTATAACCCTAAAACAATGATACTACTGAAATATTATTAATAATGAAATATTAAACAATCATATACGATATCATATTTTGGTATTTGGTTCTTTTATAATTTAATAATGATGATTTAACTATTATATAGGAGTTTAACTTATCCTCAACTAAGTAAAAGTACAAGGTAAGGGGTTTTCATCTCACTTCTTATTCGCATGAGATTCATGTTATATTGCCACTATTTCCATTTATGTGGTGTATGTATCACCCATTACAGTATTGTTTGTAAAATATAAATTAATTTATGTGTATTTACATCTTTATTATATTATCCTTCTTTCATGGGGTGTATGTTTCGTAAGTTACCTAAATGGTAAGGGGATTTCTAATATCAATTTCCACTCATTGGGTTTTACGCAAAACATCATTGATTATTTTACACCATGACTATGTGTGAAATAAATATTTATTTACTTATGTAGTAATTTCCACCCCCCCCCCCTTTGTGTGGAAATACAGTTGATACTCATAATCACTCCATTTATAAAATTTCAAGTCATCGATATGAACTTGATAAGAGTAATCTTAACTCAACTTCCATTCATTGAGTTAAACATTCATGTCATTGGTGTTGTTTTTACCAGAATATGTGTGAAAGTACTTTGATAGATTTACACTGAATATCCAATAATATTGAGTGTAATTATATTTTTCACACATAATTATTTCACAGATTTAAACTTCACTTATTGTTGGGGTCTTTATTAGGTATTTCATCTCAATTTACATTCCATTGAGACTTATTTGTTGTTATGCACCAATTCACTTTTATATAGTGTAAATACTATACATTGATATAGTATATCATGAATAAATTTATTCAAATGATATTATAATGTTTTTATTACCTCAATTATTTGTATTCAAGCATCTCTCATTTGGTTAGGAACTCTAACTAAAATATCATTTTAAATGTTTTAAAAATTATCTATGGATTTATTTATTTGGATATTAATGTTTTAAAATTGAAATTCCATTTAAAATTTTTAAATTGGTATGGGAAACATTTATTAAAAAATTTAATTTTTAACACCTTCTTGATAAATAATGAGTCTTTTAAATATTTTCAAGAAAAAAGGAGATATTTTCTCAGAAAGTTTTACTGGCTATTTGCATCTTTTTCAGTATCAATCATTATTATTGATTGAGGTTGATTTATAAAATCTTACATATTGTATTTAATGAGTAATGTTTAATTGTGGATGTGCAATTTTTATACCATTCATGTTTTGTGGTTAAAATATTGACATTTCATATGCTAGTTTTAATATGAATGTTTAGATTATGTTTCGACATTTTCATATAAAGAATGCATTAGACTTAGTAAGTGATTGTTGGATCCTGCTATAGCCCATTGATGCATCAGTAGGTCTCGTGAGACAAACTAGTGTCTTGTCACAGGGCCTTAACAAAATCTTATTTGAAGTCTTGGCACGAGGCTTTGACTATGTGGCTATGATGTCTGACATTATGCATTACATCATTATGAAATTAGCTATCGATATTACATGTGATTGTTCGACTAGTAGAATATCCATGTGAATAAGTAAATCGAACTATTTTACTTATCTTTTCCATATTATTATGAGGTTTAAGTTTAAAAGGCTTGTGTTTTAGTCTTATAAATTTCCTTAAATGTTTATGCTTATTTATCACAGTTTCTTCTATATTGTTATCTTTACTCAGTATCTAAGCTTAGCCCTTTCTTATGTCTTCATTTTCCTAGGATGTGAAGAAGTATATTATTATTAACTTGCAGGGATGTGCCAAGGATATGAGCGTGTTAAAAGGGTACACAGTTCTGTTTTTTTTATTTCATGATGTATTGTAAAAGTTATATATGTATCTATTACTTCCAAGGACACAAAACTAATATTTCTTTTAAGACTTGATCTCTTGTGATCATGAAAATGTTATGTAATAATGCACCGACTCGGGGAAAATAGGGTCGGGGATTTACATGTCTTTTTCCACCCTGTTATGATGTCTTGGAGGTTAGCCTTGACCCATGTTTATAATTTCATGTTTAATGTTTTTTTCACCTTCTCATGTCGCCTTTATGTCATCATGATATATCATAACTCTTGTTCAGGTTCATGATTCTCACAAATTTTGATGTACCTATTAAATTCATATTTTCTGACATGTAATACTATCTTCATGTTAGGATTTTTTTATTCACATACTAGGATTTATAGCTCTGTCCATTTTTACTTAGGTCCCTGGGTTTTCCAATATAGTTTTAAGAATGATGGAAAAAAATGAGTATGCTAAGGATGTTGTCAATAATGTCGATGTACCCCCCCCCCCACATATTTTATATACATGCAATGTACCCAATTATCCAAATAATCTATACTTAATTATCTTTTAGGATTGTATTATCTATATTCTTATTTTTAAATCATGAATAAATTTTTAATAATGACTGAGATTTTCATAGTTGGTATCAGAACAAAGTTTATTGATTTTTGGGATTAGGATTAGGAAACTCTAGATAAATCCTTTGGGATATGAATAAACATAATAAAAATTAACTAAATTTTATAATGTTAATATTTTTTGTGGTTTCCATGAAAATATATTCATGTATGGATACTACAAGTAGATGTGTCTTTGGAACAGAGTTACCCAATAGTAAAAATTCTGAAAAGGGTTTATTGATATGGAGTTAATTTTCACCTGGGGCAAGATAATGGGCCTTTCTGCAGACCTATTTTGAAACTCCTATGGGATATGATATAGTAAATTTTCAATCTTATTAAAATCCATTATTAAGGAAAACAATTACAATAAGAGTTTATGTTTTTAATTATAATGTGACAAACCAAGCTTCCATAATATAATTCTTTTTAAATAATTCAATGGTCTTCATTGTACACAACCTTGTGTTCAAGCACACGACGACCAATCAAATTATCCATTTAAAATGTAGTTATGAATAATATTACCCAAATTATGAAATTTTATAAACATTATATTTAAAAATAGACTTAATTTGTGAATTAATAATACCAAAATTAGCTTAGGGTTATGTTTTTGTAAATTTCTGAAACGGTTCAATTATTAATGAATACTAAGAAATACTCCATTTTAATTCAAAACTACATTTTCATCTAATTTATTAATATAAAAAAATTATATTATCAATTATTTTTAAAATTTGATTGAAATATTTTTTTACAATTTAATCATATGTTGGACATTTGATGTAATTTCTCATTTTAATTCAATATAAAAACTTGTCATTGTTTTGATAGTTTTTACTTCTTAAAAACCCACTTTCTGGTTTTGACAAGTGGAATTAATTACTGAAAATAATTTATTTAGAATTTTGAAAAAATGATTCCAAATTTTGAATCATAAGGTACAAATTGTATAAATAGGTACCTTTTATTTTGTGACATTATGAATAAAAACATTTGTAATTATTTTTTTTTACCATAGTTAAAGGGGAAATCAGGTAAATAAGGGTAATAAAATAATATTATAATAATACAATGCCACCCAAACACATGTAATAATCCAATTGGATGATATATGGAGACCATGAGAATACTTAGGACGATTTTAGGACCCCATGTGACCATTTGGGTATGATAATAACATGTTATAATAATTAATTTAATGTAAAGAAAAATATAACATAAACGTGTGTCTTGTAATAAAATTGTTTTAATATATTGTTATATAACTAATATATTTGACTATAAATATTAATTATAAATATAAAAAGATTTCTTATATCATTTTATTTTAATTATAATTTTTAGACATTAAATAAATTTATTTATTTATGACACAATGATGATGTAGTTATTACCTTATTTATAAAAGATTCAAATAAATGATATTATAAATATTAAAATAAATGTAATTTGAATGTTTTGTTTACATACACAATTTTTACAGATGATATTGACATATTATATTTGAGTTAATTTATTTTTTTGAAGGAATCATGTTTTAATGAATTTAACAGAAATCAATTCCTAAATTGTGTCAAAATTAACATAAATGAGTTTTAAAAACAAATACTATTTTATTAAATAATATTATAGTCCTAAAAATATATTATTTGGACAACTGACTTGAATAATGTTAAAAATGTAATTAATGATCCACTTTTGACTCTATTGGCATTTTATATTTACGATAATAACCATATATTATTTAAAAACAAGAAGACATGGTAAGAGTTAATGTTTTTATCTAAGGGTTAAAGCAAAATGATAAGGTTAATTTTGTAACTTAAACTTATCTAAAACCTATTTGTTGGTATTATTTCAACCCTGTATAATGTTATACTTTAAATATATCATGTTATAACTATTATAATTCTAAAATCATTTCATAGTAAAATAATATTTCAAGACATTCCGGAAGTGCCCTTCACACCTCCTATAAATGGCCACCATCTATACCCCTTTTCTAGCACCTCTCAGGACACTAGGAACATCCAAAATAAGATAAAATAATCTGTAAACATCCCTAACTTCCTCTTATAATCCTTAAATTGGGAATAAAGAAATTCTAGAAAGCCTTTTGGCTCAAATCAATATAAGTTTCCCAATTTAGAGGTAACGTCTTCTCTCAAGTTCCTTTCCTTTATCTTCCTTCTACACTCCCTATGACCCGCTTATTCTATTACTACATAACAACACAAGTATATTCAATATACTTGTATTTTTTATGAGAATTACTCAAACTACACTTACACACACCTCCATCTAATGGATATGAACATTCTTTTTTTTGTACGATGATCTACTACCTCACGAAATGATTATTGTTCAATTTTATCCTACCACCTCTCATGGTGGAAATTGTTATATAATTGTATTTATATATGATATATATTATATATATATTGTCTCTATAAATATTTAATTTTTACTTACAACATACCATTATGTTTTCTGTAATGTGTAAATATGATCATTTCATTTGAGGAAGTGTGGACTACCGCCACCTCAAAGTGATATGACTTCTTAATGACATACATAGTATGTATAAAAGATGGAGTAAATGAACACGTGTAACATATATATTATAGATAGAATACTATAATTATAATATACTAATTTATCATTTAGTTTTTATTACATTAATATGACAACGAATTGAAAGTAGCGTTCATGCGTAAGCATCACCGGCCATCTCCATGAACGGTGCATTTAATTTCTTATCTCCAAATTTTATGAACTATTAGAAATACATATATACTGGATATATATGATATTTAAATAATGAATAATATTTTGTAGATAATGTACTTTAGACTGCATGGACAATTTACATAAAAAAAGTTCATTTTTTGACTCAAGTACTGAACCCCAACAAAATGCCCGATATGAACTTAATTAATTAAGTGATTGTTATTACATAGTGATAACTGATATAAAAGGAATAATAAAAATTAAAATGTTTCTAAAAGTAGAATAAATTAAATTATGTTTATTATTTAGGAAGAACAAGGATCATACGTGATGATTCAGACTCATGGTAAGGGAAATCAAAGCTAAATATCCATTCATTAAGTTATATATCCATGTCATTGGTTTTGTTTTCCAAAGAATATGTGTGAATTAAAATTCATTGTTTTACACTGAATATCCACTTATATTGAGTGTATTTTTATTTTCACACATAACAATGTCATTTTTAATCCTTAATCTAATGATAAGATCATTGTAAGGTATTTCGTCTCAATTTCATATCATTGAGGAATATTGTATTGTTATGCATTTAGTTTCTTTTATGTGTTGTATATTATACCATTTGACTTTTTAACATGAATATAATTATTTTAATGATATTATATTATTTCCTTCATGTGAATTATTTATAGATCCATATTACTCATTCAATATAGTTATTTGATAAGGAATATTATTAATTTTGGTTATCCAATATGAAAAATACTTTGGATTGACAATGATAGGTGGATCCTAGACATTATATAGATCCTCAATGCATCAATAATTTCTCATGAGATGAATATGTTGTCCAAATGGTTTTATACACTTAGTTTTAAAATGATTTTTGGAAGGTTTTGACGGTAATAGGTTTTCATGTGCATGAGACATGACCTCCTTAAATAAGGTATTTGCCTCATATAATTTTTGTTATTATTTATCCATGATATTTTTCATTGACATATCTATGGAAGTATTTCAATCTCAGTTTATTTATTTATGGTATATGTTTCAGTTTCCTACATTCCATATTATTTTTTCCTTATCTAGTTTTTTAAATGGAATGCGTTATCATATATTTAACGTTACATATTGATTGATTATTTTTTCCATTATACATACCCTAGAAGAGAATTTAATCTTACCCTTATTATGTTTCTCTACCCATGTTATGAAGATGAGAGCTTTATTAATATTTCAAGGGCGCGATTTATTTCCATTATTGTGTATCTTATTTTATCACGTTTTCCTAATTTATTATGGGTATCATGTATGTAATCTGGATTTCCAAGATAGATAAATTGTAATGTCCTTTGGAATTCTCTCCACTATAATAATTCCAATGAAATTTAATAGTGCACCGGCTTCAAGTTATCTGGGGTCAAGGCATTATAGTTGGTATCATATAATAATTAGCAACAACCATGGAAACTAGATTTAGAGAACATATATTAGGGAACCTTCCCTAAGATAGAATTTGGGAATAAACTCACAATAATTAAACAAAAGTAAAAAAAGTTTATGAGTTATGATGAGAAATTGTTCTACAAGAAGAAGGGAGTTACGATTTTTTAGGAAGATGTAGAATCCAATATCATTATATCAGAAACATTGTTACCTGATTCTTATCAAAATCAACCACCAGTGGCTTTACTGAATGTGATTATTGAGGTAGAAGAAAAAACTCTATATAGGAATAAAGGAGGTAATCATTAAATTGAGGACATACCTATTGTAAAGGAATACATTGATATTTTGTATTATGATTTTCCTAGACACACCCCATAGCATGAAGTTGATTTTTTTTATTAATTTAATCTCCGATTCAGGGGAAATATCAAAAACTCTTTATATAATGGAAACTGTGGAATTAGTATAGCTAAAAAATAAATGAAGAGTTGGGTCAAATGGGATTTATCCTCACTAGTGTTTCTCCATGGGGAGACCATGTTCTCTTTGTCAAGAAGAAAGATGAATCCATGAGGATGTATATTGATTATAGGGAAATTAATGTGATTACAATAAAGAACAATTATCATCTACCTTTTATCGATTATTTATTTGATCAACTCCAAGGAGCACAATTCTTTTTGAAGATTGATCTTCGTTCTAGATATCATCAATTATGAGTGATGATAGAATACTTTCTGAAGATATCTTTTCAGATGACGTATTGTCATTATGAATTTACAATAATTCCATTTATATTTACTAATGCACCCTCATTTTTTATCAATATCATGAATATATTATTCAAGGAATATCGTGATATTTTTGTTGTGGTATTCATTGGAAATATTATGATATATTCTAAACTATTTGAATACTATGATTATCACTTGAAAATCATTGTTAAGACTCTCAAGAGAGAAGAATTATATGAAAAATTCAGCAAGTGTGAATTCTGGATTCATGAAATTTCATTCCTTGTCCATATAATCTACAATGATGGAATACTTGTTGTTCCTTCAAAGAAAAAGGCAATTAAAGAATGGCTAGCACCGACTAGTATAACCAAGGTATTCCATTTTATTGGTTTAGAAAATTTCGATCGATGTTTCATCCCAAATGTTTTCGGATTGGATAACCCATTTACAAATCTCACATGTAATTGGGTTAAATTTTTTGGACAATATATTGTGAATAATGTTTTGATGAATTGAATAAATGATTAGTAAAAGGTACTATCTTGACTTTATCATTTGGGAATTATGGGTTTGTTATATATAGTGATGCATCAAGTAATTGACTTGGTTTTGTACTTGTGAATAATGATAGGGTTATTTTATATGCATCATGGAAATTAAAACACCGTGAACAAAACTATCCAATTTATAATATTGAGTTAGATAAAAGAATCTTTGCTCTGATGATATTGATAAACTATCTCTATGGTGAAAAATGTGAGATATATACTGATCAAAAGTGTTTGAAATATATTTTCTCACAGAATGAAGTCATCATGAGATAATGGATATTTATTGAGCTACTCAAAGATTAGTATATCACTATACACTACCACCAAGGGAAGGAAAATAAGGTGGAAGATTCCATGATAAGAATAGAACATGGAGTTCTGATGAAGATGAGAGTTGAAATAGACACTATGTTCATGGATCTACTAAAGATGAGTATGGTATTTATCATAGAGGGGGAAACATAACTAATTTTTCAAATGGTATCCAAACCATATTTACTAGAAATGATAAACAATTATCATACTGATGAGGAGGAGGTTCAAAAGAAAATTAAAGCTATAAATGATTGAAGAATGATTGATTTTGTATTTGAAGATTGCATTTTGAAATTTGGGAGGAGGCTTTGTGATCCCGCTATACCTGAGCTAAAAAAAGGAATTATTGAATGATGATCATATATCAAATTTCACTATACACCCTGGTGTCACTAAGATGTATAGATATTTGGAGGAAAGATGTTGGTTGGAAAACATGAATAGGGAGATTACTGATTATGTGTTGAAATGTTTGGATTGTCAATAGGTGAAGGATGGAAGAAAAAAACATAGGAGATTCTTGAAACCTCTACCTATACCTTTGTAGAAATGGGATGATATTACAATGGACTTTGTCATGGGGCTACCAAATAGTCATAGAATAAATGATGTGATATGGGTTATTTTTATCGTCTTACTAAGTCAACGCATTTTATTATTATATGAGGAGATTTTCCACTTGAACGTTTGGCAACACTATATATTAATGACATTTTAAGACATCATGGGGTTACCATATTGATTGTTTCTAATCATGATCACTATTTTACATCTTGATTATGGAAAAGTCTCCAAAAGGCCCTAGATACTGAACTTGGTTTGAGAACTGCATACCACCCTCTAATTGATGGACTGTCAGAATGGACTATTAAAACTTTAGAAGGCATGTTGAGATCTTGGTCACTTGACTCTAATGGTATATGTGATCAGTATTTACCTCCATTATAATTTTCTTATAACAATAGCTTCCATTAAAGTATTCAGATGGCACCATATGAAACATTGTATGTAAGGAGATGTCGTACACCAACTTGTTGGGATGATTTTGGTTAAATAAAACCTATAGGTACATAATTTATTCAAGGAACAATGGATAAGTATAATATTATCCAAACCTATAAAAAATTCTCAAATTAGTCAAAAGAGTTATGCCGATAACCGAAGGAAGGATTAGAAATTTCAAATAGGAGATCATATTTTCTTGATGTTTTCTCAATGGAATGGTGTTATACAGTTCTCGATGAATAATAAAATTACACACTAGTAAATCAGAACGTTTGAAATTCTATAATGAATAGGAGATGTAGCCTACCATTTTGTAATGCCTTCAATTCTCATGAATGATAATGATGTTTTCCACATATCATTTTTAAGGGAAAATATGACAGACCCAATGCATGTACTCAACTATAAATAAATATAAAAAAACATGATATATCTTATTTTGAAGGGACTATCAAGATTGTTGATACCAGAGAACAAGTGTTTAGAAATTGGAAAACTTGTATAGTAAAAGTTCTTTGGAGAAACCATAAAATGGAAGAGGCAACATGGGAACCCAAAAAACATATGATGAAGAACTACCAGAATCTTTTTATGTCATAATATTTTAGAAATTTTGAGGATGATATTATATGAATTATTTAATAATGTGACACCCCAATCTTCAATAGTATGAATCTTTTTAAATAATTCAATGGCTTGTGTTGTACACAACCCTAAGTTCAAGCACACAATAACCTATCAATGTAGCTATTTTGAAAGCAGTTATGAATAGTATTAAACACATTCTGAAATTTTATAAACACTATTTTACAAAATATACTGAATTTTTGAATTAGGAATACAAAAATTAGCTTAGGGTGAAATTTTGGTAATTTTCTGAAAAGGTTCAATTTTTATGAATAGTGAAAAATACTGCATTTTAATTCCAAACATCCATTTCGTCTAATTTATATATAAAGATAGATTGTATTTCCAATTTTTTTAAAGATTTATTGGACTATGTTTTTATTATTTAATCCAATTTTGGTTATAAAAGTAATTTCAAATTTAAATTTTACATAAACACATGTCCATCTTTTGATGGTTTTTACTTCTTAAAAACCAGCATTCTTGTTTTGACCACACGAATTAATTTTAAAATAATTTTTCAAACATATACATTTTGAATTTAGAAAAATTTATTCCATAATGTAAATATTAATTTCCAAAGTGGGTAAATAGTTAACTTTTATTTTTTGGGTAATATGAATAGTAACATCAGTATTGATTTATATTTTTCATGGTTAAAGGGTAAATCAGGTAAATAAGGGTAATAAAATAAAATTATGTTAATATAAAACTACCCTAAAACATGTATTAATCCTATTAGATGATATATGTATGACCATGAGCATCATTTGGACGATTTTAGGAACCCATGGGACCACATGGTTGTGATAATGACATTTTATAAGAATTAATTTAATGTAAAAAAAATAAATCATAAACATGTATCTTTTACTAAAAAAATTTAATATTGGATTATATAAATAATATTTCTGAAAATAAATATTCATTATAAATATAATAAAATTTAATTCATAATGGCATTTTATTTATAATTTTTAGACATTAAATAAATTTATTTATTTATGAAACAATGATGATGTAGTTATTACCTTATCAAGGACAGATTCAAATAAATGATATTATAAATATTTAAATATATATTATTTCAAAATTTTGATTCCATACACGAATTTTATTGATGATATTGATATATTATATTTTAATTAATGCCTTTGGTTCTAAGCAATCATGTATTTATGACATTAACTAAAATAAATTCCAAAATTGTGTCAAAATTGGCATAAATGTGTTTTTAAAACAAATACTATTTTATTAATTACTATTATAGTCGTAAAAATATACATTTCTGAAAAGTTAATTATACAATGATACAAATTTCAATAATAATCCACTTTTGGTTATTTTAGAAATTTATAGTAACTATAGTAGCCATATATTATGAGAATTTTATAAGACATTGTAAGAGTTATTATTTTTAACTAAGGGCTAAAGAAAAAAATAAAAGGTTAATTTTTTGACCCTAAAACATCTAAAACATTTTGGTTCTGAGGATTGTGGCCAATTATCATATTTTAATAGAAATATATGACATTGGAATTTTTATAATTTGAAAATCATATTATAATAAAATAATATATCAAAACATTCCTAATGTGCTATTCCTTCTTCTTATAAAAATCCACCACCTCTACCCACATACTCACACCACTAAATCAAACTGGCTCATCCCAAATATGCTCAAATAATATCCCAAAATCCCTTCCTTACTCCTATAATCCTTAACATGGTTAGAATGCAATTCAAGAAAGCCTTTTAACTCAAATGAAAAGAAGTTACCTGATTTAGAGGTAATGTCTTCTCTCAAGTTCCATTCCTTTATTTTCCTTCTCCACACCCTATTATCTTAATATTCTATGAATAAATAACAAAACAAGTATCCTAAATACTCTAGGATTTTTTATGAGAAGGATTATAATTACACCTACACAGACCTCTATATAATGGAAACAAACATATTGTTCTTGTTTACGACAATCCACTACATCACGAAACGATGATTGTTCAATTCTATCATACCACCTATCATGGTGGAAATTATGATGGAATTGTATTTATATATGATATATATTATATTTTTATTATATCTATGGTTCGATAATTTTTATTTATAACATATAATTATTCTCTCCATAATGTGTAAATACGATCATTTCATTCGAGGAAGTGTGGACTACCGCCCCCTCAAAGTGATATGACTCGTTCATGCCATAAATTGAATGTATAAAAAATGTAGATAATGAAAATATGTAACATATATAACATAGATAACATACATTAATTATAACATACAAATGTATCACTTAGTTTTCATTCCATTAATGTGACAATGAAATGAAAGTAAAGTTCATGTGTATGTACGACATACTATCTCCAAGAACGTTGCATTTAATTTTTTATCTCAAAATGTAATGAAATATGATAAATACATATATACTATATATATATATGATATTTAAATAATGGATTATAGCATCCCGCCATTTTATAACATAAACTTTCATTTCATTACACGGAACTGAGGATCGTTAAGGTTTAGTGTCTTGGAAACAAGGAACATAATAAATGAAAAAAAAAACATTCTTCTTAAACACTTGAAAGGCTTCTCCTCAAGTTCATCCTAGGTTCATTACTGCATCTCATAACCTGGGAACACAACCAAAATAAAGGGTGAGCAGAAGGCCCAGTAAGGGAAACAAGAGGAACATTTTACATGTGAACTTGATATACTACAATAATGACATGAAAAGAACTTTAAGGCATGAGAAAGAAATCATGAGGCATTTCATAATAAAAACAACATTTTTCATAACTTGAATATGTGGCTGCAACATTTAATATTGACAATCGTTTCGTTTCACCAAGGTCCATCCCCAAGGTGTCGTTAAAAATTACCAAGGTTATTCACCAAGGCGTCGTTAAAATGGTCATCTCTAGAGATTAAGTCATTACCCAATGCATTGGAGCGCTATCAGGGCGCACCCTTAAATTTGTCTTTATTTTCATGTGAGCCACATATATCATCATCAAACATTTCATAAATAACCCATATAGCATAAAACAAATGGGTTTCATTTCATAATCATAACGTTTTAAAAACTGCTTTAAAGACATGATCTTTACGTCACTTTAAACCCAAGGAAAGGGAAAGAGGGTTTCATGTATGTGAATCCCAGAATTAAAATAGAACATTTTGATATATATGTGAATACCCCTATAGAAATAAGAGCTTTGAGTATTCACTTTATAACATAAAATAATTTTTAGAAAAGAGAGTGAGGCACTTTGAGACGAAAATTCTGCAGCATAACGGCTATGTTACAAGGTTTTAGAAAACATTGAGAAGAGAGGGGACATGGGTCAAACATTCATAAATGACCCATCAAACAGTAGAGGGACAAAATATAAGGGATTTAAGAACATGGTAATGAAATTTGAAATTATACCATATGAAATGAAGAACATGAAAGGAAGGAAACAAAACAAGATTTCTCTTGTGAAAATTCGGCAGCCTAACGGCGTCACTTAAACTTCAACAAAATTGAATTGACAAGGTCAAATAGGGTATCTCATCATATGAACATAAGAGTCCAGTATGATAGATATAGAGATCATACCCCAACATAATAGAAAGGAACTTGAAAGAATTGACATGAAAGTAGAACTTCAAAACGAGAAGGGTGAAGAACCACTTAAAAATTCGGCAGCCTAACGGCGCCACTTAAAACTTCAAAATACTGAAATGAAGAGATCAAATGGGGTCTCTCATCATATGAACATAAGAGTCCAGTATGATATATATAGAGATAATACCCCAACATAATAGAAAGGAACTTGAAATAATTTACAAGAAAGTAGAACTTCAAAACGAGAAGGGTGAAGAACCACTTAAAAATTCGGCAGCCTAACGGCGCCACTTAAAACATCAAAATACTGAATTGAAGCGATCAAATGGGGTCTCTCATCATATGAACATAAGAGTCCAGTATGATAAATTTAGAGATCATACCCCAACATAATAAAAAGGAACATGAAAGACTTGAATGAAAATAGAACTTGAAAACGAGGAAGGTGAAAGAATCCCTTAAAAATTCGGCAGCCTAACGGCGCCACTTAAACATTCTTAAAACGAATTGATGAGAGCAAGGGGGGTCTCTCATCATATGAACATGAAATAGGCAGTAGGATGAATATAAAATAACATCCTCCAACATAAGAACATGGAGTATAAAAGAAATGACATAAAAGAGATTACTTGAAAAGAAAGAGAGAGGTCGGATCCCTTACCTTAAAATGTAACTCTTAAACCTCAAAGGTTGGGACCTTGAGGGCTTGGGGGCACCTTGGGAGGACTCCTTGGGAGGTAATGAGACCAGAACTTCGTTGGGGAAGAGTGGGGAGTCGAATTGATGAGAGGAGGGCTTGGTATTTATAGGGAAAGTGAGGGGACAAGGCATTAATGGCCAAGGGACACCTCACATGTGCTTTTCTCAAACCCATGTGCTCTCCCTTGTCATTTATCATGGAGTTAGGCCACATGGGGCCCCCAAAACAATAATTCATCACCCTTGGCCGGCCAACCCTCAAAAGATCTCATGACATCATCATGACACTGTTATGATGTCATTAAACATACCGAAACCCTAAAACTGTATTTTTACTATTCACTGAAAATTCAACTTTCTCAGAAAAATCCCAAAATTTCACATTAACCAAATATCAATGCTCTGATTTCAAAAATGAAATCCATTTTATAAAAATAATTTTCTAAATATTTTTAATTTAATTTTCAAATAAAAACACTATTCATCGAAAATTCATTTTTTTCAGAAAAAACCCCAAAAATTACCATAACATAATATCGATGCTTTGAGTTCAAAAATAAAGTCCTTTTTATAAAAAATAATTTTCTAATTATTTTTAATTAAATTTTTAATTAAAAAACACTATTCACCCGAAAAAACTAATACTTGAATAATAATTTATGAAACCGTTATTTAACCATTTTATTGAATCACATTACTTAATCAAGGTGCCTAGATTATTTTAAAACTTTCTTTAAGTGAGATTACTAATCCATTTGGTCATATTACTAATCCTAATCATAAAATCACTATTCATAATTTACTATTCATCAAAAATCATGTTGATCTTATTAGACTCTAAATTTCGTACTGAACATAATTGTAGAAGACCATTTTTTGAGAATCATTACACATTTTAAGTTATTTAAGTTTTACACAAACATTTTTTTTTTAAAATATCCTTTTGAAAATTCACCAAAAATATGCATACTATTTTTATCCAGTCATTTGAAAATTCATAAACTTCATCATAAAAGAAATCCAAATTTTTATTTAAAACAAGGATTACACAAGGTAGTTACGGTCTCGTTACATAGCCCCTTATAATACCAGCATATGACCTAAGAGTAAGGTGTGCTAGGGTGATAGAATCTTGGGGCGGCTCGGTCAACATTGCTCGAGTAGTAATTTCTATCAGTTTGAACTTCTCGCGAAGGCGATTCCGTTCTAGCTTCACATGATGAAGTTCGGCTTGGGTTTGGTCCAGAGCAAAGGCCAATGGTGCTACCTCCTTCCCAATCTCTGTTAGATGGGCTTCGATCGGTCCATGACTACTAGGTGAGGCCATCAAATCTTCTTTCTATAATAATTAACCAAGATTACTTATATTTAGAGACAATAATCAAAACATTTAGTTTCTAGTGGTCATATTGAACAATGGTCATATAACAGTCAAAACCCAAAGGTCTCATTTTAATTATAATCATGTTTATCAAATAAAACATTTTTGTTGAGTATAAAAATAAAATAAAATAAAATTACACACAAAATTAGGAAACAATATTTATTCAAAATTTTGGGTTGTTACAATCTTCCCCCCTTAAGAAATTGCGTCCTCGCAATTTTTTTAAAATTAGGTTTTGAAATTTCATTGAAAGTCCCACATCGGAAAAGGAGTCAGTAAAACTATTACTTTAAAAGAATGAAAGGGAAGTACGAAGGTCACCCGAGTTAGCCCACACTAGGATTCCATGTAGGAAAACATGGACATGGAGGAGAAAACAAAGGGTCATGTTCTGAGGGAGAGTGATAGAAAACATGATTAGGAGAAAGTTAACCATGGGAAAATCCCAAACTTATGATGTGTGTAAACGGTCTTTGATTACCTAGTAGGAAACGTAAACCAACAACATTTTTGTTTTACGTTTCTTTTCATAATTTTGAGGATTTTATTTACTACATAGAACAAAAACATAAGAAAATATACCTACCTTCAAGTAGAGTTTCATCCTTTAACAAGTACCTACCAACACTAATCTTTTCGCCAAATGATGAGAATTCAAAAACACTTGGTCTCATAAAAGCACAAGAATCATCTTCTATAGAATCACATAATCTACAAAAGATTAACTATCTATTTCTTCTATCTTTAAACATTATCCCACAAACAGAAAGGTTAAGGTAAAACAACTCTTCAAAAAGAAAGAATCCCATAGGAATAGAACCTACTTTTAAATCTTCAAAGTTCCATGGTACTACCCAACGTTCATCATAGACCACTCCATAAATAACGGTACATAAAATTCCTCAAAATAAACCAAACTAAGATTGAAACCCAAATACAAGAAGTATTTGATAACATAGTCTTCCAAAACAACTTCATTGTTCATCTCTAGACAACATCAACCACTCCTAACATCTTATAACAAAAGTAGCTAACCTAAACATATTTTACCCAAGATAGGTTAATCATTCCCAAAAGTAACCTAAATTACTATAAGTCCACCTTAAATTCATCAATTCTTCAAAATATAATTCAACCTTACTCCCCAATGAAAATACCGTAGTAATCTATTTACCTCGATCAAATATGGTTCCCAAAATAATGAACGCCTTCCAAAATAATAATCATCTTTTAATCCCCTAATTATCTCTGACATATTAATAAGGAAATTGTCGCATTTCCTATCACATTGGTTGTTGGGACACGTTATTCCATTTCCCACCATTAACTAAGAAGATAAAGTATAATTAGAGGCTTAAATACTTAACCAATAATCATGAAAAGGAACTTAAAGCATATAAGGATAACTTGTAGAAGAAAAGTATACCCTAACTTGTGATCCCCTAGGTTCCCATCTAGGTTATTCATGATCATATATTCTTATGTGAATCTTTTATTTTATTTTATCTTTGTTCCTTTAATAATGGTTCATACCAAGCTTATGAATTTACCAAAGCATATCCCCCGGGAGTGTCGTAACCAAGAGTGCAGCAAGGCCCGTTGTCGTGTACCAGTTCCCGTTCGAGTCTAGCTCAAAGCGGTGTTTTCGGGTTTTACCCCTATGTACATCTGTGCCAGAGCCACCTCTACCTGCTCGTATCCAGACAGGGATGTATTTGCTTGGCAACCCCTTACTCAATACTCACCAAAATACCAGGAAGATTTCCTATATTAAACTTTTCTATAGGGGTCCTCCTAGAGTTTTCATATCCTAATTTCCACAAATAACTAAACCATCCTTTGATACCAACTATAGCATCCCGCCATTTTATAACATAAACTTTCATTTCATTACACGGAACTGAGGATCGTTAAGGTTTAGTGTCTTGGAAACAAGGAACATAATAAATGAAAAAAAAACATTCTTCTTAAACACTTGAAAGGCTTCTCCTCAAGTTCATCCTAGGTTCATTACTGCATCTCATAACCTGGGAACACAACCAAAATAAAGGGTGAGCAGAAGGCCCAGTAAGGGAAACAAGAGGAACATTTTACATGTGAACTTGATATACTACAATAATGACATGAAAAGAACTTTAAGGCATGAGAAAGAAATCATGAGGCATTTCATAATAAAAACAACATTTTTCATAACTTGAATATGTGGCTGCAACATTTAATATTGACAATCGTTTCGTTTCACCAAGGTCCATCCCCAAGGTGTCGTTAAAAATTACCAAGGTTATTCACCAAGGCGTCGTTAAAATGGTCATCTCTAGAGATTAAGTCATTACCCAATGCATTGGAGCGCTATCAGGGCGCACCCTTAAATTTGTCTTTATTTTCATGTGAGCCACATATATCATCATCAAACATTTCATAAATAACCCATATAGCATAAAACAAATGGGTTTCATTTCATAATCATAACGTTTTAAAAACTGCTTTAAAGACATGATCTTTACGTCACTTTAAACCCAAGGAAAGGGAAAGAGGGTTTCATGTATGTGAATCCCAGAATTAAAATAGAACATTTTGATATATATGTGAATACCCCTATAGAAATAAGAGCTTTGAGTATTCACTTTATAACATAAAATAATTTTTAGAAAAGAGAGTGAGGCACTTTGAGACGAAAATTCTGCAGCATAACGGCTATGTTACAAGGTTTTAGAAAACATTGAGAAGAGAGGGGACATGGGTCAAACATTCATAAATGACCCATCAAACAGTAGAGGGACAAAATATAAGGGATTTAAGAACATGGTAATGAAATTTGAAATTATACCATATGAAATGAAGAACATGAAAGGAAGGAAACAAAACAAGATTTCTCTTGTGAAAATTCGGCAGCCTAACGGCGTCACTTAAACTTCAACAAAATTGAATTGACAAGGTCAAATAGGGTATCTCATCATATGAACATAAGAGTCCAGTATGATAGATATAGAGATCATACCCCAACATAATAGAAAGGAACTTGAAAGAATTGACATGAAAGTAGAACTTCAAAACGAGAAGGGTGAAGAACCACTTAAAAATTCGGCAGCCTAACGGCGCCACTTAAAACTTCAAAATACTGAAATGAAGAGATCAAATGGGGTCTCTCATCATATGAACATAAGAGTCCAGTATGATATATATAGAGATCATACCCCAACATAATAAAAAGGAACTTGAAATAATTTACAAGAAAGTAGAACTTCAAAACGAGAAGGGTGAAGAACCACTTAAAAATTCGGCAGCCTAACGGCGCCACTTAAAACATCAAAATAATGAATTGAAGCGATCAAATGGGGTCTCTCATCATATGAACATAAGAGTCCAGTATGATAAATTTAGAGATCATACCCCAACATAATAAAAAGGAACATGAAAGACTTGAATGAAAATAGAACTTGAAAACGAGGAAGGTGAAAGAATCCCTTAAAAATTCGGCAGCCTAACGGCACCACTTAAACATTCTTAAAACGAATTGATGAGAGCAAGGGGGGTCTCTCATCATATGAACATGAAATAGGCAGTAGGATGAATATAAAATAACATCCTCCAACATAAGAACATGGAGTATAAAAGAAATGACATAAAAGAGATTACTTGAAAAGAAAGAGAGAGGTCGGATCCCTTACCTTAAAATGTAACTCTTAAACCTCAAAGGTTGGGACCTTGAGGGCTTGGGGGCACCTTGGGAGGACTCCTTGGGAGGTAATGAGACCAGAACTTCGTTGGGGAAGAGTGGGGAGTCGAATTGATGAGAGGAGGGCTTGGTATTTATAGGGAAAGTGAGGGGACAAGGCATTAATGGCCAAGGGACACCTCACATGTGCTTTTCTCAAACCCATGTGCTCTCCCTTGTCATTTATCATGGAGTTAGGCCACATGGGGCCCCCAAAACAATAATTCATCACCCTTGGCCGGCCAACCCTCAAAAGATCTCATGACATCATCATGACACCGTTATGATGTCATTAAACATACCGAAACCCTAAAACTGTATTTTTACTATTCACTGAAAATTCAACTTTCTCAGAAAAATCCCAAAATTTCACATTAACCAAATATCAATGCTCTGATTTCAAAAATGAAATCCATTTTATAAAAATAATTTTCTAAATATTTTTAATTTAATTTTCAAATAAAAACACTATTCATCGAAAATTCATTTTTTTCAGAAAAAACCCCAAAAATTACCATAACATAATATCGATGCTCTGAGTTCAAAAATAAAGTCCTTTTTATAAAAAATAATTTTCTAATTATTTTTAATTAAATTTTTAATTAAAAAACACTATTCACCCGAAAAAACTAATACTTGAATAATAATTTATGAAACCGTTATTTAACAATTTTATTGAATCACATTACTTAATCAAGGTGCCTAGATTATTTTAAAACTTTCTTTAAGTGAGATTACTAATCCATTTGGTCATATTACTAATCCTAATCATAAAATCACTATTCATAATTTACTATTCATCAAAAATCATGTTGATCTTATTAGACTCTAAATTTCGTACTGAACATAATTGTAGAAGACCATTTTTTGAGAATCATTACACATTTTAAGTTATTTAAGTTTTACACAAACATTTTTTTTTTAAAATATCCTTTTGAAAATTCACCAAAAATATGCATACTATTTTTATCCAGTCATTTGAAAATTCATAAACTTCATCATAAAAGAAATCCAAATTTTTATTTAAAACAAGGATTACACAAGGTAGTTACGGTCTCGTTACATAGCCCCTTATAATACCAGCATATGACCTAAGAGTAAGGTGTGCTAGGGTGATAGAATCTTGGGGCGGCTCGGTCAACATTGCTCGAGTAGTAATTTCTATCAGTTTGAACTTCTCGCGAAGGCGATTCCGTTCTAGCTTCACATGATGAAGTTCGGCTTGGGTTTGGTCCAGAGCAAAGGCCAATGGTGCTACCTCCTTCCCAATCTCTGTTAGATGGGCTTCGATCGGTCCATGACTACTAGGTGAGGCCATCAAATCTTCTTTCTATAATAATTAACCAAGATTACTTATATTTAGAGACAATAATCGAAACATTTAGTTTCTAGTGGTCATATTGAACAATGGTCATATAACAGTCAAAACCCAAAGGTCTCATTTTAATTATAATCATGTTTATCAAATAAAACATTTTTGTTGAGTATAAAAATAAAATAAAATAAAATTACACACAAAATTAGGAAACAATATTTATTCAAAATTTTGGGTTGTTACATGGATAATATTCTAGAGTTAATGGATATAAGTCCACATGGACAATTTACATTAAAATAATATCAATTTTTGACTGTAGTATCGAACATCAACAAAATGTCTGATATGAACTTAAATATTATGTGACTATTATAACATGGTAATAAGTGATATAAAAGGAATAATAAATATAGAAATGGTTCTAAAACAATTATAAATTAACTTTAGTTTATTATTTAGGAATCATAAGGAACATACATGGTTAGTTAACTTAATCTCCATTTATTGAGTAAAATATCCATGTCATTCATTTTTTTTTTCAAAGAATACGTGTGAATGACCTCAGATTATGTTACACTGAATATCCATTTATATTGAGTTTATTTGTTTTCACAAATAATAATTTCAAATAATTATCCTTAATATAATGATATGATTTTTGTAAGGAATTTCTTCTCAATTTCATTTAATTGAGGCATGCTGTAATGTTATACACCTAGATCCTTTTGAAAGGTGTATATTATACCATTTAACTTTTTATTATAAATCTCATTATTTTCATGATATTATATTATTCTCTTCTTGGGAATTATTGATAGATCCATATTACTCATTCCATATGGTTATTCGATAAGGAATATTATTTATTTTGGTTATTCAATGTGAGATATACATTGGACTAGGAATGGTGGGTGGAGCCTAGACTTTTTATATCTCTTCAATTCATCAACATGTTATCATGAGATTAATATGTTGGACAAATGGGTTTATATCCTTAGTTTAAAACCATCTTGTGACTGGTCTTTATTATAATAGTTTTTCATGTACTTGAGACTTGAAGTACTTAAATATATTATCTCCCTCTCATAATTTCAGTTATTATTTATCCATGAGATTTTGCATCGACATATATATTGAAGGAGTTCATACTGATTTTATTGATTTATGGGATATGTTACATTTTAATGTTGTCCATATTATTTGTGCCTTATCTTGTTTTGTAAATGGAAAGTGTTCTCAGATAATTAGCTTTCCATTTATATTGATTATTGATTTCAATAAACATACCCTTACTGATCATTTGAGCTCAACCTTATTATGTTTCTCTCCCTAGGGTATGAAGAATAAAACATTGATTTATCTTTCAAGGATGCAGTTTATTTTAGTTATTTTGTAGTTATTTTAATCTTGTTTTCCCAATGTATAAAGGGTATCATGTATGTTCTCTGGATTTTCAAGACTACTAAACATTACAGTCTTTCAGGATTTTCTTCTTTGTAATAATTCCAATGAAATGTAATAATTCACTGGCATTAGGTAGTTTGGGGTTGGGGCATTACATAGATAATGAATAACTTATATTTAATCCTAGAAATTAATTAGTTAAGGATTAAATTTAATTTAAAAAATACACCTTTAATGTTATTGGACTCCCACTTTTATTTTTAAGAGTTTAATATTACTCATCCCTAATTACCCTTTATTTTATTAAATGGATGGATTTATGAGGAACCGAGTATAGAACCAATGTGAAGAGTAATGTGATGAATACCCAAATGATTTTCCTAACAAAATTGGAGCAGAAATCACAAAATTTGTAATGATACAATATTAGTTGACTTAGGATCAAACAGAAAATCTAAATCAGGACTAACTCCCATATCCCCCTAATATAAAACCGGATACAATTTAGACCTTTATGTGATAAATGCCTCCATGTTTTAATGGATCTTATGATCCCTAGTCACGAAATAGTGGATCGAATTTATTGAGAATATCCTCTCCATCCATAAATGTTCCATCCAAGACAAGTTCATACATGAAACTTATCATATGAATGAAGAAGCTAATCAGTTGTTGACATTGATCAAGAATATGAATCCTTAAGAAGATATCAAAGTGATGGGGTGGATGAGGTTCTAAAAAGTTCTTGAAAATATAATTTCCTTGAACTATCTAACAAAAAATGAGATGGGATCTCCATTCTCCAATTGATGATAAATCCATCATAGTGTATGATGAAAACTTCACAATACTTGCATGATATAGCTTCGGATTCATTTTTACCCCTGAATGAATTGTTGACTGCTTTTTTAGTGTTATAAAACTGATTCTATGAAAAACTCTGGTGATCTGGGATATTGATCTTGATGAAATTTTATTATGTTCCCTCATAGTCAAAATGTAGATCATCTAATATCAAGTGTCTCATTAGAAAAATAAGTTAATAGTTGAGTTTAATTTTGAGTTAATATTCATAAATATAAGGGTGGTGAAAAATTTCAACAACCAACTTTTCAGAAGTTTGGAATGGAGAACCCTAAAAATATCAAAAATTAGATGAGGAAATTCTTCAGGTTTGTGAAAGAGGAGAACCTAGATAGATATTTCTAAAGGGAAAATATAACTACTGTGATGAGGTAATGGAATTCCTAATTCAAAACTCAGCATATCTTTCATAATTTCAACATTCAAGAAAATGGAACTTTTCAAACCAATGCACAAATATAAGGGTGGATGGATAAAATCAATGCCAACAACCTTTAAGGTAGCAAGGGAAAGATTATGACATCACAACCACTGAATTGGATTCTTAAAAAAGTGGGTATGGGTACAATATTTTTTTTAGGTTAATAGGAAGCAAAATTTTTTATTCTAGTTCTATGGTTTCCTTAATATGAATCCAAATTAGTATAACTGTTCAAATACGACCATAGGGAATGGAAGTTGAGCTATCATTCAAAATAGAAAAAGAGGAAATTATTTCATCCCAATAATATTACACCCCTATCAAATTTTATTTGTCGAACATCCCTACAAACCATGTGATACTCTCTTTAGTGTAATTGGATGAAATTATGGGAATGTATTGGATTTCCTTACATAGAGCCAATATAAATTTCCATGTGGTGGAAATCACTCTCTATTTCATGAATCATATTCCGATTATTTACTAGTGTAAGGAAGAGGATGAAACTTATTTAGAACCAATATATCATTCATGGATATTATTTACCTATGGTAATGTATTCTTAAGTTAAAATAGTGATTCTTAGTAAAACATCATCCTTGAATACATTACCATTTCCAGGGAATACATTAATGTGTCCTGAAGAATTTCAGGGTATGTACCCTATCCTAGAGGTTGAATTTTCAATCGAGAATATACCTGGATATTTACCAATATCTAAGTAGTTATATAGAATGGTTGTTGTGGAATATGAGTATATAAATAATCAACTACAAGATAATATAGATAAATCATTCATATTCCCATGTGATTCACCTTGAGGTGCACTAGCCCTCTTCATCAAGAATAATGATTGGTTAATGACACTTTGAATGTCATGATCACAATCGGATCACGATAAGGAATAAGTATCATCATCAAATAAATGACGAATTTTTCAATCAGATACATGGATCCTAATAAATCTCTAAGGAAGATCATTCTTTAAGGTATTTTCAAGTAAGGGTGAAGATAAGGATATCCCCAATTACTACATTCCATACAAGGTAGTGGTACTATGAGTTCATTGTAATTCTATTCAGACTAACTTATGATCTAGTATTTTTTTATAGACTTGTTGAATAGAGACATTATAGATTAACTTGATAAATTTGTTGTATTATTTATAGATGATGTTATAATATAATTTAAAATCATGGAGGAGCATGAATAGGATCTGAGAACTAAGCAAAAGACCTTTTCAAAGATAA
This sequence comes from Viscum album, assembly GCA_963277665.1. NCBI lineage: Eukaryota > Viridiplantae > Streptophyta > Magnoliopsida > Santalales > Viscaceae > Viscum > Viscum album. The sequence goes on along the minus strand of OY728119.1, from coordinate 1,941,306,891 downwards.
TATTTATGAAAATTATCGAAAATGTGATTTATGGTTGAAGGAGGTCTATTTATTTGGGTATGTTATCACATGAAATAATATATAAATGTACCCTTCAAAGACTGAATAAATTGGAGGATGGTTGGAGAAAATATCTATGATATATATTTGTAGTTTCCTTTATCCGGTTGGGTATTATTGATGACATTCAAGAAATTTCTCATGAATGTCAATCCCTCTAACCAAGATAACTCATAAGGGAGTCATGTTTTCCTCAAATAATTAATTTGAAGAAATATGCAAATTGTTGAAAAATAAGATTATCACCACAACTATAATAATTCAACCTCGAATTTGTGAACATTTAATGTTATATAGTGATTGTCCAAATAATTTCATAGGCTACATATAATACATAATGGAAAAGTGATATCATGTACATCAAGGTAATTGAATGTTAGTAAATAAAACTCACCATAACAAGATCCTTAGTAGACATAAATGATCTTAACGTTGAAAATCTAGTGCAATTATCTTTTTGGGAGAAGTGTGAAATATTTACTAATCATAATATCATTAATCATATATTCACATAGACTTAGTAGAATTTGGGACTGTAATTTTTTTCAAAGATGCACTACTGAAAATTGCACCTATACCCACGGTTTCAAACCATGGGTATAGCCCTTGAAAACGTGGGTATAGGGTATACCCACGTTTTTGCCAACCGCGGGCTGGAATGCCGTCGCAATAGCCCTATACCCACGGTTTTTAAAAAACCGTGGGTATAGACCCAGAAATTTTTATATTACCCACGGTTTTATAACCGTGGGTATAGTTTTTTGCAGCTCCGGTATATATGTATACCCACGGTTTTATAACCGTGGGTATAGTTTTTTTCAGCTCCAGAATATACCCACGGTTCACTTGAACCGTGGGTATATATGTATTCCCGCGGTTTTATAACCGTGGGTACACATGTTTCCAGCGCCAGAATATTTCCACGGTTCAAATGAACCGTGGGTATTTGCAATGTCCCCCCGCATCAACGCAGCCTGGCAGCAAGCTCTGCAATTCTACCTGAAGACAAAATATAAGAACAAAATATAAGAACAAAATATAAGAACAAAAAGTATGCAGCTTGCAATTGAGAAAGTTCTGCCAAGTTTTGTTTTCCGCTTAACAAATTTCTGATCATCCTACATGGAACAATGTGAAAGTTAAAAATAAGTCTAATTATAGGCATTGAAAACATTACATGGCTATAGCTTGAAACCGCAGGGAAAAAATGAAGCAATACAGATACTACCAGCACAATGGAATAATGGATATTGCTTTAAAGATGTTCAACAAGAATAGTGATTTGGAGACAGGAATTTCATAATAAAAGAAACTTGCAAGCTGCACAGCATAAATTAAAATGCATTAAAACATCAATAAAAGCCATGGAAATTAGAACATCTAGCAAAAATTTGTGGCAGCGTGACCTTGATATGATGAAGAAGAACTAGGGTGTGCTCTAGCAATTCAGTTAAATGGGCACATTTTTTATTCCCTTTCTAAATTGGGCTGACAAGTTTCATAAATGATCTGAAATTCAATTCAGCCAAACTAATTTTAGTTATTTTTTGTTTTATATTAAGGTTTTGCAGTAGCGTATTATATTTAAGGATTGAAAACATTTGTTTTTTTAATATATGCCATTTCAACCAACTTTGCATTAGTTGTGGATAGGTGTGTAAACGAACAGAGCTGCTCATTAACAGTTCAAGTTCGGCTAACAAATGCTATAGACCATCATTTATAGACTACATGGTTTCCAAAGCAGGTCAACACTATTTAGGACAGACAATAATGTTAATAAGTGATGCTATGGTGGAAGTTTGTTCCAAACGTTCAATTAAACTGTTTGAACACTGCAGGACAGCTGTAAATAGAGATGGTGAATATGGAAAGAATAAGATAAAACAAATGAAATATATATACATTCCATAGTGTTTTCAAGGTTCAGCTTTATACAATAAACCCTAGAAGAGGTAGGTCGATGAACTAGAGAAGAGAGAATGCCCCACAAAAGAGATCCATGCATCAGAGAAGAGAAGAATGTGACACAAGAACACCACGTTGCTGGGAGAAAATTGATCCAAGAGGAACAGCTTAATCTTATCTTCCAGTTCCATTCTTGAATGGTGATTGGTGTGATTGTGAGCAGATCTATTTAGTGACTTCTTGATTTGCTATGTAATTGACTTCTTGAATGGTGATTGGTGTGATTGTGAGCAGAACTCTTTAGTGACTTCTTGATTTTCTGTGCAATTGAGAAGACAAGTGTGAGGGTAGTGAACCCCTAATCAAAGGCGCTAAATAACCATAGTGAATTGACTTGACCACTTAAGTGATGAACATGATGACATGCACTAAATTAAAGTCAAATCATAATAAAGAGAAAGAATGACAGCCGAAAAAGTAAGGTCAGTTTGACACAGAAAAGGATGAAATTTTAGGTCAGTTTGACACACAATGCTATGAATGTATCATTGTTGAAGGGTTTGGTGATAGCTTTGTGATGTAGAATTCTATACCATAGGGAGAGATTCCAAATAAACATGCGATACTGCTAGTTAATGTCAATTGAATCTGTCTACTCCTTGAGTAGAGCAACCAGTGGCTGTGATGAGAAAATTTGTCTCCCAAAGTGTCCTGTGGGGAGTAGGGACTACTTATGTTTCCATTTGGGGAGGATCTTGTGGTGCCAGCCCCTCCCCACTGCCCAGCAACCCCCCCCCCCCCCACTGCACAGCACCCCCCCCCCTCCCCACTGCCAGCACCCCCCCCCTCCCCACTGCCCAGCAACCCCCCCCCCCCCCACTGCCCAGCACCCCCCCTCCCCACTGCCCAGCACCCCCCCTACCCACTGCCAGCACCCCCCCCCCTCCCCACTGCCAGCACCCCCCCTCCCCACTGCCCAGCCCCCCCTCCCCACTGCCCAGCACCCCCCCTCCCCACTGCCCAGCACCCCCCCCCCTCCCCACTGCCCAGCCCCCCCCCCCTCCCCACTGCCCAGCACCCCTCCCCACTGCCCAGCCCCCCCCTCCCCACTACCCAGCACCCCCCCCCCTCCCCACTGCATAGCACCCCCCCTCCCCACTGCCCAGCACCCCCCCCCCTCCCCACTGGCCCCACCCCCCCCCCCTCCCCACTGCCCAGCACCCTCCCCACTGCCCAGCACCCCCTCCCCACTGCCCAGCACCCCTCCCCACTGCCCAGCACCCCCCCCCTCCACAGCACCAGCACCCCCCTCCCCACTGCGAGCACCCCCCCCCTCCCCACTGCCCAGCCCCCCCCCCCCCCCTCCCCACTGCCCAGCACCCCTCCCACTGCCCAGCACCCCTCCCCACTGCGCAGCACCCCCCTCCCCACTGCCAGCACCCCCCTCCCCACTGCCCAACACCCCCTCCCCACTGCCCAGCACCCCCCCCCCAGCACCCCCCCTCCCCACTGCCCAGCACCCCCCCCCTCCCCACTGCCCAGCACCCCCCCCCCTCCCCACTACCCAGCACCCCTCCCCATTACTCAAATAAAGATGAAGTGATATAAAGAAGAAGAAAACTGATTATTCCTGGGAACACCATAATATTTCAATTCCATTATGAGAAAACACTTACCAAATTCGGATCCTAAGGAGATAAGGGGATAGGATAGACTTGGTCAAACAGAACGTATCGAGACACACCCACATACTACATACATAACCATTCAAACAGATTCAACTGTTCAAACAATAGATGGAAAACATATTCAGCACAAAAGTGATGGGAAATGCCAACCAAATGAAAGAAGCTAGATTAAAACCAATGACCGAGCAGGAAAAAAAATTGGACATTCAGAATGCATGTGTGTTCAATGATTCCAATATCTAAAGTGTGTTTCAGCTAGACTCATAACTCAAAGAAGAATTCACATTGATGAGTCATGCATGAATAAGCTCAAATGCCGTGTTAGATTGGCACATAGATTTGTCAGCTCACCTTGATAAAGATCGAATGGCAAACCACTGATTGCTAATCATACTTTAATTTGCTACAATCTGTACATGCAACAAATAAAACCATTAATTATTATTAATGAATATATAAGACTCATAAGCAATGAAATGTCATATAGAACTAAAACAAATGCTGAAAAAAAGTAGAAAAAATGAAAGAAGAAATTGCATAAAGAAATTTTGTTATTAGTAGCAGTAGATCAAAACATGTATGAATACATCCTTGCACACTAAACTAGTTGAGAATAAATAAGAATGTTATTTGATCGTGGTCAAACAGATCCAGAAATATCACCAGATAAAGTGTGATATTCAAAACAATTAGTGCATTTGGAATTTGAATTTAAAATACTACTAAAAATCATACCTTCTCTTAGAAATAGGAATGACTTTATTCATTGATTAAAATTATTTTAATTGGTTATTAAATGACTTATGATGAGATATTTATTACAAAAAACCATTGTTGAAATCTCAAGAAATATTTTGAACTCAAATTCCACAGAGAACTACTTCAAACATCCGGTTGATCTATGTACGTCATCTTTAAACCTATTTTTCCACCTCCCCAGCCCGCCCACTGGCCAGCCCCCCACTGCCCCTCCCCCCCCCCCTGCCCAGCCCTCCCACTGCCCAGCCCCCCCCCTCCCCCCTGCCCAGCCCTCCCCCCTCCCCCCCCTCCTCCCCTGCCCAGCCCCCCCTCCCCCCTGCCCAGCCACCCCCTCCCCCCTCCCCCTCCCCCTCCCCCCCCTGCCCAGCCCTCCCCCCCACTGCCCAGCCCCCCACTGCCCAGCCCCCCACTTCCCCTCCCCCCTCCCCCTCCCCCTCCCCTCCCCCCCTGCCCAGCCCTCCCACTGCCCAGCCCCCCTCCCCCTCCCCCCTGCCCACCCCCCACCTCTACCTGCAGAAAGTTCATGAAAAAACAAGGAGTAAATAGAATGGCATGTGAAAATTACCTAAATAACTGACAAATAACACCCCTGATGAAAACATAATCCAAAATGCATTTCATTGCATAAAAAAATTCACATACAAGCAGTCCACCAATACAAAAAAAAAACATTAAACTCCAACACACGTCTCTCTGCTAAGTCAAAAATGGAGGGGATTAATATCCCCCCCATTGCCATCACTGTCATCCTCATGTCCAGCATCATCATCATCAGCAGCAACATCGACAGCAACATCATCACCAACCGCACCGTCAGCGTCATCATCAGCAATCTCATCACCAACAACATCATCAGCAACATCCTCGTCAGCTCTATCGCCACCACCGTTATCGCCACTAGGACCCTCATGGGAATCACCCGAGGCATTATTTAAAGAGCGCATTGTTGTCATACATGAATGAAAAGTGGCAGCAACCTCTGATGGTAGTGACTGACTCAAAACTGACAGAGCTTTCATGAAATGTTCATTCATCAGCTTACTTTTTTCACGCTCCTCTAATACTATTTTCTTTGTCGCAGCTAATTCAGCACGCGCACTTTCCAACTCAGAGGCCTTAGAGGAGTCTGATGATGACCAATACCTATTGGGGACAATGTTTTTGCCTGGTCTACAACGGACTCTTCCTGGATGCTCCACACCTAACACCTGACTGAAATGATCATTTGGCCCTAAGTTGTCAGCTTCCTTCTCATCCATGGCCTCCAAGGCAGACTGTTGAAATTATAAACATATTAAATTATGAATTTCATATAAATGTTTGAAATATAAATAAACAAACTTACAATTTTATCTTGTGTTTGTGAATTAACTGTAGTTCCATCTTTTTTTTTCCTACTGAAGCAGAATAATTTGGCACGAGGTACAGAACCTTCAATGCCCAATTCAGCTTGCTGCATATAAGAAGTGCACAAATTTGAATTACAACCATATATGATAAATGCAAAATATTGGATTGAAGTGAGTTGCAACAAAGACCCACAAAAATTGAGGTAATGACATGGACTAACCAAGGGAAAGCATGAATAAGTTATGATGACATGTTATAAATAAAGACATTATTTTAATTCAGATGAACGTACCAGCCGCTTCTCTTTATTGGGCATTGTAGTGCGCCCCAATGTGTGTAGATATGTCATTTCATCTTTGTTTTTTTTTGTTTTTCGCTGACACTTCCTAAGAAACAAAAAAACAATACAAGTAATAAAAATTAAATTTTATATAAAAAACAGTAAAGATGGGTAGTACCTTATACTGTTCAGTATTCCAATGTGCGGTCATTTTTTGATATTGACTTTTTGGACAGTCAGGGTTTGTGGGTACACCCTCTAACTCAGTACCCACTCTGCTCCTCCAACCAATATGTAACTCATACTTGTATGACCGCCAATACTCTCCAAGATCACTCAACCTAGCAGCTTTGGCAGCTTCACCGTTAGGAAAGTTAAATCGACTCTGCAACAAACATGTTAAGTCATATAAATACATTACTAATATCAATATAAATTTATAAAATTTTCGTACCCATATATGCGCCCATGCCCTATCCTTGATGTCGGCACTGATATGTCTCCATGAGACCGGTTCCACCGGAACGATATCATGATATTTGGCTAAAGTAGCCATGAAACTTCTACACTCCTTAGCATTTTTACCTACCATTTGATTTTGAGAATTGTAATCCACCATAATCTGAGTTTCACAATTCCAAGCATCCCGCATTCGAGTGCGCCCACGTTGCCTACTAGAAGATCCCACTAAATAAGATAAGAGGTGAAAAGAGAAGAGTTAGGTGACAATACAATAGAAAAAAAGTGAAATGCTATAATTTGAGACATTTATAATAAAAAAACCTGATGCAGGCTCCTGAATAGGCTGTGAGGCATCCGTAGACTGTACTGGATCAACATCCTCTGAAGGAAGTATCTGTTCCACAGCATGCTCCGGCTGATCTTCATGAACAGGAGTGGAAACTGAAGGAACAGACTCAATATGTGTAGGATGGATGGTAGGAAAAGGATGTGGCGTAGACATGTCAGAATATGCATAGTAGGTCTGGGGATACATGAATGGATATGAAAACTGTGCAGGTGAGAACATCGGTCGAGTCGGCGTGGACATGGAATGGGAAAAAGAGGGTAAACGGGATGATGATGGCGGCATGTATGGGAACATCCCAGGGGTCTCAAGCGGAGGGCGGACATGTGTGGTAGATGGTATGTCCACTAATGGGTCAGTGTGGGGAGTGGTAAGACGGGAGCTCCGCCTAGGTCTAGGAGGATCCCTACTCGGTCCCATACTGGGAAGAGGATTCTCTGGAGTTATATGTCCCTAAAAAAATTGGATCAAAAATATGAACTTGATATTATTTGTAATGCAGAAGATAAATATTTAAATTAATATACTCACTGAAGACAACTCGCGCTCACGTCTAACAGGATCAGCATCAAATAATCTCTTCTTGCGAGCTTCTGTAGTTTTCTTCATAATCTGCATAAGAATGAAATAAATATTTTTTAGCAACATTTTTTACAAATCATAGATACTACTTAAAAAATGTCATAACATCTTTCAGTAATGATAATTTACAACCAAGTTATACAATTTTTAAAACCACATTTTAAAACCACTTTTCTGAATTGAAAGAAATAGAATTAAATGAAACGAAACCAAACATTACTAAAATAGACATATCATTTCAAACTAAAAGTAAATTAAAGTAATTAAATTAGTACCAACCTGAGAAACTCACGTCAAGGTAAACTGAATGAACTCTGAATATATATGGTTGATTTTATATATTACCCTCCACTACCTCAGGTTCAACATCATCCCTCACAATGGGACAATTTGTGTCATCAAATGCAATATTTTGGCTAACACCGATGGGGGCGTCAATGGTGACAATTTCATCCCCAGCATCATGAAAAATATGTCTTGGCATTACTTCATTAATGACACCGTAATCAGGGTTCAGATGATCTTTCACATAAAACACTTGTTTTGCCATTGATGCCAAAATGTATGGTTCATCGGTATGCAGGAATCGACTCATGTCAATAACTCTAAATCCGCAATCATCAATAAATGTACCATGGCGCGTCATTGAATCAAACCATTTACATTTCATCATAGTGACTCGACCTCGAGAGTAGTAATCCAATAACAATATTTTCTCAACCAGTCCATAATAATACACATCTTCATATCGAGGTCGACTATCAGATGCACTGGCATAACAATCCGTTCTAGCAATTAACATAACGCCATCATGCTGTGTTCTCATTTTCACCGCTTTATCAGTTGTAATAAATTTGTATCCATTGATTATTAAATATTTTCAGTCACGAACCAAAGAATTGGGACCAAAAGCCAACGTTCTTAATTCTTGAGAAATGAAGTCAGCAGGTAAACTCAATACCTGGAATACATGAGTAATATATTTAAATATATATCTATATTTTAAGGTATTTAATGTAATGGTCATACCTTTGATTTCAACCAAGCTGGGAACTCTTGGCTATGCATAGCCTCTCTCCTTCTCAACGGCAAAGACCGATGAACTCTACTTATAATTTGTTTATGTTCTCTACATAAAATGACAATAAAAGTATAAGGTATATGTGATATGATATCATATGAGATAACATATATATATTCAAATTACTTACTTGATATAGGCATCGAACAAACCACAATTAAACAAGACTGTATGATGTGCCATATTCCGCTCTTCAGAGCTCAATGTAACCAATGTATATGACCCGACAATTCCACCTGTTTGGGAAAGAGATGGAAATTAGGGTTGAATTTCCTCATACTGCTCATCTTCACTTCTCATTGGTCGATTATGTCTTGTGCTCACATCAGACAAATACATTGAACAAAAATCCCTACATTCTTGGGCCAGATAACTCCTCACAATGGAACCTTCAGGATAATTCTTATTTCGGACATATGATTTCATTGTGCACATATTTCTTTCAGTGGGATACATCCACCAAAAAGCAACTGGTCCCCCAAGAAGTGTCTCAGTTGGAAGATGAACTGTTAAATGCAGCATGCAAGTGAAAAAGGATGGAGGAAAATTTTTTTCCAACTCACACAGAATTAATGGTGCCTCTTGCTGCATTTTTATCAACAATGATTTGGATAACCTTTTAGCACAAAGGTCTCTAAAAAAATGACACAACCGAATCACTGCCACCCTTACATTATTGGATAGCAAATGTCGAATTGCTATTGGAATCAATTCATGAAGAAGGATGTGGTAATCATGAGTTTTTAGGGATTTCAATTTCAAATGTCTTCTGTTGACTCATTTAGATATGTTGCTGGAATAGCCGTCTGGAACCTTAATATTCTCCAATACTGCCAGAAATTGATCTTTCTCTGCCCATGTCATCACATAAGAAGCACAGGGAACTTTCCATTTGTTTTCACCGATACAAACATGATGTAGTTCTGGTCGAATACCCCAATCCAATAAATCCCGACGAGATCGGAAGTCATCTTTGGTCTTCCACTTAATATTCAAAAGAATTGCAAGCAACATTTCACATATATTTTTCTCAATATGCATTACGTCTAAACAATGACGTAACAAATTAGTATACCAATATGGCAACACAAAAAAAATACTTCTCTTTTTCCAATTGTAAATGACTTCAGTATCAGCATTCTTCCTCTTTCGAGATGTCAAATGACCTTTTCCTAATGAAAAGCTGAAATATTTCAATTCATCAAGCACATCATTTCCTGACATACATTGAGGTGGTTCTTCAGTGCCAACATTATTATCAAACCTCCGATGATTCTTCCAGTATTGATGATCCATTGGCAAGAATCGGCGATGCCCCATGAAACTGAAACTACGACGATATTTAAGCCTTCTCGATCGTGTATTCTTCATACAAACGGGACATGAAAGTTTTCCCTTCGTGCTCCACCCAGACATCATTGCATAGGCAGGGAAATCATTTATGGTCCATAGAAGGGCAGCACGCATCTGAAACGTATTCTTTGAAGAAGCATCAAATGTTTGCACACCTAAATCCCAAAGTTGTTTCAACTCTTTTATTAAAGGCTGCAAGTATACATCTATGTCATTACCAGGATCCGAAGGTCCAGATATCAGTATACTCAAGAAAGTGAAAGGTTTTTTCATACACATCCATGGAGGAAGATTATAAACATGAATAAAAACCAGCCACGTGCTATGAGCAGTAAGCATCTGACCAAACGGATTAAAACCATCACATGATAGGCCCAATCTGACATTACGCACCTCAGCTGCAAAATCAGGATGTTGTGCGTCAAATGTCCGCCATGCTAATCCATCTGCTGGATGGACCAGCTCATCATTTCCTTTAATTCTCTCAACATCGTGCCATCGCATATTGGCTGAGATTTCTGGAGACATGAATAGATTTTGAAGTCTGGGAATCAATGGAAAGTGCCACATGACTTTCTGTGGCACACGAGACGGTGTTCCATCTGCATTTGTCTTCCATCGAGATGTACCACAGTCTTTACAGTCATTACGGTCAGCTGTTTCCTCCAAAAATAAACTGCAATCTTTCGGACAAGCATGGACTTTATTAGTAGCAAATCCAAGCTGCTTAATTAACTTCCATGCCATGTAATGATTTGAGGGAATATCTGCACCATCAGGAAGCAAGTCCTTCAAAAATGTAAGAATATAATCAATGGCAGTATTAGAAATCCCATACATAGTTTTCCCATGATATAACCGCATTAAAAATTCCAACTTGGTCATTCTAGTACATTCTTGATATACTGGAGTTCTGGCATCATCCAATAAATTTTTCACTATGTCAACATCATCATTTTCAGCATTTTCCTCATGTGTACTGATATCATTGTCTTCTTGCACCGGCATGCTATCTCTCTCGGAATGATGAACATATGGAAACTGATCAAATATCAAATTCTCCATGTCACTTCGTTCATTTCATTTATGAACAGTCGAAGATTGAATCGTCTCTCCATGGTGAAACCAAACATTATAGTTTTCTTGAAATCCAAATTTCGTTAAATGGTAACTAACTTCTTCTCGTCTTAGCCATGGTCTTCCAACACAATTATAGCAGGGACACTGTATACAACCTCCATCTGACGCATTGCTAAATGCAAAATCTAAAAAATTCTCCAAATTATTTTGAAACTCGGTTGAAATCCGATCGGTACGATACATCCAGCTTCTATCCATTCTATAACAAGAAAAAAAATTATCATTCAATCAACAATGTAAATCATATTTAAAAAAATCATTACAATCAATTTTATTATTAAATCAATCAAATCATATTAGTAGCTAGCAAAACATATTTAATGACAAGTATTTAATGACAAGAGGAGTTCATGATTGAATAAGTAGGGAAAAAGAGAAAAAGGTCTTCATTGAGATGTAAACTAAAGAAAAAAGTTAAAAAAGACACTCCACATGGAAAGTAGTGCAGGGGGGAGTATAGCATCCCGCCTTTTCATCACATAAACTTTCATTACATTTTACAAAACTGAGGATCTTTAAGGTTTAGTGTCTTGGAAACCAGGAACATAATAAATGAAAGAAAAAAAAACATTCTTCTTAAACACTTGAAAGACTTCTCCTCAAGTTCATCCTAGGTTCATTACTGCATCTCATAACCTGGGAACACAACCAAAATAAAGGGTGAGCAGAAGGCCCAGTAAGGGAAACAAGAGGAACATTTTACATGTGAACTTGATATACTACAATAATGACATGAAAAGAACTTTAAGGCATGAGAAAGAAATCATGAGGCATTTCATAATAAAAACAACATTTTTCATAACTTGAATATGTGGCTGCAACATTTAATATTGACAATCGTTTCGTTTCACCAAGGTCCATCCCCAAGGTGTCGTTAAAAATTACCAAGGTTATTCACCAAGGCGTCGTTAAAATGGTCATCTCTAGAGATTAAGTCATTACCCAATGCATTGGAGCGCTATCAGGGCGCACCCTTAAATTTGTCTTTATTTTCATGTGAGCCACATATATCATCATCAAACATTTCATAAATAACCCATATAGCATAAAACAAATGGGTTTCATTTCATAATCATAACGTTTCAAAAACTGCTTTAAAGACATGATCTTTACGTCACTTTAAACCCACGGAAAGGGAAAGCGGGTCTCATGTATGTAAATCCCAGAATTTAAAATGGAACATTTTGATATATATGTGAATACCATTTTAGAAATAAGAGCTTTGAGTATTCACTTTATAACATAAAATAATTTTTGAGAAAAGAGAGAGGCATTTTGAGGGGAAAATTCTGCAGCATAACGGCTAAGTTTCGGGGTTTTAGAAAACGTTGAAATGAGAGGGGACATGGGTCACCCACTCATAAATGATCCATAAAACAGTAGGGTGAAAGAATAAGAAGGACATATGGACATGGTAACGAAATTTTAGGGACATACCATTTGAAATGAAAAACATGGAAGGAAAAAGATTAGATTTCTCTTATGAAAATTCGGCAGCCTTACGGCGTCACTTAACTTCAAAAGAAAATGATTTGACAAGATCAAAAAGGGTCCCTCATCATATGATCATAAGAGATCAGTATGATTGATATAGAGATCATACCCCAACATAATAAAAAGGAACTTGAAAGACTTGACATGAAAATTGAACTTGAAAAAATGAGAAGGGTGAAAGAATCCCTTAAAAATTCGGCAGCCTAACGGCGCCACTTAAAACTTCAAAATACTGAAATGAAGAGATCAAATGGGGTCTCTCATCATATGAACATAAGAGTCCAGTATGATATATATAGAGATCATACCCCAACATAATAGAAAGGAACTTGAAAGAATTGACATGAAAGTAGAACTTCAAAACGAGAAGGGTGAAGAACCACTTAAAAATTCGGCAGCCTAACGGCGCCACTTAAAACTTCAAAATACTGAAATGAAGAGATCAAATGGGGTCTCTCATCATATGAACATAAGAGTCCAGTATGATATATATAGAGATCATACCCCAACATAATAAAAATGAACTTGAAAGACTTGACATGAAAGTAGAACTTTGAAAAAGAGAAAGGTGAATGAATCCCTTGAAAATTCGGCAGCCTAACGGCGCCACTTAAACATTCTTAAAACGAAATGATGAGAGTAAGAGGGGGTCTTTCATCATATGAACATAAAAAGGGCAGTAAGATGAGTATAAAATAACATCCTCCAAAATAAGAACATGGAGCACAAAAGGAATGACATAAAAGAGAGTACTTGAAAAGAAAGAGAGGGGTCGGATCCCTTACCTTAAAATGTAACTCTTAAACCTCAAAGGTTGGGACCTTGAGGGCTTGGGGGCACCTTGGGAGGACTCCTTGGGAGGTAATGAGACCAGAACTTCGTTGGGGAAGAGTGGGGAGTCGAATTTGATGAGAGGAGGGCTTGGTATTTATAGGGAAAGTGAGGGGACAAGGCATTAATGGCCAAGGGACACCTCACATGTGCTTTTCTCAAACCCATGTGCTCTCCCTTGTCATTTATCATGGAGTTAGGCCACATGGGGCCCCCAAAACAATAATTCATCACCCTTGGCCGGCCAACCCTCAAAAGATCTCATGACATCATCATGACACCGTTATGATGTCATTAAACATACCGAAACCCTAAAACTGTATTTTTACTATTCACTGAAAATTCAACTTTCTCAGAAAAATCCCAAAATTTCACATTAACCAAATATCAATGCTCTGATTTCAAAAATGAAATCCATTTTATAAAAATAATTTTCTAAATATTTTTAATTTAATTTTTAAATAAAAACACTATTCATCGAAAATTCATTTTTTTCAGAAAAAACCCCAAAAATTACCATAACATAATATCGATGCTCTGAGTTCAAAAATAAAGTCCTTTTTATAAAAATAATTTTCTAATTATTTTTAATTAAATTTTTAATTAAAAAACACTATTCACCCGAAAAAACTAATACTTGAATAATAATTTATGAAACCGTTATTTAACCATTTTATTGAATCACATTACTTAATCAAGGTGCCTAGATTATTTTAAAACTTTCTTTAAGTGAGATTACTAATCCATTTGGTCATATTACTAATCCTAATCATAAAATCACTATTCATAATTTACTATTCATCAAAAATCATGTTGATCTTATTAGACTCTAAATTTCGTACTGAACATAATTGTAGAAGACTATTTTTTGAGAATCATTACACATTTTAAGTTATTTAAGTTTTACACAAACATTTTTTTTTTAAAAATATCCTTTTGAAAATTCACCAAAAATATGCATACTATTTTTATCCAGTCATTTGAAAATTCATAAACTTCATCATAAAAGAAATCCAAATTTTTATTTAAAACAAGGATTACACAAGGTAGTTACGGTCTCGTTACATAGCCCCTTATAATACCAGCATATGACCTAAGAGTAAGGTGTGCTAGGGTGATAGAATCTTGGGGCGGCTCGGTCAACATTGCTCGAGTAGTAATTTCTATCAGTTTGAACTTCTCGCGAAGGCGATCCCGTTCTAGCTTTATACGATGAAGTTCAGCTTGGGTTTGGTCCAGAGCAAAGGCCAATGGTGCTACCTCCTTCCCAATCTCTGTTAGATGGGCTTCGATCGGTCCATGACTACTAGGTGAGGCCATCAAATCTTCTTTCTATAATAATTAACCAAGATTACTTATATTTAGAGACAATAATCGAAACATTTAGTTTCTAGTGGTCATATTGAACAATGGTCATATAACAGTCAAAACCCAAAGGTCTCATTTTAATTATAATCATGTTTATCAAATAAAACATTTTTGTTGAGTATAAAAATAAAATAAAATAAAATTACACACAAAATTAGGAAACGATATTTATTCAAAATTTTGGGTTGTTACAATCTTCCCCCCTTAAGAAATTGCGTCCTCGCAATTTTTTTAAAATTAGGTTTTGAAATTTCATTGAAAGTCCCACATCGGAAAAGGAGTCGGTAAAACTATTACTTTAAAAGAATGAAAGGGAAGTACGAAGGTCACCCGAGTTAGCCCACACTAGGATTCCATGTAGGAAAACATGGACATGGAGGAGAAAACAAAGGGTCATGTTCTGAGGGAGAGTGATAGAAAACATGATTAGGAGAAAGTTAACCATGAGAAAATCCCAAACTTATGATGTGTGTAAACGGTCTTTGATTACCTAGTAGGAAACGTAAACCAACAACATTTTTGTTTTACGTTTCTTTTCATAATTTTGAGGATTTCATTTACTACATAGAACAAAAACATAAGAAAATATACCTACCTTCAAGTAGAGTTTCATCCTTTAACAAGTCCCTACCAACACTAATCTTTTCGCCAAATGATGAGAATTCAAAAACACTTGGTCTCATAAAAGCACAAGAATCATCTTCTATAGAATCACATAATCTACAAAAGATTAACTATCTATTTCTTCTATCTTTAAACATTATCCCACAAACAGAAAGGTTAAGGTAAAACAACTCTTCAAAAAGAAAGAATCCCATAGGAATAGAACCTACTTTTAAATCTTCAAAGTTCCATGGTACTACCCAACGTTCATCATAGACCACTCCATAAATAACGGTACATAAAATTCCTCAAAATAAACCAAACTAAGATTGAAACCCAAATACAAGAAGTATTTGATAACATAGTCTTCCAAAACAACTTCATTGTTCATCTCCAGACAACATCAACCACTCCTAACATCTTATAACAAAAGTAGCTAACCTAAACATATTTTACCCAAGATAGGTTAATCATTCCCAAAAGTAACCTAAATTACTATAAGTCCACCTTAAATTCATCAATTCTTCAAAATATAAGTCAACCTTACTCCTCAATGAAAATACCGTAGTAATCTATTTACCTCGATCAAATATGGTTCCCAAAATAATGAACGCCTTCCAAAATAATAATCATCTTTTAATCCCCTAATTATCTCTGACATATTAATAAGGAAATTGTCGCATTTCCTATCACATTGGTTGTTGGGACACGTTATTCCATTTCCCACCATTAACTAAGAAGATAAAGTATAATTAGAGGCTTAAATACTTAACCAATAATCATGAAAAGGAACTTAAAGCATATAAGGATAACTTGTAGAAGAAAAGTATACCCTAACTTGTGATCCCCTAGGTTCCCATCTAGGTTATTCATGATCATATATTCTTATGTGAATCTTTTATTTTATTTTATCTTTGTTCCTTTAATAATGGTTCATACCAAGCTTATGAATTTACCAAAGCATATCCCCCGGGAGTGTCGTAACCAAGAGTGCAGCAAGGCCCGTTGTCGTGTACCAGTTCCCGTTCGAGTCTAGCTCAAAGCGGTGTTTTCGGGTTTTACCCCTATGTACATCTGTGCCAGAGCCACCTCTACCTGCTCGTATCCAGACAGGGATGTATTTGCTTGGCAACCCCTTACTCAATACTCACCAAAATACCAGGAAGATTTCCTATATTAAACTTTTCTATAGGGGTCCTCCTAGAGTTTTCATATCCTAATTTCCACAAATAACTAAACCATCCTTTGATACCAACTATAGCATCCCGCCTTTTCATCACATAAACTTTCATTACATTTTACAAAACTGAGGATCTTTAAGGTTTAGTGTCTTGGAAACCAGGAACATAATAAATGAAAGAAAAAAAAAACATTCTTCTTAAACACTTGAAAGGCTTCTCCTCAAGTTCATCCTAGGTTCATTACTGCATCTCATAACCTGGGAACACAACCAAAATAAAGGGTGAGCAGAAGGCCCAGTAAGGGAAACAAGAGGAACATTTTACATGTGAACTTGATATACTACAATAATGACATGAAAAGAACTTTAAGGCATGAGAAAGAAATCATGAGGCATTTCATAATAAAAACAACATTTTTCATAACTTGAATATGTGGCTGCAACATTTAATATTGACAATCGTTTCGTTTCACCAAGGTCCATCCCCAAGGTGTCGTTAAAAATTACCAAGGTTATTCACCAAGGCGTCGTTAAAATGGTCATCTCTAGAGATTAAGTCATTACCCAATGCATTGGAGCGCTATCAGGGCGCACCCTTAAATTTGTCTTTATTTTCATGTGAGCCACATATATCATCATCAAACATTTCATAAATAACCCATATAGCATAAAACAAATGGGTTTCATTTCATAATCATAACGTTTCAAAAACTGCTTTAAAGACATGATCTTTACGTCACTTTAAACCCACGGAAAGGGAAAGCGGGTCTCATGTATGTAAATCCCAGAATTTAAAATGGAACATTTTGATATATATGTGAATACCATTTTAGAAATAAGAGCTTTGAGTATTCACTTTATAACATAAAATAATTTTTGAGAAAAGAGAGAGGCATTTTGAGGGGAAAATTCTGCAGCATAACGGCTAAGTTTCGGGGTTTTAGAAAACGTTGAAATGAGAGGGGACATGGGTCACCCACTCATAAATGATCCATAAAACAGTAGGGTGAAAGAATAAGAAGGACATATGGACATGGTAACGAAATTTTAGGGACATACCATTTGAAATGAAAAACATGGAAGGAAAAAGATTAGATTTCTCTTATGAAAATTCGGCAGCCTTACGGCGTCACTTAACTTCAAAAGAAAATGATTTGACAAGATCAAAAAGGGTCCCTCATCATATGATCATAAGAGATCAGTATGATTGATATAGAGATCATACCCCAACATAATAAAAAGGAACTTGAAAGACTTGACATGAAAATTGAACTTGAAAAAATGAGAAGGGTGAAAGAATCCCTTAAAAATTCGGCAGCCTAACGGCGCCACTTAAAACTTCAAAATACTGAAATGAAGAGATCAAATGGGGTCTCTCATCATATGAACATAAGAGTCCAGTATGATATATATAGAGATCATACCCCAACATAATAGAAAGGAACTTGAAAGAATTGACATGAAAGTAGAACTTCAAAACGAGAAGGGTGAAGAACCACTTAAAAATTCGGCAGCCTAACGGCGCCACTTAAAACTTCAAAATACTGAAATGAAGAGATCAAATGGGGTCTCTCATCATATGAACATAAGAGTCCAGTATGATATATATAGAGATCATACCCCAACATAATAAAAATGAACTTGAAAGACTTGACATGAAAGTAGAACTTTGAAAAAGAGAAAGGTGAATGAATCCCTTGAAAATTCGGCAGCCTAACGGCGCCACTTAAACATTCTTAAAACGAAATGATGAGAGTAAGAGGGGGTCTTTCATCATATGAACATAAAAAGGGCAGTAAGATGAGTATAAAATAACATCCTCCAAAATAAGAACATGGAGCACAAAAGGAATGACATAAAAGAGAGTACTTGAAAAGAAAGAGAGGGGTCGGATCCCTTACCTTAAAATGTAACTCTTAAACCTCAAAGGTTGGGACCTTGAGGGCTTGGGGGCACCTTGGGAGGACTCCTTGGGAGGTAATGAGACCAGAACTTCGTTGGGGAAGAGTGGGGAGTCGAATTTGATGAGAGGAGGGCTTGGTATTTATAGGGAAAGTGAGGGGACAAGGCATTAATGGCCAAGGGACACCTCACATGTGCTTTTCTCAAACCCATGTGCTCTCCCTTGTCATTTATCATGGAGTTAGGCCACATGGGGCCCCCAAAACAATAATTCATCACCCTTGGCCGGCCAACCCTCAAAAGATCTCATGACATCATCATGACACCGTTATGATGTCATTAAACATACCGAAACCCTAAAACTGTATTTTTACTATTCACTGAAAATTCAACTTTCTCAGAAAAATCCCAAAATTTCACATTAACCAAATATCAATGCTCTGATTTCAAAAATGAAATCCATTTTATAAAAATAATTTTCTAAATATTTTTAATTTAATTTTTAAATAAAAACACTATTCATCGAAAATTCATTTTTTTCAGAAAAAACCCCAAAAATTACCATAACATAATATCGATGCTCTGAGTTCAAAAATAAAGTCCTTTTTATAAAAATAATTTTCTAATTATTTTTAATTAAATTTTTAATTAAAAAACACTATTCACCCGAAAAAACTAATACTTGAATAATAATTTATGAAACCGTTATTTAACCATTTTATTGAATCACATTACTTAATCAAGGTGCCTAGATTATTTTAAAACTTTCTTTAAGTGAGATTACTAATCCATTTGGTCATATTACTAATCCTAATCATAAAATCACTATTCATAATTTACTATTCATCAAAAATCATGTTGATCTTATTAGACTCTAAATTTCGTACTGAACATAATTGTAGAAGACTATTTTTTGAGAATCATTACACATTTTAAGTTATTTAAGTTTTACACAAACATTTTTTTTTTAAAATATCCTTTTGAAAATTCACCAAAAATATGCATACTATTTTTATCCAGTCATTTGAAAATTCATAAACTTCATCATAAAAGAAATCCAAATTTTTATTTAAAACAAGGATTACACAAGGTAGTTACGGTCTCGTTACATAGCCCCTTATAATACCAGCATATGACCTAAGAGTAAGGTGTGATAGGGTGATAGAATCTTGGGGCGGCTCGGTCAACATTGCTCGAGTAGTAATTTCTATCAGTTTGAACTTCTCGCGAAGGCGATCCCGTTCTAGCTTTATACGATGAAGTTCAGCTTGGGTTTGGTCCAGAGCAAAGGCCAATGGTGCTACCTCCTTCCCAATCTCTGTTAGATGGGCTTCGATCGGTCCATGACTACTAGGTGAGGCCATCAAATCTTCTTTCTATAATAATTAACCAAGATTACTTATATTTAGAGACAATAATCGAAACATTTAGTTTCTAGTGGTCATATTGAACAATGGTCATATAACAGTCAAAACCCAAAGGTCTCATTTTAATTATAATCATGTTTATCAAATAAAACATTTTTGTTGAGTATAAAAATAAAATAAAATAAAATTACACACAAAATTAGGAAACGATATTTATTCAAAATTTTGGGTTGTTACAGGGAGGGAGAGGGTTGGTTGGTGCAGCAGGGAAAGGGGGAGGGGCCAGTGCAGCAGGGAAAGTGGGAGGGGGAGGGGGCTGGTGGTGGGGGCTGGGGAAGCATGGGGTAAGGGGCTGGTGGGGGTGCAGTGTGGGGGGGGGAGGGGGCTGATGTAAGGGAAGGGGGAGGGGGGGAGGGGCTGGCTGGTGTCAGTGGGGGGGGGTAGGGGCTGGTGGGGGGGATGGGCTGGTGCATGGTAGGGGGGAGGGGCTGGTGCAAGAGGGGGGAGGGGGAGGGGCTGGTGCAGGGGGAGGGGATGTTGCAGCAGGGGGTTAAGGGAGGGGTTGGTGCAAGGGAAGGGAGAGGGGGAGGGACTGGTGCAGTAGAGGGAGGGGGAGAGGTTGTGTAGGGCAGGGGGGATGGTGAGTCTCCCCATACGTTAGAGGTTTTTGACTTGTAGTGAGGGTCTCGAGAGGTGATAGTGGGGGACTATACCCTCTTATCACATATACACAGTGGTAAAATTGAATAAATAACAATCAACAATGAAAGAGGTAGTAAATAAATGACAAAGCAGCATAAGATAAATATTATTATAACTGAATTAAAGTGGTCAATGGTAGTTTAAACAACAGATGAATGCATGACATGGTAATGATACATATCTAAAAGTAGTAAACATTACATAATTATTTTCAATAAAAATAAAAAAAATAATAAAGTCACATCAAAACCCCATAGGCGATCTCCTTGAGCATCCCGAGATCCAACTCAGTCCTTTTCTCCTAACTCTAGTTACAAGCATACATTGAAAAGCAATGTCCAAGGTCCTGAGAAAATGAAAGTATACTCGAGTATCACAATGTAATAGCGGCTTGAGTAGGGTGTGAGATATAAATAATAATAGGATGGAACCACTGATGTCCAACCCAATCTAGATAGTGCAGTATAAAATATATAGTTCACTTGGTATAATAGAATAATAATAGAGAGATAAATAAACATCACCCGTACAGGTTCCTATGGGACACATAGCAGTTACACCTTCTTTAGCCTTTGACTGGTGTCAGAATGTGTAACCATTTCATTAATCAATTTTATCCAGTTTAAATATAATTTATATGAGAAAGATATTGAGGTTCTAAGATGTGACAAGAAAACATGTAATGATATTTAATAATGAAGTTCCAAGGTTATAACCAAGGAAACATAGACCTCAAGTGTCAACAACTTAGTAATAACTATAGCCTCACATGGGGTAAGAGTGTAATCCAAGGATAACAGTCCAACTAATTCCACAATAAGAGGACTATCTAGTCTAATAAGTTCATCCAAGGTAAAATGGGTCTAAGAAAAGATTAGGCTAGGATTTAACCATGGCACCTACTTGTCAATTATGGAACCAAGGAGTGTATCTAAGGAATCTTGTTGTAATACATGAGGGATTATATGGTGTCATACCAGGCATCTAAAGTTAGACAAGGATCAGGTTCTATGTAGGTCTCAACCTAAGAAATTTGTATCCTTGAATTCGGAATAGGGTCCATGAGTGCTCAAGGCTTTCTCTCAAGTATCCAAGGTGAGCTTGAGTCAGGCCACACCTACTTTGATATTGAATTCATATAATATTCCATTTGGTTCAAGCCTTTCCTTTGATTAGTGTGACAAGGCCAAGTAGCATGAAACCCTTTAATCAAGTAATAATTAATCAATAAGTCAATTTTGTTCAACCCTAGCCTTTCATTAGTGTGACAAGTCCATGTAGCTTGAAACCACTCATTTAATCCATTAAAGGCATTTCCAATAATCAAGGTTCACTCTGGTACCTTCCATTAACATGGTAAGGGGTTCTATGAATACGCAACATATTTTTCAATTACATCTAATACGGCTAATTCATGTACTTAGTATACTTTACAATTTCTATTTCACATTTAATTATTACATTGAAGCACTTACATTAGGCGGGGTTAAATGCTGTGCATACAGGGTAATTTCCATTCTGAAATTCAAAAGATAATTCAAGCCATTTAATATAGAAAATCATACCCTTAGAAATTTAAATCTAAGGCTCACCGAATGGTGGCTCAAACATGTCAACATACTAAAATGAAAATTATGGGAAACAATTCTACATGGGTAATTCCAATATAAAAACCGGTCAAAGAACTTAAACGGTTCCTTGGTTATTTAATCATTTAAAAAGGAAAACTTAGTTTTTTTAATTCCATTAGGGGTCATATATGACATAATTCAAACATAACATCAATTCATAAAGAAATATCAGTACAACAAGACAATAAATCCTAAAAGTCTAATAATTGTTTTTTAACTTGAAGACAGCGCACCTCCGTTGGAGGGGTTTTAATATATAAACATGATATTTCTTATGAAACAATCATTTATTACCTTTAACTCTTAAATCATGAAACATACAAAATTCAAGATTAAGAGGAATTTAATCTAATGTATTCACTGCATTAACTAAAAACAAAGAAAAAGTGTAGTAAGAAACTAATTAATTCATTAATAAATTTGAGGAATTGGAAGGGTACCCTTCCTCAAAGAGGAACCAAGCCAACACCTGAAACTTGATAGATTTATAAACAACCACCCGGAACTGCTCAACATGTGTATGTACATACCTTCATATATACTATTTTAAGGCCAAAATAGTGCATCTTAGGATTATCAATGCTAAATTAATTTGGGGAAATATTCTCACCGGGTTTGATAATCAGGATATTTATATCATTCATCTTTTAGTATTCCATCATAAAAAAATGAAATTGCTTAAAAAATTTTAGAATCAAACCACTCCATTAACCTATTAATGCATCAACTGCTACCTTTGACTACAACACTAATGGATTATCAAGAGGTAATATGATGAAATTATGGGAAATCAACCAAGACTAAGAAATTACCAGGAAATCTGGGACTCCAGCATAAAAAAAATCACTACTGAGAAGGCCGGGAGGTCCAGGTCGTGAGCCGGGAGGCCGAGCCGGGAGTCGGGAGCCGGGAGTCGGGAGCCGGGAGCCGCGAATCGGGAGCTTCGAGTCGGGAGCCGCGAGTCGGGAGCCACGAGTCGGGAGCCGGGAGGCGGAGCCGGGAGTCAGAGCCCGGGGTTGGAGGCCGGGGAGGGGAGTCGGAGGCCGGGGAGGGGAGTCGGAGAGGAGAGGGGAGGGTCGGGAGTCAGTGGTCGGGGAGCGGCGTCGCGGCTTGGGGAGGTAGGGTAGAGCTCGATGCGTCGCGGATTTTGAGGAGAGATTGAGGAGAGATTGAGGAGGAGCCTGATACAAGGGCTCGAAAAAAAAATTAATACCCACGGTTTTAATAAAACTGTGGGTATAAACAGCAAAAAAACATACTATCCCCACGGTTTAAAGAACCGTGGGAATAGGTGCGTGGGGATAGACCCCATTTCCAGTAGTGATGATTACAGACTATAACTAGTCAATCCACTACCAACCTGGGAAATAAAATAAATAGATATATTCTATAAGTATAAACACTACTACAAAATAATTCTATATCCATGGTTTGGAACTATGGCTCTAGGATCATAAACTGTTGTTATTAGTTATAGAAACAGTTTCATAAACTGTGGCAGGTATTGGCGTGGCTATTGGTAAAAACCTATATCCATGGTTCAAACCATGGATATTGGGATTTATCCCGAGTTTGAACCATGGAAATACTCGAAAACCATGGTTTTCAAACCTTGACATAATCCTATGTCATGCAATACATATATCCTCGGTTGAAAACAATGGAAATATGCCTTTTTCCCCTGCATTAAACTATGGCTATAGGGATATAGCCATGGATTAAAACTCTATCTATATGTCTCCCCATTCCATAAAAATATATCACCATTCACACCCCTATCCCACCCTTCAACACACCCCCTTCCCCCATGCACCCCCCCCTTCCCCAAGAGACACCCCCTGCCAACCCCCCTACCCACCCCCCAGCACACCCATACCCCCTGCACACCCCCATGCCACTTCCCCATCACACACCACCTTCCCACCCCCCCCCCCCATACACACTAACCACCCCCAGTACACCCCCCATAACACCCCACTGCACCCCGCTGCACCCCACTGCACCCCATGCACCTCCCCCCTGCACCCTACCTCTGGTAAGAGAATCCAACACCCCCTCCCCCTACACCACTCCCCCTTCCCCTTTCGCTCCTCTACCCTTTCCCCAAGCACACCCCCTTCCCATTAACCATGCCCCATACACACCCCTTGTCCCCTCCCCCCAACACATCCCCCCACATACCCCTTTCCCCTTGCACACACCGCCTTCCCATTACACACCCCAAGCCAACTGCACACCCAACAATAGACCCCATGCACCCCAGCACACCCCCTATTCACCCCCATGCACCATAACCCATGAAAAATAAACCCAACACACCCCCTACTCTCTCCCCCATGCACCCATTCCCCTGCCCCAGGAACCCCCTTTACCTAGAACACCCAGCTGCCCCCTCACCCTACCCCATGCACACCCCCTTCCCTCTTCCCCACCACACCCCCTACCCAACCCTACCTACTACCCACGACATACCCCTCCCAACCCATTGCACTCCCCCCAGCACATCCCCAACACCCCAGTACACCCCCTACACCCTACCCCTTTCAAAAGCACCCTATACACCCCCATGCCCCTCCCCCTCCACCTTGCAACCACCATGCCCCCAGCACCCCCTCCCCCACCATGCACCCTAAACACCCCCTAACCCCTTCCCCAACACACCCCCCCTACCCACGCCCTTCCCGCTACAAACCCCCTCAGCCCACTGCACACCCCCCATCACACCCCTACCCTCCCCCTCCACCCTACCCCATACCAAAGAACCTCTCACACCCAATGCCCCTTTCTCCCTCGGCTATTCACCCCTCCCCGTCACCTTGCACACCCTACCCCTCCCCCAGAACACTTTCTACACCCTACCCCTACCCCTTGCAAAAGAACCCAACACCCCCTCCCCTTGCACACCCTTTAGACCCCCTCCCCCCATATGTACCCCTCCCACATCCCCTTGCACCCCCTCCCCTAAGAACACCCCCTACCCACTTACCCTACTCACCCCCTTCCCCCTTCCCCAACACACACCCCTTCCCAACCCACCCCCATGCACACACCCGCTCCCATCCCCCTTGCACACTGCACCCCCACCCCAAGCACACCCTCATGCCCACCCCCTCCACCGTACAGTACCCCTTTCAAAAAAAACCCATTACACCCCATACACACCCCTTGACTCCCCCAGCACCCTCCCCCATCCCCCAGCACACCCCCCACCAACCGCATGCACCCCTAAATCCCCTGACCCTTGAAACAAAACACATCACCCCCTCGATAGCCTCCATTTTTTTATCCTTGGTAAGGGAATTTTTAGTGAGGTTTGTTGATAGGACCCATTTGGATCAGCGGTTGAGTAGTGGTATATGGGAAGCCATAGGAACTGTGTATAGGAAGCAATAGGGAAGGGAGATCACCATTGACTATCATTAGCTATAATTTATGATCTATGGTGATCCAAGAGTCGGTGGTAATTTATATTTAATATTTGATTTTAGGGATAAGCGGGTCGTACACATCTATTAATTGAATTTTCAGATATATAGAATAGGGGCTAGAGAGACTAGATGGTTTGTTTGGAAGGTCAATGATAATATTACTCTTATGGTGGGGAGAATCATATCAGTTGTGGGTGACTGGCCCTCTTTTCATATGGTTCATTGTTACAGTGAGGACAATCAATGAACGATTGAGGTGAGAATGTGATGATAGTGTGTTGGAAGATCCTATCTTTTTCGTTCCTTGGGTAATAATATATTTGAAATTCAGATGTGGTGTTGAGTGGAGTTAGTGAATTGGAATATGGATCAGGATGGTTATTGAGTGATCTGAGGGTGAATTACATGAGAGGTGAGTCAGTGATTACTGTGTGATCATGATGGAGGAAGCAAATAGTTAGTTATCCAAACATAAAATTACATTGGGATTCGGGATTAGACTTAGGTATAGGAATTATTGGATCTCATGATGCCTCAAGAGGAGAAGTCATCTTTACTAAGAGATGCAATAGTGCACCAATAGGTGAAACCAATTAATTTCAAGAAAATTCTTCTAGAGGAGAATGAATTGGTGTTTTTCATGGGGTTGGATGCAGTGAGGCGAAACCGCATTGAGACCATTTTTCAAAATCTAGTTACCAGGTTAATAGAAAAGTGGAAGATTATTCTTAGTTGGAAATTCATATAGTTAGAAGCACAATGATGTTTTGTTAAACTTTACTAGATGATTAGTATGGTGGGGATAACCATAATATTTAGGATGAATCAGTTGAAGACGTTGAGGAGTGTCCATATATATGGGGGTAATAGGAACCTTCTTTATGATAGTGTTTGTATTGAGTGAGTGGATTGACATCTAGAGCAATGTGTGCCTTGATGTTTGGATTTGTGTAATAGAAACATGTTTAGAATTTAGAGATATAGAATAGTTAGTTCTCAGGAAATTTACAACCACAATAGTTTGTGAGGAATGTTTTGATGAATAACATGGCTTCATGGGGATGAGAAGTGTTAAGGTAAAGAGATTGTATTACCCAATAGTTTTTTATTCTTTTTTTTGGAGGAAATTTTTGTTTTTAAAATAAAGCATGGGTTGTTTTTTTTAATTTGGATCATAAATATGAACATTATATGTTACAAAATGTTATATTTGGATTTGGTTTAGTCCCTTATTGGAACCTATGAGCTTTGGGAGGAATTTGGTGGATTTCAGTGTGAAAATATATGAAATTTAATCTACCATATCCTTTCATGCTTTGACACATAGGTTTTATGCCTTGAATGGGGTTGGTTAAGGGTTGAATCCCTTATCTCGAACATATCTGGCTATGAACCTCAGTTCAAGCCCAGAAATTCCCAAGGGTAGTGATTAATGGTGTGAAATCCCTAGTCACACCATGAATCATGCTTATGTGAATTTATTTTAATATGTTAAATTCTGTCTTTTTCTGGGTCAAGTGATTCACAATGATGTTAATGAAGAAAGTGTCATGTTTTCAAGGTCAGTTGTCTGTGTTTGATGAAATGAAAGAAAATATTTTATTTATGTTTTAGATTTTTATGAGAATTATTGATTCATTTTTTCTCAAAATGACAGCATTGTCAACTCTAAAATGAAGGAAATTTCATTTTCTACAATTCAGTTGGATGATACATTCTACTAGTCCACGTTGAAGGCTAAGGGAAATCATGTAAAACATGTGAAAATATCATTTCAAATAGACACAAACAATTTTTCTAGAATATACACATTACATAATAATAGAATAAAGTTTAAAAAATACTCAAGAAATTATAGAATTAAAATTAAAGGGTTAGGTAGAGGGAACTTACCTCAACATCAAGGTGCAATACTTTTGAAGACAACAACTTGAATATTCCTTTTTTTCCCTCTTGAACACATATGTAGCTTCACATATATACAAGGACACATATCCCCTATGTACATATTTTCATGGCCAAATATACACAAGGGGATCCTTAGATATATGTTTATACTTGTATATACCCCTTTACAGTTACACATGTATGAATTTTTCATATCTATATATAAGCACACATAGCCCCAATATATATATTCATAATTCCATGAGTGAATATATATAATGGGGGTTATTATATATGTATAATACACAATATGCATATATATGTAAGCCTTTGTCAATGGGAACTCGAATCCACCTCAACGACATCCAGAAATCAATGTAAAAATATAAAGAACCCAAAAATCACAAAAGCCCTAATTAAAAATTAGCCAAAGAATAAAAACAGAATAAATCATACCAAAATTCGATGTTGAACTCACTATCATCGATGGTGGTGGATAGTCTTGGCCTCATTATAAGAAATCACTTGCAAGGAAATAGTATGAAAATAAATGAGATATAAAGACTTCTAATAAATGTGATCAACGATGATAAATGATACATGAATCCATTACAAATATAGATACTATAATTCCTTTCTATTATTACCAAAATTTCATCATTTACTCACTCCCATTGGACTGATAATTTATGGTGGTCCTGTCAACACAAAACATTCACAAACACACACATTGTTCATCATAATATCAATAATCATTAGATCAGTACATGTATAAAAAATAGAAATAAAACATCTATGAAGCATAACCCATTATTCCATATTAACATTTCCATTCCATATACTCTTCTTAGCATTTATTTCAAATATATATCCCAATTTACATATGAAATAATATAAAAAAGTTCTTCATGGTTACTATATAATCAGCAAATAGAATATAAAGGGACCCATATTCATCTTCTATTTCTCATTCCCTTCCATTTTACTTATTATCATGATTTCTAAAACACTTCCAAAATTTGATTTACATACCCCCCCTAACCCCCCCCCCCCCTCGCACCGTCATCCCCCAAGCCCCAGCCCCCCCAGCCCCCCACCCCCACCCCCTTGTCCCTCACCTGCCCCCCAACACCACCCCCAACACCAGTCCCCCTACACCAGCCCCTCTACGTCACTCCCCTAATCCCCCAACACCCCCCTTCTGCACCATTCCCCATCAACCCACTCCCTAACCCCCATCCCTCATCCCCCACCTGCCACCCCCCACTAACCCCCAACCCCAAGCACCTACTCACACACCCCCATCACCAATCTCCCCTACACCAGCCCCCCCAGCACCACTCCCCCCATCCCCCCCCAGAACCCCCCTCTTATACTAGCCCCCAATAAACCCCCCAAACAATCCCCCCCCACCTGCACCCCCAAAGCCCCCCACTTACCCCTACACACCCCACCCTAGCCTCTAGGAATTCTTCCCAACAGTCTTCATCATGGATAGATTTTTTTCAATGACAAATTCTATTCTTAAACATTGGATTTTTTTGTATCTTTATGAGATGGTCATACCAGTTTCAATGAACCATGATAGATAAAACCCACAATTGTGAAATTATAATAACTTCCACATAGTTCTACCCTTCTTTCATTTTAAATTTTAATTACCAACAAAATGTAGAACCAATAATCAATTTAATATGGACATGACTTATATCCCAAATGAGAAAATGTTTTTCCCATATATTAAATATTCAGATATATTCATTCTAGATTCACCCTTGATTTTAAAAATATATAAATCATTGTGAATTATTATTTTATACACTTTTCATCGTTTATTAAATATGGAACATAAAAACATATTTAGGAAAGTAGATATATTTTATACGATTCTACTATATCCATCTTCTTAGGCTCTACTGATTACTCGGGCTATATGATCAAACATCCTTTTGGAACATGATCTACCTAATTAATGTGTGTGGAAAAGTTTTCTACAACAAATTTATTTTTATTTATAGCCACTAATGTTTTATATTTTCCCATAAATAGTTCGTCTTTTTTGCAAGAGAATTTATGAATTTGTTTGTTATATGACCTGGAATTTTGTATCTCCCATATATCTCTTTGGTATTATTTAGAATATCATTATTTATAAGTCAGTATTACTCTTACTCTTCTAGGATATATTTAATTAAATTAATTCTAATATTCCTTTCATGAATTGTTTTCATTTGTTACTTTATCTCACTTCCATCAGTCATGACATAAATGGCCAATATTCAATGGTCCATGATTTGGACTATTATTCCACAGTGTATGGAGTTCATATCTATTTCAAAATCCTCTTAAACCCCCTTCATTGAATTGTTTATATTACCTGATATAATATCCTTATTTTTCCCTAAGGTGGATTCATTTAATTTTCATACCTACTTCAATTTTATCATTTTCTAATTCTGAAATTAGTATGTACATTGTGTTGAGTTGGTATATTATAACAAGCATATAAATTGTGATGAATTTTTTCATATTTAACAAATATATTAAAAATATTGAAATATGTTTCTTATAGATATATTACTCATATTTTGTGAATTCTTCATTTTTCCCATAGTTATTTAAAAATATTGTATGCTCCCTAAGAATATTGACCAAATATATCCTACATAGGTCAAAATATTATGCCATCATTCACTATACTTATATCCAAATATCTAGTGTCACTATTATTGAAAAATAAATATCATTTCTCCTTCTATTTTATGTAGTATATCTAGATTTTATTTCTATTTTGGGACAAAAACAATATGATCATGAGATTTGTTTAGAGATCCATGTATTTTATTTATGATCATAGCCAAATTGGATGATACAGATGGATTATTATTATTTAATCACACACATATATGTACAAAATTTATTTTTAAAACCATGGGTAATAAATAAATATGAATGAGTACCAACTGATTTTTCAGGATAGTCAGGTCACATTCTTCCATGAGCTTATAGTGAAAAAATAAGTGGATCAATTAAATTTATTTTGACATAATTCTGAGGCTTTTTTAGTATCGTTATCATCATTATTTTGTGTAATATCTATTATTATTTTTCTAAAAACGTGTAACGATTCAACTTGGGTGACATCTTGGTTTATCAACTTCACCTCTTACTCCAATAATTATAGATTTAGGTAACACCTATCATATTCATGAGATTTTAACATTTATTCATATGCCTTTTGTAACATCAGAATTAGATCTCTATACACATTATTAGACTTTATAACAGAACTATCTAGTTCTTTAATACTCTTGTCTCTAACATCCAACAATAAATATTTGACACCCATATAGGTCTAATATCGTTTTTCTAGTGAAAATTCCACATCTATAATAAAAAACTCTGAAAAAATATCTTCTTAAATTCGTATTCATTTATAAACAATTTTCTATTGAAATGTGATAGAAATTTCTCATTAACATCAATAAAAATTTTAATGGTGATATATTTACTTATGTTTATAGTGACAATATATTCCATCAACGTAGAATCTAAATATATCTATGATTTCTAATATTTTTCCCCATGATGTATTCAAATATGTATATAATAACTTTAATAGGGTCCATTTTAAGATAATACATTATTTCATAAATCATATCACTGAATGATTAAATGGAAATAACATCATCACAACATGAACTCAATTCATTACAGGAATCATTCTCAGAACATTTAATAGAAGGAACCCCACTTTGATTACCTTCAAATAGTGGTGTAATAACCTTCTCCTAAGAATTATTTATTTGAATTATAGCCTCTTATTTCATCATGTTCCTCAATGTCTTAGTTAATACCAGAGTTGTCAAAGGATTGCGACACAATAAGGCACAAATTCCATTTGGGGATATGGTGCGAGGTATGGAATGAGGCCTAATTAAGGCACATTCACACATAATTAAATATGTAAAAATTTTAACAATATTTTAAATTACAAAAATATATAAATTCAATCAAAATAATAAAAGTTAAAATACACACTGATAAATGTTAACCAAATCTTAATCAATCAAGAGAACCTAAAAATAAAAAACATCATCAGTGGAAGTATTGTCATTAATTAAAAGTATCATCACCATTGTGTTCACTAGATTCCAGCTTCTATGTGTCGTCGGATGCCTACTGTTGATGCTATGGGATTTTTATTTTGGATGCAATGTATTTTGGATACGATGATTCTAATTTTATAGAGTTTTGTTCAATTATTTTATTAGTATATTAAATAATATATTTAATTCTATATTATACAAGTTCATTTTAAGAAAAAAAATATACCAATTGCGAGTATACTTATAATTTTTTCTAGCACCCCCACCACTACACCCTAATTTCTATCCTTCTAACCGATGATTTATGAGATATCACTCTACTAAACCCCATATTTCCATCCTTCCCTTCTACCGAATATTTTTGCGATCTCCATCACTATTGAACTGTACCCTAGATTTCCATCTCCTCCCTAATTTCCATAGCCACCCAAATTTCTATCTAGTCACCCATGATTTTTCCCCACAATTTCCCTCCTCTGTTTCCCATGATTTCTACAGCTACAACAATTGGTTTCCACCGATTTCTATAGTAAAAGCTATCATTGTGCCTCTACGGTGCCTTGTGAATCATTTCCTTATGGGGTGGCGCATGAGGAGTACACTATTGGTGCACCTCGGTGAGGTCACCTTGCCTCACCAATGGTGAGGTGCACCAGGCGCACCTCACCTCGCCTCATGCCAAGGCACACTAAGGCACACTCCATTAACCAAACTGGCTAATAAATTCAATTAAAATTCAATAGGAATAGAAATTATGTTTTCTATCAAAGTAACTTCAATAAAACATCTAATTTTTCATTTCATATATTAAAAAAACAGCATGACATGAAAATATATAAATCCAAAATGAGGAATTTTTTTATCATACCAAGTATAGATCCGACTAGATCAGTGCAGACACTTGAAGGGGGGGGGGGGGGTTCAATCAATTTTGGTTGAAAAACCAAGGTTTAAAGGAGTATTCAATTGTATCATATCTATATTGAAAGAAATATCAATCCTAATCACATTTCTAATAGATTTTATAATATATTTATCATCCCACATAGTTTCAGTAGGTAAGTAAAACCTTTCAACCTTCTACAGGTTACCAAACAAAAGGAAAAATTCATGATTCATCCATGAAAGACTTGTTGAGACAGATAGAGTACCGTGGTAATCAACAATATACTTCCTCAGCCTATGGTTCTTTGCTTAAGGAGTTAAAAAGACAATATGTAAAAATCATTATTAGTTAAAAAAATTGATAAATCATGGTTCGTGTAAACACTTATCTTAACCAATTTTTAACCCAATGTGTTCTTTGTATAAGAATTGTTAAGGAGGTATAGGGTGGTATAGATTAACCTCTAGAATAAAAACCTAACACTAAACACCCAATAGGAAATGAATAAGACCCTATAGGGAAATAATATCTTATGCTTCTATCACATGGTGGTTTCAGAACATAAATGTTCTATGTGACTCATCATAATCATATTGGATTTTATTTATATGGGAAATTATATTCTCTAAAAAAAATTGATAACTCAACATGCAATTTAGTAAATTATCCAAACATTAATTCTAATAAACTACAGCAACAATATTGTGATATGTCATATATCCATCACTATGGAACCTATATTTACGTTAACAAATGTAATAATAGTAAATTAATACTATATATTTAGGAAATTTTCTTTTAAAAAACACCATTGACAATTCATACATCTTAAAATCATATCATCATAACTTCTAATTTCCATCATTTATAGAATTAAACTCTATAAGTAAATAAAACCCAATGGAAATAAGACAAAAAATCAAAGAAATCATACCTAATGCAATAAGTGAAAACAAATAAACCTATCAAAGATAAATGTGACAAATTAAGAAGAAAATAAATTGAAACAAATAAATCTTACCCAATGAAAATTGAAGAGGTTGTGGATCAGAAATCAAAGAAACCATTCTCTGCGGCAGAAATCAGAGGGCATATGAGGAATTAGAACTATCTTGGTTCATATGTATGTGGATGTGTATTGGAGAAAATCATATTTAATTGAAACCCCAGCATCATAAATAGAATATAGATTTGAAGAAAATAAAACAAACCCTAATGCACCCTACCATAGGCCACTCACAAGATGTGAGTCATTGACTGCCCATCGGTGATATGTGGAGGGGCGATTGGAATGTGTGAAGACAGAAAAAACATGTGAGTCGAGGAAGAGGGTGGCCTGAAGGCAGAGGCAGAGGTGGAGCCTCATCGAAAGAAGAGGATCGTGGGGAGGTTGTGTGGCTGCATCATCGGAGGAGGATTGATATTGAGTGATCGCGTCATTGTTGGAGGATATCAGGAGGTGGGTGGCAGTATCTAGTAAGAAGTTTCTCTAACTCGCAGAAAGGTGACATCGATATCGGGGGTGGAATCGTGAGGTTTGGGGGTGTATCTCCATGTGTAACTTAATACCCTTGGGGATATCTTCGGCTATAGCCATTTTTTTAAACTGTGGATATATAAGTGTGGCTATATCCTTAATTTCTTGTAGTTAAATGATCTTTAAATTTTATCATTTATTAAAATTGAGAAGTATTGGAGCTTATTATACAATAAAATTATGTTCATGGTAATTATAAAGAAAGTAATATTATTAACCCTTTTATAAATTATTTCTCAACTATCCTAATTGAGATGAAAAAGGAAGCTCAAAGAGATGATATAGAAATTCTGAAGAAGGCTAAAGTTATATGAAAAGGTAAATCCATGGATTACGAAATTAATAAATAAAGATATTTATAATTTGGGTCATAACTATGTGTACTATAAAATTCTTGGTTAAAAAATGATTTTTTATATGAGGCACATAGTTTGACCTTCACCATCCATATAGGGGAAAAATTGTATCGAGATTTCAATGATCACTTTTTTGGTAGAATATAAAGAAATATATCATAGAATATACATTAAGGTGACATTCATATCATCATGTGGATGTTGGAAGGAATGAAACCAAGGGTATAGTGAAACCATTACCCACTCCTACATGGAAATGGAAAAATAATACAATGTAATTTTTCATAGGTATACTGATGAGATAAATAATAAATAATGGTATATGGTTAGTTGTGGATCATACCCTAAGGACTACTTAGTTCATTCCAATCCAAGTGGACTTATTTCTTGATCAACATATAAGGATTCACATTATAGAAGTGGTGGGACTTCATGGAATACCATTTTATATTCTATCTAATCATGACCCAAGATTTTCCTCTATGCTCTAGACGAGTCTCCCACATACAATAAATATTGAGTTTAACATTATCATGGATTAACACCATCAAACAAATTTCCAATCAGAATGAACTATCCAGAAATTTGAGGATAGGTTGAGATTATGATCAATTGACTTCAATGGAGGATGGTATAAACATACTCCTCTTATCGAGTTCTCATTCAATAATAGTTTCCCCTAAAAAATAAAAATGGATCCCTATAAAGTCCTTTATGAGAAGATGTGAAGTACACATGCATGTAGGGATGAATATGGATAACTCAAACTACTACATCTTGAAATGGTTTAAGAAATACTGGAAAAAGTCAAGACCATTCAGCATTGCATTTGGGCTGCTCGGTGTCAAAATAAGATCTATGATACAAATCATCGATAAGACCAACATATTGATTTTAGAGATACGGTATTCCTATTTATATCACCATGGATTAAATAAATGAGATTTGGGAATAAAGGAAGTCATTGTTCAAGATAAATTGGTACCATTGAGATCCTTGACCACATAAGGTAGTGGCCTATCGACTAGATCCATGATATAACTTATCTCAAGTACATGATGTTTACCATGTATCCCTCTTAAGGAAGTACATACTAGATACCTTTCATTTACTGAATCTAGAGGTGGTTTTTTTGAATAATGGTATTTCTTATGAAGAGTAGCTAGTGATGATCTTAGATCACATAGATAATGTTCTTTAAAATATAATATTCTCCATGTGACCATGAAATGGAGAAACCAAAAGATTGAAAGAGACAC
Source organism: Viscum album (assembly GCA_963277665.1). NCBI lineage: Eukaryota > Viridiplantae > Streptophyta > Magnoliopsida > Santalales > Viscaceae > Viscum > Viscum album. The sequence goes on along the minus strand of OY728119.1, from coordinate 1,941,271,342 downwards.
ATGTGAACCATAAGTGGTGATGAAAAAATTACCCTCATCTATTTTAGTGTGTGAAATGAATTTTTCAAGGGTGAAATTTCTGAAGTAGGTAAGATGGTAATGACTAGAAATATTATAAATTAAATTCCCATTGTTATTAAGTTAAATTTATTATTATTTTAATAGAAAACACAAACCCTTATTTAGAATATTATATTATATCATATTTATAAGATCATTTGTCATCATAACCATTGATAAAATAGTCGTTTAATAGTGATCTTATAATTAGTATAAATATTGGGTTATGATAAATCCAATTGACATAGACCAAAGAAACAATGCCCTAAACATGTAAGATTGTACCATATGAAGACCATTATTTAGATCTCATAAGGGTGATGGAGTCACTAGGATTTTCATTTTAAAAATCCCAAGTCAAGAACCGATAACCAAAGCATGAGAGAAATCACTTATGGGAGAATTTGAATTTCATAGAGATCCCGACACAAACCATGTATGCTGAACCACCCAATAAAAATATAATTGTCGCATGCATTGAAATAAGGGTATTATATAGGGGTATAAAGGGATATGTATCAAGGACATAATAATATAAATTTTTATATTTTATAGAATAATGAATTTATTTACTTCTAATACTCTATACTTTTTATATGAATTTGATTTTGATAAGATTACAAAAATGTAATATTCAATTTCAAATAAGATATGTTTTTATGAGATAATGAATTATTAAAATAAAAAATATATTAATAAAATAATAAATGTAAAAAATATTTATTTAATAAAAAATATAATATAATTTTTATGAATTCAATGTAAATCATATAAGGGTTCGAAAACTATTATTGTCCAAAAAACTAGTAATTATCATTTAATGTTGATTATTTTTTTTAATGTGAAAAATCTCATATTTAAAAAATTATTTTTTTCAAAAAATTACTATTTTTTGAATTTTCATTTCAAAGTTATCCAATAGTGAATTTTTCATAAAATAATGAGACAATCAAATTTTTTAGTAAACATTATATATTTTATAATTATGCCTTCTGTATTAGGACATAATAATGATCCAAAAATGATGTAATAAATTATATAAATGGGATAAAAATATTTATGTTTCCCTTTTAAAATAATTTGTTTTGACTTTATTTTGTTTAATTATAGAAATACTTTATGAATCCACCAAAATCTATATTATGTTATACGTTTTTAAATTTATTTATTTATAAAAATGACTCACTTCCACATCACCATGGGTAATATTTTATTAGTTTCATCCCATGGACATATAAAATAAAAATACTCTTATTTGGTATAATCCATGGTCAAAAACCATGGGGATGATTTTGGTTTTCATTACGTTATTATATAGGGTTCAAAACCAGTTTTTTTTAAATAATAAAAAACTCTCATCTCATTTCCTATATAATGCCAAACATTCACCCATTACTATTGAATCAGAAGCCTTAGAGAACATAATTACCCTTCCCTACCTTTGGTAAATTCATCTCATGGTTCTACCATACTCTCAAGAAGCATCTCCAATGCTTTTAGAATCACCCAATGAAAGTAAGGGATATCTCTCTCCTTTAAAATTCAAGCTCCTTATTTATGTTTTTCCTTTAGAATCTCCATTGGTTATGTTTTCATTAATTTATAAAGATCTATCTAATATATAGATGATTTAATAATAATTATTGATAATTTATCTCTTCTCATTATGTCATTTATCTAAGTTTTTACTATGCCAAAATTTACTAAGTGATTGTTGCCTTCTCCTCTTTATTCCAAAATCTTCTGTATTTAATGTCTTTCTAATTCAAAGTTCTAATTTTGGGTTATATTTGTTCACATCCCTCTTAAATTCATTTTTATATCCAAATAATTAAAGACCCATTCCACTATCATTAAATCATTCTATGAATCATTATGTACGGTCATTATGGTGCCAATATTTCACCATGATGATTCATTCCAAAAAATTATTTTGTGAATATCCACCCCCGATTTACACTAAACGGTATTCTCCTATATGTACCTAACCTTCGTTGATTGGTTAATTCCATGTACGTAACCCACACTCCCTGATTGGGGCTTGAATATTAAATAAAATACATCCTTATATTGTATTATCTATATTGAACACTTATTCTTGTACAATATATGAAATAAATGGGTGAAACCTTATTGATGTTTTTTTATATGCATTTGGAAATGTTTTATTTTTTTGAGAAGTAATGTTTGGTATTAGGGAGTGATGTTAATCCATTATTGGTCTTTCCCCCATGTTATGATGTCTTGGTTTCTAGCCTTGACCATATTTATGATTTCATGATTAAATTTGTGTTCATTATCCCATGTTTCATTTATTTTATCATGTTATATCATGCCTCTTGTTAATGTTTAGGATTCTCTCCCCTTTTATTTCCCATTATTTTTTTTCTAACATGTAAACCATTATTTATTTTATCATTTTGTATTCCCTTACTATTTTTATATCTCACCCATTTCTTATTTATGTCCCCAGGTTATCCCATGATGTTTTGTGATTGATGGAAAGTTATAATTATTATAAGGCTATTTTCAATAACACCAATTACCAACCCCCACCACCACCCCCATCCCCGCGCACATGATTTATGTGGTCATATGGTATACCTATTTACCCAAATACAATAAAGTTCTCAATATTATTCGTTTATTATGTGAATTCTTATTTATGAAATCATGAATTAATGTGTAATAAATACTAGGATTTTTATATTGGATCTATAAAGAGGGTAGGATAGGGGTGGAAAATTATAAGTATGGAATAGGACACTCATGGAACATTTGAAAAGATTCAATTGAAAAAAAAACATTTTAATCATACCCCAAGCCTCCAAAATGGGTCATTCTCAACCCACTGAAATGAAAATGAAGATATATTTCCATATAATGGTTTTTGGACATGTTGTTATGTCATTTTAACACTTATCATTTTAGTTTATCTCCTAATAAATAAAATTTTTAACTTCACTGAAATAATTAATTTTTATTGCATTTACTATTCATAATGGTTAAAAAATAATATGAAATTTCAAGATAATATAAATTATGGTAATTAAAAATATGGATTAAATTTTTTTAAATGTAATTAATAGAATTGAAAAATCCTTTTTAAAATTATACCCACACTCATGATGAAAAAGTTGTTTTTAAAAGAAAATTCTCATAAGTATAAATGCTATTAATATAAAATTTTAATATAAAATTTTTTCCAATTGAATAAATTAGATAAATTGTAATATAATTGAGATAATATTACTTTAAATATAATTTAAAATTTTATTTAACCTTGTGAGTTATTCAATCAAAAATGACGGTTTTAATAAAATCAATATTTTTAATGATTCATCGAAAAAAGAAACATTTCATAAAAATGAAAAAATTGAATTTATGATAATTTTGATATTATTATTGGAAATATTAAGTTTATTTTATCAAATTGATTTTCTAAAATTGGTAAAAAAAAATTGATCATTAATTTTCTGTATGAAGCGTGATTAAGCTGACTTTTAGAAAAAAAAGTTTTTTTATTTAAAAAGATTTATTTTTTATTTTAAATTTTTATTATATTATTTTTAATAAATACATAACCATAATTTTCATAATTTAGTTATTACTATTAACACCCACCAATTTAATGGGTAGTTTATAATGATATATTATGTTATATTTCATTTAGACTTGGGGTTCTGTTTTCCACAAGCATTTAATGAGATTAAATTTAATGAAATATATTTTGTGGGTTAGTTAAGATTAATGTTTCATTTCACATAGGATAAAAAATAAAATTTTATTATTTTAGAATTTTAGGGTGTTACAATTACACAATCCTTGTCAATTCATAAAAAAACTCAACAATTATAATTCCATGATATTTTTTACCTTTTAACCAATAATATTTCTTCATAAATAATATGTAAAATCAATACACTTATAAAACATTTCACCCCATTTAATTAGATACTAAAATACTTTATAATTATATATATAACCCATCAGATGTTAAAAATTATACCTGAGATACATACCCCAAATCCAAGACATCTATTATGTCACAAACGTTTTCCCCAAACTCAAAACCATAACAACATTACACTCTCATGGTATTATCGAAACAAATAACCTAATAAAAAATCCTAAAATAATCTCTACTCTAATGTATCTCATATCAAATAGACATAATTAAAACCTTTTAGAATAATGAAAACAAACAATAGAACCCTTTAGAATAAATATGACTAAAAACATCAAATGGAATTAAACCCTAAAAATAGAAGAATCCATGTATAACATTAAAGCACCAATGTTATAATAGAAAAGTTATAAAATAATGAAAATAAGAATTGTGTTAAATTAAATAAACTAAAATAAATAAAATAGATTATTTTACCTTTACTCACATCAAAAGAACTATTATTCAATCAATTATTCTATGTCACCCTAGTTGGATAACATCCCAGACCACTCACCCATATAAAGGATTAAACTTGGGTTACCAATCCAAACAATGAAAATGATAACATATTAAAAAATGTAAATTTAAAAACTACTTCATTAAAAAAATACTAATACAATAATGTGAAAAAACAATCCCAATCCATTCCACAAAAACCAACATTGAGATCACCACTGATGAAACCTCATATCCAATGTTTTATGATAATTCATTGACTTATAATTTCCTCAGGTTGTTAATAGGGATGAATAGTGTACTTTTACAACAATAATGGGGGATTTAGTGAACATATTTTGCATTAAATAAAAAATATACTATTTAAAATAATCATAAACATAAACAAATAAACCATTATAAATCCAAATAGTCAATTATAAAATTTATCAGTGGATCTAATTCCATATTTTTTGAGAATTTATAAATTCATGTGGTAGAGAAATAATAGTTTTTAATGGAAACACACACTCAAATAATAAATTAAATTAATATATAACACTAATTGAAGATAAAAATTGAATTAATGGGTTAATAATTTTATTAAAATTTTTAATTTTCATTCTATGAAATTTATATTTTTAAAATAAGTATTTAAATTTTTTTGGGACTTTTGAAATAGTAGTAATTTTAATAATATATAAACTACAATTAGAACACAATGGGGTTGAGACTAACTACCTCAATAACCTAATGATTATAGAATACATATCTTATAACAACAAAGAGAGTATATGAAATAAAATAACAAACCTCATAAATAACTATATCCAAATACTAAGAGAATAGGTCTACAATAAAATCCCTGAGTCCACCTGATAATCAAATAATAAAATTCCTAAATTTTAAAAAACCTAAAAATTTATAAATTAGACCATAATTAATGAAATAGATAAAACGTATCCAACCACTAACCTTCCTTAGAATTGTGACATATGGTGTGTGTTTCTACTATTTGATTATCCTTTTTCTATAATATATGAAATCCCCATTAATATGGATGGATGTCACCAAGATCTGGTTAAATCGATTTTTAAATCCTTATCCTAGTAAATAAAATTCAATGAATAATAGTGGGATTGGAAAAAAAATTATGATATTGGAGATAAGAATATTAATATTGCTAACAAAAATTTGTCTTCCCCTATACCTATATTTTTTTATTCATCAGTAAATTTATAGACTTTTACACATAAATAAAAATTATAACCGACTCTAAAAAACAATAGTTTCAATAGGAACGATGATCATAGTACATTAAAAACCAATATCGGACCATTTAATTTAATAAAATAATTTTCCATATACTAATTATTAAATGATCATAATATATTCAACAACTATGATAACATAGGGATATATATCATAAAAAAGGTGACATAAAAAAGACATGAATAGAGATAATCAAATGAAAAAGTAAATATTATAATAAACTAGCTTCCCAATAGGTGTTTAATTATAACATGATATATTAACATATTGAATCATAATTAATATCATAAAAATAGAATAATTATGTGAAATAAATTGAGATCATCAAGAAATGCATGAGGTCATAATGTTGAATATTCACTAGTCCTAACAATGAATTTATAACATTGGAATGATTGGGAATGTGTCATAAAAATTTAACATATAATCATTAGAATATGTCAATGTTTTATATTAAGAGATCAAAATATATCATTCTCAGCTTGTTAAGAAATAATTATACCATAGAGTTTTTAGATCACTACCCTTGCACCGTAGCATCGTGTTCTAGGATCACTATCCATTGACCATACAAATCCTCCAATATGATTTAAAAATTACTCAATGTACTACAGGGTTCTATAATTTTTGTTTGAATCAACATATTATAACATATAAATTCATATGTGTTCTGCATAAAGTGAAAATATAGGTGAATCCTAAATAATAAAAACCATGGAAAAAATGGGTTACAAATAAATGATGTGTAATATAGGAAATTGAAGAATCATGGGGTCAAAAAATAATAAAGTGATTCTCTATAATGTATGTTTAAAAATAATATATCCCGTGAATAAAATAAAATATAATGGGAGGATATATATACAAGTAAAAAAATATCATGCTTAAATTAATGTTGTAAAAACATTAACGGGAATGTATGGATGGAAATAATCAAAAAAAAATTATTTAAATGTACGTAGAGAAGAAATTATAAAAAATAATTGAAATATATTATTTTATATGTTCATGTGATGATTTTTATGAAATATATAAGTGGGTAGATGAGGAAAATATTCCATGATTATTTAGAGGAGAAATTAGGAGAGTGAGAGTGAGAGAGAGTGAGTGATTCCCTTAGCAATATCATAGAGTAGTTCAAAAACTTAAATTAAAGAGAGAACACCAATAAAACATGTACATATCAATTATAAAATGAAACTATAATAATAGATGATCAAATATTGAATATAGAATTCATAAATTATGTATACATGAATGGAATATTTAGACATCAATAATGGTAATACGAATGAATTTGAGAAGAATTTCATTAATCCATATTTTATGAAATGGATAAACTATATTATTAATGAAAGTGAAGTAATATAATTTCCCAAAATTAAAAAGATAATTAATATTATTATTTTATAAATAATTTTGTATTTAAGACTTTTGTGAAAATTGTTATTATAGAAATAATTTAAAAAATATAATATATATGAAATGTTTCCCTTAAGTACTTCATATGTCTTTTTATGAACAAAATTATTCAATGGATAGTTTTAATAACTTTATATCCTAAAATAAATGAGTTAAAATAGTCATTAAAATCATTACAAAATTAATATATTTTTAAAATAATAAAATTATTTTTGGGAGAGTGTATAATCATAAAAGGAAAAAAATTGAAAAAAATAGAGACCTTTAAAAAACTTAAATGGTATAAAATGTAAATCAATAAAAAAAGGTAAACAGACATTTGATACCATTATAAAAGGGGGTTAGCAAGGTTTTTGCAAAAAATATTTTGGAAAAAATATATGATGGGTTATTAAAAATAGAAAAATAAAACATTTAAAGAATAAATATTATGAACATAATCCCTTTACCAAAATGTGAAGATATTTTAAAAAACACCATTAAAAGGAAATAAATTTATATTGTTATCTAAAAAACCCATAATATTATATGTCCTCAAATGATTTTTATTAAAAATAGAAAAAATATGTAATCATTATAGGAGGTAGAAATGAAAACTATGAAGTGGTGGAAATGATTCAATTATATACTTTGAAATCGTTTGAATTAAAAAATATTTGATATAAAAATTTAAATACATGAATATACCCCGAAGAATGAAATTAAAAAAATTAATTAAAATACATTATTAGTATATTTAAAAAATTAATATAGAGTTGATTAGATAAAAGGAGGTATTATATGGAAAATAAAGAGAAATTGGAAGGAATCCCCTTACATTGGGTCCAAACTCACTTAGATGCTCCTCCAACCACTGGATGTTATAATAATATTTTCTATTTATATAATTAAGAACCATATTAATATTTATTTCATATTGTAATGTTCATTTATTGTTATATTTTATTCATTTGTTATATTGATGTTGCTCATGTTGATTTCTTGGGGTAGTTTAGTTTAAAGTTGTGACATTGTATTAGTATGAAGGTATAGTAAATGATGTCCATTAAGTGGATGTATTATATATTTTAGTGTAATGTTATAGATTCCTAGCCATTATATTATAATATAAGTTTCATAATTTAATATATTTTCTAAGATTATTGTTAATTATGAAACATATCTTAGTTTTATTGTTTTGAGAGCGTAAAATGATTTTCAATTATTATTTTTAAATAGTATAAACATAATTTAAAAGTTATAATTTTCAAATATTAACCATGCCACTAATATTATAACTATTCTTGAAATAAAAACTTTAAACCATCCATTTAAGTAAATAGTAATTGTTTCATAACATTATCCACACAGGTAGTTAAAATATCTCATAACAGAATGAATGTTATAAAAAACAGTGAAAATATTTTTATGAATTAAATGATTATATGTTTAATTTTATAGTAATTTCATGACATATTAATATTTCATTAAATTTAAAAATATGGAAAAGAATCGGCAAAAAAAGAAATAAATTTAATTGTGTTAAAATGGAACATCAATTTTCCAAATTGAGATAGATCTTTATAACTACACCTTAATGAATCTAAGAATGTTATTTTTGTTATAATAGAGATCTAAAACATTGATATAGGTCCTTTGGAGATATTTTTTAAATGATTTAGTAATTATTTAATTTTTAATAAATATATTTTTTTGGATGGTATTTGTAATAGAAGAAAAGTGTAGCATTAATTGAATAAAATATTTTTTAATTTTTTATTTTCTTCTCATGATTATAAATAATATTAATTATTTTTACTAGGTGAAATAATTTTAAAAAGTGTGATTATGCAATTCTATCCATACACATTCTATTTTAGAGTGGGTAATTCATAATAATTCTTTTTTTTATATTTACAAATTCCTCCCTTGAATAAAAATTAAATATTTTCTTTCAAAATCACTTTTGTGGAAAAGAAAAAGACCTCATAAAGGAATGACATAGGATCATTTAACAATTAATGAAATCAAAATATTATTAATGATATGTTTGAGATTATTAGAATCATACACTGTATATAATCCCCATTATAAAGTACTTACCTTAGTTTCAGAACCTTATTGATTTTATCAAAATGGGGGGACAACTTATACTAGTTTTGAATGTATTCCTCCATATTGATATTCATTCCATTGAAACCTCAGGCCAAAATTGTATCTTGTTTATTGATCCATACACATTGATGCTCGTTAATTTAAACTTGGACAATTATTTCAAATATTTGGATTGCCTCCTCTATTGTATTTTTAATGATGAAGGATCCTTCATGAATTACTAATTTAGAGTGCACAATGAGCTCCATAAAGTTTTCTTTTTTGATTTCTAGATTTTATACATTCTCTTCATGTATTTGGGGGGTACTACTTCTTGTGACACTGAATTATTGGAAACTTATGTCTTCACTTACTCCTTAGAAACGACACCCTTCTATAATTGATTATCCTCCAAGATATTAGTGTGATTATTATGTATCTGTTCTTGCATATTGACATTAAATGTGGGATTCTTGTGGTCCCCGCCATTTTTAGTTTCCATTTTCTCCATTATATTAAGAAAATAAGAGTATTAATTATGTATTTTTCATTTTTTTCTCCCTAAGAACCATGTGTCACCCGATATTCGGGGCTCTCTTCTTTACCCTCTTCCTCCTTGGGAAATAATGACCTCTACGATGTATATGATCAAAATGTTCTACTAAAAACTAACTAGACATTTCATGACAAATCATGTGATTATCCTCCTCTTCATCTGAGACTAGTAATGAACCAGTTTTTTGGAAACCTACCACTACATCAACCAGCTTTCTCGGACCTTTGAGCTACCTTTTCCATGTTGGAATCACTATCATTCATTCTTCCTTTTGAGAATCATAATCTACCAGTTCAGCCAATACCTAAAATTGGTTATATAGTTGGGTTGAGCTAGTGGAGTCCCACTGGTCCGGGGATCCTAAAATAGAGTTAATCATTCATCAACCTATATCACAATAACATTAACTTGTGTTGAGGTGGTTATATAGGACCAGGATAATAATCTTATATTCCAGACCCCCCCATCCGAAAAAATTTGTGAAAAATAAAGGGAATTGGAAGAGGAGATGACATAATCCTCACCCTCCATTGGAACATACCACTTAGCACAAAGAAAATCAGACATCAAACAAGATGAATTATCACCACCTTCATATCAAAAGGTTTCAGCCCAACCTCCATCTAAATAAGAACACTGAGACCATCAATATCTATTACACCAACAGAGCAGTTCACAGTAGGTGACAAGATATGAGATGACCAGAAATAATTCCTTAAGTGACCCAGGTGATAACCGTACATGCATAAATTGTTCCAGTTCTCAAAAACCACTAGTTGATAAAAAAATATCTTCACAAAACCTGATCTAAATAGCTTTAATTAGGGGGGAGATTTGATTATGTCAAAATCCAAACATATAATGGGCGCCATAGGATAGAACATGGATCTAAAGTGCTCATTGAATTCTAATAATCTCCCAATATGATTATCCAACATTTTACGAATTGTGGAATTTTAGAAAGGAAAGAGAATTCCTGGAAAACATACCCAAATAGATACAGCAGTGGGATCAATTTTCCATTGGGAAAAAATATCCATAAATTAGATAAAATAACTAAAAAAATCAGAGGATAAAATACCATTGAACTGTGTTTCATAGAGATCATAAACATAGGAAAAAATATGAAGGAAATTCCATGTGTCTAGAAGATGGACTATGAATTTTTCTTATATATTCTAGGAATCATTGATAAATCAATGGAATCTGTCATGTGATGGGAATCATCAACCAAGGCGATCTTCTAGGGAAAATCCATGAAGAGACGACACCTCTGAGAAACTCTAGAGTGAAATAGGAAGTGTAGAGGCCCCTTTTAGTTACTACGTATATTTTTTTAATAAAGGATTATGCATTAATTATGTTATACTGGTCTCAAACTTATGAGAATATGACATAATCTTATGTTTAACTACCTCAACCTTAGGACTGTCCATCTCAACATTATGAGTGTATGTCCTAACCTTATTGATTTATCCTTAAGAATACATGTTACTTCCATTAACCTTATTATTATCTTAAAAAACCTCATGATGATATAAATAAACCATATGATATCGACCATTGAAGGTCAATTGTATTATCTTAGCCTTGTGTGGCCAGTTAAACCAACTTTCTCAACCTTATAATGTCTTACCATATTCTCTATAAAATTTTGAAAAAGTATCAAACCCTGCAATGAAATGGATCATACAATGAAATGAATATTATAAGATATATTTAACATTAAATGTTTTATATATCTTCCAAGTATCTATTTTTGTAGTCTATTTATGATATTATTGATTTCATTTCATTCAAATAATTATTATCTCTAAAAAACATAGTCAAATTTATTTTTAATTGATTAGTGTTGAGATTATATTTACATAATTGTTACAATATATGCATCTTATTTTTTAAACATATTAAAAAATTTAATGTTTCATAAGGAAAATACAAATATGTGATCATAGAATTTTTTTAAACTTATTAAAATGAGTAATCAAATGTTATCATTATAGAAGTTGTGCAAAAAAAATTTAAAATATCAAAAAACTATAATGTATTTTGTTTTCATTGACTAATTATTTATAAAATATGACTAACTCTTTTAGGATATGATAATATTAAATATAACTTTGGTGTCGTTATTATTAATATTTTGAATTATTCTACCCATTATTTGACAATGTACTACTCTTTTAGACATAAAGACCAATATTAAAAGAGAACTAAATCTGAATGAAGACAACCCTGATTCTATTGAAAGCATGCAATAGAAAAAGGATAACATGGAAAATAAAATAATATTATTCTCTTCTATTAAAAATATTTAAAACTACTAGATTAATATCAAGGAGAATATTTAATTTTATAATATTTACTTTATTTAAGAGATAGAAATATTCATTAATAGAGAATCAATTGATCAGCTATGAATTTACATCAACGATTACATTGGTTTGGTTTATTTGATTCTATTATTAATTATATCTATTTTATTTACATGGTCTTAAACACCTTGATTTATACTTTCCCTTTCTTAAATAAATCATTATATTATCTGGTTTTAACTCCCAGATTTATATAGTCAACATAGGTTATTCTAAATTTCATAAGGTTTAATTTTATTATGTCTTTTTGATAATAATTCAGTATTATAATCAGGTTGCGGCTTCTGATTAAAATTTAATGGTGTTGTTTAGTAGGGCCTCCACAATAAATGATTCATTATAAAAGGGTTGTGATTCCCCATAAAAATTTAGGTCAATCCATACATATCATAACTCTGAATGAGTATCTGGGTGGGAAAATTAGATGTAGGATCATATAAATTTGATCTACAATAAAAATAAGTTTTTCTTTCATTATTTATATCCACTTATTGTGCTTGTTTGTGATAATTTTTTATGACTCTGATATAATATGAAAGTGTTAAAAGTCACTATATTCACACCATCCCTCTAGGCCATCAAACAACTTAACATGGTCCTAACAACTTGTATCAATTCATTGATCGTGTATATATATATGTGATTTATTAATATTATTCTGATACAGAAATTAGTATGAAATTTATATCCATAAAATGATTATTTTTAACGTTTTATTATATTTTATATGTTGACATTTTATTAGACCTCACAGTCTAAGGTGAATATCTTTAATATGGTAGGAACTTGTATAAATGAAAAATGGAATCTATAGAAACCACATCAATTGGATGTCACATACTATGGATTTTACAAGATTCGTAACTAAGCATAACTTATGAATCTAATTATTTCTCATTGTAGTACTATACGAAAACCATATAAATTACCTTATTCTATGCTAAACACATATAATAAAAAGTATTCTTCTGAATATGTTTTGAATTACCATGTTATGAATATTTTATATTTTTCAATAAATATAAATATGTTTGTTCATATTAATTCTTGTATGTAAAATCACAAAATTTGAATTATATTACAAGTTACTCACCATGGTATGGATAAATATGTTAGAAAAAAATGAATTCTCTAGAATTAATATTAATATTTTAAGATAGATAAAGATAACACACACAACCATATGTTTAATAGTTTACTAGAAATGTTAATGGAATGAATGATCTTGTAGAAGACCTAGAAAATCCAATTCTTGTTGAAAGAATCATGAGAGATATACCCAATATGTATCAAACTATTATGTCTTTCATTTATAAATGACTAAATTTAAGAAAATACACATAGGATAAAATCATTATATTATTTCTTCAACATGAACTGAAATTGATGAATATCAATAAAGAGGAGACTTCAAAGTGGAAATTTTGTACCCTTCAAATCTATTATTATAGTCTCATATGACTCCTCTGATTCTAAAATTCATGATATTAAAAAAGTATATACGGATCAAATATTTACTTGATTTTACAAAAGGATGATAATGAAGGTTTTAGAAACTAATCTATAAGGAATACATCTATGGTTAACTATAAACGTGAAAGGAAATGTAATAATAATAGTAGTGAAAATACTATAGATATTATTTTTATTTTTATTTAAAAAAATGGGCACATATATCTAGACTAAATTAAATTAAATAATATAAATAATTTAATACAGTATAAAAAATTAAGAGAAATAGGATTTAACTTCATGTTGGAGCTTTGCATAATCATATAATTCTTGTAAAGAATCTATCAATGAAGAAGAATTAAAAAAGCTTGAGTTTTTCGTAATATTTTATTAGGGATAGTGATTCTGGTATTTATTGGATATGTTATGATGATTTTATTATGAAAAAAATTCAATGATGAATTAATAATTAGAAATACAAGATTATGAAAATATGATGTTAATGCTATTTATTTTTATAATGAACTCAAATGTATTAATAAAACACTTTTTAATAAAAAAATTCCCTTTTTCATGAATATTAAAACTCATGGAGTTAAATTTATACCTAAACTAATAAAATCATTATCGATATAAAATCTGTCAAGTAGTAGAATCAAAAACAAAATGAAAATATTGAAAATGTAAAGGAAAATTTATTTTCATTTATTTAATGATGAAATATATGTAATAATACTATGGATTTAAATAAGGTAAATAAAAAAATGTAATGGGTATGATAGGATATTACCTAAGATGTGTAAGAATTATTTTCTATAATATTCAAAAGGTTTTTCTTCTAGTATTAATTGTTATAGATGTATGATGAAAGGAAAAAATATAATTAATCCTTACTCATATTTCCAATATATTAGGTATTTAATAAGACTTATATTTTTTTAATAAAATATCATCATTAGAACCTTATGATACTTATCTAAAATATATTTCAGTTCCTAAAAAATATTTTACTTTCCTACAAGACCCAAGGTAGCTTGAGTTATTAAACTATTTATTGATTTTTTTAAGAAAAATTCCTTTCATGTATCAATAAAAGTGTAAAGTACATGGATAGTGGATACTCTAAAAATATGTCCAAATACCAATCAAATCTTATTAATTATAAAAAATTTATGGATGCACTATTACTTTTTGAGATAATTATAAATTCATTTTAATAGGTTTTGGAGAAATTATTATTTATTACTCTACTATTATTTTTATATTTTTATATTATGAAGGTATAAAACACAATATAATAATTATTCCTTAATATTTTTGATAATTTTATGAAATATTAATATATAAATGATTATTTATGAGTTTTTGGAAATAATATTTATTTTATTAGGCTAGTTGAACATAAAATATGTGTACTATAAACCATTCTAAACTAATTACACAATATGTAACGTGTTTGAATGTTGTAAAAATGTTAGTATACTATTGAATAGATTACTTGTACATGTTATTTTCAGAAATTAATAAACATTCTAAGAATGAAAGAGTTTGGAAGTAACCTAATTTGGATAATGTAATATTGCATGTATGTGACACTTGTATAAAATAGAAACAACATAAATATTCTTGTAGACTGACTAATTATATATCTTCTGGATGACCTTTATAGTTAGAGAATCTTAACTTGTATGGTCCTACAAAAACTACTACTCTTGGAAAAATTAAATTTACTTTAGTTTTTATAAAATAGTTTAATATATTTACTTAGTTATAATTTATTGCTCATAATAATTAAAAATAATCTATGGTTGCTTCTTTTTATAACTTGAATCAAGATGAAAAATTTTACATGGTTACAATTATTCATAGTAATTGAGGAAGAGAATTTTCATTATTATAATTTTACAATTTTCATATTAATTTGCATATTTTATAGCACTAAGAACTCCTTCGAAAAACGAATTTTTTAAAAAATGAATCAATTATTAATTATAATGGATAAATCATTTTTAAGTGACTATATTTTACATAAACGTTTTTGGGTAAAATAATGTTATAGTCCATGTTATATCTTTAATAAAATTCATTTTAGAGTTTTTTTTAAATAACCCACATGAATTATGGAAAAGGTAACAAACATATATTGTGGTATTTTAATATTCATTATGAAATGTTTTTATTTACAATACTAAATAAATTTTTATTATGATTGATGTAAATTCTAATGATATAATTTTATTTGTATGTGCTAATTTACTTAAATACTTTAGATATTTTCAGTAAATAACTATGGATTTTGAAAAAATTTCTCATAATATTTTTCATGAAAGTAATGTTAATAAGTTATCAAATTTAGAGAAATTTGTAGAAGAATATTGTGAATATAATTCTATATAATTTGAATATGATGAATTAAATGTATCTATTGATGGGGATGAAACCCCTTCTAATTTTGACCCTAGATCTTGGAAAGATCTTAATAGTAACCATATTGATAAGGATATAGGTAATATTGAATAGAGACTTAAGAAAAAATGATTTTTTTTACATATCAATGTAAATTATACTTTATTTTCTGATTTTCTACCTATTAATGTTTATAATGACTTAAAGGGAATCAATTGGATTGTTTCAATGGAATATGAACATAATCAATATACTATAAATAATGATTATACATAGTTTGATTCACCTAAATATAAAAATATTATTGGAACAAAATGTATTTTTCAATATTAATTGCGTAAATTTGGTAACTTTTTAAGTAATAAGTAAAGATTAGTAACACATGTATTTTGACAAAAAGAAATTTATTTTAATGGATATTTTCACATATTTTGAGAACTTAATATCTTATAATTTTAATATATTTTTCATCATTTTAGGGTTTTAAATCATATGAAATTTATACAAAAAGTTAACTCTAAAATTATTTTTCAAAAGAAGTTTATGTTAATCAACCACTTAGCTTGAAACATGAATATTTTTATAGTTTTTTTAAATTATAAAAGATTTATATATAAATAATGAAGATTTTAGAGATTTTTGTGAATGGTTTTATTTATTTTTTATAGACTACTAGTTTTAAAAAATTTTATCCTAATGCAACATTGATTTTAATAAACGTTAAATGACACCTTATATTTATACATTTATATTTAGGATATTTTTTGTTCTAATTGTTAATTGTTTAGTAAATAATTTTATTGTTTAATTATTAGAGAATTTAATATGATTTTAAAGGGAGAATCAAGTTCCTTTTTTTGAAATTCATTCTAATCAATAAATAATTGGAAATATACATTTAATCATTGAATTTATGGTAAATAATTAGTTAAATTATTTGATCATAATTATTTAAAACCATTTAAAACCCTTATGTTTAATAATTTTAAATTTAATTTACTTAAATATAGAAAATATATTTATGTTAATATTTTTAGAGAATTACTTTTGGTTTAATTTATTTTACTTCATCCAAACTTGATATCATGTAAACTATAAACATGAATCCTAGATATCAGGATGACCTAGAGGAATAAAACATAAAAGGTGATAAAAGATTCATTATATATTTTAATGGAATTATTAATTTTGATTAATTTTATTCTAGACTAAATTTTTTGATTAGTTTATCTTTTATTTAAAGGTTGGGGATAAAGCCTCATTTATTATTAAAGAAAATAAAATTCCTCTTTAACTGGGGTAGAGTGAGACCCATTACATGGCCTGAAGACCTAGTGGGAATTTAGACCATTACATGGCCTGTAGGCCCTTTTGTTTGGCCTAAACCCCATTCTATGAATAGTACTACAACAGTACCATGCTACTATATTACTGCACATTACCCACCGCTGCTATAGTACCCGTAGTCTCATTAATTAGGTATGTGTACTTTTCTGGGTAAAATATTATTTTTGTGGAGCTCATAGAAACATTAATCTATTTTTTATCAAATTTTGAAGTTGAATATATCACATCTACTAAATAGTGTTCTCTATGTTTGTGGATTAAGTGAACATTGTCTGATTTAAATGATTATTTGAATAAGATTTCAATTTAATGTGTTAATTTATTTTCTATTTTCTTTTATAATAATCCTTCAAAATAAACTAGAATAACATATATTGATGTTATATTTTATTTTATTTGAAATCATTTTAATAAAGGGGGATTTTTTTGGGATTTTATCTCATATGGTAATCAAATTGATTATATTTTTTTAAACCATTAGATAAAGAAATGATAGGAAATATTAAATTGGAAATTAATATGATTGAATCATATTTAATTTTTAAATAGATAAATTAATTGATATAAATACACTCAAATTTGTTTTAATCTAATTTTTATTTAATTTGTATAAGTTTTATGACTTACTATCTTGTCTATTCTCTAATGTATACTATTTTAAACCATTGAAAATATTTATATAATTAGTTGAATAAATTAAATGTTTTAATTTTTCTTTATATCATTGTATGTCTATTTGTGGAAGGTTTTTTTTATTGAGTAGTGTGATATAGAATTATAAATCACCAAAAATTTGGTGATATTATTATTTTTAAATGAGGTATGAAAAATTAAGTAGGGAAATTTTTTTATTTTTATACTTATTTCAGATGGTATATCAATTTAGAATTCATAAATGTTAGGGGATTTATTAATTTTGAAGTTTTATTGAACTTTATTTCACTAATTTATATTGTTATTGAGAGTTCAGGGTGCAACGAAAGCATGCGATTATGGGAAATATATTAAAATTTATTTTAATCATCGTTTCTTGAAACCATGAGCGAGTATATTTAATGTAAAATTTATAAATAATTTATTTAATATCTTAATAAATAATTACCCGGGATTTGGGAAAAACATCACTGATGATTTATGATCATCTAAAAATCACTTTCAGATTTCCATCATTGTGATATGAGGATACAAGGATACAATCCTTCTAGCAGTGAGCTACACATGTTCTAATGATCTTTGAACACAACTAATTGATATCCATGTTCTAGCACAATGAATTGAATGTCTTTCATTTTTCTTTCTTGATCACATGTTATTTTATCATGATGAAATATTGATTTTGTTTCTCCTTCTTGAGAAGGAGAGAGAATTAATAGTTGAGAGATAATTCCTTGTGTAGTAATTCTTTATTCTCAATTTTTTTATGAAATATAAAATAGACATAACCATCTTTTTAAAGGGATTCAGTTTAGGTTAAAATTTATTGTTATTTTATAGTGTTCATTATATAACATTTAAAACCTTCAATTAACCACATTACATATAAAAATATATCCTTATTATTATTTTGTGGGGCATACCAACTTTACCAATAACAAATACTATATAGTGGTCTTATTAATTAATATTTTTCACTAGAATCTCTCTTGATCCATTTGAACTCTATAATTTATTGATGAACTAAATATATATTTTATTCATTAGTAAATATTTTAATTCACAATCCATTAAATAAATATTAATTAAAAATAATCAATAAATAAAATAAATATTTCATTTTCATTACAACGAATGAATATTTTACATATATTCATGTAATACAATAAATTATTTAATAATATAAAATTACTTATTACTTTTTGGATATTAGAGATCAATAGAACATGAAAAACATATTCCTTGGTCAAGAGAATAATGTTTACTCAAATAATTAAATTCAAATAGAATTTAACCACGATCAGTGAAAAAACATATTTTTTTGACCCTTTAGGATAAGTTCTCATTGGAATTATGTGAGATTGACTAAAGTTTAATATTAATATCTAGAAATTGGTCATTGAACCTAAGATAAAGAACATAATGTCTCAATAAATACAAAAACAAATTAATTATCACTATTTAATATAATTCATTTTTCTCAATATTCCATCAAGAAGGTTGTGCATACATGTCACCAACCTATATTTTCAATAAACATTTCTTTTTATATCTAAAATAAAGACATCCTAACACCATGGACATGTGATTTAGGGATCTAGTTCCATTCCCATCAAAGTACTGAGATATCACCTTCTATAAAGATGAAAGAAAAAAAATCATTCCTTGATTTATCCATTAATGACATTACAATCATGACACACACAACGTATCCAATGTCACCATAAAATGTCATCCTCTTGGTTTATGAAATTCATATATAAACACAATTGGTAACATGTGTTAATAATAATGTTAATTTATAAGGACCAGAACACACAATCATATATATTATTATCTGATGACACCAAAACATGCATATTTCCTACTAGTTGTTATGTACTCATAATCCTCCATCTTGGAGATTACCATGTGTGAACTTCATGTAATGAAGCCTCATATAATTAAAAGTAATAAAACATGGAAGTATATGTACTATTTGTCCCATTATAGTACGCTATCCACCCATAGAATAGTTCATTTAGAATATCATTGTCTCACATCATGGTTCTCCTCATATCTATAAACTGTTATGACCTAATCAATGTGACATATACTATTGGACATTATAACATTATAGTAATGTATAAAAAATATCAAATTGAAGTTAGAAGTTTTATTAATATTCAATATATAAAATATACATGTAATCAAAATAAAAATAGATAGTCCAAGGACACCAACTCCAACCTAATTCCACATGGACTAGAGCTAACTACCTTTGACCATCATTCCTCTAGACCTCACATGATAGTCCTGTTTCTACTAAGTCAAGTATTTATTCCTGGGTTCCACCATATTTTCTTCCATTTAAAAATTTCTCATCACATCTTCACCAACCCTGAGTAGTACCATGTAAATATCTTGGATTAAGTAGTTCATCTATAAAACATATTTATCTTCCTCAGAAGCCAAAATATACTCAGGATCTACAGTAAAATTGGTAACCACAATATTCATTGATCTATTCCAGCTCAAAACACCTCCATTCAATGTGATTTTGTATCCTTTTTGTGAGTTCATTTTATCTTTTTCACTTTATAATCTATAATCTTCATATCTTATGATTACTAGTTCCTCATATCCTATATAAAACATGGAAATATCATTAATATGCCTCAAATATGTAAGTATAGTCTTCACTTATATCCAATGGTAGTCACTTGGATCAGTTTGATATCTTTATACATTAATTATTGTATAGGTGAAGTCTAGCCTAGTACATTGCATAACATACTTAATTGACCAAACTGAAAATCATATATAATCCTTTCCATTATATTGCCTTCCATGTGTGACTGAAGATTTTTTTTAAAAAAGTTGAATTCCACATGAAATAGGAAATAATCTTTTCTTCGATTATTCCATAATGAATCCTTTTAGTATATTTCCAATGTTTTTACATTTACTTATGAATATTAATCTCTTGGATCTATCATGGTGAATCATGATCCTAAGAATATATGTTTCCTCTCCCAATCCCTTTATTAAGAATCATTTATTTAATCACACCTTAACAGACTATAATACTGTTATTTCATTTAAAATGAGTAAAATGTCATCAACATATACTATTAAGAAAATAAATTCACTCCCACTAAATTTTGTATAGACACACATCTTGCATTCATTCAATATGAATCCAAATTCGTTTATGGCCTCATCATAATGAATGTTCAATGACCTAGACGCATACATTAATCCATAAATATATGTTTTCAACTTGTATACTTCTTCTGGAGACATTAAGATCCACAAATCCTTCGAGTTGTATCATATATACATCTTCCTATAGGTTATCATAAATAAGAGTATTTTAAAATCCACTTTCCAAATATAATAATCCTCGATTACAGCAATGGAAATAATAAATTCTTATGGATTTTTGAATTTAAACTAGTGAAAATATTTAATCATAGTAAATTACTTGATTCTTTTTTAAAACATATTGAAAAAATTCATACCTTATAGGTACTGGATTTCCCTCCCCTATATAGTTTGTTCTTGAAGTCTCATATATAACCAATAGGTTTTACATCTAATGAAGTATCTACCAAAATCCAGGCTTCATTTTGGTTCATGGAATCCATTTCATAATTCATGGACTCTTTCCACATGGAAGTATAAGATTAACATACTAATTCCTTTTAGGTTAGAGGATCACTACACTAATATAAAAATGACCTATATTAGCACTCAAAATGGGCTTTAACAGCTCTAAAAATCACTGTAAAGCTCAGCACTTATAGAGGGGGGTCCCTTTTATCAGCGCTCCGAAAAGCACAGATAAAGGTCAAAAAAAGAATTAAATAATGTGGGGAGAGATTTTAACAGGGCTTTACTCCCACACATTATCAGCACTAGGAGGTCTCCTGTGTGCTTCCCTTCCCGCGCATCCTCACACTCGAACCCGTTTGCTTCCACCTGAACTTGAACCCGCAACCTCCCCCTTTTGCCGGTTCCCCTTTTCCACTATGCTATTTCATTTTTTCTCTATTTAATGATATATCTATTTATATATATATATATAGTTGTATTTATTCATATATTGATATAGATTCATATTAATATAAATATATTTATTCATATATTAGTATATATATATTCATTCATATATTAATATATATTTATATTTATTTATTTTTATATATATATTTTTAGTTATAATTTTTTATCTCTATATTTATTTGTATATTAATATATACTTATAAGATTAGTTTTAAACAAATCAATGAAATGTGTTTATAATTAAATAAATATATTCATATATATATATATACAACACACACACACATACACATATATATTTTCAAATAAATACATATATATGTGTATTTGAAATACCATATAATGTTAAAATGATCATAACATTTAATCCAGAAGCCCGTTTCAACTCCATAAATATTCAAATCGAAGAAAATGAAACAATATTCGATATGATATGTGGTACAGGCCTAACAGACATCCGGATCAGAAGTTATACCCATTTGAATGTTAAGTAATCGGGGTATCCTGACTAAAAACTCATTCTTTGAGGACTTATGGGACTTTTTGATCTCTAAAAATGTGATAGAGGCTTTTCTTGGATCCCTAGTGCATAGAGCTCATCGCAGGCTTCGATTTGATATGCTGTAGAGCTCAAACAGACACCTGGATAAAAAGTTATGTCCATTTGAAGTTTGAGTTACATTTTCAACTTATTTTAGATCTTTTATTAATTGTTCTGATATTTATGACTTCAATTTGTTATTAAATGATTTTAATCGATAATAATTTGAAAATTATTAATTATTAATATTTTTTAAAATATTTTAAATCCATTTTCATTAAATTTAATATATATTAAATTTAATATTCTATTTTATTAATATGTCAAACATATTTAAAAATATATATTATATGTATACCAATATAAATATACTTTTATAAAAATAAATTATTTTTCATGATTTTTTTAAACATAAAATTTATCATTGGTAGGAAAAAACGCTGATAAATCCCCCCATTATCAGCGCTACTACAAAAATCACTGATAAAGGGGGAATCACTTCCCTTGCCCGTTTTTGTAGTTTTGCTATTATCAACTAATAACGAGTCCCCATCCTTGATAAATAGAAATACATACCATTTTGGTTAACTAACCCCTCTTGTAATCATATGCAATAATTGTGTCTTTAAAACAATTTCATCTTCCATAGGGATTTTTGGAATTTATTCATGTTCCAACTCTTGTGTATCATGAATCTACAATTCATAGAAGTCTATCGATCTCCCACATAGACTTTTATATATAAGGTCCTCATCATGAAATACAAACATCTATTAACCAGAAAAAACATTTTGATTCATTTTATAGGTAGTATCCATTGGTTCTTTGGGATATCCATTAAAGATACACATATTTCCTCAAGGTGAAATATAATTACCTAAATAGGACTTAAAAATTTATTTACAACCCAACACATATATATAAGACAACATATGTTTGATTCCATTCCACAATTCTTATGTTTTACAATTTATTTCTATAGTTGGATCTTCGTCTAGTATGTATGTTGTTGTTTGTAACAAGAATCTCCGAAATGATAATTAAATATACTCATGACTCGTCATTGATCTCACCATCTCCAATATGGTGTGGTTCCTCAATGGACTTACACCATTACACTAAGGCACATAAGGTGTAGTTAGTTGAGATAATATTATGAATTCCAGTAAATAATCAATGAGTCCTTGACTAAGATATCTTCATCATGCTCTGAGTAGAGTTTCTTAATATTATTACCATTTTGGTTCTCAACTTCTTCATGTATTCCTTAAATATATCAAAAGAATCTAACTTATACCTCATTAGGCATACATATCCATAACTACTAAAAGAATAAAAAAAGTATGCCGTATGAGTTCCCATACCTTTCCTCAAAATGAAATGGTCCACACACATTGGTATGAACTAATTAAAGAATATATTTTCCCATTCAACTTTTCTACTAGAATCAGATTTGGTAAATTTTTATGGTAATCATGTGTGACACACACCAAGTGATTTTAGTTCCAAGGAATATACATATCCATATTGAGGTTATTTAGTCATGAAATTTTCATTTATGTGGCTGATCTAGTGATTCCACTATTAGGTGTGATATGATTCATGTAATATAACTTTTTTATTAGTTTTCATTACATGGTTTGTGAAATATAACACATAAATACCATTAATTAAATGTTCCATAACATATAAATTATTCTTTATAAAAGAAGAAACATTTATTTCAAATTCTAAATATAAACCCATTTTTATATATTCTAGATATGAAAGTAATGTTTTTTTGTAAGTTAAGGCCCATAATAACAACTTATTAAAAACAAGATCATTCTGATTAGAAATGTGAGGTGGTAGTCCTCTATAGCTAAAGAAGAAAGTTTATCAATGTTATCTTCCTATAGATCTACCTCCCCTTGGTAAATTTTTCTAAATCTACATGGCTCCTATATTATATACATATGTTATCACCACAAGCTATATCTAATACCTAATTTCTTAAAATAGATAAATTTCACTTGATAAAAAATTCACAAGGTTCTTCCCCTTTATTCATTGTATATAAATATTATTTCTTCTATTGTCCCTTGTTTCTACAAGTGAAATAAATAAAACCATGTTTCTTTTATTTTCCCTTGATCTTACTCTTCTTGTAAGGTTGTGAAGAAGATTTGTACATAGAGATATTCTCTTTCTCTTTCTATTTTTTCATGATAAGTATGGAAGTCTTTTCACGCTTTGTATCCTTATCAACTTGGAAATGAAGTTTGAGAAAATTTGGTAAGATATTTCTCAATGTTTTTTATATTAAAATTCTCAAAAAAATATAGATAATCTCTTAGGAAGTTATAATAGAATGATATTGGTTCCAGATTCCTTTGGAGAGCTTAAACCCTATAACCTTTAGGTGTTCAATGTAGCCAATGTTCATGACTATGTGAGGCATAGATGTATCACCATCTTCAATATTTCTCCGAAACAAATATCAAAAACTTCAAACAGTTCCTCTCTACCACTCTCCTTGTATAAACCATAGAGGTTCTCTATCATGCTATACACATACATATTTTTGTGATACTTCACAGTTTCAATAGAAATTGATGAAATCATAAAATAATGACAGCAGACTGCATCACTGAAATATTTTTCATAGAGAAGGTACTCATCATCACTAGACTCTATATAAATTTCTCCAAACATGGAAGATTATAGCATATATTTTTTATGTTCATGGAGTTCCACATACCAAAGTCATATAAACTACTATTGGATGTTAATGTAATTTAATTGGTTTTCCTTCTCCAATATTGATTATAAGGATAATGTTGACGATGATATTACCATATTATTCCAAAATTAAAAGATCATATTTTTAATAAATTTTCTTTATTAATTATTAGATGAGAAATAATAAATTAATTAAATAATTTTATTAAATCCAAGACTCCTTTATAGATCCCTAATATCCCTCAACATTGACCATTGAGTGTCGATTTTATTTAAAATTATAGTGTAAAGGATCCCCATTACATTTTTTAATGATCCAGACTTTTTCCATTAATATCAGAAGAAGGTAATTTGGTATGTGATCTTTCCAACTATAGACTTGCATCTCCTTGATCCATTTAGTTGATTCCCATATCCTGAATTCCTGAAATGTATTTCTTCAACACATACCTTAAAAAGTTTATTGAATATAATTCATCTATTAAACCTTAAAACACGTTCATTTAAGTCAAACAAAAACCCTCACGATGACTCCCTAATAAATGTAAGTGTCTGAAATTTATCCATGTACAGCGCTTAGTTCTATGGTTTCATTACCAATTATGTAATAGAATTATTAGTCTAAAATAATAATAGGTTATGATATTTTAATTAATTTTTCATTAATTTTATCTCATTTTATCAATTACATTTCTTATTAATATTAAGTGGATTTTAATGAATTAACTAACCATTTTGGATAAACAATTTATGCATAATTAAATTTTCAAAATTAAATCATTGAGTATTAACTCATTTATTTATTTGAAACCAGTATTTCATACATAAAATAAATAATGCATTGATAGAAATAAATAAATCAAATAAATGACCTCATCACTAGCTTATCTAAAGGTTTATTTCTTGAGTGGAAATTAAATCAACATGTGAAATTGGGGAATAAATCCATTTACTAGACATGGCATGGGTTATTGAATTCAACCTATATATATATCTCACAAAGTCGGGATTATCATGGTTATGTCTTGAACAAACTCTATGCACCATGGGATGCCCCATCAATTATAAGTATCTAATAATCACATGTCAATGAGGGGAACTTATAGATTAGTTAATGGGGAAAACATAAATATCCTTTTACACACATTTACTACATAATAATGGGGTGAGAAATATCTCATAGATCCTAATATTTAATTTAATAATAATGAATTGAAACCTCATGAAATCAATTAAATTAAAACATCCAACACATACTTAGATCTTGGTCAAGATCATGAATAATCATACATTCAATGAATACGTAAAAGTAACTAGATAACATAAATTTCTCTATTCGTTTATTATTAATAATATAATTGCACTTTAAATAATTAATATATAAATTAATTTATTATTTAATTTCATATTAATGATCATGTGATCTTAATTGGATATACCAATAATTTATTGAATTCATTGAAAATAAAAAATACAACCAATAATGACATATTAATTATAATAAATTAATTTATAACTTAATATTATTTATAACCATTATAATATATTCAAGAACATATTTTTGTTCCATTCAAATAAATGAGGTTTTAATACTAAGGTTTTTAATTTAATGTAATATTTAATAATGTCCATTAATAGGATACTACATGGTGTGTATAGTCCAGTGACATGAAAAATACCTTAGATGACTGGTAGTCTAGTCACAGGCCTGGGGATTTGTTATGATAACTCAGTTGGAAAACACATTGGGTACATTCTATCTACATTCTATTTATCCTATTGTCAGGTTCTAGGTTGGATCGGACACACACAGTGTGCAATACATGAACCATAGGTAATTATCTACTGTGCACATCCAAGTATAATGTGAATGGGTACACAACATGTATTCCAGAAATGTAACATGTAACCTAGTTTTATCACCAAATATATGGCACTTCGTGATGGAATGACCGATCATTATTCATTTATTCTTAAAAACATAATAAAATGAAACCCTAGACGAATATGATTAATATGTCATATAATGTTAATTAAAATTTGATTAAAAATGAATAATAAGAAATAAAATCTTAAATATGATTTAATATGGATATATAATCAAATAAAAAAATTAAATTTAAATTCAACCTACCTTTGAAACCACTCGATGGTTTTGGGTGTAGCAAAAGCATGAGCTGGTGGGTGATATATGAAAATTTCTTTCAATCATAATTTCCTAAAACCATGACCAAAGATCTTGTACATAAAATTTATAATTAATTTATTTATTATCAAAAGAAATGAATATATGTGGTTTGGAAATTTATCCATTGATTATTTTTGATCTTCTTAAAAAACCCTTTTGAAGTGCCTTTGTTACGCTATGAGCATCCAAGGATTGAGACCCTCAATTGGTGATCCACACGTCCTCCAATGATCTCCGAATGAAACTACATGATCTCCTAGATCTATCATGGGGAGTTGAATGTCTTCAATTGTTCATTATTGATTACACATTATGTGTTCTTGAATAAATCTCTCTTATGTTTCTTGTTCATGGGAAAGAGAGAGAAGGAAGGTTCAAGAGATAATTTTTTGTACAAGATAATTCTCTATTCACAATTTTTGGGATGAAATATAAAATAGAAATAAAAATCTATTTATAGAGTTAGGTTTTAGGTTAAAATATTAGTTAGTTTCATGTTGTTTATCAAATGACATTTAAAACATTTAATAACCCTCATTCTAAAAAAATAATAATATCATTACTATTATTTTGTGGTATACACAAATGTTCACAAAAATAAATATTATGTAATGGTATTATTAACTAATGTTTGTTCCTAAAATCAGTATTGGTTTTTTCAAACTACTTTAGTATTTATTGTATAGTTGAATACATATTTTATTGATAAATAAATATTTTATACATAATCAAGAAAAGAAGTATTTTTTAAAAATATTCAACAAATAAAATAAGTATTTTACTAATAATAAAGAGAATATATATTTTATATACATTCACATAAACAAATAAATTATTTATTAATAAACAATAATTATATATTACATTGTTAATATTAGAGATCAATAAAACTTGAATGAAATTATTCATCGATCTTGAAAATAATATTTATTTGAAAAATTAAAATCAAATAATAATTTATTGAGATCAGCTAAAATACTTATTGTGTGACCCTTTAATATTATTTCTCATTTGTATTAGGAATAATTTCCTAAATCTCAGTCTAACTATTTAGAAATGGGTCAATGAACCCATGATGG
Source organism: Viscum album (assembly GCA_963277665.1). NCBI lineage: Eukaryota > Viridiplantae > Streptophyta > Magnoliopsida > Santalales > Viscaceae > Viscum > Viscum album. The sequence continues at coordinate 1,941,242,765 of OY728119.1, read as the reverse complement.
AGAACTTATTGTCTCAAATATGACAACAACATACCAATACTCACTATGTAATATAATCCCTTTGTCTCAATATATCATCAAGTGGGTTTCACATATGTTTCACCAATCAATATAGTTCATACATAATTTGTTGACTATATGAAATAAACATGTCATTACACTATGGAAATGGAATTTAGGCGGATGTTTCCATTCAAATCAAAAGGGTTTAAATATCAGCTTCAATAAATAAGGAAAAGGACAAATCTTTCCTCGACTTATCCATTAATGAAATGTCACTTATGAAGTACCCAGAATATCTAACACCATCATCAATTAATATCATCATAATATAAAAAATATATCCAATTAGATGAGTTTTATCATGCATTAATAATAATATTTAAGTCTATGTACCATCACACACGCTTATAGATATGAATATCAAGTGACACTTAAACATGTGGAATTCCAACTGGTGGGTTTGTCCCCATAATATCCCATATTAGAGTTTACCAAGTGTGAACATCCTCTGAAGAATCTTCATCTTCTTAAACGTATTCACACCTCATAGTTTATGTAATATGTGTCCCATCATTGTTTTGTATCCAACTGCAGAACATTTATTTAAGAGTATCTTCTTAGCACATCAAAATTTTCATCATAGTTGGGAACTGCTATAAACTTATAAATGTGATGTATACTCTATGGTGTTATTATATTACATTCATACCAAACAATGTTCAATATGTAAAAACAATTTTTATTAATATTCAATAAATAAAATTTAAAAGTAATTAATGTAAAAATAGTTGGTCTTTGGACACCAACTCCAATAGTTATGTTTTCCGAAAATCTACTCTAAATTTATCATTATGATAAAATATTTTTATGAATGATGTTTTTTATATAAAACATATATCTTGAATTATTTTATTTTATTTTACCACCAAGGGGGTCATAATTTATATTATTTTAAAAATTTATAATATTTATTATTTTTAAAATAGGGAATAATTTTTCAATAATTTACTATTTTTTAAATTACCAACAATGGAGATATTTTTAAACTGGATCCTTCTTATTTATGTATTATTATTTCTTATTTTGGATATTTTAAAATTCCTCACATATTTAAAAAAACATTTTTATATGATAATTCAAAATTTCTTCTCATCAACTTGGTTAATAATTTTTTTAAAGATATTGAGTTCATTATTCTTCTTATGAAATGATTTTTTTGAATCAATTACACAATGGTTTTAGATTTCTTGTTTAATTATATAATGATTCTTTAACTAAATTTTATATTACATTTAAAAATTTTATATTTATAATTTCTCACCTAATTGTTTACTTATTACTTAGTCATATTCATTGTATACACTCTCTAAAATAATGGATTATACAACCACTGTGATATCCTTTGATCATCCTTATGGCACTATGACTTAATTTTACCATTTTATATCACAACCTTAAAATGTTTGTCTAAACCTTATGAGACTCAGTGGTAACCTTACTATTGTTTTTCTTAACCATATGATGGTCATGTCTTAACCTTACAACTAACTTTTCTATAACATGTGATAACTTAGAAAAACCTTATGAGATAAACCTTATAATCTCATTTAATATTATTTTCTATAATTTATATTGTTTTCCCATTACCATGTTATCAAAAAATTAAAATTATTGAACATAATTTTGAAATTTACCCTATGAATAAATGATCCTTACAAACCACATTGAAAATTACATTTTTTTAAATGATTATATATTATATATTTTACTTATTTTTTATTTTATTTATTTATTTGATTATAAATTACTATTTATATCTAATGATCAGTTTCAAAAAAATTTGAATCTGTGGTAATTTTTTTATGGATGATTTTAACCATGGTTTCAAAATAATAAGAAAATATAATGTATTTTATTATATTTCACCTATGATTTGTGAGAGTTGACTAAATCTCTTTGGATATGATAATTAATGAGATAGTTGTAGTATCATTAATAATATGATTTGGAATTATTATAACTATTTTATGGTTATTTATAACTATTAATGAATTGAATATTTTTATTTTAAGGGATATAAATCTAACGGAGGTGAACTATAATATTGATATGAATATACAAGAGATGCACTATAATACAAAAAAAACATCTTGATTATATGAGAAATATTTTCTAAATTTCTTGATAGATCTCAAGGAAAAAATAAAACAATACAATGATTACTATCTTAAAGAGGCTGGCTAATTCACAACTTGAAAACTAGTTACTATGCATTGATGGTTCTCCTTTTACTACCTTGTCCAGGTTTTTTTAAATATTTACATATTTTTTTATCTATTTCATAGGTTCTCAATCATATTTATTAACTATTTTACATTCCCAAAAAAATATTTTAATTACCCTATAGTTAATTTTGGATTAATAATATCTTGTTATCTTATTATAGCATTTTAATGGTACAATTTGGATGTGAATCTGAGATGAAAATTTATTAATGTATTAGGGTTATCACTCTATCTTAAAAGTAATTATTTTTTTGTGGTTAGGACTCCCATATAAATGGTAGGTTATAATAGGGTTGTTAATCACCTTTAAAATTCATGTTATTTAGTGTATATAATACCTCTCAATGGATAAAGTGTTGTGAGGAGTAGAAGAACAATCATATTGATCCAGACTACAAAAAAAATTTATTTCTCAAAATTTATTTATTTTTCTTTATTATTACTGCAAAAGATGATATTTAGTTATTTCAATATAATCAAAAAATTCCCCATGAACTAATAGCCTATGGTATAATTAATCATTAATTTATCTTATAATAAAAAATACCATCTTTCACTATATTTCACTCTTCACCTTTGTATATTAATATTTAAAGAAATCAAAGAAAAATTAACCCATGGCTAATTTTATATGATGATTCCAAAGATAAAATTAATTATTTCAATATATATTTCGGAATTAGTAATTTTTATATGTAATTGTAGTATAAATAATATTCTTACTCAATATTATATAACATGATTCACTAAAAATGTATACTTAGTCCTATTATCACTTTACTATTATAATGGTCATGTTAAAAGTATAAGTGTTTTTTATATTTTAATTATCATATTTCAAATTTTGATATAATTTTATTCACCCTATTTAAATTTCACATTTCTATAATTTTTTATTCTCTCAGTTCACTATCATGGTTCCCAAAAATTCAATAAACAAAAATCAATAAATTTTCTAATATGTGTTTTAATTATATTGTTTTTTTCATGGATTACATATTTATTGTTTTCCAAAAACTGATGTATTTTCAAATTATAGTTTTATGTTATTATTTATTTTTATTATCCAGTTATATAAGGTCTAATTTTATGGTGTATATTTTTAATTCGTATATAATTTTTTATATTTTTTGAAACATAATGTTGGTTTTTCATTTTTGTGATAACTTATTTGTATTAATTCCATTTACCAAAATTTAAGTTCTGTAGAGAAATATTTATTTAAAAAAATAATGTAATAATGAGGAAAAATATGTTCTTAAATTATATGCCTATATTATAAAAAACACAAAAATTTGTAGAACATTTATAAAAATATTCATTGAAAATATAGTATTTTATAAACTCTAACCAATTATACCATAGGTTATAGGGAGTGAGATGGAAGATTAAAATTGATAGAGTTCTCTCATTCATTCTTCTTCAAACAATTGAAGACCCCAAAAGGGTTTTTAAAATATAAAATACATCAAATTCCTATTTTAAACCCATAAAATGTCCTTCGGACAACCAATTCCCATTGACTATCCATTGACCACAAATAGGCCCATGTGTGAAAAAGTTTAAACCAACGTGATTCCAAATGGTAAACCCATTGGTATACCCCCATCTAGATAGAACAATGTTTATTTAGTGATAAAATATTTTTCATATGGTGTCTCCCTATAACCAATGTCACTTCCCCCCAACAGTAAATATTAATTTAATTTATTCACGATTTCCCATGAATAATACCACATAAGAACACTTTACATAAATACATTAAATAGATCAACAACACTCTCCCAATTAATAAAAATCTATCCATTAATGTAACCATCGATTTTTATCCATCAAATTTCCAAAACTAAATCTAAATTAATTTTATAATACTATAGGATGATATAGATTTTCATAAACCTATATCTAATGTTGGAAATATTTTTACATAACATTACACAAAATAGTGTGTTTTATTTATCGGATAATTTTTTATTTTTTGGATTATATATTTCTAGGAGGTGTATTTTTTCTATAAATATATTTTTATTCCACTAAAAGGCTCATTATTACACATTAAAATATAGTGGTATGCCCAATGTTTTCATAGAGGAATGATGGAAGATTTGAGATAGGATTTTTTTCACTATCATTCAATTTAATATATATAATTATATATCAAAATTTAACTATAATATATATTTGTTATTAATTTATAATATATTTTTACTTTTCATTTAAAAAAATACAAAAAAAATATTTTTCGATGTTCTGAGTCCACACCTCCTAACCACAATCACAATATCATATCATCACTGAGATAAAATAAAGATATAATAAAAACATAATACATATTTTTTAGTATTAATAATTATATATTAGAACCAAACAAATCCCAAAAATTATAAATTTTACTCATTCAGAGTCTCAGTACATAACTTATTTATTTCAAAAATATCCCTCAATATCTTTCACATATATTCTTTATATGTGATATCCATCAAGACATATCATTCATTATTCTAAAATTTAAAACCTATGGAATGGAAACATAATAATGTGGGAGCTTATATTCATTCTTAGGGTAAAAATAGATGCACCAATAATGTATCATAATTTAGAATAAGATAGGAATCAATAACAATCAATACTCATTAAAATAACATAGAATAATCATAACCAATAAATCATAGATCATAAATAATGAGTCATAGAATAAAATTTTGGAAATAGATAAAATAAGTGTAAGAGTGGTGTGTTGAGGTAAGCTAATAAAAATGTCCCATAAAAAAATTATATAGTTATATGAATTTGGAATAAGAGTTTGAAATAAAAAAATAAGAGAAAATAATTTCCTTTTTTGAGGCTCACTACCAAGAACATTATCAAAATCATAAAAGATTCCCTTAGTCAATTGGGTCCACTCTGTATTCCTTTAAAACATTAATTGACTAAGTTCACTCCCTAATACCTTTATTTCATCTCATGATATACAAGGGTTTACCAAATTCATTGAGCGATATCAAATTATAGGACCATCTATCACATAATAAAAAACTACATATGTAATCCCTATAAACATAAAAAACATTTATTAATCCATTATATCCTAATTAATTCATAAAAAAATAAGTTTCATGAAAACTTCTAAAAAACGTTCACAATTCATCCAAAGATAGAAGGTGGATGATATAATTAGAAAATATCCCTAGTGTCACATAAGAAACAATAAATGATGTTTATGTAGATGAAAAAAACAATATAAGTTCATAGTGATTTTTTTTTTGAAAATTGGGAAGAAATACCATTATATATTTTTATTAAATTATTTTTAAAAGGGAAAACTTTTAAAAGAAATGATAATTGAAATTAATTAGAAAAACCATGAAAACATAGAGAGTAATATTCATAAATATGAATTTATAATATGGTAGGAAAATTCATTCATGTGTTAATCATTAAAAAAACTATTCCTTCCATACTTTTATAAAGTGGGTAATTATTAATGTAAAATGAAACATATGGAAAACATAAAAAAATATTTATTTTAGCCATGTATAAAAAATTAAAATATAATATAAATTTATATTAATTTATCCTTGATGTATATAGATTAACATTCTTGAAAAATTATAAATAATAATAATAACGAGGAAATATATTTTCAACTAGAAATTAGTGATAAACTTAGTTTTTCTTAAAAACATCCTTTTAATTGTTTTTTTAAGAAAATGGGTATGAAATGAAGAAAATATATTTAAAACTAATAATGTTAATATATTAGAGGAAAATATATGGTTTTTAGTTTGAAAGGAAAAATAATTTATTTTAATGGTAATTTAACAAAAACAACTTCGATTTTAATGTTTTATTGGAAAATAAACCCTCACCCGATAACTATACTCGGTTTGAAATTCTCCAAATTTAGGTATAAATATTTTTAGTTTATTATTCATTTTAACAAGGAACTTATTCAAATTTATTTTCAATAATAAAACTATTTTATAATTCATTGTTCTCTATATAATACTTTTCTATATTTAAAATAAATATTTGAGTGTTAGTTGTTTAGTTTATCCATGCATGTTTCAGTTTGGTATTTTTGTACCTTAAAATTTTATCATATCTTTTATTATTATCACTCTAGGATATTCTATACTCTATGACGTAGATAGATCAATGTAAACTAACTTATTAACAATTAACACTTTATCCCTTCTTTACCCCTTCACATCTTTAGGGAATAGATCTCTCTCACTCAATACTCACATACATTTCAATATGCATGTAGTAATAATTATTAAAGTTATATATTAATTCTAGAAATATTTATTAGTAGGTTTCACCTCAAACTATTATTATTACACCTCTATTGGGGTGATTTTATTATACCACACTTTTTACACCCACCAAATGAGCATCGAAAATTATATAATTGATTAAATACCAGAATCATGGGTACTTATTTAACCCCAAAACAAAGGAAGGGATATCATGACTTCTGGAATATCATATTGTCAAATCTTGTGTATCGTGAAACCTCTATGAGGAAACGTGACCGTATGAATGTGGGATGGTCATATGAATGGGTTATTCATTTTTCATGATTGGTTAAAGATCACACAAAGACCCTCTAACAAGCCTTAATATTCATGAGAATACATCTATAAAAGAACTTATGATCATGTGTAAGAAACACAATGATATCCTTTGATTATGTGATATACAAGGTGACAGATTTCTGAAAATCATCTGAATCATTTCTTAATGTAAGGAAATAAACTTAAAAAGTAAGTATTTATTAAGTTGAAGTTGTGATAATATTATTTAAAAAGGTTTTTACCACCTATGATCACCATCATTCATGAAAAGGTCCTTTGGAATACAGACTTGATCTCAAAAAATGTCTCTGAAAAGATATCCTTATCTAGTAAGGTGCCCCAGAAAAGTCCCATTGATCGTACAAATTCCTCCTCAATAGGAACACTGGTCTCATAAAGACTCATGGGCATGTCATGTTGATCTATTGGAAGTCCATTAACAAATCATTTTGATCATGTGGTGCATCACATACAAGCAGAGTGACTGTCCATGACAATGCACAAAAGATTTTATAAGATCCTTTATTGATCATGTCATTATCTTTTAGGAAACGTATGGGAAATGTCCAAAAGCGTTTTAAAATAATGAATAAAAAATTTAAGCTAGTTGAATCCTCTCGTATTGGGAAGATATTTTTATTTTCATGTCAAATGGGTTGTGTTCCTTTTTTGATCATTTTTTATCATGAGAAGGCCCATTAACATGTCATCCTAATATCAGGGGGTACTTGACAAACCAGCTTGATCTCACGTGCGACCCCTAAAAAGGCATTTTAATATCATGAATGGCCTCGTCCAAGCCATCCCAATAATGAAAAATACCACATACAATTAATCCTAAATCTTTTAAAGCCATTCTAAATGTGTCTTGATATCTTGAAGACTATCAGACATGTTAATTCATTGGTGAAATGATTATTTGACATGTTATCATGACCATAAGAAGCCATTTGACAAGAAATGGGTCTAATAAATATTGTTATGAAGGATTCTTCTCATAGTCTTAGTTTACCATGTAAAACCTTGGATGAATTGTGGATATATCATAAAAATATTAGGATTCAATACTCCCTCTACCAACTTTAGATAATATCTATGATATACACCCCACGAAAGGTGGTGTATAATTGGGGCGGTGCTGCCTATAAAATCCTCCCCATTTGCACAAAAAACACATGAATGAGAGTTGTTTTATACCCCTGGTAGAACCCAATAAGAAAATTAATTGAGAGTAATTACACACTAACACTATCATGACCCCCTCCCCACAAATATACTACAATTAGTGGTGAGATATGGTGACTTCCTGAGTCCCGTATCTAGTAATACCAGGTTTGGAGGACAGAACTGGTGGTATAGTAAGCATGCATACAGGAGGTATTACCCTCTAAGAGAAACATGTGGAAGAGAGAGATATGAATGATACAAATAAAATACATTATTATACACACATATATACAATGAAATACCATCTGGAATCATGACGTTTCATAAAGTACCAAGACTACTAATAGGGAAACAACATGTACCAAAAAGTTAAAGATGAAAGTGACCCTAAGGCCTAAACAACACCTAAAAACGAATGAGATATTTATATCTTGACTGATCTATAAACTTATAGTAATGATATAAATAATACTTTATATATATGTAGGTTGGTAATGATAGTATAGTTAGTAGGAACCTCTCTAAAGTCTCTCATACAAAAGATAATGAAGGGATGTTAAAAATAGTTAAAAATAGTTAAAATATCTGATCACATAAAATGGTATACTAATTTTCTAGCCTCACCATGTCAAACTCCGATAGGGTATCCCAAAAAATTGAGAATATAATATAGTAATAAAACATCAAGGGTAGCTTGTTCCCACTTCCCCACTAGTTTTCCACTCTTCCCCAACATCACATGTCATGAGCCATCTATCTCAAAATGTAAGCCAACCAGAAAAGACCTAGAAATGAAATCACAAAATGAACTTAATTCATCAATGAACCATATCATACCCCATCACATATCAACATATTGTAACCATTTAGTTTCCAGGAGTCAACATATCATGTATGATGAATATCAATCATCTAGTATTATACCTCAATCCATTATAGTTTATAGACTATATAAATTCTTCAACCCATCAAAATATATACATTTCATACCTATAATAATCCTTTGGATACTATATATGGTAATACTTGTCTTTTAAATAACCACAAGATATCATATCCCACTACACACATATATGGGAAAGCCTACCGCTCTATATACCCGCACATGTAATGTAACACCTCGAGATTTTGTGAATGATTTTTTCTCTTTATTGGAATGAATTTGTTTTAATTGATTAATTTAATTAAAATAATTCAAAAATTTCTTTCACATGGACCCAACTTGGTTTGTTCTACACACAACAACAACTTGGTGCATGTTATGCTTAACACCGACTTCGCATGTGTTATACAAAACACTGAGTTTATATAAAGCATAATTTTATTTTTTATATGAGGTAATTATATCCTAACTGTTAAACATAGTGATATAAATATTAATATATACTTTTAAAATAATTTTTATAACATTTTTATAGAAATAAAACATATGGATAATGACGTATATAATTTTTTTTAAAGGCCTTACATGTTTAAAAATAGTATGAACTACAATACATGTACATATTTTAAAAACAATAAAACTAATTTTAGACACATTAGGAAATTTTATTTGATAAAATAAACATAATTTTTCAATATAGAGTGCTGAAATTAGCGTAGCTTGAATTTTTGGGATTTTTTCGAGAAACTTCATTTTTTGATAAATAGTGAAAATTATTGCAATTTAGTTAAAATAGAATTTTCATTTAAATAATGACTTTTTTAAAAATAAATTTTAAGATGGATTTTAAATCCAAAATAGTTAAATTATTAATATATTAATTTAGTTTAGGTCATTGGAATCATCTTTATATTCAAATTAGATATAAATACTTATTGAACTTTTGAATATTTTTACCTTAAAACCCCACATTCATTCCTCGTCAACTAAATTAGAATTAATATTAATTTTCCGGCTTGTGTGATTTTAATTTTGAAAAATTGAAAGATAAGTTTTTAGTTATTAAAATAATTGTGCTCTTGTAATGTCATTTTAATTTTTAACCAAAAATATTAGTGAAGGTGAATACTATTTTTTTCAGTGATTATGGTAAGACTAATATTTATAAGGGACTAAACCATAAAGCCACTTCGGTGGTGGTGCGGTGGTGAAGGTGAGTAGCCAAAATCTGGTTGTTCTTTGGGAGGTTTAGTGTTCGAATCCTAGGAGTCCACATTTAGGACGAGCCTCTCCCCTCAGATCCACCCACCATGTCGGGTCGCCCGGACTCCTCTGGGCAGGTAAAATGAGGCGCGGCCCAATTGCTGATGGATCGCTGTGACGGACCATCACTGTCGGTCCGTTACCCTCTAGGATGCTCTGCCATCTCAGCTGGAAATGACTCCTTCCATTAATGGGGAGCTACCTTCGGGTGCTACCCCTTCTGGGGGGAGGGTGGTTTCTATGTGTAGAGGGTTCGAAAAGGCCACACTGGGGAATTATCTTTAAAAAAAGGGACTAAACCATAATATAAGGGGCCAAAATGACTTATACACTTGTCTAAAATCCATTGTCTTCCAATTATTTGACCATATCCCTGCATGTTTCGTCATTTATGGTTTTTTGGAATATTACTTAATGGATGTTCCCAATATAAATGTTTATGTAAGGAAAAATATAAAAAGTGAACTTTCCTTACCTTTATTATTTATAAAACCTTGATATTTGTAAAAATATATTATTTGTGGTTAAACATATCCTTTTTAGATCTAAATAAATTATTTTTATAACAATAATTTATCAATATTTTTTCGATATTAATTAGTTGCTTAAAATGCTCATGAAACGTTAATGTAGTGATTATATGGTTAATAGTTAACTAAAGTAAATGATAATATAAATATTAAAAAGTGAATTTAATTGATATAATTATTTCCCTTACTTATTTATTTGGATTAATATATCATTTTACACATATTTCCATTGAATATATGTGAATTAAAATATTAGATTGACATTTTTAAATTAACATTAAATGAATAATGTCAAAATTGACATTATTGTTATTTCACAATAAATGAAATTTTATAAGTGGATTTAAAATTTATAAATATCATATATGCAACCAAGGTATTTATATGTTTTAATAAATATTAATTATGTTCTATTAATCTACCAATTTTTTTTTTATAATTAACATTTTGACCCATATGTTGTAAAAAAATATAGCATAGTCTGAGTTTAAGTAGTGTTTTAGCGTGTCACATTTTCTTGTTTTAAAATTAATTTCCAAATAACCAGAGATTTTTATTTTATAAATTATATATAATAATAAAATTTAATTATATATATATTTTTTAAAAAATATCAATTTATTTTATTCTTAATGGGTAAATTAATTATATTATAAAACTAGATTCTTTAATAAAAACCAAAATGATAAAATTTGGGAGTCATAGACATTAAGAAACCCAGTTTTTTAAAGACACATATTTTTGGGTGGTGGAGGTTTTAATAGATCATTAATCCCCTTTAATATATTATTTATATATTTTGGAGGAACTTGTGGTGCAGTAGTCCAACAATTAATGAATACCTTTTGGTATTTAAAAGAGTGTCACTCCCCATCCACTATAAAAAGGTAATAACTCTACCCCTTCCAAACATCTATCAAGAAACATAGATCATATAAAATCTAAAATAATAGTCTCATAAAATACATCCCCTTGATCTATAATACTTTATTTGGGTGGGAATAAATCCATGGAATCATTTTGGAACAAACCAAAAAGAGGTACCCAATTAAGAGGTAACGTATTCTCTCAAGATCACTACTTTAATTTCTATTATAAACCCCATATAATCTACTTATTATATTAATATATAAAGAAACCAATATAATAAATATATTAGTATATTTTTTATGCAAATTTTTATACCAAAAATTACTCACAATTCCATCCAATGGGAAACAAACATATTATTTCTATGTTTGGTGAACTACTGCCTCATGAAACGGTGATTGTTCATTTTTCCATTACCACCTATCACGGTGGAAATTATTTTGGAAAATAAATATAAATATGATACATATATATATCTTTTATAATGTATTTATTATTTTTTTAAAACATATGTTTTTTCTATCCATCTTGGGTAAATATGATAATTTCATTAGTGGAATTGTGGATTACCGCCCCTCAAAGTGATAGTATTCATTCATACACTAAATGGATTTTATTAAGGATTGTTTTCTTGAATTTATATAATATATATGATATAATAATGATAATTTAATTAAGATATATGCATACATATATGTCTTATACTTTTTTTCATTCAACATGTTAATAAAAAAGAAATAGTGTTCATGTCTACGTATAGAGAATCGTCTTCATGAACAGTGTAAACCATTTCATAAATATATAATATATATTATTATAATACACATATAATATTTATAAATGATAATTATTTCATGGTTTAATTTTTTTAAATCATTTTATAAATATAAGTACCAAATATATAACAAATTAAGACACATACGAAGAATAAGTAGAATATTACCCGAAGTGAAACCACAATACAAGATTGTTAACAAGAGGAAAAAATAGTTAGTAATAAGCCCATATATGGTTTTAGACATAATAATATGTTGATTTAAATATTTTATAGTAAATTTATATTTATTATATTGGTGGTTTGAATTAGTACAATTAGAGTCAAAATAGAAGGTTAGGTGATTTCATATCACTTTTTGTTTCTGTGAGATACATGTTATGTTTTCCACCCTTAAATTTGGTCTGGTGTATGTATTGTCCATGTAAGTAGTATATGTATATTATACATATATTAATGGGAATTAACATATCTATTTTATGATATTTCTTCCATGGGGTTTATGTTTCAAAAGTTACCAAATCGGTAAAATAGTTTTGTCTCAATTTTCCTTTGTTGAGACTCATGTTTTTTTATTCTCCTAAATTATATTTAGAGGTTTATGTACATAAATTTTATATGTTATATCATGAATTTCTTTTCTATCATGATATTATAACAATAATGAAATTTTCTTTTCTTTCTGGGACTGTATGATCCCAAGTTACCATTTTATAATAGTTTATTAAGGAAATCTCATTGCTTTTAGATATTGTTTATGTTCAATCTTCCTTTGATGAAATCTTATGATCCATATATTAAGTAATCTGGTGAGTTTATTTAAACTATATTTATTCCTAATATATTAACGTAAAGTTACAATGTTTCTATTATTTTATACATAATATAGTGAAGAATTTTTTTTATGAAAGCTCATCTTTACCACCACTTCGGTAGGATATCTATGTTCCTTCAAAACCATATTTCCTAAAAATGATTTACAAGAATATGGTACCATTATCCTGTAATATTTAAAAAAAAATTTAATCCTTTTTTTATTTCATATAACTATTAAAATATATTTTTTTTCTCTTTCCAAACAAGACATTTTTTAACCATTTTACCATGTAAAATGAATGTTCTTTTTACCTCATACAACATATACAGATTTACCTTTCATCATTTCATTGTAGCTTCCTTCGAATTTTTTAATGCTTAATTTTTAAGAAAATATTTATAAAAGTGATTTTCAATTAAAATTATATTCAAAGAATTTTCAAGCCATATTTATAAGTTTTAAAAGTTTTTTCAATGGTATGGTTTTAAAAAAAATCAATATTTCTTTATATGCTTTCAAACAGTTTTCAAAGAAACATATTTTTAAAATATTTTGAACCTTATTATTTATTTTTTAAATGAAATATGTTTTCGAATTTATTTAAATTATTATTTATACGTTTTCAAGTTATTTTATAAGAAAATTATTTTCAAATATCTTTTATGTATTAGAAAGCCTTTTTCAAGAAGAAAGGACTTGTTCCTAACGAAACACTTTTTATTAATATTTCATAATTATTTTCCATATAAGATGACATCCATTGATGTTACTCAATACCTTTTTGGAAATTATCTAATAGTTCCATTCATATTATTTCTATGAATGGGGTTTTCTTATTGTCATGCTATTTATGAAATCATTTTCTATTTCACAGATTATTTGTTTATGAATTCTGTTTCTCTTCCACAAGTTATGATTTTGATGATATGATTATGAAACATGTATATTCTTTCATAGGCTATGCTATTATTACTTTTTTATAATACCTATTTCATTTCATGGGTTATGATATTATTATTTATAATCTTTTCGCACATGCCCATATGATTTCATTATGAGATCATTGTGACCTATATCTCCCGCCAATGCATTGGATGAAGATTTATATATCATGAGATAGACTAATATAGTCTTGGGAATGAACCTTAATTAAAAAGATGGCCATGGGGATGAACCATGACATCCAAGATTGTATAAGGAGTGACCTCATGCTAATAATATGATCATGTGAGTGAACCATGACTACCATGATGGTATGGGGAGTAAACCCATACTTCCAAAATGGTCTTGGTAGTGATTCCTTGGATACAATGGAAGACATATTATATGCTTATGTGTCTGAAAAAATTCCATATTTTAATCATATGTTGTTCTTTAATGAATTATTCCTAAATTTATAACATGATCTATTTCCTATGAATTTACAATATTTATTATGATATCTAATATGATGGTATGATTTTCGAATACTATGCTTAAGTGCAATACCCTTTTCATGTTATGGTTACATATTTCCTTTGTTTACCCTTATTAAGCATCTGAGCTCACCCCTTCTTAGGTTTCCATTACCTAGGTTATGAAATAATTTTTTAGGTAAAATTAATATAGGTAGAGAACTTTATGGGAGATATTGAAGAGATTCCAAAATGATAGAATATTTTGTTTCCATGTTTCTAAAGATAATAAACTATTACGGGCCTCATGAATCTATTATTTTGATGTACTAATTATTCATCTAAAATACTGTTATATCCAAGTATGTTAAGCTTGGGTCACTATATTTGTCGTCAAAGGAATGTTTTATTCAACCTATGGAAACTAGGATGATACAACCTCAATGAGATACCTTGGAATATTTCTATGGACATGTATAGGGATTCCTGTAAGGATAAGTATATGGATGAGTTAAAGTTTAGGAAAATGTCCTGGAATTTTGTAAAATGATAGAGTGAGTGGTTTCCTAGAAATAAATTTTTGTGAGGTTATTGAATATGGTTGTGGATCTGGTATAGATGTACCTTGGAGTAAAAACTTTTAAATGATGTTCGAGGTTGGACTCAGTGTAATCTGGTACACATCAACGAGCCATGTTGCACACCTGGTTTGACACTACTGGGGTATATGATTTTAGAATTCACAAAACTCTTCAAGAACTATAATAAAGTATTTAAATATATTATGAATATGAATAACCAATGATGAACATATGATATTATATATTAAATATGTTGTAGTAACAACTTAGACACCATATAAGTAAGTTTTCAAGATTACTTGTTATCCCAAAATTATAAATGTTTCCCATACTATGCCTTCTGGTTTTATTCGTTAGAGAGAAATAGAAGGAACGCGGTTAAAATTTAGTGTTTCATATATGGAAGTAATGGGAATTATGTGAATTTATTTACCATGTGGAAATCTAATAAAGAGATTCTAGAATTTGGTATGATTATTGGTTATAATTCTGAAGAAAATAGACCAAAAATAACATGTGAAATGTATGTGATGTTTTTTCAATATTATTTACATTCAACATAAGAAGTAATATTATATTGAGGTTTAGGAACCTAAATAAATGATTAATATTTCATATTATAGGAAATAGATATTAAGGAATATGTTTATGAATACTGAGTAATGGTTTTAGAATAATGTTGGATGAATTAGTTATTTATGTTTTGGAATTCAGAGATTATGTTTTATCAATGATGAAATATATTAATATTTTCAGTATAAGTTTTTATTATGGAATGAAAAGTATTTATTGAAGGGTGATTACATGAAAATGTGATATTTTTATTATGTTAAGGAAACCGATAATTAATTCCTGGTGTTTAGAAAATGATCATTGGATAAATATTTTTTCCACATGAATATATAAATTAGAAGATACAAACTAACCTAGAAATTATTACGGATAAAGTGTTCTATTTCATCAAATATGAATATTAAAACATCTTGGATTTAAATAATTTTCCCAGTAATCATTGGAATTAGAAAGAATTTAGGTTTTCTGTAAGTATTTATGGTAATTTAGGTTATTATTATGTTTCCAGGGAATAACATATCAGGGTATTCACATGTTTGGAATGTAAAATCTAAGAGAAACAAAACAAGATATGGTAGATCAATATTAAGCTAATTTTGTGACTTATTTATAATGTTTTTATTTTTTTATTTTAGAAGGGTTGTAAGGTTTACAATTCATGGAATTTTTAAGTTAATATTTGGATATATTTTGTAATAATAATGTTTTATCCTACAAAATTAGTATTTAGGAATATTAGGTAACCTGTTATAAAACCATGGTGTTAATGATAAATAATAACATATGGGATGTCATATCATGATTCTCATGATTTTTAGTACTTCAAGAATGAAAAATTCACTTAATTGTTTTAAAATGTGGTGAAGTGGATCAATGAACAATAAAGGGTGTCATTGTCCTAAAAAATTGAAGTATATCTTTTCGTGAAAATTATCCAACATTAGTAAAACAATATGTAAATAAACTTTTATCCATATATCTTGGTTTCTAATGGATCAGATGGTCCTTTAAGTCATCACAGCTTTATGGTTTTCTAATTGTCAACTTTATCTTAAACTTGTTCTCCAACTCTCTATATTATCACTTGATGGTTATATTTCTCATCCACATCCATGTTTTCACTTCCCACCTATGTTCTCCTATGTGGGAATCTAATTATGGGATACCTTGGTAAACCATTATGGTTCAAAATTTTCTTATTAAGGTAAGTTGTTGTATTAAGTTTTATTATGAGGGTTTATATGAATAAATGTTTAATGTATTAAACCTTTGATAACCCAAATGAATTTTTGAGGGTGAAATTAGTTTTAAGGATGGAATAATGAAGCACCCCTAGATTTTGAGAATTTTTTTTTTACTTTCATTGAATGAATTTGTTTTCATTGATGTATTCTATTAAACTATGTAAAATATTCCATTAACATGGAACCAAATTGTATTGCGCTAAATGAAACACCGACATGGTTTGAATTATACACAACACCTCCTTGGTGTGCGTTATACGCAACACTGACTTGTTGTGCATTATAGACACCCCTAAGTTTCAATGAAACATCATTTTATTACATAATAGAGAAAATTATAACCAATTCATTGAAGAAAATGATATTAATATTAATAACTACTTTTAATATATTGTTTATAATGTTTTTATAAAAATAAAAAATATCAATAACAAAATATATAATTCCTGATAATGGAATTATAGGATTAAAAATGCTTTGAACCACACTTCATATCCATCTCTAAAAAAATAATATAATTAATTTTAGAAACATATAGATATTTATTATGAAAAAATAAACATAATTTTTGAATTTATAATTACAAAATTAACATAGGTTGAATTTTTGGGATTCTTATGAGAAACTTCATTTTTTGATGAATAATGAAAATTGTTATAATTTTGTTAAAAACATTATTTTCACTAAAATAAGGATTAATATAAAATTATATTTTATGTTAGTTTTTAAAGTAATAATACTTCATTTATTCATATATTAATATAATTTTGTTCATTGTAACATCTTTATATTTAATTAGATATAAAAATTTATTGATCTTTTGAAGAATTTTAAATTAAAAACCCACATTCTTGTCACATCTACAGGATTGGAATTAATTTTAATATTCTCACTAGTGTGATTTGATGATTTAGAAATGTACAAACCCTATTTTAATTAGTAAAATATATTTTTTCTAATAAAATCAACTTAATTTTTTACCGAAAATATTAGTGAATGTGATTAAATTTAATTACGGTGAATAAGGTAAAATTATGCTTAATAAGGGACTAAACCTTAATATCAAGGACCACAATGATCTAAGAAATTTGGAAAAAAGCCATTATATTCCAATAATTTGACCCTAACCCCATTTAGATCTAAATTTATGGGTTATTGGTATATTATTAAATTCATGTTCCCTATATAAAAGGTCATTTAAGAAAAAATACAAAAGGGGAACATTCTTTACCATTAACATTTATAAAACATTTATATATGTTAAAAAATAATAATTTGAGTTATACATATAGTATTGAAAAATAAATGGGTCATTATTATCATAATAATTTATCAAAAAATTTCGAGATGAATTAGTAACATAAAAGGCTAAAGAAACACCAATTTAGTGATTATATAGTTAATAATTAAATAAGATAAATGATACTATAAATACTAAAAGTGAAGATAATTCATTGAATTATTGTATTTATTTAAATTTAAAGAATAATATATCATGTCACACATATTTATACTAAATGTACTTTTTTCCAATATTATACTGATATCTGAAAATTATCATTAAATAAATAATGTCAAAAATGACACTATTATTTTACAATAAATAAAATCTTATTATTTGATTTAAATTTATTAAAAATCCTATATTATGACAAGTGATTTTTATTTGTTAATAAATTTTAAATATGGTTTATTAATGTATCAATTTGTCTTTTATAATTTACATATTGACCCATATATTGTAAAAATATTGTTAGCACGGTCTGAGTTTAAGCAATGTTTTAGCGCGTCACATGCGCTTGTTTTAAAATTAATTTTAAACAAACATTGAAATTTTATTATATAAATTATATATAATATTAAAACCCCAATTTCTCTACATTTTATATTTAATCTAACTTTATTTTAATCTCAATGATTAAATTAATTAGACTAAAAAATTAGATTTTTTTATAACAATAGTAATGATAAAATTGGGGAATCATAGAAGTTAAAGAACCAAATTATTTAAATGATCATATTTTGGTGCATTTTAGGTTTTAATAGACCATTATTACCCATTTAAACAGTATTTGTTTCTACTTTATATGCACTTTAGGTATGTTAGAACCCACATTAATGAATACCTTTAGGTAATTACAAGAGATCCACTCCACCTTCATAATAAAAGGAAAGCACTATACCCATTACTCACACCTCAAAAGACAAATTTTATCATAGAAACTCTTCCAAAATAGTCTCCCAAAATCCGTACCCTCTACCTATAATCATCCCTTAGGAAAGGAATCAATCCAAGGAATCCTTTTGGTTCAAAACAAAAAGAGTTACCTGATGTAGAGGTAATGTCTTCTCTCAAGATCTCTAGTTTCATTTCCATTCTACATCCCCTAAAATATCCTTATTGTATTATTATATCAAGAAACTATCATAAATAAACTAGTATGTTTTTATGTAAATTTTTTACCTACACTTACACTCAGATTCTCCTACCTGGTAACAAACTTACTGTTTCTGTGTACGACGAACTACTACCTCAGAAAATGATAATTGTTCATTTTTTCATTACAACCTATCATGGTGGCCATTATGATGGAAAATATGTTTATATATGATATATATTATATTTATAGTGTCTTAATGTTTTTAAATTTCAATTTATAACATGAATTTATGCATTGTATCTTGAATAAATATGCTATTTTCTTATGAGGAAGTGTCGATGACCACCCCATCAAAGTGATATGATTCGTTTTTACACAACAAGGATTGTATTAAGGCTAGTTTTAGTGAATTTATATAATATATATGATACAATAAATATAATATAATAATTATATATATATATATTACTTTTTTAATTCTACATGAAAACTAAATAGTAATACTGTCCACGCGTAAGTATGACATATCCTCTCCACGAATGGTAAATTCTATTTCATACTTATAAATTATGTATATTATTATAATAAAAATATATTATATATAAAATATAATTATATCATCATTTACATTTTGGAAGTAATTATATATTTATAAGGACCAAAGATATAACAAATTAAGACACATTGGATGAATTAAGAGAATATTACCCATAGTCAAACCTTAACATATGATTCTAAACAAGCATATAATATAAAGTAATTATGAAAAAATAATTTATCTTAGATATAAGAATAGGGTTATTTAAAATATTAATAATAAATTTATACTTATTATATAGGTAGTTTTAATGAGTATGATGTGAATCAGGATACAAGGTAAGGGGATTCCATCTCACTTTTTAGTTATATGAGATACATGCAAATTTTTTCCCTCTTTCCTATTGCGTGGTGTATGTACTGCCCAGGATTATATTATATATATCATATACTTAAATATATGGGTACTAACATGTCAATTTTATGAACTATATTTCTTTTGGTTTAGGCTTCAAAAGTTACCAAAACCATAAAATAGTTTTGTCAGAATTTTCCTTCATTGAGGCTCATGTTTTTTTATACACCTAAATTCACATTTGAGTTGTATATACATCCATTTTATAAGTTGTGTCGTGAAATTTATTTATTTAGTGATATTTTAGGATTCATTTAATTTCTATTTCTTTTAATGAGATCATGATCCCAAGTTACCAAGTTATAAGATTTTATTAAGGCAATCTCATCGATATTCGAGATTGTTCGTGTTTATAATTCCTTTGATAAAATATTATGATCCATATCATAGGAACAGTCATGTGTTTCCTTAAACTCTATTTTCTAATGATATATTCATGTATTGTTACCATTTTTTTACTCGTTTTTATACAAGATAGGTAATAATGTGTTTTTAAGAAATCCAAACATTACCCCCTCTTCATTAGGATATCTATGTCCCTTAAAAAATATCTAAAAAGGTTTTACAAGAATATTGTACCATTATTCTATGATATTTATAAGATATTTTTTCCCTTTCTTCTTATACAAATCAATTTAATGGAATATTCTTGTCTCTTTCTGAATAAGGCATTTTTCTAGCCTTTTTTCCGTGAAAATGGAATGATATTTTTACCTCGTAAATCATTTTCAGATTTACCCATCATCATTTCTATGAAACTTCATTTTCATTTTTTAAAGGCAAATTTTTAATAATTTTTTATTAATCTTATTTTCAATGAAAAATGTTTTCAAAATATTTTGAAGATTATATTATATGTTTTCATGGAATTTGTTTTTTCAAAATATTTTCAATCCTTATTTATAAATTTTAATCGTATTTCATAAAAAATGGGTTTCAAAACATTTTCAAGCTTTCTTGATACATTTTCAAGCTTTCCTTATACATTTTCATAACATTTTCAAGATATCCTTCTAAAGGTTACATTCATATTATTTTAATGAATGGTTTATACTTAATGTCATGATATTTATGAAATACCATTCACTTTCATGAGTTGTTGTTTTATGAAATCTTTTTCTCTTTAATAGGTTATTATTTTTATGAAATGATTGTAAAAACTATATCTTTTTGAAAGGTTATGATATGATTACAGGTTTATAATACACATTTAATTTCCAGGGTTATGTCATGATAATTTATTGTCTTATATAAAATGTATGTATGATTTTATTGTGAGACGTGTTTGACCTATATCTCTTTCCAATGCATTGGGTAAAGATTTATATATCATGATATAGAATAATATGGACTTCAGAATCAACCTTGACTACTATGATGTCCATTAGAGTGAACCAACACTACCAAGATGGTATGAGGAGTGAAATCATGCTTATATGATGGCCATGGGAGTGAAGCATGACTACCAAGATGGTTTGAAGAGTAAATCAATGCTACCATGATGGTCTTGGTAGTGATGCATTGGCTATTATGGAAATCTAATTATATGATTATGTGCCTTCCATAATTCTATGTCTCAATCATATGTTGGTATTTCGAAACTTATGATCTTAATTACATTATGATCCATGTATTATGAATTTCTAATCATTATTATGATCTCTATTAGGTATGGTTTGATCTTCAAATGTTTCGGTCAACTTCCATACACTTTATTCATGTTATGATTACATATTTCATTTATTTACCCTTACTGGACATTTAATTTCACCCCTTCTTTTGTTTCCTTTCCCTTAGTTAGGAAGCATGTTTTTAGGTAGAAGTACTATAGGTATATATCATTGTTGGAGATATTGAAGATCTTCCACCAAGATAGATGATTTAGATTACACGTTTTGAAAAACACTAAATTACTCTGGTCCTTTGGCCTATATTATTGTAATGTACTGTATATTAATCTAAAATGGTGTAATATCCATGTATGATAAGACTAGTTCACTATATGTAACTACGAAGAGATTAGAGTGGCCCCAGAGGGGGTATCCATTCATCCATCCTCCCACTCAAATGTTGGGTAAAACACCCTCCTAATATCAACTGGGTGTTCGTTCCTATAATAGACATAGCTTTGGTTGAGTATGAAATCATATAATATTCAATATATAATATATCTCACAATTACCCTATGGTAATAACTAAGTCATATAAATGAAATAATCTAATGTCACTCAGACTCTTGGATTACAATGCTAATACACGATATCCTATAAAAACGTATATAAAAAAGAGATACATTAATAATTACATATTTTTTATTATTTTCCATTATAAATTCATTTAATATCCATAAATTAACAATTAAAATTACACCCATTTCATTAATCATCCGAGTAAAGTATATTCCCACTAGGAACAATTCAATCCAATTCTACGGTTTATTAAGATTAACATCATTTACAATTTTTTATTCCATCATTAACCAACCTCGTGGGTTAAGAATTATTTAATTCATCATTAACATCATTCCATAATCCCGGTAATCTAGGGAAACCATCCTAATCATCCTACAAGAGGAGACATGAAACAAGACACTTCTAACATCCTCAATTTGAGAGGAAATGTAGGTAGATAAAATAAGAAACTCAACAATCATACATTAAACATATTAATAATAAATAATTTTATATCTCATCATCTCATCAATATGTGTTCTTAGATTAAACCCATTAATTCAAATTTGGTACCTCCCCAAAACCCATATAAATACTGATGAATCTCGCTATCACTGGAGACTACTGCTTCAACATCATATGGGCTTCCATGCCCCACATCACACATTATCCATCCAAGGCTCACCCATCTCAAGATAAAATCACATCTAGGCCTCCGCAACCCATATGAAAATAATCGTATCTGTAGTACATAAAAAAATTAGTATGAAAAAACAAGAAATCAACCTGTAAAATTGGCCCTCAAAATAAATAATTTAGTCTTCTCAAGAAAATGATATCCCATGGCTCCAAAACAAGGCACTCATCATTCTCAAGAAAACAGGAAACTCAAGCCCTAAAAAAGATTATTAATCACACAATCGGTTCATATTCTATCTTTAATTAACTAATTTTTTATTTATATGTACCTTCTATGTAAACCTAAAGCATCAAGAAATAACAAGCTATCAAAGGAAAACATGATCTTAGAATTTAATATAATTTCAAAAAAAACTAGAGAAGTACCAATATTAATTAACATGACATTTTAATTATTATAAAAAACATCAATATGATCAACATTATTTATCAATTCCATTAAAAATATGGATGATTAAATTTAATTAAACATGTGTATTCCATTAATTTAATTATTTTCAAATTATATTATCCACTGGACTACAAACATTCATCTTCTATAAATTATCCTGAAAATTAGTTATCAATTAATTTTAGATGTACTTTATTTATTCATTTTCACATTATATTTCTATAATAATAAAATGTTAACAAAAAGTCATTTCATATATTCCCGCTATCTAGAAAATCATGAGGACAATCATTATCACGGTACCAAGTGAAAACAACACCATAATGTGACCACAACCAATTTTTTTAATCCAGATTAATAATTATTAGGTTAATTTAATTTCCATCCAAAGGTCTAAATCGTGATTAATTTATAATTTCACATAATCAATATAAGAGAAGCAATAAACCCCTTACCTCCAAAGCTATCAATGTTCTTTGCACGATAACGGGCCACATTGAGGATCTATGATATCATCTCTGACATGAACTGTATCCATCCAAGGACCCCACAACAAAACGACACCTAAAAAACAATGAAACATAGTATAAAAATGGGAGATCATACATCATTTCATGTAAATAATAATAGGTGAAAAAAATACCTAACAAATGAGAAGATTCAATAAATGGAGGTAGAACTCACTTTTGATCACCATGTATCATAGACAGAATCCCAAATATTGATTCCCATTGAATTGATCTAAAAAATAAAAAGGGAGGATCCATATCCCATTAGAAAATGAGGGAATCTATATGGTTTGAGAAAACCAAATACATTTTTCCTTTTATTAACACACTGTGTATGATATTTTCACATTTTGTAAATGTTGGGATTCTGTTGTTATTGAACAACATGACACCTCGAACTAATTCATCCTGAATAAATACACATCATGTTGCACCTCTTGAACCACCCTTAACAATCTGTAAACCACACATATAAAGCATGTATGTTGTATAAATCTTATGTTCATCTTGCTCCTATATTTTTCAGCTTCCAACACCTTTATACTTACTCCAAGCCTCCTTTGATCTCTAAAATCCTCATGAACGCACAAAGGGTCATCCTGAATGAGTTTAGGCCAGTACAATAGATACCACTCAAAAAATTAGAATCCCTGAGAAACAAAAACCAAACCCAAATTGGAAACAAATAGGGTTCATCTAAATAATCACCACATGAGATACATCTCAGTGATCATGTCGCCATAGGTTTCTGACCACCTCCCTCTGAGGAAACAAGTGAAAACCCATGAAAAAACAAAAACGACTTCCTAACACTCTCCTAAGGTAGATACATGTAAAATGAGAGTAAATACATAACAATAAATATGATAAAACCATTTTATAAACAAAAAATGATCAAAATATTCAATGTAACATCATTACATGAGAATAGATAATAAAAAAACACCTAAAGGTATAATCACACATTTTTGAATCACATTTCATCTTACTCTATTCCACACCAATGTGACACCACAACATACCAACCAAGGTAATATCACACCCATGAAACACCTTATTCTAGATTTATTGGATCTTTAAAGACTTCTCCTTGATGGTCACATCATCATTAACATTGATCTTGTTCCAATAAATTACATGAGAGTCACCATGAAGACAATGATGATTTTATAACACATGAAATGAATCATGTATATGGCTCATTTACAGGAGATGTGATATCTGATACTCCATGACTCCAATATGAGAAAACACATCTAATGTCTCAAAAAACCATAAGGGAAAGCTTACTCCCACAAAAAACATTCATTGCCCACAATGAGGATCCAGCCTTTAGAAAACATGATCTCTAACACTGAACTCTAGAGTTATCCTACTATGATTAGAATATGATTTATGATTATCCTCTACAACCTTCATCATCTCATGAATTACCTAAACCATCTCTATCATTTTCCTTAATAGTTTCAGCCTATGAATTACTGCCTCTCGGACCCCAGTCCAGCATGATAGAGAACAAAAAGGTCAGTTTTACAAAGAATCAAACACTTCCATACCAATAGAGGAGTATAAACTATTATTGTATTAAAAAATGTCCAAGGTATGTTTCTTTATCCATGACCATCCAAAATACATGACACAAGAGTCCAACATGTCTTCAAGAGTCTAGATAGTCTGCTTTATCTAACCATCCATCTATGGTAGAAAAGAAGTGCTCCAGCATAACTGAGAACCATAAGGACACTAGATACCTCTCCACACCCTAGATGTAAAAATAGGATCTCAATAAAATATGATCTTCCTTGGGAGTCCATGGAGTTTCACAAACCCCTCCAGATACAGCCTCGACAAAACTCCTTCAAAAATCAACTTCCTTATCACTATAATGTTGGATGATTTTTTTTCAAATGTTTCACAACCACTCATATAGTATCACAACCTCCTTGAGAATGAAGAAAATTGGAAATGAAACCCATCAAGACATCATATCACATCCACTATGGAACATCTAATGTATGGAGAAAACCACTGCGAACAAAGTGCTCATCCTTCTCCTCTAGGTAGACTAATCATTTTGGAAGAAAATATATAATTTCATGGTTCAACCTAGGCCACCAAAACTGATATCTCAAGTATAGGTACATCTTTTTCATAATGGGATGTAACATTAATTGTGAACTATGGAACTCATGTAGAACCATATCACACATCATCAAATGAATGGAAATCCATCCATGGAACAAAAACAA
The DNA here is from genome assembly GCA_963277665.1 of Viscum album. Taxonomy (NCBI): domain Eukaryota; kingdom Viridiplantae; phylum Streptophyta; class Magnoliopsida; order Santalales; family Viscaceae; genus Viscum; species Viscum album. Next base: position 1,941,216,448 of record OY728119.1, on the reverse strand, counting down.
CTATTTTCAATCCTCATACCACTCAACGTGAGAATCTCATGAAACAAATCAGTCTCTCCAAGCCTCCACCTTAGAATCCCCCAACTGGGACTCCTCCACCTACTGCACCAAATATGACTACACATTCATCGAAAAAAGGATACATCTTCCTCCATCCTCTACAATATTTAGATGCATCATAGAGAGTTCTTCAATCACTCTCTAAGAATCTCCATATTCAAACACAACATAACTATGTGACATCATGATTAGAACATTGGATACAATGTGAACATTCCTTGGAATATTTGAAATATCAAATTTTTAATCCTGAAATAATTTCTTCCTCCAAAATTAAAAAAAATTAGTTAACAGTGGGAAAAAAATACCTTAGGTTCTTTTGGTTGGTAAGAAACAAAAAACGCTGACTGATGAGGTTTTTTTCCAAAACGTCAAAGACAACACAAATTACACCAGCTCGAGATCATCTGTTGAATTGTTATGCTCATGGGTAAATAACTATCAAGACCCATAAGAATCATTTGATTTCTACTACATCAAAAGATATCCTAATCCAAGATGTGATTCTTTATATAAAACCTCAAACAAATCTCCCTCTACATTCAAGAAAAGTACTAGATCATTGACCTATATCTCCTTTAGCCACTCAAAAGAATATTGATACTGGTCATTACACAAGAATGTTATATCCTTTCTAATAAAATTAGTTATACAAGTTCTAACCCAATACAATTCAGCTAGGAAACTCCTATAAAATCCATTAATACCATAGAAACTATATGCCTCTCCTACTATTTAGTGGGGCTTCCCAAGACACAACTCCCTCTATATTCAGAGGATCTGTATATACTCCCTACTAGGATACCACATTTCCCATGAAACAGACATTATGAGCCTAGAAATCATGTATCGACCACTTTTTTAACACCTTCTCACAATGGTGAACCCCAAAATGCAACATTGGTGTTCAACATGCTATTACTCTATTGAAGAGTACACAAGTATTTCATCGATGATAATCACCATGAATATATCCAAGATCACTCTGAAAATTGTTTTTAAAAAACCAATGAATAGAGCTAGAGAATTATTCATAGTGAATTAAATCACACATGACACATAATGCCCATGATGACACCACAAAGTGGTCTTCTAAACATCTTCATCTTTCAGTAGCATATGATGATAACCTGACAGCATATTGATATTTAAGAACCATCATTATCATTTCTATTGAACTAATAAATCATCAATTTATGGAAATGGATAGGGGTTATTCACATTCACCGGGTTAAAGTGACTATAATCGATACAAATACCCAAAATTAAATCAACCTTCATCCCAAACAAAACTAGTCCACTCCTAGGTGACACGCTTAGACAAAAAACCTCACTAGAGCTGATCATCGAGAAATACCTGCATCCCTCACAATATGGAAGGTTCTATCTTATATGGATACATCGAGATTGGTGACACACCTGGTCATAACTCAATCCAAAAATTGATCTCCCATTAAGGGGGTAATGTTATAACCACACCTGGAAATAAATCATGGTACTCTTCCAAAACCACGAGAAACCCCAAGTGTTTAAAAAATGATGTTCCCATCATCAAATCAGTTATCGAAGATTAACAAAATGAAACACACATATGAACCTTATAATGGTATCACTCTCTAAAAAACACCAATTGATCTTCATCATCATCGTAGAGCACAACTTCTCCATAAAGAAATCCATGATAGCCTCCACTAAATACAACCAATCCATTCTAAAGGTGATTTAAAATGGTCGTATATGAAAACATTGGAAATAACATTAAGAGCGGTGCAACCCCAGAACTGGCTCATAGTTTCCACATGCTTTGTAAAAGGTAGATGGAATATCAACTAGCATAGTTAATACTAATGGAATAGTATATATCTCTACTTGAAGTCTAAAATCTTTTATGTGCGTTGGTGATATAAATGAGTGTGTCACTCTTGATTCAAAAAAAAAATAAAGGGACCACGTATAAAACAAGAAAAGGATGCCTCATATGTTGTCTGGGTCACATGGAGCTAGGATCAATAAATTATAAAGCTAACCATGACCTGTTACAAGTAATATATGAAGAAGATGAATACAACCTCTATGGACACGATCTTCTCTCTAAGGATGAAGAGTATCATGGGGATGACCTCTAATTACCAAGTCTTCTATCTAGTGATCCTAGACAGAAGCACCCTACTACTACTGTATTGACTGAAATTGCCTCAATGATGGCACATGAAGAGGAACACTTGGCACACATTGACTAATCATAATTTTTTCCCCTCCCACCACTATTGAACTCATCCTCAAAAATTAAAACTCATTTATGATCCAACACAATATTTTTGAAAAGAATTACCCCTATAGAAAGGAGATGACAAGGATTGGGACCTACCCTCGGCTATGTGAAATCTATATTGTCCTTAAAACTGGGAAAATATGACAAAAACTCTACTTTATGATGAATTTTTAATATTACCCTCTAATTATGACCATGATTTGGAATGTGTCCTCTCAACAACTACTTCTCTCTCCATCATCTCAATATATATCATGAGCATAAATGGGGTGACATGGAACTCGATCTCTGGATGAAAATACTCTATGAGATGACACATCTTGACATCCTCATCTGGAAAAAGGTATAAAACATATCATAAAACGTTATTGAAATAGATCGTGAACTCTCACACTATGTAACTCCCATACTGAAGGGTAAGAAGTTCCTAGATACTATTTTCCTTCATGGTTTAATAAAGAAACACTTCTATGAACTGGTCTACGAATTCTCTAATGTGACTATTGACACCTCACAATCCCCAAGGAATAAGAACTGCCACTGTCTCACAGCTCCATATAGCATCATCATTACCAAACAAACCAAATTATTCTTCTAAGAAAGAATCAAAATGAATGTTATCTCAACCTCCACCAACCTGTATTTTATAGCGTAATATGAAAAGGTTCCCTTATATTTATATAGAATCTGGCACAGAAAATCATGGAGGGTCCTACTCATAGTTTCATCATCAACAACCTGTACACTATGGTTTTCTACTTGAAAATCTTATTGAACGTATTTAGTGAGAACCAGATAAATAATTCAAGCTGGATCCATTACTAAAAAAATAAAAAATTTATTAGAACTCCAAAAACTGAATTATGGAATAAATAAAAATAATTAATTTAATATTTTTTTATTGTTAATTTTTTAGCCCATCCTATGGTCTACCCAGTTAAAATATAGGAAAAAAGAATAATTAATCATGATCCATTCCTAGGTCTCAACCCAAAAACTAGTATCACTTCATTTAGTCGACTCAATAACCTTAGAGGTCCATGAATCATATCATAGGTGGATAAATATTCATGTCTCTCCTAGTTTTTTATGTTACATTGCTTACTAAACTAGCTAACACAATATCCCTACCAACCCAATACACCTTGCTTGTGCCTAACACCAAACTCCATCTTATCTATCATCCAAAATATTTGATCCCACCCTGTTGTGACCCCCTCTCCACAAATATACCACAATGAGGGGAGTAATATGGAGACTTCCGGGGTCCCACCTTCAGTAGGCCCTTAGTTGGTGAATAGAAACTAGGGAGTAGTAAACATGCATATGAGTGGAATTACCCTATAAAAGAAAGATACATAAGAGAGATATAATAATTATACACTAAACAACACCTTATTATAAATACACACACACACACAAACACACACACACACACACACACACATATATATATATATCCTAACTGAATACATGAAATTTCATATAGCACTAAAACAACTAAAAGGAAAATTATAAGTAAAAAAAAGGTAAAGATAGTAACGACCATGAAGCCCAAACATCTCCTTAAAACCCACAAGATAGTAATATATAGATTAATCACTAACATACTGTGGATTAAAAAAAATTATATATACGTAGGGTGAACATAACAATGTACTCTATATGATCCTCCCTGGAGTCACTCATGCAAAACATAAAGAAATCATGATGATGAAAATTGAAAAACATTGAAGCCAACTAATTATCTATAAAGGTATAAAATGTTCCTAACCTCACAATGAGAAAATATAAGAAATTATCTCATAAAACAGATCATATAATACAATAAAAATCATCAAGGGCACACTGCACCCACTTACCCACTATTTTTACACTGTACCCGGACATCGTACATGCTGAACCATGCCTCTCAAAAGGTAATTCATCCCAAATAATCATAATAAAGGAATAAAAAAATGAAACATTTTCTTCACATAAACAAAAAAACCCTATAATATATCCACAAATAGTAACCATGTCATTTTCAGGAGCCACCAAATCTTGTTTGATGTATATCAAACATTAGGGAATATACGTCAAACTATAACATCCCATACATTGAGTAAGTACCTATTGCCATCACAGTCTATACATGTCATTCCTATAATAATTTTTTGAATTCTATAAATAGTAATACATATGTTTTAAATAACCAGAAGACATCTCAACCCCATTTATATTGATTTTCTAGAGTTAGGCAATATGACGGAGTGCGATTTAGAGGCATGGAGTTCCCATTATTAATTTTATAAATTATGAAATATAATATATTTTATTTGTGATTATATTCTTAATAAAATGGTATTAATATAACACAAAATCTTATATAATAAATATAAGACCACGTTTGAGTCCAGAACGTAGTGTTAACCCAAAGATCCACCAAAAATGGGTCGGTGTGGGGCATTTGGACATCTCGCCCACTGGAAGGAAATTCAGTGGATTGATTAATTTTTTAAATTAATTCATTCACTCATTTAATCTAAAATAATATGTTCAAAAATATAATTCCATGGAAAATTCACTATGGTTAGCTGCACAAACCCTGGGAGGATTCCATAGCTTCCCCTTCCTTCAAAGTTAGTGAATCACCTCGAATGAGGATGAATGAAATGATCAGAGCATACCAGAGTGAAAATAATATAATTACATCCATAAATAGTTTTAGATCATGTTCATTGATGAAAAATATTCCAATATCAAGTTATCAATCATCAATTTTTGGATTACGTCCTTGATGATTAAATTTGTTTAGAAGATCTATCACCTAAATCGATCTTTTACAATTTTGGCCTAAGACTACACAGACATACTGAATTAAATTGATTTTTTCAATTTTTTCTAACCTCATATGCTCGTTATTGATAAATTGACAGGAACACTTTTCCAAGGATCATTTAAAGAAATTTTGTTCCTTTCTCCCCAATTTCGTTGCGTTCATCAATGGTAGGACCACATTGACCTAGTTCGACATTGTCTAGTGGTACCGAGCATGATCAAACCAATGGAATCATGAAAAGTCAATATATGAGCCTTGTATCGATGAAATAAGGTTATGTTTGGGATTTTTGTGGACAAGTATGCTGGTTTTGATGACTGTTGGACAAGTTAATGTTTAATAAAGGCACAGTGGAGTGTGGGGTGTGTGATGTACCTCCGATGAACAAAAAATACTGATTTCCAATGAAAAATGTATGAAAACCATGATCCACAGAAACATCCACAAATATTGGAGGAAGATAGGTCCAAAATAAAAGTTGGAGATCAAATTCAAGGCCTGAAAAATGGATCTGGATTTCGGTATAAATCCTTATTACATACCATGTATAATAATGAACACATGGAGTGTAGTCCCTTCAGTGTGGTGACTAGGGTTTTGATAAATCAAAAGGATGTCACGGGGTTTATCCCACCTACACGTAGTGTACCTCATCCATGGGTGGATGAGACCTATGAAGGATCACATGGGAAAGACTCCATGTGGGAGTATATGACCAAGCACATGACCATGTACCAAAGTACACAGACATGACTTGTTCATATGGGTGTAACCCTATGTGAAGAAGCATGTATTGTACCAAAGTACACAGACCCATGGTCATGTAAACGAACATGGATAGAAGGAAACATCCTTTTCCTGGTTATCTTGGACACTTCATGTTGTCCACTTCCAAAATAGATACCGCTACACAGTCTGGGAGCCATATAATGTCTAGGGACACGGCCAAGAAGTGGAGTGGGACCACACACCATGTGGGTCCCCTCACATTTCAAGTACCTATTGGTAACTTTTTAAGAAACATCAATGTTTCATATATATACATTTTTTGTACTCAGATTTTGGACCATGAGTAGCATATCCTAAGTTTTTCAAAGAATGTGATGGTGCCCTCCAATGTGGCTTTTGAGATTTGAAGTCAAATCTTCTAGGCATGGAACATATTGAGGCAATGCCAGGTGATGACAATGATGAAGTTATATCACCAGATGCTTCTTCTAATTTGAATCCCATATCGGATGTGGAGTAGGTATTTGATGACTAGATTAGAACCCTTTGGCCACACCAGGTTTCAGGTCCTTGACCACTAGAGTGGAACACCCAATTAGCATTACTGTGGGTCCCCTATAGCTACCTTTGGAGTAGAACCCCCCTGATATACTAGAGCCCGAGTCCTCAAGAACTAGAGTGGAACCCTCTTATGGAACCAGGGCATGGTTCCTCAACTTATGATTGGACCCCCCCCCCAATGACACCATGGCATAGGTCCTCTACATATAGAGTGGAACCAGCCATCATCTTGGGCACATGGCCTCAACCTACCGAGTGGACCCCCCCCCCCCCCCCCCGAGCATTGGGGTTGGGTCCTCTTGACACCCAAGTGGAATCCACCTTCAAAATTGGTGCATTTATTCTATGAAAACATATATATACTTGAATCCCCCATATACCTTAGGGAATGGTTCCTCTACTTAGAGATTATACCCCCATTGACTATGCGACATTGAGATGAGGCATGGTTTTTTTGGATGATTATTTGTAGGGAGACATGTTAGATGTTTGGAATCACTGATATGATTTTTGAAATGATGGAGACTAATATTCATTGGATGAGATAAAATTTAGACACCCCCGTAATCTCTTATTTTGGATTATTTTAACTGAGAATATATATATATTCTTCTGTATCCATATCCTTTGATTATGGTTACACTATTTACCTAAGAGGAAAATACATTTGGTGTATACCATGTGTTTCATGAGTCTGACATCTCATGGTTGGATGATTCTACTCTCCTATTAAATGTGGCAAAGACTCAAAGTGTGGTTCATCAACTCACTATGTTAATCCCCTTTTTATTGGATGAGGTTAATTTCACTCTTAGTTTGGGTGGAGTTGTTCTCTTTTACTGTATCTTGCATCTAATATCTTTCAATGTATGCTTTATCTCTTATGGATCCTCCGTCATCTTTCAGGGTACCCTACTCTTTATTAATATACACACTAATAAATGAGCTTTTCATGAATGTCTCATGTCTTATGCAGACAACAGATAGGTGAGTGGTGGATTCAGAGGATCTTAGTGATTCCTAGTACATGGACCACATACTATGGTCACAACATGGTATTTGGGATATGGACTCTCTCAAAAGTATAAATTTCTAGTTTTCTCAGGTTGGGACATATTTCTAGTTGAGTGTGTATTTTTTTCCTTTTCTTTTCATTTTTCACAGTCATGCTCTTTTACGCCCTATAGGTTATACATTTTTGGTTTAATTTATAGATGTGATAGATATTTTACTATATCCCTCTACACATCTACATAAAAATTTTTTATGTTCATCTAAGTACATAAGAAAATGACTCCATGTGTTAGATATTCCTTTGGAACTAGTCGTCACCACTTTTCCTATGCTATAAGTATTGGGGTAGTTGTTACTCAATCCACATATTGGTACAAGTCATGAAGGATTTATATTACAGAGTGTTCATACCTTGGGATGTTGTTCGGACTAGACCCCTTTTGAGGATTTATTTGGGTTTTTTTAAAAAATTTCTAACTATCTTGATTGTGTATCCCGGTCCAGGGAAACTACTTATGGTGCGGGCGGCCAACGTATCCATTCACCAAGACCATGAAAATATGCTTTTCGACTCTACATATAGAGATATTGGTTATAGGGTTCAATGGTAGATGCATCATATAAGATTGTTTCTTTGACATCCCATCATGTCCCAGCACCCCATTGTTGTGATATTCAAATATATTATCATCACACCATGGTATGTCATGATAAATCTTAGGATAAATGCATGATGACAGATAGTTGGGATACTAGATCTAGATCATGATGATGAACTGATGATAGATAGGTCTTTGGTTCAGAGACCATCCCACAACCCCTTCCCCCAGGTGGGTAGGTTAAAGCACCACCACTTGTTGAAAAACATATCATTCTAGGAGAGAAGGCTGAGTACACACATAGGATTAGCGCACTCTGTGAGAACATATAGGATAGCTCCTGGGAGCTAGAGAACCCTGTGTAGGCTCTATATCCTAAGTTGTTTGTATAGTTTTACTTTTCAAGGATAAAAAATGAATGAGGTAATGATATAGAGACTAGTTTTTTCTTGTAAGACTTTGAAATATTTCTATATATATTTCAAGAACTAAGAGCTGAGACAATGTGTGATTCCAGGGACCGGAGTGCCTAAAATTAATTTTATAAAAATATTATATATATTATATATTTTTTTAAGAGGTGGTGTTTTGTTCAATGACCATAACACAAACATTATTATAAAAGAAGGAACAAGAAAGGATTACATCAGTCTAAAGTAATGAATTTTTTGAACATCCCAAACATGAAAAGTGGGTAACTCAGGAGGAAGCTCATCCCTCCAGGAGACCTTGTGATTTACTCCCATGTTGTCAATTCCATCAGCAAGCATGTTTCCTTCACATTAGGTATGGGTGACAATGACGTTGAGTTCTGATAGATAGTGCAAACAGTCTATCCAGCGGGGTGTAAGAGTCCGAGCTAGGTGAACGACGCCATTCCAAATGGCCTGGACTATAGTAGTTGAGTATCTCTCGATCTAGATGTTATTCTAGTTACGCATCTTGGAAAAAGAAGTATCATGAATCACACTCATCATCTCAGCTTCTAGGGAAGAAGTAAAGTTGCATGATCCATAGTAGCAACAAAGAACCTGGTCTAGATGGTTTTTTAAGATGGTGCCACATCCTGCGGGGCCTGGGTTGCCTTTAGAAGACCCATCAACATTGATTTTAATCTAACCTGAAGGTGGAGCTTTCCAAAAGACTTCCTTGGTGTATTTAGGTCGAGGGTACCTCCCATCTACACTGATGTGGCTAAGAATCCCAATATCTTTAATCGAGCTGTTGTAATGATCCTTCTGAAGTAGAGCAGCCTTTTGAAAAACAATAAGAATTTTCATTTTACCTAAATTAACCATGAAAGAATTATTGGCATAAATATATTCATTTATTCCATACTAGATCACATGTAAAAGCTCCCCTGTATCTAAAATAAAAAAAATCTTGTTTTTTTGGGAGTCAGATAAGTCCACACATTCTGGCAACAAAGTTGTTATGGAGCTATTATGCAACCATCTGAACTCAAAAATATCAAAAATGTAATGCCAAAGGGAAGTTTCTATATCACAATAAAGGAAGAGCTGATTAATTTCCACATGATGCTGATAACACATACGACATTTGGAACATAGATTAATCCCAAAAGATTGTAAACATATATCAGTGGGAAGCCTACCATGAGTAATACACCAAATGATAGTGAATCTCGAGGGATTTAACCAAGCTTTATTTGAAAATTTTAAACATCTTAAATTATTATCAGCATTGTTGAATAAATGGTTATTTTTGTTTTTTGAACCAAGCATACCATTATGATCAGGTTCCCAAATTAGAAGATCATCAGTAATATTGAAGGTATAATTGTCCCAAATGTGCCTTATATTGTTAGGTAAGCAAGGATTTTTCATTTTTAAAATGTCCTTGATTGTATCATTAGTATGTTCAAGAAGTTGAGTGTGAGGTTCCAAGGAGATGAGGTGTGTACCAGTCCAGTTATCAAGCCAAAAATTTAAATTAGAGTCTTTTCTAGCCATCCATATGGAGTTATTCATAATAGAAAAGAATGTATTCCTGATGGAGGGCCAAATAAATGAGGAAAAATAATAGAAATTTTTATTTCTTATTTTATTAATGAAGTGGGACCTAATAAAATCTATGGAAGGAGAATTGTTGTTAATGAGGTTCCAAGTGAGCTTACCTTGAAGGTATTCACTAAAATTATTGAGGTTTTTTATGCCAATATGGAACCAAAATGGGTTAATGATTGGCCTTCAAAAATCTCACCTATTGGAAATAATTTAAGTGGAGTAATTTATGTATTAAATCAATTCATTCATTCATTTATCCTAAACTAAAATTTTTATAAATATACTACCATGGATAATTCTATAGGGTTATCAGCATAAACATTGTTCGGATTCAAGAACATCTCCTTCTTCCTTTATTAGTGATTCACCTCTAATGATGGTCAAATGTAGGAACATAGAATTTAAGACCACAATGAACTAAATGATGAACATCAATCATTTTAGAGTGCATTTTTCGATTATAAATGATCCAATATCTAGGTATAAATCTTTAATTTATGGTTTACACACTTGTTGATTAAATTGATTCAGAAGTTCAATCACTTATATCAATCAACGCCAATTTTAGCCTAAGTATGGGCCTACGTACCGGATTAAATTGATTTATTCAATAGTTTTCTAACCCCATATGCCACCTCTTGATCGTTGGAAAGTATCTCCGGAATGATGATCCTTTAAATAATTTTTAGTTATTCATTCTTCACTAATTTCATCTTGTTAGCCACTGGTAAGACTCTATAGTCCTGGTTCGACAATGTTGGGTGTTACCAAGCCTGATCAGACTGCTAGAATCATGAAGGATCAATGTAATAGGCTTAGATCGATGAAATAGTGAAAGATCTAGGAGTTTTATGGGATAAGGATGGTTTTTTAATATTTGTGAACAAATTGATTTTAGTGAATGTATGGTGGTTTTTGGGATGTGTGATGGACCCTTGAAAAACAACAAAGATCGGTTTACAACAAATAATGGCTAAAAACCATAATTTTGGATAAATCCACAAATTCCATCTGGGGAAAGGGCCAAAATAATAGCCAAAATATCAGACTCACAGTGTGAATATCAGATCTGCATTTTTGAAAAAATCTAAACTAAACTTCATGTATAAGGATGGACACACTGTGTATAGCCCCTTAAGTGTGAGGGATAGGGTTTTGGGAAATCATTAAGATGGAATAGTGTGTATCACACCTACACAACAATTACCTCATTCCTGGTTGGATGAGTTGTGTTGTGGATCACATGGGTAGTACTCCATATGGGATTACACGACCATGCACATAGCCCTATACCATTGTACACAGACATAGCCATGTCACACAAGTGATAGCCCTTGTGATGTAGAACATCATGTACCAAATTATATGGTCATGGGGTCATATAAAAGGACATGTCTAGAAGGACATGGAAGGGTCTCACATGTAGTGGACATGTTGTGTACTCCACCTACACAGTGTGTACTTCTACACAGATAGGGATTCATGTATTGTCCTGGAATAAAAACAATTGGTGAAGCGGGACCACATACTGTGTACCCCTTGGTTACTTTTTAGGAAACATCAAGGTTCCATAACTTCTTCATCTGGACTTTTATTTTTGACTATGAGTATCCTATACTATGTTTTTTTATCCTAGAAGACAACGTTTCCCATCATTGTATTTTGAGAAATGGTGTGAAATGTTCTATGCATGATGCTTATTGAGGTGATTTATGAACAAAAGTGATCAAGAAGAATCACCAGAGGATTATTCTAAGTGGAACCCCCATTTTGGATAGGGTGAAAGTACTAGATGACAATAATAGTCCCCCCCCCTATTACACCATGGTGTGGGTCCTTGACCACTCGAGTGTAACCTCCGCATCAGCATGGGTGTGGGTCCTCTATAACCATCTTTTGAGTAGAACACCCCTGATGGACTATGGAGCAGGTCCAAAATGACTAAAGATGACCCCCTGATGGTACTAGGGTATGGGTCCTAGAATTTAAATTGGAACCCCATTTCACCCCATGGAACAAGTCCTAGACCAATAGAGTGTACCCCCCCCCCCCCCCATCAGCTTGGCATTTGGCCCTTTATCTACTAAGTGGAACCCCCTAATCAGCATAGAGCACAAGTCACCATGATACAAGAGTGAACCCCCCCCCCCCATCGACATAAGTGTGTTTCCTATATGGATACTTATAGAATTAAATCCCATTGTTGCACTAGGGTACATGTCCTCTACTTCAAGTTTGTGACCTATCAACTTTGTGGAACATAGGTAAAGCATGGGTTGACTTGGGAGATTACTTCTGGGATTATTCAAGAGATGCTAGGCATCGTTGTTGGACATTTAAAATTATTGGTGACTATTATTATTGAGATGATATAAGAGATTGATATTCCATTACTATCTCATCTGGTATTCTTTTGAATGAGCATATATATATTCTTCTATATCCATATCCATGGATTTGGGTTACTCTTTTTCCATTAGAGGTGAAGACTCGTAGGGTATGCCATGTGGTTTTTGGGTCTAGAATCTCATTGTTAGATGAGTATACTCTCCTGTTATTTGTGGAGAAGAATCGATGTGTAGTTTATCTACTCACCAGGTTTATCCCCTTGTAATTGGATGAAATGACATTCACTCTTGGATTGGGTTGAGATATTCTCTATAATAGAATCTTTCATGTTCTATCTTTATATTCCTGTTCTTTATCTTACTACTCCACCTTCAGATTTTGGGAGGCCCTACTGGGTATGTATATACACACCCCTGAATGGTCTTCATACACACGTTGTGTTTCTTTTATAGATAAAAGAAATGATAGTGGTGACTTTAGGGGAGCTTAGGGATACCTAGTACTTTAGACTGTATACGGTGGTCACAACTTGGGATTCTGGAGATGAGCTCTAACATAAGTTTACTTTTCCATTTTTCTTAGTTGGGGATATATTTCTAGTTTTTCATATATTTTTCCCCATTGATTTTAAGTTTTCACCATTTTACTCTTTTACACCCAAGAGTTTACGCATGTTTGGTTTACTTTGAAGTTGTGTTACATATTTTACTCTTTCCCTCTAAACCTATTCATCGAGTTGGTTGTATGTGGGAATACATATACATAGGAAAATGCATCCATATATTAGATATTAATTTTGTATTGGTCACCACCACTGGCCAATGGAGGTGGGCTTGGGTCTGGACGTGACATCTACACACATATATGGTAAATCTAAACACCATGCATACAAACACACCTAACTACCAAGAGAAGAGTGTGGGGTCCAAGTAGGTACTCATCCATCAAACCTCCTACAAGTATGTGAGGGGAAAACCCTCCAAAATTCCACTAGGTGTTAGTTTCCCAATCTGAAATAGGTGTAGTAGCATATAAAACTATGGATTATAAAAGATATAACATAGCTCACTACAACATTATGGAAAAAACCTTGTCTTAGACACAACTACATTAAACATCACTTGGAATCTCGGCTTCCACTACTATGAACAGATATCCTATAAGCATACAACCATATAAAATAGATACATTAATTACTTATTTCATTTTTATTATTTCCTTCCATTAATTAATTATATTAACTTCTAATTAAAATTTAACAGAATTCCATATTACAATAATCATCAGAGTAAATTTCCTTCCCTCTGAGCACATTCCAAACAACGTTCATTGTTTATGAATGTTATCATCTTTGAATCATTTTCATTCCATCATCAACCAATCCCCCGGGTTAATAATAATTCAATTCATTATTAGCCTCATTATATAAACTAGGTACTCTAGGGAAACCATCTTAAGCTTCCCCTAAGAGTAAAAATGAAGCTTTTTACCTCCAGTTTCCTCAAGCAGTAGGGAATGGATTGTAGGTAGAATAAGTAACTCGAACATCTTCCATTAAACATATTCCAATGTCATCATACTATCTTTAAGATTATCATTAATGGGTATACACATATTAAACCAATTTCATCACATATGGCTTAATCCCCAACACCCATATTCATATATGGAGGCATCTCAGAATCACATGTATCAAGTATGACCACTCATCTAGGCCTCCCCACCCCACAACACATTTCAAGTATCCTAGTATCATTCATCATAGGATCACATCATATCCAAGTATCCCCTACCCATATCACAAAGCTCAACAATAGAAACAAAAAATAAATCAAATAGGTAAACTTTCCACACAAAATAATGCATTCATCCCTCTCCTAAAAATGAGCTCTCACATATCCAAAACATTGAACTTGATCTTCTTATATAAATGGGTAACTCAGGCCCTAATAAATTGACTTTATCAGACAACTACATCTTATTCCATCCTGAATTGATTGATTCATTATTTATGGGTTCTAAATATGGGAAACCTAAAACATCATGTTATAACCAGTTGTCAATGGAAAAACATACACTTAGAATTTATTTATGCCTTTAAAAACCTATAAAATTGCTATTCTCAATTAAAATTTCTTTTTAAATTTATATATAAAATAATATAATATTATACACATTATTTATCAACTCCATTAATCACATGGAAGATCACATCTAATTAAACATGTGCATTTACTCAATTTAATTATCATTAAATTACATTAACTACGATATTGAAAACATGCCATTTATTTAATTTTGAAAGCCAATTAATTATTAGTTAATTTTTTATTTATATTATTTCTCAAGGACAAAATTCTACTCTATGAAATTAAACATGATAAAAATAATAATAACATAGATATCACACTATCAGGAAAATCATGAGTCATACCACTAACACGGTACAGGGAAAAAACATTACCAACAAGAAATCAAATCAAATTTAATTATCTGGATCAATAAAAATTAGATTAATTTGATTTCCATCCAAATGGATAAATCATGACCAATTTAATATTTAACATAAATAAAATATGATAACCAATGAATCCACTACCTCAAAAGTCATTAAAATTCATCACCCGAGAACAATCCATGTCACTGATCACCAATATACTCTCCTATAATAAATGCATTCATATGAGGATTCCAAACCACAACCACACCAAAAAAATCAATAAAACCCCCATAAAATATATAATATCATCCACCATCTCATCGCAATAATAAGAGGGGAAAACATGACCTAATTAAGGAAAACTAAGGGAAATGTTGGTGGAACTCACATTGGATCATCATGGATTAATGACAGAAGCCCAAGGAATGATTCCCAATGAAGGGATCTAAAAATTTAAAATGTAGGATATTCTGGATGCTAGAAAATGATAGAATTAAAAGGGTTTTAGAAAACCTGATCTATTTCTCGTTTTATTAATGTTATTTATAGGGTATTTACTGAGTGTGTCAACAATTTATACATCACATATATTTTGGTCTTTGTTTCTTAGTAAATAATTTTTCTCCTGAATAAATTAATCCTAAATAAATATATGTTTTTTACAACCACATGAACTACCCTTAGGAATCCTTGAAATACAATTACATGTAGTCTAATATTTATACATAATATATTCACCCTTATCTTATATTTGTTAGAAATAAACACCTCTAAACTTACTCCTAACCTCATTTGAGCTCCACAAGCCTCAAAAACACCCAAAGGGTTGGACTATATGGATTAAATCACATAAAATTGCAAGGGTCTTCCATCTACTAAAATTCTAGTCATGACCTCAGGGATCAAGAGGCTTGAATATGTGCTCTGTTTGATCACTCTAAAAATAATGTAAAATACATCTATAGGGGTATCAAGATTATGTGAAGGAGATTCCAGGTATTGTATTGGGGACTAGAAACCTAAATATTCCAATTATTTAAAATCCTTGAAGAACATATGAAAAAAAAAAAATATATTGTAGACTTTTATGATTATAGATACATTAACTTTCATTTGAATGTAACATACAATTCATATGACCAATCCATATCATGAAACAATGCTAGTACATGTCAAACCCGCAATGGAATGTCCTCCAAACATATCTACAAAATATTAGGATTTCCTCCGAACATGTATCCCTAGTCTTGAGAGGTCCACCAAACAAGTCACCCATGTATTACGAAGTCCTCCAAATATTTCTCCCAAGCCATGTGAAGTCCTCTAAAAATGTGTCCAAATCATGGGAATTCCTCTAAACATGTCATCCAAGTCATGAAATATCCTCCTAACATGTCAGTTGTGGTCATGGGAAACCCATGTACATGTCTCTATTTATCACATGAAGACCCTAAGATGTATTGAAAAAGTAATGAGACATTCATTTGGACATGCCAGCCAGATCGTGCGTCAACCCTATAACATTATGCTTCATTCATGATAATCACCCAAATACATTTAATTCCTTTCAGACAGACACTCCAAATATGTCATCTAGGAACTCTGTACATGTTAGGAAGATACCTCTCTATACGATAACCCTATCTATTAAACATATTTATACATACCCCGAAATGAACTATGGGGACTCTAATTCCTTCTATAAACATGATATGTTGGACACCTTTCTATGGCCCAACTCAAAATGGGAATCCACCTCGTGGTAAATCCTTCCATATTTCATACCCTTCAACCCACGAAACCTATACACTCCTGTGGGTTTCTCATTCTTCCACATACATCAACATATTGAGAAGATAATTGAACTAAGAGAATGATAATTACTACTATAAACAGGATATATAAGAATCCTTCATAAGGCTAGAGATCCATACCAAACACTTCTCTCTGGACTCACTAATGAACAGGTATCATATTTATATATAGTAAGACTCATCTATTTCTATCCCTTGTTTCTCACATTGAGTATGGATCACGTGGGATTAGGGATTTGAAACAATAACATCACTTGCATCATAAATCTCCCTCATGTAGGGAAACATTATAGTGTAATCCCCAATTTGTGGAATGATATAAGTACCCCCATACAAGAGAATCCTCCTAAAGGTATGTCCAGAATACACTTCTATATTAGTAAACCCTAGGTAAATAACCCCACTAGGAATTAATTTTATATCCCTGATGCAACACCCCAATTTTTTATAAATATTTTTTTCAAATAAAATTATGTTATTTGATGGCTTAAGTTTCATGATACACCAATTTAAAATTTTTTATAGGCTACATCATGATAATCTTATACTACACACAACACTGACTTGGAATGAGTTACATAAAACACCGAGTTTATACAAAACAACATTTTACATTTATAATTATTTAAATGGGAATGTTCTGACATAGAAATTAAACATAGAAATAGGAATAGTGATAAACACCTTATTGAATATTATTTATGAATGTTTTATAAAAAATAAATCATATTGATAATAATATAATGTTCTCATATGATCCAAAATAATATTTTCTCAAATTTACTATTCTTATGTCCTTCTTTGAAAAATAATAAATCTATTTATATAAAATTTATGATATTTAATTTTATAAAATAAAATTCATTTTTTAATTTATAATTTCAAAATTATGTTCGACTGAATTTTTGGTATTTTTCTAAAAAACATCAGTTTTGATGAGTAATGAAAAATAATGAGTATTAATTCAAAACTATTCTTCCATACAACTTTTTATTAATTATTAATTACATAAATTTTATATATATTAATCCAATATTATTCATTGTAACCATATCACATTTAAATTTGATATGAAACCATTACAAACTTTAAAAAAACGCTTAAAAAGACGATGTGGCGACATGTTTGCAAGATTAATTTTAAATTAATTTGTTGTAATTATTTGATTATAATCTATAAAAACTGGATTCATTATTTTTTAATAATAATAAAATATACTTTATAATAATTTCAACATCGTTTTTGACTAGAAATATTAGTGAAATAATTAAAATCAATTATGGTGAGTAAGGAAAAACATGTTTATTTAATGGCTAAACCTTAATCATAAAAATGAAAAACCTGGAAATATTTACAAAATCCATTTTATAGAAATATCTCATCTAGGTAATATATTTTATAAATAATCAGAAATTTTTTGAGGCACATGATGTAATGGTGACCTCTCAGTAGTGTTTACCTTTTTATTTTTACAAGAATGCCATTCCTCCTACACTATAAAAGGGCACTCACCCCCTCACAACTTCACACCTATAAAAAACATTGGATCATCCTAAACCAACGAAAATATCCTATAAACTTAATTATGTTCATCCTATAATCCTCTATTTTTTTTATAAATCGATATAATTAATACATTTTGTAGAAAAAAATAGTAGTTACCCAAATAAGTGGCAACATCCTTCCTCACGCTCGTTTTTTATCATCATTCCCCCCCCCCCACAAAAATATTTATATTCAATTATTATATAGTAAAATAATTATATTAAATATTTTTATAAGTTTTTATTCTATTTTTTCAACCTATACCTACACATGAATCCATAAAATGGGTAATGTACTTACAACTCATGTGTTTGGTGAACTACCATCTCACGAAACGATGTCATTATTTTTTCCATTACCACCTATCATGCCTAGAAATTATGATATAAATACCATTTTAGATGTTATATATGATATTTATGATGTATTTATTCTCTTATAATTATTATCTAGCACATAATTTCAGGCTTTCCATTTTTGGTAAATCTGATTACCTCATTTGTGGATGTGTGGATTACCGCCTCCTCAATGCGATGTGATTCAGTCACACATTACAAAGAATATATTAAGGATGGTTTTAGAGAAAATATATAACATATATAAAAAAAATTCTAATATATTTATATTATATATATATATACATATACCTCATTTAATTCCTTTGATTCAAAATTACAGTAAAAAAAGAAACAATGTTTATACATACGTATGGTCATCCATCTCCATGAACAGTGTATTCCATTTTCTATTTCTAACTATTATATATTATTATAAATATTTATATCATGAATATTTATGATACATATATCTTTTTAATGTTTGGGAAATAATTAAATCATTATCTATGTAAGAGGATGAAGAATAATAATTCAAAACAATACAAAATACAAAGCAGATATCACCTGAAATGTAACTTTAGAATGGAGTTATTAATGAACGAGTAATATAATTTCATTTTTAAATCATGTATTCTGTTATATATATGAATAATTTTTATTTATAAATTTATATTGAACATATGATTATTATACAGAAGGTTTTATTGAGTATGACGAAATTGAAGACACAATGTAACAGTTTTCTTATCTATGTATTATTTCTATGTGATTTATGCCTTATTTACCACTCATTTATTTTGTGTGGGTTATATATATCCCCATGTATATATTATGTGATTATAATAATTGAATTGTGTATTATTTACATATCCATTTTATCATATCACTTTCATGGGGTTATGGTTCAAAATTTACCAAATCCCTAAAGTAATTTGGTCTCAAGTAGAATTTTTTCTGACACATGCCATGATATAAAAATATATTCCTCTAATAGGTGTATGAAATTAAATTATACATTATATATTATGAGTTTAATTATTTTAATGACATTTTAGCCTTCATTTAAAGTCATTTTTTTACACGGAATGTATGATTTAATGTTACTGATTTGTAAGAGTTTGTTGAAACAATCTCATCTTTTATCAGGATTGTTTACAATTATGGTTTCATTTAGAAAATACTATAATTCATATTTAAAGAAAACATATGAATTTTCTTATCCACTATTTATTCAATATATCTTCATGTATCAGTACCATTTTTTACCTCTTGGATAATTATTATAATTAAGAAAAACATTTATGAAAATCATACCCTATTTCTCTCTTTAGTCTAAAATATGTTTTATTAAAAAATAATGTTTTAAAAAATGTTTTTAAGATATATTTAAAGGAAAAAATATTTTAAATTATTTTATAGATTTATAATATGACATTATATCTTTTCAAAACAATTTTCAAATAAAAAGGTTTCAGAAAATGTTTTTTGTTCTAGAAATCATTTTTCAATGTAGAAAAGGATATTTTCCCCAAGATTTTTTTAAAAGATATTTAAAAATTATTTCCCATATAAAATGAAATCCAGGTGTAAATCATGAAGTTTTGGGTAAATTATGAAATATTTTGATTTAAATTCTTTCTCTGGATGAATTATGTTTGATGGCATGATGTTTATGAAACCTTTTTCTCTTCAATGGTTTATATGGATATGAAACCTTTTTCTATTCATGGGTTATTCTATGAAGAAATGATTATGAAACATGTCTCTATTCTACATGTTATTATATGACTACATGTTTATGATACCCATTTCATTTCATGGTTTACGATATGAATGTTTATGATCCTGTACAACATGTTTGTATAATTCATTATGAGGTGGGTGGGACATATATCTCCCTCTATATCATTTGGTAAAAAATTATATCTCATGAGATATAAATGGCTGGAAAAGGGAATGAAGTTGGTTTAGTAAAGGTATGTGTCCGCATATATAGTCTTGGGAATTACCATTGACTAAAAAGATAGTGATGGGAGTGAACCATTACTACCAAGGTGGTATGGGTAGTGAAACAATACTACTAATATGTCATTAGAAGCGATTCCTTGAATACTTTGGAAATCATTTTATATGCTTATGTGCCAAAAACAATTCCATTTATTAATACTATGTTATAATTTCCTTGATTATTTACTTAATATCATTACAATTCATGCCTTATGAACTGAAATATTTTATTACATTATTTATGTTTATGATCATTGATATAAAGGGTAGGATATCATAATATTATGATCACATTCTAATACCCATATCACCATGTTTATTCTTATATATCTATCTTGTTTACCCTTAATGAGTATACGAACTCACCCCCTTTTATGTTTCCATTCCATTTGTTTTGAAGATATACATTATGTATTATGGATCTAAGAAGGGTACTATTAATAAAGAACTTAATGGGATAAAATGTAGATCAATAATGTACCAGTGTTTATATCTACATGTTTCCCAATGAAAAAAGCTAATATGGACTTTTGGTGTATGTTTGTGTTGTCACGACCCGTCCTTGGGGCCCGTGTCGTGACTACCCCAAGCCCTCCTTCCAAATGCCAGGGGCTGGTGACTAGCACCAAAGGTGTAAATCTAGAATAAAAGGGAAGGCATTTCCTTTATACAAGTAAACAACACAACAGAGTACGCAAGCTGAAGTAAACACTAAGTAAACTGAGTACAAAAGTAGTGCTGAAAAGTAAATGGGCCAGAATACAAACCCAACCGAAAGTACGGTACAACTAAAAAGGAAAAACAGCAGCAATAAAGTAAATCATCAACCATCATATCATCCTATGGCTATCCCACCTAAAGTTTGGGTACATAAGGTCTCCTCAGCTCCTCGGGTCCGGTCATCTGCTTCGTGTATGTCCCGCCTGATAGTCCATCTCCGGGTACCGTCCCACTCCACAAGCCTCAGCCACGATCAGCGTTGTCTGTCATCTGCAACCAACACAATGTTGTGTGGGCATAGCCCGTGTAGGGGTGATTATACGATACTCAGTAGGGACCCCGAGACCCCCAAAGGTCTCCCAGAATCCACAAAGGATATTCCACAAAGGAAGGATACGAACATAAAGTATCAACCAACTCTACTTAGGCATATGCCCGTACATATACCTAAGTCATCAATTCTAGCTCGTCTCCAACACATGAGCCCAAGTACAACCCAGTCCACAAAGGAAAGGATAACCCAATCCACATAGGAAAACTCAATCAATCCACACAGGAAAGCACAACCCAATCCACACAGGAAAGCATGACAATCAAATCGATGATAATGATTCAAAGTCAAGACTCATCTCACACAGGTATACTACTTCCGAAGAGAGGTGGATTTGATTAGATGTAACCACTAAATCATCTCCTCTGTCGAACCCACATAGGATCCCAATATAGAAGTCGTCATTGCCGAAGCCACATAGGATCCAAGTACAGTAACCATTGCTGTTGAACCCACATAGGATCCAAGTACAGTCGTCATCACTGCCGAACCCATGGAGGATCCAAGTACAGTCGTCCTCGCTGCCGAACCCACATTGGATCCAAGTACAGTTGTCATCGTTGTCGAACCCACAGAGGATCCAAGTACAGTCGTCATCATCGTCGCAGTCACAGCCAGCTCTAGGGTTCCCGCACATAGCACGCTCGATTCTGAGAGGGTCCGCTCCTCGAGTCAAAGATCGGTACATCAACTGTCACGAAGACCAGAGTTGATGTATCCCATAGTTCCATCCCATGTCATAGGGGAAAAACCAAACATAATGTGCCCATGTCATGGAGAACAAGATGACCAAGCCATTTTCCAAAAGTACATGGTGTGTAACCAAAAGATACAAGTCGTGTATTCATACACCGGGTACTGCCCATGTGATATGGCACGTGTCGTAGGGCTGGTCATGTAAATAAGTAAGTACATGGTGTGTGGTATGGTTACATGTCGTGTCCAAGCCTCTAGGGTCGGTTCCATGTGTGCTGGCCATACCTGACCGTGTGGTGGAGTTCATGCATGTATACTCCACCCTGTGTCCGTGTATTTCCGGAATACACGTCGTGTCTCTTGGCCGTGTGGTTCTGCTCGTGTCCCTGTATCTCCCGGATTACACACCGAGCTTCGTGAAGCCACTTCTTCCTTTCAAATAAGACAATACACACCTTGCCTCGTGGTCGTATATTTCTTTCATTGTCCATGTATTTCCCTTGAATACACTCCATTTCCATCGAAGTCTCCTCATTCAAACTGTGTGGACTGTACACATCGTGTGACCGGTGTCACACACCGTGTGTCACTTCTTTTGATGTCTGTTACTTCTTCCGTTGAACGCTTGCACTACACGACGGGTGCTTTAGATGTACATGTCGTGTATTCTGGAATTTTTTAGAAATCATGCCTCTGGCCAGCACGCCTCTCGAGGCGTCTGTTCATCATTCTGATGATCTCTTTGCTACAAAACTTCTGCTCCTAGGTCGTCTCGATGTTCCGAGTCCATTTATGATGTTTTTGGGCCTCCGATCGGCTCCAAAAACTTGCCTTGATTCACTGCTCAAGAACGGTAGGAGAACACCATACAACAAAAATGACGGAGGAATCAGACCTTGTTAGTTTGGTCCGGTTCCTTCCGCATTAGTTCGATTCCAAATGGATTAGAGAGAACAAATAACATGGAAGGAAAATCAATGTTCCTCATTCATTAACACACCCCTACCTCGATAAACATTGATGTTTGCTGACGACATGGAAGATAGCTTCGCAGGGTGAGGTTTCGATGACGGCGTTGGCGTGCATCCAATGATGGAACGACATCTCACACTAGCTGCGGAGAGATGAAGGAACGGCACGTCGTCTCTCCTTGCGGTGATGGCGTTCTTCGTCGAAGGGTGTTGTTCTTTATGGGAGGATGAAGCTCTTCAATGGACTTAGAGTTCTCCCAAAAACATCACACAACAAGCTAACCCTCCAAATAAAGTAAGACTCATCTAATTTTATTTTACTTTTCCAAGCATTTCAAAATTGAAATTCAAAATGATTAGTTAATTAAAAGAAAAGGTTTGACCAATTAAATGATTTGTGTTGGCATATTAAAGTGAGAGAGGAGGAGGTGAGTGGTCTCACATTAATGGGGAGTTAACAAAATAAATGGGGAGTTATGGAGTTAAGGAATGTGAAAAGGTGGGGGATCGTGTGGGCCCCACCTCCCTCATATCCACACATGGTATGTTGGGTGGTCGTGGGCCCCACCATCAACTTCCCATGAGAGAGTTTTACTTCCATGGATAAAATAAAATTTTACACATTTTTATTTTACTTATCATTTAATCCAAAAAAAAATTATAACTCCTCCCAAGAAAATTCACCTTCGGTAAAGGTCCTCTTAAGCAATTACCGACGTTGTGGTTCCATCGGTGCCCTCTTATTTCAATTCCGAGCACAGATTCAAAAGATAGAAAAACATGCTCGTTCGTTCACTGAACGTACCCAAGCTAAACTTCAGAAATTGATTCCGGGAACACTGGGCCTCGGAATCAGGTGCTGTCCGAAATTGCGTACTCATAAAATCCCAGAGAATTTAAGAAAAAAACATACTTGAAATTTACGGGTCTTTACATTACTCCCAACTCAGGGCTTTACACCCCCGTAAAGCAGTATCATAAACTAGGGGAACAAATGAGGGTACTGAGCATGCATCTGAGCCTCCCGCTCCCATGTTCTCCCCTGGAGGTTTCCGTGCTTCCACCTGATGCGCACTAGCGGAATCGACCGTCCACGTAGGACCCGCTCCTGTCGATTCTCGATCTCCACCCAGACCTCCTAAAAAGTTTCCCCATCATCGATGTCCAGATCGTTGTGATCAATGATATGTGTCGGGTCATGCACGTATCTCCTCAGCTGAGATACGTGGAAGACGTCATGCACCCGATGCAACTGAGGTGGAAGAGCCAGGTGATAAGCCACCTTGCCTATCCTGCTGAGAACTTGGAATGGTCCGATGAAGCGCGGAGATAACTTTCCTCCCTGTAAAAATCTCCATAATACACATCAAGGTGAGAACTGTAGAAAAACGTGGTCTCAATACTCAAACTCTAGTGGTCTCCGCCTCCTATCGGCATAGGACTTCTGTCAGCTCTGAGCAGTCCTCATCTGCTCCTGGATGATCTGTACCTTCTCCGTCATGGCTTGGATCATCTCTGGTCCTACAAGTGCTGACTCTCCAAGGTTTGTCCAGCACAGGGGTGATCTGCAAGGTCGGCAGTACAATGCCCCATATGGTGACATCCCGATGGTGGAGTGTTAGTTGTTGTTGTACGCAAACTCCACCAAAGGAAGATGATTCTCCCAGCTGCGACCAAGTTGAGGACAAATGCACGGAGAATTTCCTCGAGAGTCTGAATGGTCCTCTCCATCTGACCATACGTCTGTGGGTGAAAGGTGGTGGTCAGGCGTAGATGCGTCCCAAATTCCTCCTGCAACCCCTTCCAAATTCGGGAAGTAAAGTGAGCATCTCGATCGGAGGTGATAATAGATGGCACACCATGAAGCCGTACGATCTCCTGAACGTAGAGACGTCCCAAGATCTCAACTGAGCTCTGCTCTCTGATGGGTAAGAAGTGGGCCGACTTGGTGGTTCGGTCTACGATCACCTAGATAGAGTCATGACCTTTATAAGTATGTGGAAGTCCCATCACAAAATCCATAGATATCCCGTCCCACTTCCACTCCGGGACCTC
Organism: Viscum album; assembly: GCA_963277665.1. NCBI lineage: Eukaryota > Viridiplantae > Streptophyta > Magnoliopsida > Santalales > Viscaceae > Viscum > Viscum album. Next base: position 1,941,191,099 of record OY728119.1, on the reverse strand, counting down.
CAAGGGTTTTACCAAGCCTGCTGGTACCTGGTGCTATGTCTTCACCTGCTGGCAGGTGAGGCATCGTGAAATGAACTCTTCCACAACCTTCTTCATACCCAGCCACCAGTACTATCGTCTGACGTCGTAGTAAATCTTTGCTACTCCAGGATGTAACGCTAGAGGGGAAGTGTGAAACTATATTATAACCTCCTCCTATAATGCAACTGGTACCATGGTACGTCCTCTAAAAAGGACGACGTTCTCTCCTCCTACAGAGAATCCATCAGGTGCATGTCGTGAGGATATCTGTGCATGTCGTGTCTCACAGTCAATATCCCCACACTGTGCCTCTCTGACCCGCTAAAGTAGTGGAGGGGTGACTGTTAGCGACTGTAGAAAGGCCGCCCCATCTAAATCCATGAAGGATATCTGCAACGTGGCTAACTGCTTTGTCACCTCCCCAAGTAGCTGAATTCCCGACCTCCTGCTAAGAGCATCAGCTACTATGTTCCCCTTTCCAGGAGTATATACTATCTCAAAGTCATAGTCCTGGAGGAACTCAAGCCATCATCGTTGTCTCAGGTTCCGGTCCTTCTACAATAAGATGTACCTGAGACTTTGGTGGTTAGAATAGACTATAAAGCGATCACCCATCAGATAGTGCCACCATATCTTTAGGGCGAAGACCACTGCTTCTAACTCCAGGTCAGGGGTAGCATAGTTCTTCTCATGTTTCCTCAACTGTCGTGATCCATATGCGATCACTGCCCACTCCTGCATTAGGACTCACCCAAGTCTGGTCCCTAATGCATCATAGAAAACTACATACCCTACACCCTCCTATGGTAGCCTCAAGATGGGTGCACTGGTCAATCTATGTCTTAACTCCCGGAAGCTCTACTGACATCTATCCGACCACAGGAAGGATTTCCCCTTCTTCGTCAAAGATGAGATTGGTGCTGCAACTTTGGAGAAGTCTGGCACAAATCTCCGATAGTACCCAGCTAGGCCTAGGAAACTCTGCACCTCTGAAATGCTCTTGGGTGGCTCCCAAGCTAGAACTGCCTCGATCTTCGCAGGATCCACCACAAATCACACCTCATAGAGGAAGTGTCCCAAGAATTGGACCTCTCGATTCCGGAACTGACACTTCGAGAGCTTACCATAAAGATGGTGCTCTCGGAGTGTGTCTAGTACAACCTACAAGTGGTAGGCATGCTCCTCCTCAATAGTCGAGTAAATCAATATGTCATTAATGAAGACTACGACAAATAGATCTAGGTAAGGCTGGAAGATCCTATTCATGAGACTCATGAGCACAGATGGAGTGTTGGTTATGCCGAAAGGCCTAACAAAGAACTCAGAGTGGCCATACCAACACCTAAAGTACGTCTTCTACACATCATCGTCTCGAACTCTGAGCTGATGATAGCCGGACCTGAGGTCTATCTTTCAGAACCATTGTGCTCCCATGAGTTGATCAAAGAGTTTGTCAACCCTCAAAAGTGGATACATGTTCTTCACGGTCACCTAGTTCAGGCGACGGTAGTCGACACACAGTCGCAAGCTCTCATCCGCCTTCATGTTGAACAAAATCGGGGAAGCCCAGGGTGAAACACTGGGTCGGATTAATCCCTTGCCCTGCAAGACCTTCAGCTGTACCCATAGATCTAGAAGCTCAGCGGGAGCCATCCGATATGCTAGAGTAGATATCAGGGCTATCCCGGGGTATATGTCAATATATAAGTCTACCACTCTACGAGGAGGTAGTCCTGGAATGTCATCAAGAAATACATCTGCATACTGATCCACCACAACAGGAAAACTCGGACTCCGCACATCAAGTGCTCCTAGGATGGGACTAGCCAACTGAGGGGTGATCGGCTGTCCTCTCCTCTACGTGAGTCCATCCTAGGCTGAAAAGGATCCCTTCTCACCAGTGAAGGTGAACCTGCTCCCATCAGTGCGGACACATTGCACCTTGCGCCTAATACAGTCGATCTGAGCTTGGACCGTAGATAACCAATCCATGCCCAAGATGATGTCGTAAGGCCTCGACACCACTACAAGAAGATCCCAGCCGAAGCTCTCACATCCTAGAGTAATCTCACACTACCAGCACAAGTGTGTAATCATCGATTCGGCTCCCGTAGGAGTCTCTAGCTATAAGGATCGATCTAACGGCTTCGTCGAAATCTCCGAGCTCCAAACAAGGGAAGAGGAAATAAAAGAATGACTCGCTCCTATGTCTATGAGAACTGAAGCAATGGTGGAGTAGACACAGATAGTACCTCAAATCATCTCAGGTGAACCGTGGTCGTAAGCCTCTATTTCCTAGAGCTGGGCCTGTCTCGGTCCGCCAGCCCCCTGTGGTCGGCGTGGACCACCTGGTGGTGGTGGTGGTGGTAGAGCCTCAAAGCGTCGCCCACCACCCGCTGCTCGGACAGCTCCTTTGCCTTGTCTGCCTGCTCCCTACGGACCACAATGGTCGAACCTCTGCCTATGCCTGGGTGGTCCCTCAACCGTCTGCTGCTCCTCTGCATGGCAGGTCGGACAGTCCCAAGCCATGTGGCCCTGTCCGCCGCATGCATGGCACTGTCTGCCTCTCGTATGACTGGCTCTACTGCACGTGCCCCGCACATCTGAGCCAGTGTCCTGAGGTCATCCACTTGATGGCCTGGTCTGCTTGGACCTCTGCGACGTATGTATACTGCCAGCTGCAGAAGACTTCGCTATGTGTCACCCTGCAGTAGGCCTCGCTGCTGGCGAAGGCTCATCAAGAAATCTCTCCACAAGAAGGGCTCTCTCCAGTACTCTTGCCTGCGTTGGAATGCTGAGGGAGATCATCGAAGCCCTGATCTCATGCCTCAGTCCCTGCTCAAAGGTCCAGGCCCGGAAGAATGGGTCATGAACCATGTCCGTGGAGTAGTGCGAGAGATCAGTAAATCTCGCCGAGAACTGGGCTACTGACATGCTGCCCTGCCGCAGCTGTAGTAACTCCTAGATGCGCACTGCACGGAGGGTGGCTGGAACGAACTCCGAGCAGAAAAGGCTCTCGAAGTCCGACCAAAGGAGGTATGTCTCGTCGTGCACATGGAGCATCAGGCTCCACCATCTACCTGATGCCACGTGAAGGATACTCGCTGCAAAAATCACCATGAGGTCTGCTGGTGTCCCTACCAATCTGAAGACTCAAACGACAGCCTCCAGCCAATCCTCGGCTTCTTGAGGGTACGTCTCCCCGCGGAACCTAGGCAGTCTCTGACGCTGAAACTCGTGCAGTGCACTTAGGTGACGTTTACTCTCAACTGCAAGGGTTGGTGGCATCGGTGGCTTGGCGGGTAGAGGTACCACCGGTGCCTCTACTGTAATGGGGCCCTACACCGAGCCCTCATCACTCAGTGGGCTTCCATCGTGCACAAAACTCAGAACCCTAGCTGGCTGCCGTCATGGGGCCATCCTGAAAAGAATCAGGTGCGCCACAGTTAATACAATATACCTGGTGAGTAGACACAAAGTAATGAAAAAGAAAACTTTGAAACACACATGCAATCAATGTTTTCGTGTACTGAGTCGGAAATCAGAAGTCAGGGTCCTCGTGTATGGATACGTCGAACGCCTCACTAACACTGGACTCCATGGACTGATAACCACACTCAAAACCATAAACACTATTGCTTCACACAGAATTAATTATCAGATTCCTGAGTTCGGCAGTAGAACCGACTCCTCTAATACCAATTTTTCACGACCAATCCTTGGGGCCCATGCCGTGACTACCGCAAGCATGCCTTCCATAGGCCAGGGGCTGGCGACTAGCACCAAAGGCATAAATCCGGAATAAAAGGGAAGATATTGCCTTTATACAAGTAAACAACACAACAGAGTATGCAAGATGAAGTAAACACTAAGTAAACTGAGTACAAAAGTAGTGATGAAAAGTAAATGGGCAAGAATACAAACCCAACTGAAAGTACAGTACAACTGAAAAGGAAAAACTGTAGCAATAAAGTAAATTAGCAACCACCGTGTAGTCCTCCGGCTATCCCACCTGAAGGGTGGGTATAGATGGTCTCCTCAGCTCCTCTGTTCCGGCTGTCTGCTCCGTGTACGTCCCGCCTGATAGTCCATCTCCAGGTACCGTCCCGCTCCACAAGCCTCAGCCACGGTCAGCGTTGTTCGTCGTCTACAACCAACACAACATAGTGCAGGCATAGCCCGTGCAAGGGTGAGTATATGATACTCAGTAGGGACCCTGAGACCCACGAACGTCTCCTAGAATCCACAAAGGATATTCCACAAAGGAAGGATAAAAACACGAAGTATCAACCAACTCTACTTAGGTATATGCCCATACATATACACCTAAGTCATCAATTCCAACTCAGCTCCAACACACGATCCCAAGTACAACCCACTCCACACAGGAAAGCATAACCCAATCCACATAGGAAAACACAACCCAATCCACACAATAAAGCACAACCCAATCCACAAAGGAAACCATGACAATCAAATCGATGATAATGATTGAAAGTCAAGACTCAGCTCACACAGGTATACAACTTCTGAAGATAGGTGGAGTTGATTAGATATAACCACTGAATCTTCTCCTCTTCCAAACCCATGAAGGATCCAAATATAGAATTCATCGCTGCCGAACCCACGTAGGATCCAAGTACAACAACCATTGTTGTCGAACCGACATAGGATCCAAGTACAGCTGTCATCACTGTCGAACCCACGTAGTATCCAAGTACAGTCGTCCTCACTGCCGAACCCATGTAGGATCCAAGTATATTCGTCATCTCTATCGAAACCATGGAGGATCCAAGTACAGTCGTCATTGTCATCCCAATCGCAGACAGCTCTAGGGTTCCCGCACACAGCACGCTCGATTCTGAAAGGGTCCTCTCCTCGAGTAAAAGATCGGTACATCAACTGTCACGAAGACCAAAGTTGATGTATCCCGTAGTTCCGTCCCACGTCATAGGGTAAAAACCAAACAAAACGTTCCCAAGTCACGGAGAACAAGACGACCAATCCATTTTCCAAAAGTACATGGCATGTACGTAAAAGATACACGTCGTGTCTTGAGACACCAGGTACAGCCCGTGTGATACGGCCCGTGTCGGAGAGCTAGTCATGTAAATAAGTAAGCACATGGCGTGTGGTATGGTTACGCACCGTGTCCAAGCCTCTAGGGTCGGTTCTATGTGCGTTGGCCATACCTGACCATGTCGTGGAGTACATGCCCATATACTCAACCCTATGTCCATGTAGTTCCGGAATACATGCAGTGTCTCTTGGCCATGTGGTTCTTCTCGTGCCCGTGTATCTCCCAGATTACACGCTAAGCTTCACGAATCCTCTTCTGCCTTCCAAAGAAGATAATACACGTCGTGCCTTGTGGCCATGTATTTCTGTCTGTGTCCATGTATTTCCCTTGAATACATGCCATGTCCATCGATGTCTCCTCAGTCTAACTGTGTGGACTATACACATCGTGTGACTGGTGTCACACACCGTGTGTTACTTCTTCTAATGTTTGTTACTTCTGCCGCTGAACGCTTGTACTACACGGCATGTGCTTTGTAAGGACACGTCGTGTATTCTAGAATTTTTCAAAAATGATGCCTCTGGACAGCATGCCTCCTGAGGCGTCCGTTCTTCATTCTGATGATCTGTTTCCTACAAAACATCCGCTCCTAGGTTGTCCCGATGTTCTAAGACCATTTCCTATGTTTTCGGGCCTCCAATCGGCTCTGAAAACTTACCTTGATTCACCGCTTAAGAACGGTAGGAGAACACCATACAACAAGAATGGCGGAGGAATTGGACCGTGTTAGTTTGGTCTGATTCCTTCCGCATTAGTTCAATAGAAAATGGTTTAGAGAGAAAAAATAACATGGAAGTAAAACCAACGTTGCTCATTCATTAACACACCCCTACCTTGATAAACATTGACTTCTGCCGGTGACGTGGAAGATAGCGTTGCGGGGTGAGGTTTCGATGACGGCGTTGGTGTGCGTCCAAGGATGGAACAACATCTCACACTAGTTGTAGAGAGATGAAGGAACAGCACGTCATCTCTCCTTGCGGTGACAGCGTTCTTCATCGAAGGGTTTTGTTCTTCGTGGGAGGATGAAGCTCTTAAATGGACATAGAGTTCTCCCAAAAACTTCACACAACAAGCTAACCCTCCAAATAAAATAAGACTCATCTTATTTTATTTTAATTTTCTAAGCATTTCAAAATTTAAATCCAAAACACTTAGTTAATTAAAAGAAGAGGTTTAACCAATTAAATGATGTGTGTTGGCATATTAAAGTGAGAGATGAGGAGGTGAGTGGTCTCACATTAATGGGGATTTAACAAAATAAAGGGGGAGTTATGGAGTTAAAGAATGTGAAAAGGTGGGGGATCATGTGGGACCCACCTCCCTCATATCCACACATGGGAAGTTGGGTGACCATGGGACCCACCAACAACTTCCCATGAGAGAGTTTAACTTCCATGGATAAAATAAAATTTCACACAATTTTATTTTACTTATCATTTAATCCACAATTTTTTTATAACTCCTCCCAAACAAACGCACCTTCGGTAAAGGTCCCCTTAGGCCATTACCGGCGTTGCGGTTCCCTCAGTGCCCTCAGATTTCAATTCCGAGCACCGATTCAAAAGATAGAAAAAACTGGTCATTCATTTACTGAACGTACCCGAGCTAAACATCAGAAATTGATTTCGGGCACACTGGGCCTCAGAATCAGGTGCTGTCAGAAACTACGTACTTGTAAAATCCCAAAGAATTTAAGTAAACATTTTCCTTGAAATTTATGAGTCTTTACATGTGTAATGTATTAAGTATTTCTCAAAATAAATGTAATTTATTTTTATGTTAAATGAATGTCTCTATAACTGATCATCTTCTGGTTAAATACAGAGAAAACTACAATTACTATGATCCCTCTCATAAAAAAGATACATGGGACTACTTCATAAGGCACGTTCTCTATACCCAGTGCATAACAACCCTCAAATATATCCTTTAATTATCATGTGAAACAATAATATTTAAAATAATCATATGGGTTTTCATTCCTGATATACACAAGATAAGTAGGAAACATCATAATAGTTCAATCCAATCATAGGAACATCAATCGCCTCTCAGATGGCAGTAAACTCTAGAGTTACTAGTTACATGGATTAAAAATATAAGTAGATACCCATTACTATAAAATAATTTGAAACAAGGGAGTAACTTTAGATATAGAAATATGGCCTCATTAATAGAACCCTTTACTGAGTGTAAAAGGATTTGACCCCCAATTAATTTATTATCCTAACTGGTCCCATATCGAGACTCGGAATTGATTCTCAAACATATCAAAATTCAATAAGAGTGTCCAAAAAATAGGGAACAATTACACCAAAAAAGGATTGATAATCCCAACCCACCATCTTCTCAACCAATGCAAGTTTCGAAGTTTCATTGGGTCTGAAACCCCAAGTGAATACCTTCTTTAGGAAAGATGGTATGCATCTTATTATGCATGTGGGATCCATTGGAATATTATACATGATGAAAATGGTTAACAATGTGTGAATTATTGTGTAACCATACTTGACCCCCATAATCAAACCACAAAAATTAAAAAAGAAATGATAAAACCAGTTTAAAGGAATGTAATGAAAGACAAAATGAATCATTATATGCATTGGAATCCTTATCTCTAAAAACATGGACACAATGCATTTTTGATTAAAACAAAAATGGTGAACCTGCTGTGAATCCTCAAAAGATGAAAATGATCAGTTGATCATGCAACAGTCAACATTTTTTTCATCTCATATGAAAAATAATATGGTGTATCTGATGTGAAATCCTACTTAACTAGGGATCCCATTAAATAATATATCCTCATTATCAAAATTTTGTGGGTGTAAACTGGACAAACCCGTAATAATAAAAAAAAATTGTGTTAATTGTTTACAACTAAATGAACATGTTTCATTATTTTGACAATACACTGATTGGTGACTTTGGTCCTTATTTTCTTTGTGGATATAGATACTACTCTCACAAACAAACCCTTTACCAGAGAACATGTCTTCCTCAAACATATTGTAACACCCTATTTTTTTAAAAAAAAAATCAAATGAATTTACTCTTTGCTATATTTATTGCTACACACAACATTGAGTATTGATTTTGTAAAGTGGAAAACTATTTTTAACATGAGTTACATACAATACCAATTTTAAAGAAAACATGACATCATATTAAAATTTTATTATGTAATACGATACTTATCACCAAAATGATTGTATGGAAGTTATGAATATTTATTACTAAATTTTAAAAATATATTGTATTCACATGTTTATATAATGAATAATTTTAAGACCCATTAATTTAAAATGCAAATAAATACCTTTGTAAGATAAAAGATATCATTTTTAAAAAATTATTTTTATGTACATAAACTTTTTTTACCTCCAAAAATTAAACAAATCACTTTTTTCTGAATGATTTTAATAATAAATATTATATATTTAATAGAATATTTAACAATAATACTATGATTTTTCTATGAAATACATAATAATAAATATTATTTTATGCATAAAAGTGTATTTTCTAATAATAAATTTTATCATACATAGATACCTTATTTTAAAATTAATTTTTACCACTTTTAGAAAATTTATTTTTAAAAAATAAAATTCATTTCAAATCTATTCTATTTAAATTAAATTATCATGATTTTTTTCTCTAAAATTTTTCATTTATTTGATGAATGGTAAAAATACTAAATTTTAATTAGAATATTCCTTGTTATTTAATTAATTTATAAAGATAAATTAAATTTAAAATTGGTTTTCATGTAAAATTAGTTCAATTAAAATTCAATTAATCTAATTAATGTCATTATAATAAATTTCATATTGAATTTAGCTACACAAACATCGAGATATTTTGAAGATTTTCTCTTTCTAAAGACACTTTCTCTTCTCATTAGCAGGATTAATTTTAAATTAAAATTTTCCACTCCATTTAGAAAAATTTGGAACAATGGATTTCATATTTTTTTATAATAAAAATTATAATTATCTAATAATTTTATCATAACATTTCACCAAAATTAATATAAAAACATAAAAACTATTAATATTGGCTAAGGTAAAAATGATTTTACAAAGGGGTTAAACTAAAAAGAAAAGTTTAAAAAAATTACCCAAAAAAATTATACACCAATTTCATGGAAATGTTTTGACCTTATATATTATATTCTCATGAATTTAATATTGTTTGAGCCTTTTATCATAAAAAAATTAATGGTGGAATTCATTCTTTAAAAAAACAATGTTTCCACTCACCTCACCAATAAAAGGCCACCCCTTATAAAGTCCCCTTCACACTATAAAACCCTTTGGTTTAGACAATAATGGTTAAAATAACTTCTCAAATCCACTTATTCCATACATGAATCCCTATTTTCAAATAAAATTCAACCTATGAGGGCTTTTTCTACAAACCTAAGGCTAATACATGAAGAAAAGTTAACATTCCTCGATGACCGTTTTGTATTACTTAATACTCTAACTCCCTCAATAATTATTATACCATGATGATATAATGACATAATTATCTTATATATAGTTAGATATTTTTATTTTAAGTATATTACCTACAACTATCTCCACATCCATTAAATGGTTTATGAAATCATTATTCTTATGTATGGTGGACTAACTCCTTGTGATCCAATGTCATTCATTTTTTCGTTACAAACTCTAATGATTGGACATAATGATGGATCTATATATTTATTATATATATGATATTATAATTCTATTGTATATATTATATCACATGTACCTTCATAATTTCCAATTTTTGGGAATATGATAAAATCGTTCGTGTGTACAATAGGCAACCACCTCATGAAAAGATGTGATTCATTCATGATTTACCAGAAAAGTATTAATGATTGGTTTCAAGAAAATATCTAATATTTATGAGTTAAAATTATACTCAAATGGTAATTAATCATTTACATTTCGTTCTTTCAAAACATTGTTAAAATGGAAACATCCTTCATGAATACATACGACCCCCTGCCTTTATGAATGGTTTATTTAATTTTACATCTATATATTTTTATATATTTATATAAATAAATATATACCAAATATATATTATATTTACATCATGGTTATTATTCTGTATATTATGGAACCATGATCAAAATAATGGTAATAAAAAACCATATACAAAAAGAAAATAAGTTATTACCTGAAACATAACATTAACATGGAATTGTTGATAAACATGTAATAAATTTGAAAAAGTAAATAATATATGACATGAAATTTATAAATATTTTTCTATAATAGATTTATAATAGATTTATATTTATTATTTCATCGTTCTGATCATATATAACAGAATGCGATACTTATATTATGAGATTTCTAGTCTCTCTTTTATTTATGGTAGACATATGTAAATTCACCACTCGTTTCTTTTTTGTATTGTATATAATTATAATTTAAAATTTAATATAATTAATATAATTATTTTCATGATATTTAATGTTTTATTAGATCTTATTATTTATTGGTTCCTCTAATTCAAAATATTACTAATGTGGTAAGGGAATTATAGTCTCTTTTATTTCTGGGAGACATATAAAAATTCACCCCCCATTTATTTTGTATGGTAAATATGTTTTGAATTTAACATGTTATATCATGAATATATTTATTTTAATTATTTTTATTTCTTAATATGGTTTTATTACATATTTTGTGTTATGATTCAAAATATTACTAACGCAGTAAGGGATTTATGTCTCACTTATCTTTTTCTATCAGACACATGACATATTCACCATGTATTTATTTTGGTGGTGTATATATATCACCTGAATTTATTTTATAATGGCTATAAAAGCATTATTTTTATTTACGTATCCATTTTAGGATCTCTATTTCATGGGGTTTATTGTTTAAAAGTTACCAAATTGGTAATTAATTTTTTTCTAAAATTTCCCTCTTTGAGATGTACTTATGTTATGTAACTATATTCATTAAAGAGGTTTTTCTATAAATCTTCGTTTACCAATAATATCTATAAATTATTTATCCATATGATATTTTAAATTACAATTTATTTTGTTCATTCATGGGGCTTCCGATTCAAAGATACCAATGTGGTCAATATTTTATATTACAATCTCAAAGTTTATTAGAATTATTTATCATTATGTTATCAATGTTAAATTATTTTGATACATATATCAGTATTCTAATAAATGGTTTTATTCTATGGTTATTTATGATATTTTCAGGTAATATTACCTTTTTCCACTATTTGGAACTAAAATAATTGTGAAAATTATTATTATGAAAATTCATCTTTATTTCTCTCTTCAGTTGGACATTTGTTTTCTTCCCAAAACATGTTTTCTAATAATGTTTGAAAAAATATGTTTAGATCCTCCTTTTATTTTTAAAAGGAATATTTACCCATGAATTTATTTTTACAATGTATTATGAAAATAATATTAATGTATTTTTCTAAAAAATTCATATTTGGTTGTTACCAAAAATGTTAAAGGAATATTTATTTTAATGTGTATGGAATAAGTGAAACATCAAATTTTTCATGATAATTATTTCCATATAATACTTATTTATAGGTTTACATGGATACATTCAAATAATATGATTTTATTTTTATAAAAGTATTATCAAATAAAGGTAATTTTTTTAAATAATCATTCCCAATGTTTTCTCTTTCAGAATCATTATATATCATTGATGACATCCATTGAGGTAACCTATGATTTTTTAGGGAAATTAACCAAAGATACCATCTTATTTCTTTCTCTGAATCGGTTATGTTTGTGATGTCATGATTTTTATTAAACATGTTTCTCTTCCATGGGATATTTAGTGATAACATTATTTGCAAACCCACCTCTTTTTCCACAAGTCATGGTATAATGAAATGATTAAATGATTATGAAACCTATATCCTTTGCATATGAGATTATATGATTATATTTGTATGAATCAAATTTCATTACATGGTTTAAGATATGATGAATTTTTATGATCATGTAGAAGATAGTATGTGATTTTCATTTTGTGATGGGCAGGACTTATAGGTACCTCCAATTTATTGGGTATTTATTAATGTTATATGGGATCAAAGGAAACACATGAGGTTAACCAAAGCCCAAAATTTGGTACATGTGAGGTTACACCAAGCCCAAATCGGGTAAATGAATGGTTATACGATGCCTAATGTGATATTAATTTCATGGTGTGTATTATTGACATACGAATTTCAATACTTATGTTTATTCCACAAATATATGTCATTTTTCCAATTTTATGCCTTATGGATCATGTTATTTAGTTTCATATATGATTCATGTCTTATGAATTACCAATCATAATTTCCAAGACTCAGGATAATTATATTTTATTTGAAAGTTATGGTTTTCAAATTTTATTCTCTTGTTCTCATATCATTATGTTCATGTTATAGTTATGTATCACCATTCTAAACCCTTATTATCTATCTGAGATCATTTATTCTTGTGTTTAATTTCCCTAAGTTATAAAGAAATGTATTATGTATGATATTTCAATGAAGAGTTCTTGATGCAAAGATAAAATTAATAGATGATGTAGTTTTCCAATGTACCAGCTATTTTGTTTTCATGTTTCCAAATTCACTAAACTATTATGTTCCTCATGTGTGTATTTGTGTAATTTGACGATTAATCCTAAAATAATATTTAATATCTATGTATGATAAGCATGTGTCTTTGTAGATGGAATCAGAGGGAGGTTTTGTTATCATATGAATACTAGGATGTGGAAACATTGTGGGATTCCTAGGGATATTTCTAAGGATATTTATAGGGATGACACTAAAGATAAGTCTATGGATGAGTAAAAGTATAGTAAAATGTCTAACAATTTTGGTAATAGATATTGTAATTGGTTTCCAAGAAATTAAATCCCTCTCTAAAAACTACAAGTAGATGTAGATCAAGAACAAAGGCACCTAGAGGTAATAAATCCTAAAAGGAAAAAAATGATCTGAACTCGATCATCACCAGGTGCATGAGAATAATAATTTCTATATACTTTTTTTTACACTACGTAGAGATATACTTTAGAAATTCAAAAACACTTTATGAACCATTGTGATGTTTTAAAATGATGATGATCATGTTTGATATAGTATAAACCTAATGTTTCAGGGATTAAAAAGAAGGTTGTGGATTTAAATATCCTATAAGTGATTTTTTTAGGATTATGGGGTTTTCTATAATGGTTAGTGTTTATTACACTATGATTTTTTATTGTAATCAATTGAGTGAACCAGAAGGAAATGAGTTTACATTGAATGTGGTTGACGATTTTTTAATGAGTAGCTAAATGGGATGATTACAAGTGTGAATGATGTAGTGATTAGGACTAATCAGTTGTCATAGATCTTGATTAAAAATGTACACCTCATACAACTATCATACTCACCAAATAAGAGACGTGTGGAGTTCATTTGGAGTTCAGGTAATGGAAAACCCAAAGGAAACATGATTCGGTATCCTATATATCGAGAATGTGTGAAGAATAAATCCAAGGACTTAATCAAATGAATTATCATATTTTTTTTGTTTGGAGAAGAAGGTCATAGAGTATGAAATTTCTCAGGGGTAAATAAAATATCCTTGAACACAATGTATGGGAATATTGGTCTCCCTAATGTATAATGAAGGGATGGTTGTTTTAAATGGGGTATATATGTGTATTACATAAATATATGATTTGGGGGGATGATCATGAATAGAACGTTAAAGGTGGTATCAATAATGGTTATAGGATTTATGATGAAAAGAACATGAATGAAATATGAATGGTACAAGTTGTTTTACTATTTTTTTATGTTAATTATGAGAAGAATGATTAAATTAAGATTGAATATTATTAATCCATGATTCATATTTCATATTTTTGGGAAGGGGTATCAAGTAATAAGATATTTAAGCCTAGTTATTGGTTTAAGAATAATGTTGAACGATTGAATTGACTTTGTATTGGAATTCACGTATTGTGTTATACGAATCACTAAAGTATGGTTAAGTATATGGTTTTTATTGTATATTTAAAAAAAAATTAACGATACCCATGGAGTAGAAATATTGTTTAAAATAAAAGTGATATTTTAATTAATATAATACAAACCTTAATAGGTTACATATGTTGAGATAGTGATGATTTTATATAGATATGTTGGATATGAATAAGTAACTTGGATAGTGCTGGTTACTTTATTGGTTTGTTGAAAAGGTGGTTTATTCTATAATTTATTGAGTTTGTAATATTTTTGGATTTAATTAAAATATCCCATAATATATATTTTATATTATATAATTTGTAATCATGTTCTATTTCAAAAAGTTTTTATGGTAATTCATGTTATTTATATATTTCAAAATAATACCTGATGATGATATTCCCATGATTTTTATGTTCTAATAAAGAGATACTTTATAACATATGAGGGATTAATGTTAAGTTGATTTTTTAAAATATATTAATTTTCTTAAAAAATTATTTTTTAATGGTTATAATTTTAACCATTTATTGAATGGTTTAAATTGAACATTATATGAGGTTTTAGAGATTAATTTATTACATAACCAGAAGATGATTTGTCCATAATTGATAGCTAGTGATATGATTTTTAAACCAAGTAATATAATGAATCACTTATAATTATTTTATGTGTATTATTTAGTGTATTAGAAATGAAAAAATTCCTCTCTAAGAGTTTTAGATTAAGTGTAAATTGATCAAGTCAAAACAAAATAAAGAAATTATTCCTATGAAATAAGAATATATCAAGAAAGTACATTTACATATGTACTCAATATAGATAAAAAATAAATTACCCATTAATAGAAAAAGGGTCATGAAATAAATTTTATCATGTTATCATTTTTTATGATATCAATGTCTATTTTCCTACCACATTGATTTATGGATTAATTCTCAACAAAATTATCCTGAGTATGTTATTTATCACATTCCATTAATATGTAGGTTTTATTTTTCTCATCTATTCCCAAGTTTTCACTTCTAAAATATGTTCTCATTTTTTCAAACCTAGTATGTTTTTTGTAGATTAAATTCACACATGTCATGCTATCTTCCAAGCATATTTTTTGTTAACCCATTTTACAATGTGGTTTTCTATAAAGGATCCTTCCAATGTTAAAGAATTGATGACCGAGATATATTTTGTAGGGAAAATTAATTTTAACAGTGGTGGAATGTAACATCTGAAGATTTTTTGAAATGTTTTTTCTAAATAAATTAAAACTTGTTAGTATATTATATTACACACAATAGAAAGTTTTTCTTACATTATCCACAACATAGATTTTAGTTTGTCTTAAATTCGACATTAAGTTTAAAATAAATGTGACAAACTATTAAAATATTATAATTAATTTTGATAGTTGTCACATAGATGTTAGAATAATGGTTATGTATATGAATAAATAAATTATGAAAATATAAAGATTAATCATATATATGTAATTATTTTTTCTCACCAATTAATTAGAAATGAAAATAAAACCCCATTGAAAATAATGGAAATCATTTTCTGAAAACCCTATTTTTATGAACATAAATTCATTTTACAATAATAAATTTAATTTACCAATTGTAGTAAATTATTGTAAATTAATTAATATATTTTATATTTAATATAATATTTATAATTCATCTTATGTGTTTTCTGGATAAGAGATGAGGATAAATCAATTTTTTATCTTAAAACTTTATTTTCTAAAAAACAGTTTTGATTCTTTAGTTCACTTGTTTATAAATTAATTATTACCAATTAAATAAAATTTATTTAATAAATAAACATATAGTTTTAATTTTTAATATCAAAATTATATCAGGTTGATTTTTTTTTTCCAAAATATTTCATTTTTTAATAAATAATGACAAAATAAAATTTTATTTAAAAACATCATTTTTAAAATTTATTTATAAAGATAATTTTTATTTTTAATTAGTCTTAAAATAAAATTCATTCAATTATTTATCTATTAATGTACTTTAGTTCATTAAAATCAATTTTATACTGAATTTAGATGGAAAAATTTTGCAAACTTTTGAATATTTTCACTTTACAAACAACATGTTCTCATCACATTTGGAAGATTAATTTTAGATTAAAATTTCCTACTTCTAAGAGTGGAATTTGGAAAATGGATTTAATATTTTTATTCATAATAATTTATATTAATAAATAATGGAAAATTATTGTTTTCCCAAATTAACAGTAAAAACATTAAAAATTATTTACTATAGTTAATTTAAAATTTGGTTTACTAGGGGTTAAGATAAAATGATAAGGGTAATAAATAACCCAAAACATGTAAAAAACACATATTATAGAAATAAGTTTACCATATATATTATATTATAGATAGTATATCATTATTGAATCCTTTTTACATGATTAAAACGTGGGTGGAGTTCTTTCATTCAAAATATTACATGTGTGTCACTCACCTCGCATATAAAAGGCCACCCCTTATCCTCTCAACTTCACACCATAAAATCATATTGGTAAACCAATAAACATAATAATAAATTACTAAATTCCATCCACTCATCATATAATCCCTGGTCCTGTAATAAATTAATCCTAGGATTGGTTTTTGCGAAATCCTAAGGAGGATACCTGAATAAGAGGTAAGGTTCATCAAAAAGAATTTTTGTTTTATTTCTTCCTCCACCTAATTAAATTCTTATTGTAACATAGTTACATATCAAAAACAATATATTACATATAATGATATGTTTTTATGATATGTTAATTCTGTAAAACCATCTCCACTTCCGTAAAAGGGGTTTCGAAATCATCGTTCGTGTGTATGGAAGACCATCGTTGCATGAACGGGTGTCATTCAGTTTTCCATTACCACATCTCACTGTTGAACATAATGATGGGATTATTTTTTATATGATATCTATGATATGATTATTATTTTATAAATACTATATGACACAAACCTTCATTTTATCCATTTTTTGGAACATGATAACATCGTTGGTGTTTATGGAGAACGACCAGCACGTGAAGCGAAGTGATTCATTCACACATTACATGGAAGGAAATAAGGATGGTTTTAATGAAAATATTTAATATAT
Organism: Viscum album; assembly: GCA_963277665.1. Taxonomy (NCBI): domain Eukaryota; kingdom Viridiplantae; phylum Streptophyta; class Magnoliopsida; order Santalales; family Viscaceae; genus Viscum; species Viscum album. The sequence goes on along the minus strand of OY728119.1, from coordinate 1,941,173,843 downwards.
ATTACAAAATAATGACTATATTATTATAATATATCATTAAAATTTATTTATTTCAATAGTTTTAGAAAATGGAAAAAATATTCATGTGGACGTACAACATACCGACTCCATGAATATTGTATTTCATTTTATATATCAATATTTAATAGATTTTTATAAATAATATATGATGAATATATATTAAATTTATATACTGGTTATAATTTTGGAGATAATTGAACCATGATCAATGTAATAGGACCAAAAATAAAAAATCAAAATATATACAAGTAAATTATGTGGTTGTTACCCAAAACATAACAATTACATTGAATTGTTAATAAAAATATAATAACAGTCCATAATTAAATCCTATATTATAGGATATATATTAATATTTTACTTCAACAAATTTAAAATAAACTTATATTTATTATAGATGAGGATTGAATGTGTATGATGGAAATCATGACGCAAGGTAAGAGATTTCTGGTCTCTCTTTTCTTTATATCAGACATATGATAATTCACAACTCATTTATTTTATGTGGTTTATATACTACCCCCTTGGAATATTATATCATGAATATAATTATTTTAATTATATTTAATGTTTAATTTTTTTATTCCTTATTTAGCGTTAGATTAAAAATATTACAAAAGCGATAAGGGATTTATAGTCTCTTTTATTTCTAGGAGACATAAGAAAATTCACCACTCATTTCTTTTGTGAGGTATATATACTTCACCATTCATATGTTATATCATTTATATACTAATTTTCCTGATATTTAATGTATCATTTGATAATATAATTCATTGGGGAAATTGACTCAAAATTCTATTAAAGAGGTAACGTATTTCAACTCTCACATTTATTTCTATGAGACATATACAAATTCATCACATGTTTCTTTGGTGTGGCATATATAAAGTCACTTTAAATTGTTGTATAATTAATTTCCTTATTTTAATGATATGTAAAGGTCCATTTTATTTTAAACATTATTGGGGCTTAAGATTCATGATATTACTATAGTAGAAAGAGATTTTTTTCTCACTTCCCTTTTTTTGTGATGCACATACCATATTCACTATGTTTAATGTTGTGTATATACATACCATGAATTATTATTATTATTCAATAACATAAAATCCTTGTTATTTACATGTCCATTGGTGGATATCTTATTCATCAGGTTTACACATTAAATGTTACCAAATCAGTAATGGTTTTTGTCTCAAATTTCCATATTTTGGGTGTAATTATGTTTTCACCTATATTCCCTCAGGAGGTGTATATAAAACCTCTTTAATATGTAATATTTTTAATTTATTTATACTAGATGAATTTTATGCTCTATTTAATTTTATTCCTTCCTAGGGATTATGATTCAAATATACCAAAGTTATGATGATTTTATGTTACAATATCATCATTTATATGAATTCTTTATGATTATGTTTCCAAAGATAAAATAATATGATACATCTCTCAAGAAACTCATGAGATTTATTATACTAGGATTATTAATGATATTTCAATGTAATAGTACAATTCTACCCCTATCTGGTACATAAAATAATTATGAATAATGATATTAAAAAGTTTAATATTATTTCTCCCATTGGTTGGAAATTAATTTTCTTCCAAAACCATATTTTCTATAAAAATTGATAATGTTTTATTATTATTGTAACATTATTAAAATTCATTTTTACAAATTTTTTATTTTTTAATAAAGTATTTTAAATGAATCTTCATTCCAATTCCCAAAAAAATCACCTTTAACATTTTTAGAAAATGCTGATGGATTATTTATTTAACGTGTATGGAATAAAAAAACATCCTATCATCAAGGTCACTATTTTATTTTAATCATTATTTATTAGTATTAAATATGAATCTCAATTAAACAGATTTTGAAAATTATTTTATTTTTAAAAATTAATTATCCAAGAAAGATTATTTTGATCAATAAACATTCCATGTGTTTATTCGTTCAAAATCATTATCAATGTAAGATGATGTCCTTTTATTTATGTTATGATTTTCTAGGGATATAAACCAAGGATACCATTATTATTCTTTCTATGAATGGTTTATATTAAGGATGACATAAGTTTTATGTAAAATGTTTCTCTTCCATCGGTTATACTATGCTAAAATTCTTATGAAACCAACATCATACTCCATTGGACATGAAATGATGAATTGATGAAATGATTATGAAATATATCTCTCTTATATGGGTTACGATATGAGGAAATTTTTATAAATTCCATCTCATTTAATAGATCATGATATGATTAATGTTTTATGATCTTGTGGATTATATAGGTTTGAATTTCATTATTTAATGGATGTGACCTATATCTCCCACTAATAAATTGTGTAATGATTAAAGTTATATGAGCTCAAAGGGAACACAGCAGGTCATCCCAAGCCCAAATGAGGGTGCATAGGGGGTTTTACAAAGATTAAAGTAGGAAAATATGTTTTTCTTCCAATCCTAATGTGTTATGAATGTCTTGGTGGGTATCTTTTACATAATATTTTATCTAATTATGTGAATGCTAAAATCTATGCTTTATGCTAATGTTATACCCTCATGAATTAGTTTATTTGATTACCTTATGATTCATTTCTTTCGAAATTCCAATATTTATTCCCTAACTCAATATTATGATCATTGATATGAAGGTTTTGGTTTTGAAATGTTATTTTCATATTCTAATACACTTAATTCCATGTTATTCTTATATATATCCTTTTTTATCCGTACAGAGCATCTGAGACAATTATTTTTATTATTTCATTTACCTTGGTTATGATGAAATGTATTGTGTGTGATTATTCTAAGATGGTTTCTAGTAATTAAGATCATTTGGGAGATGGTATATTTTACTTATAGAGCAGTTATTATGTTTCTATGATTTCAATGACACAAAACTATTATGGTTCTCTAGAGTGCATTTTTTTAATGTAATGAATATTAAAAAAAATTTATATGTATGATAAGCCTAGTTGGCTATAAACATGTTCGGAAACCTCAGATGTGGTTATAGACTCTAAAGGTCACAAATCAAAGTCACCCACCCAATACCTCCATCATTGGATGGTGATTTCAATGGTTCAGGACTATCATAAATGTGGAATGATCCTGATCTTGAAGGTTGAATGTGAAGGTCAATGATGCTAAAGAGGTTGAGTTTTTCTCATCCTGGGGATGCTCTAGGGAAACTGTGGAACCTATCACCACCACCAATCACTTTAGGATCTTATCCCTAAAGCACGACAATCAGAAACTTCTATATCTAAAAATGGTGGATCAAGGAGTTCACTATGGTTCCATTCTATTTCATGGGAGGCTAGGAAGGGATTTTGTCAACCACCGTCAATAGAATCATCCTAAAATTTCCCCTTTGACTTCTCCTGAGGGAACCACCCAACACATTACCACCCTAAAAACTCTTGATGGGTACCAAAAAATTATTTTCATGAATGGAATGTTATGGATAAAATTATTTGGGATTATATACCCTTTTCCACTAACGAAGCCTATCTGAATAATTTTGTTGATGCCACTGGGAAGTTTCATATCCCAACCACATCAGATCATGTATAGACACCTGTTACTACATCAAGGATGGGAAAGGCATATCCCTACCCCTCACATATTAATCCCATTGGAATATTCTAATGGATAAAGGATGATAGTATTGGGAATATATCCCATGCTTCAAACAAATATATTGACTGCTATATTTTTCAAACTTAAAATATACAGGCTAACATTCCAGCACACACATTTCTAAACTATCAACACATTCTAGAAATATCTCAATAACACCACCATTATAATCATCTTCCATTAAATATATAGGTACATACACATATTACTTTCCCAACAACTATATCCACACATCACCTTGATCAGTATGAACATGTTTCTACTCTATTAATATCACACATTAGTTCTCTCATCTAACAGTATTATTGGCATATTACGATAAAGGGTAAGGAATAGGACTGGGCTCATATTTTGGTTCCAACAGGGGCCCACCAACTCCTTTTTTGCATAATCCTCATGATAGGAGCACATTTTTTGTCGAAAAATACTAATTTCATGCTTCAAAGGCATATGATTGGGTTCATATCCCCATTTTGACTGAGTCTCACCATGTGACAGAGGATCATTCCTCAAGATTGGCTCATATTCCTATCAAAAATGACCATAATAAAAATCCGAATGCATATTATCGGGATTGTAACCCATTTTAAATCATGGTTTTCTAGTATTATATGACAATCACCTTATAAAAAGATCATATCCCTTCAAATGAATCTAGTCAAGATATTCAAAAATATCATAGATGTCAAGATCATATACATACTTCTAATGATGAATGAATTCCCCAACATCCTTCATATGTTATACAACAAGAGTCACATATCCTTTCACCAATTCAAGAGTTTTGTTGGTATATTCTGATGTGTTATTCATATTTCAATTGGGCTCATATCCTCACTTCATCCTAGATTGATCAGCATATTTCAGAAACCACCAACTAGAAGAAACATGTTTCTTTTTATAATTTAGGATCTCATTAGAATAATCCATCTACTTCTCAACAATATGATCATATTACCATAGCTCCAACGTTTTTTCAACATATTCCAGTAGCCATTATGCATTAGTTTCATATCCCTGCTAAACTTGAAAAGGTATGTTGAAATATTTCATCCATGACACGGAATGAGGCTCATATTCTTGATATTTTCAATGTCATTTTCCAAGAGACTATTCGATGCATATCTACAAAACCTCAATATTTTTTCAGCTATTCAACTAAAGAAAAATGTGGTCATTACCTCAATAGTCCTCATCATGGTAGTGAAGAGATGGATCTTTGAGACTCTACTCTTGATATTTGTTATGGTCAACCTCCCCACTGTGATATTTCTCTTGGATAAGGAAACACTCCCCTTTCCTAGACACCCCCATATAGAGAGGTAATAAAAACTCATACGCCTTCATATAGAGTGGTTCTCGAAGAAAAAGTGTTAACCCTATATAGTTCCCCATAAAATATCAGTAGAAACAGACCACACTCAATAAGGTTCCTAGAAAAGTAACTTCTTTGGTATGACTAAGTGGAAGAATATAAGTGTGATGAAGAGGATTCCAACATGTATAAATAGATAGATTTATCCATAAACAACCTCATAACCATGTTATAGCCACTCGCAACATCAAACAATGAGATCCTGAATGAGTTATAGAGGGAGTTCATGTAATACATATACCATAATATTTAGGAAACATAAAAGTTTTTAGGGCTAGAAACCTCTTCTTTCAAATATACAAGGTCAACATTAATACCATAAATATACTATTTTATTAGTTTTACCTGACCACATTCTCTATATCATGTAACCTAGGTATCAAAGATCATAAAAAATTAATACATAGTTATTGTATATATATCATGAAAAAACTCCATAAACAGATTTCTAGAGCCCTGTATGATGTACATATCTAAGGATATGGAAAATATTGATCATTTTACATCATTATGTCCCCAGAATAGAAATTCCCCACATATATATAATCTTTTAATTTCATAGCCTCAGGATAAAACGGGGGACTGGGTAATGAAAATTTCTATTGGTCAACACAAAAAATACTCCGGACTTGAAAATACATTATGAATATATGTAGTGTATTTACACTAGAACATTATGCCCGACCCCTTGAAATTTTTTAATGAATTACAAACATAGAACCCAATGTTTTTTTCAACCAAATAACATACGTTAGAAAATGACTCCCATTATGGGAAATCATTACACCCCTATCATTCACAAGTAGAATTGTGCCAAATAAAATGGTTCTAAAAAGGATATACCAATGAATATATCCAGATAAAAACCTAGCCCATAGGGATAGGGGAAAATTTTTGACCACATCCAGCCCTCGTTCCAAATACCCCTGATATGATTTAGGAAATATCAATGGAAGCTAAAAACAAAACCCAATGAAAAAAGTATTGGATATTTTTATCTTAATTTCTATCACCAGGTTCATCATGCCCCAATAAGGTCCTAGATAAATCAATGGTGGTTCTAGATCAACTCACTCCAAAAAGGTTAGGGGAATATGTATCTCAATTTTAGTCTCATGATACAAAAATTCCACTACCTGAATCATCAAATACTCAATAGAAAGATTAATTAGGGACAAAAATTTCCCCAAATCATTCACATCCCACAATATAAGGGGAATTTTAATCATTACCATATCCTTAGAAGGAAATATTCTTTCTATGTAGGGAGATAAATGTTGACATTCCGAATATCATTTTTTTCCCTCACCTCAATTAAAACCTTTTCTATTCGGAGCACGTTCAACAAACTCAACCAAAAACTCCATCAAGTCAACTATTCAAAAACTATGATTGAATAAACATGCGAAAAAGGTAGTAAAATCACATAAGGCTCATATGGTAAAAATTTTAAATGTTTCTAGGGTTCAGAAAATTGACCCTCATGCAACTCTCTAAGGAGGAGTCAGTGGTGAAGAATGAACCTTTTTCATTGAGTGTAATGTGATAACTAAAATTTCCCAATACACCTAAATTAATGTCTTCAACATCAATACAAAAGATGGTGTGGACCAATACACAAACAAGGAGGGATTAAATACAAAAAGAAAACATACTTCAAGAAGGGGGTGATCTAGATTCACTAAATATGGATTCATGAATATGGAATCAGTGGAGGAGCCAGAATTGGGAACCCCAAAATAATTATTTTTCACTTTAATGGTGGAACACCACAAAGGATAATGGGAAGGCTGTGGATAAATCCCACTCACCACCTTGAATATCTAAAATTCCCTCTATAGAGGAATGGCTAGCGTTGTTACAGAAAGAGATAAAAAATCTAAAACAACTCAATGAGGATATAATCCGGGGGAAAATCCCAATAGGTGTCATATTAATCCTTATATTAATATCCCAACTTTAACACATCAAAAAAGATACAATCCTCATGAAAGAGTAAAATTTGAGCATTAGGATATCTCCATATCCAGGCGAATGGCTAATATAAATAAAGAAAAATATGTTGATCATGACTTCCCTCCATTACAATGATAGACTCTCCCCACTTAGGGAAATCATTTAGTCATATAATGGAACAAAATTAGTGTGATTTTCAAATGGGGCCACAGGATCAAGCCACGTCCACTCCCAATAGATGGGAGGAGTCCCAAATAGTGGTACCTCTATAAATTATCAATGTCATTGAATTTTTGGATGCTCTAATTGAATCCATATAAGGAGAGTAAACACTCATTGAACTCTAGGAGAAGCTATATCATGAATGGGTGTATGGAAAATTACCCCCACCAATATTTGACAATCCCACCTTCTCAAAAATTTATGGTGTGGTAGATCCAGAAAATCATCTCACACACTTCATATCCTAATGTTTCATCATTATGGTCCCTTGAGATGAGAAGGAGGTGACAATGATGAGATGTTTTTTACAAACACTAATAGGGAAATCCTTTTTTGGTACATCATCCCACTGGTGGGATCCCTTGTGTGGTGGTAAGATCTTCATCATCAATGCCTATATTAGTTAAAATCCATGCTAAGGAAAATGAAAATTTTCATCCTCAAAAACTAATATAAATGTTAAAAGTATATGGTTTTAGAGATCGTCACATATAGATTTTTTTACCCTATTCATACATTATCTCTCTCTCACTAGATAATGTACTGGGACTCTATGGAAAAAATAATAAGGACAAGCTTCAAACAACTTGGATCCTAGAGAAGTATCCAGGTGGATTCTATGAGTTTTCAAAAATGGATAAAATGTAAGGAAGATGTCAACCAGGGGACCCAATATATTTCACACCCCATTCATTTATCATAATAAAAATGATTGTTAAGGAATATATTGTTATTGTTACTCACAAATTAGTACCAGTTCCCATTCAAGCATCCAGGAAGGCCCCAAATCATCTTGCACCTACCGTCGAGTGAAATGAAAAACAAAATCACCATTTTATAGAATAGAAATGATATTAAGGTCTATTAGGATTCAAGGAACATATAAATAATGTTTACACCTTTATAAATTGTAAGGGAATTAGTTATTTAATTTCATCTATGGAAAATGACCTACTTAATATACTACAGCCAAGGAAACCCAATGAGATCATCCTCACTGCTCTTCCTTCCTACTTTCCTTTCCATAATAGGATGGGTCACCCATCATGGATTTCATTATCTTTAAAGAAATTTTTTTTTTTTTATATGGAGGTGATTTTAAAGGATTCCCTAGTACAAATGAGCTTTTTAACTTTTTCCCAACCAAAATAATAGGGTTACTTGAAAAAGATTAATCTAGGTATGGAAAGAAGTTAGATAAATGGATGACTTTAAAGACAATTGATCGAGATCATTCCACCCTAATAGTACATCCTCATATACCCATAATTATCCTATCACCTAGGGAGGTTACATTTTAATACACCTCTTAGAGGTAGATTTAATCAACATACACCATTAAAAATAGAGGGGGAAGTGTCATATCTGGCTCCCACAAAAGATGTAACTCTTGAATATTTCATTCTTTTTATATTTGGAGAATTGGAACTATCCAACCTAATATAATCCTCATGTGATAAAAATCACATATTTAGTACATTAACTATAGTACACTTGAAATACCTATTCTATGATGATGAATATGGCTCTGATTATGAGTCCCTCACACCTGATCGGTGATATAGATGTTGAAGGCACATGATCATATATTATAGAGGACAACATGGGATGGTCAAACCCAATATTTTGATCAAATACTAGAAAATTACATATATGTACTGGAGACATTGGGTGTCACTTCATAAATCCCAATTGAAATAGGGAGGTTTCCTAGATCCCTCAAGAAATCCTCCAAGCCGAGTCATCCAACATGACCATCAGGCGGGTGTGTGAATTTCTTATAATCCCGGACAACGGGAAATGTCAGCTAAACATATTCTACTATTAATATATAATATATCAACATATTTTCAATACCTAGGTATATTCTTGTCAAAGGTCTCAAATCCGGAACCATATAATAAGGAGAAACCCCACCTTGGGACGTGAAGAACTTTTGGAAAAGTAAGGCATTATGAAATAGTGGATGGTTTTCCCATCCAAACACTCAATCCTAGATACTCTCTATAATTAAAAATAACATAGAGAGGAACTAATCTAATCACTCTACATCCCATATGAGTTTATGAAATAATTCATTTTAGCTGAGGTTTATCGAGTGGACATTATTCCATTAGATTTCCACGTCTACATCTCTTTCATGAAACATGGTTTGGAATAATTCTTCTCGGTACATATAATACCCCTATATGTTTCTAGAAAACACAATAATGTCAATATCCAACTGGATATGATTGAAAATGGTTCCAATATTGTTCTCATCTTGATTTATACCCTTCAATGAATGGGATATTGTAAATGTGATTTATCTCTTACCAAGCTAACCAGTCATGGGTAAGATAAGGGAGAGAAAAGACCTCTAAGCATGATCACGCTCATGGTTTAGTTTGGGGATCTCACATATATTATTGAGTCCATGGTTATACATAATGACACAATGTATAAGGTTTTACTCAGAAGACCCTGAATACATTTCCACGTAATAATACCTTAAACATTTCATCAGTGTTTGAAATACCCAATCGATGGGAAGTTCAACATACATCATGGTGTAATTCTCCTTTGAGTATTTTGAATTCAGATATGTTGAGGAATATTTCTTTACAAAATAGGTGAACAACTAATGATTGATGAAAATTTAAAGGTTATAATCACCATATGTATTGGGGACCATCCCAATGAATGCTAAGAGTTTTCTCAATGGTGATTATGTTCTACCCATAAACATGATTAAGGTACTAGAATTAATCCTTTATATACAATTTCCTACTATCCCTAAATGTAGAATAAAATAAAACAATTTTAATTAGAATCTCTCTATGATGACTCTCGAAGGTGGTTGAATAAGATGGTGTACTTTGGAACACCACTCCATTGTTTGAGAAAATCATCTCCACCGCCATCTAAAATATGAGGAAGTTGAATCTAGTAAAAAAATATAACCAACAAACTATATTGATTATTTCCTCCTTGTCTCTTGAGTTATAAGAGATATATAATTTATTTCTAAAAATCACTTATATGTGTTCTCTTCGAATTATATGTAAATTCATGGTTTGAACCCGGATGTGGCTATTCACCATCTAGGCTTACCTGATGACCATTAAGGATTCAGGTTGGTGTCTAAAAGGTTGAAACCCTCACATAATACTAATGTCAAATTAGAAGTATAAAAATTGAAAAAATATCACTTTTTTCAAGAGCTGAAACACTTAAAATGGGATTCAAATATCTTCCCTATCAATAAAATGAATAGACATATCAGGGTATACATCAATTTAAGAGACATTAATTAAGACATTCAGAAGGTTGATTTCCCATTTTTGATCATATAACTTTTGATTAATGGGCTTATATCTTTCAATTCCATTCCATTATTTATTATTATTCAGGGTATGATCAAATATTGATATCCTAAAAAAATGGGGAATTCACCTCCTTCAGAGTACCATATGAGATCTCTATATATTAGGTCATTCCATTTAGATTAAAGAATGCAAGTTCTACTTACCAGTAAACCATGTATCATATATTTTTCCCTTATTAGTAAAAACTATAGAATGCTATTTCGATGAGAGGGTAATAAAATTTCGATCAAAATTTGATCACCACACATATCATCAAAAAATATTCCAGAACTTTTTTCATTGTCATTTGCATATGAATCTTCTAGTGTAATATTTCAGGGTAACATTAACGAAATACCTTGTATTTTTGGTATTCCATCATGGAAATGAGGTAGACCTAGAAAAGAATAGTGTACTTATAGAAATTTCACCAACTGGAAATAGGAAAACCATTGGGGGATCTAAGGGAACCATTTTTATATTGGAAATTTCATATATATCCTAACTAGAAAATCTCTCCCCTTAAAGAAGTTATTGAAGAATAGATTCCCCTACCAATTGGATGAGGACTGCAAAGAATTCATTGAAAATCCAAAGAATTACTTGATGGATCCACCAGTCTTGATGCCTCCTATAGAAGTAAATTCTATCATCTAATATGTGGCCACCATAGAATGAATACTCAATGTTCTCTGAGGCTATAAAAATGACACCGAGAATGATAACAGTCTCAATTCCCTCAATCGAATAATGCTTGGTACTGAGTCTCAGTTTTCTGATTTCAAGAAGAACTACTTAAAACTTGTATTTTAAATAAAAAAATGTGGATAAATTACATTTATCATCCTTAATTTCACTTGATATCATGTATTGACCCACTCAAGCACATCCTTGGTCACCCTAAATTGATTGTCAATTTGACATGATGGCTAGTTACATTTCAAAAATTTGACAACTATTTAGTGTCACAAAATTTAAAGAAAGATAAGGACCAATATTATTTCATTATAGAATATACCACCGTAAAAAATTACACCAGTGGACACAAAACATATTGAAGAAGAGGTTTTTTACACCCATGACACCCCCTAAACATGAGCGATGTATTTTGATGGTGCCACCCAATGTTCTATTAGAAATAGGATATAATTATTAAAGCATAATCATGTTTTTCTTGGGAATATATTATTTCCCCAGATAAATAAATTTTCCCTGGATCTTTCTCACTATCTGAAGGTTTCACTAATAATGAGGGAAAATATCAGGACCTCATTATTGGATTGGAAGTAGAACAATAGTTGTATGTTACCTACCTGAACATCAATGGGGATATAGACCTTGTGATAGAATAGATCAACAAAGTGTACAAAATAAAAATGGAATAATTTTATCCTCTCATTGGTTACATCAGAGGGATGATGTAAAAATTCCATTTTGAACCAATATTGCATCATATCCTTAAATCACAAAAGGATCTTACTGATGCATTGGAAAATGAATCCACATTCCATTCTAGTCCCAATCAGAACAAGGTGGTCTTCTACATCATGCATAAAAGTATGTTCTCATTAGTCCTCATTTTTTACATGGAAGTAATAAATCATATCATTGTGGCCCTAGATCATGATAAACCATTATACACTAATGGATGGATAGATTCCATAGTCAATTATCTCACTAATGGGACTCTTAAGTTTTATCGAGCTGAAATGGAATATAATCGACATCCAGATAGAAAATATACCCTTCAGGATGGATCAAAGGAAAAAAATTCATATAAAAATGAGGATTATAGGGAATCCTCCTAAGATGAATAGATAATGGAGAGAATCCTACTATCATGGAAGATGTTGATGAAGGCTCAAGTAGTGCTCATCAATCTGGTATTATACTCTCCAAAGAAATATGATGGATTGATTACTACTAGAAATCAATTGTACATGACTGTATGGAATTCTCCCAAATATTTAATGCATTACATATTCACACAAAATTCATCCATCAACCCAAAAAATTGAAATATATAGATAACTATTCATGATTATTTGTTGAATAGGGGATTGATGTAGGGGGTCCATATCCCTCAACCATTACTAAGATGTTTAATTACATCCATACTTCTGCTAAATGCATTTCAAAATAGGATGAGGAAATTCCCCTCAAGGAATTCAGGATGAAGAATATCACTAACTTCCAAAATCCCAATATCATCACCAGATTTAGAGTTCCCCATGTGATATTGATTGAAAATGGATCCAAACTCTATTATAATGAGTTGGTGGAATTTTACCAAGATTACAACATCAAGTGCAAGCATTATACCCACTATCCTATGGCTAAACATGGAAAAATTATGTCCTTCAATAAAAATATTTCATATGTACTCTAGATGATGGTGGATATGGACAATATGTCCTAGCCTGACAAGCTACTTAATGATTTATGGGCCTAATATACCAAAAACCACACTACAACACAACCAAATATGTATTCATTGATTTATATAACTGAGGCATCATTTCTCATAGAATTACACTCTCCCTTACGTTGAATATTTATCAATAAAAAACTCTCTGATAATGAAAAACCAAAAATCTTCTTGATATGTTAAAATAGAACTATGTGATATGTTTTTTACCTACACTGTAGAGACCCGGAGCCTGACGTACATGGATATTACATTACTTTTGCGGAATACTTAGTACATAACAAAAACACACACACAAGGATCGTAATAGTTTAGTGTCTTTGGAAACTCGGAACGTAATCTTCTAATCGAGGTGAAAGATCTTCAATATCTCCCATAAAGATCTTCCATTGTTTTTTTTACCAAAAACCTTTCTTTATATCCTGGGGAAAATAAAACATAAAAGGGTGAGCTCAAATGCTCAGTAAGGGTACACAAAATAAAAATCAATCACATCATATTCATTAGAACATAACTTTTGGAAATCTTAACCTGCAAAAGAGAGCATAATTTCATAACATGGGATAAATCATAGTAGTGAAATGAAATCCCAATAATAATAACTTAAAACATGAAACTTTGTGGCATTCACACATAATCATATAGAATCATTTCTTGTTAGTCAAGACTCATTGCCAAGACTATCTTAGTGGGAAAAGTCCCTTTCTGAATCGAGTAACCCTCGTTTCAGTCCTGTTTCACTGAACCGGTATAACCTACCATTCCAGCCATGTCTATCTCATGAGATATAAATTCTTTACCCAATGCATTGGAGGGAGATATAGGTCCCACCCATCTAATAATGAATCCTTTCTTATGTGTGCCACATAATCATAAATCATACATCATCGCATAACACATGTAACAAAAATGGGATTCTTGAAACATCATGACATCATAAAACAAACCATATTTGATAAAGGAATTTATAAAAATATTTCCATCACAACATAATCAAAACATTGTAATAATAGGGATAAAAACAGAACCCTTTTATTATCTTAGATGGAAAATAATTTTAATAAAATACTTGAACTTCATTCTTGAGGAAAATATCCTTTCTACTTCAAAAACACTTTTCCTTTCTTAACATGTCATACAATTTTAAACTAAAAGAAGTTGATTAAAAATAAACTTTAAAACTTGTAAAGGAAGCTTCTTGTGAATAATGTTTTAGAAATCCATTCATGCCGTATAAGTTAAAAAAACATTCTTCGTACTTTTTTCGGAAAAGTCAAAAAGTACCTCGTACGAAAAACGACAAAAGATTCCTTTCATTTCTTTTACTAAAAACTCACCGAAGGGTAAAAATGGATTTAAACAATTGTAGGTGTATGGAAATAATATTACATATTTATGAAACATGGATGTGGATGATAAAATACACCCCAGTAAATACTTACGAATAAACAATCTCGGATAAAAATGAGATTGTGATATTTCCCTTACCTTAGGTCCGACTTGCTTTGTAAGTGTCCGAACCTCCTGTATAATGAGTTAAATCATGTTATTGACTTATTCCATAATCATATTCATTGTTATTATATCATATATGGTCCACTTATGACTTTATATTACCTGTTCTTTTGTAAATTCATGTTAAAGTAGCGTTTTGGGTAAAATCGTCTCATTTGTCGTTCGTGTTTTTAACTTGTAATTATTAATATGATTACTTGGATCATGATTACTTATATCCAGAATGTAAAACATGATTTATATATAATATATATTCAGAATATATATATATATAATATCGATAAATGGAATGAAATACACCGTTCATGGAGACGGTAGTCCGTACGTACGCATGAACGCTGTTTTCATTTCCTTATTGAAGTGAATGGAATTAAGTAGATGACATACATATAAATTTACATAAATCCAGTATCATTATTATGTCATATATTTCATTAGTACTTATTATATATATACTTTATAATCATTCATGAATGGTTAATCATTGAGAATGAATCTCATCGCGTCGTGGAGACGGTAGTCCGTACGTACGCACGAGCGATGATATCGTTCCCATGGTCGTGGAATTGTGTTGAAGTGTATGTAGACTATTTCAGTATCAATATCAATTTATAATAATCATGTATAGTTACTCATTACACCATTATACCCATCCTATTAAGGTGGTGGTGGAAAATAGATTACACCACGGCGTGGAGACGGTATTCCGTACGTACGTACGCGCGGTGATTTCATTTTTCCGTTGGATGGATAGAAGGTGAATTAGGGTTGTTTCATATTTATAATAAAATATCAGTATGTAAGTAATACTGATGTTATTACTTTATCATGAAACAACTAAAGAAGAAGAAGTTGAAGAAGAAAGAAATTGAAAAGATCGGTAATGGATATTACCTCTTCTTTGGAACGCCTCTTTGAATCCTCCACTTAGGGAACTAAGATTGGTCTTTGAAGAAGACCAGGACCTCTAGGATTATTATAGGGAAGTGGAGAGGAGAAAATGGCAGGGGTTGGCCGAGCTTGAGTGCTCAATTTTGTGTGAGGAGGAGGGGGAGGAGGTGTCCTTTTATAAGGGAGGAGAGGGGCACCTTAGGAATATCTCAAAATATTATTTTATATTAAAGTCAAAATCGGTTTATAATGGTTCCAAAGGGCCTTATTTCGAAGCTAAAGTGGGGATGGGTCGAAATCCTATCAACCAATAGGATTTAGACAAGTTTACGGTATTATTTTAACCTAATCAATTAGATTTAACTCTAAGTTAATTAATTTAACTTTTACCGTGTCTTTTTGTTTTATTTCACTATATGGTTAATACACTTACTATAACATGCCAAAAGAACCCCAAATTGTTTATTATTAATATATATATCCTTATCTAAGTCATTTGGCCGAACCTTAGATTTTTAGGAATAAAATAACAATTAATAATATAATATTTGATTTAAAAACTATTTTGTGTCAATTTGGAAACTATTTGATATATGATTTTTGTGAAAGTCATAAAAGAATTATATGTTCGAACCAAGTTGATTAAATTAACACTAATATATCATAGTAACCTAGAAAATTAGTGGAATTCATAAAAAGTCTCAAATTACATTTATTTTGGTGTTTATAACATCAATTATGTCAATATTTCATTAATAAGATAATTACTGCATCATCATTGTGTCATAAATAAATTAAATTATTTAATGTCTAAAAATTACAAATAAAATACCATTATGTAGGAAATATCTTTAGCTTTCTAATGAATATTTATAGTCGAATTTATCTTATGTATAACCCCATATTAAAAATTCTTTACTTATTAAACTTTGATTTTAACTATTTTAACCCTTCTTTAAATAAATTAAAATAAATGTCCTAATCTAATCCAAGTGGGCCTAAATGGTCATATTTTATTCCTAAGTTTGTTTTTGGTCGAATTACACTTATCCAATAGAATTAGGACATGTGTTAGGGTAATAGTAATATCATATTTACCCTTAGTTACCCTATTTACTATTAACCGTGGTTTAAAAAAATAAAAAGTTACTATTCACCAAAAATTATTTTCATCTCATTGAACCACATTTTAGTCCTTGATATTAACCGTGTCATTCGGATTTTCGAAATTCCATTCACAGAAGCGGTAAAATTAAGTTTTATGCAAAATTCAGTTTTTAACCTACCACTTAGTAGTTTCACTATTCATCAAAAATTGATGTTTTTCATAACAATGCCAAAATGTCATCCTAAGCTATATTTCATATTCCGAATTCAAAAATGAAGTCTATTTTACCAAATTCATAACATAGAAGTTGCATTAATTAATTTTATAATTAAATCCCGTTGTTAAAACAAATAGCGTGTTTTTAAGAAACAATATCTATCAAAATATTGACACTTGTTTATGTCTGGTTTAAATGTGAAATTACATCCAATGACCAACATTGTATTAAATTGTAAAAATATATTCTAAATATACTTTAAAACAACTCAAATTAATAATTTATCACTATTAATTATTTTGATTAAAAAAGTTGTTTTTAATTATAATTTAGTAATTTTCACTATTCATCAGAATATTAAAGTTATCCGAAAAGTACCAAAATTTCACCTTAGGCTAAATTCGATACTCCGAATCCAAAAATGAAGTACATTTTGAGAGCTAAAATTTCTAAAATTTTAAAAGGTGGTTATTACTATTCATAACGGCAAGTTATAATAATATTTTAATAGCATATCGTTGTTTAGTGAAACTCGTTATTGCGTACTACACACGCTATCGAGGAAGGTCGTGATTGCGTGTAATGCAAGGCAAGTCAAGGATGCGTGTTGTGCAAGCTCCTTTTGGTGTAGCGTACAACACAAGACATTAGTGAAATAAAAAGAATATTTTTCATAAAATCTCGGGCTGTTACATACACAACCTCAAATTCCATCACAATCGGATCACATTATCCTTTAATAAAAAGCATTTCCACCTATTTTTCCATAATTGAGAGCTAGTATTGTCTCCTAGGACCCAAATGATGCCAGGAATGAAATCTCCAAAGTGTTAAAAAAATGAGAATGAACTTTCATCATACATAAGATCTATTCTAATGGAGCATACTCATTTTACATTGTGGATTGGAATCATGTCACATCCCTGAACAATGTATGGATTCTCAATAAATACTTCTTATAACTCTGATTAGGATTTCAACATCATGTCTAAAAGATATTTAATTACAAGATACATCCTTGACATATGACACTGAATCTTCACTGAGAGGTCCTTGTTACATGAACCTAAAAGGCATGTCTCATATCATCCTATCCAAAAGACATTAAACTGTACAACATCATCTTTAGCAGATGATGTTAAAATGTAGTCATACCCATTATACCAAGCATAAGTTTCCTTAAGAAACTATCATAGTAAGAATCATGTAACAAACATAGTATTCCTCTCCGAAGAAGATTTGTTGAATGAATGGACATTGTTTATGGGTATTCATACCTTGTTTTTCACCTCAGGTAACCATTTTCCATATCACAAAAAAATTATACATTAAGGTGGAAGTCCCTCTAATTCAATGATAAAGTGTTCCTTGAACATTGTATGGGTTGATTGTCATTTCAATGAGTTGAGTAGAGACACCTAAACAATATATCAGGACCATCCACTACATGATAAAAAATTCCCATATATTTTATTTTAATAAAATATATGTGGTGAAGGAAATAATCACCATTAATTATTTCTCACACTAATCATAGCTCACATGGGATTAGGAATCGCGCTAAGGGATCCCCTATATGATCGATGACCATCAGTTCACTTTAGGGATGGGATGGTTCTAGATGCAAGACCTTAAAATTCATGCCATATGTCTTTTCTAGATGATGTTAGACTTTATTTTTGATATCTATGGTATTACATAATATTAAGCATTACTCTGGACACATCCTAAGGGTACCACTATACTTGGTGTTATATATCCACCACATCTTCATTCAAGAACATTGTGTGGATTGTTTCTTACCACTATAGGATACATTTGTATATCTATATCTCAAATTATGGGTACAACCGAAATAATAAACAGGGAATATTCCCTCCTATATATAATGGTTAGACCTACATGGAGTGTTTACCTTTCATGAACTACATGTGGCTTGATTCCTATAACAACATGATCCTTAGTAACCCTCATATCTCCAATACATGGTCCAGACACAATAATTAATGGGAAAAATCCCCCTCTATGTATGGGCCAGACATGCATGGAGAGCTTATCATTAAAGAAATATCTACATATTGATTCCTGACATCATAGGATATGTAGTGACACATATATCTCCATTCATGGGTCTAGACTTAATATTCAATGGGAATAATTACACATCTATAGTGACCTAGGATTATCAAACATGGATGTTATATAATTATATATTAGTATTTAGTATATTAATAAAGTAAATTCATGAGGACCATAGTCGTTTAGTGTCATCGTAATCATGGAACAAAATCATCTAAATTGGTGAAATATCTTCAACATCTTCAACAAAGATCACCCATTTTAGTACTCCTACTTAAAACCTTTATTTCTTACATGGGGAGTCAGAAAATAAGAAAGGGTGAGCTCATATGCTTAGTAAGGGTAAAAAGAGATATATATGCATAACATGACCATAATGGTATGAAAACATGAGCATAAAAAATGAAAATCAAACCCTACATATCAAATATCATACTCTTGAATCATGGAATAATTATTTGTAATTTATAAGAAATGAATCATATGATAATAAAAGAGCCCAAGTCCTGAGAGCATAACGTAGGCATAAGATGTGGAATTCAGGACATATAAATAAGTATATAAATTAATTTAATATCAGTAAAGGACAACTACCAATACCATGAAAGTGGAAAATTTCCTTTACTAAATCATGTTCACTCCCAATTCATACACTTTATTGCTGAATCGAGTTCACTCCTCATTCTGACACTGTATTATTTAATCGAGTTGACCCCTCATTTTGGCAGTATAGTACTGAACTGAGATCACTCCTCCTTCTAGCCATGTATTACATAAATGAGTTCACTCCTTGTTCCAGCCCTATATTACTGAATGAAGTTCACTCCTTATTACAACCCAATATTACTAAACTTAGTTCACTCCTCATTCTAGCCCTACATTACTAAACACAGTACACTCATCATTCTAGTTATATCTATCTCATTGTATAAATTATTTCACTACTTGTTCTAGTACTGTATTACTAAATGAACTTCACTCCTCATTACAAACCATTATTACTGGACTGAGTTCACTACCTCTTCTAGTCCTATGTTACTAAACACAGTACACTCCTCATTATAGTCTTATCTATCTCATGAGATATATAAATCTTTACCCAGTGCATTGGATCACTATATGCGACACCCCATCATATAATCTATAACAGGATTACCCAGAGCTAAATGGTGAAACCAATCATATAATCTATAACTAGTTTACCCATAGATATATAGGACACCCCTTTATAAAATCAATAATGGGCTTACATGGTGTTACCTAGTCCACCAAATTATATAATCAATGTATATAAACCATAACATGAAGAAAGTATAAAGATATTGAATATCATAATATTAACACATAAAAACAATTATTCTATCATAACTTGATTAATCCATGGAAAATAACTTTTTTTCATGTCAATCTCTTTGAAAAGTGATTTACTCATTGAAAAGAAACAGGTTCCCTAAACAACATTCCATCAATACATAAACCCTTAAGAGAAGGAATATGAATGGTATCCTTGAATCATATTCATGGTAAAGAATAAAATTTATCAAAGAATGTAATATTATATGTATAAGGATTTTTAAATATTACATGCATTAGTTCTTATAGAAAAAAAACATTTTTAAAAATCGTAAAACATTTTCCAAAATCATTTTCTTTAAAAAACACATTTAAATATCATGTAAAACATTTCATGGGGAAAATAACATTTCCATTTTGAAAAATTATTTTTTTAAAAATATAACATTGAGAAAACAATTTATTTGAGAATAAAATTTAAAATTTATAAAATAAACTCAAAATAAATGATGTTCATGATAGAGAATAAATCCATATATGCCGGACATTCCTTTGGTGTAGTAGAATGTTTATAAAAGTGACACGATCATAAAATGAAAAAAAAATTCCTTTTAAAAAATATATAAAAATAAAAAGCAAGGGTAAAATTTTATTTTAATTAACATAGAAGAATATTAGAGCAATTTTTTAAAGTATTTTTAGAAAAAAAATTTAAATAACACATATTTCCAACAAATGAGAGAAATAATGTTGGATTTTATTGACAAGAATTTATTCATTATCAGACGTATTGAAGAGATGAAAAAGTATAACATTACTTGAATTAATCATGAATTAATAGAGGAGAAAAAAAATTAAGAGAGTTATTGAGATATAGATCATAATATTTCATCAATGGAAGCATAATCATAATGAATCCCAATAAACGATGAGATTTGTAGCAATAAACTCTCACCACTATGGTATCTTTGAATCATAATAATGATGAAATAAAATCATTAAAATATGATTATACTATCATTAAAATAAAGATATTTGTTATATAACATGAAAATGTCTGTGTATACACCTCATAGAATAATATTTGTGTATAACAATTCTTGTGTCTCCAAGAAGTAAAATTGAGACAAAATGACTTTACCAATTTGGAAACATTTGAACTGTAGACCCCATGAAAGATAGATAATAAAATGGACATGTAAATACCCATAAATTTAAGGGTAATAATAATATAATACATTCATGTAATGTATATACACAACACAAAATAAACGAGTGGTGAATATAGCATACGTATCGTAGAAATAAAAGTGGGACTATAAATCCCCTTACTACAAGAGAAACTTTTTGAATCATGTGATATGTGAAATAATAACATGAATTGTTATTTTTAATATAAAAAAATAAATTAAATTCATGATATAACATCTCATAGGGATCTATATAAACCACACAACAATGATAATGGTGAATGTGGTATATATCTAACAGAAATAAAAGTTTGCGAGAAAACACTTACCTTAAGTCTTAAATTTCTTCATAAACATTAAAACCTATGACATAATAAATTAATGATTATTATAAGACAACTGTAGTACCATATTATTATATATAGTTCCATATATTATTTTATTATGAAATTATATTTCCCATTTATTAACAATTTCATGTTAATGTTATGTTTTCAGTAATAACCTCTTTTTATTTCGTATATGTTTTTTCTTGTTATTCGTGATACTCGTACAAAGATAATGATATGTAAATGATATATATTATCTCCAGTAGGATTATTTTTACATATACAATACATATATTTATTAAACCCATCCTTAATTAATTCTCTATAAATCGCGAACGAATCACATCGCTTTGAGGAGGCAGTAGTCCACACATCCACAAATAATGTTATCATATTCCAAAAAATGGAAAGCATGAAGATAAAGCATATATAATAATTATATAATAATAAATACATCAATAATATATATATATATATTATAAAAAATTAATATATTCATTATTCCCAACCTTGACAGGTGGTAGTGGAAGAACGAACGACATCAGTTTGTGATGTGGTAGTCTGCCGTACACAGGAACGATGGTTGTGTATCCAATTTAATGGAAGTATGTATATATTTAGGTAAAAACCTTAAGAAAAAATTAAGTATATTTAGGATAATTCGATAATTATATAATAAGGGAAGAAAAATAATTTAATGGGCATATAATTCAATAAAACAAAATTCTCATTGAAAAATGTTACCTCTTTATGAGGTAACTCTGTTTGGTTGTAACCAAAGGACATACATGTTTTTATTTAATCCAAAATTGAGTCTTATAGGATTATAGGAGTGATTTTTTGAGATTATATTTGTTGTTAATGGACCAGTATAAAGGATTTACAAGTGTGACTATGTGAGGGGGTGAGTGCCTTTTTATAGTGGAGGAGGAGTTACATTCTTATAAATACAAAAAGGTAAACAATATTGAGAGGAATAAATTACATCATGTTCCTATAATAATGATAAATTTTATATAAAATAATGTATATGGTCTATATGAGGTTATAAAATGTGTTTTGGAAATGTTTAAAGGTAATTTGGACTCTTAATATTAATGTTTAACCACTAAGTAAACATGTTTTTACCTTAATCACTATAATTATTTTTAATTACATTCAATAATCACACGAGTAAACTTTTTTGATGAACTGGATATAAATTATACATTATTTTTATTCCAAATATGAATCCCAATTTTTAAAATTCCAAAAACATATGTGGAAAAAATTAATTTAAATTAACATTGTAGACGAGATGAAACAATTTGTTTTTAATGTGAAAATGTTCAAAATATTGAAATGTTTTTATGTACCATTTCAATGTAAATTTGAATATAAAGACCTAAATTATATTAATAGATTTAAAATTTATCTAAATATAATTTAAAACAAAATTAAAATATAATTTATCTATATACATAAATTAAATGAAAATTTAGTTTTGATGTAAAATTTAGTATTTTCAATAATCATCAAAAAATGAATCTTCTAAGAAAGATATCAAAAATTCACCCCAATAAAATTATAACCTTTCATTTTCAATAATCATTTTTATTTTTTCAAATATAATTTTTTATTGTGTCAAAATTTAGTTTTTAAATAGGTTCGCCATTAAAAGGTGGTAAATTGTCTTTTAAAAAAATATATCTTTTTTTCCTAATATTGTATTTATTCATATAAATTATCTATATAACATGTAATATGAATGTTAAATATTTTATTTAATATATAATATATAATTTTAATTAAAATAATTCATCAAAATTGGTTTTATTAATTGATAGATATAAAAATTGTTTGTGCGTAAAATTTTTTTTTTCAGAATAAATAATTTCATTATTTTCAATTAGTTCTAAATCCCATTTCTAATTAATTGGTTATGAAGGTATTAATTTTATAGAAAATTATAATACACATTTTTATAATTTATATAATTTTATTCTTGTATTCTATTCTAATTCCTAGGTTATTACTATAATAATGTTTTAATTATAATATTAATGGTATATTGTAGTTCTGTAAAACTCATTCTTCTATGCCACAAAAACTATCAAATGAACATAGATTTTTTGTAAAAAAAGAAAAACATAGTTTTACATGTTCGATAATATACTCTATGCGTTTCCTATAGTGAAATATTCATCATAGTGTATACAGCGAGTCTAACAAGGTGTAACGTGTAATGAAAGCAATCATGGAAATTAAATTTATTCAAAAATAACAATTAAAAAAACTCCGGGTGTTATATTATACCCCCTTAAAATTAATTTGGATATTGAAATTCATATGTGTCATCAATGGTTTAATACATTAAGGTTTCATTCATAGGAACCCACATCACACAAATGAGTACCAAAACAACCTTTAAAAGGTGAATGTTGGAAATGTAACAGTTAACCAAAGTAACCCATATATAGGTTTCCACATAGAAGAACATAGGAGAATATTTGGGCATGGAATAAAAGAGAAAATAATAATAGTGTGTGATAAAGATCACTGATCTAAAGAAAGAGGGTAATCCAGATAAAGTTAACAAAACTATAATCATAAATCATTAATGACCTATGAGACCATTTTATTCATCAGAAAAGAAGGTACTAGGATAATTTTTTTATTTAGATATCATTTTTATAAAGTTGAATAATTTTAAAAAGGAGATATACTCACTTTATTTCATTCCATTTCATATGCATAGTTTCACCTTTTGGTAGTTCCTTGGAAAATTCCCACATCATTTCTTACTCTATGAAATTACGGTGATTGTTTATGCCTAAAGCACAAATAGATCATAAGATCCATAAGTAGAATGTTAAGTCATTCCATATTTCTATAGTTATAATCATAGAAAAATGGAAACCAAATGTTTTCCAATATGCATAAATACGCATATAGGGAGATAGTAATTTAATCTATAAAATATCATTTGATGATTTACCTAAACCATTCTAAAAATTTTAAATCTTTTAACCCCTACCATGGATAAAAAACAAGACTTTAGAAATAATTTCACTAAA
Source organism: Viscum album (assembly GCA_963277665.1). Lineage (NCBI taxonomy): Eukaryota > Viridiplantae > Streptophyta > Magnoliopsida > Santalales > Viscaceae > Viscum > Viscum album. Next base: position 1,941,149,164 of record OY728119.1, on the reverse strand, counting down.
TTTATCAAAATCATCTTATCATTATTCCCCCATATATCATAAATTATATCTTTGTTTTCACATACCAAACATGTGAATACCTCTCTCATTTATTCTCTTGAAAAATAAAAATAACCTAAATTATTATAAAACCTTATTGAAAACAAGCCTATGATGATATTAAAAATATTATTTGATATATTCATTAAATAAAAATAAGTTTACAAAATTTTCCATTATAATATAGAAAACCTTTTCAATAAATCATTAATAAGTTCCATGGTAATTAGTACAATCTAATTTACATTATCCATATCAATCATCTCTTTATCCAAGATAAACACATATTTCTCAATATCAGGAACACATTAAGGGTTACCTTCCCATAATCATTATATAATGGTTCCATTAAATCACTTTTCTATGTCATCATTAACATTAAATATATTATTGAAAATACTTAAGGTAAACATATTATTCATGATTCATATGACATAATTCTTTAATTCTAATACATATACACATTAGTCATCCAACTTTACTCTTAAACCATTAACTATGATTCATCAACTTATTCTTGAATACCCCTTTCCTAAAATATGAACTATGAATCCTTTAAACTAAATTTAATCATGATTATAAAAAATATATTAGAATAATATATACCTTTCATGTGTAATTCATGGTGTACTTATCTTTAGTAGTATAACCAATACTGAAACCACCTTCTGGATTCTATTCCTATGATTCCCACTGAGGGAATCAGTTTTTATAATTTTCATACATTACATATCTAAAATTTTCAATGTTAAACTGGTTCCTTCTAGTTCTTACCATTGACTAAATCCAAAAAGTATAGTGTGAGTGAAACTTATCATAAGTAAAACCACATAATCATGAAAATTTCTTATAGGATGTATAAATAATAAAACATAATTATTTAATATATGACACCTTTAGTTTATCCTAGGTTATTCATAGTTTTATTCTATTTAATTAATTAATGATTGTTCATAAAGTTTTTTTGAAATCTCAAAGCATATTCCATCATAGTGCCATGCTTGATGTGAAGCAAGGAGCATTGGCATGCACCAGTTCTTAATCAAGTCTCGCTCAATACGGTGTTTTTTGGTTGTTACCCATATGAACATATGTTCCATTGCCACATCCCCTTTCATTATCCATACATGGATGTATTTCTAGGAAACCACTTTCTCTATTCTTTACCCAAATTCCAAGATATTTTTCAATACATTAATTCATCCCTAGTCATATCCTTTTTGACATCCACAGACATATACAAGGATCTCACAAATTTTTTCCCATCATAGATTCAATGGATGACTAAAACATTCCTAAGAAAACAACTATATCGACCCAATATTAACATGTATGCATATTATATAATTTTATATGAATATTAATAACATTAAAAAATTAAATTCTCTAGGTCCATAATAGTGTGTTTTCTTTGGATACATGGAACACAGTCATATAACTTGGTGAAAGATCTTAAAAAACTAAGGTAAATATCTTCCCCTTTAGTACACCTATATAAAACCATTCTTCATAACCTATGGAGAGGAACCATAAGAAAGGGTTAGACTAGATTCTTAGTAGGAGTAAAAAAATAATATGTATTCATAAAATTAAATTAAGGGTATGAGAACAGGAGCGTAATATTTGAAAACCATACCCTACATATCAAATATCATAATATTGAATAATGGAAAAATTATTGGCATCTCATAATACATGAATCATAATATAATCAAAGAACATGATTCCTGAGAGAATAACATAGGAATTAGATTTGGAATTTTTTTATATACATAAGCATAAAAATCATTTCATATTAGTCAAGTCTCACTAAAAAGACCATTATAGTGGGTAAAGTCATTTACTAAATTGGGCTCACTCCCTGTTCCAAACCTATATTACTAAACTATGTTTAATCATCGTTATATTTATGTATTACTGAACCGAGTTCACTCCTCGTTCTAGCCATGTATTACAAAAAAAAATTCACTTCCTGTTTTAGCCTTCTGTTACTAAACCGAGCTCACATCATATTCCAACTCTTTATTATTGAACCAAGTACAATCCTCATTCTAGCCCTATATTTCTAAACCATGTTCACACCTCATTCCATTCCATTATTACTGAACTGTGTTCACTCTTCATTCTAGAATTATATCACTCATGAGATATATAAATATTTACCCAATGCAATGGAGAGCTATCTCATCCACCCCATATTATAACCTATAAGGGGCTTACATAACGCTATATGGGCCACCCCATCATATAATCTTAAATAGACTTACCTGACGCTATATAGGCCACCCTAACGTATAAGAAATTTCAATGAACCACAACATGAATAATCTAAAATTATCTTTCATATCATCATAAAAACACATAGAAACAGTTATTCCTTAATAACCTGATTAACCCAAGGAAAATAAATGGATTTCATTTCAATCAGTTTGAAACATGACATAATCATGGAAACGAAATGGGTTCCATAAACATTATTCCCCCAAAACATAACCCACTCACAGAAAGAGTATAATGGTATCCATGTATCATATCCCTAGTAATTCATAAACTACAAATATGATGTTATCTTGTATTGATAGAAATTTTGAAAGATCACATGGAATAATTCTAAAGGAAAATAACTTTTCATTGAAATCATAAAACAATTTTCAATATAATTTTCTTTTCAAATCACAATGAAAAATTATAAAAAAATATTTTAAAATATTTAAAAAATTTATTTATTAAAGTATCATTTACACATTAAAAAATACTTTTTATGACATAAAACATTTTTAAAAACATTTTATTTGAAAACAACCGTGACAACTTATAACTTAATCTTCAATGAAAGTACGGTCATTGAAATATAAAAGTAACAAAAAACTCATGCCATTAATAAACTGAGAATGAAACTACATCCATAGAATTTTTTTCATAGTGAGAAACTCATGGATAGTAATAAAAGATAATGAATAAATGGAATTTTTATTAATTGAATGTCATGTATCTAGAAATTGATACCATAATACCTTTAAAATTGTTTAGTTATATGGGTTAAAACCCGTCTGATTTTTGGAAACAAACTCGATGAGTTTGTCGCCAACTAATTTGTATCATGAGACCTGTCAATGAAACGAGGAGATATAGTGGGCCCCACCCATCACTAAATGTACAAATAATTATTTATAAGTATATTCAATATAATTTAAATATTCCTTTACGTTATCCATATAGAATAGAGGATGCTGATTCATCAAAACTTCCACAGTTTATACAACATTCTAAATAAACACCGTATGTAAAATAGTATACGGTTTAGACAACAAACATATCCATGAAACAAGAATATGGATATTTAATAGAAATATAATTTCAAATAAAATTTCATCTAAAATGGTAATTAGGTAGACCAAATAAAGATTATTAGGTGCACAATATAAAGTAAGTCACTATGAAATTGAAATTGAGAGAAGGTTCCTTACCACAATGTAATCAGTCGAATCATATGACCAAAACATGATAACCATAAAATAAATCATTTAATACCATGAATATAGATATAATAATGATATAATATGAAAGGTTTTAATAAAAATTCACCACATACAATAAATAAGTGTCGAACAATGAAAAACTCACAAAAAGGAAAGTGAGATGGGAAAACCCCTTACATACATTTCAGCATGGTAACAGGTGTTCTTGTGAGGGGTTAATGAGAGGGAACGGGGTATCCCAATATTTAAATATCATAAGGGAAGTGTGGGGGAGGATTGAAAACATATCCCATAATAAGTAATTAAAAATAAAAGGACACAACATAGAGGGGATTCTTGATTAAAGCTGAGAGAGAGAATCCCTTACCATATGTTTGAAGGTGTTCTTGATTGTTCTTATCTACCGGAATAATAAAATTAAGAATAATTAATTAATAATTAAAAAAACTCATAAACATTTAATTTATATGTTATAACCTTACTAGGTTCATTAATTTCCTTCTGGATGGGTTTAAGAGGTTCAATTTTATAGTTTTGGAAGTATTTTCTTCCTTGGTTTTCATGATCTGTTTACTTCTATTGATGAATGGAAGTTCGTTTGAAATGCCATTAAACACCAAAAATGGTTAATATATATTATTTTTGACATTAAATAGATATAAATTATATTATAATGATACTGGTAATATACCATGAGGATGTCTCATTTGATGAGTTAATGATAAACACTTGGATTTGGCTTGGCAGTTTTATGAAAAATGAACTTGTTTTGTATTATTATTCCATATTATGAGTGTGTAATGATTAAATAACATTAAAAAAGATAAAATACATATATTATGATCCGTTTCAACCATTTAAAAGTTTTTGTGACAAGTATTGAAGATAGTAATGCAAATTTAGAACATGTCTTCCTTGAGTGTGACAAATTAACACGCCTTGGACGATGTTTGAATTTATAGTATAAAAGGAAGGGGAAAAGAGATTATGATGAAATATTATATTAGAATAATTAAAATCTAGGTAATTTAAGTTACTGTAATTATAGTGGAATTTTTATGATAGTAGGATAGGAGAGAGCATGAAAAAAATAGAACTTGTAAAAGAAATTGAAAGAAAAGAGAAGAGAGGTCCCCCTCTTGAGAACTCCTCCTTGAGATACTCCATTTGGCCTTTATTTCTGGCCTTTTGGTGATAAAAGAAGGTATTATATTTGAGGGAGGATTTTAGGGAGCTATTTGAGTAGAATTTATCCAAATATTGAAGCTTGAGTGGTGTGGGAGGAAGAGGGGGTGAGGGTGGTTTATATAATGGAAGGGAGGATGGATTTTAAATTATTTTAATTATTATTTTCATATTTTTCCTCAAAACTATGAATAATCTTGATTCTTGTGATACAAAATAGTAATAATGGAATATTAGTTAGAAACAAGTGGGCTTACATCATTATTTCATCACATATGATGTAGTAAATCTAACATTTAACGTAATTTATCGTATTTTACTATTCATAAAAAATTCATATAAATCGGAACATTCCAAAAAATTAACCCTAACCATTTTTCGATATGTAGAACCCAAAAATAAACTACAGTTTAAAAAAAAATCTAAATATGATAAATTTAATTTCTAATTAAAATCATTATTTAATCAAAAACTACAATAACTTAAAATATTCATCTTCATTTTTAGGGTACCTAAATTTATTTATAATTTCAAGGGTATGGATACCATTTATAAGAGTCATATTAATATTCATAAGGGTATGTTACTATTCATAAGGGTTTGTTACCATTCATAAGGGTTGGTTATATTTCCGAAAAAAAAATAAGTTAGTTATATCATACTCTATATACAACCTTGGACACAACCGAGTATGTCAGATTTTCAAAATTCAAATCATAGAACTAGAAAATTAAAGTTAAATGGATGGTTTGTGAATATCTCATATAAACAAACATTCTTTGCTCTATAGAGGCTCACTAAATTATAAAATATAGGATATGAAGAAAATTTATTTAAGTGAAACATTCCATAAAATGTTTGGGGTGCTACATTAATAACTCCTTCCAAAATTTCATCCTTACAATTTTTATTTATAAAGCCCTTAAAAAAGATGTGGGTTGTTCTTATTCATAACATCCTCAGGTTCCCATGTTGATTCCTCCATATTATGGTTTCTTTAAAAAATACTTTACTAGAAAAGTTGTCCAATTTCTCAATACCTGCCCTCATGTGTCAAGAATCCCAATAAGCTCTTCAGAGTATGAAAAAACTGGTTTCAACTCCATTTCTTTATTGATGAGTACATGTATTGGGTCTGGCATGTATTTATTTAACAATGACTCGTGGAAAACATCATGAAATATGGGGAGACTTGTAGGAATTTCAAAATAATAAGCTACAACTCTGATTCTTTCCCTAATTTCAAATGGTTCGATGTGCTTGGGACTTAGATTCCCTTTCTTACTGAACATAAAGACACCCTTACATGGAGATACTTTCAGAAAGACATGATATCCCACATGGAATTCCAAATCCTTTCTTTGATTGTCAGTATAATTGTTCTGCCTACATTGGGATGATTTAATATGGGATTTAATTGTCTTTAACTTTTCTATTGTCTCTTCAATATGTTCTAGGCCTATGAGTTTCCTCTCACCAAATTCATCCCAACAAGTTAGAGTTCGACATCTATTTCCATATAATGATTCATATAGAGCAATTTGAATAATATAATGGAAACTACTATTGTAGGAAAATTCCAAAAAAGGTAATTATTGATCCCACATATTATTAATATCAATAGAGCATGATCTCAACATGTCTTCCAGTTTTTGAATAGACCTTTTAGACTGTCTATTATTATGGGTGTGATAAGCAGTACTCGTACAAATCTCATTATTCAAAGCCTTCTGGTGACTTTTCTATAATTTTGATGTAAAAATAGGGCCTCGATCAGACACAATCAATAAAGGTGCACTATGAAACCTTACTACATCATTAATATAATGTCTTTCTAGGCACACAAGTGGTAAATCATATCTTATTTCTCAGAAATGTGAATATTTTGTGAGACAATCCACAATTACCTATATTGCATCATTCTTTCTAGTAGTCATTGGTAGTCCAGTGGAAACATTCATTGTAATTTAATCCCTATTCTTCATAGGAAGAGGTAGAGGTTTCATCACCCCTATAGGATGTTTTCTTTCTACCTTAACTTTTTGAAAAACAAGGCACCTTGACACGTAGTCAGTAATCTCTCGCTTTATATTATCCCTCCAAAAATATTCCCTCAGAACTCTATACATCTTTGTGATACCCGAGTGAATATAGAAATTTGAGCTATGAGCATCATCTAATAGTTCCCTTTTTAGCTCAGGTACTAATGGAACACATATCCTCTTCCCAAATTTCAAAACACCTTCTTCATACACGACATCTTCCAATCTCCCATCCTCGACAACATTAATTTTTTTGTGCAGATTTTCATCATTAGATTTAGAGCTTTTCATATTCTCTAGTAAAGATGGTTTAGAATTAATTTGAAATAAGAAAGGTATAACCCCTTATTTAATAATTCCCATATCCATCTTCACTAGATCCAAGACTATAATATCTCTTTAAATCCTCATCTAGGTCAGGAGTCTATAATATTTCATGTTTATACTCGTCCACCTTATTTTCCTTTCCTTGGTGGCAATGTATTGAACATTCATAATCTTTTAGTAACTCGATCCATCTCCTTTTCCTCATGTTGAGTTCTTTTTTTATGAAAATGTATATCAAACTCTTTTGGTCTGGGTATATCTCACATTTTCACCGTAAATATAATGCCTCCATATTTTCAAAGAATAGATTATAGCTGCTAACTCAAGATCGTGAGTTGGATAATTTTGCTCATGAGTATTCAATTTCCTTGATTCATAAGAAATAACATTATCATTTTTCATAAGGATACAACCTATCCCATTCTTTGTTGCATCACTATATTTTACAAATCCCTCACTTCTAGATGGAAGAATCAAAATTAGAGCATTGATTGATCTTATATTCAATTTTCAAATCATTCTCTACATTATTTTGTCCATACAACCTTAACCCCTTTACACGTGATCTTGGTTAGTGGGTTAGCTATTTGGGCGAAATTCTGAACAAAAATCCAATAGTAACCTGCTAAGCTAACAAAACTACATACCTCGGTTATGTTCGTCATCTTGGGCCATTATTTTATTGCCTTTTTCTTCGCAAAATCAAATAGGATTCCATCCATAGAAGCAATATGGCCTTGAAAGGAAACTAATTGAATCCATAATTCACACTTTGTAAACATACCATATAATTCTTTTCTTCTACGGGTTTTCAAAATAATCTGCATGTGATTCTAATGGTCTTCATTGCTTTTAGAGTATACTAGGATGTTATCGATTAATACCAAAACAAAGGTATCAAGTTATTCCATGAAAAGACTATTCATTAAATCCATGAAATCAAATGGTGCATTAGTTAGTCCAAAAGGAATCACTGTAAACTCGTAATGCCCCTACATGGTTCGAAATGATGTCTTTGGAATATCTTCCTTCCTCACATATAGATAATGATATCAAGATAGAAGGTCAATATTTGAACATTATTATTATCCATGAAGTTAATCAAATAAATCATCAATTCATATAAGATGATATTAATTCTTTATTTTAATAGCATTTATTTACCTGTAATCAATGCATAGCCTCATGGATCCATCATTATTCTTAATAAAGAGGACAGTGGATACCCATGGAGAGACACTAGTTCGAATAAATCCTTTGTCACTCAATTCCTCTAGTTATTTCTTTAGCTCCACTAAATCCACAGTGGCCATTCTATAGGGAGTCGTTGATATTGGTCTTTCTTCAGGAATTAAATCTATATAGAACTAAACTTTCCATTCTAGAGGAATTCTAGGTAAATCCTCTGGAAATACATCGATGTACTCTTTCACTATATCTACATCTTCAATTAGAAAATTTCTTTCCTCACCCAAAGATATTGGGTTCACTTTCTCTATAATATTTGAATTTAGTAGGGAAACTGGGGGAGGATCTAGATAAGAATCATATGGAGATTTTTCTTCTCTAATGATATGGGTTTATACACCATTTTCAAAAAAAATTAACTTACATTTTCTTGCAATAAACCTTGGTATCATAATTTGACTACCAATTCAAACTGAGAATTGTATCAAATTTAGACATTAGTATGATGATAATGTTAGAAACTAAAGCACGTTTATTTTTCCTAAGGGGGGCTAATCGAAATTCCTTTGTTTCAATGATACATCCCCTAGGAGTTTTGACTGACAACTCCTTTATTAAATCAAATTGAACATGTCTAATTTTCTTGGAAAACTGGGAAGATGTAAATGAATATGATGATCTGAAATCAAATAAAGTATTGGCTAATTTTGAGGAAATAATTAAAGTACCTACCACCACATCATTAGGAACTTCAAAATCTATGGTTGTAATCGCATAAGTTTTCCCTTGCTCCTGTGGAATTTTCTGAGACAAGATTCCTTAGTGCCTAGGAAACTTATTTTCAGTGTCCCAACTATATACAATTATAGAATTGAATATCATTTACTTGGTTCTTCCCCTTTCATTCATTTGATCGATGGCCCTTTTCTCCACACTTATAGAAGACTCCCATTCCTTTCAAGAATTTCTAGAGATGATTCCTTCCATAGTTCTTGCATAATGGTAATTTCTTCATTCATTTTTTCTTATTTGTTGTGTCACCTTTTCCTTAGTTATCAAAGTACCACTTATTATCTTGGTTTCCCTTGAACAAATTTGATCTATAAAATTCCATCTCTGTTTTGATTTCTCATAATACAATTTCATCAAATGATGAAAATGATTTAGAAGTTGATTCCCTTCTAAGTCATGGATTAATACCTTTAATGAAATGATCAATCTTGTCTCCCATGTCACATACGTGATCTATGGCATAACTAGACAGCCTTGTGAAGGTATCCTCACACTCTGTAACATTGTCTTCTTCCCTTTTCTTTATGCCAAGTAATTTTCTATTCATTTTAGTTAATTTCCAGTGTGGGAAATATTTTTCAAAGAATATTTCCTTAAAATTCCTCCATTCAATATCTTTTGTTTATTCTTCCTCTATGGTATTTTGGATCAAAGACCACCATTGATCTGCTTCACCATTTACACAATATACTTCCAGCACTACCTTTTTATTTTCATTACATATTAGTTCCATGAATAACTTTTCAAGGGACTTGATCCATTACTCAATTACCATTGTATTAGTAGTCCCACTAAAAGATGGGGTATTCTACGGCATGAAATGATCCAACACATGTGTAGCATGTTTATTCGTTATGGCCTACGTAAGTGGTCCCAATATGGTCATAGTCTAATCTGCTCTGACATTGATTGTCTTGACTTTCTCAGTGGGGAAATACCTACATTTTCCATGAGTATTGATTCCCCTTATTCAATTAGGCACCATTTATAAATAATGGCATACACTAAATTAGTTTATGAATCTAAAATATAAATTCACTTAACATAGATTGAAATTCTATGCCTAGGTATTATCATAAACATGGTTTCTCTGAGGAAAAATTTACATTAAACTCCTTCGTAATGGATTTGTAAAAAAAATGTGAATTATCCTTACCATATCCCCTGGGAGTTTCAATACCAAGAGTGCAGTAAGGACCGTTGTTGTGTACCAGGATACCCCGGGTCAAGCTCGAAATTCCTTGTTAGAGCTTTCACTCCTAGATACATCTGTGTGAGAGACACCTCTACCTGTTTGTATCCAGACAGGGATGTATTTACTTGAATGATATATATAATATTTTCCTTAACAAAATAACTGGATGTTCTTGTATGTTTTTCCTCAAATACTACCTTAGGGAATTATTACATAGTCTACATTTTCCAATCAAGTTTTCATGTTTTCTATTAAACTTTCTATGATATCAACTGTCAAACCACGACCCCTCTAGACCAGACCTGGTGTATTACTTATAACATTTTCATGGTTAGAATGAATGAAATCCCAAAGGAACCATCAGTTAATTAGTATTTAAGAAACTAGATACAAATATGTAACTCAAATTACATTGGAAAATGTTACAAAATACAATGTAGAATAAAAACTAAAAATTACATCCACAGAAAGTAAGAAAATGATCTCCTTTTCATAACTTGTTGGAGGTAAAAAATGAAATGGTTGATCTCAAATGATCAGTAAGGGTTAAAAATTGTAGAATCACGAAGTCAATAATATTTGAGTAATTAACAATTTTACATAATCAATATGGCATGGTGAATAAACAGAAAACTCATTCCATTAATAAACTGAGAATGAAAATACATCCATAGATTTTTTTCATAGTAAAAATATCATGGATACTAATGAAAAATAATGAATAAATAGAATGTTTATTAATTGGATGTCATTTATCTGGAACATGATACCATAGTACTAGAAAAACGTTTTAGTTCTGTGGGTAGAAACCTCTTTGATTTTTTGAAGCAAACTCAATGGGTTTTTCGCCAACAAATTTGTCTCATTAGACATGTCGATGAATCAAGGGGATATAGTGGGCCCATCCCATAACTGCATGTACAAAATATTATTTATACCTAGATTCAATACAAGATAAATATTCCTTTACATTATCTGTATAGAAGAGTGGATACATATTCATCAACACTTCCAAAGTTAAAACAACATTCCAAATAAACACCATATGTAAAATGGTATACAGTTTAGAGAATTAACATATCCATGATACGAGAATATGTATATTTAATAGAAATATAGTTTCAAATGAAAGGTGATCTCAAATGGGAATCAGGCACCCCACATAAGGATTATTAGGTGCACAATACAAAGTAAGTCACAACGAAATGGAAATTGAGACAAAGTTTCTTACCATAATGTAATCAGTCGAATCATATGACCAAAATATAATAACCATAAAATGAATCATTTAATAACATGAATATAAAGAAAATAATTATATTATATAAAAAATTGGATTATTCAAACACCACATAAAAGAAATAAGTGGCAAACAATTGACATCTCACAGAAATGAAAGTGAGATGGGAAAACCACTAACAAACATTTCGTCATGGTAATAGGTGTTCTTGTGAGGGGTTAATGAGAGGTAACCGGGTATTCCAATAATTATATATCATAAGGGAAGTATGGGGGAGGTGTGAAAACATACCCTGTAATTAGGAATTAAAAATAAAAGGACACGACATAGGGGTAATTCTTGAATAAAACTGAGGAGAGAATCTCTTACCTTATGCTCGAAGGTGTTCTTGATTGTTCTTAACAACTAGAATAATAACATTAAGCATAATTAATTAATAATTACATAACCTCATAATCATTTAATTGATATTTTATTACCTTATTAGGTTCATTAATGGCTTTTTTGATGGGTTTAAGGGGTTCAATTTTATTGTTTTGGAAGAATTTTCCTCCTTGGTTTTCATGATCTGTTTACTTGTATTCATGAATGAAAGTTCATTTGAAATGTGGTTAAACATCCAGAATTATTAATATATATTATTACTGACATTAAATATATATAAATTATCTTATAATTATTCTGGTTACATACTATGAGGATGGCTCATTCGATGAGTTAATGATAAATGCTTAGATTTGGTTTGGCATTTTTGTGCAAAATGAACATGTTTTGTATTATTATTACATATTATGAGTGTGTAAGGATTAAAAAACATTAAAGAAGATAAAATAAATATATTATGATCTGGTTAAACAATTAAAAAGGATTAATGACAAGTCTTGAATATATTAATGCAAATTGAAAACCCATCATCATTGAGTGTGATAAATTAACACATCTCGGACGGTGTTTCTATTTATAGTATAAAAGGAAGGAAAAAAATTGATTATGATGAAATATTACATTAAAATGAATAAAATCAAGTACATTTATGTTACTATAATTATCATGACATTTGGATGAGGGGAGGTGCGGAGAGAGCATAAAAAAATGGAACTTGTAAAAGAAATTGAAAGAAAAGAGAAGAGAGGTTCCCCTCTTGAGTACTCATCCTTGAGAAACTCAATAAGGCCATTATTTTTGGACTTTTGGTGATACCATCAGGTCTTGGACGTGGGAGATGAGTTTAGATAGCTATTTGAGTAGAATTTAGGCAAGTATTGAATATTGATAGGTGTGGAAGGAAGAGGAGGTGAGGGGTTGTTTATATAGTGGAGGGGAGGAGGGATTTTACATTATTTTAATTATTTTTTTATTATTTCTTCTTAAGACTATGAATATTATTGATTCATGTAATCCAAAATAGTAGTAATGGCATGTGAGTTTGAAACAAGTGGGCTTACATTAACCTTACATCACATATGCTACAGTAAATCAAGCTTTTATTGTAATTTATCGTATTTTACTATTAATAAAAAATTCTTGTTTTTTAAAAATATCCCAAAATAACATCCTCACTATTTTTCATCGTGTAGAATTCAAAAATGAACTCCATAATACAAAAATAATTTTCTAAATATGATAAATTTATTTTTTAATTAAAATCATTATTTAGTGGAAAAGTACAACCACTTAAAGTAATCATCTTCACGTCTAAGGTGCCTAAATTTATTTATACATTCAAAGGTATGGATAACATTTATAAGATTGATATTAATATTCATAAGGGTAAGTTATTATTCATAAGGGTAGGTTAATATTCATAATGGTAGGTTACTATTCGCCAAAAATTATGTTAATTCTACCTGACTCTAAATATCACCTTGAACACAACTATGTATGTCAGATTTTCAAAATTATAATCGCCGAAGTAGAAAATTTAAGTTTAATGGCTAGGTTATGATTATCTCCTATAAATAAACATGTTTTGTTTCCATAGAGGCTATATGATTTATAAAATATAGGCTATAAATAAAATGTATTTAAAAGAAACATACCACAAAATGTTAGGGGTGCTACAAAAATTGTTTGAAAACATTTTTATTAAACATGGTTTTGAAATATAAATTATTTTTGACCGATTAGAGAGATAAGGTTATATTTTCATAAAAACATTACTTATTATATTAAGTACCTAATTGTTTCAAAAACGTACCATTAAATTAATATATAAATAATTATCAATGTAGAATAAAAATAATGAGATTTTTTTAGAGATTGATCACATGATTTCATCAATTAATGCATAATCCTAAACAATCCTGATAAATGATGAGATTGTATTAATAAACTATTACCACTTTGATAACATTGAATCATAATCCCCATAAAATAATAACTTTAAATGTAGCATAAAATATCATGAAAATAATCACATTCATGATATAAAATTTCAAATCATCATATATACACCTCATAGAAGAATATAAGTGTAAAACATGGCATGTGTCTCAAAAAAGACAAATTGTGTCAAAATTACTTTACCGGTTTGGAAATTTTTGAACCATAAACACCATCAAAGAGATATATTAAAATTTATATATAAATAAAAAAAATTTGAGGATAATGATTATAAAATACAATCATGGGATTTATATATAGTACACAAAATAAATGATTACTAAACATGGCATAAGTCTTACATAAATTAAAGTGAGACTAGAAATTACCTTTAATACTTGAGTAACTTTTGAATCATTATATCCCTGAATGAATGACATCAATTTATAATTTTCAGGTCATTAAATAAATTAAATTCATGATATAACATTTCATAGGTCTATATATACACCTCACAATAATAATTAGTGGTGAATATATCATATATCTCACAAAAATAAAAGTGAGACAGGAAAACCCTTACCTCAAGTCTTGAATTTCTTCATACTCTTTAAAACCTCTAGTATAATAATTATAATTTTATTAAAAAATATCATAGAACTGTATTCTTATATATAATTCCATATATTATTTTATTATCAAATTATATTACCCGTTTATAGAAATTTATTATTAAAGTTACATTTTGGATAATAACCACTTTATTTTTTGTATATGTTTTAACTTATTATCATTCATCATATTACATAGATAATGATTTAATTATTTAGGTAATGTAAAAAATTATATAAATAACATATATATTCATTATATAATTATATATAATAATCAATAAAGGAATGAAATATGTAATGAAACACACCATTCATTAAGACGGTGGGTTGTACATACACATAATTGATGTTTCAATTTTCTTATAATATTTTTTAAAAAATAAAATTAATATATATATATATATATTATCTTTATATTATAATTATTAGGTAATATATAGCACATATTTTTACTAAACACGTCATTAATACATTCTATGTAAAACCTAAACCAACCACATCACTTTGAGGAGGCGTTAGTGAACACATCCACAAACATTATTATCGTATTCCCAAAAAATGGAAATCATGAAGGTATGCATTATATAATAATTTTATAAGAATGAATAAATCATAAATATCATATATATATATATTATATTATATAAATATTACATCCATCATTATTCCCAACCTTTATGGTGATAATGGAAGAACAAAAATTATCGGTTCATGAGGCGGTAGTCCATCGTACACAAGAACGATGACTACATATCCCATTTGATGGAAGTGTCTGTAGTTATAAGTTTAAAAATTAACATAAAAATATATCAGCATATTTATTTTACTTATTTTATTAGATAATAATTTAATAATAATAATTTAAGGGGTGTATTGAGAAATAAAATAAATGTTCTCGTTGAAAAATGTTACCTCTTCTCCGGGTAACTCCTTTTGGATGGAACCAAAGGACATTCTTTGTTGTATTTCTTCCAAAATTGAGTCTTCTACTATAATAGGAGATATTTTTTGAGATAATTAATTCTAGTTTAGGATTATCCAAATGGTTTGATAGGTGTGAAGTTGTGATCAGTGAGTGTTATTATATAGTGGAGGAGGAGAGGCATTTTTTGTAAATACAAAAATGTAAACAATATTGAAAAGTATCTCTTATGAAATATTACTTAAATAATAATTAATTTTATATAAAAGTATGTATATGGTCGAAATATATAAATATATAATGGGTTTTGTACAAGTTTCATGTTCATTGGTCACGTTATGATTAATGTTTAACCAATAACTATACTACTTTTTCCTTAATCGTTGTAATAAATTTTAATTACATTAGCTAATTTTTTTGTTAAAAAAAGTTGAAAATAATATTCATTACAAATTATATTTTTTTACCAAAATGAAATAAATTTTTCAATTTTCCAATCACATAATTGACAGAAATTAGTTTAAAATAATCTCACCTATGGGAGAAAACAACATATTTTTAAAGTAAAAATGGTCAAATGTATGAAATGTTTTTATATCAAATTTCAATGTGAAATTTATAATAATTAATAAATTTGATTAATATATTTTAAAATTATATAAATAGACTATCCAACCAAATAAAAATATTATTTAATAATATAAATAAATTAGATGAAAATTTAACTTAGAATTAAAATTCAGTGTTTTTAACTATTCATCAAAAACTAAATCTTATCAAAACCATTCATAAATTTACCATAAGATAATTTTAAAATTCAACATACAATAATAATGTTTATTTTTAAACTATAATTTATATTAATGTAAAAATTTAGTTTCAATAGTGGTGTGCCATTAATAACCCGTAAAACTGTCTTTTAGAAAAATATATATTTTTATGCTGAAGATTTGATTTATTGTTATCTATTATCTAGAAAACAAAAAAAAATGAATCATAAATAATTTTCTGAATATATATTATATACGTTTCATAAAATTAATTTATAAAAATTGGTTTGTTTATATTTTTGAGATAAAATGATTTTGTTCCAAAAAAATATTTTTTCATAAAAAGAAATTTCCTTATTTTAAAATAGTATTCAATCACATTTATAATTAACTAGGAAATGAATTATTCATTTTATATACTTATGTAAACAATATTTTAATAATTTATTTAATCTTATTCATTTATTCAATTCCAATGGTCAGGTGAAAACTATAATAATATATTATTAGTATTATTAATAATATCATGTAGTTCGGTAAAACTCAATATCTTGTGAAACAAAAGATATTGAAGGAACTATAAATTTTGTGAAACACAAACCAAACATAGTGTTGTGATTACCACAAGATAATATACGTGTTTCATGTATTGAGATATAAACTGTACTATATAAAGAAAGCCTAACATTATATATCATGTTATAAAAGAAATCAAAGAAATTTTATTTATTTGAAAAATAAATACATAAAAACTTGGTTTTTTACACCCTCTACATATAGTTCTGGCATGCATAGAGATTTTTCCATTCATGAACTACATGTGTCTTGACTCCTATAATCATAGGATATGCAGTGACTCCTTGATCTCTAATCATCGATCCAAACACATTAATCTATAGTAACAATGCCCCATCTATATATGAGGCATACCTACATGGATAATTTCAAATTTAAGAACTATGTGTGTATTGATTACTTTCATCACGGGACATAGTGTGATGCTCAGATATCTAATCCTACATCCAACCACAATAATATTTTGGAACATTTTCCCCCTCACTGTATGGGTGAAACATGCATGTAGTGTTTCCCGTTAAAGGACTACCTGTGGCCTCATTCCAATCATCATAGGATATGAAGTGATGCTCAGAACTCTAATCTTAGTTCTTTCCATAATAAAATTTATAAAAATTCACACCTATTACATATAGTTTATACCTATGCAAGGAGAAAATAGAGAACTACATGTGTATTTATTCTTTCCACACTTGGTATGTAGTGATGCCCAAATCACCCATTGCGGGCCCAACCATGGGTTTCCATCCCTCCCAATCACATCCCATTCATATGATTTGGATATTTATAGTGGAGTATCCCTTAACAGTGATGATTATGTAATGACTATTTCCTTACAATATTTATAGAGAAACCTAAAGAATATCAACCATAAAAGTAGCATATGCCTATATTTATAGAGGTTTGAGTAATAGAATCGCTTCCTTCTTACATATGAGTCAGATCTAGGTATGGATTGTTTTCACACGAGATAAATCTACATAAAAAGGGATCCAACATATGACTTTCCATTAATAATCATGTGGTGGGAAAAAGGAGTTTCCAACATCTAAATTACCCTAACTACTGTAAATTATCCCCAAGTATATCATGAACAATTTCATATCCTTTCCCATATCCTTACCTTATTACATTAATAATTTAAGGAAACATACATACCACATGGCCTTAAACTACAAGGAAAAATTCCTTGTGACATTATGTTAAACTAAATTGAAAATAAATCCCCACAACATGATATTAAAGTGTTCTAACCAATACCCATCATCATTCATTATCGAAGGAATATAATATCCTATCCCTGGTTAACCAAATTATGTGGTTATTCTATAAACATTTAATAACCTCATCCTATATATAACACTTCATGTCTTGAGTGACTTTGGTTTCCTCTACGATTTCATGTCCCCTGAAAAGGATATGATATATTTTATTACCATGAAATATGTTGATTAGAATAAGGTATTTGACCCTTAATTTGGAGAAATATTTCCCTAAAAAAGGTATTTCTTATCCTTATGATCCCAACATCAATATGGAAGAAATACATACCATAGTGTGTTTTGGGTCATCCCCATCATGATTATCCCATACCATTACTCCTGAATCGATAACCTTGATCCATGATTTATAAATTTTTTATCTCTCTCTCAAAATTATGTTAGAGTAATGTTGACCCATGGTGTCCTGATTAGGATATTTTGTAACAATCCCCTCATATCAGGTCCACATGTGTCACGACCTTAAACTGCTTGCAGATTGGTCAAGGATATTTGACCATAATCATTATACATTATTGGTATAGATATAGGGACCCTAAAAATAATTTTGAAATATACATATATTATTTCAGGATAAAAACCCAAAAAGGGAGGCATAATTAAAATTCAAGTCTGCACTCACTAAAATTTTCATCTCCATATTTTAAGAAAAAGATATAGAGTAGATAAATAAGTAAAAAATCTCATAGTTCCCAACTTTTGGACATATTAAAAGATGATCTATGATCAATGGACCCCTGGTCTAGGTTAAAGTTAGATTAATGATTTTTTTACATCACCTTTCTATGATAACATTATCACTAGGTGGAAACACAACATTTAGAGTGCTCAAAACATTCTCAAGTATTATATTTTACAAAACCCCCTTCACGTCTTTGAAGTCTGAGTGGACAAAACTATTTAATTGAGTCTATATCCTTCTCTTGAAACCCCAAGGACTTTGGCATCCCATGCACATGGTTCTTCCCTATATAAAATTGGTAAAAAGGACCTGCTAATTCTAAAGGAACCCATTAGGATTTGCTATAGAATTTTACCCTAATAATAAACTTGTTCCTATGGGATGTTTGTTCCCAAAAAATGCCTCCCTTAAATAAAGGGGTTATTTTTTAAATTGCATGGAATATGGGCTTTTACCACTAAACATTTATGCCACATACCCACTTATTTCCACTTTTAATTTACTCATATATTCCAATACCTTGATATAAAATCCCTATAATAAGACTATTCAAGCAGACTCAACATCCTCAATATTACATCACCATGTATTGTTCCATTTATCAAACTAGTAATGTGACACTACACTCCAAAATTTTTTTATGGAGAAAAACATGATAAAAACCCACCTAGAATAGGGTCTGAGATTCCTAGAAACATCAAAATTTTCACTAGGTTGTAAGAACCCTTCTTGGATAGTGCATTCCTCCATTCCCTGCATCACATTCATGATGTTTGAGTCTTCACAAATCTACCATGGCCCATGGAGAAGAGTAGGGATCCCATTTACTTAACAATTCATGTAAGATATATGGGCCAATTCATAAGGGCCTATGAACTTCCAAATATAGGTAACTCCTCCTTATAAGAAAGGATCTCTAATCCATGTAATCCCCTATCACACCATGGTGGAACACATCACCTTAAGATGGTTTGGGTCATCCCTAACATATCATACCCAATCAATATTCATCTATTCAAGCTCCTAGACACATGATTTACAAAACCCATATTCAAACTATCTTGGTGGATTTGGATTCCTTAATATTTTACCAACTACCAATTCCATACCCACAAAATCATCCATGGACCTTGGAGAAGAGAGGGGATACATTTAATTTATTATGCACGCAATCCGAATGGTCTCATTCATAGAGGCCTCTAGCCTACCAAATAGATGTGTATCCTCCTTACATAACTGTAACTCTAATCCTTTTTAGTCTAGGAAACACAACGATGGACCTCATTAGATTATGTTATTTTTGATCATCTTCAACATTTCTTCCCTATTTCATATTCATCAACCATGCCTTAAGAGAAAGATACTAAACTACATACTAATAACATGTCATAGTGGCAAGACACTAAACTTCATAGTATATCTAGAACTAAAATCAAGACTCTAAACATCACATTATCTCAAGTCTAATAATCAAGAATTTAAGCTTCATAGTGTCTCAAGGTCCAAGACAAAAGACATTTAAACTACATCAATAGATTGTCTGAGCTAGAAGAGCTCAAACTACAGTAGAATACATTATTATCTAGAATACCTTAAATGAAACCACAATAATGGTCTAATTTAAAAGACCATAAAACATGTTATTAAAAGAGATGAAATTCCCTTTAACCTGTAAGAAAAAAATTGGAACCCTTGGAAAAATCCAACTCTCTTCTTGTTGTATATGCACTATGTGTGATCCAGAAAATATTGAAAATTTATAAAACGGAAGATTTAAAAAATCATTAGTCTAAAAAAACATAAAGGGTTACCTAATAAAAATCCATGTCCATGATATATACTGTTTCCCCTATATGAATCTTAGGTAAAAGGTAGGTAAATAGAATTAAATGATGCAAATATTGTTGGGATAATTATTTTTCCTAGAAAAATTTCTGTTCTGCTCTCTAATTATTTTGAATTACGAAGAAAATATGGTACTCTCCCTCTCGGATATATCATACCCATATTAACCTTTTAAAATTATGTTATCTCAAGATAGCATGAGTAGATATATCAATGAGTAATCTAATTTAAATTGGAATTCATGAGAAATTATCAAGATAAATATGTTATGAATTATCCATTCAAATCTATCCATTTGGGTTTAATTGGTATTATAAAAAGGGTGGGTATCATTGATTATCCATACAATGTTTGATTAATTAAATATCATGAACATAATGAATGAAGGAAATATGGACAAAAACATCTACAATTTATATGATTTATTCATTGACAAACTGAACCAAAAGTAGGATTCTACACATTCAGGTTCCTCTACAACGATTTCATAAAAAATGTGATCATACAGTAATAAAATTCGATTAGATTATTTTTCCAAGTAATCCATAATTTGGAGAGATGTTTAAATTGATCATTAATGTTCTATCCACCATGCTTCTTCTACAACTTTCTAATGATGAAGTGTCTTGATAAATGATGATAGCATCACATACAATTTATATGTAATCGCAAATAAGGATGTTAATGCTAAATGATATGACATTTAGTAAGCTATGATATCCTCTTTTTTCTACTTGTAAAGTCAATTCACGCACCTTTGCATGAATATGAGAGATTATATAATGTCTTTAGTCCATTACATCTAAATAATACCTTATAAAATCACTCAGGGGAGTTCCATCATTAAAACTATGAATTTCCACCTAGTTACAGACCAATTGTTTCTTTTTCAAGAAATTTCATTAAAGATGTCATAAAATGGATGGAAATAAAATCCACTTACACCTATTTCATGAATGAGCTATAGAATTAATTCCTCTTTTCCACCCAACTTCACCAAGGGAGTCTTGGTCATCAGGGCATGGATCTGCTGAAAAATTTGTCTTCATGATTTTTGGCTAATTGTAACCACTAGGGTGGGTATGCATGAAGAAGGAATTATTGGATGAGATGACAAATAATCAATAGAAGAATATTAGTTAGATATTATCTCAATTGATGCACCATCTATCAATGATATTGAAGGGCCATCCTTCTTGAAAAATTATGTCCCACTAATGGGATATTTTTTTAATATCATGTGAATATTTCCTTAGAGGATCGCTCATGTCCGAAATCAAATCCATGGGTGATATAGATAAGGGGATTTGTGAAGCACAAGGATTTTCCACATGACATACCAATATATTCATTACACCACCTAGGTACCCTTTCACCCAATCAGGGGTATAGTTAGGAGATATAAAGATAGGGACATTATAAGGTGGAAGAATTATATCATCATTTGTGTCTTCACATTCTAACATAATATATAATTAGACCATTAGTATAGGATGTCAGTTTCCCTTCACACCAACTGAATATGGAGGAACCCTTTTTTAATGTAGAAAAATAATAGGTAAAATTGATAAGGGGTATACTTCTTGCAAATAATCACCTCATCCCCATTGGCTACAAGAATCCCATCTCAGAGAGATATTTTATTACACATATCATTGAGAGGACCACTTAATAATAAATAATTATGCAAGTCATTATAGGATAGGTCATGATGTTGAAATGATCATGTTGTCTCAACATATCACTTACCTCATCGAGTTATAGCAGTATTGATTCAACCTTAAAATCATTCAACAGCCTAGGATAGAAAGACGAATCAGAAATCCCTATAATGTTATGATAGTTATAACATCAAAAAAGATCTTGTATCCATAAAAATAAGAACATTAAGTGGTTGTTAAATAATAAGGTATATTTAATTTCAATATATGAGAAATGAATAGATAAATTTGATCCCGAGTTTACATATCTAGGATAAGAGGCTTCCCCTCTTTTAATAAATATTTAATCACCAACATGCCCACTAAAATTTCCATGAATGAATCTTGGGAAGATAAAATACAAACATTCAGAACGATGGATAAAAAACCTACTAGATATATTCTTTGGGATACCTGTGTCCTCACCTATTTCCTCCATGAGGCATATTCCCTAGCCTCAATAATGGCTCAATAAGAGCACACACAATTAAAAACCTATTGGGAAAAGAATCAATGAGTCTATATAGTGGTTGGCTGATTTCTAATGTAGTAAAGGAATATATTGATCTATTTCGTATAGGAAACAATCAATCACATTTTCTTTGCCTTATTTAACTTCTCCTTACTGATGTTTATCATGTCCTTTTCTGTTGTGGGGCTTGTGGGAGGTCATCCCAAAAATCCTTAGTATGAAGATGTTCCTCATAAATATCCCCAAGAAGGGTTATTTCTCCCAGCCAATACATATCCAAATGTATAATCCATATTCTCCATGAGACATATGGATTGAATTAGTGATAGTACACCAATGAGTAACCATATCTTTGAGAAATTCAGAATAAATATAAATGATAGACTGAGATGTATGTATTTACTTATAAATATGAATGTGGTATTACTAGCTAGGGAATTCTCATTATATGTTCTTGACCTAGAATATTCATTCCAATTATTCAAAAAAATTACTATCAATTCATAGGCCCAACATCAAGCTCTAAAAATTTATTATATTATTTAAACATGAGGCGATAATTCTTTAATAGCTTTGAGAAATTGGATTATGCAAAAGATAACACCTATCTATAACATGAGGGGAGTTATCCAACATATGAGATAATCCTTAGAGCAGTGCAACAAAAAATTAACTATCCTCATATATTGTCGTATAAATATAGTCTGGGGATGACAATATCCTACACGATACAGTATTATAATCAGTTGAACTAATTATAGAATCATCTAGAAGAATGTATATTTACAAAGGAAGTATGTGTGATATGGGATATCTCTAAAGATCTTGCAGAAAACCCCCTATAAAAACTTATTGTTGGAGAACACTTGATACCAATGGTCATCAAATTGATTCCTATAAATCATAGCCCTCTAAATAACCACATTTGAAGATGTTTGAGAACTAGAATCCATGCGTACAAAACATGGAGAAAATGATAAATAAGAGTGGAACACTACCAAAATATATACATAACATAGACAAAATCTTGAAAATATCATGATCAATAAAAGTGTATGTGATTACATTAACTAATATTGTTCATTCAAATCGAATGACCCATGGGGAATCTTGCAAAACACAAGACCCACTGAGCATCTCATATGTGATTTTTTATAAAGTGTGAAATCGTGTGACCCTATAATGGTATTGTGAACTTTATAATGATCAACTGATCATGCAACCGAGCTAGTAGATCATGTGAAGTCTATGAGACAGTTATGAAGAAAAAATTAAGTATTAAGGTTCACTAAAATTACAAAGAGTTGGTGTGTGGTTTTTTTGATCATTTAATAAGACAAAGAAGTCACACTCTGAGAGCATGAAAACAAATCATTTGAATTGTATATTGTGAATCGGTTCTTGAAAATAGGCCGTGAAAATGGTTATTGTGGTGAAGCCTTGAAAAATAGTCTTGTAAGGGAAAATATCATAGGGGCCCTAGAGTTTAGGTAAAAAGTAGAATGGTCCACCCCTCACTACCCTATTTACAGGATACTCCATGTAATAACAAAGGTCACCTTGAAGACCACATGTCATCTAGGACACCGATCAGTGAAAGCCACCAAGACTCGAGAAGGAATATACACTCCTCAAAACAGAGTTCTTGTCCCCAAGGACCTCTCTCCTAAGGGGGTTCATTTCATGATTTCTATCAAATGAGAATTTACAATTTGAGAATTGGTGAAATACCTGAATCATGGGATTTATTTTCTCTATAAAAAATTTAAGGAGTAGCATGATGATATGAAGTCTAGATGGTTGAACCATGAAGATCTCCAAACCTCATAGAATCCACATTGTCACATTTACCAAATAAGTTCATTTAAATAGGTCATGAAATACACGGGATGTGTATATGTTCACCTGAATATCCTTTAAAAAAACCAACTTTTTCAGACTAATATTTCTAGACAAGCATGGATAATCATGTGAAGGATTCCTGATGAGATCCTCTAATAATGAGACATACCAGGTTACATAATAATAACACTCACTTAAATACCCTTATAATGTAAAGAAATAAACCAAAAAAGGGTGGATTATTTGTGAGGTTAAAGTTACACTAATCTTCATGTGTAGTGTTATGAACCTCAGGTGATCACCAACTATTATGCACAGGTCCTTTATCATACCACCTGGATATTGAAAAAATCAATTTGAAAATATAGCTTGATCTCACAAAGGGCCCTAGACAAAACTCAATGATCATAAAAAATGTCCTCAATAGGTTACCTAATATCCTAAAGACTCTTAGATATGTAATTTCATTCATCTGAAATCTCTTTAACATGTCCAATTGATCATGTGGTGTGTCACATTCAAACAGAGAAACTCTCTTTGAAAATTATATCATGTTTTTTCAAGGTCCTCTATTTATCATCTGATTCCCAGCAGGAAAACAATGAGAAAAATCAAAAATCCATATATAATAAGGAATAAAAAACTATAAAAGTAGGAAGCCTCTCGCAATGAGAAGATATGCTGATTTTCATGAAAAATGGGTTTTCTACCTTTTTGTCCATCATTGATTACCTAAATGCCCATTGACATGTCATCTTGATCTCATAGAGGCCCCCTTGAAAATATTTATTGACCTCACAAGAGACCCTTGAAATGCCATATTGATCTTAATAAAGGCCTCTATCAAGCTATATCAATCATGCAAAGGACCCCAAATAAGTCTTCTTTCCTAACAAAAAAATCTTTTGACAGGACTCTTGATCTCATAAATAATATCAAACATTTCAGATCAATGGTAAAAATAATGTTTGACCATTCAACATGACTATATTAAATCCCATTGATTATTTGTTTCTATAATAAATATGGAGATGATAAAGTCTTCCCACAGTCATTTTTTCACAAGATGCCTTAGATAACATGGGGAAGGATCATACAAATCATGTGATGTGATAATCCCTCCATTGACTGTAGCTCATATCTGTATATTCAACATGAAATGTGGAATATAATTGAGGAGGATAGGCAGATAAATTCCTCCCCCATATAAAAAACACACACACAAGAGGAAAGGCATACCCACAGGAATAAAAAATATCAGACTTCTTGGTGTGTAAATCCATTCCATCATAGGGGTATTCAACTAAGTAAAATTTGTGGAATGAGTTAATGGATCACATGGCATGAATATGATCTTTTCTTTATCTCAAAATATATCACAATAAGGACTTATAGTAAGATTTTTTGATATGAGAAGGAAACCATGCATGTTTTATTGGTCACGATAAACCAAAACAAGATAATTCTTGATGAAACATGAGGCACATATGAAATAATCTATGAAAATGTAGAATAATTATATGAATAAGGATGAACTAACATTCATGAGATGGAAGAATGCACTTCCCATGACCTATCTCAATCATGAGACAGCCCAGTGATTTTTCAAATAATTATTAGAGAGTCCTCTAGACATGTCTCCCATGTCTTGTAAATTCCATCATACATGTCTTTTATGTCTCACAAAGCTTTCCAGACATGTATCACAAACCTTGCGATGTCCACCAGACATGTCACCCAAGTCTAGAGAAGTCCTTTGAATATGCCATCCATGTCAGGAGAAGTCCTCCATACATGTATCCAAAGTCATGCCAAATACTTAATAAATTTCATTCATATCACATGATATCATTTCATTATGTCGTCCATGGTAAGGCAAAACCATTTGATATGTCTGTGTTTATATTATGAAGACCCTTTGACGCATCAACCAAGTCATGAGATAGTCATCCAGACTTTCCTGTCAGATCATGTGAAATGGTTTCAATAAGTCTAATTTAATCAAATAAAGTACCATAATAAATATCATCAATTTCAATCAAACACTTATGACAAGTTAGGTAGGCACTAAAGACATGTCAGATAGAGACCCCATGATAAGATTACCCTATATATTAGGCATATTCGGAAATAACCTAAACTGAACTATGGGGACACTAATTACTTCTATAAAGAAGATATATAAGAGGCCTTCCTAATGAACTATATATAAATGAAAAAATACCCCAATGTAATTCCCTCCATATTTCAGGCACTCTAAACTATAATACCCAAACTCTCCCATGGGAATATCATTATTTCATATCCAACATGGGATTGATAAGTGAACTAAAATATGATAACTATGATTCCTTCTATAAACTAGATACATATGGTCCCTTAACGAGGTGTGAACTTCTTTTAAAATGATCCTCTAGGGCCTCCCCATTGCATATGGCCTGTATTCATATCCTTAGAGATCGAACAATGGTTATCCCTTGTTTTGTCACAATGAATATGGATCAAATGATATTAGGTAATTTCAATGACCATATCACTCGCATCATAAATATCCCTCCTCTAGGGAAACAATAAATTTTAGTCCTCATTCAGTGGCATGATATGACTTCCCCTATACAAGAGATTCCACCTTGGGGAATGTACTAAAGAAACATCCATATTAATAAACCATATGTAAATAACCCTCATGGGATTAGTTATATGTCAATCCCCATCAGAAGACTGATTAAATATGAAAATATAATGAATCTGATTCCTTTTATAAATAGGGTACAATGGGCGCCTTCCTAAGGCCTGAGATCAATACCTAGTTCCTAAGCTCTCTCATATATATCCATTCCACTTGATGTTAAACTTCATAGTTTAATGAAAATACATGGGGTTTTATTCTCATTATATATATGATACATTGGACGCCTCATAAAGGTTCAATCCCATACTCATAACATCAATTACTACCTTAGATGGTACTAAGATATAGAGTTCCTAGTTACATGGATTCAAAATATAATCAGCTACCCATTATTAAGAAATAGTGGGAAATGGTTGAATAACCTCAGATACATATATATGGTCTCATTAACAGAACCCCTAATTTCTTATAAAAGGATTAGACACTAGGTCATTTCATTAGGGTAACTGATCCCATATTGGGATTTTGTAGAGATTCTAAAACATATCCTAAATCTACAATAGAGTCTCATACTAGAAAATGGTGCCCCAGAAAAGGGTGTGATGAGCCCAAACTCCCATCCTCTCGACTATTCTGAGTTCCTAAGTTCTGTTGGGATAGAGACCCCAACAGACTTCCTGCCTTTTAAAAATAGGAATATATATTATTATGGGAATGGGATCCATTGGTATATTCTAAGAGATGAAATTGGTTAACCGGGCATAAATTGTTGTGTAATGATATTTCAACCCCTTCAATTAACCTTGAAAAAGGAAAAAAAATATTGTAAACACATTATGAAGGTATGTAATGACTGAATAAATGAATATTTATAGGATTCTATAACCTTGTATCCTAAACTAGGGACACCAAGAATTTCAAATAGAAACAAACACAGAAATCTTTCCATTTATTATCAAGAAGTATCATAGGAAAGTGTATGGCCTCAGGCCCATATAAGTGCTAACACAAATTAGATATTCCTTCAAGATTCAAATTTATTTTATTTTTATAGAGATTCACGATTCATCCAAAACCATATGAATATTGATTTTAATTGATAATAATATTCTGTTATAGACTTGAAAAAGATCTGAACTTATTTTATAAACTCTATAAATATGATAGGGAGTCTTTATCTCTTTAGGAATTCAAAAATATATGGAAATTATAGTCTCTCTCTCTATCATAGTACATTTTCGATGCTGGAGTAGATCAAAAGAAAAAGAATCAATTTCTCATTCCTCTTATATAATACATCCTCTTTGAAAAATGATGCTCTTATTATTATCTATATTGGTTATATTCTCTTGTATTTGACTCCAATTATTTTTAGGGTAGTCGACATATCTGGATCTCACTCTCAATATATGTATTTATTAATCTTAATAGAAATTCATATATAAATATTTTTTTATTCCTATAATAGTCCAACTATACAATAATAGAATATGTTAATATTATTATCATAATATGATCACATTAACCCTTAATTAATACTTGTATTTAAAAATCTATGTTATCTCCACTTAAAGACACAAAAAACATTGGTCTTTGTATTTCACCAAATTCCATTTAAATATTATTGAAGACTCAACCTTTAATATACTTAGGTAAGTCATATTTCTAATTTACTTCATCCAAAAATTCTAAAATATTTAATTACATTCCTTGTCAACATAAAACATGTGGAGACATATCATGTTCTATGCCTTGGATCTCCCACTATAGAACATCAAATAAACTCTAACATTGATGGATTCTCAAAACGGTCATCATGAATGGGCCTTGTAATGGTTTTCATACTTTATATTCCTAATAATAAAATCTCATGATGGGAAACAAGACCACCTCTATAGAAGTATATAACTCACTATTTCTTATAGGGGTACCTCTTAAATGAAATTTCTTATGAAATTATTGGCTCACACCAGATTTCCAATTTTCATCACCATATATTCCATTATGGAATGACCATCTTCATCTTTCCATTTTTTTCTTCTATACAAACATTCATCATCACATAACACTAATACCTATAGTGTGGTCCACCTCTTTACATCATATAACATATCTTCTGAGAGTTTTGATCCTTGTTATCTAACATTCAAATAACTCTACATGAATCATGATGGTTCATTTCATCATAGTGATGTTTCGTGCAGGATAAGAAAAAATCATCAACAGTTTAACTATCTAAATTTTCATTCAAATATGCTAACATAAAAATATTTGGAAACCTAGAGAAAATAATTATAAGGATAACCTTTTCCTATATTCTATTGGTTTATCTTCGCAACATAATAATCATTCCTATATTTAAATCATGACATGAACATATAAGGTTGTTTTACTAAACTTTTATAGACATGATATGATACTAGTGAAGATCTGGATAAACCCCAGACAGAAAAAAATGCTTGTGAGGTTGAATAGGTTGGTTACAACATAATTTTATTAAAATAGTGAATGTTTTTAATATTATTAGTACCTATATAAAAACATATCCCACGTTAGAAATTGTTTTGGGTTGTTGCATGATTACCATACAAGGAGTGTTTTAGGAGATCCATTCCCTGCCATGGTGCTAGAAGAAACCATTTCTATAATACCCTGAGACTTTATGATGTATTTTTTAAAATAAATTCAATATCTTTGATATCTTTTGATGCATGAAACATTATATTTAAATGAAATTCACCACTCTTTTAAAATATAATTATTTACACATGACCATGACAACCTAGCCATTTTGTTTGAGGGAGTGAATAAGGATAACCAATGTGTAAATATTATATTATTTTAACACGTGTAAAATAAATTCAATAGTTATATATTGTTTAGAAATATAGTAAGACCCATTTGAAAGAAAAGAATTTTTTTAAAAAAACTTTGTTTTTTAAAGGAGATTTAGTCTTGATTTGTAAACATAATTTCAAATTAACTTTTACTACATTAAGTAGTATTATTTGAAAAAAAATAACATAACTTTTGAAACCTATATATATAAATTAACTTAAGGCATGTTTATGAAAATTTTATAAAAGATATATTTTTTATGAATTGTGAAAAATTATGATTTTTATTAAAAATTTCATTTTTGTTTCAACTAATTATAAAGTTAAATTATATTTTAATTGGGTTTAAAAGTAAAAATAGTTCAATTATATTATAATTTAACTAATTTAGGTCATTTTAATCAAATTAATATTGTTATATAATATAAAAACCTTTTAATCATTTCATATTTTTTCATTGGATAAACAGTTTTTCCGATATATCTATATGTTTAATTTTAAATTGAATTATACCACATAAATGGATTTAATTTATATATAATTATTACATAACTTTTTAAAAAATTATAATATATAATATTTTAAAAATAATTTTTTTCATAATGATGATTAAAAAATAGAAAATATTATTTACCAATATTAAGGTAAAAACATGTTTACTGAGGGTTTAAATAAAAAGATAATGGTTAAAAAGACATAAAACATTTATAAATACCATTATATGGCTATATTTAAACATTATCACATCTATATTTAGATAACGACCCATTTTAAGGCTTTTTAATGATAATAAATTCATATCGCATTATCTTTTCAAAAATTCCTAGTGTGCCCACTCATCCACTTATAAAAGGCCATCCCCTCTCTTCCTATATTCACACATACCAAGCCCTATAGTTAAGACATGAACTGATGAAATAAATTCCTCAAATCTCTCCACAGTTCATATAGTAATAATTCTTATTATCAAACCCTCTTAATGAGGCTTTATGTGTAACCTAATGGTGTTTTCTAAAGAAGATATAAAATTCATAATATGCATATTTTTTTTATTTATTCTTCCACCTCTATAAAATATACTTAAACTATAATAATAAAATAAAACTATTATATAATATATACTAAGATTCTATCATGTCAGTTTAATAATCTCTATTTTTCTCCACTTTCATCAAATTCAAAAAGAAATTGTCGATCGTGTGTACGACATACTACAACCTCACGAACTGATGTAATTAATTTTCCATCACAACCCTTGAAGGATAGATATAATGATGGATTTAAAAAATTTATATTATATTTTTTAAATTTTTATAATTTTGGAATTATTATATCACATATACCAATTACGTTCCATTCCATGGGTGGATATGATGGCATCACTCGTGTGTACGGCAGACTACCGCCTCACGAAGTGATGTCGTTATTTTTTTATAATGATCTAAATGAAAGTTATTAGGGATAAATTTAATGAATATATGTAATATTTATGAACTAACCATAGTTTTGGAAATAAAATATCACATCTAACTTCTTACATTCAAATCCATTAGAAAATAGTAACATCAGTCATGTGTATTTGTGGACTATCACCTCAATATAACGACGTGAAATTTTTTTCAATTTATTTTTACATTGATAGTAATAAGGGTAGTTTTGATTTATATAAATATAATATTAAATAATAATTTTTATGATAATGTGAATTAATATTTATTTTATTTTCACTCTATATTTTGAGAAAATGGAAACAAGGTTCATGAGTATGTACGACCTATTGTCTCTATGAATGATGTAATGATATTTCCATTTATAAAATTAATTTATTAATATAAAAAAATACATACTAAATATATAATATATTTATAAAATGTTTTAAAATATGTATATTATATAACCATGATCAATGTAAAAGGACCCAAATTTTTTAACCAAAACATACTTGAACAGAAAGTAATTATCACATGAACCGGTGATTTTAAGAAAACAATTAATAAACATGTCATACAATAATAGAAGTAAATAATGTATGGATAGAAATATAAGATTATAGTTATTTAATAGAATTCTAAAAAACATATATTTATTATATAAGATTTTGGGATTCAAATTAAAGAAGTAAGACCTGAGCTAAGGGTTTATCATCTCACTTTTACTTCCACGAGGCATTTCCCGTATTCACCATTCAGTTGTTTTATGAAGAATATATACAACCCAATTTATATGTTATATTATGAATACCTTTAAAATCATGGTATTTAATTTATCATTTGAATTTATTTCCATCATGGAAATTCTATTTCTATAGTTACTAATGTGGTAATGTTTTATTTTAAAATCCTCTCATATATCATGATTCTTTATGATTATATTTACTATGTTGAAATTTAATGATTTGTCAACAAAGAAACTCGTGAATTTTATTATACTCTATTTATTCATGAATTTTAAATATTATATAAAAACTTTTCCATCTTTGTTAATTAAAATTATTTAGAATATGATTTTAGTAAATTAAAATATTATTTTATTTTAGGTTGAAAATCTGTTTCTCTTACATGTCCATGGTTTCTAAAAATATTTTCAAAATATGTTATAAAAAATCTCCAAAATATTTATTAAATGATTTTACACATTATTTTATTTTTAAAAAATTATTTAAAAGGAATACTCCTTCTATTTTCCAAATGGTGAACATGTTGACTTCTTAACAAAAATGTGAAAGGAATCATTGTTTTAACATACTCGACATGTATAAAATTTTCCCCCAGCATGACTACTCACTTATTTGAATCTTCCTTTACAATTTTACAAACTTATTTTAAAATAAATTTTTTCCCTAATATTCTATAACTCTTTAGTTTTTAAATGTGATTTTTAAAATTGAAATGATATTTTCCCTTATAATATATTTAATGGTATTTTATTTTATTTATATTCTTCAATAAAAACTACCCTCATTTTTTCATTTTTCACTATTAAAAATATTTTTTAATAATACCATCATTATTATTTCAATGGATGATTTATGATCATTTTTTAAGGATGTACTAATTTAATACCATTCCCCATATTACATTGAAATGTTTTTGTTTATGTTTACAGATTGGGAAAAGTATTAAAAATTTTAATGATAGATTTTTTTTAAAATGACTTTTTTATTTTTTTCACTCATTTAAAATAATGAATACATTAGACTTAGCATGTCATGGGTGGGGCCTTGTATTTACCTTTAATGCATATATAGTTCTTATGAGAAAAACTATCTTAGTAATTTAGCCAAATCTTTACCCATTTACATAATATATTATCGAATGAGGCCTTGATGGTAAGATTATGATGTCTAAAAAATTAATTCCATCTCTATGGGATCACTTATTGATGCCCATATGATTATTTTATTATTTAGAATATAAATAGATAAGTTTAATTATTATGTGATTATTTACCTACCTTTATTTTATCATCAATTATTCCTAACATATATGGTCATGTTATTTATTAAAAGGTATGTGTTTTATTCATTTACCTTGATATTTTTATTGTGATTATTTATTCATGATAGCTTCTAATGTATGTAAACCCTTACTGATCATATGAACACACCATTTTCGTATTTTTATTTCCCCATGATACTAGTAAGATTATTGTGATTGGTATGATGGGATATTATAAGGTTGATAATGGAATTCTCAAAGAAAATACATTGTATATTTTTTTTAAAAAAATTACATGAATTTAATATATGTATATTGTTTACCAAACTATTAGGTCCTTTTGAATATGATTCCTTGTATCTTATTCCATTGTAAAAAAGTAAACACTGGCTCTAGTTTTTTGGGTTTTGTGCATATAATGTTTGTATCATAGGATGTTTTGTATAAAAACTATGAACTATATTTAAGAAAACATTATTTCATAAATATAACCCTATGACATATATTAAAGATACATATATGTATAGGGTAACATCCTAATGTTTTGGTAGGGTGTATATTATTTTTCATACCTAGAAATACATCCCTGATTGAATAATACAAGTGGATGTTATTCTAGAACAGGTGTACCTAGTGGTAATAACTCCAAAAATAATGTGTTGGGTTTAACATGGGGATTACCTAGAATGTGAAAACATGACATATTGTACACCTAGTTCAACACTCCAAGGGTATATTCTTGGATTAATTCACATTTTCATTGAAAATAATGATAATTTATTTTAATTGATGGTAAATAATAATAATTGAGGTTAAACCTATGTTTTAATTGTTTTAAAATCAGTTTTATTTATTTATACATACTATAAATGATTTTCCTGATTATTTGGTTTTAACTATGATAATTTTTTCTCACACTATGTTTTGGTTTTCTTCAATGATAAGAAAGAGAAGGTTTTTGGTTAAGGTTTATTGTGATAGACAGTGTATTACTAAGAAACCAAATGGTCTGATTACAAGACTGTAGAATATTCTAATTGTTCCTAATCAGTTATCATGATAAATAATTAACAACATGAAACATAACAAAACCCCAGAATTACTAAAGTAGATAAGGATAGATTTCACTCAGATATTGAGTTTTGGAGACCACAGACCATGTAATTTTTAGTTTACAATATTTTGAGAATGTGGGAAGAATTACTCAAAGTAATGTCTCATAGGAACAAGAAGATGTTTTATTTGTGAAGATTAATGTCATAGAGCAAGTTATTATCAAGTAAAAAAAGAAAATTTTAGTTCATAAAATGGATGATAATAATATATTACCTAGTGTATAATCAATAGTTGAATGTTTTAAGGTGTAATGTATATGAATTAAGATAATAGAGTTCTAGGGGGATATGGAGAAGGGGATTAGAAAGGTTGTATGAGTAATGGTTTTGTTATTGATGATGATGATACTAAAAATGACATATGAAAGGAATAATTTATTGAGGATTAAGTTTATGAATACTAGTTATTGGATTATGAATTAAGTGTAATGATTAAATTACCTGTGTATTTGGACTATATATTTATGTTGTAGAAGTATTTTATTAATGATAATCTCGTTATAAGAATCATGAAACATATAATTATCGTATTATAGTTGTTTTCAATAAGGATTTGAAAACATATTTACCAATTAAAATTTGTTATATAGTAGAAACTTTATCATTTTATAAAATGCATGATTATTGGAGGATAACCTTTAATATGTTAATGATATTGACATAATAGTGTTATTTTTTGGATAAATATTGACCTGGATAAATTATAATGTATAATATTCATGAAATTGGAATTGATTACTGAGTTGTTGAAAAAGTGGTTTATGTTGCCAATAATAGAGTTTATAATATTATTTTATTTATGGAACTTAATAAATTATATGTGGTTTTATTTAATGAATGCAGAATCATGTATCTTTTTAGTAAGGTTTTAGGGTGATAATGGTATTCACATCTTCTGTATGTGACATTAATAGATACATTATGTTTTTTAAAGAATCTAATATTATGTTTATTTTATAATTTGAGTGGCCTTACTACTAAATTTGTAAATTATGAACTTGAAAAGACATATTTTGGATGATTCTTTAGTTTAACTAATTTTGATATGTATTAAGTCAAACATTTTAATTATTATTTAGATTTTATGAATTAATATATCATTGGATAACTTGTTATATCTATATTGGTTTTAGAAGATAACTAGAGATTATAGTAATTAATTTTCATACCTTTTATAATCCATGAAGAGTTAATTTTAGTGGTCCACGTATAAAAATTAATTCTAGATATTCATTTATTAGAGTAAACAATGATGTGGGAATTGATTAAAACACAAATAAAGGATGAAATTATTCTAATGAAATAAATAGATATCAAGTAATTATATTTTTTTATGTCATCATTATAGATGAAAAATGAATACCTCAACACTACCAAAATTATTTCAAAACAAATCAATTATCCAGGTACCATAACTTATAATGAACCAAATGGTATTCTAATTAATTTTAGATTTAAGGATTTTTGGTCATTAAATTTTATAGATAATTTACTTTCTTATGATAAATTATCTCTTTCACTGTGCATAATTATTTATGTTTTTCTTCCACGTACATATCTTCACTTCAAACCAATGTTTTCCTACATGGAAACCTAACAATGTGTTATACTAGATGAACTTTATTATTATATTTCTCTCTTACTCATCTAAATTTTTTACTTAAAATTTTTATGATGTGTGTTTCAAAAAATGTATTTTTCAAATGTCAACTCGTGATTGTTGATATGAAAATTAAATTATGATGACATAATTTAACTACGGTGGATATAATGTTACACCATTATATTTTCAAATAATAACATACTGTTAGGGAGAATATAATACATGAAACACCAATATTATAATATAATGTAAAACTTTAAGACTTTAGGATATATAACTTTTTAAATAAATTTAATCTCTTTGAAAGCTTGTGATGCATGCAAGCCTAGATTTAAATGAAACATGATACTCTATCAAAATATTATTATTTAAACATGGAAGTTATTACATATCCATTAAGTTAGAGCTTATGAATATTAATAACCATGTAATAATAATTATATGGTTTAAACATGTAAAAATAAAATAAATTGTTATCAATTTATTAGATATAAAATGAGAACCAAATTAAAGAAAAATAAATATTTTTCGAAATACTATAGTTTTCTAAAAGGACATTTAGTCGCACTTTGCACGCAAAATTTAAATTTAAATTTTACTAATTTTATAGAATTTATATAAAAAACCAAAATTCATTTTTGAAATAAATAATTCAAAATTATCCTTGGGTGAATTTTTTATCATTTTCTGAAAATATAACATTTTGGTGAATGCTAAAAATTACATATTTTTATTGACAAATTCATTTCCATTTAAATTATGTATAATATAAAATTATATTTTACGTTGGTTTTAAATAAAAATTATTTAAATTATACTTCAATTTTTCTAATTTAGGTCATTGGGATCAATTTTATATTTAATTATACTAAAGATGCTTTTAAAGCTGTTGATTATTTTTATTTGGAATACTCGTTTATTTGACATGTATGTGGGATTAATTTTAAATTAAACTCTTCAAAACCAATGAATTGAATTATTAAAAATGGATTAGATATTTTCAATAATATATATATATATATTATAATAATTTCCACTTAATTTTGGTTATAATGGACAATAAAAATAATATAATTTGAAAACTATGGTTACGGTCCAAATTCGATTACCATTGGTTAAACTAAAACGATAAGGGTTAAAAATAGGGAAACCCCCTATATAAAACCTATTTTATGGACATATTTTGACCTTATGACTTAGCTAGTTCAATAATAACTCATTTTGGAGGCATTATTCATGTTAAAACATTGATATCAAGTTTTCTTTTCAAAAATTATAGGTGTGTCTTCTCCCCAACTTATAATAGGACACCCTATATCCTCCCATCATCACACAAAAATAGGGAATTATTTCTAAAAATACATATTCAAATATATTTTTTTCTTACTTACCATAATTATATAGCCATTATTTTTATTATGAATTCTACATATGAAGTCTTTATGTATAAACCTAATGGGGTTCTCTGAAGAAGAGATCAAATTCTTAACTTGCATATTTTTTTTATTTATTATTCCACCTTAATAATTTTTTATTAAAAATGTAATATAATAAAACAAATTATTCTGTTAAATTATATATTATTATGTTAATTTAATATCCTATATCCATCTACACTTCCATGACAAGGAAACTGAAATTGGCGATCATGTGTATGGTGGACTACGACTATGCAAACCAAAGTAATTCGTTTTCCATCTCCACCATTCAAGGATGGATATAATGATCGATTTAAAAAAATTCTAAGATATTTGTGACATTATTATACTTAATTAATTATTATACCACATATAACTTGTTACATTTCATTCCATGGGGGGATACAATAATGTTGCCTGTGGGTACGACGAACTACTTCTTCACAAAGCTATCTAATTCATATTTCACATAGGATTTACATGGAAGGTGGTAAGGATAATGTTATTGAATATTTTTTATATTTATGAAATAAAAATACTTAAAGAAATATTATATCAAATCTACATTCTTATATTTCAGTTATTTAAAAAACAACAATTTCACTCATGCATACTTGTGGACTACCGCCTCCACATAGTGATGTGAAGTGTTTATCATTTTATTTATACAAGGATGGTAATAAGTATGGATTTGATTAGAATTAATTATATATATAACATAAAATTTAATCTAAATGTATTAATTAATTGTCATTTTCATTTTATTCCTTCTATGAAGTAAATCGAAACAACATTCTTGCATATGTACGACCTACTGTCTCTATGAACAGCCTGATGAATTTTATATCTTTACATTTTATTAATTACTATAAATACATATATAATTAATATTATATATATATATCATTTTTTACATTGTTTAGATGATTTAACAATGATCAAAGTAAAATGGCCAAAATTAGCGAACCAAAACATTCATGAAAAATAAAGCATTTATCATATGAAATCATGGTTTTAACAAATAATTGCTAATAAATAGGCAATAAAATTATTATTAAATAATATTTGGTAACAAATATATGAGTTAATATATATAATAAATGTATAATAGACTTATATTCATCATATAGTAGGTTTTTACCCATCTAAAGGATGTCGATCATGAGGTAAGTGTTTCTCGCGTCACCTTTACTTCTATGAGATGCATTATATATCCATCACCTAGTTCATTTCTGCGGTGTATTTACCACCCATATTATATTTTATATTATGAATATATTTTTATTCATGGATTTTAATGTTTCATTTGAATTAATTTCATTCACGAGTCTTACAATTCACAAGATACCAAAGGGGCAAGGGTTTATTTTACAATCAAATTATTTATCAATATTTATTATGATTAAATATTTTATGATGAAATATTATTTTATATCACTCAAAAAAACTCATGAATTTTCTCATACAATGGTTAAATATTATTTTTTTAAGTAGAATTATCAATATTCTATCTTTTTTACATAAAAATATTGAGAAAAGGATTTTATGAAAAGACAAAATTATTTCTCTTCTCAGTCAAAAATCAATTTCTTTTCCATGTCCACATATTCGTAAAAAAATCATAAAAAATCAATAAAAATTCTCATTATTATTTTTTAAATTAATTATACCCATTATTTCATTTTTAATAGTTTTAAAATAGTTTGTTCTTTACTTTTTATAAATAATTTAATTTTGTTATTTTTTCAAAAAATGTGAAACAAATATTTGTTTTAATGTACTTGTTATGTACCAAATTTTCCACCATAATTGACATTAATTTATTAAAATATTCCTTTAAAATTTTCTTATGTTATTTTCAAAAACAATTCCTGAATATTCTATAAAATTTAAGTTTTTAAAGGTGATTTTAAAATTGAAAAGAATATTTTTCTCAAGAGTGTTTTTAATGGTATTTTGTGGTACTTATATTAATCAAAGAAGAAAACTTAATTTTACCTTATGTTATTTTATGAACATGTTATTATGACACCATACTTGTTATTTATTTGGATGGTATATGATTAGTTTTATTGGGATGAATTATTTTGATACCATTCTCTATATTACTCTAAATGGTTTATGACTATGTTTCCCAGTTGGGAAAATCATTAACATATCATATGATGGATTTTCAATATAAATATTTATGTTGATTATGTTTCACCACATTCATATGAGGAATTCATTAGATATAGTATGTGATTTGAGGGGTCCATTATAGCCTCCAGATATATCTGTAGGTATCTTGATACAAACACGCATGGGTATTTAGGTAAGGCCTTACCCATTTATGTATATTATTTTAGCATGAGGACATTATCATATAGTTATAGTGTCATGTGTTATGTGTTCCCTCATTATGAGATCAATTATGATTTCCATATGATTATTTTATTCCTTAGAATATAAATAGATAATTTTAAATCTCAAATGATTATTTATATGTATTTATTTGATCACTATTTATTTCTTCTATATTCTGCTAATGATATTTCTTAAATGGATTCTGTTTTATTTATTTATCTTAACCTATTTATTATTCATATTTATTCATGATTGATTCTAGTGTACACAAACCCTTACTGAGAATCTGATCTCTCTACTTTCTTCTTATTTATTTTAATTAGGATACCTGGAAGTGTTTTTTTAATTCATATGAAGTGATATGATAAGTAGAATAATTAAATTGTCAAAAATACAATTTGGGTGTTTATGTTATTAAAATTTAATGTGAATTTAATGTATGTGAGTTATTTACCAAGACTACGAAACTATCTGGTCTTTTGGGATGTGTTTCTGTGAATCTTATGATAATTTAATAACATAAGAAACAGATCTGGGTTAATAGGGTTAGGTTCATTACTATTTACATTGATCCATTATTACACCACCCATGGGGGATCTTTGACCCCACTTGTTAGCTCTGACCTACACTGGCTCTAAGCTCCTCTTTTATCACATTCGTCCATTTTTAGTTGATCCTAGCCACTTCCCCGCGATCATAGAGCCTATCTCTTATATGTATATAAAGTATATTACAATTATTTACCTTTATAAAAGTAAATTATTTTTATTTAATAAAAAATAACATCTTACATTCCTCAACCCTTTTCCAAATTCTCCATTATTATATTCTGATGTACTCTTCAAAAAATTAACTTCTCCCTATATTCAGAGCACAAAAAGAAGTTATTCTCATGAATTAATCAATTTATTATCAAAAATTCAAAAAAAATCATATTTATTTATCAGTGCTAACAAAAATAACATGAACCTGGATTATTGAATATTATTTAAATGGAAGTAACTCAACAAGTAACTCATACTTTAAATTTCATCAACTCAACTCACAAATTTCTCAGACATTCCAAATCAATTACAAAATATATCAAGAAAAACTATAAAGTTTATATAGCATGTGATTACTCCTTAAATTATCAAAATGAAATTACACAACCTCTATATCATTGTTTCATAAAACATATTCCATCAATAATATAGATATAAGAAAACTCATTATTTCACTTCTAGAATAGACAATGGAAGTATCATAACTATTTCCTCTCACAAAATACCAAATAGATTCACAAAAAAATTTAATTATTTCAAAAAAACATATGTGGAACTCCAAAACTAACCACTTCATGGAAAGACATAATTCACTAACATAAACATACCATATAAACATAACTTTAAACTCTTACTCATCAAATATGATAGTGGAAAATGTTTTTTCAAAAACCAATGATTTTTACATATTCTAATACTTGTATGAATAGATCTCTGTTAAATCAAGGTAATAATCATGTTTCCTTTTATATATTATAATTAGTGGTTTCAAATAATCCTTAAATCTATAATTAGGTACATCAATCATCTCATTACTTTAAATTTCTATACAAAAAATAATATAATGTTTCATAGATTCAAGATATTCCACACTCCTACCTATTGAGAGCCTAAAACATTTTGTTAATAAAAAAAGAAAAACTATAACACCATAATATTTTATGATATATATATATTTAAATAAATCTAATTTTTTATATCTTAAATTTCATGAAACTCCATGTTTAAAAGAACACTGATATTCAACTAAAAAATTATTATTTAACGTGATTTTTTTTAATCTAGATATGGGATTAGAGAGTATGAATAAGACTAAATTTTTTTTAAATTTTTTTTTCACATGTATAAAATCAGTTAATTGTTTTTCAATTGGTTTAAAATGAAAATAAAATTAGTTGATGGTAAAAAGGTTGTTTTCGAAAATAGATTTTATGTGCACAGTGAGTTCTTATCTTAATAAATTAATTTATCAATATTATTATATTATATTATTTAAATGTATATATTATATATGCAATAAAAATTTTAAAATTATTTTAATATTTATTATTTTTCATGGAATAAGAACATTTCTTTTTTATAGTTAAAAATGTGTTTTTATAAAAATGGTTTTCAATGCGTTTTTCACGCTTATTATAAAATAAATTCCAATTAATTTTAGAAATTTAATCCTATAAATAGCATTACTTATTTTTAACATTAATTATTAATTTAGTTAAATATGTTCACTTTAATTTTTGTTCATATTGATTCTTAAAAACAGTAAACTTTGGTTATCACTATTATGGTTAAAAAGGGTTTACCATGAGGGTTAACCTAAGAGATGTGTTTTAATATATTAAAAAACAGGATTTAATTTTTTTGGTTGGTGGTATTTTTAAATAATCCTTCTTATCCTCTGTTATATTTCATTTAATATCCACATGGCTTGAGTAATAAATTTTTATTTATTAATCTTTTGAAAAAAACTATTTGTGTCCCTTCCCATCATAATAAATGATACTATATCCCCTCTCTTCTACAAAGTTCAAGAGCATTATATATTATCCAATTACTACCCAAATAATTTTTATTATCCCTATATATGTCACAGAGGACTTTTTATGATCATAATTTCATTCATTCATGTCTTATGGTAAGAGATAGAACAGATTTCTTGATTGAGAGGTATAACTCTTAAATGAGTATTTTCAATTTTATTTTATGAATCATCCAGTGATCATGTTTTAGTGTGATGATGAAAATGAACTTACAATGGTAATTACTTCCATTATATGATTCAAACTACCTATTCATGACATATTATTATGTTTAAGGGATAGTAATAAACTCAAAATCAAATATATTTTAAATGATTTGGATTATGTTGATTAAATTCCTAAATACAATCCTAGTCTTCCACCAAATAATGAAATTGGGTTTTCAATAGATCTTTTTCCACGTGATACACCTATTTCAATGACTCAAAATAGAATGACTTTGATTGAAATTCATTATTGAAAGAAAAAACTATAGAAAAATCTTGATAATGCATTCATATGCCCAAATTCATCACTAATGGATGCACCATTTTTTTATTATAAATATTGAAAGGTCGAGACATATTTGAATTGACTATATTTAAATAAAAAATCACTCTAATTAATAGGTATATTATACCATGTGTTGATGATTTTTTTTAATTAGTCTCACAGATATTGATACATTTATAATATTGAACTTAGTTCTAGAAATCATCAATTGATATACAATAAGGATTATATATCAAAGACATCCTTCCATATATGGAATGTTAATTATGAAATTATAGTTATTCCATTTTCAATTACAAATTCACCCACTTCCACCATGGATAAAATGAATATAGTCTTTAGATAGTGGCATAATCATTTTTTAATAGTATTTATAAATGATATTATTATATATTTGAAGCATAGGGATGTGCATGAAGATAAATTGAGTATTTTACAGATGACCTTAATGAAAGATAAATATAATTTTAAATTTAACACTTGTGAACTTTGGCGATAGAAATCCACATTCCTGATTCATATAATATCTTGTGAAGGTATATTAGTATATCCATGAATGAAAAAAGTAATTAAAAAATTTCTTAGAAAATCTGCAGTAACAAAGATAATTAGTCGTCTAGGTTAATAATGATACTAAAAAATCATTGTGATGTATTTATCATTGATATCTAATCTAATAACCATATTGACATGGAATGGATCCAAGTTCCACTACATAGATTAGTGTGTGATAAATTGAAGGAGTTGAAAAAAATGTTGGTTAGAATACATATACTTACACTAACATTGAGTAGGAAAGGGTTTGTAGTGTTTAGAGATTCATTGAATAAGGAATTCGAGATGGTTCTTTTTATATATTTTTACAGTGAAAGATAATGACTCACACCAAGCAAAAATTTGTGTGAAAAATTATCGAACTAATGATCTATACTTGGAATATGAATTTTTTCACTAAAATATATATGTATTATCTTTATGTTGAATGGTTTAATATATATATATATATAATGATAATAAAATCATGAATTTATTATTAACCTAGAAATAGTTTAATATTATTCAAAGGAGATAGTTTGAATTGATTAAGGATTATTATTGATCAATAAATTGCCACCCTGGGATGGTGGATAAGGTGGATGCTACTATAAGATGGAATGGTCGTTCAGGATTTTCCATGATAAGGATTGAAAGAGATCCAATAAACATGGATTTACAATATATGGATCATGAATTAATGGGGATAGGGGACACATTATATCATTATCTGATGAATGTTAAACCATTCATCAATGTAAGGATTAAAGAGGTGCGGAAGTAAGGTGTGAAACATCAGGAGAAAATGAGATATGGTCATGATTCCAACCATGATTGTTAAGGAATGATATGGTTCGAGAACTAAGTATGTGTCTCATCAATAACATACATGAATAAGAATATGTTGGATAATTCTCCAAGTTCATCTTTATTTATTCATCCCTAATGTATGATGATTTATAGAGATCTAAAAGAGTATTTATGTTTGGATAACATGAAAATGGATATTTCAGAGTATGTATCTCGATTCCTGGTATGTATGAATGTTAATACTAATACAAATAAGTCTATGTGGATATTTTAACCACTACACATTCTAGAATGGAAATTAAAAAACACTACCATGGTTTTCATCTTCAGAAGCCATAAAATATCTAAAGGGACCAATTTTATTTTCCTTATAGTTGATATCCTTTGGAAATCAATACATTTTATTTTCCAAAGAAAATGTTTCTCTCGTTTCCATATTACCATTATATAAATTACATAAGTAGTGAGATTTCATAGAGTAAAACTCTCGATTGTATCAAATAAAGATCTAATTTTTACCTCAACATTATGGTGTAGTCTTCAGAAGGATCTGGATATAGAGTTATGGTCCAATACTAAATATCACCCTTATATACATTTCTAATCTAAGGTCACTATTAAAACTCTATAATATATTTTGAGAGATT
This sequence comes from Viscum album, assembly GCA_963277665.1. Taxonomy (NCBI): domain Eukaryota; kingdom Viridiplantae; phylum Streptophyta; class Magnoliopsida; order Santalales; family Viscaceae; genus Viscum; species Viscum album. Next base: position 1,941,104,196 of record OY728119.1, on the reverse strand, counting down.
GTCTTATGGATCTAAAATTTGGTTGGGATCGACTCCTTATTTTTCTATAAATTTAAATCAATAATTACTTTCACTCTAGTATTTAGATGGATCCTTTTAAAGCTATTTATGGAAGGAAGTAAAGAATTCCAAATTTTCAGGATGAATATATAGAAAGAAAAATATTGTGACATGATTTAGCTAATGGAATTGTAAAGAGTGTTGGATTATTTGAGTAGCATATCCTGGCCACTAAGAAAAGATAGAAGATATATAATGATAATCATAGAAAATAAATATATTACAATGTTAGTGGGAAGATATTTATTTGAATGTGTCCTAGGAATAATGTTGTAAAATTTAATCACTATATATTTTATTCCCATCAAAAATATTATGATATCATGACAATTACTTATTACATGGAACTTCCATCGAACCACTCTCAAGTCCACAATGTGTTCCATGTATCTCTCATAAGGACGAAAATACATGATCCTTCGTTGGTAATAAACATGGATATCATACAACTATATCATGAACTCTCTTATGACAAACAATTAATATAGATTATATATTAAGGTTATAAATTATTTCCAAACAAAACCACTTATATGGTCAATGTTTAATTGCAACGCCCAAAATTTGAGGAATCTGTATGGGATCTAGAAGATGTGATGAGGTAGAATTATCCTCATTTTATTATATTATAGTGATAGAAAGTTAAGTGAGAAATTATTATATGTGTGGTACAATATCACACCTCATGTTTTTATGATATATTATTCTTTAAATGAATTTAATTTATTTGATATATTTTGTTACATCCCAGACTGGGATTGCCACTCAACAGCTCCGTGAGACCGATTAGCAACATTGCCACAAGCACCTCTCTCCTAACACCAGAGGCATCCAAATATTTGTGAGGCCCATGGTTGTGTCTGCGGGGAGACTATTCCCACTTTATTAGAGTGTAACATAGTGTAATATCAATAATTTTCAATAGAAGAAGAAGTAAATTAATCATAGAATAGATAAATAACCTGATGATAGATATACAAAAATGCTGAAAGGAATCTAATTTATAGATGAATATGACACATGTCTCTACAAAGCATCAAAAAGAGATTAAAAATATTCAATACAACACATGAATCAAAATAACTTAATGTACTATCTCTATATAGCATCACAAGCCTTTTCTTCTTCTCCTTCTCCCCTAATCCTAAGCATGGCACAAAGTCACACCTCACACTATGGGAACATTCTCAAGTCCCTACCTGTATCAAAATAGACTTTTTGAGTACCCGGAGATGGCTCAAACAAGGTGTGAAATACCATCCCAATAGGAAACCACCCAATGTTCTATAAAAAACCATGACATTCCATATGAGATAAATTAGATTTCAATATATGTCACTAATAAAAAGTAATAAATGCAAAGTTCCCATGGAATATATACTAAAAATGAGTGATGATATAAAAAAAATAAGGCTCACTATAAAACATGGGTCATGCTCCTATAACAAGATAGTATTAAGAAATAGAATAAAACACCATGACCATGTTGTACACACCACATATCATATCACTCAAGATCCTGTCATTTAATTGGTAAATCAATCAACTATAGCCACACTATATATCCAGAAGTTTGATAACAACCACAAATGATCCATATAATCTTGAAAGTCACATTTCCCAAGGTTTTTCCATAATATCACATATATTAGACCCCTCAAGGATAGATCTAAGATTTATTGAACTAAGTCATCCTCATCGAGTTCTGGAAGCATCTTGATAAAAAATCAGTCAGAATTGAATTAGGGTCCTAGGAGAATGTCATCAAAATATGTCCAATATGAGCCCAAAAAATCAGAAACAAGGGGTAGAAAGGCACAAGGAATCTCATGGAATCAATATCCAAGTATAATTATAGGTGGAAAGAATAAACAACCATTTCAATGACCTATGGTGTAGCACAGTCCTGGCATCCTATTTAATCATTAAACATTCAAACCATTCATCAATTCAACAATTGACATTCAAATAGTTTACCAACTCATATCACAATTTCTAAAAAAAACATTCAAGTAATTAAATTTCTATATAAACCATTAAATTAAAATAATAAACATCCAAAGGAGGAAAACCATCCCTTATTCAACCAATCTAGGTCAACACATTTATTTATAGGATTACTCTATCTAGGCAAGCACCAACTCACCTCATGGGTGTCTTAACAAACTCAATGAAAGGTAATTTAATATGGAACATCCCAATGGGGCCTTGGTTGGTGGAAAAATTTCCAATTCATCTCAAAGGAACTAAATTTAATCCCTAATAAGTTTTATATGTTCAATTCCATTAATAAATTCTGATATGGGGTCATATTGGAAAGTCTGGTGGGAGAGAGAATGACAAATATATCTATACAGAACCAAAACACTTGGGAAGAGCATATATCACATATTGTATGTCAGTAGTAAAGTTATAATCCCCTATAATTTTATGATTTGGATCAAATTGGATGAAAAGTGATGAACTATGACGCCCCAATAACTAATGTAAGAACCTTGTATTCGATAGCGTGAGTGACACATGACAGCATGTTGGGACCACTTTGTGATTAAGGTTGTAATTGTTGTCAATATTTTTCAATGGAGATCAAAATTAAAGAGATCAAGAAGTACTCCAATGAAATGGAGTAATGGAAATTCATATGATTGTTGTACTGATCATAAGTTTAAAGAACTTGTGTCAAAGGTGACACATTGTTTACAACAGTGAATAATGGTGAGGTATAATCCATCTGAGGATGGTTAAAGAAGAATGGGGATTTGATGAAGACCATGCAATTATTCATGATTGCATGAGAACCATTCAAGATACTTCTTGAAGAATAAAATCATATGATTATCATAAAGTAGAGAATGATGGTTGAAGAAGAAGATAGTGTGGAAGGGATTGGAATTCTTAGATGGCCATGCACTTCACATTATATCAAAATATGATGATCTTAAAGCTGATATATCAAAGGATATATATCAATATAGTGGAGTTTGTGAAGAAAGAAGAAGATTTTTTGAAGAATCCAAATCCCAGAATAAAGCATGAAGGTTACGGCCAAAACATATATTGAAGGTGGCATTGTTTCCCAGTGTTTGCCAAATTTTTTGGCATGAAAATTGGAAAATGAATACATGGGTTGTTTTCAAAAGGAGGTGCACACAAAGAGGAAGTGGTGCAAGAAATAGGTGTGTTGTGCATGAAATAGGAGAGTTATGCGTGAAAAATAGCAGGGTGCGTGAAATAGTGGAGCAAAGTTTTTCACAAAAGCAGTGTTTCATAATCAGAACGTTGAAAAATGGTAAAGGCATGGGATTCGTGAAAAAACAGAGTTGTGCGCCGAAATATGGGAATGTGTGTGGAAAAATGTTGTGCGCGGAATATGTGGGTGAGTTTTTTCGTGAAAGAAGTGTCTCAGATCAGAAATACTGAAAATCAACAAAGGCAAGAGATGTGCGAAAAATCGAAGATGTGTGCGCCATGTGCGTGGAAAATCAAACTTGTGCGCGAAAAGATGTTTGTGCACAAAATTTGGGTTTGATGTTTTACACGCAAGAGAGGATTCATGTTCAAAATGATGATAAATGAAAATGTCTGGAGGTGCGCAAAAAATCCAGGTGGTGCGTGAAAATAAAAGGAAGGCACACGTAATCTAAGGAACTAAGAGACATTTTTACACACAGGAAGGGGTTTTACGCGCAAGGCCAAAAACACCGATAAATACGAGGTGAACCCCTCTCATTGGGAGAGGCTCAAAACTTAGAAAAATCCCAAGATTTGATGTCTGGAAAAATTGAGGTATAGATTGGTGCATGAAAAGTAGAAGTGTTCTGCAAAAAATAAGGTGTTTCGCGAAAAAGGGAAGTTCTGCGCGAAAAAGAAGAGTTGCACGAAAAGCCTTTTTCATGCCAAGAAGGTATTTTTTACGCGCAAGGTTTGAATTTTACGCAGAAGACACTGTGAAGGGTGCACGAAATATTTAGGGGTCCGGAAGGCCTTTGACAGGTGCTTAGCACTCTCAAATATTCTTTGCAAAGATAGAAGAACAGTGAACCATTTGGTTTTAAGAAGTGAAGTAGTACCACACACACATGACTGGTGTTTAACACCATCATTGTTCTTTGTGAAGAGAAGAAGAACGATTCTTGAAACTAAACTCATATCTGTATAGAAAGAGGGAAATATAACGATACACTCAGGTTTCAGTGTTGGGAATTAAAGGAAGAGAAGAAAGAGATTTAGTGCATTCAGTTATTACACTAAAGTAGGAGATTGAATACCAAAGAGCATCAACTCGGGACTCTAATGAAAAAAATTTCTCATGCTGAATAGGAGACAAAGACTTATATGTTTATATATTGAATAGACCATCACGTCTATAAACTGAGGGTGAATTCACCAATGGTCGTGAGATAGGGGAAGTCAGTGGGACTGACCCAAGGGATACACTAAGCTATCCCTGAACTTTTGTAAAGGCATTGAGCCTGGGACAGTGTGACTATGCCGAAACCATTTTAATCCCCAACTAGTGAAGAATAGTGGAATTAGGTAAGACCGAAAACCTGTCGGAGTATGCTCCTTAGACATAGCCCTTAGTGGTGAACCAAGTAAAAGTGTTGTTTCAACTCATTGCATGTGAATGTTCAATTGCTGATCATATCCATCATACAGGTTTTACAAGTTCCTGCCAATGTGGGGACAAGATCCAACAAATTAAGATAAAACGTTGACACCCTAATTCACCCCTCCCCTCTCAAGGTGTCCCGGGGTTCTACACACCAAACGCGTAAGGTAATATAATACTCAGATAGTTTATAATATTTTTTCTAATTAATATAGATTATATGTATTTCAATTCACGATACACTAATTTTTCATTCATTCCACACAAAATAAACCTTTCTCAATGTTTTGCTATATACAAAATATTGACTCTGACCAAAAAACAATCAGTAATTAAAACATTATTATTTAATATAATAAGATAGTAAATAGGATTTATGAATAGTATTAAAAAAATTATAAAAAAATATGGTTTAAAAAATATAATCATTGGTTACAAATAAATTATAAATGAATATAAGAACCAATTGAATATTAAAAGATATTTTTATAGAAAACTATATTATAATCACAAAGTTGTTTTACCCTAATAGATTAAATTAATTACAATTAGTGATTACTATTAATGTTTCATATATGTTAAATAATAAATATATTATTTTATATTCATCCATTAGATTTTATAATAATATGATATGAGAAAACCCATTATTTCACATAAAAACCAATATTTTTACTAAGGCATTTTTACTGCCTTTAAATGGAGAATCTATTTTAAATCTTAATTTTGACACTTTTCTGAATTTAAATTGATATAATAAACATTATTTTTATATTTTAAATGAAAAAATTTCTTATGAATTATTTTTTGGATTTTTCTGTGAAACTTCATTTTTAGTGAAGAGTGAGAAATACCGTGTTTTAGTTAAAAACATCCTTTTCGTTTAAATAAGTATTAATGTTATATTATATTATAAATTTGTTTTAAGGTCACAATGGATCAATTAATAATCTATTAATACAATTTATTTCATTAAAATCAGATTAATTCTTTAAATTGAATATAAACACAAAACAATCATTTGAAAATTTTCGATTAAAACCAGTTAATCCTTCTTTTTGTGAGATTTTCACTAATCCTAATTTTTCTTATTATGTTATTTAAATTTTAAAAATTTGACAAACACCATTTTAATAAATATAATATTTATGGTTTAATAATATCAAATTAATGTTTGAGAAAAATTATTAGTGAAACTGATTAAAATTAATTATAGTGATTAAGGTGTAATTAAGCTTAAAATAGACTAAACCCTATATTTAAGAAACCAAATGACCTAAAAACTTGTCAAAAAACAATTTTATGGAAATATTAAGTCCATTATCCTTCAATTCATGATTTTGGATTGTTTTTTATAACTTCTTTTTGGTAAGAACAAGTATACACCTATCTTCTTTTCAAGAATACCATATGAGTCCTTTTCCTTCTCTATAAAAGCCCACCACCTCTACCCATTCCTCACACCTCTACAACAACATATGATTAGACGAGATCATCCCAAATTACATCCAAAAATTTCTCCACTTTACATAGAAACCTCCCTTTGGTCCGAATATCTTCCATGGATTCCTTTTTGTTTAAACCAAAATAAGTTACCAGATTAAAAGTTAATGTGTTTTCTCAATCTATCTAGTTTAATTTCCATTCACCTACCCCTAAAATATACATATTCTATTCTTACATTAAAAAAACATATACTAAATATATAATTATGTTTTAAAAAAAATCATTTACCTACACTTATACACACATCCATCTAATGGGAAATGAATATACAGTTTCTTTGAATGGTGAATTAATGCCTCACAAAATGATGATTGTTCAATTCTACATTACCGCCTCTTATGGTGGAAATTATTTTAGAGACACTATTTTTATTAGATATATATGTTATTTATAATTTTTTATCCTTAGGTATTTTTTTATAATATACATTAATTCTTTCCACATTGTGTAAATACGATAGTCAATTGATAATGTGTGTACTACCGCCCCCTCAAAGCGATTTGACTCTTTCGCACAATACATAGAATGTATAAATTAATGGACATAATTAAACCTAAGTGGCATGAAAAACGTCAATAGTATATTAATGACATAATTATCTTTCTAGAAATAAAAAAATACATATTTATATCATCTCCTTTATTACCACTTCACACACATTAAAATTGATAACGTCCTCCGTGGACCTGTGGACTACCTCCTCCTCGATGTGATGTGGTTCCTTTTATATCATAGTATTATATATATAATAATATATTATTAAATAATATGTTGATTTTTATATAATTATCATTCTAAAAAATTTGTGTTACTTATCTTCTTTCCACAACGATCATTTATAAATGGGAATGTTACTCATGCATACATACGTCCTACCATCTCCATGATTGAAACACTGATTAATTTTTCAAAAATTAATTTAATGAATGTTTTCATAAGTATAATTGATTTATAAATATGATAATTATTTCATGTTTATTATTCTGGAGATGTTATATAATAAACCATATGACCATAGTCGACCAACAGTAGTTGTTTTAACACATAAACCGAATGTGGTAAAAAACACTGGATGTAAACATACTTGTTTGAGTAGTTGTACAAAACATGGTAATAAGTGAAATAAAAATAATTATAAACATGAAAAATATTCTTAAGAACGTACCAAATTAGAAGAAGTTTATTATTCAGGAATTTAAAAATTTTCAACTGAAAGGAAACACAAGGTAAAGAATTATTGTCTCATTTTTCATTCTGTGAGGCATAATTTATTATTATCTGAATAATTTATTATATATATATGGTGTATATACTTCCAAATTTAAATATAACATCATAAAACTTATTATATTCATGGTATTTGTATTTTTCATTTGGTTATTATCACATTTGGGTCTTTCATTTAATATGTAATGGATTTTATTTCAATTTCATTTTATTAAGGAACCTTATATTGTTATACACCTATTTTCTTTAAGATGGTGTATAAATTTCCATTTTCATTCAATTTAATGAATTAAGTTTCCTTCATGGTATTTAATACTTTCATTAAATATTAATCTTTCATGAGTTTTATGATTTATAAATGTTTCAAAGTGGTATGGGACACTTTGAAATGTTTAAAGATTATTTTCATTAAGACTAATCCTAATGATCTTTCAATAGAATTTCCATTTCAGGAGATTATATTAACATTTTTAAAAAAATCCATTTATGAACATTATGAAGTATTAGTATCATTTCTTCACTCTTCGGTACTCAATGTGTTTTAGAAAATGTTTTTTAAAAAAACTTGACATTATTTATCTCTTTATTAGGAGAACATGTTTTCTTCTGAAACCCATGTTTTATTAAAAAAAATCAAGAATGGATTAAAAAATATTTGGTAAATACACTTTTACCATTTTTTTATTTTACCAATCTCTTAGAAGTGATCTTTTTGTTTCTTTCCAAACGAGGCATTTTCCAACAATATTCCATAGAAACGGAATATTCATTTTACCTTGTATGAAGTATATGGATATATCTTTCATCATTTCATTGAATAATACTTCTCATTTTTAAAAATTTTATTTTTAATAAAAGTTTTATTAAAATGGGTTTTCTATAAAAAAAAATTCAAATTGTGATTCAGAAGAAATTTTTATTTTCCTCAAGAATATTTTTAAAAGTTTATCTTTTATTTAATCAATGACTACAATAATCTAATTTACTCCACTTGTGGTTTTTTCTATTAATACCATACTTATTCTTCCTCTGGATGGTTTATTATTGATTTTTCCAAGAATTGTATTCACATTCATTTCCTTGATCTATTTTTTAGTTCGCTAAAAATTTTCAATCTCTCAAGATAATTGAACATTGAATTTCCCCTAAATTATCCATTTTATTTATCATGGACATTACTATTTATTAAATTGTAAACCATCTTACATACATTTTCTATTTTGATATTTATTTGATTATTTTTGGTAATATTGATAAATATATATACATTATTCAATATGTATATTTAATAAGACAACCTTTTTATTTCGGTTATTATATCTGATGAATGATTTTGACATGAATGAATGGGTGGAGCTTGGAATTTATATAGCTACTAGATGCATTGATAGGTTCTCAGGAGACAAACCAGTTTTGAAAATTAAGTAGATGATATATATGAAGTTTTAAACTATCGAGAGGATAGATCTTGATATTAATAGGTCCTCATGTTCCTTTTACATGATTTCATTTGAGATAGAATTTCACAAATATTAGTTCTATTTATTTTACATCCATGAGATTTTGTGTGGACATATCTTTGGATACATTTAATTTTTAGTTTATTGATTAAATGGAATGTGTTTCTATTTCATAACTTTCCATATTTATTTTTCTTTATTTGGTTCTTTCAATGTCACATGTTTACAGTTATTACCTTTCCATATTTATTTCATTCTTACAATCAGTTTATTGTTTACATGGCATGTGTGTTCAATTATTTACCTTTCAATACTGGCTATTCTCAATGATTCATTGTTGTCTCCACTCTATAGTTTCTTTACTAAGAATTTTATCTTACCCTTATTTTGTTTCTTTCCCCTTGAATTCATCAAGAGTACTATGAGTGATATGCAAGAATACAGTAGATGGAATAGAGTTATACTCAAAGCTATTTATTTTGAAAGAAAGATATAGTTGTGATTAGTTTATTCATTAATAATACAAGCCTCATTTATGTATCTAGTTTACAAAGACTAATAAACTGATCAGTCCTTTGGGGCTTGATTCATTATAAATATTCCAATGTAATTGACATCAGACACCGGCTTCAAGCTATCAGGGGTTGGGTCTCTACAGTTGGTATCAAAGGATGTTTAGTAGCAACATTGGAAACTAGATTTAGGAAAATCTATATTAGAAAACATAACCCTAAGGTAGAATTCGATAAAGTATAAATGAAAACCCTATAATTTTGGTAAATTATAGATTATGCGGGTCTTCCTAGAAATGCATTCCTATCCGGATAATACCAGTGGACATGGTTCTGAGAAAAATGTACCAAGGAATAAAAACTTTAATAATTTGTTCTGGGCATGACTCAGGGTAGTTTGGTACACCACAACAATCCTTAGTGCATAGCTGGTTTCACACACCTATGGGATATACACAGGATAATCCACTTTTCCTTTAAAATCCATTATAAAGGATTGGGATACATAAAAGGTAACCTAGGTTAAACCTAAGGAGTTTTAGACTAGAGATAAGGTATCATGATTTAGAAAACCAACTAATGATATTATAAATAAACCTTAGGCCAAGGAAGGACCTATGTGGAAATAAAATGGATGAGGTATTTAGGTATTAAGGTGGTATTGAAATCCTTATGTAAAATGATATTTACAGATTAACCTAATATCAAGGATTTCCATCATATTTATTTTTGAAATAATATTAATTGGGTTTTAGAAAGGGAAAACCTAAATTTTAGGCAGCAGACAATCAAATCTGACAAGGTTACGGGTCTTGAACCCATGACCGAGGAAGATAAGGGTTTCGGGCCAACCACTGAACTACGCAATGTCCTTATTAATTTTTAGTGTATTTAGTTAAAAACATTAATGAATAAATATTAATGATGAATCATTATTAACAATTTTTATGATTAAAAATTAATCTACTAACCATATTTATTTTCGGGGATAACTAAAGACAAATAGTATGACTTGTAAACATTTTATAGGCCTTACGATTCTTTAAATTTTTCTTTTAGTTCTTCAATCATAAAAAAATTAATTGTTGGTAATTAATTTCTCAGCGTAAATGGAAGAATTATAATTTTGTCAAACAAAAAAATAAAATTTAAGATTGTTCATATGATATTGAAACCTATAAATTAATAATATTTATTTATATTTTTTCCATTAAAATAATTACCCAGCATTTGGAAAATGACGTAGAAATAAAAACATGGTCCTCATACGTAAATTCCTATTGAACTAATGGATTCAAAAATCAGAAATGATTTATAGATTTGAGTCCCTAAACATTCCATTGATCATTCAGTTGTTTTTTATTGAGGACCACATTCACTATTTATAAATATTTATGATTTTTCACTATGTATGTATCTCTACTTGCAACTAATGTTCTCCAAATTAGAAACCTTGTTACATGTTAGTCAATGTGACTATTATACATTCCATTATCTATATCATCAGGGATGAATTATAAAAACATATCATGATTTGGGATTTCAAACATAGTACGTATCAAATAACCTATCACCATGATTGATTTTAAATTGCAAGGACGCAATTAAAATATGGTGGGGAGAATGTGATGCCTAAAAAAACAAACATAAGAACCTTTTGTTCAATAGGGTGTATAAAACATGACATGAAGCATGTAAGGTAATATAATACTTGGATAATTTATAATATATTTACTATTTAAAATAGATTCTATATATTTCATTTCACAAAACAACAATTTGGTGTGCATTGCATGCAAAAGTGGCTTTCTTTGATGGATTTCTCAATACGCAATAATGGATCTTACTGAGAAATAATCTATAATTAAAATGTTATTATTTAATATAATAAGATATAAAATATACATTATGAATTAGATTAACTAAATTATAAAAAATATATGGTATAGACAACTAAATAGTCAGTTACAAATAAATTTGAAATGAATATGAGAACCAATTGAATGTGAAAATATATTTTTATAGACAACTATATTATACTCACTATGTTTTTTTTACACTAACTAATTAATTAATAAAAATTAGTGAGTTATATTAATGTATAACATATGTTAAATATTCAATCAAATTATTTTATATTCATTAAATATATTTGATAGGCATAATATAAGATCAAACTCAATATTTCACATAAAAACCTATATTTTTATTACGGCATTTTTACTGCCTTTTAATGAAGAACATATTTTAAATATTAATTTTGAAACTTTTAATAATTTAATTTGATTAAATAATATTATTATTGAATTCATAATGTCATATTTTTCATATGATGAATTTTTTGGATTTTACCAATAAAATACATTTTAAGTGACTAGTGAATAAATATTGTCTTTTAGTTAAAAACCAGCTTTTGTTTAAATAATTATTAATGATAAATTATAATATATATTTTATTTAAAGTCACATTGGATCAATAATTAATCTATGAATACAATTTATTTCTTTATAATAAAGTTACCTTTTAAATTTGAATATAAAAAGATAATAATCATTTGAACATTTTTCTACTACAACTAGTTAATCCTGTCACGACCCGTCCTCGGGGCCCGTACCGTGACTACCCCAAGCCCGCCTTCCAAAGGCCAGGGGCTGGCGACTAGCACCAAGGCGTAAATCCCAACAAAAGGGAAGGCATTGCCTTTGAAAAGTAAATAAGCACCACAGAGTAAGCAAGAAGAAAAGTAAACACTAAGTAAAAACTGTAACAAGTTGTACTGAAAGTAAAAGGGGCTGGAAATACAAGCCCAACTGTAAAGTACAACTGAAGGGAAAAACAACAACTGAAAAGAAAAGCTACAGCGTCGAGCCGTCCTCCGGAAGTCCCACCTGAAGGGTGGGTACAGATAGCCTACACTGCTCCTCGGTTCCACCTGACCGCTCCGAGTACGTCCCGCCCAGTGGTCCACCTTCAGGTACCGTCCTGCTCCGCAAGCCTCCACCACGATCAGCGTTGTCCATCGTCTGCAACCAACACAACGCAGTGCGGGCATAGCCCATGCAGGGGTGAGTATAAGCTACTCAGTAGGGACCCCGAGACCCCCGAAGGTCTCCCGAAATCCACAAAGGATAAACCACAAAGGAAAGCTGCAATCATGAAGTAGCATCTGACACAGCTTAGGTATATGCCCATACATATACCTAAGTCACCAATTCTCGTTTGGCTCCAACGTCCGATCCCAAGCACAACCCAGTCCACACAGGAAAGCAAACGTATACCCACATAGGATAGCTCAACACAATCCACAAAGGAGAGTAAACAGTAAATCCACACAGGACAGCTCAACACAATCCACAAAGGAGAGTAACTCAAGATTCAGCTCACACAGGTATACTTCTTCGAATGACGATAAAGATGATCACTGATCCATCTAAGTCATCGGACCCACAAAGGATCGATAGGTAACTAACCCCCGCAATGACCCACACAGGATCAGGCCCACACAGGACCTGTAGGCGCTGGCTCACACAGAACCGCTGAGCGCTGACCCACACAGGATCGGACCCACACAGGATCGGGCCCACACAAGACCTGTAGCACTGATCCACGTAGGATCGCTGAGTGCTGTAGTCATCGCAGTCCACTGAGGATCTCTGCATAGTCATCGTCACAGTCCACTGAGGATCTCTGCACAGTGGTCGCTGCAGTCCACTGAGGATCGCTGCACAGTCGTCGCTGCAATCCACTGAGGATCTCTGCAGAGTCGTCGCTGTCGAAGTAGCAGTCGCAGCCAGCTCTAGGGTTCCCGCACACAGCAAGCTCATTCGGGAGGGTCCACTCTACAAGCCGAGAGGCCGATACATCAACTTTCACAGAGTCCGCATTTGATGTATCCAAAAGTTCCGTATCGTCAACATGAACTCAACGTCGCAGACGGCGCGTCAATCGGACGCCCGGTCTGAGAGTTATTGGCTTTTTCGTCCTAGGGGCCCGGTTGGATTTTAAGGAAAAACCAACCGGACCGTACTCCACCTGCATCCAAACCTCGGACGGAGTGATCCAAAAGATCTGTCTCACTTAGAGGAATTCAACGAAGTCGACGGCACGTCAATTGGACGTCCGTAGCTCAAGATATGAGTGTTTCCGCTCCGAAGGCCCGGTTGGTTTTGTGTACGAACCAACCTGGCCAAACTCAAAGTATTCCGAAACCTTGAGTGTGATATACCGAAACGACCGTCTCGATCCAAGGATCGTGTTTCCACTGACGGTGAGTCATTTGGAGGCCCGTAGCTCATGTTACGGGCATTTGACCGAAAATGGTCCGAAGACGGGGGGGTCCGGGCCCGGGCCAACCCGGCCCGACCCCCCCACCCCCCCCCCCCCCCCTTGGGTCGGGCGAACCGGGTCGACCTGGCTGGACCCGGTCCGGTCCGGCCAGGGTGCGGCCTGGCTCGGCCGAGCGGCTGCAGCGGGGCGCTGCCCCCGCGGGTCGGAAGTGCCGCGGCCCCCCGCGTGGGGCCGCGATGGATCAAAGGATGCGGATTTTCCGCATCCGAGTGCGCAGGACCCGCGCGGCCGTGGGTCTGCGGGCGCCGCCGCGCTGGCGACACGCGCCGCCGCCGGCTTTCGCGGGCCACCGGAGTCGCTCCGGTGGTCCGATTCCGTTCCCGTCTGCGCCGCTGCTCCTCCCGGGACTTGTTCTTCACTGCAGAACCATCAAATTTCTATTGTGGCACGTTCCGTCGTCACCCGTCAAATCCGCACAACAACGAAGAACGGCGGAGGGTTGTTGGGCCGTGTTCGTTTGGCCCGCACCCTCCGCGTTAGATAAAAACAACGGGAGAAATATTCAACACATGAACAACAATTTTAATAAATTAAAATTGTTCATCTGAATCCGGTTCTTTATTTTTAAAGAAACGTTCATGGGAAAAAGGGCATTTCCAAAACAAAATCCCTACCTCGTCAAGTCATCGCTCGCGGGTTCTTCGCGGATTTGAGGGATCGTCGCGTCGTCACGGTATCCGGTGTCGCATCGTCGCGGAAGGGTGACGCGTCGACGAAATCTGAGGTTCAAGAACAGAAAATTTTAATTAATAATAATTAAATCCTTTTGAATTAAAAACCACAAAGGAAAAAATTAAAAGAAAACTGAAACCCTCACCTCAACGGATGACCGAAGGTTTTTGTCGCGGAGGAAGGAATGTCGCAGAAGAACGTCACGGGAGAGGGAACGTCGGCGTCGCGGTACACGGCTTCGCGTCGTCGATTTCCGCGGGTTCAGCGTTCTTCGTCGGAGGCCGTCATTCTTCGCGTTCTTCGCGTTTTTCGCGTTCTTTGCGAAGAAGGGTGAAGGCACAAGAACCTCTGTCAAAAACCTCTCAACGAGTAATCCTCCAAAAGTCATGTTGGTCTTATTTTATTATTACGTCAACAAACGAAAAAGAGGTAAGTAACGACCAATCAATTCGCAGAATTAATTCAATGAAAGAAACCGCCCATTTAATTCACGAAATAAACCGCCCAATTAAATGGTGCGTTAAAATTTTAAGAAAACACATCAGTTGAATTTCATAATGATGGGTTTTCGCGGGTGCGTTACTTAGCGGAAAAGAACGGCGGGGCTCATGCGGGCCCCACCACGCAAATATCCTACCAAGAGGGTAGGATATTTTTGGATAGTACCCTATCCGTTTCAACTCAGTTTATGTGGCTTCCAAGTGGCTTCAAGTGGATTAAGTGAAATAAAATAAAGTTTGTCGAACAATTATTTTATTTCTTAACTTTAAGCCTGAAAAATAAAAACCACACCCGAGCAAACGCAACTCCGGAAGAGGCGTTTCTAAGAAAATACCGGCGTTGCGAGTTCATCGGTGCCCTCAGAATTCGATTCTGGGCACCGGTTCAAAAGTTAGAAAAACCAGCTCTTCCGTTCACTGAACGTACCCGAGCCAAACTTCGGAAAAAACGATTCCGAGCACACCGGGCATCGGAATCAGGTGTCGTCAGAAACTGCGCTCTTGTAAAATTCCAAAGAAAATTAAGAAAAAAAATTCCTTGAAATTTACGAGTCTTTACATCACTCCCACCTCAGGGCTTTACGTCCCCGTAAAGATACATCATAAACTAGGGAAACAAATGTGGGTACTAAGCACGCATCTGAGCCTCCCGCTCCCATGTGCTCTCCTGGAGGTTCTCGTGCTGCCATTTGATGCGTACAAGAGGAATCGATCACCCACGTAGGACCCTCTCCAATCAATCCTCTATCTCCACTGGGACCTCCGTAAAAGTCGCCTCATAATCCACGTCTAGATCCCCATGGTCAATGATGTGCGTCGGGTCGTGCACGTATCTCCTCAACTGAGATACGTGGAAGACGTCGTGCACCCGGTGCAACTAAGGTGGCAGAGCCAGGCGATAAGCCACCTCGCCAATCCTGCTGAGGACCTGGAAAGGCCCGATGAAGCATGGAGACAACTTTCCGCCTCGGCCAAATCTACATAATCCACGTCGAGGTGAGACACGCAAGAAGACGTGGTTTCCATCCTCGAACTCTAGTGGCCTCCGCCTCCTGTCAGCATAAGACTTCTGTCGGCTCTGAGCTATCCTCATCCACTCCTGGATGACCTGGACCTTCTCTATCGTGGTCCGAACCATCTCTGGTCCCACAAGTGCCGACTCCCCAGGGTCTGTCCAGCACAAAGGAGATCTGCAAGGCCTGTCGTACAACGCCTCGTAAGGTGCCATCCCGATGGTGGAGTGGTAGCTGTTGTTGTACGCAAACTCCACCAAGGGTAGGTGGTCCTCCCAGCTGCGACCAAAGTCGAGGACACATGCACGGAGCATGTCCTCGAGAGTCTGAATGGTCCTCTCTGTCTGACCATCCTTCTGAGGGTGAAAGGTGGTGCTCAGACGTAGCTGCGTCCCGA
This sequence comes from Viscum album, assembly GCA_963277665.1. Taxonomy (NCBI): domain Eukaryota; kingdom Viridiplantae; phylum Streptophyta; class Magnoliopsida; order Santalales; family Viscaceae; genus Viscum; species Viscum album. Next base: position 1,941,087,889 of record OY728119.1, on the reverse strand, counting down.
ATGCCTCCTGCAACCCCTTCCAATGTCGGGAAGTAAAGAGAGCATCCCGATCGGAGATGATAGACGATGGCACACCGTGAAGCCGCACAATCTCCCGAACGTAGAGATTCTCCAAGCTCTCCACTGAGCCCTGCTCTCGGATGGTTAAGAAGTGTGCCGACTTGGTGAGTCGGTCAATAATCACCCAAATGGAGTCGTGACCTCTGGAAGTGTGTGGATGTCCAGTCACGAAGTCCATAGATATGCCGTCCCACTTCCACTCCGGGACCTCCAAGGGTTGTACCAAGCCTGCTGGTACCTGATGCTCTGCCTTCACCTGCTGGCATATAACGACCCATACCTTACATACATTGTTAATACTTAAAAATTGAAGCACACTTATTACAACATATGACAAAACCACAAAGGACCGTATAGGTATAGTGTCTTTAGAAACTGGGAAACATAAACAATTGGTTCATAAATCTTCTACAGTGTCTCCCATTTATTTCATCATATCTAGGGTCCCTTTTAGCATATTCTACTTAATATCCATCTTCCTAACCTGGGGAAAAGAAAACATAAAAGGGTGAGCTCAAATGCTCAGCAAGGGCAAATAAAGGAAATAAAAGTCATATCATATCTTTTTGAAAATCATAACCTGCAAAAGAGATCATAATATCTTAACATGGAACAAATCATAGAAGTGAAAATGAGATCCCCATAATCATAACATAAAACTTAAAACTTTGTGGAATGCACACATAATCATGGAAAATCATTTCTTGTTAGTCATGACTCATTGCCAAGACTATCTTAGTGGACAAAGTCCCTTTCTGAACCGAGTTCACTCCTCGTTTCAGTCTTGTGTCACTGAACCGAAATAACCTTCCGTTCCAGCCATGTCTATCTCATGAGATATAAAATCTTTACCCAATGCATTGGAGGGAGATATAGGTCCCACCCATCTTATAATGAATCCTTTCTTATGTGTGCCACGTAATCATAAAACATACATCATCGCATAACACATATAACAAAAATGGGATTCTTGAAACATCATGACATCATAAATCAATTCATATAAGATAAAGGAATTCATAAAAATAATTCCATCACAACATGATCAAATCAATGTGATAATAGGGATAAAAATAGAACCCTTTTATTATCTTATATGGAAAATAATTTTGATAAAATACTTGAACTCCATTCTTGAGGAAAATATCCTTTCTACTTCAAAAACATTTTTCCTTTCATAACATGTCATACAACTTTAAAATACAATAAGTTGATTAAAAATAAACTTGAAAACTTGTAAAGGAAGTTTCTTGGAAATAATGTTTTAAAAATCCATTCATTCCGTATAAGTTAAAAAAACATTCTTCGTACTTTTGTCGGAAAAGTCAAAAAGTACCTCGTACGAAAAACGACAAAAGATTCCTTTCATACATATTACTAAAAACTCACCGAAGGGTAAAAATGGATTTAAACAATTGTAGGTGGATGGAAATAATATTACATATTGATGAAACATGGATGTGGATGATAAAATACACCCCAGTAAATACTTACGAATAAACAATCTCGGATAAAAATGAGATTGTGATATTTCCCTTACCTTAGGTCCGATTTGCTTTGTTCGTGTCCGAAGCTCCTCTTCTTTGGAACGCCTCTTTGAATCCTCCACTTAAGGAACTAAGATTGGTCTTTGGAGAAGACCAGGACCTCTAGGATTATTCTAGGGAAGTGGAGAGGAGAAAATGGCAGGGGTTGGCCGAGCTTGAGTGCTCAAATCGGTGTGAGGAGGAGGGGGAGGAGGTGCCCTTTTATAAGGGAGGAGAGGGGCACCTTAGGAATATCTCAAAATATTATTTTATATTAAAGTCAAAATCGGTTTATAATGGTTCCAAAGGGTCTTATTTCGAAGATAAAGTGGGGAAGGGTCGAAATCCTATCAACCAATAGGATTTAGACAAGTTTAGGGTATTATTTTAACCTTATCAATTAGATTTAACTCTAAGTTAATTAATTTAACTTTTACCGTGTCTTTTTGTTTTCTTTCACTATATGGTTAATACACTTACTATAACATGCAAAACAAACCCCAAATTGTTTATTATTAATATATATATTCTTATCTAAGTCATTTGGCCGAACCTTAGATTTTTAGGAATAAAATAACAATTAATAATATAATATTTGATTTAAAAACTATTTTGTGTCAATTTTGACACTATTTGATATATGATTTTTGTGAAAGTCATAACAGAATTATATGTTCGAACCAAGTTGATTAAATCAACAATAATATATCATAGTAACCTAGAAAATTAGTGTAATTCATAAAAAGTCTTAAATTACATTTATTTTGGTACTTATATTATCAATTATGTCAATATTTCATTAATAAGATAATTACTGCATCATCTTTGTGTCATAAATAAATTAAATTATTTGATGTCTAAAAATTACAAATAAAATACCATAATGTAGGAAATCTTTTTAGATTTCTAATGAATATTTACAATCGAATTTATCTTATGTATAACCCCATATTAAAAATGATTTACTTATTAAACTTTGATTTTAACTATTTTAACCCTTCTTTAAATAAATTAATAATAAATGTCCTAATCTAATCCAAGTGGGCCTAAATGGTCATATTTTATTCCTAAGTTTGTTTTTGGTCGAATTACACTTGTCCAATAGAATTAGGACATGTGTTAGGGTAATATTAATATCATATTTATCCTTAGTTACCCTATTTACTATTAACCGCGGTAAAGAAAAGTAAAAAGTTACTATTCACCAAAAATTATTTTCATCTCATTGAACCACATTTTAGTCCTTGATATTAACCGTGTCTCTCGGATTTTCAAAATTCCATTCACAGAAGCGGTAAAATTAAGTTTTATGTAAAATTCAGTTTTTTAACCTACCACTTAGTGGTTTCACTATTCATCAAAAATTGAAAGTTTTCAGAAAAATACCAAAATTTCACCCTAGGATAATTTCGATATTCTGAGTCCAAAAATGAAGTCCATTTTGAAAAATAAAATTTATAAAATTTCAAAAAGTGGTTATTACTATTCATAACGGCTAGTTTTAATAGCATATTGTTATTTAGTGAAACTCGGTTTTGCGTACGACGAAAGCTATCGAGGAAGGTCGCGATTGCGTGTAAAGCAAGCCAAGCAAGTGTTGTGTAGAAAAAGATTCCTTTGATGATTTATATAACATAAAATTCTCGGGTGTTACATTCTACCCCCCTTAAAAAGAATTTCGCCCTCGAAATTCGTCACTTTGCAACAAACAGATGAGGATACTTCTCCCTCATCATATCCTAAAGCTCCCATGTAGCTTCTTCAAGTTGGTGGTTCCTCCATAAAACTTTCACCAAGCGAGTGGTCTTGTTTCGTAGGACTTTTTCGCTACGATCCAGAATCTCTATCGGCTGTTCTTCATAAGAAAGATCTTGCTCCAGTGGTACAACTTCTGAGCTGAGTACATGTGAAGGATCTGGTACGTACTTTCTCAGGAGAGATACATGGAACACATCGTGAACTTGAGAGAGATTCAGTGGAAGCGCCAATCGGTAAGCTACCTTCCCAACACGATCCAGTATTTCGAAAGGACCGATATATCTAGGGCTCAACTTCCCCTTCTTTCCAAATCTCATAACCCTCTTCCAGGGAGATATTCGTAAGAACACTTTATCACCCACTTCAAACTCTAGGTCTTTTCTTCGGTTGTCGGCATAACTTTTCTGTCGACTCTGAGCTGCTCTTATGTGTTGTTGAATAGATCTGACCTTTTCTGCCATTTCATCAACGAGATCAGGTCCTAACAGCTTTCTTTCCCCAACTTCATCCCAGCAAGTTGGAGTCCTGCATTTCTTTCCATAGAGAGCTTCATAAGGAGCCATCTGAATACTGGAGTGAAAGCTATTATTATAAGAAAATTCCACCGAAGGTAGGTGTTGATCCCATCCTCCTTTGAAATCAATAGAGCAAGCTCTCAACATATCTTCTAGGGTTTGAATTGTTCTCTCAGACTGACCGTCTGTCTGGGGATGATAAGCAGTGCTGAAACTCAACTCTGTATCCAGAGTATGCTGAAGACTTCGCCAGAACTTCGAGGTAAATCTCAGATCCCAATCAGATATAATAGAAAGTGGTACTCCATGAAATCTTACCACTTCCTTTACATATATCCTGGCAAGCTGATCTAGAGAGAAATCCTCTCTAATAGCAATGAAGTGTGCAGACTTTGTAAGACGATCAACTATGACCCAGATAGCATTATTGCCTTTGGATGTTTTAGGAAGTCCTGTGACAAAGTCCATAGTGATGTTTTCCCATTTCCATTCGGGTATGGGTAATGGTTGTAACATCCCCTTAGACTTTTGTCTCTCAGCTTTAACTTGTTGACAAACCATGCATCGAGAGACATATTCAGCAACATCTCTTTTCATGCCATCCCACCAGAAGTACTCTTTCAGGTCCCTATACATCTTCGTACTTCCAGGATGAATAGAGAATGATGAACTATGAGCCTCATCCAGCAGCTCCTTTTTTAATTCGGGGATGGGAGGAACACAAACCCGATTCCTGAACTTTATTATCCCATCACAATCAAGGTTGAATTCAGGAACATTTCTTACCTTCTTTTGTAACTCAACATCTTCTTTCTGTGCCTCCTTAATCTTCGCATGTATAGATGGTTGAACATTCATTTGAGAAAGATAAGATTTTTCCCCTTCCATTATAATTCCAAGATCCATCCTTTGTAAATCCATAAATATTGGATCCTTTGTGATCCTCATCATGGATAAACTAGCATGGTCTTGTCGACTTAATGCATCTTCCACCTTGTTTTCTTTCCCAGGGTGGTAATGGATTGAGCAGTCATAATCCTTAATCAGCTCCAACCATCTTCTTTGACGCATATTCAGCTCCTTTTGTGTGAAAATATACTTTAAACTTTTATGATCAGTATAAATATCACACCTTTCACCATAAAGGTAATGCCTCCAAATCTTTAATGCAAAGATTACCGCAGCCAACTCCAAATCATGTGTTGGGTAATTTTTCTCATGGATTTTCAACTGTCGTGAGGCATAAGCTATCACCATATCATTTTTCATAAGAACACACCCCAATCCCTTCTTGGATGCATCACTGTAGATCACAAACCTTTCTCCACTACAAGGCAGTGTGAGCACAGGTGCACTGGATAACCTTCTTTTCAACTCCTTGAAATTCTCTTCACATTCCTCTGTCCAGACAAACTTAACTCCTTTCCGAGTCAACTTGGTGAGTGGATTAGATAATCGTGAAAAATCTTTTACAAAACGTCGATAATATCCAGCCAAACCAAGAAAACTTCGGATCTCAGTTACTGTTGTTGGTCTTGACCATCTTTCGATAACCTCTGTTTTTTCTGGATCCACAGATATCCCCTCTTTTGAGATTATATGACCCAAAAATGCAACTTTTTGAAGCCAAAATTCACACTTGGTAAATTTGGCATAAAGCTTCTCTTTTCTCAGGGTCTTCAATATAATTCTCAAGTGATCTTCATGCTCTTCCTTGCTCTTTGAATAGACAAGAATATCATCTATAAAGACTACCACAAATTGATCAAGATAGTCTCTGAAGACTCTATTCATTAGATCCATGAAGATAGCAGGGGCATTAGTAAGACCAAATGGCATCACTATAAATTCATAGTGTCCATACCTTGTACAGAAAGCCGTCTTTGGTATATCCTCCCTTTTGACCCTTAATTGATGATACCCTGAACGAAGATCAATCTTGGAAAAGTATTGAGCTCCGCATAGTTGGTCAAATAAGTCATCAATGCGTGGGAGAGGATATTTTTTCTTGATAGTGATCTTGTTAAGTTCTCGATAATCAATGCAGAGTCTCATTGATCCATCTTTCTTTTTAACAAATAGAACAGGTGCTCCCCAAGGTGACGCACTAGGGCGTATGAATACCTTATCAAGATTCTCTTGGAGTTGCTTCTTCAATTCCTGCAACTCAATTGGGGCCATTCTATAAGGTGTCTTTGAAATAGGCAAAGCACCCGGTACGAGTTCTATTGAAAACTCAACTTCACGATTTGGTGGAAGACCTGGTAATTCCTCCGAAAAGACATCATCAAACTCCCGTACAATGGGCATATTCTTAATCGTGAGTTTCTCACCAACTATTTGAGATAAATAACCTTCATTTAGTGGAATCAATACCCATAAGATGGAAGAAATTTCCACTGGAAGGTTATATTCATCCTTGCATTGATAGACAATCGTAGATTGATCTGGAATATGAAATGTGACTTCCCTTCTTTGGCAATTGATATGAGCTCCATGTAGAGAAAGCCAATCCATGCCAAGAATCACATCAAATTCCACTAAAGGAAGGATCACAAGATTTGCAGGAAGCACTTTCCCACAAACTTCGATCGGAGAAGAATTATGAACTTTTGATGTGATTGATGTGCCATTAGGTGTTGTCACAGCTAACTCAACATCTAATTGTTGAGGTAATACGGTGATACCCTTAGAAAAGTCTTCAGAAATAAAAGAGTGGGTGGATCCAGAATCAAATAAAACATTTGCTACTTTAGAGTGGATGGTAAGTGTACCTTTCACCACATCGTTATCGTACTCCACATCGCTGATAGAAATTGCATGTGACTTTCCTTTGTCTTTAGCCTTAAGAGTTTGTTGACGTCGACCATCATCATCAACCCTTGGATTTGGGCATTGATTGGCATAATGCCCCATCTCCTTGCACTTGAAACATTGAAGTGTAGTAGGTTCATTCTGTGTATCCCTTCCTTTGTTTGCATCATTAGACATCTTCTTCCCATTATCACGGCATTCAAATGCCCGATGACCTTCCTTTCCACATTTAAAACATTTACTTGTCCCTTTAAGACAACTCCCTCCATGTTTCTTTCCACACTTTGAGCATAAGGGAAAGTTCATCTTCTTTTCAGTGTGCTCTTTAGAGTTTCCTTTGAATTCCATCTTCCTCTTCTTATCAAACCCATGTGACTGATGGGTTACTCCAATTTCCATCTCGACTTTGAGAGCACATCGAACGATTTCCTCGTAGCTATTGAAGTCCCTTATGGCTAACGCCCTTCGAAGACTTGGTTTTAAGCCACTAAAGAATCGGTCGATCTTACTCTCAGGTTGGATAATAATACCAGAAGCGTACCTTGCAAGTCTTGTAAAATTTGCTTCATAGGTACTAACAGATTCATCATCCCTTTGCTTCAGTTCAAGGAACTATTTCTCCATCTTTGTTCGGAGAATACGAGGGAAGTACTTATTGAAAAATAAGTTCTTGAACTCGTCCCATTCCATAGACTCAATTTCATCCCTTTTCCTCGTATTCTTAATAATATTCCACCATTGATCAGCATCTCCTTCCAAACGATACACTGCTAGGATGACTTTATCATGTTCAGAACATTGAAGAACTGAAAATATCTTTTCAGTAGTACTAATCCATTGTTCAGCAACTAATGGATCAGTAGACCCACTGAAAGAAGGTGGACGCTACCTCATGAAGTATTCAATAGAATGTTTCTCCTTCCTTTGCTCGTTTGGAAATCCTGCATGATTCATAGCTTGAGAAAGTTGTGTGAGCATGGCTACAAGATTTTGCATTCCAGCTCCCATATCGTTTGGTTGCTCAGGGGGACAATCATTGCATTGCCCATCGCATTCCGCATTAACACGGTTCCTTCGGGTTCCAGCCATTGACTAAAACCAAGAAGAATAGTGTGAGCAACACTAATTATAATAGGAAAACCACATAATTCAAGAATAAAATTTTCATGCTTAAGGTCTTATCCTAGGTTATGCAAGGACATTTCTAAAACACTAAGATTGTGTTCTATGCTTAGACTTATCCTTAGGGTTCTTACTAAGGCTTTCACATCCTAGTTTCCAAAGTTTGACTATACCTTTCCTCTGATACCAACTATAACGACCCATACCTTACATACATTGTTAATACTTCAAAATTGAAGCACACTTATTACAACATATGACAAAACCACAAAGGACCGTATAGGTATAGTGTCTTTAGAAACTGGGAAACATAAACAACTGGTTTATAAATCTTCTACAGTGTCTCCCATTTATTTCATCATATCTAGGGTCCCTTTTAGCATATTCTACTTAATATCCATCTTCCTGACCTGGGGAAAAGAAAACATAAAAGGGTGAGCTCAAATGCTCAGCAAGGGCAAATAAAGGAAATAAAAGTCATATCATATCTTTTTGAAAATCATAACCTGCAAAAGAGATCATAATATCTTAACATGGAACAAATCATAGAAGTGAAAATGAGATCCCCATAATCATAACATAAAACTTGAAACTTTGTGGCATGCACACATAATCATGTAAAATCATTTCTTGTTAGTCATGACTCATTTCCAAGACTATCTTAGTGGACAAAGTCCCTTTCTGAACCGAGTTTACTCCTCGTTTCAGTCCTGTGTCACTGAACCGAAATAACCTTCCGTTCCAGCCATGTTTATCTCATGAGATATAAAATCTTTACCCAATGCATTGGAGGGAGATATAGGTCCCACCCATCTTATAATGAATCCTTTCTTATGTGTGCCACGTAATCATAAAACATACATCATCGCATAACACATGTAACAAAAATGGGATTCTTGAAACATCATGACATCATAAATCAATTCATATAAGATAAAGGAATTCATAAAAATAATTACATCACAACATGATCAAATCAATGTGATAATAGGGATAAAAACAGATCCCTTTTATTATCTTAGATGGAAAATAATTTTGATAAAATACTTGAACTCCATTCTTGAGGAAAATATCCTTTCTACTTCAAAAACATTTTTCCTTTCATAACATGTCATACAACTTTAAAATACAATAAGTTGATTAAAAATAAACTTGAAAACTTGTAAAGGAAGTTTCTTGGAAATAATGTTTTAAAAATCCATTCATTCCGTATAAGTTAAAAAAACATTCTTCGTACTTTTGTCGGAAAAGTCAAAAAGTACCTCGTACGAAAAACGACAAAAGATTCCTTTCATACATATTACTAAAAACTCACCGAAGGGTAAAAATGGATTTAAACAATTGTAGGTGGATGGAAATAATATTACATATTGATGAAACATGGATGTGGATGATAAAATACACCCCAGTAAATACTTACGAATAAACAATCTCGGATAAAAATGAGATTGTGATATTTCCCTTACCTTAGGTCCGATTTGCTTTGTTCGTGTCCGAAGCTCCTCTTCTTTGGAACGCCTCTTTGAATCCTCCACTTAAGGAACTAAGATTGGTATTTGGAGAAGACCAGGACCTCTAGGATTATTATAGGGAAGTGGAGAGGAGAAAATGGTAGGGGTTGGCCGAGCTTGAGTGCTCAAATTGGTGTGAGGAGGAGGGGGAGGAGGTGCCCTTTTATAAGGGAGGAGAGGGGCACCTTAGGAATATCTCAAAATATTATTTTATATTAAAGTCAAAATCTGTTTATAATGGTTCCAAAGGGTCTTATTTCGAAGATAAAGTGGGGAAGGGTCGAAATCCTATCAACCAATAGGATTTAGACAAGTTTAGGGTATTATTTTAACCTTATCAATTAGATTTAACTCTAAGTTAATTAATTTAACTTTTACTGTGTCTTTTTGTTTTCTTTCACTATATGGTTAATACACTTACTATAACAGGCCAAACGAACCCCAAATTGTTTATTATTAACATATATATCCTTATCTAAGTCATTTGGCCGAACCTTAGATTTTTAGGAATAAAATAACAATTAATAATATAATATTTGATTTAAAAACTATTTTGTGTCAATTTTGACACTATTTGATATATGATTTTTGTGAAAGTCATAACAGAATTATATGGTCGAACCAAGTTGATTAAATCAACACTAATATATCATAGTAACCTAGAAAATTAGTGTAATTCATGAAAAGTCTTAAATTACATTTATTTTGGTACTTATATTATCAATTATGTCAATATTTCATTAATAAGATAATTACTGCATCATCTTTGTGTCATAAATAAATTAAATTATTTGATGTCTAAAAATTACAAATAAAATACCATAATGTAGGAAATCTTTTTATCTTTCTAATGAATATTTACAATCGAATTTATCTTATGTATAACCCCATATTAAAAATGATTTACTTATTAAACTTTGATTTTAACTATTTTAACCCTTCTTTAAATAAATTAATAATAAATGTCCTAATCTAATCCAAGTGGGCCTAAATGGTCATATTTTATTCCTAAGTTTGTTTTTGGTCGAATTACACTTTTCCAATAGAATTAGGACATGTGTTAGGGTAATATTAATATCATATTTATCCTTAGTTACCCTATTTACTATTAACCGCGGTAAAAAAAAGTAAAAAGTTACTATTCACCAAAAATTATTTTCATCTCATTGAACCACATTTTAGTCCTTGATATTAACCGTGTCTCTTGGATTTTCGAAATTCCATTCATATAAGAGGTAAAATTAAGTTTTATGTAAAATTCAGTTTTTTAACCTACCACTTAGTGGTTTCACTATTCATCAAAAATTGAAAGTTTTCAGAAAAATACCAAAATTTCACCCTAGGATAATTTCGATATTCTGAGTCCAAAAATGAAGTCCATTTTGAAAAATAAAATTTATAAAATTTCAAAAAGTGGTTATTACTATTCATAACGGCTAGTTTTAATAGCATATTGTTATTTAGTGAAACTCGGTTTTGCGTACGACGAAAGCTATCGAGGAAGGTCGCGATTGCGTGTAAAGCAAGCCAAGCAAGTGTTGTGTAGAAAAAGATTCCTTTGATGATTTATATAACATAAAATTCTCGGGTGTTACATGGCAGGTGAGGCACTATGAAACAAACTCTGCCACAGCCTTCTCCATGCCCGGCCACCAGTGCTGTCGTCTGGGATCCTGGTACATCTTTGCCACTCCAGGATGTACCGCCAAAGGAGAAGTGTGAAACTCTCTCAGCACCTCCACTCGTAAAGCGGCTGGTACTAGGGTACGTCCTCTGAAAAGGACGTCGTGCTCTGCTCCAAGGGAGAAGCCATAAGGTGCTTGTCCCGAGGATATCTGTGCACGCCGCGTCTTACAGTCAGCATCCCCACGCTATGCCTCTCTGACCTACTGTAGAAGTGGAGGAGAGACGGTGAGAGACTGAAGGAAGGCTGCTTCCTCTCTATCCACGAAGGATATCTTCAAAGCAGCTAGCTGCTCTGTCGCCTCCTCAAGTAGCTGGATGCCCCTCCTCCTGCTGAGGGCATCAGCTACCACGTTCCCCTTCCCAGGAGTATAGACTATCTCAAAGTCATAGTCCGGGAGGAACTCGAGCCATCGCTGCTGTCTTAGGTTCAGTTCCTTCTGAGAGAAGATGTACCTGAGACTCTGGTGGTCGGAAAATACTGTAAAGCGCTCACCCATCAGATAGTGTCGCCAAGTCTTCAGAGCGAAAACCACTGCTGCTAACTCCAGGTCATGGGTAGCGTAGTTCTGCTCATGCGGTCTTAACTGACATGATCCATAGGCAATCACAGACCACTCCTGCATCAGGACACACCCGAGTCCGGTCCCTGATGCATCGTAGTAGACTACGTATCCAACTCCCTCCTCAGGTAACCTCAAGATAGGTGCGCTGGTCAATCTCGGTCTCAGCTCCAGGAAGCTCTGCTAACATCTGTCTGACCACACAAAGGGTTTCCCCTTCTTCATCAAAGTTGAGAGTGGCACCGCAACTCTAGAGAAGTCTGGCAGAAATCTCCGATAGTATCCGGCTATACCCAAGAAACTCCGCACCTCCATCACACTCTTGGGTGGTTCCCAAGCTTGCACTACCTCGATCTTCACGGGATCCACTGCAACTCCCGCCTCAGAAATGATGTGCCCCAAGAAGTGGACCTCATGTAACCAGAACTGGAACTTCGAGAGCTTTCCATAGAGCTGGTGCTCTCGGAGTGTGTCTAGTACAACCCGCAAGTGGTAGGTGTGCCCCTCCTCTATCGTCGAGTACACCAAAATGTCGTCGATGAAGACCACGACAAATCGATCGAGGTATGGCAGTAAGATCCTGTTCATGAGGCTCAAGAACATTGATGGAGCATTGGTTACGCCGAAAGGCATAACCAAGAACTCATAGTGGCCATACCGACACCTGAAGGCCGTCTTCTGCACGTCCTCATCTCGAACTCTGAGCCGATAATAGCCTGACCTGAGGTCTATCTTCGAGAACCACCGTGCTCCCTTGAGCTGATCGAAGAGGTCATCAATCCTCGGTAGCGGATACTTGTTCCTCACTGTTACCTGGTTCAGGCGACGATAATCGACACACAGTCGCAAGCTCCCGTCCGCCTTCTTGGCGAACAAAATCGGCGAAGCCCAGGGTGATACACTGGGTCGGATGAACCCCTTGACCTGCAAGTCCTCCAACTGTACCTGCATCTCTCAAAGCTCAGCAGGGGCCATCCGATATGCTGGAGTGGATATCGGGGCTGTCCCGGGGTACAGGTCAATATAAAAGTCTATCTCTCTGCGAGGAGGTAGTCCTGGGACGTCGTCAGGGAAGACGCCCGCATACTGATCCACCACTGCAGGAAAACTAGGACTGCGCACGTCCACTGCTCCTAGGATGAGGCTAGCCAACTGATGAGTGATGGGTTGTCCCCTCCTCTGTGAGAGTCCATCCTGTGCTGCAAAGGCTCTCTTCTCGCCGGTGAAGGTGAACCTGCTCCCGTCGGTGCGCACACATCGCACCTTGTGCCTAAAACAGTCAATCTGAGCATGGACTGTAGATAACGAATCCATGCCCAAGATGACGTCGTAAGGCCTCGACGCCTCTACAAGAAGATCCCAGCCGAAGCTCTCTCCTCCTAGAGTAAGCTCACACTACCGGCACCAGTGCGTAATCATCGAGTCTGCTCCCATAGGGGTCTCTAGCCGTAAGGATCGAGCCAACAGCTCTATCGGAATCTCCGAGCTTCGAACAAGGGAAGCGACTATGAAAGAGTGACTCGCTCCTGTGTCTATAAGAACTACAGAAAGGGTGGAATAGACACAGATCGTACCTCGAATCATATCTGGTGCACCGTGGTTATAGGCCTCCGCTGCCTGGAGCTGTGCCTGTCTCTGCCCGCCAGCTCCCTGTGGTCGGGGCGGACCTCCTGGTGGTGGTGGTGGCAGAGCCTCAAAGCGTCGCCCACCACCTGCTGCTCGGCCAGCTCCTCTGCCTCGTCCGCCTCCTCCCTGCGGTCCTCCACGGTCGACCCTATGCCTCTGCTAGGGTGGCCCCTCCACCGTCTGCTGCTCCTCGGTATGGCGGGTCGGGCAGTCACGAGCCATGTGGCCCTGCCCGCCGCACGCGTAGCACTGCCTGCCTCTCAGAAGACTGGCTCCGCGCTATGTTCCCCGCACTACTGAGCCAGTGTTCCGAGGTCATCTTCCGGAAGGTCTGGTCTGCCTGGAACCCTGAGTTATCCGTCGGCTACCAGCTGCCGAAGACTCTGCTACCTACTGCCCTGCGGTAGGTCTCGCTGTGGACTCAGCCAGAAAGCTCTCGATCAGAAGGGCTCGCTCCAGCACTCCTGCATGGGTCAGGATGCTAAGGGAGATCAGTGATGCCCTGATCTCGTGTCTCAAACCCTGCTCAAAGGTCTGGGCCTGGAAGAAGGGGTCATGTACTGTGTCGGTCGAGTAGCGAGAAAGATCGGTGAACCTCGCCGCGTACTGGGCGACCGTCAAGCTACCCTGCCGCAGCTGAAGAAGCTCCTGGATGCGCACCGCACGGAGGGTGGCCGGGACGAACTCTGAGCGGAAGAGGCTCTCGAAGTCCGTCCAGATGAGGGAGGACTCATCGTGTACCTGGATCATCAAGCTCCACCATCGTCCCGCTGCTGCGTGTAGTAGGCTCGCCGCGAGGATCACCATGAGGTCTGCTGGTGTCCTCACTAGCCTGAAAACTCGGACGACCGCCTCCAGCCAGTCCTCGGCTGCCTGGGGGTCTGTCTCCCCATGAAACCTGGGTGGTCGCTGGCACTGGAATTCGTGCAGAGCTCCGAGGCGACGTACATCGTCAGCGGTCGGTGCTGGAAGCATCGGGGGCTCGGCGGGTAAAGGTACCGTCGGTGCCTCTGCTGTCAACGGGCCCTGCACCGAGGCCTCGTCACTCGGCGGGCTGTCGTCGCGCTCTACTCTCGGAACCCTAGCTGGCTGTCGTCGTGGGGCCATCCTGAAAAAGAAAATAAGTGTACCACAGTCAGAATAGTATTACTGGTGAGCTGACACAAGTAATCACAAAGAAAACTTGAAACACACATGCAATCAATGTTTTCGTGCATTAAGTCAGAAATCAGAAGTCAGGGTCCTCGTGTACAGATACGTCGGCCGCCGCACCAACACTGGACTCCCTGGACTGATAACCACACTCAATACGCTGAACACTATTGCTTCACATAGAAGAAAGATCAGAGTCTGTCGTAGAACCGATCACCTCTGATACCAATTTGTCATGACCCGTCCTCGGGGCCCGTGCCGTGACTACCCCAATCCCACCTTCCAAAGTCCAGGGGCTGGCGACTAGCACCAAGTCGTAAATCCCAACAAAAGGGAAGGCATTGCCTTTGAAAAGTAAACAAGAACCACAGAGTAAGCAAGCAGAAAAGTAAACACTAAGTAAAAACTGTAACAAGCTGTGCTGAAAGTAAAAGGGGCCGGAAATACAAGCCCAACTGTAAAGTACAACTGAAGGGAAAATCAGAAACTGAAAAGAAAAGCTGCAGCGTCGAGCCGTCCTCCGGAAGTCCCACCTGAAGGGTGGGTACAGATAGCCTCCACTGCTCCTTGGGTCCACCTAACCTCTCCGAGTACGTCCCGCCCAGTGGTCCACCTCCAGGTACTGTCCTGCTCCGCAAGCCTCCACCACGATCAGCGTTTTCCGTCGTCTTCAACCAACACAACGCAGTGCGGGCATAGCCCGTGCAGGGGTGAGTATAAGCTACTCAGTAGGGACCCCGAGACCCCCGAAGGTCTCCCGAAATCCACAAAGGTTAAACCACAAAGGAAAGATACAATCACGAAGTAGCATCTGACACAGCTTAGGTATATGCCCATACATATACCTAAGTCATCAATTCCCGTTCGGCTCCAACGTCCGAGCCCAAGCACAACCCAGTCCACACAGGAAAGAAAACGTATACCCACAAAGGATAGCTCAACACAATCCACAAAGGAGAGTAAATAGTAAATCCACACAGGATAGCTCAACGCAATCCACAAAAGAGAGTAAACAGTAAATCCACACAGGATAGCTCAACACAATCTACAAAGTAGAGTAACTCAAGATTCATCTCACACAGGTATACTTCTTCGAATGACGATAAAGATGATCACTAATCCATCTATGTCGTCGGACCCACAAAGGATCGATAGGTAACTAACCCCCGTAATGACCCACACAGGATCGGGCCCACACAGGACCTGTAGGCGCTGGCTCATACAGAACCGCTGAGCGCTGACCCACACAGGATGGGACCCACACAGGATCGGGCCCACACAGGACCTGTAGCACTGATCCACGTAGGATCGCTGTGTGTTGTAGTCGTCGCAGTCCACTGAGGATCTCTGCACAGTCGTCGTCGGAGTCCACTGAGGATCTCTGCACAGTCGTCGCTGCAGTCCACTGAGGATCTCTGAACAGTCGTCGCTGCAGTCCACTGAGGATCTCTGCACAGTCGTCGCTGCAGTCCACTGAGGATCTCTGCACAGTCGTCGATGTCGAAGTAGCAGTCGCAGCCAGCTCAAGGGTTCCCGCACACAGCAAGCTCGTTCGGGAGGGTCCGCTCCATGAGCCGAGAGGCCGATACATCAACTGTCACAAAGTTCGAAATTGATGTATCCAAATGTTCTGTATCATCAACAGGAACTCAACGTCACAGATGGCGCGTCAATCGGACGCCCGATCTGAGAGTTATTGGCTTTTTCGTCCCAGGGTCCTGGTTGGTTTTTAAGGCAAAACCAACCCGACCGTACTCCACCTGCATCCAAACCTCGGACGGAGTGATCCAAAAGATCCGTCTCACTTAGAGGAATTCAACGAAGTTGACGACACGTCAATCGGACGTCCATAGCTCAAGATTTGAGTGTTTCCGCTCTGAAGGCCCAGTTGGTTTCGTGTACGAACCAACCCGGCCGAACACAAAGTATTCCGAAACCTTGAGTATGATATACCGAAACGACCGTCTCGATCCAAGGATCGTGTTGCCGCTAACGGAGAGTCGTTTGGAGGCTCGTAGCTCACGTTACGGGCATTTGACCGAAAATGGTCCGAAGACGGGGGGTCTGGCCCCGGGCCGACCCGGCCCGACCCCCCTGGGTCGGCCGAACTGGGTCGACCCGACCCGGTCCGGCCAGGGCGCAGTCTGGCTCGGCCGGCCGGTCTGGCTCGACTCGGCCGAGCGGCCGAGCGGCTGCCGCAGGGCGCTGCCCCCGCTGGTCGGAAGTGCCGCGGCCCCCCGCGTGGGGCCGCGATGGATCAAAGGACGTGGCTTTTCCGCGTCCGAGTACGCCGGACCCGCGCGTCCGCGGGCACCGCCGCTGGTGGCTTCCGCGGGCCACCGGAGTCGCTACGGTGGTCCGATTTTGTTCTCGTCTGTGCCGCTGCTCCTCCCGGGACTCGTTCTTCACTGCGGAACCATCAAATTTCCGTTGCGGCACGTTCCGTCGTCACCCGTCAAATCCGCACAACAACGAATAACGGCGGAGGGTTGTCGGGTCGTGTTCGTTTGGCCCGCACCCTCCGCGTTAGATAAAAACAACGAGAGAAATATTCAACACATGAACAACAATTTTAATAAATTAAAATTGTTCATCTGAATCCGGTTCTTTATTTTTAAAGAAACGTTCACGGGAAAAAGGGCATTTCCAAAACAAAATCCCTACCTCGTCAAGTCATCACTCGCAGGTTCTTCGCGGATTTGAGGGATCGTCGCGTCGTCGCGGTATCCGGCGTCGCGTCATCGCGGAAGGGTGACGCGTCGACGAACTCCGAGGTTCAAGAACAAAAATATTTAATTAATAATAATTAAATCCTTCTGAATTAAAAACCACAAAGGAAAAATTAAAATAAAACTGAAACCCTCACCTCAACGGATGACCAAAGGTTTTTGTCGCGGAGGAAGGAACGTCGCAGAAGAACGTCGTGGGAGAGGGAACGTCAGCGTCGCGGTACACGGCGTCGCGTCGTCAATTTCTGCGGGTTCGGCGTTCTTCGTCGGAGGCCGGCGTTCTTCGCGTACTTCGCGTTATTCGGGTTCTTTGCATTCTTCGCGAAGAAGGGTGAAGGCACAAGAACCTCTTTCAAAAACCTCTCAACGAGTAATCCTCCAAAAGTCATGTTGGTCTTATTTTATTATTACGCCAACAAAAAAAAAGAGGTAAGTAACGACCCATCAATTCGCAGAATTAATTCAACAAAAGAAACTGCCCATTTAATTCACGAAATAAACCGCCCAATTAAATGGTGCGTTAAGATTTTAAGAAAATGCATCAGTTGACTTTCATAATGACGGGTTTTCGCGGGTGCGTTACTTAGCGGAAAAGAACGGCGGGGCTCATGCGGGACCCACCTCGCAAATATACTACCAAGAGGGTAGGATATTTTTGGATAGTACCCTATCCATTTCAACTCAGTTTAATTGGCTTCCAAGTGGCTTCAAGTGGCTTAAGTGAAATAAAATAAAGTTTGTCGAATAATTATTTTATTTCTTAACTATAAGCCCGAAAATTAAAAACCACACCTGAGAAAACGCAACTCCGGAAGAGGCGTTTCTAAAAAAATAATGGCACTGCGATTTCATCAGTGCCCTCAGAATTCGATTCCAGGAACCGATTCAAAAGTTAGAAAAACCCGCTCGTCTGTTCACTGAACGTACCCGAGCCAAACTTCAGAAAAAATGATTTCAGGCACACCGGGCATCGGAATCAGGTGCCGTCAGAAACTGTGCTCTTGTAAAATTCCAAAGAAAATTAAGAAAAAAATTTCCTTGAAATTTACAGGTCTTTACAAATCTGTCTGTTTGCGAGATTAGAATTCATCTAAATTTTGATTCTTCTGTCATTTAAATTTTGAAGATCAGACATAAAACTTTGTAATAAATATAATATTTTTGGTATAATAATAACAACTTAATTTTTTGAAAAAAATGATCAGTGAAAGTGATTAAAATTAATTACAGTTATTAATGTTTATTTAGTCATAAAATTGATAGAAACCCTATGTTTAAGGGCCCATATGACCATGCCACCTATCAAACACCCATTTTCATACCACATTTCTCCCATTAACCTTAAATTAATGATTTGGGGTGGTTTGGTATGACTTTTATAAGTCAATAACATGTTCACACCTAACTTCTTTTCATGAATACAAAGTGTGTCCTTTTCCATCCCTATAAAAGGCCACCACCTCTACCCATTCCTCACACCTCTCCAACCATTTATTTTCAGCCATGATCAGCCAAAATGGCCTACCAACATCCTTACCCTCATCCTAGAAGATAATAATTTGGAATAATACCTTCCTTTGATGCCTTTTGGATTAAACCAAATGATGTTACTTGATTGAAAGGTAATGTAGTTTCTCAATATCTCAAGTTTCATTTCCATTCTCCAACCTCTAAAATATCCTTATTATATTCTTACATTATAACACAAGTATCCTCAATATAATAGGAAATTTTTATTCAATTTTATAGATATACACTAACACACACCTTTATCTAAGGGGAAACGAACATACTTTTCTGTGAACAATGAATTACTTCCTCAAGAAATGATGATTGTTAAATTCTCTATTACCACCTCTTCTGGTGGACATTATGAAGGAAAAAATATTTATATATGATATATATGTCATTTATAATCATTTTACATTATTTAATTTTTATTTATAACATAAATGTATTCTTTCAAAGTTGTTTAAATATGACAATCTCATTTGCGGAATTGTGGACTAACGCCCCCTCCAAGTGATGTGATTTCATCACATGATACATGGAATGTATAAATGAATGGACATAATTAAAAATAAGTTACATAAAAAATCCATAATATATTCATGAAATTATTATCTTTTAGTAATATAATATTTTTATATGTATATCATCTCATTTATTACCCCTTCACACACATTAAAATAGATAACATCATTTGTGGATGTGCGGACTACCGCCTCCTCAGTATAATGTGATTATTTTACAAAACAGAATTATATATATAATTATATGTGATTAAATAATATTTTATTTATTATATAATTATTATTCTATAAATATTTGAGTTACTTATCATATTTCATCAATGATCATTTAAAAATGGGAATGTTACTCATGTGTATGTACGACCTACCATCTCTATGATTGTAACATTGAATAATTTTTCAAAACCATATTTAATGATTAATTTTAAAAGTATAATTGATGTTAAAATATGATAATTATTTCATGGTTATTATTCTGAATATGTTATATAATGAACCCTGTGACCATAGTTGACCAAAAAAGGTTGTTTTGACACATAAACCGAATTTGGTAAAAAAATAGCAGATGTAAACATATTTTTTTGAGAAGTTGTTAAAAAATGGTAATAAGTGAAATAAAAGTAATTATAAAAATTAAAATGGTTCATAATCAAGTCAAAAATTAACATAATTTTATTATACATGATTTTAATGGACTTTCACCTGAAATGAAATGCAAACTAAAGAATTTGTGTCTCACTTTTCTTTCCGTGAGGAATAATTTATTGTTTTTCACCTAATTTATTATATATATATATGTTGTAAATACTGCCACATTGACATATAATATCAGGAAACCTATTATATTCATGGTATTTAGATATTTCAATTGAGTATTATCACTTTTGTGTCTTTCTATTCATATGTAATGGATTTTATCTCAATTTCATTTCATTGAGGAACATTATATTATTATACACCTAGTTTCTTTTATATAGTGTATGCATTTCCATTGAAATTATACATAATGAATTCTTTTTTACTTTAGTGTATTTTATAATTTCATTTAATATTATTCTTTCACAGGGTTTATGATTGAAAAATGTTTCAAAGTGTTATAGGACACTCTGGAATGTTTAAAGATTATTTTCCTCAAGACTAATCATAATGTTCATTAAATTGAATTTTCATTTAAGGAAATTATATAACCAATATTTAATAATACCTTTAAGAAAACCTTCATGTATTATTACCATTTTCCACCCTAAGTTACTCAAAGTGTTTTAGAATTCTTTTTAAGAAATCCATACTTTATTAATCACTTTTATTAGAGAACCTGTTTTCTTCTAAAAGCCATGTCTTCAAAAAGGATTTTAAAATGAATTTTCAAAGACAGTTTTACCCATTTAGTCTTTTACCAATCTCTTAGAATGAATCTTCCCGTCACTTTTCAATCTTGGCATTTGAAATCTGTATGCAATATAAAAGGAATATTCCTTTACCTCGTATGACATGAACAGATTTATCCATCGTTATTTCATTGAAGCCTCCTTCTCAATTTCAAAAGGTTTATTTTTAATAAAACTGTTTTAAAAGAGGTTTTCAATGAAAATTATTTTCACAGGTGCTTTCAAAAGAAAAGGATATTTTCATCAAGAATATTTTTAAATGTTAATCTTTTATTTCATCAACGACAAAAAACCCTCTATTTTACTACACTTGGGTTTTGTTGTATTTATTCCACACTTTCTCATCTTCAAGCTATTTTATTATTGATTTGGTGAAGGATAACTCTCACATTCACTTACTTTATTTTTTTAGTATTTATTAAATATTAAATCTCTCATGATATTTGAATATTGAAATTATCCTATATTATCCATTTCATTTCTCATGGGTATTACTTTTCCCTAAATGTATACCATTTTAAATATGGTGTCTACATTGAAATTTATTTTATAATTTTGGGAAATATTGATAAATATATATACTTTTTTCAGTAAGGATATTTGATAAGAAATATTATTTATTTAGATTATTCAATATGAAGAATTATTTGGACTTAAAGTGACGAGTGGTGCCCAGACATTATGTTTCTCTTCGATGCATTTATAGGTTCTCATGAGACAAAGTAGTTGTGAAAATTAAACAGAGGATAGATCCTTAGTTTAAAATTATTCCAAGGATAGATCTTGATAGTAATAGGTCCTCATGTTCCTTATACAATGCATCCATTGAGATAGCATTACACTCATATTAGTTCCAGTTATTATTAATCCATGAGATTTTTCATCGACATATATATATATATATATATATATATATATATATCATTTTAAGTTAATTGGTTAAATGGCATGTGCTTTAGTTTCATACATTACCATATTTATTTTTCCTCATCAATTTATTTTAATGTCATATATTTCAAGTTATTACCATTCCATATTTATTTTGCTCTTACATTCAGTTTATTGATTACATGTAATTTGTGTTATGTTATTTACCATTCCATTATGACCATCATTATTGATTCGTTATTGATTGTACTCTATTTTTCACTTACTGTTCATTTTAGATAACCCTTATTTTTTATGTTCCACAGATATTCAATAAGTGTAATGTGAAATATATGCATGAATACACTAGATGGAATAGATTTATTCTGAAATCTAAGCTCTCTGGGGTCGGTTCACTACAATAATGGATGAAAACCCTCAAAAATAACGAACATTATATTCCACCTAAATAAATCCATCTATCTGATGTTAAATGAATACTAAAACAAAATTAACTTACTACTCACCAGTTCATATCCCATGGGATGAACAGATCCCAATTATAAATATGGATGGTAAAGATCCCCAAAATATTAGTTTTTTCATCAAAGGAGATCTCAAATTTGAACGACAATGAATGGATTAATAAATAAATGATGTTATAGGTTAAATTTACTTTTTAGGTAAAAAGGTAATATCCCCATAATTTCATGGGTCACACAGTTTGGTTTCACGGTTGACCAAACCATGTTCCTACCATGCGCCCACTACTATAAAGAGGTCCGCCTGATATATATTTTATTTACAATTTGACTAACCATCAAGAAACTGAGTTTCATCCCACTGCCAAAAATTGTAGAGGCCAATGCATGGGAATGTTCCTCTATATGCAAGGTTTGAAAAACCATGTGGATTCATCTTTCCCTATTTCCAGACCTCACAAAGTTAGTGAGATCAAGATGTATGTCCCACATAGTTTCTACTAACCATTCAGCATGCCTGATTTCTACAAGAATATGGGTTTCAACACTGAAAAAGTCTCAAACACCCCCAATGTCCCATGAAATAAAAGGTTACACAAATTAAGATATAAAAAATAATTCAAACTGAAAAAAATAAGATCCATACCTCAGATAAATATCTAGGATCTTACAATACCCACCCTTTATAGAAATACATCCCTCAAATTTCCTTATCCATGGTGGTCAAGAATAAAATGATAATAAAATGGGCCACTAAGAACAAATGATGGTCCCAAACTCCCAAATCTATTCTTATAAATAGTCATGTTTCCATAACACCCATACAAGAGGAACTAACCAGCCTCAATGAACCTTCATGCTCCAGTAAATGAAACAAACTTGATTCTCCTTAGAGGATTCATCTACCTATAACTCATCCTAATCCATGTACAGAGTTCAATGTGGGTCTACATGATTGTGGCATAGATAAGATATGTTTATGATGTTGTGAATGTATGGGTTCCTCTGATGTAACTACAATCGATAGACTACTGACCTGACTCTCTCCAGAATCATGAATTTTTTGACATATCATGGTGAAAGCTTACCTGATCCCTAGATCCATCTATCTCCTAACCTTAGTGAGATATAAAAAAAATATTGGATCCCCAACCTCCAACTCTAGTGGTCCTTTATGGTGAATGGATTAGGATTCTGGTCAATACTCTGCAGTACCCATCTGCTTCCTGACTAACTAGACCAACTCAAAAGTCTCCTACATAGGATATGGTCCGAGTAAAACATCCTCACTTTCCTCTAACTAGCATAAGGGTGATTCACATGGACTTGAATAAAAAAATTCATAAGGTTCCATCTGTATCATCAACTGATAACTATTTTTGAAAAAAAAACTCAATGTGAGGTATATGCCTCTCCCACGAGCTGCCAAAATCTGGGATGCATGCTCGCAACATTTCCTCAAGCACCTATAAGTATGATCTGACTAGCCATTTGTCAGAGGGTGGTATGCTATGCTCAGAAGCACATATGTACCCAGTTCCCTTTCATACTTTTCCAAATATGATATGTTGACTGTTCATCCCTATCTGAAATGATATTGTACAGGACCCCATAAAGATATACTATCTCATATATATATACAACCTCCCAATATCATCCACACTAATAGTCTCATTGATCAGCATGAATTGTGAATCCTTTTTTAACCTATCCACAACAACCCAAACAATATCACTGCATCGAGGAGACCTTAGTAAACTTGTAATAAAATCCATCACGACGTCATCCCATTTAAACATAGGAATAGAATACTTCTAGAAAATTCCATCTGGTCACTGATGTTATGTCTTCACCTGCTGAAAATTGTAACACATTATAACAAAACCAACTACCACTCACTTCATACCTAACCACTAGTACTGATGAAATAAGTTAGGATACATCTTCATAACACTAGGATGCACCACTCAAACTGATTCATGAGACTCCTATATTTTTCCATCGCATATATCCACCAGAACCCATACATATCCATGGATACATAGGAACTCATCCTCACCTACAATCTACCCATGATGTGGGTCCTCACCAGCCACACTCTCTCATAGGAATAAGTCCACATAATCTGATAGCTGACATATCCTCACTATATACCTTAGGGTAGAGGTCATATCAAATGATGAAATAAAAGTCTTCCACTGACCGTCTTTCACCTCTAAGTTCATCTCATATAAAAAATTAATAAGCTCTTATTCATTACTAGCCTACTGAATTTAATATTTCTAATTCCTCATTCTCTGTGAATTGGCCAAAACATTGGAATTTCCAGGCATATAACTAGTCTTGAATTTGAAATACTATAGGTAATCAACCCACCTTTGTTACCTAAGATTTAGCTCATGATGTGTAAATATCTATATGAGTTTTGTGTGGCCCATTTACACCACAAAACACTCTCCATGTAAGTAATGTTTGTAGTTGTACAAATCAAGAACAACTATAGGTAACTCGATATCATGTTTTGTGTAATTATTCTCATGTGTCATCTACTTCTAAGAAATAAATGTAACAACTCTACCCACCTACATTAGAATTTATCCCAGCCTGATACCCGATTTTTCACAATACACAGTGTGGATTCTACCCTACTCTGGTAGAATTAAAATTTATGCTGGAGTCAATCTCCATTTCATCTCATAAAAGGATATCTTTTAGGAATCTGTCCATAAAAACCTCACACCCTTCATAGTCAATCCCATCAATAGTGAGAATAATTGTGAGATGTCCATTATGAGATGCCAATAATCTTTAACTACCCCTGAAAAACTCTATATGTTGAAGAATTTCATGGTATTATCCCAGTAAAATACATTTTCACCTTCTATGGTCTACTAATACTCATACATCAGAGATAATATAACCTAAGAAATGAATATTATTCAACATGGATAGGCACATTGTGTTACTAGAATATAAATGAGTATCTTTCAGTTTTCCCAAAATGATCTCAAGATGTTTGGCACTGTCATGTTGATTTTGAGAATACACCATGATACCATCAATGAAACCCACCATAAATGAATCTAGATAAGGATGGAAAACATGTGTTATAAGCTGCATGGAAAATTTTGGTACATTCATGAGTCTAAATGACATAACTAGATATTCATATAGAAAATACCTTATATGAAACTTTTTAAAATGTATTTTTGCAGGTCGAACATGCACATGGTTATATCTAGATCTCAAATCAATTTTTGAAAACAGCAGAGCTCCTTAGAGCAGATCAAAAGGCCATTTATATGTGGTAGGGGATACCATTTCTTAACTATAAACTGGTTCATTGTTTGGAAATCCACACACAACCTAATGGTATCAACCACCTTTATTCCAGAAGGACTGGACGACCCCATGGAGAGGTACTGGGTTGAATAAACCCTTTTCTCTCCAAATATTCTAACTACCTCTTGAGCTCCTTCAACTCTGTAGTAGCCATCCTATAAGGAGAAATTGATATAGGTGTCTTTCATGGAACTAGCTAAATAGAGATCACTACATCTCTCTCAGGAGGTAAACCAGAAAATTCTTCTGAGAAAACGTCCCAAAAATTATCATCCACTAAAGGAAAGTCCACCTCACATGCTCCCTGGTCATATAGTTACAAACTATTAATTTTTGTTGTCATTATATCCATATCACGATGCTCTTCTCTATCTCATCTCTCATGGAATTATTATTCACCCTTTTGAGTATAACATGTTCCCTTAGGTGATTTGACTATCACCCTTCCATGAAAGAAATCAATAAAGGCTCGATAAGAAACTATCCATTCCATTATGAATATGAATTCAAACATGATCGTATTAAGGAAAAAAAGATTCAAGATGAGTGACACCAACAAATCATATGGGGTGAAATCCCATCACTAATGAACATCCTCCATTATTATTCCCAATGAAGTGTTTAGAATCATAAAACCCTTTTAAAACAGAACCACAAGCCTATTGATCTCCACCACTGGTTAAGATAAAAAACTATATGGTTCAACGGTATAAGAAATATAAGATATAAGAGATGAGGATATTAAGATCATACCACTCATTGTAGATGATTAAACATATTTATCCTTGGGGGTAGGCTAGATATAATATAACTCAAATAAACATCGGCCCAGTGACATAACCTCACTACCTAGATTAGGCCATCTGCTATCACTGTGCAACTGGTGTTTGGATACCTCATCCACAACCACAACCACCATATCCTGATTGGTCGATAATTCCCTAACACCCTACTTGATGTAGAGCCATGAAACCCTCTCCCAAACCCATTGTTATACCTAACCCCATATCAGTAGCTACTAGAGGGAAGGTCCTGTAGAAACGCTGCATGTGGCCCATCCTACCGCAAGCTCGACACTCGATTGGAGAATGATCAAACTGTTTACACAAATTTACTCATTTACCACAATTATGACATCAAACTGAACTAACATCTATAGTGGCCTATATAGTCCTCACATCATCGGAAGACTCATTACGTCACATCCTATGACTAGAATTTTTACCACTTGGTTGAGAGACTTCAATAATCTGCAATGTTATCATAGATTCCCTCGGGTATCTCATTGTAATTAGCACCTAATTCACAACAATTGCAATAGAAGTCAATCAGAACACTTCGACATAAGATCGAACAACATGTTGGAGACATTCCTTGAATCATCTCTTCCTCAATAACTAATCCATAAGTCATTTCAATGCAAAACACTACAACTCTGTAAAGAATTTTGAGTATTCCATAAACATCATAGAACCCTTCTTCGGACATCTGAACTAACTAGACCACTCTTCCCTCAGAGTATCAGGGTAAATGTATTCATAGAACCTTGTTTTTTAAATAAACCCAAAGCATATCATGTAGCCTATCATCATAGTCCAAAACATACCACCAGTAATTTTCCGCTCGACATAACATATATGTCGCAATCTTCACACTTCTATCAGGAGGTGTCACTTGATTCATGAATATTTATAGTGTAGTCTCAATCCAAATCTTGTCAACATATGAATATCATCCCCTTAAAATGCGGGAATATTTTGTTGTTAGAATAAATTCATATGTTCATCCTTAGACAAGATAGGGTGTGGTGATCCCTAAAAATTCAACATAACATTGAAAAAAAACTCACAGAATAATGCCTCATAACTAGTGTTTGGTAAAAAATTATTTCATAGCCGGTAGAAGAAGATAATACACTAGTAGCCTATATCCCACTACCTTCAAAGCATGGTCATCACCACTATCCTGATGTATGACTAGAGGTATTTATGGTGGCATGCCTCTACAATTAAAAACAAATGCCTAAAAAATAATGGTATCACTATTTATAGTTATAAAGAATAAGTTAGGTCAAGACCATCCTATAAAGAGGTCATACCACATAGAATGCTCCTAAATCAAAGAATGGTAAAATTAAATAGCCCAAAAATTCACTTGAGAAACTTCCTACATCCCACTCAAAAGCAAGTTCTAGGTCAAGTTCTTTGTTCACCAAACTGAATTTCCATTAGATTTGCATATTCTTTTTACATTTGATTTTGATTAGTTGAACTAAATTGTTCACCACTTCTGATCCATAAGGGCCCATACTTCTCATCAACCAAAATATAGAATCCTCTTAATCCATACCATAAAACATTCTAGTCCATAGGACTCATGGTCTATGACTCAATTTTACACAATTGGATTCTTAGGGTGTTTGTTACAGCCTAATCAAAAAAACGCATCTTTGGTCATGGAAGGAACTCTATGTATTAACCATGATTCTCAATTTTTTGTACATAATATCTATAAAAAGAGAATGTATTACTATCATGGAACTCATCACAACATCATACAAACAAGTGATGAAACCTATATGTCATGGAATAATGTATGACATGTGGGTCCTGTAAAGATCCCAAAATGTTGCAAGAGGTAGAATATACTCATCATATTGGGTTTCAAAAAAATAGAGACCAAAATATGACCGATGATAACCTCACAACACAATAGTATCTCCTAATGGTAAAATAAAATAATCTATAATAGTCAAAATCAAGAAAACAACAATTTCTATTTGAGACAAATTGGATTTTTTCTAATATGTGGGTTACCTACTCCTAGGAACAGCTCATTAAAAAATTCCAATTACTTTCTATACCATTCTATTACCTAAAAATAGTAATGAAACCCACAAAATAAACCACCAATACCATTTTTTATGTCACA
This sequence comes from Viscum album, assembly GCA_963277665.1. Classification (NCBI taxonomy): domain Eukaryota; kingdom Viridiplantae; phylum Streptophyta; class Magnoliopsida; order Santalales; family Viscaceae; genus Viscum; species Viscum album. The sequence continues at coordinate 1,941,059,787 of OY728119.1, read as the reverse complement.
GAACCAAATTTCCACTCAACAGTTTAGTGAGCACAGTTAGACACATACCTGCAAGCACATGTCCCTTAACACCAAAGGCTACCGAATAGTACAGAAGGTCTATGTGTGCCTATGGGGATACCATTCCCTCTTTACTAAAGTGTAAAAAATGGAATATCGATAATATTAAATAGAATATATAGTAAAAAAATCATACAATAGAAAAACATTTATATGATAGATACAAACAACAAAATCCAAAAGGAATCTCATATATAGATGATAATCACACATGTCTTTACAACGCATCTAAGAAATTTATACAACTATTAATACAACACATTCATCAAAATACAAATAATACAAAAATGTTCTATCTCTAGATAGCATCACGAGCCTCTGCTCAGTCTCATGCTCCCATACTCCTATGAAAGGAACAAAGTCAAGCATCTAATTGTGTGTGATTTTCCCATTACCTACCTATATTCAAATAGTCTATCTAGGTAACCAAAGTCATCTAAAATTGGGTGTGATATACAATCCTCATAAAAAACCTCCCAAAACTCTATAAAAACATGGTTGTGAAATATAAGTTAAGTGGTTTGATATCTATATTATAGGTAATAAGTAATAAATTCAAAGTTCCCATGTCATATGTACTGAAAAATATATGATATTTTATAGCACAAAGAAGCTCCCATAAAAATATGGGTTAGGATCCTATAAAAAGGTATCATTAATAAAAGGAGATTTAACACTCTATCCATGCTATACACATAGAATATCATATCACCCATGACATTACCATATAATCTGTAAATCAGTAAACCATATACACACAATATAAATATAAGTGTAAGAAAATTGTGGATGAGCCGTATAATCATGCAGTCACATTTACATAGGTTGTTTCATAATATCAGAAATTTCATTCCACTTGGGGCTGGATCCAAGGTGTATTGAACCAAGGCATCATCATCGAGTCCCATGACCAACTCGATGGAAGAATAGTTAGCCTCGAACTACACTCCAAGGAGCATGTCATCATACTATGTCCACTGTGATCCCAAATAAACTAGATCCAAGGGGTATCAAGTCCCAAAGAATCCCATAAAAACAATACACAATGAGAATTACATGTCTAAGGAATCCACTACTATTTCCATGACCCATGGTGCAAAAAACTCATAGCATCATATGTAATCATTAAAAATTAAAACCATTTACCAGTACAACAATTTAAATTCAATGATTTTACCCACTCATATCAAAATTTCTAAACAAAATCAAGAAATTAATGTTCCTAATAAATCATTCAATCAAAATCATCAATATATAAAAGAGACAAACTATATCTTATTCAACCAATTCAGTTCAATTCCTTTAGTAACTAGTTCATCCAACTATGAAAGCACTAAATCACCCCATGGGTGGTTTAATAGAGGAAAAAAGTGAAATTATTATAGAAAATAATAAGGGTGTCGTTGATAGGGGAAACAACCTCCAACACATCTCAAATGAACTAAATTGAATCCCTAAAAGGTTCCAAGAATTCAATTAAATTAATCAATTCATTTGTGGGGAAGATATGGAATGTACAACTAGAGTTTTTATGATAAATAGAACTATAAATCACCAAACCACTTAGTAAAAGTATATACCACCTACCGTTGTTCCTTATTAGAGATGTTGTTTAGAATAATCATCTGATTCGACACAGTTTAGAATAAAAACAATGAATGGATGAAAACCCTAAAAATAGTTCATATTAGCTTCATCTAAATAACTTAATTGATATGTATTTATATGAAGAACAAAACAAATTAATTGAGTACTCAAACGTGTAGATACAAAAAGATAAATGGATCTCGATTCAGAGTCAGGATGGTGATGATCTCCAAGATTATAGTTTAGGCATCATAGGACCTCTTAAATTTCCATGACTACCAATGGATCTAGAACGAAATAAGGTTTTAGGTTTAATATATTTTTATGTTTAAAACTATAATTTACTAATAATTTAGTAGGTCACATGGTAGGAAAAACTGTGCACCCACAATGTGCCCACTACTATAATGAGGGGAACCTTGCATGGTTTTCATGCACGATATAACTAACCATGCACAAACTGTGTCTCCTCCCACTATCAAATACTATAGAGGCCACTACATGGGCACACACCGCCATCCACATGTTTTAAAAAACCATGTGGGTTCCACTTTCCGTTAGTCCAGGCCTCGCATGGTTAGTCAGACTATGCGTCTTGTCCCATATAGTTTCTACTAACCGTGTGGCATACATGATTTCTCCAACAAGATGGGTTCTTGGATCTGAAAAAGCCATAGACACCACTGATACACCCATGACCTCAATGGGTACACATATTATGCCTCAAAAATCAATTAAACTAAAGAAAGAAATATCTTCAGCAAAAATAAATATGCGAGATCCTAGAACTCTCTTTGTATACATCCCCAGGATTTAACATACCATGATATAATATTAATATAATATTATTTGATTTGATTTTGTCAAATATAAATTTGATTAGTGGGTATATATAGGTCTAAATAGGTATGAAAATTTATTTTATTTCATTTTTGTAAAATTAATTCTTTAGTTATCAATAATATATAAATGAAATTTAAATCATTTAAAAATAAATAGAGATTTTTTTGAAAAAAAATATTTTTATGTGCACAATTAGTTCTACCATAATATGTGAAATTAATATATATTGATAAATTATTTTAAATGTATTTATATATATAAAATATTCACTCAAATGTTTTAAAATTCAAATAATAGTTTTCACTGGGATGGAAAAAGAATAAATACATTTTTTTAGTTTAAAATGCATTTTTTCTAAGAATGGTTTTATTTTGTTCTCTATGCTTTTCATAAAATTAAATTATAAGAGTAATGGAAATTATTTGATTTAAAATGGATTAAAATTTTTAATTCCCCATTATTAATATAATTTAATATATTCATCTTAATTTTTCATCATATTCTATTGAAAAATTTGTAACATTTTGTTTCCACTAGTATGGATAAAATGGGTTGGTCAGGTGGTTAACCAATGATATAAGGATTAAAATAGCACATAACACTTGATTTAATTTCCCTGGATTATGTTATTTTGTACTTATCATTATTATATTCTTTTTTTTAATTTTGGAGCCACATGACTTCGGTAAGGCAATATTACATTTTAATCATTTAAAAAATTTCAAATGTGTCATCTCCCTCCCTTATAAAAGGATCCCACATATCCTATCTTCAATATAATTCATAATAATTATATATTGTCTAATAAGTTCCATAATTCATTTATAAAATCCCTCTACACTTCTTATAGGTAATTTTTTTATCATAATACCACTCCTTCAGGGCATAAGCTGTCATCCAAAGGAGGTTTCTTAATATTGATGTATTGTTATTAACCAAGCACGTTCTATTTAATTTCTTCATCCACCTGCTCTAAATTATTTTAATCCATTATAACATAATTAATTCATTATATTCAGTATAATAAATATTTATTATGATAATTTATCAACCATTTTCTACCTCTTTTCTATCAAATTGAAAATTAAAGTATCGCTCATGCATATGTGGGGGCTACCAATTCCACGTGGTGATATGATTCATTTTCCATCACTACATCTCATATATATTTATTATGGTGGATATAATGTTTATATATGATACTTATGTCTTAATTAATCTTATTTAATTATGAGGTATTATTTATATTTTGACCATTCTTTTCATTGGATGAAGATAACGTCACTTGTGTGTACGTGTTGATTACAACCTCCATGCAACAATGTGATTCATTTTTCATCAACAAATTATATGAATAATTTTGAAAATGTATATGATATATAAATAGGATAATTATTTAATGGTTAGTATTATGTATATGAATAAATGGGGAACATTTTGAATGTACCCAAACCATCAATATGAAACCTGAATGGAAAACAGACCACTTTTCAGTTTAATGTTTCGTTTGATGAAGAATTTTTTAATAAATGGATAATTGTAAATTATGAAGGAATGATACACAATATGTTATCTATGAATATGTCTTTGTAATATATTTACAGTAAATACATATTTATTACATAGTATATTTGAATTCAAACAATGTAAGATGGAACTTTAGGTTAGGGTAATGTTACAATCGCATTTCTTATCTAGATTATCTAGGATAAATTTCAATTAACAGAAATTATATCAAGATAATATTTCAAAAAATTATATTTTATTTTTAAATGGTTTCTTTTAGATTTTATATGTTTTATTACAATTTTTATCTATTTTTTAATAAAAATGTTTGATAAAATATTTATAAAGAAGAGACGAAATTATTTTCTATTTGATTGATGACAATTTTTGTCCATGTCCATAATCTTAATAATATTATGAATATTATTACTTATAATTGTTATATTTTAGAGAATAATTTTCAATAAATTTTAATATTATTAAAAATTTGTAAAAAAAATATCTTTTTAATGAATTTTCGTTTTGAAACAAGTCATTTTTTTACTTTTATAAAGGCATAGAATGATTGTTTTCTTTTAATGTATAGAGTCTTAACGGATTTTTCAACCATCATTCCCAATATTTATATGATGTACACATTTCAATTTCCCAGGGTTACTTTCAAATAAAATGTTTTCCATAATATATTTCAATTTTTTTTAATAAGTGGTTTCTATATGAAAGGTGTATTTTAATCAAAGAAATATTCGAGTTATCTTTTTAAGGAATTTTTCATCTATTATAACATCTTTTTATGTTACAAAAGCATTAATGTAGATATGATAAAATGATAACATAATTGATATTTCTATATATGATTTATTATTATTATGATGAGAAATTTATGAAACTCATTTCCCTTCCATGGGATAGCATATGATTATATAATGACTGCTTTATAATCTAGTGGCATACATATGAATGGATTATGATTATGTGATTGGAGAGAAAAAAATTATATAGCCCTAAAATTCATTGGTTAATGATGGATATCTCATGAGATTATTATGAAAATGATGGATTTTGATGTAAGATCAGTAACGAATGTTTCTTCTATAATAGTAATGGGAGTGAAGCCTAACTAAAGAAAAAATGGAATGGGGAGTAAAATTAATCCATTATGATAGACATGGAAGTGATCCTTGAATAATGAAAAGATTTTCCATTCTTAAGTGTATTCCAAAAAATATATTTCCTATTCATATGATATATTCTATTTATTCATGATTTATTATTAATGGTTTCACATACTAATAAATTATGTATTTTGTTATATTAAATATTTATCCCGTGATTTTTGATTAATTATATTTAAATTGACGGTATGATTATCATATGATATCGTCATATTATCATATCCTTATGTTTATCTTGAACTGACTTAGGATTATTGATTGATATATCTTACATTTCCATTACTAATAATTTGATATCATAAATTCTTTTGTTTAACTCTTGTTATGATGAAATGTTTTATATAGGGTATTTCTAGGAATAGAACTATTTGATAAGATGTTTGTGGGTGATATTGAAGATATTTCATAAAATAATATTATAATATATCTAGAATTGAAATAAAGAAATATTTTATTGTACTAAGATGTATGTTTTTTTTGATATGTATTGTATATTCATTTAAAATAATGTAATTATTTTGCATAAAGTCTTATGGTAACCTCAAAAACACAAATTGGGATCAATAACCTATACCATTTTATTTTTATTTTATAAAAAATTTATAAAACTGAAGCCAATATATTCTCTAATCTTCTTCTACCTTTAACATCATAGTATTCTTATCTCCCCATTTCATATTAATTTTATTCATTTTAATCTCCCGTATTATTGATAATAAATAAAATTTTCATTAGAATAGAATATATCTATTAATTATTATGAAATGTTCCATACATTATTCCACTCAATTCTTATATGATCCATGATAGGTGTATAAAAACGAGGGCCTGGTTTATATTAAAAATCCATCTATAACATAATGAATATGATACACACTAATATGAAACAACTTGATATTTCCTTGAATGACATATTAATAAATTTTCTATATAATAAAATTGACGGATAAAAATTACTATAAATAATATCATGAATTATTTATACCTAATTTATAGTAATCACTATAACACATTGATTAAAACATTAAAACTATCTAGAAAATTTTTCAACATCAGTTATAATCCTTAGAACTGCATCAAACTATAAATTCATTCATGTCGATGATATGATAAATTTCTCCTCTTTAACATTATTATTTTATTGTTGAAACCAAAGGAAGATATAATATCAAGATATATATTTAAAATACTGATGGTGAGTAAATTAAAGAGAATTCATAATAATATTATGTCTATAACTATGGAAATATGTCATGAAAATCTCCATCGAGGTATAATATCAAATTTACTCAACAATGGAAGATCATTTCATAAAATATTTTTAAAATAATAATTATTATTATATCACTGTGATGGTAGATTCATCATTATGTTCTCTAGTTTTGAAAATATGTATATTTCATTATTTATCCCCTAATATCTAGAATCTCCTTCAATTCCGTACATCAATAGTACAAAAATAAAACAAAAAGTATAAGGGAATATGGTGGGACTCCTTTTCTCCACAATGAGAGTAGTAGGGTTGATAATTTATTCCCAACCAAGATGATCTATCCTTTTTTCTTTCTTAAAATTAAATTTTTTCTAAATGGATTCGCTTATATTTATCAAATGTTTATTTTCATTGGGCCGAAATGACTATTTATTTCCTTCATCAATTTATCTGTGTGGATTTTTCTTCTTTTCATATTCTATAATGGAAAATGTATTTTATGGATCTTATTGAATATTCTTTAGAATTTCTTCTTAGTATGGAGAAATATAAAATATATCATTAGAGATATTTCCATCCATCAAAAGAATTACACACAACACCGTAGAAATTAGTTGGTAATCATTTATTTTATTCCCCTCTAAATAATTTATTTCTCATTAATTTGAAAAAAACATTCCACCATTTTCACTGGATCATAATTATGTTTCATATAATTTACTTTCTTTTTCTTAATAATCTTTCTAGATTATCATACATTATTTGGAAGGTAGCAAAAGTTGTTTGGAACAAACGCGTAGATTATTTTAAATATTATTCACTACACCAGCCCCATTTTTTTCATGTACTATTATTTTAATATACTCTTCATTCATCACATTAAAATAAACACACATTTATTTCTTTTATAATTCTTGAGTGTGTCCTCTTCTTCTATAAAATAAGCTTCGTATCATATTTATTATTGGAATATTATTTAACATCTTGGGACTCCCTTGAATTGATTTATTATTTTTATTATAACTCAAGTAGGAATCATATTATTTTATTTTATTTTATCATATTTTCAACTCAGTTATTTTAGGAATATGTTGTGGATATTTATACAAGCATGCTCCAGTTTTTTGAATACTCTGATTACATGTTCCAAAAAGATTATAAATACTTTATAATATATTTTGTGGAAACATATAGTTATATTTAAACTATGAAATTTTTATTTACCAAACAATTTTTCTTGGAATGTATTTATTTTTTTGAAAAAATTAAATTTATTTGATATATTGTGTTACATGTAACACCTGGTTATAATAAACAATGATATATTTTTAATATTATTATTCAAACATTAACGTTATAACATATCTAGTAAACATAGATGTATTAATAGTAATAATTAATTTTTAAATATTATTTTCCATTTTTTTATATAATGAAATAAAATTGATTAAAAAATATTTAATTTATATTAATGTCATTATATGTTTCAAAAAATACAATTTTCTCAAAAAAATGTTTATATTATTTTTTGTGAACAATAATAAAATTTATTTTTATAACTTTTAGAAAATTAATTTTATAAAATAGTCTTCCTTTTTAAAAATAAAAATTATAAAATTATAATATTGTTAATTTATGATAATTTTTAGAAAATATTAAAAAAAAATATGAATTGTGTAAACGATCATTATTTTAATTGAAAACCACCTTTTCTTTTAAATTATTTATCAAGTAAAATTATATTTTAAATTGGATTATAAGTAATATTTTTAAAATTATGTATCTATTAATATAATTTAAGTCACTAGAATCAATTTCCAATTGACATTAAATATAAAAACATTAAAAACATTGGAACATTTTCTCTCTAAAAACCTTCTTTCTCATCACATGTACGAGATTATTATTAAATTCTAATTATGTAAATTTAATTTTAAAAAATGAATTCTATATTTTTAAAAATCATAATTTATATCATCTAATATGTCCAACTTAATTTTTTCAAAAAATTAATAACGAATAGAGTAAAAAATTAATTATTGTTGTTAAGGTAAGAAGGAGTTTATTGGGGGTGGGGGGTTAAACTAAAATGATAATGGATAAAATGAACTAAAATAATATATAAAATCTATTGGATCTCCATATTTATACTATATAATTCCTAGGTCCAAAAAATAATACATTTTTTTAGCCTTTTGTAATGATAAAAATGTTTTTACACCTTTAACATTTCAATGATTTCAAGCGTGCTACTGACATTAATTATAATAGGATAACCCATATCCTCACCTTTTAACACCTTAAAATCCTTTTGGTTTGGACAAATCCTACCAAAATAACTTCAAAAAAATACCTATAATAATATTATAATCCTTATCACCATCCTAAATCAATCCTGTGAATTATTTTTGTGCTATCCTAAGTAAGTTACCTGAAGAAGAGGTAATGTTATTCAATGAGCGTCTTTATTTTATTTATTCCTCCACCTCATTAAGTTATTATTAAAACATTATTGTAAAATTAAATAATTATATTACTTACACTAATATGTTATTTTTATACTGGAATTACATAAAATGGTCTTAACTTCCCTCAAATGGGTTATGGAATCATCATTCCTGTGTATGGTGGACTACTGCATGACGAAATGATGTCATTCCTTTTTCCATTTTCACATTCCACAGTTGGGGATGATATTGGATATAAAGTATATATATTATTTTAATTAAATAATTATACCTATTTATTCATTATTTAATATAAAACCATTTACATTCCATTCCATTGGGGATATGATAACATCACTCATGTGTACAGTTGACTAACACCTCACAATGTAATGTGGGTTGTTTTCATTGAATATTTACATGGAAGATAATAAGGATAAAATTAATTATTATATATGTTAAACATGATATAATTATAAAATTAATCACATATTTATAATTTTAAAAATATAATATATCATTTTATTTTTTACCTTTCCACTCACTAAATGATGATATCTTTGTTCGTGTACGTGTGGACTACCACCTTTATGAAGTGATATAACTCTATCTTCTCATCACCACAACACATGGATGAAATGAATAATTATATTTGAATAAATGTTATGTTATTTATTATACATTTATTATTATCAGAATATAAAATATTAATTACCATCTTTCCATTATAATCATTGAAAAATGGAAATGTTTCTCATGAGTATATAAAACCCACCATCTTCATGATTATAACATACTTCATTTCTCTAAACCATATTTCATGAATTGTATTAAAATTATAATTGATGTATTAATATTATAATAATTTAAGGATAATTATTATAGATAATATTCAACAATGATCAATGTATGTGGACTAGAAAAAAAATCAAAATGTATACGATAAACAAGTTGGTTATTAACCGAAAGTGGACTTTAACATAGAATTGTTAATAAAAGGGTAATAAAAAGAAATAAGTAAATATTTTATAGAATGATATATATAATAATATTTTTCAATATATTTATAACAATCTTATATTTATAATACATTAATTTTTAATGTTTACTAAGGAAGTCGATACAGAAGGTTAGGGAATTCTAGTCTCTCTTTTATTTCTAAGAGACATACAATAATTCACCCCTTGTTTCTTTTATATGGAGTATATCCAACACCTTTGAAAAGTTATATAATTAATATATGACCTTTCATGATATTAAAAGTTTAATTTTATGAAATTCAATATTTTTCCTTATTTTGAAAATAAATCTAAAGCGGTATAAATTTCAATATCACTTTTAACTTATGTGAGACATATGCCATATTTACCAACTATTTCCTTTCTATGGTGAATATACACAAAATTAATATATTTTATGATTCTTATATGGATAGTTATTTTCATTTAAATATCCATTTTGGGATCTATATTTAACGACTCTAACATTTTAACATTTCCAAATTGGTAAATATTTTATGTTACATTCTCATCATTTATCAGGATTTTTTATGATTTTGTTACCAATAATAAAATATAATGTTCGATATCTTAAGAAACTCAAAAAGTTTATTTTAATATGTATATTATAGATATTTTCACATAAGAGTACAATTTTTCCTCTCTTTGGTAAAAAAAATATGTGAAATGATACTTTTAAGAAAAAACATCCCTTATTTTTCTCTTCTATTGAAAACTCAATCTCTTCAAAAACAATGTTTTTTTTAAAAAAAATTAGGTTTTTCATTATTCATAAAATTATTTATTAAATATATTTTTACAAATATTTTACATTTATTAAAAAAAATTAATGGATTTTTATGTCATTTTCTAGAACAATCCATGTTTTCATTTTGCAGAAAATGTTAAAGTAATCACTATTTTAACATATATGACAGGAGTGAATTATCCTCTATCATGAAAATATTTTGATTAATTCTTTACTTAGATGTTTTAATGGTAATTCTCAATTAAAATGTTATTCAAAACTTTTTATGATTTAAATTTTTCATCAAATAGGGAAGGGTATTTTCCACAAGAGTTTTTTTCTATTGTTTTTGATGAATCCATTATATGTTGTCAAGGTTATTTTCAAATAAAGTGATTTAAAAAATAATTTATAAATACATGGTTTTAAAATTTTATTTTCAATGAAAATTTATTTTACAAAATAAATGTTATAAATAATCTTTCAAAATCATTTTCCATCTAAGTTTCATTTATTGATGTCTATTCCTTCCCGAAGATGTGATCACAAGATGTCATTCTTATTCATTGTATGGATGGTTTTTGTTTGTGATGAAAATATTTTTATGCATATTTTTTATATTCCAAGGGTCATACCCTGATAAAATAATTTCATTATTATAATATTTATATGAATCTTTTTTCTTGGACATCTCTATTTTTACCCTTGCAAAGAATATGAGCTCACAATTTTATATGCTTCTTCTCCGTAGGTTATGAAGAAATGTTTTAAGTAGATTATGTATATAAACAGAAATTAATGGGAAGATATCTGTGGGGGACATTAAAGAACATTCAAGAATTAATAATATTATGTCTTTGATCTCCAAATACACGAAACTATTATGGTCTTCAAGCATTTTTTGTGTAATATAATAAATATTCATCTAAAAAGATATAATATATATATATATATAGGAATATTCGGGTTCACTATAGTATGTATCAGAATAAAGTTTTAGACATCCATTGGAAAGTAGGAGGAGATGAAATTATTGATACCACTATGGATATTTCAAAGGACAATTCATCGGATGCCTCTAAGGATATGTTCAAAGATTACTCAAAGTAGATAAAAATGTCCTAGAATTTTTGTAAAGGATAGATAAAGTGGTTTCCATGAAATTTAATTCATAATTGGATACTACAAGTGGATTTGGATCTAATATTGGCATACTTATGGGTAATAACTATGAAAAGGGAACATTGAGCTGGACTAAAATGTGACATAACGTATGAAAACGACCCTTACTCCACACCCAGTTTGACACTCCTATGGTATATTTTTTTGGAAAATTTACAAAATATTTATAAACCATAATGAAGGATTTAAATTGATAATGACTATGGATGTCCTAGGATAAACCTAAGGTGTCATATATTAAAAATAATGTGTCATGATTTAAACATACTATAAGTAATTTTCATGATTATGTGGTTTCCCCTTTCTTATTGTTTATTTCATTATTATTTTTGTTTTTACTCAATGGATAGAACTCGAAGCCACCATGTTAATACTGAGTGGGATAGACAATGAACTTATTTTCCTCATAATAATCAAAACATTATTGGAACAAGAATTAAAAATATTATTTCTATACTCACACAAATTTCTCAACATATGAATTATGCTAGACTTTAAAATAAACAATGGAGGGAACATCATTCCATTGAGTCCTTCATGAGACAACATCCACTTTCATTAAGTGGATATTCTGATCAAATAGTCAATGAAAAATGGATCAGCATCACTAAAAAGATATTATTTTTTCTCTGGTGTTTGTGACATGAAAATGTCATTTTTTTCTATTGGTTAGATGTTGAAGCAGATCAATTATATAAATCTATCAAGACTATGAGGAAACAAGAAGAAATTGACTTCAAATATTTGAACAAGTTAAATAACATATTTTTCAATAATTTCATCCCTTATATTATCTATACGAAGATGGATAATGAGTTCTTTGAGATAATGAAAAAGGATGATGAATTTTTTAGAACCTATGAGAATAATTTTAAAAGGCCTGTGATCTTAGATTTTGGTATTATCATCCAACATAAATGTATGGTTAATATATTTTTCATTATCATAAATCCAATTCACCTAATGGTGTTATCTATAACAGAATTCATTTTCTATGTAGAGATTTTTCAATGTTATATCAAGGTGGAAATAGATGTTGGAGTTATATATCAATATCATGATTTTGATAGTAAGATAAAAATGGAATTTAATGGTAAATATAAAATCCATAGAGAGAAGAAGAATAGCTTTACATTATTCTCAAGGTTTGGGAAGAATCCTAGAGGAAATTTTATTAAGGTGACTAGTAAAATTTTTAAGTGTGTAAGGTAACCTCATGAGGAAATTTACTATAGAAATAAAGGGAAAAGTTAGTTAAAGATACAAATAGCGAGAAATATTCACAAAATGAACCACCCACACTCCAGTGTTTCTAATTCAAGGAGTATGGTAATTATGTGAATCAATTCCCCAATCCATTTGATAATTAGTATAACAAGCCAGAATAACCTATGAAAATAATGGAAACTGGGAAATCTTATGAAATCATGATGTTCTGTGTGAATCATGTAAATTTGGGCACACTAATAATACCATCATTAGATAGTAATTTCATGTTATATGTCATGTGAATGAGATTTATGAAAATATTATTTTTAACCCTTAAGGTAAATTTCATGTGATTGTCTCCCACTACATTAATTATTGAATAATGAAATGTCATTTTATTTTCTATTGGTTCAAGGTTGAACACAATCTTCAAATGGAAATATTTTTGTGTAAGATAGGATAATATATAAAGAATAAATGGTGAATTGTCTTTTGGAAGTAGATATGTCTCTAGTTAAGATTAAATTATGAGTTATTGATACCATCATGAGTTTTTGAGTTTAAGGTTGATCATTAGATCAATGTCACTAACACCCATTTATAAATTTTATTTGAATGAATCTTATCAATATTAATATTATTTCTTTAGAAATTTGTTGAAATGAAACACATTGGAATTGTATATAGTGAAAAAGATTTTTGAGGAGGAATTAAATTAAACTTTGTGCACATAAGATAAAATATACTAGTAACCTTTAGGTTTTATTATATATTTGATTTTGAGATAATTATGGGTTATAGTCGATAACCTTATGAATTCATCACACATCATTTCTATTAGAGAAGATTTATCATTGGATCTAATTTCTATAATATATATTTGAAAATTTGTAAGGTTTCATGGAGTACCACATTAAATTTTATTTTATTGGAATTCGTATTTCACCTAAATATTTTGGAGAATTTTTAGAAATCTATTTATATTGATTTGAGTTTCATCATTGAGTATCATCCTCAGACATATAGTTAGTTTTATATAAATATTTAGACCCTATAAAATATGATAAGATCTTATTTTATGGATTATAATTTTGGTTGGTTCAACACCTTCATCAAGTTGAGTTTTATTGAAATAATAGATTTCACATGAACATTAAAATGGATCCTTATGAATCCCTTTATATAAATAATTATAGAACCCTATAATACTAGAATGATGTTTCAGAATGAAATCAGTTGGGACATGAGCTAGATAATGAGATGGAAAATAAGGTTACAACCATTCTATAACACGTATAGACTACAAAAAAATGATAGAAATGTTAGGATAATAATCATTTACATGATCTAGAGTTTTAATTATCTGATAATGTATTTCATTAATTTCTCTGTAGAAGAAAAAAATGTTAAAATAATCCCTATTTATTTTGATCCCAATATAATACTTGATCATATCGAGAAAGTAACATATAATTTGTCACTTACACCAAACCTCTCTCATGTTCATGATGTGTTCCATGTATCAATCCTGATGATATACACAAATTATCCATCACACATACTTAACTCGAAGTCTGTACCACTGGACCATGATTTTTTATATGGGAAAACTAGTATCTCTTTTGGGTTGAATAGAAAATATTCTACAAAATAAGTCTACTCACCTAATTAGCATTTTGTGGAAAAACCGCCATTTTGATGAACCTTTGTGAGAACCTAAGGAAATGATGAGGCATAAGTATCCTCATTTTTTTATAATAGAATAAATATTTTCTAGGCATAAATTAATTTTATTGTGGGTATAATGTAAAACAATTTTTTTATGAATTTTTTTTTATTGTATAAATTAAATTTCATTAAAATATTTTATTACATATAACACAATGTTTTAACAAACCACAATATATAATTAATATTATTATTAAAATGTGGTTGTTATAACCTAGGTTTTAAACATTAAGGATTGAATAGTAATAAATAATTTTAAAATATTATGTATAATTTTTTTACATAAAGAAAACATATTTACAAAAAAAGTAGTTAATTTTCATTAAAGTATTTATATGTTTCCAAAAATAATATTTTATCAATTAAATATTTTATTCATTTATGTGAAAAATAATAAAATTAATTTTTACTATTTTAGAAAATTAATTTTTAAAAAAAATAATATTTGGAATCATCATGTCAAAATTATCTTATGGTGAATTTTTGATAATTTTCAGAATATTGTATTTTTTTTATTAAAAGTAAAAAACAATTATTTTTAATTGAAAATTGTATTCTTCTTTAAAATATTTATAAAGATGAATAATATTTTATATTGGTTTTAAAGTAAAATTATTTCACTTATATATCAATTTATATAGTTTATGTCTTTTTAAGCAATTTCATATTGAAATCAGATATAAAAACATTATAATCTTTTGAACATATTCTCTTTGAAACATCACTTTCGTCATCACATCTGAGGGATTAATATTAAATTAAAATGTTACACTTAATTTAATTGAATTGGGAAAAATGGATTCCATATTTTGAATCGTCATTATTTATATTATATAATAATTAAAAATTATTTTTTTTCAAAATAAATAGTGAAAATTGTAAGAAATTAATTATCGTGGTCAATGTAAAAATAGGTTTACTGGTGGTTAAACAGAAATGATACTATTTAAAATGACAAAAACATATCTAAAATATATTTTATGTTAATATTTAGATCCTCCAATATTTATATCTTTATAATACTCCATTTTTTCCATGTTTAATGATAAAATCATGGGTACACCAATTGCTTTTCAAAAATTACAAATGTGCCACAGAATATACTTATAAAAGGCCACCCTCTATCCTATCAAAATAAAAAATTAAAACCATTTTATTTTGTCCAATCCCTGTCCAAATCACTTCCCAATATCCCTAATATCATCTTATAAGCCGTATGTTTTTTATAAACCCAACCTAGGATAACATTAGGTGCAATCTGAAGGAAGTTATCCAAAGAAGATGCAATGTTCTTCTATGAGATTTTTTATTTTTTATTTCCTATGTAATATAATTCAATTTTAAATAAACCATTATGATATAATAAATTCATTATATTACTTATAATTTGATGTTTTAAGTTTAGTTTCATAACTTAAAACCATCTTTACTTCCATCTAATTAGTTACTAAATCATTGTTTGGGTGTACGGTGGACTACCGCCCTCCGAACCGATGTCATTATTTTTCCCATTACCAAATCTCACAGTTGGGTACAATGATAGATATATATTATATATATTATATTTATTATATTTAGAAAATAATTATACATCTGGTGTCATTAAATAATATATAATTTTTTTACTTTCCATTCTGTAGGGGATATGATAATGTTTCTCCAGTGTACAACGGACTACTAGCTCGGGATGTGATGTGATTTATTTTCACTAAGGCTTTACATGGAAGATAATAAAAATATTATTAATAAATATACATGATATAACTTAAATAATATTGAAATTCATGAAATATTTATTATTTTAAAAAGATAATATATCATTTTATTTTTTACCTATTCACTAACTGAATGTTGATAACATCGTTCGTGAATATGTAGACTACCACCTTCACAAAGTGATATTACTCTGTATTTTCATCACCAGACCACATGGATTATTTGAATATGTATATATAAATAAATAATATGTTATTTATGAGATTATTATAACTATTTAATTATAAAAT
Organism: Viscum album; assembly: GCA_963277665.1. Classification (NCBI taxonomy): domain Eukaryota; kingdom Viridiplantae; phylum Streptophyta; class Magnoliopsida; order Santalales; family Viscaceae; genus Viscum; species Viscum album. The sequence goes on along the minus strand of OY728119.1, from coordinate 1,941,043,085 downwards.
ATTACTCACCGTTATTCCGTAATGATTTTTTAAATATGGAAATGTTACACATGTGTATGTATGTCGTACGTATTCAGGATCATATCATACATAATTTATCTAAAGAAAATTCCATAATTGGTATTGTAACATTACAACACAAGTTGAACACATCTATTACCAAATTCTGTTTACAATGTCACCTCAAAAGCACCTCCCCATACACTAGAGTCCATCTACTAGTAGTAAGAGTCTAACATCAATCACAGAGAGACTATACCCTCTTTATTTGAGTAAAACCATAGTGTAAATATATTGAAAAATAATTAAATGATAATACCATCATCATAATAGTACCAATATCTCAGGATTACCAAATAAGGAAATAAAAGAAACAAAACTTATGAGTATAAATTCAATCCTATGTATGTGTCATGTGCCCACATGAAAAAAACTAAATAACTGGACACTGAAAAACCCCAATCGGGGCCCAAAATCAAGCATGGTTCCCTTATACATGTTCCATCCTGACTCATCCATCTGATAAAGGGACCTTTTCCATTATCATTCCCTACAAACATGAAATCAATTTGCGTAAGGATCATGCTACCTGAGTAGGGTGTGAGTAAAACTCAGTAGGCCACCACCAATGTAATCTAAGACAATATCTAGTCAATAAAGTTTTATGAAGTTTTATAATGAAATAAGTACAATTCATAAGTAAATAACTAAATCATTATCAGTTTTTATTCAATTAATCACACAACCCTCTGGGTTCCCAGGGACACCCAATCCCCAAAATTGTTTTCATCTATGTACTGAGTCTGAACCAGGTCACATATTCAATTCTCTATTCATTATATTGCAACTATATTTCATTATCAACTTATTTAAATTTATTAGCTATGATAATTGTAACCATAGTCCAATTTCAATCATATGGTCATCAAATGTCATTTCTATCACCCAGTTGGTATTTAGAGCATCTATCTGTATCCAACACCCCATGGGTATTTGGAGCATGAGTTCCTATCCAATAAAATAATATTTTCATGCATACATCTGGGACTAGAACATCATGTCTAGGAGCCTGTGGGTATTTTGAGTATCAATATGTTTCCCACAACTCATTTCTCAATCAATCTCTCAAGGGTATTTAGAGAATTATTTTTCTTCTTATAATCATATATCATTTAATTTCATATATCAAATATATCCCAATATCTCATGTATCAAAATGTCACATAAATAAAGGTTAAACAATATTAATCCTATAATCACAATTCACCATAAAAATCTTCAAATAATTAATTCACCAATTCAGACAATTATATTATCACAATAACTCCCATTAATTAATTCAAAAATTAATTAATCACATTCATTTCATTAATTAATTCCAAAATTAACTAATCAAATCAATTCCAATAATTAATCCTATAATTAATTAATTCAATTCCCAATCTCAATACACTAATAATTAATTATTCCCAAATCACACAATTTCAATATCAAAATAACTAATTCACCAATTAATAATTCTCAATTTTTAAATATCAATATTATGATAATTTATTCAATAATTTATTATTAAATTTAATATCCTTTAATAAATTAATTTTCCAAACTAATTAATTCAATAAGGAAACCCAATTTCTAAATAAACCCTACAAATTGTACAATTACATAAATGTAATTGAGATCAGGACTATGGGATATGAATAATTTACCACCTACCTCAAAAATCATGACAAATTCTCACTAACAGATATACCCAATTATAGTTAAACAATGACGAAGACTGAGATCTAAATCTGAAACCTAAAATCAAGACTGAACAAATCAGTTTCCCTTTAATCTGGTTCTAGATCCAACAACCCTAGATATAGATTCAAAAAATATTGGTCTATATACAAAAAATATATGAAATAATGTCCCTTAAATGTATGGGAGATGAATGGGGAAGAAATAGGTAACCATTTGGGATGAGATTCTCTTACTGTGAGAGGTTGAGATCTTCAATCTAGGATTCACATCATGAATAATAGAGGTCAGATGGTCTTAGAATCTATCCCAGAGACTCTAAAATTTAGAGGAATTGTTAGGATACTAGTGGGGTCCATTTGGGGATAATGTGGGGGTTTTGGTGTTTTAAAAACAAATTTTCGTGTTAATTAAAAAGTACCGCATGGTTTCCCGAGCAGGGGTGCTTGGTATTCCAAATTATGGCCATCTTTTGGGGGGGTGCATGGTTTCTCCTAAAAGGATGAACAGTTTGAAAAACTATATGCTCGACATGTTAATACCTTCTATTTGGGTTTACATGGCATCATATAATGGGGTGCAAGGTTTGGGAAAATCATGCGCCTACCGTGCATTTTCTCTCTCCCTTACAAAATTTCCAATTTTCACCCAAACGCCCCCCAACGTAAAACCCGAAAAATTACTCAAATCTATGAAAAACATTACCTTTAAACAAGACTGAGAATTCTCCAGAAAAGGTCAGGATCTTACAATATCCCCCACCTTATAACATCATGTCCTCAAGTTGTACTCCTAGTAATCTTTAAGAATTTGAGTAAAAAATATCGGTTCACTGAGCCCTCGTATCCAGTTCTCTCTTAGAAGTTTCCTCATGAACATGTCCATGTTTCCACAATACATGAACTATTTTCATAGTATTTACCTACAACACTTTAACACAATGATCCAACACACGTATGGGATGTTATTCAGCAGACGCATCTATCCCAAGCTCAATGTCATCCACATCTATTACATGAGAAGGATTGGAGTGATACCACCAATGTTTTGACATGTGGAATACATCATGCATATCATTATTTCTCTATGGAAGAGAAAATATTAATTTCACTAGCCTGATTCTTTCTATAACTTCAAATGGTGCAACAAACCTAGGCCCCAACATGCCTTTTCTTAGTATCCTGTGTAGACACAATCTATGTGGCACCTGAAGGAATATAAAAACACCCTACTTAAACTCTAGTGTTCATATAAATCTATTAAAATATTACTTATGTCTAATCGGATCCATATCCATTTGTTTCCAAATCAATTGAGAATACTCTGACATCTTCTGCATGAGAATTATTTCAAAATATCTCTAACTCTCCATCTTCCATTATATTTGGAGCTAATATGCATGGCCTACCATAAAGTTCCTTATATATTTCCATTTGAATAGTTCATTAAAAAAAAGTTTATAGTAAAACTCCACCAAAGATAGGTGATTCTCCCTAGACCCACCAAAGTCTATGACACATTCCTAAATCATATCATCAAGCACATGTATAGTGCATTCCAACTTCCCATCTATCTAGGGGTTGAAATTCATACTCAGAAAAACATGTGTACCATGTTCCATATGTAATCCCTGCCAGAAGCATGAAGTTAAATGTGAGTCATGGTCTAAAACTATAGTTTTTGTCACCCCATGCATAAATATTATCACCCATATGTAAATATATCATAACATGTCCATTGAAAAAGTCTTTACACCAAAAATAATTGTGATAAATTTGTCAAATAGTACATATTCAAACAAATAGAGTCATTCTATTGAGTAATCCTTGGGATACCCACCATAGAGTCCATGGTAGCATCATCCCACTTCCTTTCCAAAATGGGTAGCAGCTATAATAAACCGCCATATTATTGATTCTCATCCTTCACCTGTTGAAAGGTGTAGTATCGTGTCACAAACCCTGGTATCTCCTTTTTCATACCCATTCACCAAAATTGTTTTCATAATTCAACGTAAATTTTGATCACCCCAGGATGCAGTACCACTTTGAGGCATGAAATCCATGCATCATCTCCACTCACATATTTGTAGAAATGACTTTCTGGTTTCTGAATTAGGTGATCTCATCCTCATCTATAGTCCAATCGAAAGGTGAATCCCTACCTCATAGGATTTCCCTTAAGGTCAAACATTCTAGAACCTCATATTACATATCCATGATTTTTCTCAAGATTATAGACTCTACTAAAACTGATATGATATTCATCTTTTCCTAAGCCTCCTAAACTGCCACATTCATTTATTCCAGTAAATTCACCAGCTTCCTCTCAGCACTACAATCTTGAACTACCTGAGTTTGAGTTTTTATTTTTAAAGTTTCAACTAATCTATCTCCCTTCATGTTCATATATTCTATCTACATATCAAATTAATTCATATAATCAACAAACACCCACTATTTTAGATTAAAATATCATTGAGAAAATATATACTTTCAACTCATGGGATCTATATACATAGTGAATTTATCTCTCAAAAGATAAGGTCACCAATAATTCAAAGCATTTACCACTGCAGCTGACTCGAGGTCATGTAGAGGGTAGTTCCATTAATGTGGCCTCATCTATTGAGACCCATATGCCATAACACGATCTTCTTTCCTTAACACTACTCCATGAAATATCCCAAAAGAATCACAAAACACCATATACTCCTCAACTAACTCGGGTTGGATCAAGATTGGTGATGATGTCCAGAACTTCTTTAACTCTAGAAAAGATTATTCACATTCTCTATGCCATTCAAGAGTTACTCCCTTCTTGGTGAAGCCACAAAGTGGTTCTTCCAATCAGGAAAAGTTATGTATGAACCTCTGATAATATCCATCCAAAGCCAAAAAACTATGAATATCAAAAATGATATTGGGGTGATCCTAAGAAAAAACTTCCTAAAAATTCTATAATCTAGTAACACACCTTCCTGAGAGATGATGTGACCTAAGAAGTGTACCTGATCAATCCTAAACCGACACTTAGATAGCTTGATGTATAGCTGATTCTCTCTTAGTGGACTCATTGTGATATCAAGATGTTGGGAATAATAAACATGAGTCTTGGAGTATGCCAAGATGTAGTCCACAAACACTACTACAAACTGTCCAAGTACATATGGAAGAATATATTCATAAAATCCATACACACATTTGGTGAGTTCATCAACCCCAACAGCATAATGATGAACTCTTAAAGGATATAACTGCTTTAGAAATAATTCTTGTATATATCAGATGGTTGAACTCTCAATTGATGAAAACCTAATCTAAAGTTAATCTTCAAGAATACATGATCTCCCATAAACAGGTCAAATAAGTCATCAATATCTGGTATTGGATACCTTTTTTTAACATTCATCAGTTTCAACTCATGGTAATAAACACACTAGAATAGATTCCCTTCATCCATCATAGAAAACAATACTAGTTAATCCCATGGGGACATACTTAGATGGATAAATCTTTTTTCCATGAACTCCCCTAGTTAATTCTTGAGATCTTGAATCTATATTGGTGTCATTTTGTATGGTAGAATTGTAACTAGATTAGCCCCAGGCATGAGATCAATGGTATAGTCTACATCTCTCTCAGGTGGAATCCCTAAGAAGTCTTTAGAAAAAAGATCCTAGAACCTATCCACTATGGGTGGAATGACATCCAGTTTAACAACCCCATCATCAAGTAATAGACTAAACACCTGGGGGTATGTTCCCCCAGTTCCTGATGATTTCTCCATGTACGGACTGTTTGGATATCCAACTCTCCATGTTTAATATATTTTTCATGATTATAGGATACAAAATTTACTCTCCTATGATAATAACCTAATTGATCTCAATATTCAACTGACCATCCCTGGACCAAAATTAGGACAAAACATGTCATTTATATATTGTAGTGATCCCAAATAAAATGATCCTTCCCAACCATGATAGAACACCCATTTCACAAAGTCATGTCTCTATAATTCACTCCCAATGGTGTATCTCTCGGTATCGCCATGCTCACTAATTCCGCTCCCAATCTCAAATCATTCACAAATTTTTAAGAAAATAAAAATAAAAGGCACCAGAATAAAAAACACACAAAAAATCATAGATAATAACCTAGTAGTACCTATACCTATTGATGTCTGAAATTTCTATCCACAAGTGTAGGTTGCAAAACATTCAACAATTCTGCACCGCTTCCCTATGATACAGTCTGAGCTATCTGAGTTTCACCACTCTACTCATGTGGATTCTCTTTACTTGAAGCTCTAAATTTATTTCTTCTACCACAAATGCCATTATAACTCTAGCTTCAAAACTGATATGGTGTAGAATATCCCATTCCCACACTCCGATTCTTCTTAGCTTCTCTATAATTACAAGTCTTCAACTATTTCCTACATAACTTATATAGATGTCCTATCAAAAAAAATATCAGAACTCCACTGATGGCCAAGGAAAATGTTCCTGAAAGTTTCTAGTCCAACCTCACTAGTGGAAAATCTCTTGGATAATATCTTGAGTAACTGATCCTTCCCCTTGACCACTATACTTTCCACATCTCTAGATAACACTATCTTGAAGACTCTTCTTACCCTCATAAGACGTACATCATGATTTCCTAGAAGAAACCCCCTATACTACTCTAGAATAACCTTTCAGGTTATCCTTATATATGGGATCCAGATTCACCACTTCAGAAAGCTTCCTCATCCTAAAGATATCCAATTGGGAAATAATTTCTCATTTAAGGCCATCCTAAAACAATTTTTCCATAGTATCCTCATCTTTATCAATCATTGGAACCAATTGCTATAAATCTATAAAGATACCACCATATTCCATCATAGACTAACTCCCTCGATTCAATATCATAAAATTAGCTTCTCTTTTTTGACTGAGTATCTCTAGTTAATAGTAATCCAAATAAATTCTATAGAAATTCCTTCAAGTAAAAATTTTCTAGCTATCCATCCAGAGTTTGGATTACACACCAATGATTCTCTTAACCATGAAACATATAAGAAGCATGCTTGACTCTCTTCTTAGTTAGTTTCTATAAATGGTCAAATATAGTCTCTATAGACTCAATCCAGAACTCATCTTCCTCAGGTCCGCCCACTCTAGTAAACTTCTGAGGGAGTTGCAACTGAAACTCCTGTGTTTGATCAGACATAATTTTCACAACCCACCCTCTGTCTCTTTCCATAAACTGCATGAACCAAGAAATTTTCTCCCAGAACTAGTCTCCAATGTCCTCACATGGCACTATATGTGCCGTAGGTTGTACCACTTGTGGATCATCCCTAGGAATGTCCTCATTTCATCATCTCAACAACAATCATCATAGAGGCATAACTATACAATTCCAAACATCGACCTTAGGAAAAAAATTTAATAACTCTTTTATGGGAAATAGAACAACCCATAATAACTTATTTCCCAAAACCCTATCCCTCGGTCAAAACTGAGGTGTTATCTATACATGTAACCATTCTACATCTTGGTTATGGTTAAAAAAAGTTAAAATCATTCTCATTATGAAACTTCTTTATTAACAACCCACTTATTCACGTCTTACATCATTTTATAATATTTCACTTCATATTAGGCACCTTTTTCAATTCAATTACACATTCAATTAAAAACTTTTCATGTTCAACAACGTACCAAAAACCCATTTTCCTATACATGCCTAAAATGATGCATGTCACAAAAAAATTATGAGTTCCTAGAATGATTCAGGCATACTCAACTCTCATGGAATTTTGGTCCATGAGTACAATATTAGAAAACATCGACAACAATAATCACAACACACAACAAGTGAATCACCCAAGGAAAAACAACATCCAACTATAATAATAAATAATAATAAAAATAGTCCCACCACGGTTACAAGATTTTTAGATTGTACATGGGGTAGAAACTCCCTTGAAGGATCTCATAACCAAGGAAATACTCTTCTTAGTATCTTTTCTACCATTCCCTATTAGTACAAAAAAATGAAAAAATGTATTTTGGTTGGGATAACACAATGTAACATCCCAACCTGGGTGCCACACACTGATACCCCAATTCAGTTTGTTGTGTGACCTCAAGTGCACCTCCTCGTACTGCAAAGGCTTCCAACTAGTAGCGAGGGTCTATTATCAATCATGGGGATACTATACCTTATTTATTAGTGTAAAACTGTAAAGGAAATAAAAAAATAACTAAATGAAATAACATTCACAATAATAGTACCAATATCATAAGATGACCAAAGAAATAAACATTGTAACCAAAACTAAATAGTAGATATGTCATTCCTAGTACATGTCAATTGTCAATATGAAAAATACAATATAAATAAATACTCTAAAAAATCCAAGAGGGACTCGACACTAAGTCTAGTTCCCTCATCCATCCTCTATCCTGACTCATCGATCGAACACAAGGATTTTTCCCTTATCCTATCCTCCAAACATGAAATCTATTTTTGCACCGATCATGAATCCCGATTAGGGTGTGCGTAAAAATATGTGGCCACCAAAATTGGTCTATTAAACAATTTCAAGTCAATAATAGTGTATTCTATTGTACAAATAAATAATTACAATGAATAAGTAAATAGTTATCACATTATCAATTATTCTTTAATTAACCACATAACCTTCGGGTTCCTGAGTGTAACGACCCGAATCCGGAGCCCCTCCACTGGTGCCTCGTACCCGGTTCTCCATATGACCTCAAGGGAATTTCCCCGAATGCCAGAGGCTGCCGACTAGTAGCGAGGGCCTTGGTGAGTCGGTGGAGAAACTATGCCCTCATTCAGTAAGGTATACAAGGTAAGAAAACAACAATAATCACCGGAAGCAGTAAACAACATGCATAACAACATAAACCAAACAGCGGAAGCAATGTAGATATATAACTATGATGACAATGATGCAGTAGGTACAAGTATCTAAGGAAAACATCAAACACAACAACGTGCTGAAATACAACTGAAACCAAGTGCAAAAGAAACAAAGTAATCTCCTCAGCATCGCGAGCCACAGCTCGGTCCCATTCTCCCCAGCTCATGATGCAGTCAAGATCCTGAAGTAGAAGGGTGATTTCCCATATCTATACCTACAACAACATAGTATTCTTGGGCCCAAAAGCATGGCCCAAACAGGGTGTGAGATACAATCCCAGTAGGCAATCACCCAAAGATTTGTGCCTAACAATCAAAGAATGCATGACAGTAATAGAACAAGAAGCAGTAAATAGAAAAGCACAAGCAGCTACAATCCACAGTTCTAACAAGTAAAGCACACAAGTAAGTAGTCAGCAACAAGAAGAAAACAGGTAACCCTATGGGTATCTCTCATAGCCTAACCCCTATGGTTCAACCTATAAGTACTAGCAACCCTCTGGGAAGCACACACAGTCTCACCCCTCTGGTTCAGCATCATAATTAAGCAGACTCTCTGGGGAAGCACTCACCGTCAATTCCCCCTATAGTCTCGTAACGTGCTAAAGTCTCTCTGAGGAAGCACTCAACATCAATTCCCCCTATGGCCCACTTTGTGGATCTACAGAATCTCTGGGGAAGCACTCAATGTCAATTCCCTCTATAGTCTCACATCGTAAATAAAAGACACTCTAGATAAGCGCTTCCGTCAATTCTCCCTTTGGTCTACTACTCTAGGTTCTCACAGTCCAGAGTATAACTAAACATGATCAGCGTTCGTGTGTCATCCAAGTAAACCTCAAGAACTACTTGGCTATCAACTAATGCTCAACAACAATAACAAAACAATAGTTCTGCTATCCTACAACTAGGCATGCCAACTGGAAAAACGCCCAACTGGAAAAACAAGCTTGGAAAAGAAATTTGAGCACAAAATAAATTACTCTACTCACAAGCAATAACCTATACTAAAGAAAACAAGAAATGAAGGAAAATATCAGGGGAAAAACAAGAAACACACAATACCTCGTTCACGGGTATTGGTGGAATTTGCACATAATATTCATCAAATTTCTATAGAAAGGCACAAACCACCTACCTCGATCCGAGGAGTTCGATATACGTGAACCACGATGACATATTCCTCTTAGAACAATGTAGATATGAGAAAATGCACAAAACTTTCATCCCATAATAACATGGAAATGAGGAGGAATCAAGAAACAGGGCTAAAGCAGAAGGAAGAAATCACCGCTGCGATTCCAACGCAATCGACCGTGCTCAAATCCGAGAACAGACGGTGGGGTGGAAGCTCGGAGAGGATTCAGCCGTACGGTCGCTTTCGGGTGGACTAAATCTAGAGAAGAATATGATTTTGGGGTTTAGGCGCAACCCTGGTCTGTTTAATGAAAAAAAAGAAAGTACACGGAGTGTACTTCTTGAGTACACGGTGTGTACTTCAATTTTCCGTACTTCGAATTAACCGGCCTCCACCTCATCCTTACACACCGTGTGTGTGGCCCAGGCACGGCCAGCACACAGCTTTGAGCCGGGAAGAGTACACAGCGTGTACTCAGAAAGTACACGGTGTGTACTTCTGAAATTTCCAGAAAAATTATTTTCCTTAAAAACTCCAGAAAAAGGGAAAACATACCTGAAAAGAGATCTGTGTTCTTACAAACTTCCCCCCTTAAAGAAATTTGTCCCCGAATTTCCCTAACAAGGCGGAGAAGGAGAAACACCTAACATCTCCGGCCACTGTGATTGTACATCGGTCTCCCTCTCCCAGGTCTAGTCCTGTAATCGCCTGTGCTGCCATTTCACTTGTACCAGAGGAACAGACCACCCACGGAGAACCTTCAGACTGTGATCGACAATCCAGATAGGATTCTCCTCGAACGATGCATCTGCTTCAAGCTTGACTTCCTTGGGCTAAAAGACATGAGATGGGTCTGAAAAGTAACGTCGGAGTTGAGAGACGTGGAAGACGTCGTGAATGGCCCGATACATCTGAGGTAGCTGCAACCGATAGGCGACCGGCCCAACTCTCTCCAAGACCTTAAACGGTCTGACATACCGCGGTGAAAGCTTACCCTATCTCTGAATCCTCTTGTGTCCCAACCTCGGTGTGACATGCAGGAAAACCTGATCATCGACCTCGAACTCCAGAGGTCATCTCCGCTGATCAGCATAAGACTTCTTTCAACACTATGCCGTGGTCAACCTCTTCTAAATCAGCTCTATCTGCTCTGAAGTCTCCTGAACAAGACGACGTCCCAGCAAATCTACCTCCCATGCCTCCAGCCAGTATAAGGGTGATCGGAAATACCTACCATGGAATGCCTCATATGGTGCCATTTGAATGGTCGCCTGAAAACTATTGTTGTAGGAGAACTCCACCAAAGGGATATGCTTCTCCCAAGAACTGCCAAAGTCTAGAATGCAATATCGGAGCATATCCTCAAGAACCTCGATCGTGTGCTCAGACTGGCCATCAGTCTAGGGATGGAATGTTGTACTCAAAAGTACCTGTGTACCCAAGGCCTTCTGTAGTCCCTGCCATAACCGAGAGGTAAAGCACGCATCTCTGTCTGAAACAATAGAGCGCAGAACTCTATATAGACGAATGATATCTCTGATGTAAAGTTGTCTCAGATCATCGAAACTGAAGGTCTCCTTGAACAGAAAGAATTTAGAAACCTTTGTAAGCCTGTCGACAATAACCCAAATAGCATCGTTTCCCCGAGGCGATCTCGGCAACCCGGTCATGAAGTCCATCGCAACATCGTTCCACTACACTCTGGAATGGGTAACTGCTGTAAAAGTCTCGTTGGTCGCTGATGCTCTTATTTCACATGCTGACAAGTGGAACATCTCATGACAAAACTAGCAACATCCTTTTTCATACCCGGCCACTAGTACTGGCTTTGATGGTCCCGATACATCTTGGTGATGCCAGGATGAATTGCCCAAATGGAGGAATGGAAATCCCGCATCAGCTCCTCACATATGTCTGCTGGCACCCATACGCGTCCTTGGAAACTCAAGATCTCGTCCTTGCCCACTATCCATCCAGGAAGAGGGTCCTCTCCTGACACACTCTCCCGCAGGACTAAGCCTTCTGAGTCTATTAGTTGCCTCATCCGTACCCGATCAAGTAGCGTGGAGGTAATTGCTACAGAAGATAGAAAAGTTTGTCCCCGTCTGTCCTGCACTTCCAGATGCATCTTAGAGAATAGAGACATCAGTTGCCACTCACTACTGGCCTCCTGAACTGCCTGAATATTAGTTCTCCTGCTCAACGCATCTACCATGGCGTTGCCCTTTCCCGGCGTATAGGCAAGCTCGAAGTCAAAAGACTATAGATACTCAACCCACATGTGCTGCCTCAGATTCAGATCACGCTAAGTGAAGATATACTTGATACTTTTGTGGTCAGTGAAGACCACAAAGTGCTCTCCCATAAGATAGTGTCTCCAACAGTGCAAGGCATGAATGACAGCTACCAACTCCGGATCATGCATAGGGTAGTTCCTCTCATGTGGCCTCAACTGTCGAGACTCGGACGCAAAGACTCCCTCTCCATTCATAAGCACAACTCCTAGACCGCCACCTGAAGCATCACAATAAACAGTGTAACTCTTGCCTGGCTCTGGCAAGACTAGTATCGGTGCTGACGTCAACCTCCCTTTCAGCTCTTGAAAGGCTGACTCACAAGATTCTGACCATAAGAACATCGCCCCCTTCTTGGTCAGACCTTCCAAAGGTGCTGCTAAATGAGAAAAGTCCCAAATGAAGCGTCTGTAGTATCCAGACAGCCCTAGGAAACTCCGTACCTCAAAGACGTTCTTCGACTGCTCCCAGGAAACTATAGCTCTCACTTTCTCTAGGTCCACAGATACTCCTGACTCTGAGATGATGTGACCCAAGAAGTGAATCTGATCCATCCAGAAGTGGAACTTCAAGAGTTTAGCATAAATCTGATGCTCTCTCAGTGTACTCAGAACGATCTTAAGATGGGTGGCATGGTCGTGTCGAGTGTGAGAGTAGACCAAGATATAGTCCATGAAGACCACGACGAAGGAATCCAAGTAAGGATGGAACACTCGGTTCATCAGTACCATGAAAACTGCAAGTGCATTCGTGAGTCTGAAAGGCATGACTGTATACTCGTGAAGACTATACCTGCTCCTGAAGGCTGTCGGAGGTATATCTGATGGTCTAACGCACAATTGATGATAACCGGACCTCAATTAGATCTTCAAGAACACCCGGGCTCCTCGAAGCTGATCGAAAATGTCATCAATCCACGGTAAGGGATATCGGTTCTTGACCGTCAACCGGTTCAGCTTCCAATAATCCACACAAAGCCGAAGGGTACCGTCTACCTTCTTCACAAACAGAACAAGAGAACCCAAAGGAGAAGTACTGGGTCGAATGAAACCCTTATCCTGTAGCTCCTACAACTGTTTATTGAGCTCCTTCAACTCAGGTGTGGCCATCCTATAGGGAGTAATGGACACTGGTGCTGCTCCTGGTACGAGCTCAATAGAAAAGCCTACCTCACGCTCTAGAGGTAAACCTAAAAAGTCCTCTAGAAAGACATCCCTAAAGCGATCCAAAACTGGAGGAAAGTCCACCTATGGAGTCCCCTGATCATCCAGGTAAAGGATTGAAATCTGGGATGTCACCCCTCTTAGCCCAAGATGCTCGAGCCCTGCCCGACTCGGCCGAACATCCCATTCGCCTCTATGAAGAAAAGATTTACCCTCTGGTGAGATGAAACAGACTATGCGGCGATAACAGTCAACGACTTCCTGGAAGGGAATCAACCAGTCTATGCTGAGGATGACATCATAGCTTGTCATCTATAGGACATAGAGATCCCATAATAAGTGATACCCTGCCACCTCGAGAGGGCACTCTCTACACTGGCGTACACTAGATGTCCTCGTTCCCAAAGGTGTGTCTAGTGTCAACGAGTCTGCAGAAGAAAAGATGCAGATTCCAAGGCTCTCCACAATGGAAACAGAGATAAAACTATACGTAGCACCAATATCGAAAGGGGCAAAAGATAAAACTGAGGCTACTAAAATCGTACCTCGAACAGTAGAAGGGCCGAGATCCTGCTCATGATAAGTCTGCTCCATGGCGAAAGACTGGCTCGGGCCGCGGCCCTGCACCCCTGGCTGACTGCTTTGAGCTGAACATCCCTACTGGTGCTGAGGAACTAGTGGCTGACTGCCACATCCTCATCCTCCACCTCGGCCCGAACAACCGGAAGAACTCCAGTTCCCCGATTGGTGAGAAACTGGCGGTGCTTCTTTCTGAAGAAGGAGTCATGGAAGAACCCCGGTCACCAGCTGATGGTGAGAAAACCTGGAAGAAACGCTGAAGGTGATCCATCTTGCCGCAAGATCAGCACTCCATGGGGTCCCTCTGGCACTGCGGCCTCGTGTGCCCTGTCCGGCCACACTGATAGCATGTCACCAGGCTGCCTGATTATGTGTCTCGCTTCCTCGAATCACCGCGCATAGGCTCTCTACGGCGCTTCTTGCTGTCATCTGGAGGATGGCTAACTCTGGAAGTAGAACCTCCCTGGCTCGCAGCTCCAGAGTCTCTCAGATTATGCTCTACAATCAATGCCTGATTGACGATGGAAGTAATAGAAGTCAGCTAGAAGATGTTCACCTGCGAGCGGATCTCCCGCCCGAGTCCATCCTCAAACATCCTCGTCAAGAACTACCCACTCCCATCCCAAAGGGGAGTAAAACGCTGTATCTTAGTGAAATGAGAGGAATACTCCATGACAGATAGAATACCCTGCTCTAAGCTCATTAACTCCCGGGCTCGATCGGCCCTCAGGGTCTCCAGGTAGAAGTAGTCGTAGAACACGCTCTGGAACACCAACCAAGTCATAGCCTGCTGTTGACCTACTTGTGAGATCACGTCCCACCACCTCTTAGAGGAGTATCGGAGCATGTAGGTGGCGAGCTTGACCCGCCTCTCTGGAGGCGTCTCCATATTCTTGAAGATAGTCAGCATGGCTTCCAGACATGACTCTGCAGCCTGAGGTCCTCCCTACCCCGTGAAAGTGGGATGATTCTACTGCTGAAAGACCCGCGTCAAGTCTTCCATAGACGAGGCAGGAGGCGGTGCTCCCTGGAAGGCCTGCATTATCCTCATGAAACCTTCCTTGAACTGCACATCAGTGCCCGCAACTGGTACAACAATCGGGGCCAAGGCTGGCTCGGGTGGGAGATTGACAGGAAGTCCCTGATCATCCATGTCTGGCGTCTGATCACTTCCTGATGACAGACGTACGAATGGAGGAAATCTAGGAGGCATAGATCTGAAAGATCAAAAGCACTCCTTATATTAGGAAAACAAGGACAGAGAACACAAGGGTTCAAAATAGGAACAAGGTAAGAAAAAACACAAAATATTGAAAAACAAGACTACACGGTATGTATAAAAACTACACGGCGTGTCTTTTTAATCCACTGACATGGGTGTGAACTCCTGCCCTGCAAGTCGTGTACACTTCAAACTACACGGAGTGTTGACCCCAACACACGGCGTGTACTTGGAACCATTCCCCTACCCGAGTTCCTTACACGGCTAACCCATACGGTCCGACTTAAATCAAGACCACACGGCGTGTTCGAAACAAACACGGTGTGCACTAGACAAGGCTTCGGTGGTCCGTGTTGTTGAGTACACGGCCGTCTACATGGCTGGACCTTACATGGAATGCTCCGAGAAAACACAGCATGTATAGGAAAAGGAAACATCATCCCTTGTTGTTCATGACACGGCCGGGTACCTGGTCAAGACTACGAGGCGTGTTCCGAACAAAAACGGCATGTGGAAAGGAAGGTAACGATGGCTCGTGTTGTTCGTGACACGGCCGGGTACACGGCTCCGAACTTACACGGTGTGTAGCTACCATACACAGCGTGTTTCCGAAGTTACTTCCACGACACCGTGTTCTGCTCACACGGTCAGTGACATGGCCTGAAAACTACACGGCGTGTTCCCAAAAAGTACACGCCGTGTATTCTGGGTTTTTCTGGGCAGTAGCTCAGAAACTGCACAGAATTCCAGAAACACTAAAATAAGGTGAAAAGGTGCCAAATTCCGATCCGTGAGGGCCCATAACACCTCAAGAACCAAAATTTGGCGTTTACTTTAAACAAAGAACAAAACAACTGTTTTCTAACATAACAGCAGAGAATATATCATGAAACCATCACAATAGCATGCATAATCTACACAAAGTCTATCACAACAGCATGCAATCACTAATGCACCCTAGATAGCATGGCAAGAATACATGGCATGTGATTCCTATAAGTGTCTATATGATGCATGAGACGACATACCCTCATCTCATCGAGTTACGATAGAATTAGAACCGGAATATAAAAAAAGTAATAGCACAAGCCATGTGAATCACTCTAGGTGAAATCAGATCAACTATAGAATCTCAAAACCTTCAAATGCAATTAACGAGGTGGTATGGATTTTCCCTGTACATGGGTTAGCTACTCCCAAGAAAAGATTAATGTCATGTACCAAATCCATCCTATCCCTGCCTAAGGTCTCCAAACAGTAAATCAAGAGAAAAGAACCCCTCTGATACCACTTTGTAACGACCCGAATCTGGAGCCCCTCCAATGGTGCCCCGTACCCGGTTCACCACATGACCTCAAGCGTGTTTCCCCGAATTCTAGAGGCTTCCGACTAGCAGCGGGGGCCTTGGTGAGTCAGTGGAGAAACTATGACCTCATTCGGTAAGGTATACAAGGTAAGAAAACAATAATAATCAGCGGAAGCAGTAAACAACATGCATAACAACAGAAACCAAACAGCGGAAGAAATGTAGATATATAACTATGATGACAATGATGCAGCAGGTACAAGTATCTAAGGAAAACAGAAAACACTACAACATGCTGAAATAAAACTGAAACCAAGTGAAAAAGAAACAAAGTAAGCTCCTCAGCATCGCGATCCACGGCTCGGTCCCATGCTCCCCATCTCCTGATGCAGTCAAGATCCTGAAGTAGAAGGGTGATTGCCCTTATCTATATCTGCAGCAACATAGTCTGATTGGGACCAAAAGCATGGCCCAAATAGGGTGTGAGATACAATCTCAGTAGGAAATCACCCAATGATTTGTGCCTAATAGTCAAAGAATACATGGCAGTAATAGAACAAGAAGCAGTAAACAGAAAAGCACATGCAGCTATAATCCACAGTTCTAATAAGTAAAGCACACAAGTAAGCAGTCATCAATAATAAGAAAACAGGTAACCTTCTGGGTAGCTCTCATAGCCTAACCCCTATGGTTCAACCTATAAGTGCTAGAAACCCTCTGGGAAGCACACATAGTCTCACCCCTCTGGTTCAGCTACATAATTAAGCAGACTCTCAGGGGAAGCACTCACCGTCAATTCCCCTTATAGTCTTGTATCGTGCTAAAGGCTCTCTGGGGAAGCACTAAACATAAATTCCCCATGTGTCCCACGTCATGGATCTACAAGCTCTCTGGGGAAGCACTCAACGTCAATTCCCCCTATAGTCTCGCATCGTAAATAAAAGACAATATGGAGAAGCCCTTCCGTCAATTCTCCCTTTGGTCTACTAATCTAGGTTCTCATAGTCCTGAGTATAACTAAACATGATCAGCGCACGTGTTTCATCCATGTAAATCTCAAGAACTACTTGGCTATCAACTAAGGCTCAACTGAAATAACAAAACAACAGTTCTGCTATCCTACAACTAGGCATGGCAACTGGAAAAACTCACAACAGGAGAAACAAGCATGGAAAAGAAATATGAGCACAAAATAAATTACTCTACTCACAAAAAATAACCTCTATTAAGGAAAAAAAGCGAGGCAGGAAAACAGAAGGGGAAAAACAAGAAACACATAATACCCCATTCATGGGTATTGGTGGAATTTTCAAATAATATTCATCAACTTTCTATAGAAAGGCACAAACCACCTACCTCGATCCAAGGAGTTTGATATACGTGAACCACGATGACAGATTCCTCTTAGAACAACGTAGATCTGAGAAAATGCACAAAAAGTTCATCCCACGATAACATGGAAGCGAGGAGGAATCAAGAAACAAGGCTAAAGCAGAAGGAAGAACTCACCGTTGTGATTCCAACTCAATAGACCATGCTCAAATGAGAGAACGGATGGCAGGGCGGAATCTCAGAGAAGATTCGGTCGTACGATCACTTCTGGACGGACGAAATCTGGTGAAGAAGATGATTTTGGGGGTTAGGTGCGACCCCAGTCAGTTTAATGAAAAAATGAAAGTACACGGCATGTACTTCTTGAGTACCCGGCGTGTACTTCAATATTTCATACTCCGAATTAACCGGCCTCCACCTCAGCCTTACACACTGTGTGTGTGGCCTGGGCATGGCCAGCACACGGCTTCGAGCCGGGAAGAGTACACGGCGTGTACTCAGAAAGTACATGGCATGTACTTCTGAAATTTCCAGAAAATTTATTTTCCTTAAAAACTCCAGAAAAAGGGAAAACATACCTGAAAAGAGATCCAAGTTCTTACAAACTTCCCCCCTTAAAGAAATTTGTCCCTGATTTTCCCTAACAAGGTGGAGAAGGAGAAACACCGAACAGCTCCGGCCACTGCGATCGTACATCAGTCTCCCTCTCCCCAGTCTCGTCATGTACTCGCCCGTGCTGTCATACCACTCGTACCAGAGGAACAGACCGCCCACGGAGAACCTTCGTACTGTGATCGACAATCCGGATAGGATGCTCCTCAAATGATGCATCTTCTTCAAGCTCAACTTCCTTTGGCTGAAATACATGAGATGGGTCTGAAAAGTAAAGTCGAAGTTGAGAGACGTGGAAGACGTCGAGCATGGCCCGATACCTTTGAGGTAGCTGCAACTGATAGGCGACCGACCCAACTCTCTCCAAGACCTCAAACGGCCCGACGTACCATGGTGAAATCTTACCCTATCTCTGAATCCTCTAGTGTCCCAGCCTTGGTGCGACACGCAGGAAAACCTGATCACCGACCTCGAACTCCAGAGGTCATCTTCGCTGATTAGCATAAGACTTCTGTCGAGAGTGTGCCATAGTCATCCTCTTCCAAATCAGCTCTATCTACTCTGAAGTCTCCTGAACAAGATGAGGTCCCAGCAAATCTGCATCCCCTGCCTCCAACCAGCATAAGGGTGATCATCATGGCCTTTCGTAAAAAGCCTCGTACGGTTCCATTTGAATGGTCGCCTGAAAACTGTTGTTGTAGGAGAGCTCCACCAAAGGGATATTCTTCTCCCAAGAACCTCCAAAGTCTAGAATTCAAGCTCGGATCATATCCTCAAGCACCTGGATCATGCGCTCTGACTGGTCATCAGTCTGGGGATGGTATGTTGTACTCAAAAGTACCTGTGTACCCAAGGCCTTCGGAAGTCACTACTAGAACCGAGAGGTAAAGCGCGCATCTCTGTCTGAAACAATAGAGCGCGGAACTCCATACAGACAAATGATCTCTCTGATGTAAAGTCGTCCAAGATCATTGAAACTGAAGGTCTCCTTGATCGGAAAGAAGTGAGCAACCTTCGTAAGCCTGTCGACGACAACCCAAACAGCATCATTTCCCCAAGGTGATATCGGAAACCCGGTCATGAAGTCTGTCACATCATCGTTCCACTTCCACTCCGGAATGGGTAACTTCTGTAAAATTCCCGTTGGTCATTGATGCTCTTCTTTCACCTGCTGACAAGTGGAACACCTCATGACAAAACTAGCAACATCCTTTTTCATACCCGGCCACCAGTACTAGTGATGAAGGTCTCGATACATCTTCGTGACACTAGGATGAACTGCCCAAATGGAGGAATGGAAATCCTGCATCAGCTCCTCGCGTATGCCTGCTGGCACCCATACACGTCCTTGGAAACACAAGATCTCATCCTCGCCCATTGTCCATCCAGGAAGAGGGTCCTCTCCTGAAACACTCTCCCATAGTACTAAGCCTTCTGAGTCTGTTAGCTGCCTCATTTGTACCCGATCAAGTAGCGTGGAGGTAATAGCTACAGAAGATAGAAACTTTTGTCCCTGTCTGTCTTGCATTTCTAGATGCATCTCAGAGAATAGATCCACCAGTTTCCACTCACTACTGGCCTCCTGAACTACCTGAATCTGAGTTCTCCTACTCAACGCATCTTCCATGGCGTTTCCCTTTCCCGGCGTATAGGCAAACTCGAAGTCAAAAGACTGTAGATACTCAACCCACCTGCACTGCCTCAGATTCAGATCACGCTGAGTGAAGAGATACTTGAGACTCTTGTGGTCAGTGAAGACCACAAAGTGCTCTCCCAGAAGATAGTTTCTCCAACAGTGCAAGGCATGAACGATAGCTGCCAACTACAAATCATGTGTGGGGTAGTTCCTCTCATGTGGCCTCAACTGTCGAGACTCGTATGCAACGACTCCCTCTCCCTGCATAAGCACAACTCCTAGACCGACACCTAAAACATCACAATAAACAATGTAACTCTTGCCTGGCTCTGGCAAGACTAGTATCGGTGCTAATGTCAACCTCCCTTTCAGCTCCTAAAAGGCTGAGTCACAAGAATCTGACCATAAGAACTTCTCCCCCTTCTTGGTTAGACCTGTCAAAGGTGCTATTAGATGAGAAATGTCTCGAATGAAGCGTCTGTAGTATCCAGCCATCCCTAGGATACTTCGTACCTCAAAGACGTTCTTCGGCTGCTCCCAGGAAACTATAACTCTCACTTTCTCTGGGTCCATAGATACTACTGCCTCTGAGATGACGTGACCCAAGAAGTGAATCTGATCCATCGAGAAGTGGCAATTCGAGAGTTCAGCATAAAGTCGATGCTCTCTCAGTGTACTCAGAACGATCTCAAGATGGGTGGCATGGTCATGTAGAGTGTGAGAGTACACCAAGATATTTTCCACAAAGACCACAACGAAGGAATCCAAGTAAGGATGGAACACTCAGTTCATCAGTTTCATGAAAACTGCAGGTGCATTCGTGAGTCCGAAAGGCATAACTGTATACTCGTAAAGACTGTACCTACTCCTGAAGGCTTCCAGAGGTATATCTAATGGTCTAATGCGCAACTGATGATAACCGGACCTCAAGTAGATCTTCAAAAACACCTGGGCTCCTCGAAGATGATCAAAAAAGTCATCAATCAGCGGAAAGGGATATCAGTTCTTGACCCTCAACTGGTTCAGCTTCCGATAATCCACACAAAGTCGAAGGGTACGGTCTGCCTTCTTCGCAAACAGAATAGGTGAACCCCAAGGAGAAGTACTAGGTCGAATGAAACCCTTATCTTGTAGCTCCTCCAACTGTTTCTTGAGTTACTACAACTCAGGTGTGTTCATCCTATAGGGAGGAACGGACACCGGTTCCACTCCTGGTATGAGCTCAATAGAAAAGTCTACCTCACGCTCTGGAGGAAAACCTGAAACGTCCTCTGGAAAGACATCCCTGAAGCGATCCACCATTAGAGTAAAGTCCAACTGTGGAGTCCCCTGATCATCCAGGTAAAGGATAGAAATATGGGCTATCACCCCTCCAATCCCAAGATGCTCGAGTCCCGCCCGACTCGCTCGAACATCCCATTCGCCTCTATGAAGCAAAGATTCACCCTATGGTGAGATGAAACTGACTATGCGGTGATAACAGTCAACGACTGCCTGGAAGGGAATCAACCTATCCATGTCGAGGATGACATCATAGCCTGTCATCTCTAGGAAATAGAGATCCCATAAGAAGTGATACACTGCCACCTCGAGAGGGCACTCTCTACACTAGAGTACACTAGATGTCCTCATTCCCAAAGGTGTGTCTAGTGTCAAAGAGTCAGCAGAAGAAAAGATGCAGAGTCCAAGGTTCCCCACAACGACAACAGAGATAAAACTATGTGTAGCACCAGTATCGAAAAGGGCTGAAGATAAAACTGAGGCTACAAAAATCGTACCTCGAACAGTAGAAGGGTCGGGAACCTGCTCATGATAAGTCTTCTCCACAGCGAAAGACTAGACCGTGTCGCGGCCCTGCGCCCCTAGCTGACCACTCTGAGTTGAACCTCCCTACTGGTGCTGAGGAACTGGTGGTTGACTACCACGGCCACGACCTCCACCTCGGCCTGAATGGCCGGAAGAACTCCATTTCCCTGATTGGTGAGAAACTGGCGGTGCTTCTCTTGAATGAGGAGTCATGGAAGAACCCCAGTCACCAGCTGCTGGTGAGAAAACCTGGTAGAAACGCTGAAGGTGACCCATCTTTCCACAAGATCGGCACTCCACGTGGTCCCTTTGGCACTGCGGCCTCGTGTGCCCTGTCCGGCCACACTGATAGCATGTCACCTAGCTGCCTGATGATGCCTCTCGCTTCCTCAAATCACGGAACGTAGGCTCCCTACGGTGCTTCTTGCGGTCATCTGGAGTATGGCTAACTCTGGAAGTAGAACCGCCCTGGCTCGCAGCTCCAGAGTCTCTCAGATTGCGCTCTGCAATCAATGCCTGATTGATGATGGAAGTAATGGAAGTCATCTGGAAGATGTTCACCTATGAGTGGATCTCCCGCCTGAGTCCATCCTCAAACTTCCTCGCCTAGAACACCCCACTCCCATCCCGAAGGGGTGTAAAATGCTACAGCTCAGTGAAACGAGAGGAATACTCCATGACAGATAGAGTACCCTGCTCTAAGATCATGAACTCCCGGGCTCGATCGGCCCTCAGGGTCTCCAGGTAGAAGTTGTCGTAGAACACATGCTGGAACTCCTCCCAAGTCATAGCCTATTGTTGACCCGCTTGTGAGATAACATCCCACCACCTCTTGGCGGAGTCTCGGAGCATGTAGGTGGTGAACTTGACCCGCCTCTCTGGAGGCGTCTCCAGATGCTCGAAGATAGTCAGCAGGGCTTCCAGCCATGACTCTGCAGCCTGAGGCCCTCCCTCCCCCGTGAACGTGGGAGGATGATACTGCTGAAAGACCCTCGTCAAGTCTTCCATAGACGAGGCAGGAGGCGGTGCTCCCTGGAATGCCTTCATCATCCTCATGAAACCTTCCCTGAACTGCGCATCAGCGCCCGCAACTGGTACAACAATCGGTGCCAAGGCTGGCTCAGCTGGGGGATCGACAGTAAGTCCCTGATCAGCCATGTCTAGCATCTGATCACTGCCTAACAACAGACGTACGACCGGAGGACGTCTCAGAGGCATAGCTCTGAAATATCAAAAGCACACCTTAGATCAGGAAAACAAGGATAGAGAACACAAGGGTAAAAAATGGGAAAAATGGATGAAAAACACAAAACATTGAAAAACAAGAATACATGGCATGTATAAAAACTACACGGTGTGTCTTTTTAAGCCACTGAAATGGGCGTGTACTCCTTCCCTACAAGTCGTGTACACTTCAAACTACACGGCGTGTTGACCCCAACACACGACGTGTACTTGGAACTATTCACCTGCCTGAGTTCCTTACACGGCTAACCCACATGGTCTGACTTAACCCGAGACCACATGGCGTGTTCGAAACAAACACGACGTGCACTAGACAAGGCTTCGGCGGTCCGTGTTGTTGAGTACACGGCCGTCTACACGGCTGGACCTTACACGGTGTGCTCTTAGAAAACACGACGTGTATAGGTGAAGGCGACATCGTCCTGTGTTGTTCGTGACACGACCAGGTACCTGGGAAAGACTAAACAGTGTGTTCCAAACAAACACGGCATGTGGAAAGGAAGGTAACGTTGGCCCGTGTTGTTCGCAACACGACTGGGTTCCTAGACACGACTACACGGAGTGTTCCCTATGGACACGGCGTGTTCTACCCATGCTTCCCCGACCCGTGTTGTTAGTGGCACGACTAGGTACACGGCTTCAAAATTACACGGCATGTAGCTACCGTACACGGCGTGTTTCCGAAGTTACTTCCACGACACCATGTTCTGCTCACACGGTCAGTGACACGGCCTGAAAACTACACGACGTGTTACCAAAAATTACACGCCGTGTATTCTGGGTTTTTATGGGCAGTAGCTCAGAAACTGCACAAAATTCCAAAAACACTAAAACAAGGCAAAAAGGTGCCAAATTCCGATCCGTGAGGGCCCATAACACCTAAAGAACCAAAATTTGGCGTTCACTTTAAACAAAGAACAAAACAACAGATTTCTAACATAACAGCTGAGAATCTATCAAGCAACTATCACAACAACATGCATAATCTACACAAAGTCTATCAGAATAGCATGCAATCTCTAATGCTCCCTAGATGGAATGGCAAGAATGCATGGCATGTGATTCCTACAAGTGTCTATATGATGCATGAGACGGCATACCCTCATCTCATCGGGTTGCAACAGAATTAGAACCGCAATATCAAAACAGTAATAGCACAATCCATGTGAATCACTCTAGGTGAAATCAGATCAACTATAGAATCTCAAAACTAGCAACTGCAATTAACGAGGTAGTATGGATTTTGCCTATACACGGGTTACCTACTCTCGAGCACAGCTTAATGCCAAGTACTGAATTCGTCCTATCCCTGGATAAGGTCTCCAAACAGTAAAGAAAAAGAAAATAACCCCTCTGATACCACTTTCTAACGACCCGAATCCGGAGCCCCTCCACTGGTGCCCTGTACCCGATTAGCCACATGACCTCAAGCACGTTTCCCCAAACGCCAGAGGCTGCAGAATAGCAGCTAGGGCCTTGGTGAGTCGGTGGAGAAACTATGCCCTCATTTGGTAAGGTATACAATGTAAGAAAACAATAATAATCAGCGAAAGTAGTAAACAACATGCATAACAACAGAAACCAAACAGCGGAAGCAATGTAGATATATAACTATGATGGCAATGATGCAGTAGGTACAAGTATCTAAGGAAAACAGCAAACACAACAATGTTCTGAAATAAAACTGAAACCAAGTGCAAAAGAAACAAAGTAAGCTCCTCAGCATCGCAAGCCACAGCTCGGTCCCATGCTCCCCAGCTCCTGATGCAGTCAAGATCCTGAAGTAGAAGGGCGCTTGCCCTTATCTATACCTACAGCAACATAGTCTTCTTGGGCCCAAAATCATGGCCCAAACAGGGTGTGAGATACAATCCCAGTAGGAAATCACCCAAATATTTGTGCCTAATAGTCAAAGAATACATGGCAGTAATAGAACAAGAAGCAGTAAACAGAAAAGCACATGCAGCTACAATCCACAATTCTAACAAGTAAAGCACACAAGTAAGCAGTTACCAATATGAAGAAAACAGGTAACCCTCTGGGTAGCTCTCATAGCCTAAACCATATGGTTCAACCTATAATTACTAGTAACACTCTGGGAAGCACACACAGTCTCACCCCTATGGTTCAGCTACGTAATTAAGCAGACTCTCTGGGGAAGTACTCACTGTCAATTCCCCCTATAGTCTCGTATCGTGCTAAAGGCTCTCTGGGGAAGCACTCAACATCAATTCCCCCTATGGCCCATGTCGTGGATATAAAGACTCTCTGGGGAAGAACTCAACATCAATTCACCCTATAGTCTCGCATCGTAAATAAAATACACTATGGAGAAGCCCTTCCATCAATTCTCCCTTTGGTCTACTACTCTAGGTTCTCACAGTCCTGAGTATAACTAAACATGCTCAGCGCACGTGTGTCTTCCAAGTAAACCTCAATAACTACTTGCCTATCAACTAAGGCTCAACCGCAATAAAAAAACAACAGTTCCTCTATCCTACAACTAGTCATGGAAACTGGCAAAATTCCCAACAGGAAAAACAAACATGGAAAAGCAATCTGAGCACAAAATAAATTACTCTACTCACAAGCAATAACCTCTACTAAAGAAAATAAGCAAGGCAGGCAAACAGCGGGGGAAAAACAGGAAACAGGTAAAACCCTGTTCACAGGTATTGGTGGAATTTACACATAATATTCCTCAACTTTCTATATAAAGGCACAAACCACCTACCTCGATCTGAGGAGTTCGATATACGTGAACCACGACGACAGATTCCTCTTAGAACAACGTAGATCTGAGAAAACGCACAAAATGTTCATCCCATGATAACTTGGAAATGAGGAGGAATCAAGAAATAAGGCTAAAGAAGAAGGAGGAACTCACCGCTGTGATTCCAACACAATAGACCGTGCTCAAATCGGAGAATGGACGGCGGGGCGGAAGCTCGGAGATGATTCGGTCGTACAGTCGCTTCCGGGCGGATGAAATCTGGAGAAAAGATGGTTTTGGGGGTTAGGCGTGACCCTGGTCCATTTAATGATAAAAAAAGTACACGACATGTACTTATTGAGTACACGGAGTGTACTTATTGAGTACATGGCGTGTACTTCAATTTTCCGTACTCCGAATTAACTGGCCTCCACCTCAGCCTTACACACCGTGTGTGTGGCCTGGGCATGGCCAGCACACGGCTTCGAGCCGGGAAGAGTACACGACGTTTACTCAAAAAGTACACGGCGTGTACTCAGAAAGTACACGACGTGTACTTATGAAATTTCCAGAAAATTTATTTTCCTTAAAAACTCCAGAAAAAGGGAAAACATACCTAAAAAGAGATCCTGGTTCTTACACCGAGGACACCGAAACCTCAATACCTACATCATCCCATGTCGGGGTATTAACCATGTTGCATATTCAATTCTCAATTCATTACATTTCAATGATAATTCATTATCCATTTATTTCAATTTATTATCATGACTAATTGGATCCACATTCTAATGCCAATATATGTCTGTAGTATGTCAATTCTAGAACCTCCTGGTTATTTGAAGGATCAGTCCTTTTCCCACAAGCCATTGGTATTTAGAGCAGTAGTCCCTATCCCATAAACTAATATTTGAGTGCATTAATTTTGTCATAGAACACCATTTTTTGGACACCATGGGTATTTGGAGCGTCTATCCGTGTCCTACACCCCATTTCTCAATCAATCACTCATCAGTATTTAGAGCATCAGTATGTGTGCCATACTCATATATCAGTCAATCAAATATATGACATATATCTCAATATCACATGTATCACAATATCACATGAATAAAAATATCTCCTAAATAAAGGTTAATCAACATTAATCCTCTTATCACAATTGACCGTCATAATCATCCATTAATTAATTAATTAATTAATTAATCCAATTGAACCAATTACATTATCATAATAACTCTAATTAATTAATTCCCCAATTAATTTATCACATTTATTCCATTAATTTATTCCAAGATAAATTAATCACACCAATTCTATTAATTAATTGAATACTTAATTAACCCAATTCCCAATATCAATACTCCAATAATCAATTCCAGTACGTTCTAAATTGTTGTGATGATAGATCTTGATGATAAAGCTGGCATGTACCATGGAAACATGACATCCAATAACTAATCATTTATTTTTTTATAATTTATTTATTATTATTATCTATGAGATTTTTTCTTTGACATTATCTATGGATGCATTTTTCATTATTAGTTAATTGATTAAATTTCATGTGTGTTCAGTTATTTACCTTGCCATATTGAAAATGCCTTATCAATATCTTTAAATGGAATGTGTTTTTTGTTATTTATCTTTCCATATTAATTGTTCATTAATAATTCATGATATCTTTTTCTATACTTAACCCTTACTAATCATTTTAGATCACCCTTATTTTTCTTCCTTCCCCCATGTTATGAAGAAGAAATATTTGAATAATATTTCAGGGATGTAGATTATTTCATTTAATTTTGTATCATGTTTTATTTTATATTTTCCACTATAATATTGGTATCATGTATGTAATCTAGTTTTCTAAAACAGCTAAATTGTTCAGTCCTTCTAGATTTTATTCCTTGTAATTTTTTCAATGTTATAATGTAAGGCACATGACCCTGACGTCTGGGGTTTGGTATTGTAGTTTGTATAAAAGGGAGGATTAGTAGAAACCTTTAAAGCTATATTTAGAAAAATATTGATTAGATAACTTAACCCTATGTTATAATTTGAGTATAAGTATATAAGAACATCCCAAATAAATCATGTTTATTATTATGAGATTAGAAACACAAAAATCATCCAATTTATGTTATGTATTTCAATAGGTTTGATTTAAACGATATTTTCAATAATTATATGGCCTAATATAGTGTACGAATTTATTTAAGATTGGCACATAATAGAGTGAATTGGGAACCACAATAATTCATCTGATCTAAAAAGTAATAAGGATCATATAATTTAGGATATTAAGAAAATCATTAGAAGGTCATCAGTCTCCCAAACATTCTCATCATTTGAGGAAATTGTATCATGTGCTAACAAGATAGAGAAATAATTATTTAATTATTATGGATTCATAAGTAAGCATTAGAAAAATAGTAAATCTTTGAATATGGTGAAAAATTAAATAAGGGAAAGACAGATTTTCCTATATATGATAATTGTGAAAAAATCACCTTGTGAAGTTCTTGAAAGTATTATGAGTTTATTATATGTGTGGATATAAGTTTCACTGGGAAGAAGAATACAAAGGATAGGATAAAAATGATATTATTATGTGTTACAACTATAAGGAGATAGGGAACTGCATGAATTAATACCTCAAGCATCTAGAGAATATACCCCAGAAGAAGCTAAGGGAACATGGTCATGACTATGTTATTGATACAGCCAAAGTGGAATTATTATCATTCTTATATATTTATATCCCTGAGTAATGTTGTAAAACGATTTTTTCAATGTTTTCTTGGCTATATGAATTATTCAATATATAAGTATTTTTTTGTATCACTATTTTTTAATGCATTTGAAAGCATGTGTTGAATGTTAAATAGAAAAGTGATTTAGTAGAATGTAAAAACTTTTGTGAAAACAATTGGTTGAGGTAAATATAACCCTTAATAAGTTCTTGGTGTTTATTTAATGATCATTGGATAAAGGTATGATTTAAATGGATTATGTAAATTGGATACTACTAACTTCCTTAGAACAGAATCTAATGTTTTGGATCATTATACTTGGAAGGGTCATAATTTTAACCATTTATCAAATGGTTTAAATTAAAAAATGGACATGGTTTTACAAATTATTGTATTACTTCACCATATGATGTAACATGTGATAAGAAAATAAGTACAAATAGTTCAATGAATGATTGAAGGATAATATCATTCTTATTGAAATGTATCAAGTAATTATATTTACTTATATTATTATAGAGAGAAGTAATTCCTCAACCATATGAAAAATGGTCTTTAAAAAATGTTTTCCTATTATCATCATTTTTTATAATATCAATTACTTTTTTCATAACTATGTTTTAAGAATTTGGGGCCATCAAATGTCAATTAAACTTTTTATCTATCACTTTCCATCAGAACTTGATAGTCATATTTATCTAATATCTCCAATTATTCACAAAATTTCAATTATTTTAAATCCTATTTTTCTAGTGACCTTTTCATTTCATTTTCCCTCTTATTAAGAAGATGTGTTATTAACCCTATTTATGATGTTGGTTTTTCAATAATAATATTTTCCAATCTAAATCCCCCAATTAACAAGATTAATATTAAATTGTGAGAAAACAATTTATTTAAAATGTGGAGAATGTTTCTACACAATAATTGATAATATTTTCCTTTTAAAATAAATTTTGTTTTTTTCCTAGCTTTATTTATATAGGTCATTGAGTTGGAATACATTACACTCAATAATAAGTTCCTTAGATAGTGTTTAAGACATAAAAGACCATGAATTTAAGATTATATAGAATCCTCCTACTTTGTAATATATTTATTTTTATATTATATATTCAATAAAAAATAAAATCTATCTGATATATTTGATATACATATGATAAGAAAGAATCCATTTTTAGGCATAAAAAGATGTATTTCTTAGGCAGTTTTGTCAGATTTTAATGGAGAAATAATTTTAGAACTTTATTTTAACCATTTTATAAATTATATTTGTAAATATAAACTTTTTTTAATTCCTAATTCCAAAATTACCTTATGGTAATTTTTGGTTTTTCTCAAAGATGTTTCATTTTTGAATAATTGTGAAAAATACTGAATTTTTATTGAAAACTCATTTTTAATATAATTATTTTATAAAGTAATATTATATTTAAAATTGGTTTAAAAGTAACATTAGATTAATTATATATAAATTAATTCAATTTAGATTGTTTTAATTAATTTCATATTAAAATTGGATATAAAAACATTTCAAACTTCTGAATATTTTAGCTTTAAAAAATTGCTTTCTCATCCATTCTGCAGGATTAATTTTAAATTAATTTATACACCTTTTGTGATTTAAATTTAGAAAAATTGATTCCATATTTTGAATAATCAAAATTTATAATTTCTATTAAGGGAAACTTATTTTTTGAACAAAAATATTATTAAAATTAATCATAATTAATTACATTGATTAAGAGAAAAAATAGCTTAACAATGGTCAAATCCTTCAACATAAGGGGAAAATGACTTAGAAACACGTCCAAATCCTATTTTATGGCCATATTTAGGCCATATACACAATTTTCTAGAATTTGGTTCACTATTGGAATCACAATATGTATGGGAGACCTCCCAATAGTGTTTACCTTTTTATATTTATATGAATGTAACTCATATTCTACTATAAAAAGGAACATACCCCTCCCACTACTTCACACATTTCAAGCCATTTGGAAAATCCAAACCCTTACAAAGTATCTTACCAAAATAACTCCTTGAATCCTAGATGTCTCGCTTTAGGCAGAATGTATACCAAGGATGTTTGTTTCTATAAACCAAAATAAAGTACACAAAGAAGAGGTAACATTCCTTAATGGTCACATTTGTTTTATTTCATTATCCACCCCTTAAGATCTTCATATATCTTGATTATAAAATAAAATTAGTATCTTAATATACTGAGATGTATTTACTCTAAATTTACGATCTACAACTATTAAATAAAAAATATTTTCCAAAATTTTACTTTTAATTTCATTTTTTAATCCCACAAAAGTGTTGTTTTTAGGAAAATTCTCTCATTTTATGATTTTTGTGTTATTCTGATCTCAATCAGAAAAATTCACTATTATGAATTTAATTATTTTACTTATTTATTTATTTTGGACATACAAAATTCTATACTTATCCAAATCGTTAATTTATCTTTCTAGGATTTTATACATATTTGGAATCATTTATTTCTCATAGACCCAATTCTAATTCCATCATTTGGAATCCCAAAACAAGCTCACAAGTTGTGCCTTCAAAATTATTCAAAGATTTGGAGATTTATTTATGGTGGGACCATATCTCTTGATTGGACAGCCCATATGTGATGACATTTTGAGTGGAGATGATAAATAAATTACTTAACATCTTTTATAAAGGATGTCGTGCATGAATAGACTGTTTGAAAGGCCAATATTTCATGGGAAACCAGAGACATGGAATATGGAGAGTCTCTCTTAGAAGATTAAATTCAGAATGTGAAATAGGAATAACTCTCTCTACACATGGGAAAATATGCTGAACATTAGAGGGTAGATGTGATATATATTTATTAACAACTTCATGAATAATTACATTTATGAATCATCCATTTAATGGGTCTAACACATGGAAAATTTTAAAGTGAAATTATGGTGTATGAAAGGAGCGGAGCTCCTCCTTCCAATATCATTCCAATCCATCCTATTGCATACCATCATCTCAAGAATCCAAGAGGATGGTAAAACTTCCTTATGCCTCTTTATTCTTCCTTAATATTTTAATTCTTCCATCTCGGTTTTTTATTCAAATTCAATGACCCCATCTTGCATGGAAGGGTATATTTTATAGTGATTAGGGGAAGGGAAGGGGTCAATTTTTTATGTTTGATTTTATAATGTTTTTATTAAAATGAATTATTTACATTTAAATTAATGGTTTTCCAGTAAATATATTTTATAATTTAAATTAAATATGATTTTATTTTAATTTATTCTTATATAGTAAATTTATTTGATTTAAATATTATTCTATCCTTGATTTATTAAATTATTACATGAATTGGTTTCTTTTTTAAGAAAATATAATAACGGGGTGTTTTAGTGGTCAGTAAATAATGTGAACAAATTAAGATAGAATAATTTAATTATTTAGGAAAAATAAATACAAGGAATGGTATTCCCTAAGAAATTAAGAATGGACCATTAAGATTTATACATTTTGAAAAGTAATAAAATCAAATTTGAATCAAAGAAACATTTTTTATTCAATTCATTTAATTATTTTGATCTAAAACCAAAAGATTAATTTTTTTCTTAACAACTATGATTATATCACAAAATTTAAACCCCAACATAAATCCAATCACTTATCTCCATTATAAGTTCAACAAACTTCTAAAAACCTTGTGTATACCTAAATCCTTCAAACTTTTTATTTTTATCTATATAAGAGAAACCTAGATTAAATCACTCCTCTTTGGAGAATTGTATTCTAGTTACCACTCATACTACACTATTATGGGATTTAATTTTTTTACACACCTCATAAAAAATTTGTGTCAAAATGAGTTCTACTTCCTGGGATCAAGTGTAAATATAAATTTACATGACTAATTCCTCTAATGAGGAACTATTCAAATTTAACCTTAAAATAGAATGAAATTTTTTACAAAGTATTTGGAATTTTAATATGGAAAATAAGTTTGAAGAAGTGAATTTTGACGAGTCAAGTGTCCAATAAGAACCACCAATATTGGTATAGGTCCCACAAAAAATCTTGAGGTACCTCTTTTCCCTACAATTTTCTAACTAGAAAAATCGATTTACCATGCCTAAACAAAAAAATTATTTTGAGTTATGAGTTAACATGATTATTATAATACCTAAATTTCATGGCTAAGAAAAAGAGGATCCCAATAGACTTATTCAAGAATTTTATTATTTTTTCATGTTTCAAACCGAAAGGATTAGTAGAGGACAAATTAAAGTGGATGGAATTCCAATTTTCACATGAGGGGGTATCTAAGGATTGGTTTAATACCTTAAATCCCCAAGAGATACATGAATGGTATGATATACTACAATGTTTCATGAAAGGTTTCTTCCCAACTTCCTGGAGCACAACCACTATAAAAGGAATTATATTACATTATAAAATCTACTAGTGAGACTCTTTATGAATATTAGGAATGATTCAAGAGGCTTAGTACATGCTAAATGCATAAAACATTAGAGGAGAACCACTTCCTAGTCTTCTTCTAACAAGGATTATTAGAGAATGATCATAATATTTTGAATGCATCCTCTGAAGATCTTTAAATGAAAAATAACATATATTATCCTAAAGTATCATTAAGAAGATAGCCTAAAATTGACAACAATTCAGGATAAGAAGCATTGGTACAAGTGGTATACATGAAGTAAGGACTTCTAAATCATAACCTCTCCTTACAACCCAAATTCAATAATTAACAATCCTTATGAGAGTAGTTATTGTTCAAAAATTAAATGAGAAACCATCTCCACCTAATTTATGTTGATTATGTTGATCACCTAATAATTACACTGATCAATGTTCTATGATACATGGTATGGAAAGTTGTGCAACTATATTTCATCAAATACAATTTCCCCATTATCAACAATGGATAGAATGTAAATCCCAACAAGGATTCAGAGGTCATCATTACTAATCTAGGACACCTTTTCAGAAACAATATTAGAACCTAACACCATTCCAACAATCTTATAATCATCCCTTCCAGCAAACACAAACTTTTAAACTGCCACCTTTCTAGTGAATGAATTTTGAACCGTACAGAATAAATTCTCAAAATAACCACCAAGGAATGGAGATTGAATAATTGATGAAGATAGTGAAATAATTGGACAATAAACTTGGTAGACTTGTGGAGCCTCTAACCAAGGATAATGAAAAAAATCTAGGATAAACCATCCCTAATAAAATGAAGAATGTTAGTTCAATTATGAATCAATGTGGTAAGAAGCTTCCACCACTTGAACCAAGTAAGTTTGATGATTCCAGAAAACCCTAAAGATAATCTCATACACCCAAGATGAAAATAGAAAGTCATGTGTAAAGGGAAAAATAAATAAAAGATACAACAAGGTACAATTCCCTTCTGCATTGGTTCAATAAACAATGGTTAAATAAGAATTGCTTCAAAAAGAGATCCTGGAAACCTTCGAAAAAGTTGAAATCCATATCCCCTTGATGGATACAATTCACTGAATCCTAAAATATGAAAATTTATTACATGAATATGATCCAAGAGAAATAATATTGATGGGGATGAAAGAATCAAATTTGGAAGGAGCAATGTAGCCATGATCACCCCACCATTACCCAAAAAATGTTAATATCCTTGGACATTTTCTATAACCTACACAATGGGTTATTTATATTATTTTGATTATTTTTTCACCTCAGCGCTTACAAAAATGTAATTTCTAATTCTTTCTTCTCATCTTTGATAAAAGTTGAAGTAATTACCACAATAGTGGTGATGTTGATATAAAACAGATCCACATTTTTTCTATCCTGAGATATAGAAGATGTGCTAGTGGGGGCTGAGGGAATAATGTTTCTCCAAACTATTACATACTCACCATGGTGGAAGATAATGCACCAAGAAATTCACAAATAATTTTGGAAATACCATTCATGAAAAAGGAAAAGACAATAATCAATTATCATGAAGATTCCCTAACCATTGAGCTAGGAGATAGAAAGGTGAACTTCAAAGTCCTTAACTCAGAAATAAAATCATCAACCAAACATTCCCTCTTTTAAATCTTCCATGGAGAAGGTAGTGATCCCATAAAATATTTTGGCATGCTTCTTGAATTCTTGGCTTTAGAAAATTTTGGATATTCATTTCTTGGAGTTAAAGGTGATGTAGAAATTGATCGAAGCACAACCAAAAAATGAAATTTTTCTTATTAAATAAAAATTTATCATGTTATTATATTTATTTATATTATTAGATGGAAAATTATTTCCAAAAATTTAGGAAAATTATCATGAGAAAAATTCTGTCTTATTGCATTCATGTCCAATGAATCAAATGGTCTTTCAACTCATTAAAGATTTATGGTTTTTTTATCATTAACTTTATAATGATCATTCAATTTCTTTTGATCAATGATCTATATCACTAACCATAATTATTTAGGCTTTTATTTCATGTTTATATTTTCACTTCCCACCATTTTTATCCTATATGGAAACCTATTTATGTGTTATTTCATATGATATTAATATCATCATTTCCCTATTTTAAGAGGAAGTTTTGTAAACATTTTTTACAATGTGGGTTTCCCAGAAATGTGTTTCTAAATATCAAACCCTTTATTTCCATTCAAAATTTCGAATTGTAGGGATGAAATTTATTGTATGTGGGTATAATGTAAGAACATCAAATTTTAAAATTACAAAATTGTGTTAGATATTTTATACGGTACACCATACTGAGTCTAAAAAAATGTGTGATGTTATTTAAATATGACCATGATAACCTAGAAATTAAATTTGAGGGTATAAATGTGATTAAAAAATTATAAAATATATATATAGGTCTATAGCAATACCTATTTTTTGATAAATATTTATTAAATAATCACTCAAATTTTTAGTAAACTCATTTTTTTGCTTCAAAATACATATTCATAAAAAATGTTTTTATTCGACATTTTTTATTGTAATTATAATAAATTTATACCAATATTAGAAATTTTATTTTATAAAAATAATATTTTCATGACTTGTCCCCCAGGGCCTATGCCATGACTAACCCAAGACCCCTTGCCATAGGCCAAGGGTTGGCAACTAACACCAAGTTGGAATATCAAAAAAAGGGAAGGTATTTCCTTTAAAACTGTATACATGCAAAAAACTCAACTGGAGAATGTATACACAATGTAAACCACAACTATCACTAAGACAACTACAAAGAGTACAGTACAAACTGAAAGTACATGGGTGGCATAATACAAGCCCAAACCCACAAAGGAAAGTACAACTACTATGGTCTGTCTACTCGAGACCCTACTAAAAGGGTAGGTGGAGGGTAGTTTCCTATAGTCGTAGTAGTATGCCCATCCATACCATCTCACTGAGCACCACCAGGTCATGGACCACCAAGGTCCCTGTCAAAGTGTCAATCACTTGCACGAGAAACGACATGTTCAGGTGAAGCCCGTATAGGGGTGAGTAACACAATACTCAGTAGGGAGCCCAAACCACAACGGAAAGACCCTAATGAAATAACATAGTACAAGACCACATAAAAACGATAGATCACACTAGGTTTAAGAAAAATTATAAAAATAATGATTATCATTTGAAGATATGAATCATCTTTTACTGCTAAGGGAATCGTCACTGAGGTTTGTTCAGCTACTGGATCACTAAGTTCTGCACTGCTACTAGACAACCGAGGTTCACTTGGCTGATGGACCACTAAGGTCCACTTAGCTGTTGAACCAATGAGTTATATTGAGCTACTGGACTGTTGAGGTCCTCTAAGCTACTTTACCTATAAGGTATGTTCTTCTATTGGACCACTGAGGTCCACTCAGATTTTTGGAAAAAAATTGGTCTTCTTGTCCACTAGACCACAACTATATGTTCCACTACTGGAACATTGCAGTCTTATGAGCTACTGGACCACAGTGGTTCACTCAGCTACTAGACCACGGAGGACCCATCTTTTCATATACTTCATGTCACATCCAGCCATAGGATTCCTGCTTATAGCATGCTTGATTTTGGGAAAATATACTCCTTAAGATATTGGTTACATCTCAACATTGATGAAGACTCGCATATTGTATACCCAAAGGATCGTCTCACTGCAAGGGTCCCAAGCCACATGAGGCGCATCAATCGGACACCTGTTCAAAAAAATATTAGTGGTTAAATAAACATTGTGAAGACTACCACAACCAACTCAATGTTGTGAGTTATGTAGTTCTTATCAGGTGGTCTTAATTTTTGTGATCCGTATTCAATTACTACATTCCCCTACATCAGTACATAACCAAGACTAGTTCATGATGCATCACAGAACACCACGTAGTCGGTTCCCTCCCCTAGAAATCTCAAGATAGGTGCACTTGTTTGGATCTTCTTCAACTGATGAAATCTCTACTGGAATCGTTTTATCAACATGAAGGGTTTTCCCTTCTTCGTCAATTCCATCATGGGTGCTTCCACTCTAGAGAAGTCAAGTACAAACCTCAGATAGTACCTAGACAGTCCAAGGAAACTCGGCACCTTGGTTACACTCTTGGGTGTCTCCCAAGAATGCACTGCCTTGATATTTGCTGGATCCACCTCAACTCCAGCATCTGAGATGACATGTCCCAAGAAGTGTCCATTTAATATCTAGAACTCACACTTCAAGAGATTTCCATATAGCTAGGGCTAGTTTAGTGTGTCTAAAAACATCCTCAGGTGTATCGCATGTTCTTCTTCAGACGTTGAATAAAATAAGATTTCATCAATAAATACCACTACAAACTGGTCTATGTATGTCTAGAAGATATTTTTCTTGAGTCCCATGGACACTTCTTGGGAGTTATTCAAGAAAATGGGACTCACTATGTACTCTTAGTGCACGTATAAAAATCTGGAAGCTGTCTTCGAGACGTCAGTATCTCATACTTGAAGTTGTTGATAGCTTGATCTGAGGTCTATCTTTGAGAATGATCTCTCTCCCTTCATCTGGTCGGAGAGTTCATCAATCCTTGGTAAAGGATACTTATTCTTCTTGGTCACCTGGTTCAAGAACCAGAAGTCCACACATATCCTCAAGCTTATTTCTACCTTCTTGGAAAACAACATTGGGTCTACCTATGGTGAAACATTGGGCCTTATGAATCCCTTTCTCCTCAAGTCCTCCAACTGTACCCTCATCTCCCAGAGATCTATGGGAGCCATCTAATATTCTAGTGTAGATATTAGTATTATCTTGGGGTATATATCCATGTAGAAGTATACCCCTCTATGAGGAGGTAGTATGAGAAGATCCTTTAGAATGACTTTATCATACTCATCCACTACTGTAAGAAACTATGGACTCATCTCATCCAGTGCAAAGTAGTTCGTGAAATCCAACTAATGAGTGATCAGTTTCACCCTTCTATGTGTGAGTCCATCCTGTGCTACAAGAGATCCCTTCTCACTGGTGAAGGAAAATCTGGTCCCATCTCTATGGACACACTGCACTCTGCATCTAAAATAATCGATCTAATCATGAACTGATGATAGCCAGTCCATACCCATAATGATGTTGTAAGGCCTCAACGCCGCTACAAGAATATCCGAGCATAATCTATCAACTCAAAAATTAATCTCACACAATTGGAACCAATGTGTGATCATTGAATCCCCTCCCATAGGAGTCTCTAATTGTAAGGGTCGAACCAACGGATCTATCGGAATATTAAAGTTTGGAACAAGGTCCACGATAAGGAAAGAGTGACTGGAACCTGTGTCTAAAATAACTGAAGCTAGAGTGGAGGAGAAATATATTGTACTTCATATCATCATTGGGATTTCAGGACTATAAGCCGAAACTAACTGAAGCTGAGATCATCCCTATCCACCTAATCTTGCATCCTATGGAGGACCACCTCGGGGTGGTGGTGATCGTACCTCATACATATTCCCACCTCGTTATTCTTGTCATGATCTTCTTCCATGTCTACCACATGGTGTACTACACTGTTCCTATCTCTACCACTGCCTCGGAGGTCCCTTGACCATCTTCCTGTCCACTGCATGATAATTTGGGCAATCCCGAGCCATGTTCCCCTGCTCTCTGCATGCATAGAATACTCCTCTCTTCTGAGTAATACCTCTACCCTGGGAGCCGCGTACTACTAAAATTCTATCATGTTATTATCCTTTGAATTTTCTAGACCTTTTGGCCCTCTGTGTCATCTATCGGCTACCTGCACGGATGAATCGAACACCTGCCACTGGTGGTAGCTCCCATCATGGGTGCCTACTCTGTGAGGAATCTCTCCACTAATAGAGCTTTCTCCAGCACCCAACCATTGGTAGGGGTGCGGAGGGAAATCATCGATTCCATGATCTACCAATGGATTCCATGCTCAAAGGTTTGAGACCTGAAGAATGGGTGTCGTACCATATCCATAGTGTAATCGGAGAGCTCTGAGAACCTTGAAGAGTAATCATCCACTTTCAGGCTTCCCTACTATAGGTGAAGCATATTCTATATGCACAATGTGTTAAAAGTCATAGGGAATAAATCGTACCTGAAAAGTCGGTCAAAGTCAGATCATTTGTGGTTCAGCTCATAATTCTTTTGGATCATCAAACTTTACAATCTCCCCATTGATCCCTATAGAAGGCTCATGGATAGAACTTCCATTTTGGACAAGTGGTATCCTCACTAAGTGGACAAATCACGTCATTGCCTCAAGCCAATCCTTAGTGACCTGAGAATCTATCTCTCCCCTGAACCTAGGGTGTCTCTACCTCTGGAACACTTGTATGGAACTGAGCCTATGTGTGCCCTCTACCAGTAGAGCCAGTAGTAACAACTAACCAATGATCGGTGGAATCACTGGGACACCACCCGATAGTACCATCTCGAACAATAGTCCCAATATCTAAGCCCCATCACTTTGTGGACCATCCTCATGGTCATGATCTGTAATTCTAGTTGGTTGTCTACATAGAGGCTTCCTAAAAGAGATCATAATGAATCACGATTTGTAGATTATACCTGGTGAGCTTACACTAACTCGGAATGATCATGAGAAAACATTCAAAGATTATAGAAACCAATGTTTTAATGTACTGAGTTAGAAATCATAATTTTGGGTCCTAGTGTATGGATACATTGGCCACAACACAAACATTGGACTCCCATGCCTAAAATCCCAACCTGAAACACATAACATTGTTTCCCTATTAAAAATTTTCAGACTCCAAGATATTCTGGTAGAACTGACCACCTATAATACCACTCTATCACGACCCTTCCCCCAGGGACCATACTATGACCACCCCAAATGCACCTTCCATAGGAAAGGGGTTGGAAACTAGCACTGAGTAGGCATATCTCAAAAAGGAAAGGCATTTACTTCAAACCTGTACACATGCACAAAGATCAAACTGCAGAAAGTAAACAAAAAGTAAACCACAATGGTCACTAAGACAACTACTGGGAGTACAATACAAACTAAAAGTAAAAAAGGGGCCAGAATACAAGCCCAAATCTACAAATGAAAGTACAACTTCGATGGTATATCCTCTCAAGATCCTACCTGAAGGGTTGATTCTTGTTTCCATAGAAGTACACCCATCAATCCCATCTCACTAAGCCCCACTGGGTCCCAGACCGCCGAGGTCTCCATTGAAGATTTGATCACCAGCCTGAGACACGACATGTGAGAGCGAAGGCCATGTATGGTTGAGTAACACAATAATAATTACGGACCACAAAACACGAAGGCAATACCACAAATCAAAACCACATAGTAAGACCACACAAAAAAGATATCTCACACCAGGTATAACTCAATGTATAGAAAGTATAATTGTTAGTCATAGAGATTAATCGTCTTCTGTTGTTGTAGGACTTATCTCCAACAACGCACTAAGATTTGTTTGGAAACTAGACCACTGAGGTCAACTCCACTACTACACCACTAAGTTATACTCAGTTGTTGGGCCACTGAGGTCCACTCAACTATTGGACCACTGAGGTTTGCTGAGCTACTAGACCACTGAAGGCCACCCAGATTTTGGCCCACTGTGATCCCCTTGTCAGCTGGACCACTAAGGTCTACTCAGCTTGTGGACCATTGAGGTTCGCTCATGTCCTGGAAAACTGATATCAGCTCGTTTTCTAGTCCACTGAGGTCTTCTCTGCGGATGCACCACTAAGGTATGCTCATCTGCTGGACCACTGATATCCGCTCCACTGCTGGACCACTAAGGTCCATTGATGTACTAGACCACTGCGGTTCACTCGGCTACTAGACCATTGGGGCCCCTGCTCATCATATACTTCGTGTCATAACCAGCTCTAGGATTCCTTCTCTTAGCACACTTGATTCCAAGAGAATAAAATCTTCAAGACACCATTCGCATCTCAACTTCCATGAAGTCTCACATAGAGTATACCAAATGGACATTCTCACTACATGGTTCCCAACAATATAAACAGCATTTCAATCAGAAGCATGATCTGAATGATATTGGAATTTTAGTAAACAGGAACTGGTTGTGTCAGGCCTGATCTGACATTCTTGAGCTGAACCAACCAACCCGGCACGGGTGTCCTGCATGACCGGACCTAGTTCGGCCGACCCATCCTGATTCGGTTGGGTCTGGGTTAACTTGGTTTTTCCTGCCCATTGGGAATTTCTAGACCCAGTTTGGAACTACCCCATCAAGCTGCCTAGTGGTCCGGTTTTCCCATCTAGTTCATCCATAAATGGCATGTCATTTCACACCACAAGCCCAGACACCGATTGGAATCTAGTTTGCACCACACGTAGCAAGTTAAGTCCAGCCTCTTACCTCTATCATGCATAATCTGCAGATCTTGTGTCTAGATCAGAGCCAAGGCCAACATTTAGGTCGACCGCACTGACACGATGCTAATTGGAGCTACCACCCTGCTCTGATGTGTTCTATGCCACCACGGTTTTCCACTAGCCTTTGTTTCAGTGACTCACACGTCGACCTTGGCCTGGGGGTAGCGCCCTGGTGTTGCCACTGCGGATAGGTGCCTCGGCCTTTTTCCCCTTCCACATCTGGGCGGAAAAACCTTGTGCAACTACTACAGCTGGGTGTCGCAACCTTGTGCGACAACTACGACCTTGTGGCACGACCTCTCACCAATGTCACGACCCGCCTAGTCGTGACCCTTCTCATATGGTGTTACAGGAAAATACGCGGCTGCGGTCCTTCTTGGACCTCACATGTCATCGCTGAGGACCATTGCACCACAAAGAATAGGGGAAATGCAAGAAGAAATTGGGGAAGGATTCGCAACACAAGATCTCCCAAATAATGATGTAGGTATTTGTTCGTGTTAACTCAGATACTTTCTTGTTAGTAGGATCACACAAAACAAAAAATAAGGTGGAATAATCACTATGATAGATATCATTTTAATCCTACATCATTAACCATACCACATGAATGAACGAACTGCAGATTAACTTGTTCGTGAGTTAACCCATGTTCGTCGTTTAGAAGAAAGAATGGGGGAATACAATTCTCACAGAAAATAATCAAACACCTACCTGGGAAATGAGAATGCTTGGGGAGGATTATTCTTTGTCATCTACTGATATCTAGTCCTCGAATCATCTCTCCAAGGGTGTCTTTTTCATTGTCTGATTCCTTGGATTTCGTCATTGGAGTTCTTTAATTCATCGTTCTTCATGAGAGGAATTCTAGGATTGTTTTTCAACCCTGAATTCCCTATTTAATTAAAGATGAAAGATGTGTCCATTATGCGGCATCCCCATAGTGATTCATTAATGAGGATCATTAATTTGATTAAGCATCACCTCATAGCTATACATTAGCGCTAACAAGTCTCTATGTTATGATGAAGAGAAAATATAACAAAAAAAACTTTTTGTGTTATTTTATTTTTCTTCTAAAAATTACAAAAACATTATTTTTTCAGTCGACCTATGGAGGTCGATGTTAGGACATTCCTAGGAGAATCATGATGTTATGATTTAAATGGTGCCCTTATATTTTTTATTTGGTCATTGGTTTGAATTTAATAAAACCCCACTAACTCGTTTAATTTTTGAACATTAAAAATTGCTCGAAAATACACTTCGTCCACTCTAGGCCTCAGAATAACATGTCATCTCAGATCATTGTCTCAAAATAATCCCATTTAATTTTTAAAAAAATTACATGAAACTTTAGTACATTACAAATATAATTTTCTAAATCATAATATAGAAATTATCTTAGGGTAAAATTTTGGGATTGTTCTAAAACGGATGATTTTTCAATGATTAGTTAAAAATACAGCTTTTGGAAAAAATATAATTTAAAATTAACATTATTATTTGAAATTTAATAAAAAGTAAGAAATAATTATTTAATTATATTTTATATTGTTAATTACCTTTTAATCATATTAATGTTCAAATTTTTTATAAGTTATTTTTATGTTTAAAATGCTTTTTTTTAAATGTATTCAAATGCCTAATGTTCAAATATTTTATTTTATTTTAATAACCAATAATAATGAAATATTTAAATTTAATTCATTGATTATATATATATGAATTTTAATCCACACCATCATGATAACCTCTCATTTAGTTAACTTATGATCATCTTATTGTTGAAAAATGCATTTATTTAAAAAACATTTTTTGACATGATTTATATGATTACATGAAATTAAATATTTTAAAATATATGAGTTTAATTTGGAAAAATGGATTTAATATTTTTAATAATAATAATTATTACAATATAATATTTTAACTTTTGTTAATAAGGATTATTAAAGATACAAAAATTTATTTACCATGATTATAGTTAAAACAAGTTTTTTACAGTTCATATGGTTGTGTAAACATGAATTTTATAAAAAAAATAGAATTTTTATTTGATAAATAACGTTTCATGTTTTAGATCAGGGTTTGGAAGTTATATAATAAGGCTCAATTAATTTTAAACATAATGGATAATTTACTTTGGTTAAATAAACTAATTACCGTAGTGATTAATACAATTCTAAAGTACAAAAACAAAAAATATAATAAATAACATGTTCTAGACATGTTTATTTTAATGTGTTGGAGATTTTAATCAACCTTACCTCCCTCAAATACATTAATTATCAATTTTGGATTCTATTTTTGTGATAGTGATATCCCATTACTGATTTCATATTGGTATTTACAAAAATATCACTCCTCCTCAATTATAAAGGGGAACTTCCTAACCTCACTTTATAAAACCTTTAAATAGACTTGGATTGACCAGAAAGTAAAAACATATCTCCCCAACATCCTAAGAAACATTATAGTTATGTTGATCCTCCCCAAATACCAACCCTATGTTCTATAAGAAGAGATCAAATAGAGGTTTCTCTACAAGACGGTAATAGTCATAACAAAGTTATTTATTTTTTCATTATTATTTTACAAAATTTAATTATTTAATAACATTTAATATATTATAAATTTATTATATCCCATATAAAATAATTTTATTCTGTTCATGGAACAATATTTATTCATCTCCTTCTCCGTTGAAGGGGAAATAAATTCATCTCTCTTGGGTATAATGAACTACCGCCACGTGAACCGAGGTAATTTTTTTCCTTTGCTAACTCACATGGATAGTAATAATAATAATGAGACTAATAAATATATATTATAATTATGAAATTATATTGATTTTGGATAA
The DNA here is from genome assembly GCA_963277665.1 of Viscum album. NCBI lineage: Eukaryota > Viridiplantae > Streptophyta > Magnoliopsida > Santalales > Viscaceae > Viscum > Viscum album. The sequence continues at coordinate 1,940,998,831 of OY728119.1, read as the reverse complement.
TTAATAAATCATCCAATTCCTAACCCTTTCATCCATTAAGAGAATGATATCAGTGCTCGTGCATATGTATGACCTACAGTCTCCAAAAATTGATGCGATTCATTTTCCATATAAAAAATTCAAGATTAGTTATAATAATTAATATAATGATTAAATATTATATTTAAAATATTAATATAATGATTAAATATTATATTTAAAATATTAATATAATTATAGAGATTAATTATATATATCCTATTTACAATAACTGGATCTCTTAGGACAAAATATTCATGAGAAAACATGATAATTAAAACCTAAGACAATAGTAAAAATAAAATATTATTAATGAACAGGTGAAGAAATATATTAAGAGGATAATATATGAAAACATAAATAAGAATATGGTTCTACTATAAATTATAGACTTTCTCAAAACAAGTATTCAGTAGGATAAATCATGTTTAACTAAATAAAAACATGAGGTGAGGGAATTCATCTTAATTTCACTTTACTAACAAATATTTTAATTTTATGCATCTAATTTGATTTATATGGGGTATATAATAACACTTTTACATGTAACATAATTAATCCTTCATAATTCATTTTTTTACGTTTAAATTTTAATTATGTCATCCAAGGGGATTTGACTTTAAAATTATCATGTGGTAAATAAATTCAAAACTCAATTTCTATTCATCAAGACATATAACTTCTTCATTGTATTTGATATTATAAGATTATTTGTGTGATAAATTTTTATTATATTTTATTTTATTTTAACATTTTTATGTTTACTTAATTTTTATATGTATTAGTAGATAAAATGATTAATTCTAACTTCAAAATTGTAATCATTGTAAGCGTAGCACATCTCAATTTTTCTTTTTTGGGAAGTATGTTATGTTATACACCTATATTTTTTTATGAGGTATATGCACTGATACATTAATATTTTATATCATTAATATCTTTATATTCATGGTATTTAATGTTTCATTTGATTTTAATCCTTTTATTGGGATTATGATTCAATATTTACCAAAATGGTAAGATATTTATATTTCAATCTCATTTTAATCAAGAATGTTTATACATAAATTTACAATAAAAAAATATTTGATAATTATTTAATATAACAATTTAATTTTATTCTTCTACAGTTACTCATGATTTATTCCTATAGTTGTATAATTTTCATCGCCTTGGTTCTTAAAATAATGGAGAATATTTTTTAATAATGTCAGATTTTATTTATCTTTTTGGTTTAAAGTCATTGTTTTCCAAAGTCATGTTTTAAAAAAATATAAATATTATATGATTAATTTTTAAATTAATTATTAACCATAATTATAGTTTTTAAATAAAACTCAATGGATTATTCCTTTTGTTTCTGCACAAGGTACTTTTAAATTTTATTATAAAAATTTGGAAGGATTTTTTTATCATACTTAGCATTAATGGAATATTAACTTAGTCCTAAAATAACATTCCTTGAATATTCCTTTACCTTTTAAAAAGTTTACTTTTAAATAAAATGAGTTTCTAGGTATTCTAGATGTTCATTGATTTATAAAAGTTATTTTCAATGTGAAAATTGAATATTTATCAAGAATTTTTTTTATGATATTATTTTTCATCACCAACCACAACCCTTTGTATTAAATATACTCCAATTGGGATATGTTGAAATTATACCATCCTTATTATTTCTCAAATGGTACATGACTAGTTTTACATGGGAAAAAATTGAAATTCCCTTTGTCCATTAATTTTTTTAATCATTAAATGTCACTTGAAATAATAACTTACTTATGATTAGTGGACATTATATTTACCATTAATATCCATATTAATTATCATGGATATTCATATAACATAAACTATATATCATTTCAATATATGGTGTTTTTCATTGAATGTTATATTATTTACTAGGAAAATAAGGATATTTTGTATACTTTATTCTATACATAAATTTATTATTAATGAATATTTTTCATGAACTAAATTGATCAATTGATATATGAGAAATTTGTGGTACATATAGTGACCAGTGGGGTTCAGAGTTATATAGACCCTTGATTCATCAATGGTCTCACGATGTGAATCTATAAGCTAACATTAAATGTATTTTCCCATTTTTTAAACTGTATTTTTGAAACTTCATGATAGTATATATATCATGAAGTATGAGATCATGAAATACAATATTAAAAATTTACTTCACTACGAATTTAGAAGTAATTATACATAAAATTATTTCCTTAATATTATCCATGTATGCATTTTGTTCTCAATTTATTGGTCAGATGGATTGTGTTTTTAGTTATTTTCCTTTCTATACTATTTATGCCTTATCTAATCATTATATTCAAGTTAGGTATTAAACATCATGTGTATTCAGATATTTATATTTCCATATTGACTATTCCTTATTAGTTTTGATTTATTTATTAATTATATCTTCTACTTTACATAACTCTTTCTGTGAATCTGATTCCACACTTATTTTTTTCCTTTCCCTTTGATATGATGAAAAAATATTTTAATGAGTTCAAGGATGCCTAATTTTTTATTTTACTACACTATATTTCATGTTTTAAAATATAATACAAAAAATTGTGTTTATCTAGTTTACCAATACTACTAAAGTATTCATTCCTTTGGGATGTGATCAGTTATATATAACACCAATGTAAAAAAATATTCGTCATCTATAGGAAACTAGGGTCAGATTCCTTACATGTCCTGTAAAACATGTGTGGTTTCCTTAAAATACTAATAGATTCATATTTAATTATCTTGAGTTTAAGTAAATCCCTCTAAATTTTATGATAGAGAGTATGAGGTAAATATTTATTCAAAAATTACCTCTTGAATTCATCCCACACTATAGATTCAATGTATTCCATGGGCCTTGTATTCTTGATCAGTGTACACCACTGATCATCTTCTTCCTCAAGGAGGTAAAAATCAAGAATGTTCTTGGTTTACATAAGGCATTGAAGGATAGATAATAACCTCTCTAGAGATTTATTCCATTTTTCACTGATTATGGGACAAGATCTATTAATAGTTTTAGGTATTTAATGTATTAAGGAATATCATGTAATTTTTTCTCTAAAATGGTGTCTTTTGTAATTAATATTATTAATGATAACTTGAGTTATTTGTGCCAGTACTATGATGAAGTGTTCAGTTCCAACTACAATCATGTATGAAACTTCATTTGTGATATCATTACATTGCCCATTACACATATCATTAACATGCTTTTTCCAAAATCCAATTATTTCTTATATTATAGGATAGTTATGTAGGTGAATACATTGATTTATACATGTATAAAAAGTAATGAATAATCATAAAAGATGAAACTCATAAATTATGTGAAGAAATAAACGTTGAATCTATATGTTCTAATATATTTTATCCATGTTCTTTTAACTATTTGGTTATATAACCCCATTTACTTACATACTAAATATCCAAATCCTTCATAATGATTTTTAAAAAAAATTGAATTAACCAAGGAATATCCCCCAATAGGGTATATATAGGAAGGAAATTTTATTCCCATTCATCATACATTAGGTGATGATTTCATTAATACCCTATATTCCCCTTTTGGGTAATCATGCCTAAGTGAATGTATGACATAGTCACATCTACTTGAAAGTATCTAGATAAGGATTTAAATAAAAGGAAAATCACACAGTCTCTACATTATGAAAATTTTAGGATATACTTGTATACTAAGTTTTATCCCTTAGACATCACCCTAGGGTTTTCACTAATGATATCTCATCCTAATATATAAAAAACCAGACGTTCCTATGGTAAAATAATTTGTGACCCATGCCTTAATCACATATTATTACATGAATATTTATATAAATTTCTAGTAAATTCATTCCAAGGATTTATAGTTCAAATGTATTTGGATTATTAAACACATTAATATATCATCTTGAACATAATGAAAATTTAATTTATCTAAAACTAAAAATAGTACTCCAAACTCCCTTGGATGTTATTAAACTAAATAGGATACCCTGTGGAAAATACCTAATTAAAAGTGTGATTATCTAGAATGCCTAGTAATTGAATAAATATGGTAATAGATTATAACATTAGAGTCAATAGAAATAAAACAATATCATAAAGATATTATTCATTTCACGGATATATGGAATAATAAAATTGAATCTTATGATAATTGGGTCAAGTAAAGTTTGGCATCAACTTAAGAAATGGAATTATAAAAATAATTCAAGGATCCCTCTTTAGACCATCATTAAAATGTGGATGATGTCCCATTGTGGATTGGATTGAATTTCTATTATCATAAAAAAAGTGGAAAACTTATTGTATAGGATAAATTTCACTTCATAATCCCATATATATAATATCATGTGATATAAATAATTACATAATTCATTAGAGGACTATATAATTCCAGGTCCACCCATCACATAAATTATTGTTCTTCAGAAAACTTTTGGTTCACCGTACATAATGGAAAAATTTTACATAGTGGATTAGGTTTACCTGCTAATCTAAAACATAACATATCATGATATATAAATCATTTACCAAGGGATTTTAGAGATATATAATTCTGATCCCACCCATAATATAATTAAAATAATAGTTATTCATCACACTTGATGAAAATAAATCATACATTAATCAAAATCATGATCAAACCCATGTGAAGGAAGTGGATTTCATAATTAATATTCACGGAACAATAGAAGGATAAATCAAAAGGATTCCAAAAATGAATGGATTTAATTATTTTATATTTCCGTACTATAAAAATGGACATAGATCATTACTAAGTATTTTAAAGAGGAAAGGTCATTATTTTTTCTATAAAAATTTAATTGAACCCTATGGGTTCCCCATAAAAATATGTTTTTTTGAATCTTTTTAGGGTTTAAAACATTTATGGGGGTGATTCTTGAAATGATACATGAAGTATGAAGGTTATCTTAAATTGATTTTACCTGAATGTAAGTATTTTTAATGGAACTAAAAACATGTATAACACCAAAAAATGAATATGATATTTAACTAGGTATATATATTGGACATATATATAAAATTGTGCTATTTTCTTGATAATAATATTTCATAGAAATGGATAAAAAGAAAGAGAATGTGTAACTCGAAGGTAATGAGGGTGGTTTGGAAGATCCCATACCTAATGTATGAGAGTTCTTATCAATTTCACTTAATATTGTAAATAACCAAATTAAGTTTATTAAATACATAATTATGAACCATATTGAAATATATTTCATATTTCATGGTCCTTTTACTATCATATATTGTTTATTTATAATATATCGTTTTCATACATCGGTTACATGAGGTTGTTTAGTCCATTTTTTCTAACTCCTTATGAATTTTGGTCAAGGTTGAAGGAATTTTAAAATAGTTTTATAACATCCAGTTAATTTAAAGTGTTATGTAAATAATTATAATATAATAAATATATTTTTAAATCCATCCATGATGGGTGGTTATTAAAAATTAAATTCATTGAACAGGTAAGTGATAGTTTTCACATACATACAATTAATATATCCATTTCCCAATGAATGATAAGGAACGACGGTAGATTATATTTTTGAAATTTTATAGTCATATTTATATTGTATATATCTTATTTATTAATCCATTATATCCTTTCTACCATCCATTAATTTTGGTGAAGAAAAATGAAAGACAATTCTTTGTAGAGGTGCTAGTTCGCTCTACAAATTAATGATTCTTCTGTTTTTCTTTATAGATGGAAAAGAATAAATTATGGTTGTTAATTTAACATAATAACATCTAAGTGTAATAATTATACATATTTAATTATATATTTATTAATATAGGAGATTTTTATGAGCAATTTCAAGGAAAATCATTGCAAAAAATTTAATACTTATGTTAGAGACTAGATAATCTATTATAGATCTTCCAAGAAAAGACGGCCTTGATCTAACTTATATAAACTAGATGATTAATGATGAGAAAATTAACATATGGATATATATTTTAGAAAATATTTTGAGGGAAATTTTAATAGGAATTTTAAGTTTAGAGGGGAGTAAGTGGTTCCTTTTTATAAGTGATGAAACATGATCTTTTTTTAATACCATTTACAATTACATTATATCATTCATCTATTCCTTAGTGAAAGATTCCTAAATTTGGTAATAATTTATTTTGGTGTGTTATTTGGTCAATAAATACCCTAGAAATACTTTTCATAGTAGTTTTAAACTTGTTTCATGACTTTTACAATAGTTTTTTATATTTTAACATTTTTATTTTAAAATTGGTATGTATTTTTCTACCAAGTAATTTATAGTTTAAAAATAATATAATATTCCAATTAATTTTTTTTAAGGAATAAATTTAATCTTCTTTTAGTTTAATTTAATTCCTAAATAGAATTAAATCATCTTTTAATGTAAACTATTTAATATAAAAACATTTTTGTATAAAAATTACATTTAATCATTATATTTTCTTGATCATATTTAGTATTAATTAACAATTGATTTTTTTAATATAATTATATAAATATATATTTATATTTATTTAAATATCATATTTGTAACAGCCAGTGTTTTGAACTTCATGAAAATTCAACGAATTTTGAATTTTTGCGTTTAATAAATGGGTAGCTTTTAAAAACTGAGTTTTTGAAATTAATTCTGAGAGTTTCATCAATTAAATGTATTTTTTTTTATTTGGTTTAAGTAATGGGGGGTGCCTAAGGTGTTACATCATGTTTTGGGAGTGTTATTATCTGAAACATCAAGTTTGGAGGAGCTATCAAGGGTGTATGGTTAGTCTGAAATCGTGCGGCCCTCAACAAAGAAGTGTGTGGTGTATTTCTTTTAAAGAAATTAATTAATTAAAAGGAAAATAAATGGGGAATAAAAAAAGAAGAAATTGTTTAATAATAATGATGATAATAACAATAATATCATTATTATTATGATTATTATTATTATTAAGTTAGTTTTTTTAAAGACCCAAGGGGTATTCCCCTCCTCCTATAGTGTGTGGCACCCTATATCCTCCTTTTCCCCTAGGCACGATGCACCCCTCCCTCACGAAATCCTAACTATTATTCAATCTCTTAATATTTATTCTCATTTTCTATTTGATCCATCAATTTGAGGTCTAATATCCATATTCTCCCTCATTTTAGGCTGATTCCCCTTCTCCATATCACCCGGTGACATTCAGTCGAGCCCTAGGTCAAGGGGTAATCTGGATTTTCAATTTTATTATGTTGTTATGGGATGAAAAGGGTCTCTCATGACTCCCTTGTTCATATTCTGATATCCACAGCCAAAGCAGATGCATATTGGTTTGATTTGGCTATCCGTTATCATTTCAAGGTAAGGTTTACATCCACCTTTGGGTTTCCCCCAATTTACATTCGTTTTATTGGTGATTTGGGGTCCCTAGTATTTGTTGGTAGAGCTCTTTGACGACTCCATGAAGTATTTCACTCATATAAAATGGTATGTGTGTATGTATATATATATATATATATATATTCCCTTGTATATATTCCCTCATAGAGAGGGGAATTGGTTCATTGGATTGAGGAATATATTTATATATAGGAGTGTATGTTTGTGTAAGTTTGGAGATCCCATATTGAAGGTCATCATATACCGATTGTTCATCCAGGTATACTTCTTGAGGTAGGATACCTATCCTTGAGTATTCTAAATATAATAATTCAATAAGTGGTTATTTAAATAAGTGTAATCATGTTTTACTTTGATACATTGAACAATGGACAATGAATTAAATGCTTAAATATGATAAATTATTTTTTTCATAAACAATGTCATGGTTTTATAAAAAAAACCCCTCCAATAGAGGTGTGTTTTCTTCTAAGTTAAAATTTAATGATTTCTTATTCATTATTATCCTTATAGGTTTGATACTTTTTTATTCTTTTTTACTTGAGTTGTATAATAAAATGGCTTGAAATGATGTATTTCCATCTTTAAATGTTTAAATTTTATGCCTCTACTAGATAATCATGTTCAAGATGGAATTTTATACATTGACTTATGAAATAAATGATTTAATTTGAATGGATCTTTTTAGGGTGGTATGACCACACATCATGTTATAATTAAATAATCCTTGTTTATGTAAAATGTTTCAATAATATGAATTGAATATATTCAATGACATGCTTCATAGAGAATTCATGCCTTGAAAGGAATTGATATGGGTAGTCTATACTAAAACCATTTTTTGTCTAATTTTTTTATTTATAGTATATGTAATATATTTGATCACACCATAACTCCATGCACATGGCCAAATAAGTTGAATAATACCTTTTAAATGATAATTGTTAATTTTAAACCATCAGTTGGATCCCTTTGGGTCTATAGGTGTAGAGACTCAGATATACGGCTAAACAATTGGTGTTCCCGCCTTGAAACTTATTAATACTTGGTCTATTTGACATTAAATAATTATAATAAATTAAATAAATTTTTTGATTACTGGATTAGACTTTTGAATTGGAATAATAATAAACTATGTGATTTTTTATGGTAGAATCACCTTGGCTAAAGTAGTTAATTAATATATTAACAAATTAAGGGTCAAATTGATTAATATAATAGGTTTGATATAATTATGATGATAATTATGAACCTGGATTAATGAAATTATTTTTTTGACAGATAGTAATTTTTATAAATTTATTGTTCTATTTGCAATGATAAATCTAATATGTTTGATACTCCAAATTTTATTTTTCGTACTTAGATTTTGATCTTATGTGATATCGAAGTGATTGAAACATGATTGTTTGATACTGATGGAATGTTGAGTTTGTTTGGATGTGACTCAGGATTAGTGTTGATGCTTCAGTGTATGGTGCATGTTTTAGTACCACCTAAGGGCTTGGAGCACTAGTACAGAATGCCAGAGAGAAGAGTACAAGATTATGTCAGATGCCTGAGGGATTGGTGCACTGGTAATAACTGCTTAACTGCATAGTATATGATTATGTCATATTCATGAGGGTTAAATGAATAGTTACATGATGTGTGAGGGTGAGATTCTAGTTTTTCCTAAGGGAGATATTCTTTTTTTCCTATGGGAAGTGGCCATATGTTTATGTAATATTCTGAGTGATTCATCCTCAGTAGAATAATCTACCACTGATTTGGGTGATTCATCCTGATGTAGGAGGATATTACCATAGATATAAATACCTAGAAAAGTTTTGAAGTTGGTATATATTCCAAGTGTCCCTTAGGAAGCTAGCTGGGTTGTTTATTTATTCATCACTACTTGATTGTCTTTATACTTATACATGCTCAATGTTTTACCTTATATATAATGTAATGGATTGGGCTAGACATCGTGGGTTTCTTCATGCTAATATTTTTATCTCCCAACCTTCTGGGGACACCATTTCACTAGAAGCTTGAGTAGACATTATATTTGTAGGACCTTGGTTAATTGTTTGTGTTTTTTATCTTATACATAGTATTTGAGATCATCAGACTGGTCTGAAGATCATAATGATCACGGAGCCAGTCATTCATTCATTTTTATTTTATTACATTGTATTTCTATTGTAATCCATACTTCTTGAACTTGTAGAATCATATGTCATAAATTAATTATTTTAAATTGGTGTCAGCCATTTTTAGTCAAGTATTATATTATTCTTCCACTACTTGTCTTTATTTTATTACTAAATCCTCATTTTTATATTATTTATTATCTAATAAACTATTTTTCTACTCTAATATAGAGGGTATAGTCTCCCTACAATACCATCAATTGACCCTCACAACAATTCGGTAGCTTTTGGCATACGAGGAGGCATGCTTGATGCAAAGTGGCGACCAGCTCGACTACTAGTTTAGTTATCAGTAAGTATGAGAAGTTGTAAAGTGGTATTGTAGGTTTCTTTTTTTCCTTTGTCTTACTATTTGGGATTGGTAGAGAGAATACTAAGAATTTGTTGGCATTGGGTAAATAGTAATTCTAGGGACTGATCACCCCATTTATGGTAAATGACCAAGTGGCCAAGACTAGGATTGTTGTTCGTTCATTTTTCTATTACAGTTGATATGATTTCACCTTGAGTGGATGGTGTACATTCGATAATTATGGATTTATAATTTTTATGTTATTTTATCTTTGTCCTAGTATGGAAATAGTGTGGTGTTTCATGCATCATAATTGGCACATATAAATTCCCATTTTATGTTTAGGTGTTTCATGCATCATAATTGGCCAGGATTGGATTTTTTTTTTGCCTTGAGAGATCTTACATGATTGATTTTATAACCTTCTTAGTTATTTATAATCCATGTTTCCTTACTTCTTATCATTCCTTCCCTATTTAGTATGGAATGCTACTATTATTTTAGCATGTTTCTATGTGTATAATGCTTGTAGTGACATGATATTAATTTTTTAAATATGTAATTTATGCCATGGGTTCAATGTAATTGGTTCTGATTAAAATGGGAGCTGGTTTTTAGTTTTAAGGTGTATGGGCTCCTTAGAAATGGGAAAAGTTAACCCATATACTTGATCCTCATTTGAGTTTTAAATATGATCAATGTTTGATCAAATTAAATTTTAAATGAACTTTTTATCTATCTAAATTCCCAAATAGACCCATGTAGGTTAGTTTGTGCCTGATTCTTCTGAGATAACCCATAATTGGTGTTTATAATTTCAATGGTTAAGATTCTACTAATCAGTTGCATAATAATGAACCAAGCTGGATTTTGGGAACCTCGTAAGTCTCCTTATCTCTTAAAATGAATTTAGTTGGATAAATTTCCTAACAAATAAGAGATTAATTTTTAATGTTAAAAATGTTTTTTGATATTACAATCATGTTTTTCTCCCATGGTGTGTTGGTTAATTTCAAGTGACTAGTATTTTTGGTTTAAAATAATACATGATGTTTCTAATTAAATCTTATAGATGTTTGAATATTTAAAATTGAAGCAATGTAATTACATTGTAATGCAACTGGAAGTGGTTTCCAAATTCCAAACCTCGTGTACAGGTTGTTTAATCTTCTCTTTAGCTATCTTGAAATAGACGCCTGAGCGTTTTTTGAAGGCTATTTTCATTTATAAGTGGGTTAGATGGTAGGATCTTGATCCATGTGACTTTCCATTTGGTGTGAACCAGTGACAGGGTTCGACGCTCATGACTCTATAAGGGGATATCCCATGGTTGGTAGCACCCTTAGAAATAAATTTCCTTGCTATATCCTATGATTTTTTTGACGTTTGGTGTCATTCAGGTGTCATTGTCCCTAGTAGGACTCATGGTTTCTAAATGATTCCCTTTATTCAGATGGGTGGTCTTATTTCTCATCACCTTTTTTATGCATGTGATTATTGATTAATTCATATTTTTAGATGGTTAGACATTCCTTGGGCATGGTAAATTATTTCATAGGTCGCTTGACTCTTTCCCTTTTTCCTTGGATAGCTCGAGAGGTCACTGGTTGTTTCATAATTGATTGGGTAGTACGCATTTAGGTTAAATCTCTTGTATGGTACATTAGATACATGAATTCATGGGGATGAAAAGACGATGAATAATATTTGGGATGTGTTGTTTTCTTCTAAAACCTTGGGGTGGTATGAATTTACAAATGTTGTACCATAAATTTACTAAATTTTGTAACAAATCGGCCGAGTTTGTTGGAATCGTTGAGCCTTGTACTGTTGAGTATAGTCTCAGGTCATCTTCGGATTAGAGTGACGTGGGAATAAATAAATTAGGTTCGACCAATGATTGGGATTAATTTTAGAGACTCAGATTTTTTGAAAATCTGGTCTGTTTGATTTTGGTTTTCTTTCCATTTGTTTAAACATTTTCATTTCTAGAGATCCTAACCTAGGTTTCTTTTGAGGGGATAATATATATCTTATTTTTTATTTATTAGGACAGTCCTATAGTGGGGACTATCATTTAGGTTATGATAAATATGTGTCCTTCTAGGTAGAAAGAACATAATCAAATAGGACTATTAGAAAATGGTGGGGCTTTCTTAAACACATGTTTGGGTTGTGAACATTAAATCGTGTTGGTGCTTGCTTGGTAAAAAGAAATTGGTGGGGTTTGTGGTGAGTGAAACATTTGAGAAACACCACTGGTTGTGGGTGGACATTGGTAGTTAATCTTGAACGATCACAGGATGCCTCAGGTGGTAATGGCTTGGTGATCAGATAATGATGGTGCATCAGCAGGTGATGTTGAGTTTCTTCTAAGGTATCTACCAGTAGTGGTTCGACCATTTTCCTTCTAGTAATATTTAAAAATCATCTTCCTGTACTCTTACTGGATAGACGAGAATGCCCCCTATCATGACATCATCCATGATACACTAAAAGAGAGTTGGTGTTACACCATGTTGTAGTTAAAATTTATTGGTCAGTTTATGTTTCCTCGTAGATTGTCATGCTGAACGCAATGTTCTTATCGAGGTTTGGTTATTGTTGAGTGAAACTTCGATTCAAAAGTATCAATGTCTTAGAAGAACGCTTATACACCATCTATTTATTTTGACTTGACTTCCAGGAAGATTCCACTCTAGGCTCATTCGATGTTTTAATGTGGATTTCTTAGCATTGTACCAAAATCACACTCATAAACATGGAGTATTGAATACCTTGGGTTAGTTCCTCACACTCCATTCATTTCAATCTGAGGTTATCTCAGACATGTCTTAAGGTTCGAAGGTGATCCGTTTTATCATAGAATGTCACCAAAAGACAAGTATGGTCTTCGGTGAGCATGTTAATTGTAAATTCTAGATAGCTTGGGGGAAATAATTATGGATAAATTATAAATGTGTTGGTTGTCTATCTAAACAGGCTCAGATAAGAATTGGTTCAAAGTTTTGGTAAGAAAATGGGTGTTGTCTTAGATTTTAATGGAATAAGTGTTTCTTTCTCAATAATGTCTTAAATGTGCTTTGGTTGTTTCAAAATTCATTTTTACCATTTTAATGAATCTTCATGACCTATGTAGGTGGAGTGTTTTTTTTCATTGTTCCTGAATTATTATAGAGGACAAGTGGTTCTAAGGAGTGGAGGTTGTGACAACCAATGTTTTTATCATGATAAAAATAAAACGAAATATTAATTTTTCATTTAGTGGATCGGTAGTGTTTAAAACTATGTTTCAAGATATAATTTTTAGAATTTCATCACTTCAATGAGTTTTTTTAGATGGGGTTCAAGGCATTGAGGGTGTCCTAGGAGTTTCGTTATGTTTTGGGAGTGTGAGTCTCTAAAACATCAATTTATGAGAAGATGGAAGGGGAGTACAATTATTCTGAAATTGTGCGGCCCTCAGCAGCAAACCGTGTGCTATGTTTATTTTTAGGAAATTTATTAATTAATTTAAAATTTAAAAGAAATAAATTTTAAATAAAATATAAATAAAATATTTAATACCAATAAAAATATTTATGATTATGATTAATATTATTATTAATATGTTTGTTTTTTAGAGACCCAAGGGGTCTCCCCCTCCTCCTGTAATGTGACTCACCCCCTCTCCCCTTCCTTTCTCTGTGTGATGCACCCCTCCCTCATAACCTCCTCTATGTTCGTCGATCTCTCCAACTTTATTCATTTTTTCTCTTCGATCCAGTTTTTATGGTCTCATATCCCTCTTCTATCTCATTTTGGGATGATTTCCCTTCTCCTTATCCCCCAAAAAGGTTCATTCGAACCTTAGGTCATGGGGTAATACTGATTATCTATTTTATTCCGTTGTTAGGGTTTGTGATGGGTCTCTCGGACTTTCGTTGTTAATATTCTTGCATCCATCGCCGATGTAAAATAAGATTGGCCCAATTTAGATTTCCGTCATCTCTTTAAGGTAAGTATTACATCCTCTATTTGGTTTTCCCCAATTTACTTTGGTACGTTTTGTGATTTAGGGTCCCCAATAATTGTTTCTAGAGTGTTTAATGACTCAGTGGAGTCTTTCACTCATACACATTGGCATGTGTCTGTGTGTGTGTGTGTGTGTATATATATATATATCTTCCTTGTACATATTCCCTTATGAGGAGAGGAATATGTGAATTGGATTAAGGGTTATATATATATGAGTGTATGTGCATGCATGTGTGGAGTGATCTTTGTTAAATTCATTATGTTCTGAGTGTTCAGTTTGGTAAACTTCTTGAGGTAAGATCCGAATCTTTGACCCCGTTAAAATTGAGAATGCTTTATGTTCTTCTTTATATAAGTTGAATTATTTTTTCCTTTGATAAATTGAACTGTGTTCTATGAATGAAATTATTACATATGATAAATAATTTTATTGACAAAAAAAATCATGTTTTTTATAATAAAACCCCTCCAACATTGGTGCAATGTCTTCATAGATAAAAATTAATGAGTCGTTATTCATTCTTCACCTTATGGAGTTGCTTTTTTTTGCTTTCAAATTAATAATTAAATGGCTTGAAATGATGGATTTCCTTCTTTAATTGTTAAATTGTTATGTCTATACTTGATTAGCATGTTCAATATGGGTTGTTATTCCTCGACGTGAAGTCTTAAATGAATTAATTTAAATGGAAATATGAGGGTGGTATGACCATGCTTCTTATTATAATAAAATAATCATAATTTAAGTAAAATGTTTCAATGAAATGACATGAATATATTCAATGACGTGATCCATGGTGATTGGACACCTTTAAAGGAATTGATGTGGGTTGTCTAAACCAAAACCCATATTTTTAATTTGATTATTTATAGTGTATGAAATATATTTTATCATGCCAGAATGTCACTTTTTTGACCAAATAATTTGAATAATCCCTATTAAATGATAATTTTTCATTTTAAACCATACTTTGGATCCCTTTGGTACTATTGGCATGAAGACTCAAACCTGAAGCCACCTGATTGGTGTACCAACCTTGGACCTTTTAAAGACTTTGTTTGTTTGACTTGAAATCCTTATAATAAATTGGATAAATTGTGTGGTCATTATCTTTGACTTTTGAATTGGGATAATAATAAATTGTCTGGGTTCTTATTGTATAATAACCATGGAGAAACTGGTTAATTAATATATTAACGACCTTATGGGTGAATTGGTTAATTAAATAGGTTTTATATAATTATGATGATAATTACATACATTCATTAATGAAATGATTTGGTATGATAGATGTTAATTTTTATAAATTTATCATTGTGTCTTATGGTGAAAAATTAGGTATGTTTGATACTAAAAATGTGATTTTTCTTTCTTATATTTTGATCTTATGTGATTTTGATGTGATTGATACCTGAGGTTTTGATGATGATAGCATGTTGATTTTGTCTACATGTGACTGGTGATTGGTTTTGATGCATGAGGGAGTGGTTCATGTTTTTATACCACATAAGGTCTAGGTACACGCATACTAAATTTATGAGGGCGTATTATATGATTATGTTGTATGCCTAAGGGATAGGTGCAAAGGTACTAAAATCCTAAGGGCAGAGTATATGATTATGTGGAATGCCTAAATGCTACATGCATAGTCACACAATGCCAGAAGGTGGGATTCTAGTAATTCTTGAGGGATTTATTTTGGATAGGCAGAGATCATAGGTCATATGTTTATGGTATATTCTGAGTGATTCATTATCAATGATAGAATATTCCACTGATTTGGGTTACTCATCCTAATTGTGGAGGATATACCCACAAACATAGATACCCAATAGGGTTCCTTAGTAGGTGTAGCTTCCATGTGTCCCTTAGGAACATGAGAGGGTTGTTTTTTATTTATTTAGAACTACTTGTATATTTTTAATCTTATACATTTTTACTTATTTACATTATATATCAGTAAATGGATTAGACTAGACACAGTGGGTGTCAGCCTAATAAATATTTTTATCTCAGCCCTTAATATGTCCTCCAATTCATTGGGGTGCTCATGTAGACCTTATATTTGAAGGACTATGGTTGATTTCTTGTGATGTTTAGATTTTGATTGGGAGTTGTGATCATAGGACTGAGCAAGAGGTTGGGATTCTTTTAGAGAAACACATTGGGATGTTTTTATTTTATTACATTGTATTTCAATTATAAATAATACGTATTTTACTTGTATCATCATTTATCATACATGCATTCTTGTAAATTGGTGTTGGCCATTTTTTCAGATATTATATTATTCTTCCACATCTTTTCATTATTTTAATACTACTTATGAATTTTTATATTATTTATTATCTGATAAACCATTGTGTTATTCTGATCTTGAGGTTATAGTCTCCCCATCATATAATCAATAGACCCTCACTGCTAGTCGGTAGCCTCTCACATACGGGGAGGCTCACTTGACATCATGTTGTGACCGTTCTAGCTAACAATTTAGTGTTCAGTCAAGCCTGGATGTTTTAATGTGCTATCAATGGTTTATTTTTCATTTTTCATACTATTGGGTTTGGTAGTTAGGAGACTATGTATTTTTTAGGGCTTAGTAACAGTCATTTTTGGGACTGATCACCCCATGTATGGGAAATGACAAAATTTCTATGGATGGGATTGTTGTTTTTACTTTTTTCTGTAATAGTTAACAAGATGACACCTTGAGTGGATGGTGTAATTTATGCTCCTAATGTATTTATGATATTTTTTGTATTTTACCCTTGTATTCATTTAGAAAAGAGGAATCATTGAATTAATGGTAATAGGAAAATGTAAATTTACTTTTCATTCATATGTCATGCCATGTTGTTTCATATATAGGCTGCTTTCTAATTACATTTGTGTGCCTTAAGTGTTATTACATACATGATTCTATAAAATGATTATCTATTTATATGCCATTCTTACTGACTTCGTTACAAGACTTCCTTCTTTAGTATGTCATGCTTTTATGATGTTAGCATGTTTCTCTATGTTATTTTATCCTAGCGACATGCTTCACTTTGTTTTAAATATTTAATCGATGACATGGGCTAAATGTAAATGGTTGCGATTAAAATGGGATCCATTTTTCCATTGTACTGTGTTTGAGATCATTACAAATTGGAAAACGGTAACCCATATACTTAATCTATATTCATTTTTTAAATATGACTAATGGATATTCAAATTTAATTTGAATTGAACTTTTTAACCATATAAATTCTCAACTAGACCCATGTAGTTCAGTTGGGGAATGGATCTTATGAGATATCCCTTAATCGGTGTTTATAATTTCAATGGTTAGAATCTGCTCTTGGGTTGCATGATAATAAATCTGGTTGGTTTCTAGGACCCTCGTAGTTCTCTTTATAAATTAAAAGGAATTTAATTTGATAAATTTACTAATAAAGACACGATTTCTATTAGGTATTAATGTTAAAAATTAGTTTGATATAACTTTCCAGTTTTTCCCTTGGGTTGTTGGTTAAAATCATGTTTCAAGTGTTTTTGTTTTAAAATGGTACTTCATGGTTTCCTTAAATATGTTCAATTTTTAAAGATTTAAATGTTAATAAATTCAATGACTTTAAAATAGAACCAAAAGTGTTGTTCAAAATTAATACCCTCATGTATGGGTTGTTTAATCTCATCTTGAGTAGCCTTGAAATGGAAGTGTGAGCATTTTCCATTGGTTGTTTCCTTATTCCAATTGATTTGATGGTACTCTCTTGAGCCGAATGGAATTCCATTTGTCATGAACTAGTTACAAGGTTCTTTTTTAATGCTTTTATAAGGGGATATCCCACAGTAGGTAGCACCATTAACACTAAATTTATTTGCTAAATCCTGTGAGTTTTCTAGCGTTGGGTGTTGTTTGGGTGTCATTGTCCCTAGTGGGACTTGTTCTTTCTAAATGAAACCCTTTTTGGATGGGTGTTCATGTTTCCCTTATCCATTTTATGGGTGTGAGAATAGATTAATGCTCAGTTTCATCATGCTAGACATGCCTTGGGTATGGTTGGTCATTTTGAAAGTTGCTTGACCCATTACCTTTTTCGTTGGGCGGATTAAGAGGTGGCCATTGGTTTCACAGTCGTTTGCGAAGTTCCAATTTGGGTTAAATATCATGTACTAGTCATCAGATATTTGAATGCATAGGGATGACAAGCCTTTGAATAGGATTCAGGATGTGCAATTTTCTTTTAAAAGATCGGTCTAGTATGTGCTCCCGTACATGGTACCGTCATGTTTCTAAATGTTATAATGTACCGGTCGAGTTTAGTGGAATCGATGAGCCTTGTGGTATTGACTACAGTCTTGGGTCACCTTCATAGTAGATTGACATAAACATGAAGAAATAATTTTTTCCCAATGCTCGGGATTATTTTCAGAGAATTGGGTGTTTTGAAACAGTAGTCGTTTTGATTTTGGTTTTCATTCCAATTATTTAAACATTTTCATTTATGGTAGTTCTGACATAGCATGAATTTGAGTGGATAGTCTATCTCTTATTTTTGATTATTAGAACACTCCTATGTTGGGGAGTGTCATGTTAGTTATGTTAAATACATTTCCTTCTAGTTAGAAGTAACAAAATTAAAGAGAACCATTAGAGAATGGTCAGACATACTTTAATGCATATTAGGCCTGTGAACATTAAATGATGTATGTACTTTCTCAACAACATGCCATTTTTGGGTTTGGTAGTGTATGAATAATTTTAGAAATGTCGTTGGTTGTGGGTGAGCTTCAGTGGTTAATCTTGAACGATCACGGGATGCCTCAGTTGGTAAACGCTCTGTGATTGATTAATCATGGTGCATCGATAGGTGAAGCCGAGTTTAGTCTGAGGTACCGACCAATAGTGGATCATCCGTTTTCCATCTGGTAATCTTTAAAAATACTCTTAGTGTACTCTTCCTTGAAATATGACCATGTTCCCTCTTTTGACTTCATCCTTGATACACTAAGATCATTTTGGTCTTACACCATGCTATAGTTAAAATATATTAGGCGGTTTAAGTGGTATCCCAATATTGCATGCTGAATGTGTGGTTCTTATCGAGGATTGGTTAGTCTTGAGCGACCCTTGTATTCCAGTGTAGGAATGCCTTGAATTAACTCTTGTACACTAGCTCTTTCATCTGACATGACTGCCAGGACAATGCCCCTATATGCTCAGTCAATGTTCTGATGTGGACTTCATGGATTTGTACTAACATCTCTCTCATAAACATGGAGTGTGGACAACTTTTGGTCTATTCCAAACACTTCATTTGTTTCAATCCAAGGTTATTCTAGACATTTCTTCTAACTTAGAGGTTATTCTTTTTATTAGATAATGTCACCTAAAGTCAGGTGTGGGATTTGGTGAGATTCTTAATTCTAAATGAAAAATTCCATAGAGGAAATCATTGAAGTTCAATTTGAAATCCACCAACTGTCTAGATAACGGTGTTTGGATAAGACCTGTTTCAAATCAATTGTTGGAAAAATGGTTGCTTCCTCAAATCTTAATGGATTATGTGTCACTTTCCTAATTAAGGCTTAAAGGTGCATTAAAATTTTGGAAATGTAATGCGACCATCTGAACGAAGCTTCATGACCTATGTTGGTTGGGTACTTTTTTCATTATTCCTGAAGGATTATCTGGGATTATATGTTCAGAGGGTGGAATGTGGAAACCCTAATTTTTATTTCAAACTTAAACTTGATTTATAACATAAACTTCACTTGATACAACATGGAAGATCAAGAGTTCTACTATCTTTGGGGATTAGGAACATTACATTACAACTTAAAACATGAAATACAACATCTTTATTGAAAACTTCCTTTACATGACCACTACATTCCCTTGTACTTAGCATTTCATTGGATAACCTGAGGACATGCATAAGAAAAGGGTGAGCCATAAATCCCAGTAAGGGAATAATCATGGAATAAAATGATTAATACAATACATGTTAGAAAATAGGCATATCAATAGAGCACAAGATAACCATAAACATAAAGGCATGATAATGCATGATAATCATAACATGGAAATGTGGTAACAACCCTTAACATGGAATTAGCATGAGCCAAGGCTCATTGCACATGGAGCATGAGTAAATCCTCAATCCACATGAAGCATGAGTAAAAACTAGTTTCACTTGAATTATCATGATTCAACACCCATTACACATGAGGTATCATGATACTATACTTTACCCAATTCATTGGAGTGCTATAAGGGCTCACCCTTCTTAAACATTTCATTTCATGCATAAGTGTTCCACATGGATCATATAACATGGATTCATAAAACATCATCATTTATTACACTATAAAGTAATGTGTAATTCATACATGAAACATTATAATCAATAAGTAAATGTTTATAAAGGTGGATACCTTTGATAGAGAAATGAGCATGGTATTCACTACATAATGACATTGTCTTGGAAAATCGGTGCAATTTCAGCAGTGTAACGGTGTGATGTAAGAATTCTAAAAAATGGTTGATGAGAGAGAAAGGGGTGTCATATCATATGTAAATGAAATTGAAAGAAATTGAGTCATATAAATACATGTACCAACAATTGTAATGGAATTTATATGCATAGAAAAAAGGGTCTACTTAAATGTAAAAGAAGAGAGAGAAATTCCTTTCGAAATTATGGCATAGTAACGGGTGTACATGGGAGGATTTTAATGAGAGAGAAAGGGGTCTCCCATCATCCCAACATAAAGAGGGAAGTTTGGGGGAGGTGCTAAACCATACCCCAACATTTATAATTGAAATTAAAAGTGCATAACAACATTAAGAAAATTGAACAAAAATGACAAAGGAAGGAAAAACCAGTACTTGGAAGTGTTCTTCCAAAGGCATAAGGGAGGCTTGAGAGAGGCTTATTGGGAGATTGGGGCACCATGGGAGGATTCTAGAGAGAGGAGGAAAGAGGTTGGATGAACTCCAATGTATTTGAGTGAGGATAAAGTGGGAGCATGTGTTGGTTTATATAGTAAAGGTGAGGGAATTCTTTATTATTTAGGGTTGGGACACATCACATTAAATTAATTCAAAACACAAAACAGCCCATGGTTTTTTCTAAAGGGGAGTGGAAAAAAATATTTTATAGGGCCAAATTCTGAACTTCTTAAAATAATGGGGTGCTTATATGGAGGTGAGTCACACTCCCAAGGAAAACAATTTAAAAAGACAAGATGTTTAATAAGCCTTGAAGGGTCCATCAATGCTTTGTAAAATACGTCAAATAAAACCAAAATTACATTATTCTAATGTTAAAACATATATTGGCCGAACATAGGGCTTATAGTATTTTATTACATCACTGTTGGTTCATTATGATGTCATAAAACAGATTATATATTTAAACGGTATTTAATTTTTACCCAAAAATTTGATTGTCTCGGAAAATTATGAAAAATTCACTGTTTGATAATTTCGATATCCTGACTCTAGAAATAATATTCATTTTATCTAAATAATTTTATAAATATGTTAATTTTCATTTTTAAAATAAAAAATGATATTTATCGAATAATTCATGGGTTTTGACAAAAAAATGGCTTTCAAACATTAATAAAAATTACAATTTCATTCATAAAATTATACGAGAATTTATATTTAATAAAAATTAATTTAATAATAATAATATATTAAAATATTATTTAATACAAAAATACATTAATTCATCAAAATAGACTTCTTAGTTGAATATTAACTAAAAACACTATTTTAGATTTAAAAAATAATTTACAAGGTAATAAAAATAACATAAAAATATATTCATTATTATATAAAAAAATAATGTACATAACCATAGTGCTAAGGTCTTGTTACATAACCCCTTATCACACCCGCATAAGACCAAAGGGTAAGGTGTGTGATGGTGACCAACTATTGGGGTGGCTCGGATAACATTACATGGGTGGTAATCTCTTTCAACTTCCACTTCTCACGTTGGCGGTCCCGCTCGAGCTTAACCTGTTGAAGCTCAGCATGGGCTTGGTCAAGAGCGACGCCCAATGACGCCACCTCTTTTCTGAGCTTTGAAAAATGGGCATCATATGGGGCACGTCTACTGGATGAGGCCACCTCTTCCTTTGTTTGAGTAAATTGGATTCGTTAAAGCCCTATATTTATATTAATCATGTGATCACTGTTCAACAGCTATATTAGCAACGGTCACAATTATTAACATAAAACCAAAGAATTTGACCTTTTATTTCAACATTTTACATAAAGAGAAATTTAATTGGATCAAGAGGGATTTTCATTAATGAATTTTTGGGTTGTTACAATCTTCCCCCTTAAGAAATTTCACCTTCAAAATTTCCTTTTCCCACACTAAAACAAATGTGGGTAACTATGCTTCATCACTTCCTCTGATTCCCACGTCACCTCTTCAAACTTGTGGTTTCTCCACAACACCTTGATGAGGATCATTGTCTTATTTCATAGAACTTTTTATCCATATTCTAATATCTTCATTAGTTTCTCTTCATAAGAAAGATCATCCTCTAACTGTACCACCTCTGTAGAGAGTACATGTGATGGGTTCGGTGTGTACTTCCTTAAGAGGGATACATGAAAGACATCATCTACTTTGGCCATCGTAGGTGGAAGTTCAAGTCGATAGGCCACAACCCCAACACAATCAAGAATCTTGAAGGGGCCGATGTACCTTGGACTTAAATTCCCTTTCTTTCCCAACCTCATGAACTTCTTCCATGGAGATATGCATAGAAAAACCATGTCTCTAACGGCTTCCTTGATATGCTACTGAATGGTTTTCACCTTCTCCACCATTTCTTCAACCATTTCTGGTCCAAGAAGCTTATGGTCACTGAAATCATCCCAACACATTGGTGTTCTACACCTTTTCCCATAAAGGGCTTCATATGGTTCCATTTGGATGCTCGAGTGGAAAATTTTATTGTATGAGAACTCAACTAGAGGAACATTTTGATCTCATCCTCCTTTAAAGTCCATTTAGAATGCTCTCAACTTGTCCTCAAGTGTTTGGATAGTCTACTCGGATTGACCATCTATTTGAGGATGATAATCCATACTAAAGTTCAGTTCAGTATTCAGAGTATATTGAAGACTCTTCCAAAACATAGAAGTGAATCTTGGATCTCTATCGGATAAAATAGATAGTGGTACTCCATATGGACTTACCATTTCCCAGATATATATCTATTCCAATTGATCCAGTGAGAAATCCTCCGGAATAGCAATGAAGTTTACAGACTTTGTAAGATGATCCACAACAACCCAGACGGCATTGTTGCCTTTGGATGTCTTTAAAAGTCCGGTGACAAATTCCATGGTGATGTTCTCCCATTTCCATTCTTGTATGGGAAATGGTTTCATCATCCCCTTAGACTTTTGCCTCTCTGCCTTCACTTGCTGACACACCAGGCACAATGATGTTTATTCAGTGATCTCCTTCTTCATATTATCCAACCAATAATTATCTTAGAGATCTCAATACATCATTGTGTTTCCCTGGTGAATAGAGAAATTTGAACTATGTGCATCATCCAAAAGTTCCTTCTTTAGCTCTTGACTTGATGGAACACATATTGTTTTCCCAAATCTCATAATTCCCTCTTCATTAACGTTAAACTCTGTGGATTTCCCTTTTCCGATAGCTTACACTTTTTCCTAAATTCTAACATCATCCTTTTGAGCATCCTTTAACATTTCCAAAAGTAATGATTGAGAAATCATTTGTGAAAGGATTGATGATGTTCCTTTCTTTATGATTCCCATGTCCATCCTCATCAAATCTAAGTATATTGGATCCTTTTCAATTCTCATCAATGATTGAATTGCTGAGTCCTTTCTACTAAGAGAATCTACCACCTTGTTCGCTTTCCTAGGGTGGTAATGGATTGAGAAGTCATAGTATTTTATCAGCTCTAACAATATTTGTTGGTGCATATTCAACTCTTTCTGTGCGAATATATATTTGAGGATTTTGGGGTCCGTATATATTTCACACTTCTCCCCAAATAGATAATGCCGCAAAATTTTCAAATCGAAGATCACTGTAGCAAGCTCGAGGTCATGTGTTGGATAGTTCTGTTCATGAACTTTTAATTTCCTTGAAGCATAGGCTTTACTTTGCCATTTTTTATCAACACACATCCCAGGACCATCTTTGAAGCATCACTGAATAACATGAAATGTTCTCCACTTGTGGGTAAAGTGAGTACAGGTGCAATGATAAGCCTCCTTTTCAACTCCTTGAAGCTTTCTTTGAATTCATCACTCTAAGAAAACTTTACTCCCTTTAGAGTTATCTTGGTAAGAGGGTTGGACAAGTGTGATAAATTTCTCACAAATTGTCGATAATATCCAGCTAACCCCAAGAAGCTACATATATCTGTTACTGATGTTGGCATAGGTCATCCCTCAATTGCATCTGTTTTGGAGGGATCCATAGATTTCCCATTTCTTGTTATGATATGGCCCATGAATGATACCTCCTTCAACCAGAACACGCACTTGATGTACTTGGCATAGAGCTTCTCCTTCTGCAAGGTATCTAGTACAGTTATTAGATGCTCCTCATGATCCTCCTTGGTTTTGGTGTATATCATAATATCATCTATAAAGACTACCACAAATTTTTCGAAGTAATATCTAAAGACACTATTCATCAAGTCCGTGAAGATTTTTGGAGCATTAGTGAGTCCTAAAGGAATTACTATGAATTCATAGTGCCCGTATCTTGTACGAAAAGCAGTCTTCGGGATATCTTCCTTCTTCACCCTTACTTGATAATATCCCGACCGCAAATCCAGCTTGGAGAAGTATTGTGCTCTACGTAGCTGACCAAAAAAGTCATCAATTCATGGAAGAGGATACTTGTTCTTTATCATGATTTTGTTGAGATCATGATAATTGATACAAAGGAAAATTGATCCTTTCTTCTTCTTCACGAAGAGGACTGGTGCACCCCATGGTGAAGTACTTGGGTGTATAAACTATTTATCCAGATTCTCATATAGTTGTTTCCTCAGCTCTTAAATATCTACAACAGTAATTCTATATGGAGTTTTGGATATTGGTAACGCCCCCGGTATATGTTCAATTGAGAATTCAACATCTCTTCTGGGAGGGAGACCAGACAATTCCTCGGGAAACACTTCAGCAAATTCCCTCACAATAGGCATGTCTTCAAGGATGGTTGCTTCCTTGGACTCAATAATCTGATCCAGATACACATGCTCATAGGTCATTAATATCCATGCTTGAGATGATAGAGCTAAATAATATTAATCTTCCTCCTTGTACTTGTAAATAATTGGGGGTCGATTCTCCACATGGAGAGTGATTTCCCTCTCACGAAAATTTATTTTGGCTCTATATAAATAAAGTCAACCCATGCCAAGAATTGCATCAAATTCCACCAGAGGGAGTATGATGAGGTACCCCAGGAAGTTCAATCCATAGATTATGACAGGGGAGGATTTATATTCTTGGGATGCAATAATTGCCCCATTTTCAAGACTCACCGACATCTTTACTTCCATGATTTGTGGTGGTTATGGTATGGTTCTACTAAACATTCGAGATATAAAAGAATTCATAGAACCATAATCAAAAAAATATGTTCGTTATTCTTGAATGAATAACTAGTGTACCTATCACCACTTTGTGGTTGGGGTTCACTTCGGTAGTAGTGATGGAAAAAGCTCTCCCTTTATGCCTTGGAGGTTATTGGTTTCCTATGAAAACCCTTGTCTAAGGGCACTGATTTTCAAGATGCCCTAGTTCTTTGAAGTTGTAGTAATGAATCAGGCATTGAGGTTCGAACGGAGTGTTTCTCTCCTCTATCGTAGTCGTGGGTCTTTCATGCTAACAGTTTACAACTAGGTTCCCTTCTCTTCCACACCTAATGCATTTTCATGTACCCTTTAGGAAATTTCTGGTGTTCTTCTTTCTGCACCTTTGGAAAGTGGGGTGATAGATCTTCTTAGCACCATCGGATTTATCCATCGGACCACTAGCATTGAAGTCCACCTTAAGATTCTTATCCCCATGATACCCCTTAGATTCTATGATCTTCATTTCGACCTTGAGGGAACATCGGATAATTTCCTCATAATTGTCGAAGTCACAAATTTACAGTGCTTTTCACAGGCTAGGTTCCATCCCACTAAAGAAGTGGTCAACCTTGCATTCAGGGGTAATGACAAAGCCGGAAGCGTATTGTGCAAGCCGTGTGAAGTTTTCCTCATACGCTCCAATAGATTCTCCGTCTTTTTTCTTGAGGTCAAGGAAGTCCCTTTCCATCTTAATTTGGAGGGTAAATGGAAAATATTTATCAAAAAACATCTTCCAGAAATCATTCCATTCCAACGCCTCGATCTCTTCCTCAAGCTTCGTATTTTTTATCAATGTCCACCATCGATCAGCTTCACCCTCCATATGATAAGCATCTAGGAGAACCTTCTCTTATTCAGAACATTGAAGGATGGAGAAGATATTTTCAATGGAGTTGATCCATTGCTCTTCCATTGAGGGATCATATGATCCATTAAAAGTAGGATCCCTTTGTCTCATTAAGCTCTCGATAGGGACTTGTTCCCTTTTCAGGGGGGGGGGGGGTGAATGTTCCTCTTGACCCATGTTTCTATTCAAATCTTGAGTTATCTGAGATAGAAGCGTGACAAAGTTTGCAATTCCTTCTCCCATTGGATTCGACATCTCATTAGTACATTCATCACATTGATCTTCAAATCAGTTGTTATACTGAGTCCTCTTATTACCGGCCAATGTATGGAGTAAAAGGAAATTTAGGGGTAACACATAAAGGGTGATACAAGGACAAAACTGATGACTTATAAATAACTATTATTTCCTTAACATATGAATCTACTGGCTTCAGTCTATGTTATACATGATCTACTTTCTAACATATATTCATAGGGAATTTTTTGTCCCTTAATAATGGTTTATACTAAGCTTGTGAATTTACCAAAGCATATCCCCTAGGAATTTAGTAACCAAGAGTGCTTCAAGTCTCGTTTTCATGCACCAATTCTAGTTTGAGTTTAGATCAAAGCAGTGTTTTCGGGTTTTACCCCTAGGATACATATGTACCAAAGTCGCCTCTACATGCTCGTATCTAGAAAGGGATGTATTTTCTTGATAAACCACTTACTCAATACCCACAAAAACGTAGGGAATTTTTTATTATACATATTATTTCCTCTAAGGCTTTACTAGGGTTTTCGAATCCTAATCCAAAAAATAACTAAACCTATCCTTTGATACCAACTTGTGGCAACCCTGCTTTTTATTTAAAAATTAAACTTGATTTAGTACATAATATTCACTTGATAAAACATGTAAGATCAACAGGTATAGTGTATTTGGGACTTAGGAACATTACATAACAACTTAAAACACGAAATACAACATATTTATTGAAAACTTCCATACATGACCACTACATTCCATCGTACTTAGCATTGCATGGGATAACCTAAGGACATGCATAAGAAATGAGTGAGATATAAATCCCATTAAGGGAATAATCATGGAATAACATGAGTAATAAAACACATGTTAGATAATAGGCATATCAATATAGCACAATAGAATTATAAACATAGAGGCTTGATAAATCATGATAATCATAACATGGAAATGTGGCAACAACACTTAACATGGAATTAGCATGAGCCAAGGATCATTGCACATAGAGCATGAGTAAATACTCATTGCACATTAAGCATGATTAAAAACTCATTGGACTTGAATTAGCATGATTCAACACCCAATTCACATTACTTATCATGATACTATACATTACCCAATGCATTGGAGCGCTATAAGGGTGCACCCTTCTTAAAAATTTCATTTTATGCATAAGTGTGCCACATCGATCATATAACATGGATTCATGAAACATCATAATTTATTCCACGATAAAGGAATGTGGAATTCATACATGAAACTTTATAATTAATAAGTAAATGTGCATAAAGTTGGATACCCTTGATAGATAAATGGGCATGGTATTCACTACACAATGGCATGGGCTTGGAAAATCGGTGCAATTTCGACAGCGTAACGACGTGATGTAAGAATTCATAAAAATGGTTGATGAGAGAGAAATGGGTGTCTCATCATATGTACATGAAATGGAAATTAATGGAGTTATATAAATACATGTACCAACAATTTTAATGGAATTTAGATGCATAGATCAAAAGGACTACTTGGATGTAAAAGAAGAGAGAGAAATTCATTTCGAAATTTCGGCATAGTAACGAGTGTACATGGGAGGATTTTAATGAGATTTAAAGGGGTCTCCCATCATCACATAATAAATAGGTCAGTATGGGGGAGGTTCAAAACCATACCTCAACATTTATTATTGAAATTAAAAGGTCATAACAACATTAAGAGAATTGAAAAAAAAAGAGAGAGGAAGAAAACACTCTTACTTGGAAGTGTGCTTCCAAAGACTTGAGGGAGGATTAAGAGAGGATTATTGGGAGCTTGGGGAACCTTGGGAGCATTCTAGAGAGAGGAGGGTAGAGTTTGGACGAAATCCAACGGATTTTAGTGAGAATAAAGTGGGATCTTGGGTGGGTTTATATAGGAAAGGCGAGGGAATTCTTTATTATTTCGGGTTGGGACACCTCACATTAAACTAATTCAAACCACAAACCAGAACATGGTTTTTGGCCATGATTTTTTTCAAAGGGGAGTGGAAAAAAATATTTTATAACTCCAAGGTCCTAACTTCTTAAAATAATGGGGTTTCTTTTGTGGAGGTGAGTCACACTGCCAAGGAAAACAATTTAAAAAGACAAGATGTTTAATAATCCTTGAAGGGTCCATTAATGATTTGTAAAATAAGTCAAACAAACCCAAAATTACATTATTTTAGTTTTAAAACATATATATTCCGAACATAGGGCTTATATTATTTTATTACATCACTATTTTGTCATTATAATGTCATAAACACATTATATATTTAAACGGTATTAAATTTTTACCCAAAAATTTGACTGTCTCAGAAAATTATGACAAATTCACCGTTTGATAATTTCGATGTCCTGATTCCAGAAATAATATTAATTTTATCTAAATAATTTTCTAAATATGATAATTTTTACTTTTAAAATAAAAACTGACATTTATCGAAAAAATCATGGGTTTTGACAAAAAATGGCTTTCAAATCTTAATAAAAATTACAATTGCATTCATAAAATTATATAATAATTTATATTTAATAAAAACTAATTTATTATTAATAATAATATATTAAAATATTATTTAATACAAAAATCCATTAATTCATCAAAATATACTTCTTAGTTGAATATTAACTAAAAACACTATTTGGTAACAAAAATAACATGAAAATATATTCATTATTATATACAAAAATAATGTACATTACCATAGTGCTTAAGTCTTGTTACATAACCCATTATAACACCTGTATAAGACTAAAGGTTAAGGTGTGCGATGGTGACTGACTCTTTCGGTGGCTCGGATAACATTCCTCGGGTGGTAATATCTATCAACTTCCACTTCTATCGTAGGCGGTCCCGCTCGAGATTAACATGTTGAAGCTCGGCTTGGGATTGGTCAATAGAAAAGCCCAATGACGCCACATATTTTCTAAAATTCAAAAAATGGGCTTCGTATGTGGCACGTCTACTGGATGAGGCCATCGCTTCCTTTTTCTATGTAAATTGGATTCATTAAAACCCTATATTTATACTAATCATGTGATCACTGTTCAACAGCTATATTAGTTACGGTCACAATTCATAACATAAAACCAAAGAAGTTGACATTTTTTATAAAAAATTTACATAAAGAGACATTTAATTAGATCAATAGGGATTTTCATTAATGAATTTTTGGGTCGTTACATGGAAGGTTGTAACAACCAATGTTTTAAATCAGAAAAAAATAAAAAGAAATTTGAATTTTTTGTATTTACTGGATGGCCATTTTTCAAAACTCAATTTCCAAAGATAATTCCAAGATTTTTTTCACATCAATGTGTTGTTTTTGGAAGTAGTTCAAGGCCTAGGGGTGTCTCGGGTGTTCCGTCATGTTTGGGGAGCATGAGGCACTAATATAAATGGGGCTTATAATAGTGCTAAAAACTACCTTTAACAACGCTAAAAAAGCACAGTTAATCTCGGGGAAGATAAAGGGGGTTCCCCATTATCAGTGCTCAAAATAGCGCTCATAGAGGGGGACCTTTATCAGCGCTATTTTCAGCGCTGATAAACACTACCTTTATCAGTGCTATTTTAAGCGCTAATAAACACTACCTTTATCAGCGCTATTTTGAGCGCATATATATTATCCATTTATCAGCACTTAACTAGTGTAGATAAAGGCCAAAGTTCATGTGAAAAAATAGAACCAGCACAGAACCTGCACAGAACTTGCACACATATGACAGCACCTACACACAGCACAAACAACACCCACACACAAAGCATAGAAGAACAAAAATGCTACATACATTTACTTGAAATCATGAATACAAAACAACACACTGCTATATACATTTCAAAAAATGTTTAATTTGGTTAAAATTACAGTTATTTAAAAAAACATTAAAAAACATTGATGTTTCATCCTTTTTTCATCCATGATCTGCTCTAAAAAATTGGCGTCAATGGCGGCAGTTTCCGAACAAAGCATTTGAAATCAAGAAAAAAGATTTCACCTATATAAGAAAACAAATATTATTTTAGTAATACAATAATGAAATAAATTAAACATTAATATGAAAGAATAAATTAATAAAATGTCAAGTGTAACCTGTTACAACATTTATTTTCATTAGTTCATAGATCTAGGAGAGATGACTATAGAGCGAGAGTTCCTTCCCCATTGTGATGTGATGACCTGGGTAGGTAAATATTTGTGGGATGGTTTGTGAATTGTGGGACTTTCATGAGGATTTCAGGCTATGATGACACATAGGGGACCCAATAACATTCCCAATATATATACGCTCATGTTAGTCTATATAAGAAATGAAAAACACTCATGAAATAGTCTTGATACATTTGAATATCTTGTACATGCTCCAAGGGTTTTGTTGATGATACCTACTGGACTACCATGGATTTGAAGTTGGGATGTTTTAGTCTCTTACCATGTTATATCTATCGGTGCTTATAATGGGGGGCCCAATGTGGTACCTTCTATCTTCCATAGTAAAGGGTGTGGGAATGACTAGTTCTTATAATACCTGAGGTTATCCATTGGGGGTTATGGAAAGGGTAGGTCCATAGGGCACCTGTTGGACAAATCATTTTTTATCATTTTAAAAGATGGATTATGGGTTGTCGGTACCCAAAACAAGGTTCAAGGCAAGGCCAGAACAAAAGACCTGCACATCCACAACCAAAACTATAAATATAGCCACAAACAAAAGAAAAAAACACAACACTACAGATCATAGTACCCGTAATCATCTCTGCATCCCATACCAGATTCATCTTCTGCAGTGGCCAATTCCCAAACAGATGTCGGTCCATGCTGCCTCCCAAAATCACCAACATCCAAACTCCTCGACTGATCTAGAGGCGGTTGGGTTCCACAACACTGTTTGACCAGGCTATCTTTTTTAAAGGAAAGAATCATCCCACTATCCCACTTAAAAGCTGATCTAGTTCATGTCGGGCACGGGAGATAGGAGTAGTCTTTCCTAGTTCTTCTTCTTGGAGTCGTTGACAAGGTTCCTTCACACTCAACCATCCTCATTTTCCCCCTTGTACTATATCGTTTTACGAACGAATATCCAGTCCATTAATATTTTCTTTATAACCCCCATCCCGCTCCTTCCCTTTACCGAGAAAATCCTTTGAGGAACAACCATTTCCCCCACTATTACTCCTCCTTCTTTGGTTCAAAGTATTAACCTCAATATGAAAAAGACATCCAACCCCATTAGTAGAATTATCCATAGCCCTAGAGACTTCCTCTTGACCCATACATCCACCAATGTGCTCCTGCATGGATACACCAGCACCCACACCCCCACCTTATGAATTAGGACATAAACTAGAATCAAAACTGACATTGGCGAGGCCTTCAAACCTGTTGCTTAAAGGGATAAAAGGCTTGGATGATATATCCATACCTCTATCCCCCTTGTCTCAGGTTGAACTAGAGGAACCTCCCACTCACTGTGTTTCTCAAAACGATCCCCTTTAGTAACCATCACTGGCCCTTCCAAGGCATTCACCCTTCCAAAAATCACCACAGTTCCCTGGCCATCCTCAACCAACTCTCTACTGACCTCCTCCCTCTGATTAGCCACCACTGTAGGTTGAGCCTCCCTGACACTTCCTTCTGGTCTTTCTTCCTCTAGAACAGGTATCGCCCTCGCACTAACCTCCAATTCCTTACTCAGGACATCCCCTTCTCCTAGAACAGAACCAAGACCAGCCACAAACTTCATTCTACAGTCCTCAAAAAGTTTTCGTTCCACCACCGGGAGGTGAGGCTCCTTACCCACACCTTTAGTTCCCATTTTCTCCTGTCCTAGACCCACCCCCACACCAGCCTCTGAAACCCTTCCTGAAGCACCTCATACCCTTCAGGTAGATACCTGGGCATCCAAACAGCGAGCCTTCCAGGGCCCTCCCTTATTGCAAACCACCACTGAATGACCCAAGTGGTGACAAACAGAACAATAATCCATCTAGTCCTCATAAACCACCTGCGGTTTGCACCTATACTCTTCTCTAATTGTAATCCAAACGTGATCAAAAGGTATCCGGGAAGAATCCAATTCCACACAAACCTAGGGATTAACTGGGTGACACACAGCTTCTGTTCGAGAATCAAAACATAAATACCTTCTTATGAGATTACCTAGCATGCGAATAACAGTCTGATTCTAAAAAGGCGGTGGAATACCCCACACATCTTCACGTCCAATGGTAAGAGAGTAACCAAATCCAATATATGGATACAGATAATATATATATATATATACACACTTAGTTAGAATAATCCCAAATGATATGGTAAGGGCAGTGTTGTTAAAGGCGCACGCCTTAGGGTGCCTTGGTGAGAGGCGAGGCGAGGCGCAGCTAGAGCGTCTCATCACAGGTGAGGTGAGGCGGCCTCATAGAGGTTTTCCAAAGGCGGGGACCTCATACGCCTTCTTAGAAGGTGCTAAGTCACAAGGTGCTGTAATGGCGTACCCCCAGAAAAAAATAGACCTCCTTTATAAAAAGCGGCAACAGTGAGGGTGGAAATCATGGTTATAGATATAGCGGATAGGGGAAGCAGAGATTGGGGGGTGATGAAATTCAGGATGGTGGCGGATATCAAGATAGGATGATGATAATCAGGTGTGGGTGAGGTCGATCAGCGAAAACTGTGGTGCACCACGACAAATCAGGGTAAGTTCAATTAAATAGAAAATTTAATATATTAATAAAAAAACATAACATACTATAAAAACATCACTTACTGGCACCTCACTCCCATTTCAATTGATTGAATGTATTAATTTGTATTTTTTTATTGAATTTACGTTTTTTAAAATTGAAAATATTTTTTAAAATTTTATATAGTTAATTATTCGTGTGTGTGCCTTATTTGTGCCTCACATCGCGCCTTGTGCTGCATCCCCAAGAGGCCTTTGTGCCTTATTGCGCCATGCACCTTTGAAAACAATGGGTATGGGGATATCAATCTTACACCTCATTCAAGGAAGAAGAGTATCCAATAGTTCCAAAATTCCCTCAATGATACCCATTACCTCATGCATCTACCTAGAAATAATTGGGCAAGTCAAACAACAACTCATGTGGTCAAATACAAGTTCAAACAAACGAGATACAGAACATTGAAATTTCTTAAAAATGAACCAAGGGGTACACGACATGTGAGAGGAACCAAATGGTGTCTGGTACCACTCCCCCAATGGACCATGTCCATGGGGCTACATGGACCCAATTACATGTAGCAGTACATGTTGTACATGTGGAATAAATGGAGCGTCAAAACTAACCGGTACCAGGTCGTGTACTTCTGGTCATGTGTTGTTGGTCGTGTCCATGTACTTGGGTATGCGGTCGTGTACTTCCTCATGGGATCCCATCAATGTGATTCACCAAATGTGTTGGAATACTAGATAAGGGGTACAAAATGTGTTGGAGAACTACATGAAAATTTATAATTATGATTTTCTGAAACCCTAGCCACCACACACACTGGGCTACACACCGCGTGTTCATCCTTGTACATAATGTGTAGTCAATTTTTCTCCAGATTCTCAAATACTATATCTACATGTTGAATCTGATCCCTCTACTTTAATTTCATCAATATTTTTATTTAGGCCCTATATCTAACTAAAAATGGTGGATATAGGCCATATTTGTTGTTTCCATCCTTCTTTTGTTGGAAAATGGATTTTTTTGATCCTTAGTGGTTTTGTCATTCACCCCATACGCAATGCACACCATCATGCCTTACTTTAATATTGATTTGTTCAAAGATCAATAATATGAATCCAGTCGTAGAAAACATGGAGTATTAAATTAAGATTTCAATACATCAGAGCATTCTCAATCGACATTTGGTACATATATATAGAAGGGATTGATCTTCTCAAACTATTTAATCAACAAGGGTGTAAACATAAAATTTAAGATTCCTACTTGGATATTGGATCATTTTTCATCAAAAATCATGCTATCTAATGATTGAAGGAATTAATTGTGTCCTTTGTATCTCGATCTACTCTAATATTCCATTTCTTCGTCATCCAAGGTAATTCACCAAAGAAGGTTGGAGGATAATCAATGATCATATATGGATAACCTAAGTAGTATGAATTCACCTTATCCTATTTGTGTAAAATCATCCATCAGGTATGATGCCCATTCATTTCTAAACACATCTATATCATCTTCTGAATATAAGTTTTTGTGACAGTCATGGTAGTATTGAAAAAATATAAATACACAAAGGATTAATAAATATTTTAAATGAACTCGTAATTATTTTCGAAAATACCTCGTCAGGGATGCTAGTTTGTTGATGAAATAAGATCTCTTTCATAAATTTACAAACATAATAACCACAGTACTTTATGTTTGTTTTTTTTGGACACCGCAGAAACATCGAAAATAATAATTAATTTGTTTTGATATGTTTTTGGATACTATAATGTTATTATATATACTAGGATACTTTTCCAGTTGTAGATCTTGTAAGCATTCTTATCCTAAGGCCCTGGATTCATTCCATGCATTAGATGATATTGATGGACCACCCTATCATAACAGAATCCTCATTAAAAGATAACATAAATTATATAACTAGATTTTAAGATTTCAAATGTTGCATCTAGTGTATTACAAATTAACAAGCACCATCACGCATGGTCCGTTTGTTGGATATCCATGAATTGAATCTAGAAAATAAATTTTTGGAGTATCCAAATTAACTACAATCAGAATCCAATGATCCCTAAAAATACAAAAAAGAATAAGTAAAGAAAGAAATGAAAATATAGTTGATATGATTAAATTGTAGAGTTTTAACCTTTCATCATTGGTATTAAAAATATTCGGTCATACATAATTTTGTTTTCAAACGATTTGAGCAGGGATGAAATTATTGCAGCCTCTTTATTAGAATCTATTTCATCTTTTGAAGAGGTTGTGTGAGGACTAATGAGTCCAAATTTTTTTCATGGGGAAATACCTTAAATTTTTTTTCATATATACGCCTGTGACAAATATAAAATGTATTTATTCATAATTATTAGAGTATATCAGCTTTTGTAAAATCAAATCATGTAAACATACCTCATGTATACATTTACAATTGAGGCGCCTAGCCATTCATACTTGAGGAGTTCATTTACATTTTCATCATTAATGAAATCTTATGTTTCCTCTCAATACATTTTTTTTTCAAAATAAACTGTGTGAGTATTGTCGTCTTTCAACTTTGTATCCACATGAGCCTGCAATGATATTAAATGTGGATATTGAATGGGTGGGGTGAAGGTGCTCTCAGTAGACCATTTCAATCGGTTGGTTGATCCTTGAGATAGTTTTGAGCTGATATTTCATTTCACCCCCTTCTATTTGTCATTCTGTAAAACAATTAATCGGTTCAGACCTTTGTTCATTAAATGTTAAAGTTCCAGCATGAAAAATAAATTGGAAATAGATACCTTTTTGTCGACATGTTTTTTATAAGAATTTTCAGCCATGCGATGAATGTTCCAACGGCTTGTTCAACCGTAGGAATGTCGTCATCATCATTTGTAACATGTATCTCGGCACTTGTCTCATTAGCTACGTTAATTGACACTCTGAGATAATCTTTTGGAATCTCTCTATTGTGTAGAATGTCGTTCTGTGTATTGAACACAGTAACACTCGCTACAAGGTGATAGGTGGGAGTTGATAGATATAAATCACATTCATTTTCACCCTGTAGAATATTAGTACAGGAAAGGTATCAGTTTCTATGTGAATCATATTTCACAGAAACAATTATTAAAACATTGATTACCTCATCTAAGTCAGTTTTTTTAGGGTAATGGCTCATCTCAAAGCCGGTGGGGGTGGGGTGGGATCATCATGCACGGGTTCTTGTTGGGTTGTTTCTTCTCTTTGTCTCTCCCCCATCAATTTTTCTATCATCTATCTCTGGTATTGTAATTCTTCTTGAGAAAAGATAATTGTTCTGACATCTTTTCTATTTTTTCATTTTGATCCTCCGCTTGTTTTTGTTTTTGAAAATATGTTCGGGGTGTCACCCCAAAACCCACACCTCTAACGCGACCATACTGTTCTGGTTGCTTCAAAGCTGCTGAAAGTATGTCTGCATCTAGTGCGGCTGTTATTGATTCTTATGACTATGTCAAACAGAAAGTATAGAAAAATAAGTAGTTATTGTAATGTAATAGCGATTTTAAGCAAATAAAATTTATATTATGTCATACTTACACATGTTTCCCACACTTTTTGTGTGTTTTCATCTATTAGTATCCCCTCTCTATTTACACGGGCCTCCTTCCATAGCACATGGCATGAGATGGATATGGATTTCAATTTCTATTCATCAATCTACATATAAAAATAGAAACATGGTTATGGTGTTGTTTTATGTCACATACAAATAGTACGGTAGATTTAAAAGACGTACCAATATTTTCTCAAGTAAAGCATACCCCATACATACTTTACGGTAAGGGTACACTTGTTCTATTGCGTGTTTTTAATTTCATCACTCAGTTGTTGTTTCATAAATAAAAAACTATCAATCAAAGTGATGAATACAAGAAAACGTCAAACAATGTATTACCCCACACAATGTACCTAAAAAGTATGCTCCCCATGACAGTTTATAAACGCATCCCACGCTACTTGGGATATCAAGTGTGCATAAAGATGAGGTGGGTGCAGCATGGTTTTCCCTTCTACATCTTTAAGATGATATTTTGTTAAAATTGTGTGGAAACCTCTATGAATCTTTCCTGCAACTCTTAATACATATTCCTTGTGTGAGGCATCAACTATAATCCGAAATGGATGATGAAGAGTAAGTCAATGTTTTGGTATTTTATTTTATTTTAATAAATTAAAAAATGATATCATAATGTTACCATAATATCTTCCCACATTAGTGTCTTAATCCCAGTGACAACATGGTGCCACGACTGTACATCAATCATCATGCGTTGCCGAGTGATGATTCTAATGTAGCTACTAAAGATGTCTCTATTGTGGTTAACATGTTGGCCTCACTTATTCCATCCCACCTCAAATTTGATGCCTTTTTCTTTTCCCTTATGGATTTTGGCTAACACTATCAAACTATGAAACTCTTGTTTTCTTTGATTTCAGGGATTCATTTCCTACCATTTCCTCATATGTATCATCAATATGTTCCCCCGGAGCACTAGCATTGGCATTGGGACCAGCATCAATAGGTTGAGAAACCAGTTGTAACTTAGCATTGGGACCAGCAATAACAGGTTGAGAAAATTATTGTTTCTCTGCACTGGGACCATGAGCATCTGGTCGAGAAACATGTAGTTTCTCTGCAATGGGACCACCAGCATCTGGTTTAAAAAACATGTTTTTGTTCTGCACTGGGACCACCAGCTGCTGGTTGAGAGACCTTTTGTGCCTCAGGATTGGGTGCATCAGCAGGTGCAGAAGTCATTATCTACAGAAGTGGTTTAAAATTTAATTTAGATTACATAAAAACAGCAGTAAACAGATAATAACATAATGTAACACAATGTATATTACAATAAACAAATAAACTTATTATTATACTCTCTTTTTTTCTTTAAATGCTGAAGAGATTTGAATCCTCTATCGATTATGTAAATCCCTTCATAGTGGTCTCCTCTAACATTCAAAACCTCATCTACATTGGGACCACTATGAAATTATTGTGAAGTCCCTATAAAAGGGTCAACCTCCATTGAAATTTCATTTGATCCTTCAGTGTTTTTGGTCGATAACAGAACAATTGACCAATTTCGGTTTGCGGGGTCTGGAACATAATATAATTGTACTGCCTGTGATGCCATTATAAATGGTTCATCATTGTCCCCTTCCTTACTGAAATCAACTTTCGTGAATCCTAATTCATGTATTTTAATATCACTCCTATTATCAACCCAATTGCATAGAAAAATCAGCACTTTGAATTTCGTATAATCCAACTCCCATATTCATTTGATGGTTCCAAAGTATGACATATTCGCTTAAATTGTATTTTTGTCCTTAGCACCAGAAACATGCATCGCCTCAACCACAAGTGTAACCCCACTATTCTACATGGTACTATTTTCATCATGTTCATTAGTATAGAATGTATAAGCATTAAATGAACAAGCATTGTAAGATAATAAGTACACACTTTCTCCTCCGGCTAGCCATCGAATTCATTCTGAAATTGAGTCTAGATTTTCATCTATCTGCTGAAAAATATGGTCCCAAAACCATCCTATAAACTGTCGATTATGTGTATCTGATATCCATTTTTCATCCCTATAAGGATTCAAACACCTAATAATTTCTTTGTGGGTTTGAACATATGGGTCAACGTCAAAACTGTTAAGCAAAATGTAAAGTTGGGCATGATCCTGATCTGTAATATTGATTTTGACAACCTATCTTCTAGAAATTCCTTCACCCTCAAGCCGCTTAGAGCTACGAGATTTCGGTAGGCCAACTATTTCCACACCAGACAGGTATTCGGTACAAAATTGAATGGCTTCCTCAACAATATATTGTTCCGTAATACAACCCTCTAGCTGACTTCGGTTTTTGACATACCCTTTCAAAATCTTCATATACCGTTCAATGGGGTACATCCATTTATATTTTATAGGACCACATAGTTGAATATCTCTCACCAAATGAACCATCAAATGAACCATCATATCAAAAAATGTCAGTGGTAAGAACATTTCCAATTCACATAATATGACGGAAATTTCTCTTTCCATATTTGGCAATTTCTCTGAGTCTATAACTTTACTTCATATAGATTTGAAGAAGAAACAGAGATTTGTTAATTCATAGCGGACATTCTTGGGAAAAATGCAACGTAAAGCTATAGGAATTAGATCTTGCATCAAAACATGGAAGTCATGTGATTTCAGACCCTTTAATTTTAAATCGCTCATTAACACAATGTTCTTGATATTTTATGAATACCCCTATGGAACCTTTATGTCAATAAAGAAGTTGCAATACTGATATATCTCTTTCCTGGAAAGAGTGTAAGTAGCAGGAGGAAGAAATGTTCGTTTCTCACCCTTCACTGGTGCCAACTCTTCTCGAATTCCCATCTCAACCATGTCCAATCTAGCCTTAATTCCATCCTTTGTTTTGCTGGGTTCATTTAGCAACGTGACGATGACAACATCACATACATTTTTTTCAACATGCATAACATCAAGAAAATGTTTGACATACAGACAATTCCAGTATGGTAATTCAGAAAAAACTGATCTCTTTTTCCAACCAGTTTTTGTAAGGTTTTTCGAAAACGGTTTACCAACAGTAGTGTCCATATCTTTTACTTTCTCAAACAATTGATCACCTGTTAGTGGAGACGGTGTTGTATGTTATTCTGAACTTCCGTCGAATGATGTCGTCCAAGATCGGTACTTATGTCATCGGGGTAGAAATTTGTGATGTCTTAGAAACCTAGTTTTTGATGAATGTTTAAACCTAATTGACTGTGTACCTTGTTCGCAAACGGGACACCCTTGAGTTACTTTAATGCTATATCCTGAAAATTTTCCATAAGCAAGAAAGTCATTTATCATCCCGTACAACATGGATTTTAATGTGAAATATTCATTTTTGTAAGCATCATACAACGTAACACCTGAATCCCACAATATTTTCAAATCCTCGATCAATGGGGACAAATAAACATCAATATCATTACCTGGTTGTTTTGGTCCAGATATAAGCATAGATAACTTGATGTATTTTCATTTCATGGATAACTACAGTGGTAAGTTATAGTTTACCAACATAACCAGCCATGTACTGTGACTGATGCTTTGAAAACCAAAAGGATTCACCCCATCTGTAGATAATGCCAGTCGAAGGTTTCTCGGCTCGTTCCCAAATTCAGGATACTCGTGATCAATTCTCTTCTACTGAGGAGATTCTATTGGGTGACGTAGTTTCCCATCTTTAATTCTTGTATCTGGATTCCATGTCAATTGTCCTACAGTCTTCTCACTTCCATATAGGTGCCTAAACCTAGGAATGATTGGAAAGTACCATACAAATTTCGTAGGACTAGAATCATATTTCTTGTATCGATAAGCACCACAATTTAAGAATTATTTAAGTTATTTTTGGTCCTTGCGAAACAATATACAGTCATTTGGGCAGGCTTGTATTCTTTCAGAGATCATACCCATCAATCATAGCATTCGTTTTGCATCGTATGTTCGGCTTGGGAGTTCATTATCTTCTAGGAGCATGTCATTCAGCAGAGCAAGTAGTTCTGTAAAACCGAAATCACTCCACTCATTTCTTGCTTTCAAATTATATAGCATCAATATGGCTGAAAATGTTGTGTATTTAGTTCAACCAGCATAAAATGGCGTTTTTGCACAACTTTTTAACTTCTCATAAAATTTTGGGAAATCACGAACTTCATCTTCAACTGTCCTTATCATTTCCTCAATATGATCTTTATCATCATTCACATCTGTAATCACACCCTCCATAAAATAATATTCACTGTTCATGCTTGTAATCATATCAGATGATCTATAAAATGTCGTGTTATCTGAGCCACTACCTACATTTGTTTTTTCCCCATGTTTATTAAAACATGTAATTCAATCTATTCCGTGACAGATTAGTTGTTCTTCCAACTCCCCTGGACTAATTTGTCTTGAATAACAACAAAGTAAACATGGAAAAAGGATTTGACAAGGGTCACATGCATGATCTTCTCCAAACTTGATAAACTCTTTCACACCATCTTCATACTCTTTTGTCAGCCGATTTCCATTTATCCATTCTTTATTCTCATTCATCTTCATTATGGGTTCGATCATAAACTTTCCTAATATTATGTTTTAATTAATCAAGTATAATTGTTTGGGTTTTATAAAAACAAATCATGGTAAAAATTCCTCTAAACTCATGTGAAATCCATATACATTGTGTGTCTAGTAAGGTGAACATCGTGTATGGATAAGATACCTGATTTAATCTGACATATATCAAATTAATTCCAAGTTAGTCTTACAAAGACTGAATGATGACTTTTGAAATACATGACATATAGAACAACTTGAGCTAAAGGCATGTACTTTAGATACATAATTAGTCACCTCACCAGCTATGCATCACATTTTTGTGGAATACATGGTGTGTAGTCCTTACATGACCACTAGGGGTGTATAGTCTATACACATCAAGTTTCTATGGTATCTATACATGGTGTGAGTGAGGTAAAACACATTTCATATGGTTCTACCATTATTTCATGACATGTAGATGGTTTCATGCTATAGTATATGTCTTGGAGATACATTGTGTGTGGCCTAGGTTCACATGACATGTAACATTTAAAATGAAACTTATTCCATGTTTGAGTCAGAAGATTAGTCATGTGGTGTAAATTTTGGAGATAAATGTTGTGTAGCATTAAAATATATATGAAATCCATGTATGTTGAATAATGTTCCATTTAACAAGACTACATACCATGTATTTTAAAGTGTCTCGTAGTGTCCTCTAGAAGTGGTTTTCTAGGATTCCATGAAATTGCACTAGTAACAAAGTGGGGGTGCCATTGAAATGGGTAAAGTTTGGATTGATATTCAATGGTGGAAGAAATACAACATGGAAAATAAATGGCATATCAATCATTCCAACAACTGAAACACCATACAAAAACACAATTGTGATCACAATTGCAACACCATACAAACCAAACAATCACAATTTTAGATTTTACAAAGCATCCCTTATTCAATTTTGTTTGTCAATTCAGGGGTTATCACATAAGTTTTATCATCCTAGGGTGTTCATCCATAAGTCAACTATACGTAAATTGCCAATTTTTATATTCCAATGTTCAACGAGAACCAACCAACATTAAATTCATTTAGTGTGCAAACAAAGACCACCAACAGCCACGATTTTCAGCGGGGTGTTTAGCCCCTACATTTCACATTATAACAATCAATATAAAATAGTAATAACATGAAAACAAGAGGATACCAATGAGAAATAAGAGAAAACTCACCGTGAAGGTGTTGTTAAGCACATGGAAGAGGTGTGTTCATGGAAGAGGAGAGGCGCACAAAAGAGGAGATTTCCAACTGAAAAGAAAACATAAAATAAGGGAAACCCATGAGAATAAAATAATCTAAAACTGAGTACACCATTTACCACATCCCACAAACCCCATGAACCCACTAAAACCAAAATCAACCCAC
This sequence comes from Viscum album, assembly GCA_963277665.1. Taxonomy (NCBI): domain Eukaryota; kingdom Viridiplantae; phylum Streptophyta; class Magnoliopsida; order Santalales; family Viscaceae; genus Viscum; species Viscum album. The sequence goes on along the minus strand of OY728119.1, from coordinate 1,940,955,832 downwards.
ACCATGGTTAAACACACCTTAAGATAACAAGAAATTATAGAACCCACCTTCGATAGAATGAGTTCAACAGACTTTTAATATATAAAAGATGATCATACAATGGGTAAGCCCTGACCAATAGGTCCTCCTTACTAGGTATAATCCCCAAGTTTATTCTAGATAGTATATCCCAAATGAGTAAGCCCTGATCAATCCTCTATTATCACACCTTTCACGACATGCCCTATCCTAATGATGGTCATTATTAAGAACACCACAATCCCACCCTGATGGTGGTTGTTATCCTTAGATAATGGAATGTCCCAACCAAATTGTATGAAATAATTAGATAACACATCACCCTTGCATGGAATTTTCACACCTCATCCTATATCTGATGGATTCTTGACCCAAGCATGTTCTACATGTAATTCAATAGCATAAAAAATATACACTATATAAAGGAATAATATAGAATATCAAGAATAGTTCATAAGGGGATATAAACTAACCATTAGATCATATATAAATAATGAGTTTCAAGGTCTACTCACACTCTTGCAAGCAATAACATCATGATAGAGAATAAAGCATAAACCATTAATCATGGAAACATCATATACAAGGACTTATTTATTAAGTAACTTCCTACCACAATCTCAACATTAACATCAATTTTCATCAGGTGTTTTGTATCCTAAAACATTTTCACACACCAGTAAGAATAATATATCACTCTAATTACTTTCAGAACCAATTCCATATAAATAAAAGGTTTTAGATAAAGGAAAATGGAAGAGAAATCCAAGCATTAGAAAAAAAATTACCTGAAAATGAATATCAGTAATGGTATAATCCAAGATTATTTGAATTAAGAACAAACTATCACTCTTGGATAGTGATAAGAGGAGAATTAACCAAGAGAAAACCTATGAGACATCATATAACTCCACTGATCTCTAAGAAGATTTTTGATACCCAACACTAGAATTTCCTTTCTAGATGACATAAGGCACCATAATCTAAGACATAATAACTATATTCCATGACCAAATAAGAAAAAATTAAGGAAATTTCTCTAAATAAGAAGACTCACCAAAACAATTCACTAAATTAAACAAATTTGGAATCACCAGTGAAATAGGATGAAATGATACCTTCTATCGATGGAAGAGGCAGTGGCGGTGGCGGAGGCAGCAGCGGAGGCGTAGGTAGCGGCAGCGGCAGAGGCAGCGTCAGTCACGGCAGCGGGGGAAGAGGCAACGACGGCGGGGGAGGCAGTAGTGGCAGCAGAGGTAGTGGCAGTCACGACCGTGGCAGCGGAGCCAGCGGCGGCAGTGGAGGAGGAGGATGAGGAGGAGGAGGAGGATGAGGAGGAGGAGGAGAGGTCACGGCGGACGAGGGGCCTGGTTCGGCTTCTGCAAAAGCTTGACCGCGTGCGAGCAAGGAGGGCATGTTAGGGTTATTAAATAAAAACTGATGGAACCTTTATCAGCACTCATTAAAAGAACTGATAAAGGTATTTTTTATCAGCGCTAAAATAAAAGCGTTGATAAAACATTCATTTTTCAACGCTAAAAAAGCACTGATAAAGGGTACACCTTTATCAGCGCTTATTTTAGCGCTGATAAAGGTAACATTTATCAATTCTTTTAGCTAGCACTGATAAAGGCATGCCCTTTTATCAGCACTTTCTATTTAGCGCTGATAAAGGTAAGTTCTTCCCTTTCCCTGTTTTCTAGTATTGAGCTTAACCCTGCAAATCAATCATAATAAACTTCATGGAATCCTGCGAAAATAATACATAAGAAAGGGGTGATCTTAGATGCCCAGTAAGGGTAAATAATTTAGTAGAAGCTATAAACATTTAAGGCAAGATGTTTAATAAAAACAATATCCTTTTAAATATAAACTTGAACATAATATTGAAAAATAAATCATGCATTACCATATAAACATTCACATGGATATTCTATGAGTCAAATAATCACATGTAATAACTAATTTCATAATGAGGGAATGTATAATGTCGAAGTTTAATTTCTATGTCATGGACTCGTTCTAGGACCTAGGGGATAACTATAACTGGACACCAACCCAGAGAGCCTCTGTAACTGGACTGCATCCCAGAGTGCCTCTGTAACTGGACTCCATCCTGGGGAGCCTCTGTAACTGGACTCCATCCTGGAGGGTCTGCTGTAACCAGACCCCAACCCGGAGGGATTACTTTTATCGGTCCCCAACCAGGAGGGCTTACTTTTATGGGTCCGCAACCCGGAGGGATTACTTTTACCATCCCCCAACCCGGATGGCTTACTTTTACCAGTCCCCAACCCAGAGCATACTAGTCCAACACATTCATCTTAAGAAGAGTTTGAAATATAACATAATCATTCATATTAAAACTTTCATATGAAATGTCAATACTTTAACCATAAACCATGAATGGAATAAAAATAACTCATCCATAGTCAAACATATCAAAAAAAATTAAATAGAATATGGAATATTTGTATCATAATAAATCAACTTCATACAAGTGTAAAATTTATCAATGGATGTTGACATAGATGAAATCAAAACTATTTGATAGAAATGTCTCTTTCTATTTTGAAATCATTTAAAGTTACATAATTATAAAATAAAAAATTTATTTTGAAAATATTCTTATAATCTTTTAAGGGAAGCCTTTATAACGTTATAATGGTGTAAAATAGATGCACCCTCCGTATAAGTTAAAAAGACATTCTTACCTTAGTTTTGTCGAAAAGGTTATAAAGTACCTTGTTTGGAAAATGAGGGAAATATTCCTTTCAAAACATCTTATAAAAAGTCAAAAAAGGTTATAAATGACTTTATCCCATTTTCTAGTATATAATACATTTTTTTAAATACATTTTTAAGAAACATGGATGTGGATGAGAAAGAGGTCCCAGTAAGTACTTACATAAAAATAACCTTAGATAATAAAGAGATTTTTGACATTAACCATTACCAATTTGGTAACTTATGAAATATACACCCCATGAAAGAAGTATCATACAATGAATATGAAAATACACATAAATTAAATTTTATTACAAAAATAATACAATAATGAGAAGTACATGCACCACACAAAAGGTAATAGTGTGAATTTTTCATGAATATCACGAGAATAAGGAGTGAGATGAAAACCCATTACCTTGCACTTTCCTTTACTCGAAGGTATATTTAACCTCCTTTATGAAGAACATATTATGTTATTAAATCATAACAAAACCATTTTAATATTTATGATATCATACAAGATTCATTAATGACTTTATACTACCCATTTAATAATAATTTCCATGTTAAATTAACATTTTGGGTAATAATCGCTTTCTTTTGTGTTTTAACTTGTTACTCTTGATTGTATCACTTAGATAAATATTTAAATACTACCAGAATATAAAACATGATTTATATATCATATATATTTATATTATAAATATGTATAATAGACATATATATGAAATGGAAAACACCATTCCTGGAGACAGTAGTCTGTACATATGCATAAACGATGTTTCTGTTTTCATATCGTACTGAACGGAACTAAGTGAATAAGATATATGTAATTACATATATATATATATATCCATTAGCATTATTATGTAATATATTACATACTTACTAGTAATATATATTTTTATAATCATCGATGAATGGTGAATGTGGAAATGAATCTCATCATGTCGTGGAGACGGTAATCCGTACGTACGCACGAGAGACAATATCATTTCATTAAAGGTTTGGAATTGGATGGTATATTAATTTTATCGAGACATTATCATGTTATTTTCATTATTTATATACATATTACTTATCATTATATCCATCCAAATAACAAAGTGTTGAATAACAAATTACACCCTGGCATGCAGATAGTATGCCATACGTATGCACGTATGGTGACATTATCATTAATAAGATGGATTGAATAGTGAATATTGTTGGTAAATATTTATAATAACATCATAGTTTATATAAGATACTGGAGTTATTATTTTATAATTGAAACAACAAAGAAATAGTAAGTGGAAGAATAAGAGAACTTGAAATAGAGTGGTGAAATCATTACCACTTCTTCGGGTTCTTCCTTTTGATTTGATCAAAAGGGATCCTTAAGTTGGATTTATGGCCAATATAAGTCATATAGGATGAAGGTAGGATATTTGGTAGGATATTTGGTCAGTTTTTTGCCGATTCAAATGGCTTTGAGGGTGTGAATTAGAGTGAAGGGGGAGCGCCCTTTTATAAGAGGGGTGAGGAGCACCTTAGGAAAAACATAAAATATTATTTTATAATAAAATCATTTTCAGTTTCTAATTGCTCCAAAATGTATTATTTAAATGATAAGGTGGGTATGGGTCTAAAAATACTCAACCAATAGGTTTTAGATAGTTTTGAGTCACCATATTAACCTTAAATTTTAGATTTTACTCTCAGTTAAATAGTTTGACATTTACCATATCTCCTTGTATTTTTATATTATATGGTTAATAATCAGACTATAAAATGCCAATCGAACCCTTATTGGTTAATTAATGTCATATATATTATTATATAAGTAATTTCTCTTATCCTTATATTTTTAGGACTATTATATCAATTAATAATATAATATTTGTTTTAAAAACTCTTTTATGTAAATTTTGACACTATTTGGTATTTTTTTTTCTAAACTCATTAAATCATTATTACTTCGAAAAAAAATTCATCTAATCAACCTAAATATGTCATATTAACCTATAAAATTAGTGTAATTAATAAAAAGTCTCAAATTACATTTATTTTTATATTTATAATATCAATTATTTTAGCCTTTCATTAATACTGTAATTACTGTATCATCATTGTGTCATAAATAAATTTAATTATTTAATGTCTAAAAAATATAAATAAAATACCATTATGTAAGAATTATTTTTATATTTATAATCAATATTTATATTCAAATTAATATTTCGTGTAACCATATATTAAAAATGTTTTATTTATTAGACTTTGAATTTAACACTTTTAACTCTTCATTGAATTAAATAATACTAAATGTCCTAATCTAATCCATGTGGACCAAATAGGTTCAAATTTTATTCCTAAGGTTGTTTTTGGTCGAATTAAACTTAACCAATTGAATTAGGACATGTGTTAGGGTAAGAATAATATCATTGTTACCCTTAATTGCCCTTTTTACATTTAATTGTGGTAAATAAAAGTAAAATGTTACTATTCAACAAAAAATTAATTTTATCTTATTGAACCACATTTTTCTTACTCATATCAATATTTTCTCTCGGATGTTTTAAATTCCACTCACAGAAGCGGTAAAATTATGTTATATGTGAATTTGCAAATTCTCCTAGGAGGTGGGTAAAAGACGGTGAAAAGTTCAATAATATTTTCTATATCTAATATTATTACAAAATGACTCCAATGAATTAAATTGAACACATATAGGTATTATGTTTCTATTTTTACCTAAAATAAATTTAAATAAAATAGATAATTATTTGAAAAAAAAAGTCAGTTTTAAATAATAACTCTGTGTTTTTCACTATTCATCAAAAATTGAATGTTTTCAAGAAAATACCAAAAATTCACCCTAAGCTAATTTTGATATTACGAATTCAAAAATGAAGTCTATTTTACCAAATTAAAAACATATATGTTTCATTTATTAATTTAAAATTATTTCCCGTTGTCAAAACCAAAAGGCATATTTTTAAGAAACTATGACTATCAAAAGATTGACACTTGTTAATGTCCAATCTCAAAGTGAAATTACTTAAAATGATGAGCATTGGATTAAATGGTATAAATATAATCTATTTATACTTCAAAACCATTAAAATGTATAGTTTAACACTATAAATTATTTTGATTAAAAAAGTTGTTTTGAGTTAAAATATAGTATTTTTCACTATGCACCCAAATATGAAAGTTATCAGAAAAACACCAAAAATTTATTGAAACTAAATTAATATGTCCCAATTATAAAGAATAAGTTTATATTTTTAAATTGAATATATAAAATTTTCAAATATTGGATTTAAAAATGGTTCACCATTAAAAGGTGGTAAGAGTGCATTTTTTGAAAAATACTTCTTTTATCTGAAAAAAATGAATTAGTTCTTACATTATGTCTAAAAAACTCATAATATGGATTCTAAAATTATACGGATTATATATAGTTCAAAATATAGTTAATATTATTCATAAAAGCTCTTGAATGGCTAGTTTGGTAATTCGTGGTGCGCTTCAACTCGGTGTTGCGTGTAGTGATAGTTATTGAATTACTTTGAAAAAATAACGTACTAAGAAATCATGGGGTGTTACATTCTTCCCTCCATCAATAAATTGAGTCCTTGCAATTTGAAATTGTTCTTCTAAAATAAAATGTTGAAAATATAAAATACCTTTGTTAAGAACTCATATCAGAAATCGGGTTAATAAAATTTATTCTTAATAAGAGGGAATATATATATATATATATATATATATATATATATACTTGACATGTAGAGTTACATCCTTTAACTAATTCCTACCAAAAAATCATCTTTCACTCCAAAACGATTTCAAAAAAATATTCTATTTATCCTAAGGGTTCCAAAAATAATGAATTTATAATTCACCTATCAGACCCTTTAAAAAAAATTAGATTATACCATCTAGGGACTTCATGCAGTCCAGTGGTAGGCGATAAATCCCAATCGCACTATGGTGTCGGTTCAATTCCTGCAGCATTGTCCGACGTGACAGATTTTCGCACGGTCTGCATTTTTTTCTTTTTATAACAATACAAAAACAACCTTAACTATAATATCTAATTTCAAACTTAATATATTATAACCTTTAGACTTATCCAAAATACTTTTATCCAAACTCACAGTCCAAAATTTATAAATAAGTTAAACACAATGAAGATCCTTTTTACCACGTAATAACATGTGTATTTTTTCATCATGTATTCTTTCAAAACATGGTAACAACCTTATTTATTACATCTGTTCTCCCTTATTCTTCATAAAATACTATATATATTCCTTATATGCAAAAATTTTGAATACTCCAGAAATAATGAATTAAACAAAACGTTAATCAGTTATAATATAGTTAAGAATATCCAATATAATTTATCCAAATTGACCATATCTTATTCCAAAATTACTTCCTTAGTGTCAGGACCATATAATTTCAAATTTCCAATGAAATATTACTGTAGTAAAATCCATATTTATTTCTATAATTCATATAACCAGTACATCATTGATATAACACTAAAATGACACAATACTTTAGTAACAACATAAGAACTCTTAATCATTCCTCTTCATCTTTGGTAGTATCATAACATGATTCTTATCCAATAGCAGCATTTGGGGTATACTCTGATGATTTGGAAATTGATTCGTATAGTGTCCGAACTTCTTACAAATGAAGCATTGTACATTTGAATCTTTTTTCATACCCTTGCAATCACATACTTGGTGTCCTTTTTCTCCACACTTCTAACAAACTCCTATCCCCTTTATGCATTTACCAAGGTGATTCTTTCCACAGTTATCACGTATGGGAAATCCTGCTTTTCCTTCTTCCCTTTATCTATATTTCTTTCTTCCATCCTTTTCTTATCTTGCTTCCCTTAAAATCCATAGGACTCAGAGAATTGTTTACTTATCTTATTAACACATGATATTATTTCTTCATATGTTGAGAATACATGGGAGACTAATTCCATTCTAAATGTTGGCTTAATACTATGTAAGATATGATCCTTCTTACTCTTTGGATTATACATATTGTTGGAGTTTACCTTCCTTCTACTGGGCGTAATTTCTATACAAGGGCATACACTAGGTCAGTTTATGGATTTCGATGAATAATTACAAACTTGTAAAATACCTAATGTAAATGAAATAGTTTATGGATATAATCCATAAAAATATTTTCTTTGAGAAGGTATATACTCGTAAATCCTTCATAATGATTTGTAAAGAAAATTAGAATTATCCTAAGAATATCCACATGGATGTTGTAACCAAGAGTGCAACAAGGCCCATTGTCATGCACCAGTTCCCATTCTAGTCTATCTCAAAGCGGTGTTTTCGGGTTTTACCCCTAGGTACATCTGTGCCAGAGCTGCATCTACCTGCTTGTATCCAGATAGGGATGTATTTTCTTAGAAAACACACAAAATATCTACATTACCAAAATTCTAGGAAGTTATTCTATACTAATCCTCAAAGTCTATATTAGGTTAATTTTCTCTAATCAGAGTTTATCTAAATCTAGTTTCTAAGTTTATTACTAAACTTTCTCTGATACCAACTGTAATGCCCGAACCCCATTTACCCAGAGCTGGTGCATTATTTTAATACATTAGCATGATTACAAGGAATCAAGTCCCGAAGGACCGATCAGTTTGGAGGTCTTAGAAAATAGATTACATACATTAACATTACATTACAATTTTAAACATAAAAAACAGCATATATAGTTCTTTGAGAACTCCATTATTCCCCTTATCTTAACCCCGCATATCAATCATAATACAGTTCTTGTAATCCTCGGAAAATAAAACATAAGAAAGGGGTGAGCACAGATTCCCAGTAAGGGTAAAAAAATTAGCGGAAGATATAAACTTTTTAGGAAAGATGTGTAATAAAAACAATAGCCTTTTAAATATAAACTTGAACATAATATGGAAAAATAAATCAAACATTACCATATAAACATGTAATGGATATTCTACTAGTCGAATAATCACATGTAATAAATAATTTCATAATCATGGAATGTATAATGATAAAGTTTAATTTCAGTGCCATGGCCTCGTCCTAGGACCTAGGGACTAATTTTAACCAGACACCAACCCGGAGAGCCTCTATAACAAGACTCCATCTTGGAGAGCCTATGTAACTAGACTCCATCCCGGAGAGCCTATGTAACTGTACTCCATCCCGGAGGGTCTGCTGGAACCGGACCCCAACTCGGAGGGCTTACATTTACCGGTCCCCAACCCGTAGGGCTTACGTTTAACGGTCCCCAACACGGAGGGCTTACTTTTACCATTCCCCAACCCGGATCATACTAGTCCAACACATTCATCTTAATAATATGATGAAATATAACATAAACATTCATATTAAAACTAGCATACGAAATGTCAATACTTTAACCATAAACCATGAATGGCATAAAAATAACTCATCCATAGTCAAACATATCACAAAACCTTAAATACAATATTGAATATTTTTATCATAATAAATCAACTTCATACAAGTGTAAAATTTATCAAAGGAAGATGACAAAGATGAAATCAAAACTATTTGAGAGAAATATCTCTTTCTATTTTAAAATCATTTAAAGTAACATAATTATAAAAGAAAGAATTTATTTTGATAATATTCTTATAATCTTGTAAGAGAAGATTTTATGATATTATAACAGTGGAAAATATTTGCACCTACCTTATAAGCTAAAAAGACATTCTTACCTTAGTTTTTTGGAAATGGTTATAAAGTACCTTGTTTGGAAAACAACGGAAAGATTCCTTTAAAAACATCTTATAAAAGGTCAAACAAGGTTATAAATGACTTTATCTCATTGTCTAGTAAATAAAATATGTTTTGAAATACATTTTTAAGAAACATTGATGTGAATGATAAAGAGGTCCCAGTAGATACTTACGTAAAAACAACCTTGGATAATAAAGAGATTGTGAAATTAACCCTTACCAATTTGGTAACTTACGAAACATACACCCCATGAAAGAAGTATCAAACAATGAATATGTAAATACACATAAATTAAATTTTATTACACAAAGAATACAATTATGGTCAGTACATGCACCACACAAAAGTTAATAGTGGAAATATGGCATGAATCTCATGAGAATAAGGAGTGAGATGAAAACCCCTTACCTTGCACTTTCCTTTAGTCAAGGGTATGTTTAACCTCCGGTATGAAGATCGTAGTATTTTATTAAGGTATAAATGGACCACATTAATATTTATGATATCATACATGATTCATTAATGACTTTATACTACCCATTTAATAATAATTTCCATGTTAAATTAACATTTTGGGTAATAATCGCTTTCTTTTGTGTTTTAACTTGTTACTCTTGATTGCATCACTTAGATCAAGATTTAAATAGTTCCAGAATATAAAACATGTTTTATATATTGTATATATTTGGATTATAAATATGTATAATAGACATATATACGAAATGGAAAACACCATTCCTGGAGACGGTAGTCCGTACATACACATAAACGATGTTTCCGTTTTCATATTGTACTGAACGGAACTAAGTGAATAAGACATATGTAAGTACATAAAAACATAAATATAAATATATATATATATATATATATATATCCGGTAGCATTATTATTTCATATATTACATACTTATTATTAATATATATTTTTATAATCATCGAAAAATGGTGAATGTGGAAATGAATCTCATCGCGTCCTGGAGACGGTAATCAGTATGTACGCACGAGCGACCATATAATTTCCTTAAAGGTGTGGAATTGGATGGTATATTAATTTTAAAGAGACATTATCATGTTATTTGAATTATTTATATACATATTACTCATCATTATATCCATCCAAATAACATAGTGTTGAATAACAAATTACACCACGGCGTGGAGACGGTAAGCCGTACGTATGCACGCATGGTGACATTATCGTTCATAAGATGGATAAAATAATGAATATATTTGTGCCATATTTATAATAACATCACAATATATAGAAGATAATAGAGTTATTATTTTATAATTTATACAACAAAGAATGAGTAAGTAGAAGAATAAGAGAACTTTAAATAGGGTGGTGAAATCATTACCTCTTCTTTGGGTTCTTCCTATTGATTTGATGAAAATGGATCATTAGGTTGTCTTTATGACCAAATTAAGTCTTCTAGGATGAAGTTAGGATAGTTGGGATGATATTTGGGTTGGGGTTGGCCGATCCAAATGGATTTGAAGGTGTTAATTAGAGTGAAGCGGGAGTTCCCTTTTATAAGAGGGGTGAGGGCACCTTAAGAAAAACCTAAAATATTATTTTATAGTAAAATAATTTGAAGTTTCTAATGGATAAAAAATGTATTATATATAGTCTAATGTGGGAATGAGAAGACAACTACTCAACCAATAGATTTTAGACAGGTTTGGGTCACCATATTAACCTTAACTTTTAGATTTTACTTTGAGTTAAATAGTTTTACATTTACCATGTCTCTTTGTATTTTTATATTATATGGTTAATAAAATTACTATAAAATGACAATAAAACCCCAATTGGTTCATTAATGTAATATATATTATTATATAAGTCTTTTTCTTGAACCATAGATTTTTAGGACTATTATATCAATTAATAATATAATATTTGATTTTAAAACTATTTTATGTCAATTTTGATACTATTTGGTATTTTGTTTTTTCTAAATTCATAACAGCATTATTACTTCAAAAAAAATTCATCTACTAAACCCTAATATGTCATATTAACCTATTAAAATATTTTAATTCATAAAAAGTCTCAAATTACATTTATTTGGATATTTATAATATCAATTATTTTAATCTATCATTAATAAGGTAATTACTACATCATCATTGTGTTATAAATAAATTTAATTATTTAATTTCTAAAATATATATATATAATACCATTATGTAGGAAATATTTTTATCTTTCTAATTAATATTTATAGTCAAATTTATCTTATGTGTAACCCTATATTAAAAATGTTTTAGTGATTAGACTTTGAATTTAACACTTTTAACTCTTCTTTGAATTAAATAATAATAAATGTCTTAATCTAATCCAAGTGGAAAAAAGAGGTTAAAATTTTATTCCTAATGTTGTTTTTGGACAAATTACACTTAACCAATAGAATTAGGAAATTTTTTAGGGAAACAATAAAATCATTTTTACCCTTAATTACCCTTTTTACTTTTAACTGTGGTAAATAAAAGTAAAACGTTACTATTCACCAAAAATTATTTTTATCTTATTGAACCACATTTTTCATTCTGATATCAACCGTGTCTCTAGGAATTTTAAAATTCCACTCACATAAGCGGTAAAATTATGTTTTATGTGAATTTGAAAATTCTCCTAGGAGGTGGGTAAAAGATGGTGAAAAGTTCAAAAAAATATTGTATATATAATATTATTACAAAATGACTCCAATGAATTAAATTGAAAATATATAGGTATTATTTATATATTTTTACCTAAAATCAATTTAAATAAAATAAAAAAATAATTAAACAAAAAGTCGGTTTTAAATAATAACTTTGTGTTTTTTACTATTCATCAAAAATTGAAAGTTTTCAGAAAAATACCAAAAATTCACCTTAAGATAATTTTGATATTCCAAATTCAAAAATGAAGTATATTTTACCAAATTCAAAACATAGAAGTTTCATTTATTAATTTAAAATTAATTCTTATTGTCAAAACCAAAAGGCGTATTTTTAAGAAACTATGACTATCAAAAAATTGACACTTGTTTATGTCCAATCTCAAAGTTAAATTACTTAAAATGATCAGCATTGGATGAAATGGTAAAAATATTATCTATTTATACTTAAAACAATTAAAATGTATAATTTAATACTATAAATTATTTTGATTAAAAAAGTTGATTTCAGTTAAAATATAGTATTTTTCACTATGCACCCAAATATGAAAGGTATCAGAAAAACACCAAAAATTTATTGAAACTAAATTCATATGTCCCAATTCTAAAGAAGAAGAATATATTTTCAAAATGAATATATAAATTTTTTAAATATTTGATTTAAAAAGGTTCACCATTAATTGGCGGTAAGAGTGCATTTTTTGAAAAATACTTCTTTTATCTGAAAAAATGAATTAGTTCTTACATTATGTCTAAGAAACTCATAATATGGATTCTAAAATTACAAGGATTATATATAGTTCAAAATTTAGTTAATACTATTCATAAAATCTCTTGAACGGCTAGTTTGGTAAGTCATGGTGCGCTTGAACTCGGTGTTGCGTGTAGTGCTACTTATTGAATTACTTTGAAAAAATAACATACTAAGAAATCTTGGGGTGTTACATACATACCTAAAGAACCTTTTATATTATAGAATTCGAGAATTTAGACAAACTATTACATAAAAATACCCATATCATCAGGGTTATATTTTTTCACCATACCATGCTTTTTAATTTTTTTAACATATATTAAAACTCTCTCATAAAAATCATCACACATAAATCCTTTCTTGAAAAAAAATCATTTAACATCATTCTTTAGAACACAGGGAAAAATAAACAAAATAAGGTTGATATTAAACACTATGTAAGGGTAATCAAAAGATAAAAAATCAATTTCACAAGTGTGCATAATATGAGCATTATGATATGATTAAATAACCAAAGTGTATGAGAATAATGTAATATAATTCATACCCATAAAATCCTTAATCAAAAAAAGTTATAAATCCTTAACATATAGAGCGATTCACAAATGAATCAATAATCATGAGTCATTCAATGCTAATCTTGATAGAAGGAACTATTTAATCCCCATAGAAATAATATATAAAATATGTGAGTATCTTGAAGCATCATCTTTATTTCACTCTTACAACCACTTTTACATGTGTAGAAACAAATACTCTCAACATCTAATATAATTATCCAGAGAAAATAATCATTATCCAAATGCATTGGAGGTTTATAATGGACCCACCCATCATTTTTTATAATATAACAACTTATCCATGGTTTATAATTGAACCAAAAATAGTCATTAAAAATTTCCAACATCCATACTGCAAATAAAGAAAATATTTCATACTTTTCAACATAAAACACATCGAAAGAACCATTATTCAACTCATAACTTGATTAACCCATGGATTAGAAATGGGTTTAATGATAATCTAATTGAAATATTCATAATCCATCTAGGGAATAAATAATGATGATATCATTTAAACATATCCCATAAATATAAAATATTAAATAAAAGGGTTGTTATCAATGATGAATAGAAATACCATAAAATATCATTAAAAATTTTCTTGTGGAAAATAACCATTCAACTTTGAAAATAACATTATAAAAATGAAAACTTCACTAAATATTATAGAAATAATTTTATTTTAAATCCATCATGGAGAAATATAGTGTAAAAATCATAGAATACAATGGTCATGAAGGTGGTATATAACATTTTTTTCATAAACATTAAAAATAAATATTTTTTAAACCTTTTTCTAAGAGATTGAAAAGTGAACCATGTAGAAAATGATAAGAAGTGTTCTTTTAAAAAGGTTCATTATAAGGTCAAAGATCATCTAAAATAAATTTTTGTCATCATTTATATTTATAAAATAACATTCGAGAAATCCTATTAAAAAACATGTATATGGAAAACAAATATTCTCAATCTAAAAAAAGATACAAATCTGTATCACAAACAAATGAATTTATAGATCATTCCTTAAGAAATAAGAAAATAAATGGATATTAAAATTTTAAATAATATTCATAATAATAGGATTATAAAATATAATAAATCCATGAAAAACATCATATTATTTTCCCCAATGGAACCTTAAATATAAATAATCAAAAAAATAAATAATATAATAACACAATTCCATTACCATTGTGGAAAATATTGAATCATTTTACCCATGAAAGAATCACATCAAATTAATTGTATAAAACCCTGAATATAAATATATTCGTTATATAAAAATTATATGGCGATGTGTATACACCTATTTTAGCATACCTGAACCAATTAACCACCCCAAACATGCAATCGAGGTGGGTACCACTAGCCTTAGGTATGCCTCCCCATACACCAAAGGTTGTCGAATAGCTGTGAGGGTGTAAATGTGTAATATTTGGTACACTATACCCTCAAGGGAAAGATATAATAATGGTATGAGAAATATATACAACATGAAGTCAAAGAAAAGTCTCAGTAAACATGAACTAGACCCTCCAATGGAAGAAGAAAAATCAACAATATACAAATAGAGAAAGAAGTAAATGAATAAGGTGATGGAAATAGGGAACATGAAAAAACATACCACTTATATAAATTTAAACACAACATGAATAAAAATAAGGTGAAAAAGAAAAATATACAAAAGTGGTCAGTAAGGGATGGCCAATAATACATAAATATACAAAGAATCGTGCTAAAATGAAAAGGAAAGCTAAGAAAAAACTCCAACTGGGTATAGACCTTAAGGTCCACCACCAACATCCCAAGCCAAAAAACCACTAAGGTGTAGCTCCTAATGCCAATACCTTACTTGAATGAAACAACATAATGTCTACACATCTCCCAAAGAGCCTTTGTAGGGAGTAAGAACATGACTTAGTAAGATACCACCCATGTGTACATACCCAACATAAGTGTTTATGCAAGTAATATAATAAAGTAATAATGAAGAACATTTGTAAAGTGAAAAAAGGACTTCCCTAGTGCTCAACAGCCATCGAGAAGTCATCACCTTCCTCAACCAACACGCAAATCACTAAATATGAGTGGATCCTTAGACTATGGCCCTTGGTATCCATATAGTATAATAGACAGGGTGAACCCTCAGGTTCCACCTCAACAAAGTACCCCAGCACCACTAGCCTCTTAGAACATCATGTCTCATGGAAAACAACAGATGTCCCAAAGGCACCACAAAACAATAGTAACTGGTCCCTCATACCCCTTCTCGAAATAAATCATCGATTCAAATCCCAAAATCTAGGGGAAGAATGATATATTCCTTCAAATAAAATCACTACCATACCATTGCACAAAACCCCGTGGAATGAAAATATCCATCCTCCCACAGTAGTACATGCCCAACAACCTCACTATGGTGAGCCTATACCCCCAAATGATATCCTCATCACTATAAACAGAAGGCTATTCACTTTACACATGGATTTCTGTGGCAAGTACCCCAACCAATTTCCTAAGAGGCACTACTAGGTGAATATACCCAAACAAGTGGTCAAAATCACCTCTTCACTATGTCAACCTATGTGCACATGGCTCCAATCGGCAGTTCGGATATCATGACTGTGTGGAAATCATGAAACAATACCATACCAAATTCAACGGACACCTCATTCCCAGGAGACCATATCACTCAAATATGATGTACATGTCATCCAATATAATAGGCCATGCCCTCAACCATATGTGATCACTACCTCAACTAATTCCCTTGACACCCAACCACTAATCACATCCTCCACATAACCTGGTCTAAGCTTAATCATATTATAATTTTTCATCAATCCTGATGGACTAGCCACCTCAATTCCTCAGACCATTCTCATCACAATCCCAAAGATCACATATATTTTTAGAAACAATTATCTAAATATATTTCACATCATTTTAAATAATCAATTCAATCCAAAAAGTCATTTTAATTTAATATTATTGAATTAAATACCTCAATTTAAATGAAACAATTCAATTTAATATAATCAATTCAATGTAATTTAATTTTTCAATTCCAATATAATAAATAACTCAAATTAAATAAAAACCCCTCATCCTTACAACAGAAGGTGGTAATAGCCTCTTACTCAGCCACACATGAGTGAATATGCATTAGTAAAGCCCAAAAACATCCTACAGTGTCGTACCTTCAATTTAACATGAACCAATCAATTTAATAAGGGTCCCTATAATATAACCACTGAAGCACTAAAATAAATGACCCCAAAAGAACCACACACAAAAATAAAGACATGAACCATCTACCATGGACTCTTAGACATAATCATGTCTGATATTAGCCTCTAACTCCAAGTTATTTGGATGAAATTAAAAATTCTAGTTAGTTCCCTAGCAATAGGGTAAAACAACTTAGACAGATTTTGCACTACAAGAGGAAAAATAAAAAAGAAATATAAGCAAGGATGTGAAGATCCTTATTGAGATATTTTTGTTTTACCGATAGTGACCAAAGTAGAAATAAGATGAAGGAGATGGATCCAAATCTAGGTGATTAAGAGAATGGACGAATCCTTCCTATAGTGCGCAGCCCATAGGAGTAGAAGGGGTAAAAGAAGGAGAAAAAGGAAAATAGAGGGAGGGGTAGAAATGTAATTTCACCCCTTTAATGAGGAATCATAGTTATCTCACATGATCTTACAAACCATATGGAAACCATACAACTCCTAATACTAAAGAGATATGTCCAACACAGTTAGTCAAACCATGTCTAAACCATACATGCAACAATGTGATGGTACTGCATATATGGGACTACCCATTCGGCAGTATGCATTGTTTTCTCTAAAAGTGTGTAAACTGTGTAGAAAAATCTAAAATACTACATACTCCCTCACATATACACACACCCATACCCACACGATTTACCAAATCATGTAGTAGTTCATAATCTAGCCACACAGTTTGTAGGAAGAGGACACACGGTTTATCCTAAACAATGCACCTTGACCTATAACTCTAGAACAGATATTTGGGCCTCTGATGCTCATGAAAACATTTCTGAACAAATGAGGCACTCTCCAAGCCCCTAAACCCATCTAAAAACACTATATAAGGTTGAAGTAACTCTTTTAATTTGGTTCTGATCATCAAAAAAAGAAAAATGAAGCCCCCATAATTCAAAAATTCAATACAGGAGAGGATTTCGACCCACTTAAAATTCTATACATGTTATAATCTCCCCACCATGAAATATTTATCCCCAAAGATATAAAAAACCCAAATATGGTACCAAAAATACACATTATGGTTAAAATAAACCAGACTACACAAGTCTAAATTTAACAGGTCAACTGCATCGAGGGGGGAACCCCGCCTTAGGAATGACCTACCCCTGTCTTGTCCTGACCAAAAATAAAATCAAGCAACTGGTCCAACGACCATTCTAGGACTCAAAATTCATCCAGTGATGCATAATACCATATACATCTCCTAATTTTCTCCTAGGTCATATTGACACCCATTAGAGTCCCACACAGCATTAGTGACCACATTGTTTCCATGTCCTAGATGGTACAATGAGGTATTGTATCTCAAAGGATGCCCTAATTAGTCATGGTGCATTGTAAGGCACCACGTACCACACCTACATGGTGCCCAGAGTCCTTGAAACTCATGTAACACACATTTCATCGATGGCCCAATGCCATGAACCTCAGTAATCACCACCCAATTATGCCCACATACCAAAAATTCTTCAACACTCCTCATACACACACAAACAAATATATAATGAAATCGAGCTAGTCCAAACCAACTATCCAACATATTATTTGTGTATATATTTGCTTGTTCACCTTGTGCACCAAAACGAGGATGCCTCATCAGGCCATTCCAAAGAAAACCAAGAAAAATAGTTTTTCCCACAACGTACCTCTGACCATCATCAACTCACTAACATGTTGAACCCCTGGCAGCTCCACGATATGCATTAAGCCTGAATCTCAACATCCTAAAGCCTGAAATGTATATGATACTAGACCAGCCACCAGGCATTGACCACACTAATAGGTCCAACTATCTCTGCTACAACCTATGCATGCATCTGCAGCTCGACCACACTCACCTAGTACCGATCCCAGTCTAAAATATGAATCCTGAGCCTACCATGGTGCTTGAATAGAATCTATTCGATAAGGATTCCTACAGAACCTCTCAAGATGCCCATCCTACCTAAATTTCTAACACTCCTTTTTTGGATACTCAAATTGATTCCATAAATATCCTAGATTCCCATACAGAAAAAACCATCGATGATCCACTGTAAGGTGGTCTAGCTAGGTCGTTGGCCCAATAGCCTTGCTGGAACTCTTCTCATCCTCACCTTCTTTCATCTAAAACATCACCACTAAATTCAACTAAAACTATTTCCCAACTCAATTAAGAGCTATCCCTTAGATTCTACTCAGATATGAGATCCTAGTGAACCACCTCAGAGAATGAGATCAACCTATAGATGATTACCTGCACTCAAATGGAATGACATAAACTAACCTCAAAGAGCCTCTCCCTTGAGGTTCCATCACTCAACATGATAGGTGTAAAGAGATACAATTTATTGAACATCATAACAAATCCCATCATAGAAATTTCACCCAACTTAAGGCTTCTGAAATCCCGAGCTTTGTCTATCCTCAGCATCTCTGGGAAGAAATTTTCAAAGAACCCGACCTCTTAGTCATTCTAGACTAGAAAATAATGTATTCCTATTTGAACCGACACATCCCACCAGTGCTTTTCTATTACTCTAAACATATAGAATTCTAGTTTCACAATCCTTCTAGGAGACATCTTAAGTTACTCAAAAATCTTTTACATCGATTCGATCCAATTCTCAGCCGCCTATGGACTACCGTTACCCTAGAAATGTGAAATTTATTGCAAATAAAATTCTTTAGTAACATATTCCATATCTGGATATGCACCCTAAATACCCCTTTAGATCCCTTGGATCACATGTCCCTGGCTCTGTCCGAACTGCTTGTTTTTCCATGTCCAGAAAACTGTATGATTCAGTGGCTTCCCTGCCTGCACTGGAACGTGTTCCTAAGACTAACTTTGAGCTTGTACCTACACTACCCAACCCCCAAGGGTATAAACCTACATGTTCTTTGGTGGTTATAAAATACCACCTTCTTGATGCTCCATTTGATCTATAAAGGGGATCCCACTAAATACTATCAATATAGTGAGATATCCCAGATAAGAAAATATAAAATATCACAGATAGAGAAAGCAGTAACAGGCAGCATCATCCCAATACCCTTACTCTCCTCTACTTTAAGCATGCCACGTGGCATCCAAAATTCACGACCTCCTCACCATCCCTCAATAGAGACAAGTATCAATATATACCACGGGCCTTGCCCATCCTATCGAACAACATTTTCTCAAACCAACGACCTCGTCACCCTAACTGGTGATCTACATAACTCTATCTCACTTTACCCTCCTTATCTTATTAGATCTAGACCGATTTCACATATCACATCACAAGAACATTTTATATATCACATACATATATATACCATCCCCACATTTATCAATTTTCATGAAAATTTCATATCGTATGTAATTGAATATTTAAAATTTGAAACATCCTATAATGTTCCTAAAAAAATCATAAACATGCATTTTAATCACACACCTTACCTCACTGGGCCATGTTTCCAAATCACCTTCCTCACCGTACTAGGCCAAGGTTCACATTTTAAATCATTAAACAATTCATATTTCCAAAAATACACTCTAGGGAGAAATAAAAACAACTATAAACTGTGAAAAAACAGAACAAAAACTCACACCTTTTGTAACATGGTCTATCCGACATACATGGGGCTGATGGAACCCAAGCATGAAGTATGAATCTAGTTTTGATCGCATCCTTCTCTTCAGTTTTACACATCCCAAATAGTGCGACCAATAAAAAGGAAAAAATGAATTCTTGATATCATTAATATCATGCCTTACAATACCACTAACGTAAAGACCCAAAATCTCCATGTAATTTTTTTAAAATATAAGGGAATTTAATGAGTTTTTAAAAATTGAGGTCACATGATTCTGAGGCCCGAAGTTCTCAGAATGAATTTCTAAACTTTTGTTTAGGTACGTTCTGCAAACGTGCGAGCGGGTTTTCATAACTTTTAAACATGTGCTTGGAATTGAAATCTGAGGGCACTGTTGAACTCATAGTGCAGAAATTCACTTAAGGAGACATTCATCTCAACGATTGTGAGTCAAGAGTGAATGATAGTTTCTGGGTTTTTCGTGTAAGAATTAAATAAAAATAAAAGTGTGTGACATTTTTATTTTTATTTGAAACACCCATGTGGGTGTTCGGAGGTGGGGTCCACCAGAACTAAACCCCAATGTGGAAGTTGGAAGTGGGGATCACCAGACCTTAACCTCCATTGAGAGGTTATGGTGGTGGGGTCCACCTGGGATTAAACCCCCTTGAAACCCCCTTTAATTGGTAGAAACCCTCAACTCCCTAATAAATGTGGGGGGAGCCTCTTCAACACCTCCACAATTTTTAATTGTGCCAACGCACCATATTAATTGTGCATACTCCCCCTTAATCAATTAAACCATTTTGAATATTATGCCAACAACTTAATATATATTATAATCTCTAATCTGGGGTTTCCTTTTTATTTTGGTTGGAATTGGGGAGAAGAGGAACATGGGGGAATGCTCCACCAGCGAAGAACTCTCCACCGATGAAGAACACTCCACCGACGAAGAAAGCTGATGAGGAACGCCTTCGACTACGAAGAACAAACTCAACTTTTACCTTCTTTCTTGGAACTTCCTTTGATGTAGGACGTGTTCATCTACAAAGAATTGACATCCACCATCTCACGCCAATGTCAACCAACAATGAAAAAGGTAGGGGTTTAAGTTTTTTTGACCATCACTTCACAAGTACACCCCTTATTTTATTTTTCTGGTTGGGAAGAATCAGTGCGGGAGGGTTTGATGTGCTTTGTTCTTGTGAACCTCTTGCTACTGCTCTAAGGCGGAGAGTGTAGGCCAAACTAACATGGCTCATCCTCTCCGTAACCCTTGTGTTGATTTGTGGTGTTCTTGAAAACAGAGGAAGGCAACGAAGGTGATGAAGGAGACGAAGGAAACAGTGCTGCCACCTATGGCCTCTATGACCCGCATAGCTCCCGTGACGCCCCGGCCACCTAGCCAAATCGTCCTCACGCTGCCGCCGCCCGAACCGGCCCCGAGCCATGTCGCGCCCGGGCCGAACCACCCCCGGCTACCCCAGCCTCTCGGCTCAGTAGCCCTGGCCGCGTCATCCACCGGCTGAGCCCCCATGGCCACTCCGGACTCTCGGCCCCACTGGCCCTAGTCACACCCCCCCACTGGCTGAACCCGTCTCAGCCGGGCCACCCCGTCCCCTGGGCCGAGCCGCCCCAAGTCGCACCCCCACGACCCTCCGAGCCGAACCGGACCAACGCCCCAGGCCGAGCCACCCTCAAGACGCCCTCTGGGCCGAGCTACCCACACATTCCCCTCTAGGCCGAACCTCCCGCGTGTTGACCCGTGGCCGGACCGCGCCCTCACGGTCGGTCTGCACCCTCACAGCCGGTCCGCACTCTCACGGTCGGTTCGCGCCCTCACGACTCTTCACGGCCCCTTGCAGCCTGCTGGGCTGGGCCCAATGGGCCGGGCCGAACCCAACGGGTTTTCCCACACAATGGGTCGGGCCAGACTCAACAGGTCAGGCTGGGTCAGTCCAACCTGGTCGGACCGGACCGAGGCCCACTGCGATCCACTTACCCTCCTTCGTTCATATCTTTGGCTCCAAACATCCGTTTGATGAAACATCAGCAGCAATAGAATTCTTGGAGTGAGACGGCCCTTTTGAGTATACCCTACTGGAGTTTTGGGTATAGTTGAGGTACGGTCAGGTTGGATCGAGCACAAATTCAACCGGGCCCCCGACACTAAAAGGCTAGTAACTCACAGACCGGGCATCCGTTTGACACGCCTTCTATTACATTGAGACCCTTATGACATGGAAGACCTTTTATATACTTCTTCATGGGACTTTGTGAAAATTGGAGTATCGACCAGTAGCTTGTGGAGCAGATCCTCCCGGAGATGAGCGAGCGTAGTGCGGAGACCTAGTAACTGGCTGAGACCTGATGACTGCTGACCGTTTTGACTCGGAGTGACTCTAATAGCCTAGTGGGGAGCACCTTGGTGTCGCGGAAGATCCACAGTGGGGAGTGCCTTGGTGTCACGGCAGACCCATGGTACTCAACAGGAGGAGTACCTCAGCAGTCTATGAGGGGGAGCACACCTGGTGACACGGCATACCCATGGTGGGGAGCGCGCTTGGTGATGTGGTAGATCCACAGTACTCAACAGGAGGAGTAACTTAGTAGTCCAAGGTTAGTGGGAAGCGTGCTTGGTGTCACGACATGCCCAATTTACTCGATAGAGGAGGTGTTCTCTAATAGCCAATGTTTCTACAATGTGATTGGGGTTGTAACTTGATACTACCACTAGAATAAAATCATGGTTGAGCTGAGTCAGTTTTTATGTGTTTTCTTTATTATTAAGATGGATCACATGATAACATAGGTATATCTATGGGAATATACCTAAGTAGGGTTATCTGTTGATTTCTTAATTTGTGGTTTATCCTTGGTGGATTTTTGTGAGACCTTGAGTGTCTCGGGGTCCCTACTGAGTATCATTATACTCACCCTTGCGCGGGCTATGCCTGCACCTTGTTGTGTTGGATATAGACGATGAGTAGTAATGACTGAGGCTGAGAGGACCAAGATTGGACGATACCCAGAGGTGGACCATACAGCATGTATATACGCAGAGGAGACGGACGATTGTAGAGTGCTGAGGAGGTGATATGTATCTACCCTTAAGGTAGGATCCTCAGAGGATGATCCGGTAACTGTCTTTTCTCTTTCTTCAGTTGTATTGCATTGCAGTTATACTTGTACTTTCTAGTTGGGCTTGTATTTTTTCCTCTTTTACTTTCTACACACTTTTTTTATACAGTTTACTTGGTGTTTCGTATCTTTTTGTGTGTTTAGTTGTGTGGTTTTACAGGTTATAAAGGTACTTACTTCACTATTATAGGGAATTACGCCTTTGGTGCTAGTCACTAGCCCATGGCCTATGGAAGGTGGGCTTGGGGTAGTCACAGCATGGGCCCTAGGGAGCGGTTCATGACAAATCGGTATCAGAGGAGTCAGTTATACCATAGAACATAGGACTATAATCTTTTCTGTGAAGCAATAGTGTTGTGTGTAGTGAGTTTTATTTTCAGTTCAAGGATTCCAATGTGGGTGCAGCGGAGGATGTATCCATACACCAGGACCCTAACTTCTGATTTCCGACTCAGTGCATGAAAACACTGATTGCATATTTGTTTTCAAAAGTTTTTCTTAAGTCATATCACCAGGTATAACTTTTAACCATAGTGCACCTATTTCTTTTCTGGATGCCTCCACGTAGATAGCCTCTCAGGGTTTTGAGAGTTGTACACACTGATATCCAACCAAGCGATGAGGCCTCAGTGCAAGGCCCTTTACTAGGGGAGGCACAAACGGTTCCATTACCTGTTGGGCCACCGATGCCACCAGCCCCAGCAGTAGACGGTGCACACCACTTGAGCACGTTTCATGAGTTCCAGCTCCAGAGGCCACCCAGGTTCAGGGGAGAGATGGACCCCCAAGTGGATAAGGATTGGCTGGAGTCTGTGGTGAGTGTTTTCCAACTGGTAGGGACACCAGGAGACCTCATGGTGATTCTTGCTACCATCCTTCTATAGGAAGCAGCAAGCAGATTGTGGAGCTTGATGCTCTAGGTCCAAAACGAGGTGACGCTTCTCTTAGAGGACTTCGAGAGCCTATTTTCGGGAAAAGTTTGTTCCAGAAACCCTTTGCACAGTGCACATTTAGGAGCTACTTCATCTGTAGTAGGGTAGCATGATTGTAGATCAGTACTCAGTGAGGTTCACTGACCTCTCACACTACTCCACAGATATGGTACGAGACCTATTCCTTAGGGCCCGAACCTTTAAGTAGGGACTCGGGTGGGAGATCAGGGCTTTGGTGATCTCACTTAGCATCCCAAAGTAGACGAGGGTGTTAGAGAGATCCCTCTTGGTAGAGATTTTCTTACTGAGCATACACTAGTAGCGAGACCCACTACCAGTCATCACGTAGTAGAGTCTTCTGCAGTTGGTAGTAGACATACGTCACAGAGGTCCAAGAGTACCAGACCTACAATTGGTTGACTGCATGACTCAGGACTGGTTGTGCGGGGCAACTGAAGCAGAGACAGACATGCCAGGAGCCGGTAGTGTTTCACATTAGGCGGGTAGGGTCATGTGGCTCGTGACTGTCTGACCCACCGTTCGGATGATCAGCAGATGGTTGAAGGATGTCTTAGGCAGAGATAGAGATTCGATCGATGAGGTCCGCAGGGAGCATGCGGACATGGCAGAGGAGCTGGTCGTGCAGTTGGCGGTGGGTGACGATTTGAGATATTACCACCACCACCATTAGGAGGTCCACCCCGACCATAGAGAGCAGGTGGACAGGGGAGAGCTCAGCTCCAGGAAGCTGAGGAATATGACCACGATGCACTGGAGATGATTCGACGTACGATCTGGGTTTACTCCACTATAGCTGCAGTACTTATAGACACAAGTTCCAGTCAGTATTTTATTTCCACTGCCCTCATTCGGAGCACAGAGATTCTGACAGATCCGTTGGCTCAATCCTTACGGATAGAGACTCTTATGGGAGCAGATTCGATGATTACGCACGGGTGCCTGCAGTGTGAGCTTACTCTAGGAGGCAAGAGCTTCAGCTGGGATTTCCTAGTAGTGGCGCCGAGGCCTTACGACGTCATCTTGGGTATGGACTGGTTATCTATTGTCCATGCACAGATTGACTGTATTAGGTGAAAAGTGTGGTGTGTCCACATGTATGGGACCAGGTTTACCATCACCAGTGATAAGGGAGCCTTTGCAGCATAAGATGGACTTGCTCGGAGGAGAGTGCAACCAATCACTCATCAGTTGGCTAGCCTTAACCTCAGAGTAGTTGATTTGGAGAGTCTGAGTTATCCTATAGTGGTGGTCTAGTACACAGATTCTTTACCTGGTGATGTCTCAGGTCAAACTCCTCATAGAGAGGTGGACTTTTACATTAACTTGTACCTCGAGATGGTACAAATATCTACTCCAGCGTATCAGATAGATCTTGTGGAGCTTTGAGAGTTGAGGGTACAACTAGAGGACTTGTAGGGGATGGGTTTCATCCGGCACATTGTTTCACATTGGGAAACCCCGATTATGTTTTCCAAGAAGGCGGATGAGATCTTGAGACTTTGCGTCAAATATCGGCGCCTGAACCAGGTGACCGTGAAGAACAAGTACCCAATCTCGAGGATTGAGGACCTCTTTGATCAGATGAAGGGAGCACAATGGTTATTGAAGATAGACCTCAGATCAGGCTATCACCAGCTAAGAGTACGAGATGAGGAAGTGAAAAAGACATCTTTCAGATGTCGGTACGACCAATAAGAGTTCTTGGTTATGCTGTTTGGAATAGCCAATGCTCCAGCAGTGTTCATGGGACTCATGAATAGGGTCTTTCAGTCGTACCTTGATTGCTTTGTAGATATCTTCATCGACAACATATTGATCTACTCGACTACTGAGAAGGAGCATTCCTATCAATTGCAGGTAGTACTGGACACACTCATAGAGAACCATATTTATGGTGAGCTCTCGAAGTGTCAATTCTAGATATGAGAGGTTCACATCCTAGGACATGTCATATTGGAGGCTGGAGTTGCAGTAGATCCAGCAAAGATTGAGGTGGTACTTTCTTGGGAGCCACCCAGGAGTGTGACGGAGGTACGAAGTTTCCTTGGTTTGGCTGGATATTACTGAAGATTTTTTCTA
Organism: Viscum album; assembly: GCA_963277665.1. Taxonomy (NCBI): domain Eukaryota; kingdom Viridiplantae; phylum Streptophyta; class Magnoliopsida; order Santalales; family Viscaceae; genus Viscum; species Viscum album. The sequence goes on along the minus strand of OY728119.1, from coordinate 1,940,929,284 downwards.
GATTTCTATAGAGTTGCAGCACCACTATCATCCTTGACAAAGAAGGGGAAACCCTTTGTGTGGTCGAAGAGATGCTAGCAGAGCTTTCAGGAGCAGAGGCAGAGGCTGACTAGTGCCCCCATGTTGAGGCTTCCAGAGGAAGGCGTAGGGTACGTAGTCTACTGTGACGCATCATGGACCAGACTCAGATATGTCCTGATGTAGGTGCGAGCAATTATCGCATATGGTTCTTGATAGCTGAGACAACACGGGAAAAACTACTCTACCCATGACCTGTAGTTAGCAGCAGTGGTCTTCTCCTTGAAGATGTGGCAGCACAATCGGATAGGTGAACGTTTTACCGTGTAATCTGATCACAATAGTCTCAGATATATCTTCTCTTAGAAGGATTTGAACCTAAGATAGCAACATTGGCTTGAGTTCCACCAGGACTATGACTTTGAAATAGTCTATACTCCTAGGAAGGGGAACGTTGTTGCAGATGCACTCAGTAGGAGATCTGGTATATAGCTACTAGGTGAGGAAACATAACAGCAGGCCTATTTGTAGATATCCTTTGTGGATATATATGGAGCATCTTTTCTACAGTCTCTTACAATCACTCCCCTGCTTCATCAGCGAGTCAGGGAGGAACATCATGGGGACATTGACTATGAGACATGACGTGCTCAGATATCTGTAGGGCAGACAACTGATAGATTTTCTAAAGGTGGGGAGCACGTTATCCATTTCAGAGGACGTATCATGGTACCATTGTCACTTCAAGAGGAAGTGTTGAGGGAGTTCCACACATCCCCTCTAGCGGTACATCTAGGAGTGTCTAAGATGTACCAGGACCTCCGAAGACAGCACTGGTGGCTGGGAATGAAGAAATTAGTTGCATAGATTGTCTCTCGATGCCTCACTTGTTAGCAAGTGAAGGTGGAGCATTAGGTACTAGCAAGCTTGGTTCAGACTTTAGAGGTCCCAGAGTGGAAGTGGGATGAGATATCCATGGACTTCATGTTAAGACATCCACGTACATCCAGGGGTCATGACTCTATCTGGGTGATCGTTGATCGACTCACCATGTCGGCCCACTTCCTACCGATCAGAGAGCAGGGTTTAGTAGAGATCTCGGGACACATCTATTTGTAGGAGATTGTGAGACTAAATAGAGTACCTTTGATGATTGTCTTCAATAGTGATAACTGTTTTACATCCCAACTTTGGAAGGGGTTGTAGGAGGCTTTTAGGATGTAGCTTTGTTTGGGCACCACCTTCCATACTCAGACGGATGGCCAGACTGAGTAGACTATTCAGTCCCTCAAGGACATGTTGCGTTCTTGTGTCCTCGAATTCAGTCATGGCTGAGAGGATCACATACCTTTGGTGGAGTTTGCATACAACAATAGTTATCACTCCACCATTGGGATGGAACCTTTCGAGGCATTGTACGGGTGACCTTGCAGATCACCTTTGTGTTGTACTGACCCAGGGGAGTCAACACTAATGGGACCAGAGATGGTACATGCTACCATGGAGAAGGTGGAGATCATCCAGGAGCAGATAAAGACTGCACAGAGCAGAAAAATATGGTATGCCGACAGCAGACGGATACCTCTGGAGATCAAGGATGACGACCACATCTTTCTTTGGGTCTCACCCCGACGAGGTCTACAGTGATTTGGCTGAGGTGGAAAGTTATCTCTGAGGTTCATCAGACCTTTTCATGTCCTCGATAGAGTTATCGAGGTGGAATATTGCATAGCTCTTCCACATCAATTGCACCAGGTGCATTACGTCTTCCACGTATCCCAGCTGAGGAGATACAAGGACAACCCTTCTCACATCATCGACCATGGAGAGCTGGACGTCGACGATGGGGCAAATTTTATGGAGGTTTCAGTAGAGATTGAGGATCGACAAGAGCGGGTACTTCATAGACGTTTGATACCATTGTTGCATGTTTTCTGGCAGCACAAGAATCTCCAGGAGAGAACATGGGAGCGGGAGGCTCAGATGTGTGTTGAGTACCACCACTTGTTCCCTTAGTTCGATTTGCATCCTACGGGGACATAAAGCCCTGAGGTGGGGAAAATGTAAAGCCTGGAATTTCCATGTATTTTTTTTTTAAATATATGGGAATTTTATGTGTCTGTGAAAATTGATTGCACTTGATTCTGAGGCTCAGAGTGCCCAGAATGAATTTCTAATATTTTTTTTGGGTATGTTCAGTAAACGTGCGATCGGGTTTTCCTAACTTTGATATCGGTGCTCGGAATTGAAATCTGAGGGCACCATTGAACTCGCAGCACTGATATTCGCTTAAAGATACTTTCATCTAGATAGTATTGGGTCGAGGGGGAAAGATAGATTTTTGGGTTTTTCATTAAGAATAAAATAAAAAGAAATGTGTGTGACATTTTTATTTTTATTTGCAACACCCATGTGGGTGTTGGGATGTGGGTTCCACCGGAACTAAACCACCATGTGGAAGTTAGACATGGGGACCACCAGAACTTAACCTCCCATGAGAGGATATGGTGGTGGCGACCACCTGAACCATAACCTCCCATGGGAAGTTATGGTGGTGGCGACCACCTGGGATTAAACCCCCTTGAACCCCCCCCCCCCTCCTTTAATTGGGAGAAGCCCTCAACTCCCTAATAAATGTGTTGGGAGCCTCTTCAACACATCCACAATTTTTAATTGTGCCAATGCACCATATTAATTGTGCCAACTCCCCCTTAATTAGTTAAACAATTTTGAATATTATGCCAATGACTAAATTGATATTATAATCTATTATATTGGACTACCTTTTCATTTTGCGTGGAATTGGTTAGAGGAGGAACTTTGGAGAATGATCCACCAAAGAAAAACGCTCCACTAATGAAGAATGCTCCACAGATGAAGAACACCAATGAGGAATGCCTTCATTGACGATGAATGACCACGACTTCGACCTTATTCCTTGGAACTTCCTTTGATGTAGGATGAGTTCATCTACAAAGAATCGATACCCACCTTCTTCCGCCAACATCAAACAACAACAAACAAGGTAGGGGTTTAATGCAGTTTGATTATCACTTCAAAAGTACACCCCTTCCTTTATTTTGTGGGTTGGGAATAATCTTTGCGGGAGGGTTTGATGTGCTTTGTTCTTGTGAACCTCTTACTACCGCACTAAGGCGAAGAGTGTGGGCCAAAATAACCTGTCTTGTCCTCTCTATAACCCTTGTCTTGATTTGAGGTGTTCTTAAAAATGGAGGAAGGAGATGAAGGAGATGAAGGCAAAAACACCGCCACCCACGGCCTCCGTGACTCGTGCCACCCCTGTGTCGCCCAGTCCTTCTGGCCGAACCGGCCCCCTGTTGTCGCCTTCCAAACCAGCCAGAACCGCACCGCGCCATCCGCTGCGCCATCCACCGGCCGAGCTGCCCTGGCCTCTCCGGCCTCCCGGCCGCACCGGCCCCAGTCGCGCCACCCACTGGCTGAACCATCCCTAGCTGCGCCACCCCAGTCCCTGGGCTAAGCCACCCCAAGCCGCACCCCCACGTCCCTCCGACTCGAACCAGCCCCATGCCCTGGGCCGAGCTGCCCTTGCGACGCCCTCCGGGCCTAACCGCCCTCCTGCCAACCCACAGTCGGCCAGTGCCCTCATGGATCTCTATGGCCCCTCGCGGACCACTGGATGGGGCCAGACCCAATGGGTCGGCCCAGACTGGGTCGGCCCGGGTCGGACCAGACTCGGGCCCACTAAGATCCACTTATGCCCATTCGGCCATATCATTGGCACTGGACATCTGCTTGACCAACAATCAGAAACAATGTAATTCTTGGGGCGAGATAGTCCTTTTGAGTATACCCTACTAGAGTTTTGGGTATAGTTGGGGTACGGTTAGGTTGGATCGAGAATTAATCCAATCGGGCCCCCAGGAATAAATGGATAATAACTCACAAACCAAGCATCCATTTGACACACCGTCTATTGCGTTGAGACCCATATGACGTGGATTACCTTTTAGATACTTCTTCGTGGGACTTCATGACAGTTGGAGTATTAACTAGTACATTGTGGAGAGGATCCTCCAAAAGATGAGCGAGTGTAGTACAGAGACCTAGTAGCTAGCTGAGACCTGAAGACTGGTGATCGTTTTTACTTGGAGTGGCTCTACTAGCCTAGTGGGAAGCACCTTGGTGTCATGGAAGTCCCACAGTGGGGAGCACCATGGTGTCGTGGTAGACCCACGGTACTCAACAGGAGGAGTACCTCAGCATGTTATGAAGGGGAGCGCACTTTGTGATGCAGCATACCCACGGTGGGGAGCACGCTTGGTGACGCGGCAGATCCATGATACTAGACAGGAGGAGTACCTCAGTAGTCCAAGGTTAGTGGGAAGCACGTTTGGTGTCGTGGAAGGCCAACTATACTCGATAGAGGAGGAGTTCTCTAGCAGATGAGGTTTCGACAATGTGATTGGGGTTGTTACTTGATACTACACCTAGAATAAAATCCTAGTTGAGATGAGTCAGTTTTTTTGTGTTTTCCTCATGATTGAGATGGATCACTTGATAACTTAGGTATATGTATGGGAATATACCTAAGTAGGGTTATCTGTTGATTTATTACTTTTTGGTTTATCCTTGGTGGATTTGTTTGAGACCTTGAGGGTATCAGGGTCCCTACAATGTATCGTTATACTCACCCCTACACAGGCTATGCTCGCACCTTGTTGTGTTGGATATAGACGACGGGAAGTGCTGACTGAGGTTGAGTGTACCAGGACTGGATGGTACCCAGAGGTGGACCATATGGCGTGTCGATTCGCAGAGGAGACGGATGGACATGGAGTGTTGAGGAGGTGATATGTACCTACCCTTTAGGTTGGATCCTCAGAGGACGATCCAGTAGCTTTCTTTTCTCTTTCCTCTGTTGTATTGTATTTCAGTTGTACTTGTACATTCCAGTTGGTCTTGTATTCTGACCCCTTTTACTTTCAGAACTCTTTTGTAATATAGTTTATATGGTGTTTCGTATCTTTCTGTGTGTTTGGTTTCATGTGTTTACATGTTATAAAGGAAATTCCTTCCCAGTTATAGGGAATTACGCCTTTGTTGCTAGTCGCCTGCCCCTGACCTATGGAAGGTGGGCTTGGGGTAGTAACGGGATGGGCCCTGGGGTACAGGTAGTGATAGATAAATCCTAGTCAAGTGTGACTATGATACCACTTTTAGAATCCTGACCCGATTACCCACACAGATAGTGCTATGGGGAAGGGTTCTAATGGCATTCATTTTGATTTCCTGAATGCTAAATGTTGTTGACTATGAGAAATGGAATAAATTTTTCATAGGGGGGATATTATACCAACAAGGGAAATATATAATAATGGACTGAGTAATTATATATATATCATGTAGCACACAAAAATAATCATCAGACTCGAACTAGACCCACTAATGGTGGAAGCATAATATATAATATACAAATAGAGGAAGCAATAAATGAATAATTATGCAGAAATAAGGAACATGAAAAGCACATCACTTGTAGAAATTTTAAAACAACATGAATACATAACAGGTCATGAAAAACAATATCCAAAAAGGATTCTAAGGGATGACATACAATATATATAGATAAAAAGAATAATGATTAATAGGAAAAGGAAACCCTGATAGAACTCCAAAAATGGAAAAAATTCAATGTACCATTCCAAAATCGCATGCCGAATAGATTCAAAGGTCCAAATTCTGAGGATGATCCCTAAACTAAACACAATAATGTTGTAATGCCCAGACCCCAGTTACCCAGAGTCGGTGCATTATTACATAACATTGGTATGATCACAAGAAAGATCAAATCTCGAAAGACCGATTGGTTTAGTTGTCTTGGAAACACTAGATATATTCATAAGTCTTACATTACATCATAAAATGAAAAACTACTACAAAAACATATTGTCTCCATAATCCACACTCATATCCCCATATAATATCCCTGCAGGTCATTCATAATTTACTTCTTCACTTCCTGGGAAAAATAAAACCTAGAAAAGGGGTGAGCTCAAATTCCCAGTAAGGATAACAATATAGCGGAACATTCAAAATAAGCATAAACATTTAAGGAAATGCATTACTAAAACAAAAGCCTTTTAAACTTGAACTTCAACATAGTATGGCAAAAGTAAAATGAAATAATGCCATTTACTTATTCACATGGTTATTCTACTAATCGAATAATCACATGCAAAATCAATAACCACTTTCATAATGATGGAATGCATAATGCTAAACTTTAATTTCTTTTCAAGGCCTCGTCCCAAGACCTTGGGGCTAACTGTAACCGGAACCCAACCCGGAGTGCCTCTAATAACCGGACACCAACCCGGAGTGCCTCTAATAACCGGACACCAACCCGGAGTGCCTCTAATAACCGGAGACCAAACCGGAGGGCTTACTTTTACCAGTCCCTAACCTGGAGGGCTTACTTTTACTAGTCCCCAACCTGGAGGGCTTACTTTAACCAGTCCCCAACCTGGAACATACTTGTCCAACACATTCATATGAAGTAAAGGTTGAAATATAACATAAACATTCTTATTGGAACTAGCATACGAAATGTCAATACTTTACTCATAAACCATGAATGCTATATAAATGACACATCTACAGTCAAACATATCACAAAACTTCATTACAATATGGAAGTTTTATATCATAATAAATCAACTTCAAATAATTTTAAAATCCATCAAAGGATGTTGACATAGATGAAAATGTTTTTTTAAAAAATTATTGAGAGAAATATCCCTTTTTCATGAAAACATATTAATGTTACACAATTTAGAAAGTAAGGCATTTAAATACATTTTTGAATCAAAGTGTCCCATACCACTTTGAAACTTTTGAATGGAATTAACACTTTTAAAACATTCATTTTCATATAAATAAATCCTTACAAACCATTTTGAAAACATGGACATAAATGAGGATGATTTAGAAGAGTAAATATTTAAAACATTTAAAATGATGTTTTAGTAAAAGTTCCATTAGAAATAATCCCTTTAAAAACTCTTATATGAAATATGGAAATGGATAGTAAATATTTCCCTGTATATACTTACGTAAAGACAACCTCAGATATTAAAAAGATTGTGAAGTAAACCCTTATCAATTTGGTAACTTATGAAACATACAACCCATGAAAGAGGTATCATACAATGAAAATGTAAATACACATAAGGTAAAGTGTATTACACAAAGAATACAATTATGGGTAGTACATACACCACAAAAAATATAATAGTGGAAATATGGCATGAATCTCATGGAAATAAAGAGTGAGATGAAAACCCCTTACCACGTTAATCAACTGAGTCGTATGGCCAAAAGTTAATAACCACCAAATTATTTATAGAATAACATGAATATAAAGATAATCATGATAATATATATCAAATTCCAGTACACAATACACCACTTTAAATAATTTAGTGGCGAATAATGGAAATCTCACGGAATTGAATGTGAGATAAGAAAATCCCTTACCTTGTACTTTTACTTGGTTGGGGTAGGTTAACCTCCTCTTCTTCGGTTCCTTCCTTTTGATTTGATCAAAAGGGATCCTTAGGTTGGCTTTCTGATCAAACTAAGGCCTCTAGGTTGTAGTGAGGGAAGTTGGGAGAGTATTTGGGCAGAGTTTGGCCGAACCATAAGGCTTTGAAGGTGTGAAGAAAATGAGAAGGAGGAGTTCCCTTTTATAAGAGGGGTGAGGGGCACCTTTGGAAAAGCTAGAAATATTAATTTATAATAAATTCATATTCAGTTTCTAATGGCTCCAAAGTTTATTATTCATAGGTTAAGGTGGGGATAGGTCGAAAACCACTCAACCAATAGAATTTATACAGGTTTGGGTACTTATATTAACCTTATCTTTAAGTATTAACTCTAAGTTAATTAGTTTCACTTTTACAATGTCTCTTTGTATTTTTATATAATATGGTTAATAAACTTACTAAATACATCCAATCGACCCCCAAGTGGTCCATTAATGAGGAACCTATCATGATATAAGCCTCTTGGCCGGACCTTAGATTTTTAGGAATTTAATATCAATTAATAATATAATATTTGTTTTAAGAACTCTTTTATGTCAATTTTGACACTATTCAATAGTTGATTTTTTTGAAACTCATAACAGATTGATTACTTATAAAAAAGTAAATTAAATCAATCCTAATATATCATATTATCCTCGAAAATTATTTTAATTCATTATAAGTTTCATATTATATTTATTTTGGTATTTATAATATCAATTAATTTAATTTTTCACTATTTTAGTAATTATTGCATCATCATTGTGTCATAAATAAAATAAATTATTTAATGTCTAAAAATTATAAATAAAATATAATTATGTAAGAAATCTTTTTACCTTTCTAATGAATATTTATAATCTAAAATCCAACATATATAACCCTATGTAACAATTTTTTTTCTAAAAGATATATGCTTGTGTCATTTTTGTATTCATTTTAACTTAATTAAAATAAAGTGTCATTATCACTTACAAGTGGATCCATGGGGTCCCAAAATCGACCCAAATATGCCCATGGTCGACCATGTATCAACCAATAGGGTTAAGACACGTTTTAGGGTAATCCAGTATTATTATAATAATATTTGTTAACCCTTATTTACCGGATTTACCCTTAACCATGGTAAATAAAATATTTACCGCAGTAATTATTCAAAATGTCTAAAAATAAAAGTTACCTATTTACACAATTTGAACATCCTGATTCAAAATATGGAATCGATTTTTCTAAATTCAAAACAAAGAAGTGGAAAAAATTAATTTAAAATTAATTCCCGCTGTCAAAACAAAAAGCGTGTTTTTAAGAGATAATAACTATCAAAAGATTGACACTTGTTTATGTTCGGTTTAATTGTAAAATTATGTCCAATGACCAAAATAATATTAAATGGTAAAAATATATTCTAAATATAATTTAAAACCACTCAAATTAATAATTTATCACTATTAATTATTTTGATTAAAAAAGTTGTTTTTAATTAAAATTTAGTAATTTTCACTATTCATCAAAATATTAAAGTTATCCAAAAAGTACCAAAATTTCACCTTAGGCTAGATTCGATATTCCGAATACAAAAATGAAGTCCATTTTGAAATATAAAATATATATAATTTCAAAAAGTAGGTATTACTATTCATAACGGCTAGTTTGATTGGTTGTGATGTGTTAGAACTCGAAGTTGCGTACAACATACGCTACTGTATTATTCAAAGGAAAGCGTACCGTGGAAGCTTGGGATGTTTCATTTTAATTTTTTTTGATGTCCCCATTTAGTCAAAAAGTTTAAAATATTGTATTTAAAAAGGTTTCACTATTAAAAGTTGATAAAAGTGCAATACTGAAAATGAATCTGTTCTTGTATTATGTCTAAGAAACTCATAATATGGATTCTAAAATTATAAGGATTATATAAAGTTTAAAATTTAGTTAATACTATTCATAACCTCTTTTGAACGGCTTGTTTGGTAAGTCATGGTGTGCTTGAACTCGGTGTTGCGTGTAGTGCAAGTTATTGTATTATTTTAAAGAAATAACACACTATGAAATCTTGGGGTGTTACATTCTCCCCTCCTTAAATAAATTGCGTCCTCGCAATTTGAAATTGTTCTTCGAAAATAAAAGGTTGAAAATAAAAAATATCTTTGTGGGAAAACCCACATCGGAAATTGGGTTACTAAAATTTAGTCTTAATATGAGGAAATGAGAAATGAAAGGGTCACCACCAAATTATGATCTCGATTAGGAGAACATTGGTGGCAATTAGAGACATATAATTGGAGGAAAAACGTAAATATTTATAGGTAGTGATTGAGGTCATCAATCACAAACAAGTATAAAATTGAGGTCCTTAAACTCATCAATCTATGATTATTTGAAATACCATCAGTTCAACAAAATATAGGGTATTAGGATAACACATTTTTGACGTTTCAAAATATCTTAGTTGAAATCCCACATCGAAAAATGAATTAATGAGGCCTCTATTTAAAATAAAGAGTGGAAAGTATGAATATTACCAAAAATAAAACATACTAGGGTTCCATGTAGGAAAATATGGATATGGAAGAGAAATCTAACCATCAATTATCTGATGGAGAGTGGTAGAGAACATGGCTATGAAAAGGCCAAAAATCCCAAAGCCATAAATTAGTAATGATTTAAGGTACCATCTAGGACAACATTTTTGTTCTAAGTTCCTTTTATTTATGTTGAGGAATTTATTTATGAGATTGGCTAAGATCATAAGGAGATATACTTACTTTATAATTAGAGTTTTATTCATTAATAAATTTCTACCACAAACTCATCTTTCACTCTAAAAGATAATAGAATGTAATTTTTTTTTTTTATACTATTCGTACAGGGTTCCAAAATAAATGAATTTATAATTCATCTACTAGATCTTATAAAAAAAACTACATTATTTAATCCAGGACATCTCGTGGGCCAGTGTTAGGTGATACACTCTTGTCGCCCTTCGGTTGCGGGTTCAAGTCTCGCGGCCTTGCCGGACGCGACGGGTTGCCGCCCGACCTCCGGGTTGTCCTTTTATGGCAATCCAAAATTAATCTCAAACTAGAATTTATCCAAAATATTTCTGACCAATCTCACATTCCAACATTTATAAGAAAGTTAAACATAATGTAGATACTTTTTACCACGTAATAGCATATTAATACCTTCATCATGTATTCTTTTAATACACTGAAACATCCTGAATTACCATATTCCTTATTGATTACATTCATGCTCCCTTATTCCATATAGAATGCTGGATATACCTCATCAATCCAAAAATGTTTTAAACCCCAACAATAATGGAATATACAGATCATTAATCAGTTCCAAGGTAGTCAAGAATATCCAATATAATTTATCCAAAACAATCATGTATTATTCCAAAATCACTAACTCGGTATCAGAACTATATTATGGTTTATCATTCACTCAACCATATATTTTCCAAAAATTTATCTTACTGTTGAGTCACCTTTCTTTGTTCCACACAATCTCAAGTCCTTAATGATATAGTACTGCAGTACAATCCTTATATACTCCATAATTATTATAACAAGTACATTGTTGATACAACACTCAATTGACATAATCAACATAAGAACTCCAATCATTCCTCTTCATCTGTGGTAGTATCATAACTTGATTATTATCCAATAACATCATTTGCGGCATATTCTGATGACTGGGACATAGGTTCGCATAGTGTCCAAACTCCTTGCAAATGAAGCATTGTACATTTGAAACCATTTTCTTACCCTTGCAGTCACGTACTTTGTGCCCTTTTCCTCTACACTTATAACAAACTCTCATTCCTTTCAGGCAAGTTCCAGGGTGTTTCTTTCCACAGTTACCACATATGGGAAAATTCTTCTTTTTCCTCTTCCCTTTATCCATCTTTCTCTCTTCCACCCTTTTCTTCTCTTGCTTCCCTTCAAAGCCATAGTACTCAGTAAAATCTTTACTTATCTTATCAACGCATGATATTATTTCTTCATATGATAATAATACATGCGAGACAATTTCTCTTATAAATTCTGGCTTAAGACCATAAAATATATGATCCTTCATTCTCTTTGTATCATGTGCATTGCTAGAGTTCTCATTCCTTCTACTGGGCACCATTTCTAAACAATGGAATACATTAGATTAGTTTATAAATAACAATACCTAATCCCAAACTTGTAAAACACATAACATAAATTAAATAGTTTATGGATATAATCCATAATCATAAAAATGTCTCCTTTAAGGAAGTATATACTCATAAACCCTTCATAACGATTTGTAATGAAAATGAGAGTTATCCTAAGCATATCCCCCGGGAGTGTCGTAACCAAGAGTGCAGCAAGGCCCGTTGTCGTGGACTAGTTCCCGTTCGAGTCTTGCTCAAAGCGGTGTTTTTGGGTTTTACACCTAGGTACATCTGTGCCAGAGCCGCCTCTACCTGCTCGTATCCAGACAGGGATGTATTGCTCGGAAAAAACACAAAATCTCTACAATACCAAAATTCTATGAAGTTCTTATATACTAATCCTCAAATTTCATCTTAGGTCTACGTGCTCTAATCAGAGTTTACCTAAATCTAGCTTCCAAGGTTTGTACTAAACTTCCTCTGATACCAACTGTAACGCCCCGACCCCAGTTACCCAGAGTCGGTGCATTATTACATAACATTGGTATGATCACAAGAAAGATCAAATCTCGAAAGACCGATTGGTTTAGTAGTCTTGGAAACACTAGATATATTCATAAGTCTTAAATTACATCATAAAATGAAAAACTACTACAAAAACATATTGTCTCCATAATCCACACTCATATCCCCACATAATATCCCTGCAGGTCATTCATAATTTACTTCTTCACTTCCTGGGAAAAATAAAACATAGAAAAGGGGTGAGCTCAAATGCCCAGTAAAGATAACAATATATCGGAACATTCAAAATAATCATAAACATTTAAGGAAATGCATTACTAAAACAAAAGCCTTTTAAACATGAACTTCAACATAGTATGGAAAAAGTAAAATGAAATAATGCCATTTACTTATTCACATGGATATTCTACTAATCGAATAATCACATGCAAAATCAATAACCACTTTCATAATGATGGAATGCATAATGCTAAACTTTAATTTCTTTTCAAGGCCTCGTCCCAAGTCCTTGGGGCTAAATGTAACCGGAACCCAACCCGGAGTGCCTCTAATAACCAGACACCAACCCGGAGTGCCTCTAATAACCGGACACCAACCCGGAGTGCCTCTAATAACCGGAGACCAAACCGGAAGGCTTGCTTTTACCACTTCCTAACCTGGAGGGCTTACTTTTACCAGTCCCCAACCTGGAGGGCTTACTTTAACCAGTCCCCAACCTGGAACATACTTGTCCAACACATTCATATGAAGTAAAGGTTGAAATATAACATAAACATTCTTATTGGAACTAGCATACGAAATGTCAATACTTTACTCATAAACCATGAATGCTATATAAATGACACATCTACAGTCAAACATATCACAAAACTTCATTACAATATGGAAGTTTTATATCATAATAAATCAACTTCAAATAATTTTAAAATCCATCAAAGGATGTTGACATAGATGAAAATGTTTTTTTTAAAATTATTGAGAGAAATATCCCTTTTTCATGAAAACATTTTAATGTTACACAATTTAGAAAGTAAGGCATTTAAATACATTTTTGAATCAAAGTGTCCCATACCACTTTGAAACTTTTGAATGGAATTAACACTTTTAAAACATTCATTTTCATATAAATAAATCCTTACAAACCATTTTGAAAACATGGACATAAATGAGGATGATTTAGAAGAATAAATATTTAAAACATTTAAAATGATGTTTTAGTAAAAGTTCCCTTAGAAATAATCCCTTTGAAAACTCTTTTATGAAATATGGACATGGATAGTAAATATGTCCTTGTAGATACTTACGTAAAGACAACCTCAGATATTAAAGAGATTGTGAAGTAAACCCTTATCAATTTGGTAACTTATGAAACATACAACCCATGAAAGAGGTATCATACAATGAAAATGTAAATACACATAAGGTAAAGTGTATTACAGAAAGAATACAATTATGGGCAGTACATACACCACACAAAAGATAATAGTGGAAATATGGCATGAATCTCACGGAAATAAAGAGTGAGATGAAAACCCCTTACCACGTTAATCAACTGAGTCGTATGGCCAAAATTTAATAACCACCAAATTATTTACAGAATAACATGAATATAAAGATAATCATGATAATATATATCAAATTCCAATACACAATACACCACTTTCAATAATTTAGTGGCGAATAATGGAAATCTCACAGAATTGAATGTGAGATAAGAAAATCCCTTACCTTGTACTTTTACTTGGTTGGGGTAGGTTAACCTCCTCTTCTTCGGTTCCTTCCTTTTTATTTGATCAAAAGAGATCCTTAGGTTGGCTTTCTGATCAAACTAAGGCCTCTAGGTTGTAGTGATGGAAGTTGGGAGAGTATTTGGGCAGAGTTTGGCTGAACCATAAGGCTTTGAAGGTGTGAAGAAATGAGAAGGAGGAGTGCCCTTTTATAAGAGGGGTGAGGGGCACCTTTGGAAAAGATAGAAATATTAATTTATAATAAATTCATATTCGGTTTCTAATGGATACAAAGTTTATTATTCCTAGGTTAAGGTGGGGATAAGTCGAAAACCACTCAACCAATAGAATTTAGACAGGTTTGGGTACTTATATTAACCTTATCTTTAAGTATTAACTCTAAGTTAATTAGTTTCACTTTTACAATGTCTCTTTGTATTTTTATATAATATGGTTAATAAACTTACTACATACATCCAATAGACCCCCAAGTGGTCCATTAATGAGGAACCTATCATGATATAAGTCTCTTGGCTGAACCTTAGATTTTTAGGAATTTAATATCAATTAATAATATAATATTTGTTTTAAGAACTCTTTTATGTCAATTTTGACACTATTCAATAGTTGATTTTTTTGAAACTCATAACATATTTATTACTTCTAAAAAAGTAAATTAAATCAATCCTATTATATCATATTATCCTATAAAATTAGTTTAATTCATTATTAGTTTCATATTATATTTATTTGGATATTTATAATATCAATTAATTTAATTTTTCACTATTTTAGTAATTACTTCATCATCATTGTGTCATAAATAAAATAAATTATTTAATGTCTAAAAATTATAAATAAAATATAATTATGTAGGAAATCGTTTTATCTTTCTAATGAATATTTATAATCTAAATTCCAACATATATAACCCTATGTAACAATTGTTTTGCTAAACGATATATGCTTGTGTCATTTTTGTATTCATTTTAACATAATTAAAATAAAGTGTCATTATCACTTACAAGTGGATCCATGGGGTCCCAAAATAGACCCAAAGATGCCCATGGTAGACCATGTATCAACCAATAGGGTTAATACACGTTTTAGGGTAATTTAGTATTATTATAATATTATTTTTTAACTCTTATTTACCGGATTTACCCTTAACCATGGTAAATAAAATATTTACCGCAGTAATTATTCAAAATGTCTAAAAATAAAAGTTACCTATTTACAAAATTTGAACATCCTGATTCAAAATATGGAATCCATTTTTCTAAATTCAAAACACAGAAGTGGCAGAAATTAATTTAAAATTAATTCCCGCTGTCAAAACAAAAAGCGTGTTTTTAAGAGATAATAACTATCAAAAGATTGACACTTAATTATGTTCGGTTTAATTGTAATATTATGTCCAATGACCAACATTATATTAAATGGTAAAAATATATTCTAAATATAATTTAAAACCACTCAAATTAATAATTTATCACTATTAATTATTTTGATTAAAAAAGTTGTTTTTAATTAAAATTTAGTAATTTTCACTATTCATCAAAATATTAAAGTTATCCAAAAAGTACCAAAATTTCACCTTAGGCTAGATTCGATATTCCGAATACAAAAATGAAGTCCATTTTGAAATATAAAATATATATAATTTCAAAAAGTAGGTATTACTATTCATAATGGCTAGTTTGATTGGTTGTGGTGTGTTAGAACTCGAAGTTGCGTACAACACACGCTACTGTATTATTCAAAGGAAAGCGTACCGTGGAAGCTTGGGATGTTTCATTTTAAATTTTTTTGATGTCCCCATTTAGTCAAAAAGTTTAAAATATTTTATTTAAAAAGGTTTCACTATTAAAAGTTGATAAAAGTGCAATACTGAAAATGAATCTGTTCATGTATTATGTCTAAGAAACTCATAATATGGATTCTAAAATTATAAGGATTATATAAAGTTTAAAATTTAGTTAATACTATTCATAACCTCTTTTGAACGGCTTGTTTGGTAAGTCATGGTGTGCTTGAACTCGGTGTTGCGTGTAGTGCAAGTTATTGTATTATTTTAAAGAAATAACACACTATGAAATCTTGGGGTGTTACAAATGTAAATTCTATACACATATCTAAGGGAAAGTGTATGGTGTGAGAACATGTATCAGTAGGATACCACCCAAGGGTGCATACCAAACATATGTGTTTAAGCATGTGATATACCCAAATAATAAATCATCACATGCGTAATGTAAACATAGACTTTTGTCGATTTCAATAGCCTCTAAAAGTTCATAAGCTACCTCAACTAACATTAAAATCATTAAATATGAGTGATTCCTTGGACCATCTCCCAAGGTTTCCCCTATAGAATAATTACCTAGGTGAACCCTCAGGTTCCACCTCAAATTAGTGCCCTGACACCGCATGCCTCCTAAAACCTAATGTCTTAAGTAAAACCACCAACATCCTGAAGGCATGCCCAAACAATAGTAAGGAATACCTCAAACCCATGCTCAAAAGAACATATCATCTCAAAGTCAAACATCCAAAGGTAAAAAGATATATTCCCTCAAATAAAATCACCATTGTCTCATAGCTTGATTTCTCAAGGAATAGAAATCTCTATCCACCCACAAAACTGCAGGCCCAATAACCTCAACACGGCTATCCTAAACCAACAACTGTTAGCCTCATCAGTTTCAAGTGAAATATCTTCACCTTACATGTGGATTTCTATGATAAGAATCCCCAAAAACATTCCTCATTAGCACTACCGAGGGCCTCTACCAAAAAATGTGGTCAAAACCAACTCATCAATGAGTGAACTGATGCACACCTGACTCCAAACAGTGCTTTGGCATTCATGGGTGAGAATAAATCAAAAAAATAATACCTAATTAGCATCCAATTGGAACGTCATTCCCCTACGACCGTATCACCCAAATATGATGGGCATGCCACCCAATATCACAGGACATTCCATTATCCTGATGACCTCTCCACCTCAACTAACATTCATGAAACCTAGATGAGGATCACGTCTCCAAAGTAACCCAGGATAAGCCCAACCAAACAAAACATCTCCTCAATCCCGATGGATTATCCATCACAATTCCTAAGTCCACACACATTTCAATCCCTTAGATCACATATCTTGTCACAAGAAATTATATAAATATATTTCACAACACACTAAAAAATAAATTCAATCTAAATAGTCAATAAAATTTAATTTGATTCAATTTAATAGCTGAATTTTAAAGAACATATTCAATTTAATATAATAAATTCAAAGTAATTGAGTCGTTCAATTCAAATTTAACAAAAAAACTAAAATTAAATAAAAAACACACCAACCTAACTACTGATGGTGGACAAAAACCTCTAACCTAGGCTCGTATGATTGAATATAGCTTAGACATGACCAAATACACCCTACAGGGTCATAAATTCAATTTAACATGAATAAATAAATTTAAAAAGGGTCTCTCTCAAATAACCAATGATTCCCTAAAAATCAATCCCTCAAAATGACCTCAAAAACAAAAATAAAGGCATGAAACACCTACCTTGGACTATTATATATAGTCACATTTGGTATTAGATTCTAACTCCAATCATTTTGTAATAAATTGACGATTCGTTCGAATTCCTTGAAAATAGGGTAAAACAGTTCGAGAAGATTTAGCCCTTTGTGAGGATAAAAAATGAAATATTTTCAAGGATGAGGTGAGACTTATAGAAAAGATTCTATTAAAACTAATGATAACCATAGTAGAGAACCAATGAAGGAGATGGATTAAAATCCATGGGAGTAGGAAAATGAAGGAAGCCCTCATACTGTGTGTCACCCATGGGAGAATATGGTGGAGAAAAAGAGTTAAAGGAGAATAAACGGAGTGGTAGACATGTAATTTAACCCCCTTAACAACATAATATGGTTAGATAACATGTCTTTAAAATTATCTAGAAATTTTATGACACCTACTAATACGGATAAATGTCTCGCATGGTTAGCCAAATTGTGCATGCTATAGTGAGAGGGTCATATTTATTTGGAACTACCTATGTCAATTTCCACACAGTTTTCTCTAATAGTGTGACAACCATGTGGAAGCCTTTGTTGAAACTGGAGACTTATTCACACGGTCGTGCGACCCAACCAGTATGGTTTTCTAAGCCGTGTAACTATTCAAAATCTAGATTCACAGTTTACCTTACACCATGCACCTTGACCTACAACTCCAAAAATCAGCCTTCTGGCCTCTGAAACTCCAGAAACCTTTTTGAACACCTGAGAACACTCAAAGCCACTAAATACATTGAATAATATAAAATAAGTTTGATGGAACACTCATAATCTGGTTCTGATCATCTAAAAAGAAAAATGCACCCCCACTAATTAAAAAATTTAAAACTAGTGATTTGTTCAACCTAATTCAAAAACCCCGGACATTACACCTCATATAATGATATAGGTGGATAACATATATATATCCCAATGAGATAAAATATGAGAGTAATAACCCTTACAAAAATCATAAAATTAATAGAGTATTAATCTATTGTGAGATTATTCGTAACAAATATAAATTTAAAAAAAATAGAAATTTAACAAAAGTAAATAAAGATTCATTTTACACATTATATTTTCATATTATAACTAATAAATAAGTGATATAATTGAATAAAATTAAATTGAGTTATGTAACCCCTAACCACATGGTAACATTAACCTCAAATATCCTTGGATGAAAAAATTGAATTGTAACATTAAATACCATTAAGTATGAAGGATTGATGAAAAAACAAGTGAAGTGGAAGTATGCACACCATATAAATGAAATTATATGTATAACATTAAAACATGCCTCATTAAAGGGAAAATTGGGACAAAATCTTTTACCTCGAGTCAAGACATTCTGTGTATGTCCTTTAACTCCTATATTATAATCATTTATCAATTATTTAATTATTTAGCTACATTTATGAGGATTATCACCATATCATTAAACAAATTTTATGTATTTATTTAAATTAAATATTTAATTACATAATCAGTTAAGTCCATGTTGTGTGTTTTGAAGTCGTTCAGTTCATATCTCCAAACGAATTTGGTATATTGACCATTGTTAAATATACTTTTTTCCATTATATCAAGAATAAAAATAATGAAATAATTATTATTTTTATACATCAATTATACTTTCAAAACCCACAATTAATTATTGTTATAAAAAATTAACACTCTTACAATCCTAGAAAGGGTAGGTCGCATATAAGAAAGTGCAATACTTCTATTTTTCGATGAACATGATTGAAAGAAGTTGAATATTATTTTTCCTTTATAAAATATTTACTATATCATAAATATAATTCTAAATATTTAAATACACAAATATGTTTTATCCATGTGTTGTGTTTATGAAAAATGAATCACATCACTTTGTGGAGGTGGTAATCCACATGTACACATGAAGAAGTTATACATTTTCAATGGATGTAAAGTTGAGAAAGTAGATTTTATACTATATTTAAATAATTATAATTATTTCATGAATATAAAATATATATACATAAAATCCATCACTAGGAACAACCATATGTGGTTTTTATAGAAAACTAATTATATCAGTTCACGCGGTGGTAGTCTGTTGTACACATGAATAATGGTTTCATTTCCTATTTGACGGAAGAAGAGATGTATTTTCATGACCCAAACCGGATATACTGTTACCATAATAAATGATATAGTCCTAACATATCCCGAAGGGAATTCTTGATCCCTACAGGTTGGTGAAAAGCACATAATATCATATAATATGAATGTGGGAATGAGTTTTCCAGAAACCAAACAAAATAAAGAGATATAAGTCAGCATTCATAAAAGAAAAAATCACAAGGATAACTATACAATAAGTAAAAAAGGTACAAACATCCCTAATTATGACCATAATGTACCAAAAATAGGATAAACCACTCCATGTCCCAAAGTACACAAATACTCAATCCTAGATATCAATAATAACTACCTTCTATAAGTGGTGTTTTCTCCTAGATTGAACTTAGAAAGAGGAAATATATAAATTTCCAATAGAACAAGTAGGGGGTGAGGTAAAATCTGAATAGGGTTTCAAAATGGATACCACAATATGTTTCATCCCCCAATTAACCAAATAATGTTTACAATTTTAAATAAACAAGCATTGAATTTCAAAACAATATTTAAAACAAATCATTATTTTCATTTCAAATGATAGAAATAAATTAAAAAAATTGATTAATAAATAGTTTTTAAAAAATATTTTATATTAATTAATGAGAAATTAATAAATTAGATTAAAAAAATTCATATATATCAACGCATTAAAAATGACGAACATGGTCGTCCTCTAAGAGGTATGATAATTCTAGGTTATAAGATCCTCACACACTTATCATGAAGAAATATAAATGTTCACACATGTCCTAATGGCACAAGCCAGTGAATTATAACCAACATCGCACAAGGGATAAGATCACCCTATACCTTTTTTATTGATGTAATTCTTTAATATTGTGCCATATAATTCCCATCCTAGAATTTTTGTTCCTAATAACTCACTAGAATCCTGGTCTTTCATGTTCTCAATCTACAATCAATAACAAGAAATTTAATTCAAAATTATTTATAATAAAATGCCACCCATTTTTCTATTTCAATATACCAATTTTCATTTAAAAATCAAATCATGTTTATTAATAAAATCATTCCCTTTTTTAGGGACAAAACCATGTGGTTTCTGTCAAAACAATTTAAGTGGATTTTATTAAATAAAATTTTGAAGTCAATTTCGAATATCAATTTTATAATTTAATTTCCACAAATTAAATTCACAATTCAATTTCTGAAATTTCCATAAATTTTTTCAAACATAGACCAATTCATTAGAATTAGGGTTTCCCTCAATTTTCATGCCAAATCAAATCCAAATTCACTAATAAATAGAATTGGGGTATTAAAAAATAAATTGAAAAAGTTAAACTTAAATCATGAAATTAAATTCAAATAAAACAATTTTAGGTTAATCATATGGAAAATCTAAAATGGAACCACCTACCTCAGTATCATGGGATCATGAAACAGAAATCCCGAAATGGGAATATCTAATGAAGAATATTGGCCATAATGATCCGAGAATAAACTTCAAATTCACGATATGAAAAAATTAGAATAGATCCACCAATAATAAGATGATCAAATAATTCCTAGGTAAGAGATGAGGTGAGAGTGGGATAGAAGGAATATGAATAGAAAACTTACCATTAAGGGACCAAACAAAGACATCCTTGCTTCAATCCACATTGATAGGGGTTTGGAGGATCTGAAATTGGTCCTCAAAATCACCCTCATCCATGGAAAACATTCAACCCAGCGTTGGGGCTGAATATGGGTCAAAATAGTGGTTCAAGAAATTTTTAATCAACTTTTGGATTAATTAAAATATGCTCACATTGTTAGATGGGTAGGGCTTCTTGATTTTTCAAACCAAGGGACCTAATCATGTGCCCCTATTGATTGGGTTTCACAGTTTCTATTTGGTGGTACCATAATTTTCAAACTGTAAACCTAAAATGAAAACCCTCACCACCTAGGTTTGAATTTTTTGAACTAGCAGGGTGCATAGTTGTGGAAAACCATTCACCAATAATGCACATCCCAAAAACCCTTCAAAATTTCAAAAATTCCACCCGAAGAACCCCTAAACATGTTCCAACCAATGAATGTTCAAAATTGGGGTTTAAGAGTACCTAAAAACGTTAAGAGGATGTCACAATCTCTCTATCATAGAAACTTTATATCCCCAAAAGCTTGTTAAAAATCTTCCCTTTCCAAAAGTTGAGGCCCCTACCCTGTCATTAGTTTGAATCTCTCCCAAGTATCATGGTTATCAGAATATTACTTCCATTACTCTCGAACCTAAGATATCTTCTTCCTAGGAAGTACATTAGTTTGAGAATCAACTATCTAGACTCGATGATCTATCCTAGATAAATCAGTCTCTACATTAATTTCACTCCAGCTCCGAACATACCATGTATCATAAAGATAATTTTGGATATGGGATACATGGAATAAAAAATGTATCAATGTCATTTGTGGTGGAAGTGATAAAGGGTAATTCAATTTCTCTACCAGCTCAACAACCTCAAAAGTTCCCACAAAATGAGGAGAATATTTCTATTTCCTCCCAATCCATCGATGACCCAACTGAGGTGAAACTCTCAATAATACGTAATCACCAAATGATAATTACAATGGTCTATGATGATGATCATCAATAGATATATACTGGCTCTGTGCCTTGAAAATTAATTGATTAATCAACGGAATATTTTCTATCATCTCTTGAAATAAAGAGCTTTCACCAAACACCGACCAACACAATGGATATTTTCGAATATGAAAATACAAGGCCTAAAAAGGATCCATCCTAATCATAGGACTGTAACTATTGTGATAATAAAACACAACCATCACTAAATAGTCAAACCAATCCACACAAATGTCAAGAATTCAAGTACATAGAATATCTTCAAGACTCTATATATCTCTTTGTATATGTCCATCCAACTAGCGATGGTGTGTTCTAATAAAATGAACATGATATCCCAATTCCTCCTAAATACCTCTCTAAAAAACAATAAGTAAACTATGGATCTATATTAGAAACTACATGAGATGGAACTCTATGGAAATGAACAATCTATTGCACATATATTTATTCCAACTCTTCAACATTGGATGTATCATGAATGAGTATAAAGTGGGATGATTTTTCCATCCTATAGATCACAAATCATATCACATTCTTCTTCCTCTCAGTATGTAGCATCCCAACTACAAATTCCATATGGATCTCATCCCACTTCCATGCCAGCACTGGACATTTCTAAAGAAAACCCAATGGCTTTTGGTGCACAACCTTAACCTATTGGAACATATAACAATAATATACAAAATCAACAATGCCTTATCTCATAACTAGCCACCAGAATTAGATCCACAAGACATAGAACCTTATCATGCTTATAGGGTGCACATATCATAGGGAATTATTGAAATCCCCAATAAAATATTTAATAATTGATAATAGTACCACAAAATGATTATGATTACATAGAATTACCACTATAGAGAATGAAAAATCAGAAACATCCCCCCCAGCCATAAAGAGATTATCTAATTCTACAGAACTCATAATTAATCTATTATTCTAGAAGAATCATTTCGAGAATAGAGAAGTTAAATTAGACACTGGAAAAGGAAACCTCATCCCAAGATTCCAAGACTCCAGTATAGAATTATTAAAAAGGACATCAAGTTACAATATTCCTATGATTATTTCATTTTCTAGATGGAAGTTCCTTTCTTAGAGAATATATGATGGAATTACCTTTCCCAAGGGTAAAAGAAATCTCAAAGTAAAAAAATTGTAAGTAATCCACCCATCACCACTATATAAGATTATAATATTATTGTGAGAATATATAACTCAAGATCTAATGGTCAGAATACATGGTAAAACTTTCTCTGAAAAGTTAATGCTTCTAAATATTATGTGTATACATCAAACTTGTAGGTTCAATGAATGGTTCAGATAAATTTTCTCATATGGCCTAAGTTAATGAGATCTATAAGAAACAACATGATCACACTTTATAAATCATATCCCAAACCTAAAACTGATGTATATCAAAAGACCACATAGACCTTCCTGGCCTATTGAAGAGTCATCATTGATGTAGTAGTAAAACATACCCTTAGCTTAATAAAATATTTTTTATATTTTCCATCCCAAAATTACTAATCTCCTTTCCAAGTTAGGGAAGTTTTCAGAGAATCCAACTTTGAAAATTCCTTTACAAATAAGTGATGATACCTAACTAAACCCATGAAGCTCATAATATAGAAAAAATTTAAGGGTTGTTCCCATTTCATAGCATCTTTTACCTTCTCAGGATCAATTGATATACCACGTTCTGATACCACATGTTCCAAAAAAAACATCCCAAATCTAGAAATAACATTTTAATAACTTGGAATAAAGTTGGTGACTCCTCAAAAAATCCAGAACTACTCTCAAATGACACACATAATCCTCATCAAACTTAGAGTAAACAATGACATAATCCACAAAGACTACCACGAATGTATCAATATAGTCATGGAGAATCCTTTTAATTAAATACATAAGGACACAATGATCATTAGTTATACCAAAAGGAATGAAAAGGTACTCATAATGGTCATACATTCTTTGAATGGTAGTTTTCTGAATATTCGATTATTATATTTGCAACTTATGGTAACCAGGTCAAAGTTCAATCTTCAAGAACAACTTAACCCCTTTCAACTGATCAAATATATCGTTAATACACAACAATATTTTTTTTCCCTTCCATGAATAAATTGAGGGTTTGATAATCAAGGTAAAGGTGATGTGACCCATTGCATTTCCTATCAAAGAGAACTAGCGTTGAACAAGGTGACACACATGGGTGTATAAATACATTATATAATAGTTCATCCAATAAGTGTTCAACTCTTTCATTTTATCTGGTTCCATGTGGTAAGAAGGAATATATGTTGGTTTCCTATCGGACACCAAATCGATTGAAAACTCTACATCCCTTACAGGTGGAAAACTAGAGAAGTTAGAATGAAAACCCATGGGAAACCTGATGAAAAATAATGGGATATCTACAATCATGTATTTCCTCTCTAGATAAAAATAGAACATAGATTTTACATTCCCCAAATCTAGATGAAAATTTTCATCTCTGCCTGACCTTAGATCCCATTCCCCTTGAATGATATGACACACCCCATCTCGTGTAGTGGATGAGACCCTTCAATGATAATAATAAATCCCTATTTTATTAGATATGATACAATCATTCCTAAAAATGATTTCAAGAGGTTTCATGTGAAGAGCCGAAAAACTACAAGAAATCATGATATCTGATAATGGGAAAACACAAGCAGGACTATGAAGACCATGCTCTATATTTGTTATGAGGGGTGAAGTAATATCCATTACATAAATTAAAAGCTTCTTATGAATATTTAGAACATTGAAAATACATGATTACATAAATGAACGAGAGGAACCTTTATCAAATAAACAAGTGACTAATTTAAAATCAATAATTATGGTACCCATTACAGTCACTAGGATCATATCTGCTTCCTTTAGAGACCCTTCCACTTTGTTAAGAAGCTTCATTACAACTCCATGGGGTTGGAACCCATTTTCTCATGAAGCTTATGATTTCACCAATGTTTAGTGGGAATTGATGCTCCTGTTCCACTATATTGAGTAAAATTGAAATGGCGGAACTTCTGCATGTGACTTGAGCATCCATAGGATCCGTATATATCATGTGCCTTAGTGTAAACCCATTTTGAGTGTCTAGGTTCTCCAAACCAATAAAAAATCATATGTCCTCTTACAGGTACTATATGAGGACTAGAAAAACCCTACGGTGAGAGAAACTCCATGAAAATCATCACATTTCCTCTATCCTTTAAAGGAACTTACATCACCACTTGGAGAAAAAGGAACTCCCATCAACCATGACATACCTATATGGTTCATTTCAACCATCAATTATATATCCCAAACATTAGAATAATAAGATAGTTTCAAAATTAAAATATGATAATGAATATCATATCTATTTAACATCTCAAACTGCTAAGTCTTCATCTTCTCATTCTATACCATCTTAGGTGCAGACTGCACAAGCTTAGTAAAACAGTCATCAAATTATCACATGGTATTGTCATCCTTCTCGAGTTTCAAAAACTCTAAATCCTAAGATAACACTATAATATATGGAACAAACTAGTTAGTGAAATGATCTTTGATTCCTTTCCACTCTATCTTCATCTAGCTTGAAGGTGGAAATTTCAACATGACTTCAACAAGAGTCTCCAAGAACTCAAACAGAAGATCAATATCCATCAAAAAATTATCTCCTAGTTTCAGACCATTATATCCTAGAAACTATGGTTTATTATGTTGAGAAATATGTTGTTTAACATCCCTTTGAGGTTCCACATCTGTAGGCTAAACCAAGATAGTTGTAGGTGCATGTCCTGGAGCATGGACAACCAGCACGATATCCTCAACCATATTTTGGTCCACAAAAGGATTTTCTTACTATGGTTCATCCGAAAATCCTTCATTGATCTTATTTTCTTGCCTTCTCATATACATTCTTCTACATAACATCAGCAGACAATATTAAATACACCATATTAACACTCAAATTGAGCAACAAGGAGAGCTAATCCCAGCATACAGAAATATAGGATTTGGATTTCAACATATCCAAATCATAGTCAGGAAAATAATAGAAGTAATAATTATGTTGTATTTCCCAAAATACCCATGGTGACTAAAAGATCATTGCAGTGAGATCCACCCATGCACTTAATCGCATCTACCTCCAATGTCCTAACAAGATTACTCAAACTATATTCTAACATCTAGAAAAGATGATTAATGTCCCTTTGAAACGAATTTTTTCCTGAACCAAACAAAATAACATGCTACCCTAATCACCAATCAATTCCTCACATATGCTAAAGAGAATTTCAGATCCACACGGGATGGAAATAAGAACCTATCATCAAACAGTATGAATGTGGGAATAAGCTTTCCACAAAAACAATGGAAACATGATATAAAAGTTAGTATCCATAGAAAAAACTTCCATTGGGAGAAATTTACCATAAGTATAATAGGTATCAAAAACAAAATTATAACCATAATGTTCCATATAATATGATAAACCACTCCAAGTCCCAATCTATATAACAACTCAAGCCCAGAGATCAACAACAACTACCCCCTCTATGTGGTGCTTTCCCTATTCACGAACAATGCATGAGGGAATCTAAAAATGACCAAAGGCATATGTAGGGTGTGAGATAAAATACTTTCAGGGACTCACAATTAATTCCACAAAAATAATCCACATTTAATTAACCAAATAAATAAAATAATTTGAAATAAATATGCATTTAATTTCAAAAGCATATTGAAGACAAATCATGAATTACATTTTAAATATTGAAAATATTTTAATCAAATGGATTAATAAAGTTTTTATATAAAATAATTTAAATAGATTGATGAGGCATGTGAAAAATAGATTAAAGGAAATAAGATATATATTAAAGCATGAATAATGAGCAACATGGCCATCTTTCAGGAGGAATGATAGTTCTAGGTTATTGGATACTCATACACTAATCATTAAAAATTGATATGTGCACAAAAATCCCTATAGAGATGGAAAAAGAAGAATAAATAACATCCCACTAGGGATAAGATCTGCCTATATGTTTATGCTAGATTTGGAAAGCATGAATTTGGTGCTAGGGAATTTCCATCATAGCCTGTTTTTCCCTAATAACTCACACACTATCTAGGATTACATGTTCTCAAAAAAAATCTAAAATAGAAAAATTTATTTCAAAACTCTTTAAATAAAATTAAATACATATTTACATTTTGATATTCCAACTTAAATTTAAAAACATAATTGGATTTTTAATCAACTCATTCCATTTATACAGGATAAAACCTATGGGTTTCTATTTAAACAATATAATCCATTTCTCTAAAATAAAAATTTGGTATAAATTTCTCAAATAAATTTCAAATTTTAAATTTTAAATTTTAAATTCCACAATTATATTTCAATAACTTCCATAAATTTCCTCAAACATGACCCTAGTCATTGGAATTGGGGGTTTTCCCCAATTTTAATTACAAATAAAATCCAAATTCCCAATTCAATGGAATTGGTTTTTTCACAAACCAATAGAATAAAATTAAATTGAAATTAAGAAATTTAATTGAAATAAAAATTTCTTGGGTTAATCAGTTGGAAAATATAAAACGAAACCACCAACCTCAGGATCATGGGATTATGAAACATAAAGCCATAAATCAGAAACTCCAAAAAAGAATTCATACTATACTGATCTGAGAGTCAACCCAAGGGTCAATGTCAAAAAAAATAGATGAGATCCTTTAATAACATGTATATCTAAGAATCCAAAAGAATGAAAGTATATGAGAGTGGGGAGATGGAACATGAATTGAAAACATTCTTCAAAGGGACATAATAAAGACTGCATTTCTTTGATTCACCTTAGAAGGGCATTGGAGGAACAAAAATTGGTCCTTGAGATCCTACTAGACCAAAGAAAATGTTCGACTCCATATTAGGGATGAAAGGCTGTAAAAATAGTGTTTTAGGAAATTTAAATCAACATTTGGATTATTTAAATGTCATACATATGGTTAGATGGGTAGGGCCGAATGATTTGTCAAATTGTGTTCCCTAGCTGTGCAACCCTGATGATGGGGTTTAATCTTTTCTCCTTGGTGGGTACATGGTTTTTCAAACTGTAACACAACCAAACCCTCTATTCCTTGGTTTTCAAAGTTTTCACTAGTTGGGTGCATAGTTTGGGAAACCTATTTTCCAATAGTGAACTATCCAAAAGACCTTCAAAATTTCCAAAATTCCACCTAAAGCACCCCTTAATGTTACCCATCCAAATAATGTTCAAAAGTGGGGTCTAGGATTACCTGAAAAAATAACAGGATGTTAGATAGAAATATGTTTTTCCACTAACATAATAACTTCCCTGTACAATAAATATTTTTTTATTACATAATGACTTAAGAATATCTAATGCTGGTAGACGAATATGTAAAACTAAAAATATTATTTAAAATATGTACTGTTTTGGCATACAACCTCATTTTCTTTACACATTAATCCATTAAGGATGGAATTATGAAAAAAAATAAGACCTATATAACATGGGGAGAGGTTTGTATGAAAGGTTTTGGGAATTTATTGGTTGATATAGTGTGATCAAAAGGTGTGAGGTAGCGAGGAGAGGAGGTTCCCTTTTATAGGTGTTTAGAGGCAAATTCTTGTAATTTTCAAAAAACATAAATTTTTATAATATCACATTTACGTATATTAGATTAATTATTTGATTAATTTCAAAATATATATGATATAGAATTGAAATAAAATAAAATAATCATATTTATACAAATTTTTTATATTTTTTTATTATCTCTTAATTAACCCACTTTAGACTCTTTTTAAGCTTAACTATGATGAGTTAAATTTTTACTGTGATAACCAAATTATAAGAAAAAAATAAATGGGAATTGTATTTTACATGGAAATTATGATTCCAATTTTGGAACCTATTTTATCATGTTCAATTTCTATTATTATAAGAAATTATTTTAATATAATAACACAAAATTCATGGAAAATAATTTTTAGGATATTTTGTAATTTATGAGTAAAAATTATTTTACCTTAACATCAAGTAATAAATTGGTTACAGTTTTTTTCATTACATAATAATCCAAGAATTTTATTTATATTTTTTAGTGATCGGACGGAAAATGGAAACTTCCTACCAATCCATTAAATTAAAAGACTAAAAAATAGTTTATATTTTTTAAAAATATAACTTATCTTCCCAAAAGAAAACCATGATTTCCAAAATAAAAAAAAATTATTTTATAAGAAATTATTCACTTCCATAATATTATATTTTTTTCAAAATAAAAGCATCCAATATTAAAAATTTTAGTGTTATGGTTATTTAAATGGTGTACCCTATTGTTCTAACCTTATTATCCCTATTTTACCCTTTATCGATGTGATAAATTTTATCATATTTACTATTCATAATGCATAAAAATAAAAGAGGCATAAATACCCAATTTTAAACTTATTATTCAAAATATGGGATAAATTTTGTTAATATTAAATGATTTCAAGTGGATAAAATTAAACTAATATCGAAATGAATATGGAATGAAAAAAATATTTTTAAAATATATATTTTTGAGCCAAAAAATGTACTTATACCAAAATAATGTACACTGATGATTCAAATTTAATTAATCAAAGTAATTATGACTTAAAATATTTATATTCAAGTTAGATAAAATCTAAAGCATAATATTACTGGGTAATTAAAAAAATTGATGGTTTTACACAAATTTATATTTTTCTTTATTCACTAAAAAATAAATCTTTTTAGAAAATTTTATAAATTTCAATCTAAGATAATTTGGATATCATTAATTCAAAAATTATATAAATTTTATAAATTTTTTTATGAAAAAACATGTTAAAATTAATTATATTTTCCGTTTAAAAAATAAATAAAAACTATTTTTTTAAAACGTGTTTTTGAAGAAGAAAATTAATTTAATAAACAATTTGGTGATAATTTTCTAAGAATTAATCAAAAACATTTATTGATTATGGTATTTTTTATATATTGTTTATTTTGAGTTTAATCCAGTTCATACCCACCAATTTAGAGGCTATATTATAATTGAAACATTTAAACACTAATTATATTTTTTTGGTCTTTTTATACTTTGTGTTTAATATTTTATATTCTACCGAACATAGTGTTCTATTAAAATATCAAGATGTTACACCCTTATCATTCACATGGCTTCATTAATGTAATATTTAATCTTATTATTTATATATTCACAAAATAGTTTAAAGGGTATTGTTTGAAATAAAAATTGGATATAATGAATTTGGAAATTTTAATGAATGAATTAACCTATAAATTGAATGAATAAAATTTCTCTATGAGAATTTCTATAGACATTTTATGACAAATGATAAAGATCAGAGTGTCACAAGGGTTTAAATAAATGATAAATTAAATCTCTTTAACTGAGGAAATGATTGGACATAATTAATAAATTATTCAATTTAATATTATTTTACAATATAAATCTTGTCTCCATGAACATATGTTTTATATAGAAAAGGATTCATGATCTATAATTTGATCAAAAATATATTCATCATTTTAAAATAAACTTGTCTTTCTATAAAAATAATAGTCAGTGGTGAAAATGATTTTCATTCCATCATCTTGAAAACACATTACCATTTATTTATTTCAATCTAACCATGATGAATATTAAGTAAAATAATCCATCATGATAATAACATTGTATGGACTTAGGCATATAACACAGAGATCCCATGTAAAATTTCATCACAAAACTCCAACTCAAATCAAATAAGAATGTTGGATAAGTAATGAGAGATACCCATTTGAGTCTTTGGTAAATTTTATAGCTCAATATTTCTAAGGGAATCTATAAATAATATATTATTTATTTAGTTATATGTTTGATCATGTTTCAATGTCAATAGTGACATAAGATAATGTTGCAGAAACACAAATCATTCCCCTAATGTTTTTTATATTTTTATGGTCGAATTCCACCATCTTGTGTATATTTATAAATGATATCCTATTAATATATATCTAGAAGAAACATCATATATAGGTTAGAGAACACTGGGTTATGGTATTGGTGGAATACATGGATTGAATAATTTCTTACCTATAACAATATTTGGACTACCTCTAAAACATCTTCAAACACCACCACCATGTGTTCCACATTGTGTTCTTTATCTCTCGATTATCAATACCATGATGGTTCATCCATATTATTACTATATATCTTATGTAATGGCCCCCCAAAGGGTTATTATCATTCCATTTAACCAGAAATTCAAAATTAATAACACGATGAGCAACCTTTCAGATAATAATCCCAAAGGCTATCCAAATATTGATTCTAGATAATGAGGTTGAGTATGTCTAAATGAATATACATGATATTTGATGTTTTTTTGGTTTGTTGTGGATAAATTACTTTATACCATCAAATAATACATAATTTATGACTTTTTACATGATAATCCAAAAATATATCCATCTTGATGATTTACACTCAAACATATGGGATAGTAAGAAGACTAAGATATAATACACCTCTTTACATCTATTTCAAAATTCCCTTCTAAATATATTTGTGTTTATGAAAATTAATTTCAATTTTGTAAGTATATAATCCTAATAAATCCATCATCCTATGAGAATATTTTTTTTACTAAAATGATACCATTTTAATAGTCCCATACCTCTTAAACTATCACCATCCACTTGGTCTGGAAAATAATACTCCAATATAAAAATACAAAAACACTCTACCCATATGATTATAATATCCTTAAGATTTTCAGAGTTACAGACCCATGTACCTTTTTGATCACATAAATACACCTATTTACAATACTAACCTATACTAAAAGGTTGTCTTTAGTAGAAGGGACCCAGTTCTGACTAGATATAGAAATTATTTTTCTAATTATAAGCTAATATTTCCCTTAAATCTTAAAGACCTATAGTATTGAAACCAACGATACACCTCATATCCATGTTTGGTCTTAATCTCCTCAACAATATTTACTTTAACATAACCTAATGGGATTGGAAACACTAACATATACTAATGAAAATATTGTTCAACATTGTTCATAGAATTAGTATGTTTCACAACAATTGAATTTGGTTATAAAAATCCCATCTCTCTTACAAATTGTTATCATTGGGATGATTCAAAATAATTTTAACTAAAATGAAATCAAAATATCATTCATAAAAAGTGATTATAAATAACATTTATGGTATATAAAGAAACTTTATCTCAAATATCCTTCCTATGTCAATTAATCTTTTTTATGTAATCATACACATTATTCAAGACATTGTATTAGAAATACGATACATATACTGACATAACTGTTTCTTGAGGCAAATGACATAAGAACCCAATTTATTCAGTTAATAACTAAATTACATGCATGGAAATGTATCTTATGGAACAATCAATGTTGGATTACCAAGACCAAAATACTTAACATAAATTCATTAATATTGATTTTCTTAATTATCAATATTGTAAGATACACAAGGGTATTTAGTGATATATTATTTATGGGGTCTAAATCAGGGTATGAAACTTGTTCCAATTTAAATCACTATTAAAAATTTTACACTCAAAATATCTTCACCTCTTTTTTAATAGGCTCACTCATAACTTCTTTGAATGGAAATTTGATTTTTCATTTACATATCTTGACATTAATAAAATTAAATTAATGATTACATAACTCACAAGCATATATTTCTCACTTATAGGTGATGTGAAAGACATGAAAACAAGACATAATAATTTTTCATGGTTCACCTAAAAATGGATACATCTAGGGATCATACAATTATAGTGTGTTGATTTACCAATATCCATAAAATAGATTATTTCAGGGAGGATTTAGGAAATTTCATTCCAAGTTAAGGGTCACTCTATTTTTCATTTTTTAGGCATGCTTTACACACCAACCTAGTGTCACCCATCACTCTTTTCACTTTTCTCAAAACTAAAGAAAGAAAACTATTCTCTATATAATCCCATATTAGAATAACATAACTATCATTTTCACTGATTCACTAAGTGTAGAATGGTAATTCGTGATCTCTACCTCACTGATCCTTTTCACAATAGAGTTCTGAAAAACCAATAATGAAACTCACTTTTCCTAAATGATCTATAATGATTCTTAAAATGATAAACTATTATTTATAAAGATATTCAATGAGTATCAACATATTTATTTCTATACATTTCTAGTTTTATGTTTTCTCTAATATTTTATTAGACTTATTTTGTTCAATTATTTATACAATAAAATTCACCCCATAAGTATAGATATAGTTATGTCCAAAATTCCATCTTTTAAAATCATTATTTATATATTCAATATAAATTATAATTCATTCAATTATTTTAGATATTTAATTAACCATGAGGATGATGGAAAAATGTTTCTATAAATGTTTTTAAATGTTTACATAATATTATTAAGACAAATATAATTTCCAAAAAGATCTTGATTTTGTTGAGAATGTTCTGATTCAATAATTTCATTAATTTTTTTTGATTGTCAAAAACACACACATGTATGTTACTTATAAAATAGAATGTATGTTTTTATCAAGAAGACTATATTTTTTAGAATATTTATTCAGGAATCACAAAGATTCCATTGATCTGCTGGAGAATATTTCTTTATGTATTCTGGACTTGTTTAAAATAATTATGGTAACAATTTTCATACCCTGCATTTTTAAGAATAGCATATAGTATGGGAGCACTATATTTGGAATAAAAAATATAGATCATGTAACCCATGCTACTGGAAAATTATATACGAACAACCCTATATTTGGAAGAAACCATGCATTTAAAGGGAAAACATATGGTTTATTAACCCTAATTTTATGAACCATATGTTGTTAACCCCACTTTTTTTCATGGAGTGAAGAAACCCTCTAAATGATTGGTCAAAAATGGAGTTTTGAATTAAATATATTATCCCTGATTTCTACAATGGTCTCACTAAAATTATACATCTATTTAATATTATTTTTTGATTTATTCAAAGGACCATACTCAATAGATTAATTTATTCATATTGAAAGGAAAATTACACCACTCATGAATGATTTTGAAATCATAAATTAAATATTTGTTAAGGGGTATTTATAGAATCATTTGACCTTGATTTGTTCAACCTATAATATAAATATTATGATGATAGTCATATAAAAACATAATACAATATAGAGATATGTGAAATGTTGTGCTCTTGTAAATGAAAGTGTGTCATCACCTTCATACGTAAAGTTTGAAGACATACATGTTTTGATTTGATCACTACTACTGTTATATCTATGGTTATGCCTTATTGTTAAATCTTATTCTATAAGTTTGACTATGAATTGTTTTGTGTTACACTTTTAATACATTCATATTTATTTATATGTCTTGTCTTTTCTCGACACCTAATAAAATAAAACCTTTAAAACATTGAAATTTATTTTTTTCTACTATTTTTTATGGATAATCAAACACATCTGTTAGTTGATACTATAAATTTGAGATAAATAATTATTCTTAATCAAAACAATCTCTTTTATTTTATTGGAGTGTTTAATTCTTAGACTCAATCATGTTTGTGAAATAATATCAGCTTCTCAAAATAATTAGTGGATTTATAGTTCATTGTAATTGAACCAGAATGCCCTATAATGTCTTAGTGTTGAAGGTGTCAACTACTTTTACTCAGTTCTGGAGGTCTCTACATAAGAGGAATTATTAGTTTCAATCACCAAGCTCATGGGTAGAGTGTTAATGGATTGGACTAGGGGATCATTTTTTATAGAACCACAATACATTTTATTTTTGATTTCCTTATTTATCTTTACTTCTCACTCATTTTTAAGAGATTAAGAATGAATCGCTTCATAAAAAGATATTTGATTTGAATCTATCAATGGTTTTAAAGGGCCATTATTCACCCCCTCTTGTGTGTTCATATTAGTGATTTTTACCATTATGACTTAAGAAGTTGTATCATATTTTCCAATACATTGGATATATTTTTAATTTTAAAATCCTTTTATATTACATTGATTCTATTTTTACACTAACAAGTGATTTCAATGTATATTCTCCTATTCAATATTTTTTTGGAAATCATTGAATATTTTTTTGTTTATATATGATACCAACATGTAGTATCATGGGATTGGTTTATATTGTTATATCTGATACATAAAAGGTATCAAGGGATCAGAAAAGGAGAAAATAAAGTGGTATATAGGATTTCATGTGTGTCAAATAAGCCTGAGTTATGGATCTGGATAAAGTAAAATTCAGAATGATTGATCAGAGAGAAGGTATGTTAATGATATTTTCTTCTTTAATTAATGATGAAAATTATGGATTATGGAAACCTCACATGATTATATATTTAAAAAATCATGGAATATGAGTTTATTTAAAAGTTATCAATCCTTATGATAAACCTACGGATGATCTAGAAAATGGTATAGTGATCAAGAAAAATAATTTGACCTTAATTCAAGAGAAAATAGTGTTGTTATCTTTGGATTATTAAATTATGAATTATATAGAGTATGTCAAAGTTTTAATACTGAATGAAAGGGGAAAACTATTTTTGTTTCCTATAATGGAGAAGACAGTGTAAAAAATTAAGGTACACTACTTCAAAGTGGATATTTGAAACTTTTATAATGAATGGTGGTGAAATCATAAATCAAATGAATAGAAGACTTAATGAAATAGTCAATAGTATTTCTCCCATGGAAGATACAATTTCAAAATCAAATCAACCTTTGAAATTACTTAGGGTTTTACTTGATAAATGGAATGTTATATCTACTACTATATAAAAAATTATACTAGTTAATCAATTGATAAAAAAATAAATGATTGTTATATTGATGATATATAAAGCTAAGATGAAAGATGAGCCTAAAAAAATATTTTTATCTAAAATAATGAGGATGATATGAGAACTAATATTGTTGAATAATCTAATTCAATATATATAAATTTAAATAGATATTTAACACATATATCTGAATGATTTGAAAAAATGTACAATAAGATTATGAAAAAAGATAAGAATTGAAGATTCTTTGAATGAAAGGAAAAATATATACACAAAACCTTGATGCCATATAGATCAAGGGAGAGATAATTATGAAAGCAAAGGAAATAAAATTCTGAAGAGAATATGGATTTCTACATCTGGTTTGAATGATGAATCCATTATAGACACATAGGCTGATCATAAAAACTATATGTTGAATCTATTTCTTATGTATCATGACGATGATGTGAAATCATATTTCTCTCAAAACTCTAATTTATAAATTCATTTTAAAAATGAACATAGTAAATATTGTTTCATACGTGAATATAATTATGAGACCCTAAAAATAGATAAGAAGAATCTTATAAAATCTTATAATAATATTTCTATATATAATGACATTTTTTCAAAAAAATTGATAATTTAAATTCAAATACTTCATATGTTTATCTTGAACTAAATTATATAAAAAATAATCATTTTTATATAACTTATTATAATGTCTTGGACCTCAATAGTATGTTACTATGTAAAAATCTTCTGTTTGGGGGGTTCATGGTGGCAATAATGTCACATTTAAATACTTTTTCAAATTTCAATTTCTTTCCATTGGTGATTCAGGTTTTGAAGTGTCGCATAAATAGCTCACTTTCAGTAGGTTTTCATCAGTTTCATAGTTTCAGTGACTCAGGGTATCAGTGACTCAAGACGTCGGTGACTGAGGGAGTTGGGGATTTAGGGCGTCGGTAGGTTGAGGTGTTAGTAGGTCAGGCATCGATGAGGGAAATTATTGTGTGGTGTTAGTGACTCTTACAAATGAGTTGTTCCAATGACCTGTGTTTGTGATTTAGGAATAGGTGAACCATCATTGGGGACTCATGTCATTGACTCACCAATCAGTGAGTCATTTCCAACTTTTCCCAATTTTTACGGTTTCACCCCTCTTACGTTTTATTTTATGTAAATCAAGTTTAAATCTGTTTTTGAAAATTTCTAATGTAGATTCAAATAATATTAATCATATCATTAATATCCTAATGCTATGGGGGGGGGGGTTAAATAGTCAAACCTTGTTGTCATGACCACGATCTGACTTTAATTGACATTGTAACCATTTCCTTCTATTTATATAGGATATATCTTTTATAAATCTGAGATCAACTATTCCTTTGAACCCATATGTATTTTCTTGGTGCTTCAAGAACCATTCTTCTTTGGGGAGTCATGAGCCTGTGCTATGGTAGTCTATTCAGTTCTCCCTGGACTATTTCTTTCTACTCGTGTGACCCCCTATTTTTGATGCAAGGATGAATCACTGATTATCTGTTGTTCTATGCAGATACTTTAATTCATCTCTCATTCTTTTTTTTGTATCATGAGGGGTGGGTGTAATAATGTACCCTTTTGAATACCGTTGAACCCAAATTTAATGAATATAATAAGAATTAATAAATTAGGGGATGGGATGATGATGATGATTCTTGAATTGTTTTTATCTGTTATCTTTGATCCATGTTATGAATTTTATTGGTAATATGAATTCTAAAAATCATGGATGTTGGATATATTTTTTTGCACACAGGACCCATGAAAAACATTATTAATAACATATATCATTTAAATTAAATGGATTCCCTTGGATCAAACATGATCTATGATAAACCCTGATTTATCAAATGGAATTAAAGAATGAGTGTTTGCTAAAACTAAATAAACATGTCCCTGCTGGTGTGGTTGTGTGTTGTGTGTGGTTTTATTTGGCCTTATGTCTGTGTTGTTTATGTGGTGTTATGGATGGGAGTGTGGATGTGAATATGGGGTGGTGTAGGTTGTGTAATGGTATCTCAGGATGAGAGATTTATTGATTGTGGAATTAATGAACTTTTTATGTAGTAGGGCTACATTTGGGAAGTGATTGGGCAGCAGGGCTACAAGATCAAGTTATGTCGTGTTTATGTTTATGGGTGTGTTGGGTGTGGTTTTGTTGGGAAGTGGGGCAGCTGAGTGTTTTAGTAATGAGGTGTTTTTGGGGTTTTGATTTTTGAGAGTAACAATAGAGAAACATTACTTTGAATAATGATAGTGATAGTGTTGAATAGGTGTTCAAGAGAGGGTAGTGTGTAGTGGGATAGAAAACAGGGTGTGTTTTTTATGTGCTACTTTTGGTAAACTATGGTTGTTGAGGATGGTCTAGGAAGGTTTATTTTGAAGAAGGATAGTGTCGCCTTGCGTGGGATTTTCACCCAAAGTTTCCAGGGTTTGTTTTTTTATGAATGGGTGTTCGAATGGATTATTTTACATTGGACCTTCTTTCTTTTATTGTATTTGGAAGTGGTTGGTATGATTGCTTAACCTTATAATGAATCAAGTGTTTGGTAGTGTCTTGGGTAGTGATGAAATAAATAAATAAATAAATTGATATTGTAGAATGACAATTGGATAAATGAATTCGAAGGGGGTATGTTTTGAGTTATGGCTTTTTGTGATGTGGTGTTCATTTATCAACTTATATAAGTACCATCATTTATGGTGGTGTGTTCATGTATTATTGGAGGTAAGGGTAGTTTTGGTGTGGGATGTTTTTTGTTTTTAACACATAGTTTTGGATGAGTGTCTGGTATCTATATATATACATGTAGTTCCTTGTGATTTCGATATGCACCCCACCCGTGTTGAGAACTATGTGTCGAACACCCCCATTGTTATAGGGGAGGGTGGCCTTTCCCAGCATCCAGATGGGAGGATAGACTAATTGTTATTGGATCTTCTCTTCTGCCTCTTCAAGGCATTAGCATCACTAGACTGTTTGGGAAGGTTGTGGTGTGGCTGTGAGGAAAAAGTGTAAGTCAGTGAGGTGTGCTTCCCAGGTGTCATCAGGATGAGATAGATTAAACCTTCCCAGGTTCCTTCGGGATGCAGTTGTGGTTTTTTAGAATTGGTGTGAGGGGGTTGGATGTGGTATGTGGCCTAGTAATTTGTGGGTAGGTTGTGATAGTGGGGCTTGTGGAAGAGCATGGTAGCGTCAGGACGTTCTCCATTAGGGATCTACAGTTAACCAGTGGGAATTAGTGTGGGGTACCTAAATATAATTTTTCATACTACTTCACTATAAATTAATTTCATTATTTGGAGAGAGTGCCTTAATGAGGTTGGGAGTGGATAGTATACCCTGTTAAGATCTTATGAGTTTCTGTTTTTTTCACACAATGCCATATTATGCTTCTCCCACTTGTGCCCAAGTAACATTGGCATTTCCTACTATGTATACTTGTATGATGACTATACGTATGTAAAACACTTTTTAGGTTTATAAGGAGATTATGTGGATCATTATGGACTTTACTATCTCAGACATTGGGGGTGGTTTTTGTGTCACTACTTAGTTTTATTTTGGTACTTTTCATTTTTCCTTTTATTCCTAGCAGTTTTACCTTAAACATGCATATAGGATGGATTTTGGATTCTTTATATAAATGTGTCTTGGATTTATTTGAGGTTTATTCATCTCATCTTCTAATTTTTTTTCATTAAAAATAGGAAATCCTCACATATTGTGTAATTGTTTACCTACCTTTATTGCTAGTCACCCCTAGGGAATATTGGAGGTGGGATTCGGGGGTCAATATCTCTCATTTCTATTGAGAAAGGAAGGTGTCAGTATCTTGTTATCCCTTCACTCATCTTGAAGAATGTGGGTCATGATCAAATGGTATTGGATGGATGAGAGATATGATAAATTTTGGAGTTAGGCATGGTGAGGATTGCATGGGTTTGTATGGAAACCGTGTAAGGCGATCTTTGTTCATGATGTAGTGTCAGGTAGACTAGCTAAGACATAATAGTTTATGTCCCCTTATGAATCGATGCAAGGACTCTAAGATTACCGAACGACCAAGTCAGTCTACATTGATTATGAGTTAGGTACCCTAGGAATGTTACATGAATCATGATGACTTGTGTTCTTTTTTTTGGTGTTCTCAAGATATTAAAAAAATGAGTTAAAATGAATCCTAAATAAATTTCATACTTATCGATCTTAGGAATTATTTTTTTACCTTTCAGCTATGGAAATCACTCGTCATCCATCAGTGGCTCAGGAAGTGGAGGCTCCGCAAGAAATCTAGCTGATCAATAATGGGTTGACCTAGAGGAAGAGGACCATCAGTGTTAGAAGAACATTTGTTCTTTCCAGTGGAAGACTCCACAAAAGTACTAAGGTAACATTTCAGGTAAAGATACAAAGAGTTGTATCGAGGAGCTGGTGATCACTTTAATCTTGATCCGAGCATCAAAATAGTATTGTCATCCCCTGGTAGTGGGCCATATGAGGAGATTATAGATTTAGTGGAGGATGCTTTATCTCGAGGAGAGGAAGGTGGTCGATGTTTAGTGGGTCAATAATAAAAAGGAGTTCTGGGATGAATTCCTTTCTACGAAGATGAAGGTCGAAAATAAGCTAGAGCTACGCTCCCTCTAGAAGCGTATTATTTTTGTGGGGGAGATTTGGATCATGTTTAAGGATCTACATTGGTTTTCCTAGTACATCATTCCAGTTGAGGAGTCTCAGGAGATGCATTTGGTAGAGGCACTCCATCCCTCCCTTGAGTATGAAGTTACTCCCTTCACCCAACCGATAAACATAGAGGTTCAGAAGAAAAATGAGGTGGTGGAAAGGATGAACTCGTAAAAAGGTATACCGCGAGAGTGGATCCAAAAGGGTTACATGAAGGGAAAGGCGTCAAGAAAACGGTAT
This sequence comes from Viscum album, assembly GCA_963277665.1. Classification (NCBI taxonomy): domain Eukaryota; kingdom Viridiplantae; phylum Streptophyta; class Magnoliopsida; order Santalales; family Viscaceae; genus Viscum; species Viscum album. The sequence continues at coordinate 1,940,888,070 of OY728119.1, read as the reverse complement.
CTGGCATCAGCGCCTTCGATGCTTCGGCAAGCTGAGAGTTGAACGCAACAGTTCCAGTTCCAAACTTTTTGTCCTTTTCCTTTTCTCGTAAGCCTTTTAATGGGGTGTTTTCTTATAGAGGTTGTGGGAACCTTCAGATTCATTACACATATAGGTATCATTATGGTGGAGGTGGGAAAGTCTTGCGCTTGCCTCAATAGAAGTTTATGGCCAGGTCATTTTAGTAGCTAGGACCTTAGGATCCTGCTCTACTGAAGGGAGATGGAGTAGTTAGAGGAAAACCTAAGGGTTTTCTATAGGGATCTCAAAAAATCATGGTAGGGGAGGTGGTCGACATCAGACGTGAAGAGTAGCTTGTTTTGGTTTGTTTCACATTGTAAAAGCATCAGTTCCCATAGCACCAGAGATCATTCAAGGCACGATCAATATGTTCAGTAATCTTAATTGTGTTTCTTTTGATTCTGGAGCTTCACACTCCTATAGTTCACCCAGTTTATCCCATTCTATAGGAATAGATATTGAGATACTTTCCTTGTCTCTAGAGTTGAGTACAACTTTCAGAGGTCAGACCATCTTGTATGATGTTTTCCAGGGATGTAGACAGATGTTGGGGCCACATCAGTCTAGTTAGGATTTCATTCTGCTATAGATACAGCCATAGAGGGTTAAAATTAGAATATACTAGATGTAATCTATGTGTTTTGTTATTGACTACTTCTAGAGAAGATTCAGGTTTTCAAACATGGGAGGAAAACATGAAGCTTTTGTTGGATAGTGGAGTTTTCAGATTACAATTCAGTGTGTGGATCATTTTCTTTCCTTTTGGTCGATCTATTAGTGTAATTGATAGATGATGAGATGGTAGAGGTTTTAGGAGTTGACATCAAGTTCTTGGATGTCTTCCCTAAGGAGGTTGTGACTCTACCCCCTCGACGAGATGTTGTGTTTGGGATAGACTTACAACACGGTGCTAGTACGATTTCAATGGCTCCTTATTGGATGGAGCCTTCTGAGCTGCAGGTGTTGCAAATTCAGATTGATGATCTAATGATGAAGGTATTTATCGAGCCGAGTGTGTCATTGTGGGGTGATCAGGTCTTGTTTACGAAGAAGGAAGATAATGGATTGTGGTTGTGTATGGACTATCGTAGGTTGAATCAGGTAATGGTCAAGAACTATTCCCTCTCCTGAAGATAGGTGATCTTTTCAACCAGCTGAGGGGAGTGAGTATCTTTTCTTTGATCAATATGAGTTCTAGGTATTACCCATTGAGGTTGAAGTAGGGTGACATCCCAAATACTGTATTCATGTGTATGTTTGGGCACATCTAGATCATGGTTATGTTTTTCAGTGTTATGAACACACCATCCGAGTTCATGGGGAATATGGACTACATATTTATTGAGTTCATGGACCAATTTTTATATATATTCATCGATGAAATCCTAATCTACTTGAATTCAGAGGTGGAACATACATAGAATCTCAAGACTTTCCAAGAGGTCCTTCGACATGACAATCTCTACAGAAATCTCTCTACATGAATGTTTTAGGCATTGGAGGTCCACTTCCTTGATCATATCCTTTCTCAGTAGGGTGTATCCATGGATCCATCAATGGTTTAGGTATTTTTTTCTTGGGGAGCACCCAAGAATGTGGCAGAGGTTCACATTTTTCTTGGATTGGGAGGATATTACTGGAGATTTGTACCTAATTTCTCTCGAGTAAAAGCTCTATTGAAGGATTTTACCAAAAAGTGAAAAGATTTTGTGTGCAAGGAGAAGTGCCAGGAAGTGTTCATCTCTCTAATGGAAATTTTGGTATGTGCTCAAGTGCTTTGTTTTCCAAAGGAAGGGTAGATGTTAGTGGAGTTTTAAGATGATTTATGTAAGGGCTTGGTTTGTGTGATGATGTAGTAATGAGGAGTGATCTCTTATAGTTCTAGGCAGTTCCATCCCCATGAACATAACAATGCCACCCATGATCTGTATCCAGCTTCGGTATTGTTTGTACTAAATTTTTTGTGACATTACCTAAATAGGGAGCACATTGTGGTCTTCCCTTATCACAAGAGTTTGAGGTACATATTTTCTCAGTGAGATCTAAACTTACAGTAGCGGAGGTGGATGTAGTTTTTCTAGGATTACGATTTTGAGTTCTATTATACCTTAGGAAAGTGGAATTTTGTGGATGATGATTTGAGTATGAAGTCTTGTAAGGAAGTGGTTCAAGAATCTATGGATGCTTGAACACCAATGGAGAAGTTGTATGTCGTTCATGTAGATTCAATAATGGCTTCTAGTATAGGTAGTCTATTTTAGATGATGGTTGAGTCATATTTGAGGAATCTGGTGGAGTAGTCTTAGTGGGGAGACTCTAAGGCAGTGGTAATTCATGATTTCTTTGACTAGGGTGATGCTCGCAAGAGATGGTCAGATGATGGTTATAATCATATGTTGTTTTGTGAGAATATATTTGTTCCAGTGGTGATCTGTGAGGTATTTCTCCATGATTTTCATAGCTCTCCACTAGTGGTACACCCTAGAGTTTCCAAGATGAACCGTGGATTGAGGGAATGTTCTGGTGTCCCGAGATGGCGCAAGCAGTGGAAGAGTTTGTTGCAAAGTGTGTAGTTTTCCAGCAGGTGAAGGCTGATCACCGAGTTACCAGTGGTTTTTTACAGCCCATAGATATCCTCAAGTGGAACATGGATGGAATCTCAATGGGTTTTATCATAGGGATAACCCATGATCAGAGAGGATGCGATGAAATCTGGGTAGTAGTGGATTGGATAAATAAATTGGCTCACATCATAATGATCAATGTATCGATCACGGTGGATGCCTTATCATAATGGTATGTGGATGAGGTGGTGTTACTTCATGGTGTTACGAGATCCATTTTCTCAGATCGGGACGTTCATTTTACTTTGTGAGTTAGGGGGATTATAGTGTGCATTTGGAACTCTGTAGTGCCTCAACACTACATTGCACCCCTATATGGATTAACATATTGAGATGATCATCCAGATGTTGGATGACTTACTGCGAGCATGCGTCTTGGACTTTGGTGGGTATTGGGTGCGACATTTTCCATTAGTAGAGTTTTCTTATAATAATAGCTATCACTCTTCTATTGGTACGGCTCCATTTGATGCATTATATAGAAGGTCATTCTATTCAAACATTTTTTGGATGAATGTTAGGGAGGTATTAATTAATGGTCTAGACGTCTTATAGAGTATTACATATAGGGTGTTGCTTTTACATGAGAGTATAAAGGTATAAAAGGACTAGAATATCTCATATGAAAATCATAGGATAAGGCAATTGGATTTCTAGGTTGGGGACCACATTTTCTTGAAGGTTTCCCCATGATGTGGGTAGTAGAGGTTTGGAAGAGAGAGTAAGCTTTCTCCTAGTTTTATCGGTCCCTTTGAGGTGTTGAGACATGTTGGTGGGGTGGCATGCTAGTTAGAATTTCCACCGCAGTTGAGGAGGATCCATGTCATCTTTCATGTCTCCCAACTTCTTTGGTATCTTCATGATAGTTCCATGTCATTAACATGGGAGAATTAGATATCGAGGATGAGACAACATTTAGGGAGTGGCTAGTTGAGATCCATGATTGTTAAGAGAATGTGCTACATGGATGGACAATTCCTTTTTTTTGCGTGTTGTGGAGGCATGGAGGTCTAAATAAGAGTACATGTGATCAAGAGACGTAAATGTGTGTGTAGTACCCATAGATGTTTTGAGTTTTTCTTGTGCGCTTTTATTTGTGATGTAGGGATTAACCTTGTTTGTAATAAGATGGGCTACTTCCTTGTTTCTTTGTGTGAAATGAAGTCCTAACATGTGAAAATGTGGAGACATGATTCCAAATCAAGATGCATTAATTGACATGCGATTAAACCCATGTGGGCGAGTCACTACCACCCAAAGTAGATTGTATATTTACATGGAGGAATGAATTCCCTAATTCATATTTCCAAATAGTGGTTCATGTGTGGGGTATCCTATAAATTTTTGGGTTAGTAGATGTTGGAGGATGTTTTCTTGGATGTTTGGGCTTTACTCCAGCTTTCGAAAAACACAAGGTGGCTTGCCCTTCAAAGGTACTATACATGGTGATTGTTTAGACCCCTCTTTAATCATGGTTTGGTTTTTAATTCTTGAGGGAATGAATAGTTTTATAGGTATCTGATGTAATGTATCGGACCTCCCTAGTCCATTACATTTTCAAAATCTAATGTTTGGGGTGTTCTAGGTGGCTACCATCACTCATTTTATGAGTTTTTCATCTTTTATGTTTTTCCATCAGTGATTAGAGAATTAATGAGTCCCATTGATTACTCTACATTGGTAGGTTCGCGTCAATACATTAGAGTTGGTGACTCAAGGAATCAGTGACTCACTGTATCGGTATGTCGAGGCGTTAGTTGGATGGGTGTTGGTGATTGGTTTCTGTGAGTGGCACCGGTGAGTGATATTAGTGAGTGATTTCAGAGATTTGTATTAGTGAGTGTAATTGGAGAATCATGATGGTGAGTTTCATCGATGAATAATGTCGGTGAGTTAGCCATCGGTGACCCAGTATCAGTGACTCGCGTTGGTGACTCACCCATCAGGGCTTCTTTTCTAGTTTTTTCCAGTTTTTCTAGTTTAACCCTCTTGTGTTTTATATGACATATATTGATATTAAATATATATTTGATTATTTATAAAATAGTTTCAAATGATAATAATCATCTCATTAATATCCTAAGACTCTGTGGGATTTGAAATAGTCAAACTATGTGGTCTTGACCACGATCTGACATTAATGGACATTGGAACCATTTCCATCTATAGATATGGGATCTAGATTTTATAAAGCTGAGATCCTATCTTCCATTGAACCCTTCAATTTTCTCTTTCTATTCCCAGAACCATTTTTCACCATGGAGTTGTGCTCCTATACTATAGAATTATGTTTGTTTCTCCCATAGAGTCATTCCTCCTACCTGCACGACCCCTATTTTTTATGCAAGGAATAATCGTTGATATTATTGTTTTTCAAGGAGGGATTTTTATTCATCTTTAATTACTTTTCGTATCATGTGGAGGTCAGTGTACTCATGTAACTTTATGAATATGGTTGAACCAAAATTTAAAGAAGATAAAAAGAATCAATAAATGATGGACTGGAAAGATTATTATAATGATGCTTTCTTTGTTTTTATCTATTGTCTTTGTTCCATGTTGGGAATTGTGTTGGTTGTATGCATTTTAAAAATTATGATAGCTGGTGGTCTCTATTTGTGAATAGTGCCCATGAAAAACATGATTAATCATGTATATCTGGTTAATTAAATGGAAACCCAAGAATAAAACTTCTTCTATGATAACACCTAATTTATCAAGTGGAATTAAAGCATGAGTGTTTTCTAAAACTAAATAAACCGTTCCATGTTGTTGTGGTTATCCACTCTGTGTGGTTCTGTTTGGCCTTTTTTCTATGTTATTCATGTGGTGTTGTGGATGGTAGTGTAGTTTTGAGAGGGGGTTTGTGCAGGTGGTGTAATGGTATCTCAGTCTGGGAGATTGATTGATTTTGGAATGGATGAACTTATTATGAAATTGGAATGCATCTGGGTAGTCATTGGGAAGTGGGGATGTTGGATCAGGTTGTGTCATGTTTATTTTAATGGGTGTCTTGGGAGTGGTGTTTCTGTGGTATGGGGCTACCGATTGTGGTAGTAATGAGGTCTGTTGGGGGTTTTTTTTGTATATAGGAAGGGAAGAGTGACATTACTTTGTAAAATGATGGTGTAAGTGGTTGAATGGGTGTTCAAGAGAGGGGAGTGTGATGTGGGACTACAAGCTAGGTGAGTTTTGTTTTTATGTGGTGTTTTTGGTGCATCGGTTCTTCTGAGGATGGTTTGGGATGGATGATTTTAAAGAATGATGGTGTTAACATTTGTAGACCATTCTCCTGGAGTTTCCAGGGACTATTTTTTTTATAAAAGAGTGTTATAATGGATTCTTTTACATTGGACCTTCTTTCTGTGTTTGGATTTGGTAGTGAAAATGTATTATTTCTTCACCTCATAAAATTTTTAGTGTTTGGTATTTTCCCACGATGGGATGGAATAAATAAATAAATGAATTGATACAGGATAATCACAACTAGTTAAATGAATTGGCTAGGGGTATGTTTTGACTTGTGTCTTGTAGTGAATCATAGTTCATTTTTTTTACTTACAGATGTGACCATCATTTGGTATGTGAATGTAGGGTTGACTGTAAGGGTAGTTTTGGTGTTGCCCAGTTGTTGTTTCGAAAACCCATAAGTTGGTTTGAGTGTTTGGTATCTATATATATACATGTATCTCCTTGTCATTTATATACTCACCCCACAAGTGTTGATCACTATGTTCCCAACACCCCCATTGTTATGGGGGAGGGTGTCCTTTCCCAACATCCCAGTGGGAGGATGGTTGTATGGTTGTTGGATATTACTTACTCCCTCTTCTAGGAATTGGTATCTCAAGACTCTTTGGGTAGGTGGTGGTGCGGTTGTGAGTCCTCGGTGTCTGCGGGAAGGTGTGCTTCCTAGGTCTCTTCAGGATGAGATAGGTTGTACATTCATAGGTGTATTGAGGATGATTTTGTGCTTTTTTTGACTAGGTGTTTTCAGGTGGGATGTGATATGTGGCCATGGTGTGAGAAAGTAGGTTTTGACAGTAATGATTATGGAAGAGCGTGGTAGCATTAGGACGTTCACCATTAGGGATGCGCAATTAACTAGTGGGAAATGGTGTCGGGTACCCAAATATCGATTAGATTACTACATAATATTACATTACATGTATTATTTAGTGAGTTTTCTTGGTGATGTTGGAGGTGGATAGTATACCTTGTTAGGTTCTTTTGAGTTTCTGTAATTTTTCTCACATGGGAATTAGTATGATTCTCCTACTTATGCACGAGTGACATTGGATTTTCCTACTATGTATACTCGTATTCTCACCCTAATTATATAATATTTTTCAATGTTTCTAGGTGGATTAGGTGGACCATGCTAGACCTTACTAGCTTGGATGTTGGGGGTAGTTTCTGTGTCGTTGTTTATTATTATTTTGGCACATACTTGGGAGTTTTCCTTGTGTTCCTAGAAATTTTAACTTAAACATTCATGTGGGATTGATTTTGGTTTCTTTATATATATGTTTATTGGTGTTGTTTGAGGTTGATAAATCTTATCTCTCAATATTATTTCTATTAAAATGGGTAATTCCTCTCATCTTTTGTAAATTTTTACCTACCCTTGGTTCTAGTCACCACCCCAGGGCCTATTGGAGGCAGGACTCAGGGGTCATTATATCACCTTCATCTTGAAGAAGGAAGGTCCAAACATCTTGATATCCCTTCTCTCATACTGAATAAAATTGTTCATGAAAAGTATATACATTAAAAAATAATCAATTATTATTATTAGAGGATAAAATTATATAAATTAAATTATTATTAAAAATAAAATTCATGATGGAAAACATGATGTCATTAGTAATTGGAAAATAGAAAAATTATAGAGGAATTATTTTGTTCCTATTTCAAAGAGAAAAAAATGTATAATATTAAATGTTATTGTTATGGTATTAATGGAAATTATAAAAATGGATGTTTATTTAGGAAAAATAATTTTTTTGGTGTTATGAAATTTTATTATTTAAAATAATTATTTAACATTAATAGTAGAATCTCTACACAATGTAAACAGATTTGGTTACCTATAACCTTACTTGCTAACACTACCAAACCCAACGAATATGAGTACCAAAGGGAACATGTATTTATTGTTTTTTGGAATACAACATTGCACTACGTTTTTCAATCATTATGTACTTGTATAAATTGTATATGGAAAAATCTATTCTAACAAAGAAGTGATCAACATTGAAGTAGTTCATTATCAAAAAATACTTAGAAAAAAATCTATAATCTAGGAAATATTTCAATACTATTTTAATATGAAAATATTATTACATTAGCTCTTATATATATTGGAAGAGATATCGTTAATTTTTTATTGATGAATCCTTCCTTACATTTTTAATTATGTTGTTAGAACATATTCTATAAAACTATATAATTGAAATAATAAATCTTAAAATTTTTATGAAAATTGTTTTAATAAAACTATCATTAGATAATATAGGAATTTTTTAATTATAAAATGTTTTATGAAAAAATATATTCCTTATTTAATCTTTTAAAACTATTTTTGACATGAAATTTTGTATTCATTGAAATGTTATTTTTTACGTAATTTTTTCGATAAAAATATATTTCTAACAAAAAATAGTATTTTCAAAAGTTAAAATCTATAATGATTATTCTGTATTGTTGACTCAATAATGTGAAGCACTATCTGCATATTTCAATAACAAAACATATCATTTTCATTAAAACCCTGAAGTCTTCTTTTAAAAACCATTTAAATTAATTATCTACCCTCTTCGAAACATTTTTTCAAATACTAATGAATTAAATCTATGAGGAATGAAGTGATCAAGAACTTCAGATTCATAGTAAAGTATTTCTTAAATGAAAGGAAATCATTAATTTAATCTATTTAGATAATATTTGGTTTCCTATGTTAAGGATTCATTCGAAAAATCATTTTAAAAATATATGGAAGTTCATGCTTTTGAAGAACCAGAAGCTTCATAATCCCAGATATCTAAAGATGTAATGTATTACGAATATGTTATGTCTAAATTTTGTAATATGTATGATGAAAAATTATAGATACATACTAATCTGAATGCATCTAGAAATTAATATGCCAAGCTAAAAAACGTCATTTTCAAAAAAAATTGATGCACGTCAAAGGGAGTACCAAAATTTAAAAGAATGTTTGAATTCATTTTTTTTGGGAAATTTGAAAGTAGAAATTTTAATTAATAAAGAGTTAATATAAATGAATCTATTACTATATTATACCTAGATATACTAAAAGTGTTTTCCTTTGAACAATTTTAGTCTTCTTCTCTATATCAACAATCTAAAAATATTAAAAGAAGAATAAAACAACTATCAAAATTCTTAGCAGATTTAAGTATAAAATTTTGATGTTGGTAAAGTTTAGATGATCCATATAATCCTTCCAAACACTCAAATATTATTTGTTTCTTGTTATATATGAATTTTATTCAATATTTATATATCATTTTTAGATGATATATTTAGTAAAAATAAGCATTATAATATGTTTCATAATTTATTTTTAAGTATTATACACATAATATTTTATGTAAATGGTTATCATATATGATCATGTACTTAATATTTGATTATTTTATTACACATAGGAAATTCATATTTTGTTTTATATGATGAAAATTTATTTTTAATAAATTTAAATGTTTTAATTAATTATTACATGATCAAAAATATGTTCAATATCATTAATTATTAAAAAATATTTTAATTTTATGAATATATTTTTTAGATATTATATTTCTTAGAAGGGTGTATAAGAAAGTGTTTAAATATTTTATTTACTGACTAAGTGGTTTAATATATTCTTAAAAAAATTATTTATTGGATAAAATTTTAAATAATTTCAAGGGGAGTTTGTATTGATTCATTTTATTCTCTTCTTTTTGATGTCACCATCAGGGTAGATGTTTATAATAGAATTTTATAGGATATGTTTATATGAAAAGTTTATATGTTTGTATGAGAAATTTATATGAAATTGTTGAAATGTGTATCTAATTTTATTATTTATATTTTTTAAAATTTTATTTTCTAAACTATGTATTAATTTTATTATTTTTTTCATTTTTATGGGTTTAGTGATCATCAAAAAGGGGGATATTGTTTGTCTTGTGTGGATTCAACAATTTATTTAATTTATTTTTGGTCTTGTTTCTCAGAAACATGCATATTTATTTTACTAATAGAACTTCTTTTAATAGAATTTTGATAAATTTATTTTCTCTATAATACTAATTATGGAATCATACAGTAGTCATTTATATGTGGAAGAATATTTGTTTATATATTATATACATATTTAAATAAATTCTAAAAACACTATTCATACCATATGTTTGTAATAAAAACTTTTGGTTGTGGAAAAATATGTTTCAAATGAAACATATAGATCATGTACCCTATAGTATTGGAAAATTTTGGATAAAAAATCATAAATGTGGAAGAAATATTATTTTGAAGGGAATAAATATATGGTTTATCAACCCTTATTTTATAATCAAACATATGTTTTTAACCCTACTATTTATTTTTTTTCATGTGAAGGTACCCTATATCTTATTGGTCGATGACATAGTTTTGAATTAAATATATCATCTCTGATTTCTACAATTCTCTATCCAAAAGTAAATATATCTTCAAAGTTGACATACAATTGATTGAAAGGCTCATACCCAACAGATTAAAAAATTACTATTTATAATGGAAGTAATAACTCTCTTGAATGGATTTGAAATAAAATATTTGTGAATTTTTATGTGGTATTTCAAGAATCATTTAATTAGATATATTTGACCAATAATATTAATAATGAGAAAATCATATTCTGAAAGTACTATACAATATATTGATTTTTAAAAATATGTGTTCTTGTAAATTGATGTGCCTCATCACATTCTGAACTACACTTGGGAAACATATTGTTTTGATCTAATTTCTAATATTGTTTTCAGTACTGCTATAAATTAATGTTAAATAGTATTTTGCAAGTTCAAAAAATTATTTTTAAAAGTTACACATTGGAGACATGATTTTTTTCATCTGTCTTTCATTTTATCTACTTCAGATTTATGAAATCCAATTCAATGTTGAAGATGGTTTTTCTAATAATTTATGTTATTTAAGATCAAAAGAATCATTTACATTCTTCTTCAGCTATGATAAAAATACATGGTATTAATAAAATAAATCTTTGTTGATTTTTTGGAGTATCAACCGGTGAGAGTCGGTCATGGAGGTGAAGATGTATCAGTTTATTGGAATAATTAATGGATTTATAGTTTCTAATAAAAGAACTAGAATTCCCTGTAAAATACAAGCTTTAAGGTGTGATATTCCTATACTTAGTTGTAGATGTTTCTTATTTAGAGCACCTACTAGTGAAAATAAAAAATCTATTAGAGATTGTTTGGGTGGAGTGGAGTAGGGATCTTTTTTCCATGAACCATTATACATCATTTTGTTATTTTCCATAATAGTTTCCACCACACAATAATCATTAATATATAAGGAAATAATAAATACATAATAATATAATTATTTTGAATCTATCTATGGTTTTAAAGGATTTCAATTCCCCCACCCTCCTGTGTATTTTTCTTAGTCATTTCAACTAATAGGACTTCACTTATATTTCATAAGTATATCCTTCTATAATAGACATAATTATCTTCTCCAAATCAACAACAATTATTCCATGGAACCTCCATTATTATTTTATAAAATATCTAGTCAAAAATTCAACCATGAATTGAACACACATATTTTATTACATCCAAAAATAAAGAAACATTATCTCTCCTTAGTTGAATATTAGTTAAATTCAAATTAATATCTTTTAATTTCCATAAATAAACAAATAATTCTTTATCATAGTTATTTTGAAAAATTATGAAAAATTATTTTCTCTATTATCTTTCTATAAAGTAAAAACACTATAATGGTTTACATTTCACTATATTCAATGAAATATATAGATTAAAGTTCAACTATAGTCAATTTCTAAAAAAAATTCCCTACTATTAATGAAAACTCCCTTTAAAGAATTCATATGAATTTCTTAAGGACATCCAAAATTATTTAATTATTTTCTCAAAGTAAAATCTTCATGTGTATCTCATTAATAGATATTATAATTCCCTATATAAATATAAACTTTTATTCTATTTTTATCTCATGGATTATATATAAGGATAGTAATAGGAAATTTTTTAAATTCTACTTAACATTTCCCAATTGAGAGATAATAATCATTTTCATTAATAAATTAGTTCCTTTAAGTAGAAACATTGAAAGAAATATTTTCCTACATATGGAATATTTATGGTGTATATTATATTAACTATGGTTTAAATTAAATATTCTCATAGAATCCCTGATCATACTTATAAATTCATGGCCCAGATAGACATTTGGGAAAAAACATTGAATGACACACCATGAAGCAACCCTTCCATCATGACATAATCTATATATTATAGGAAGACTAAAAGTTATAAGAATTCCATACATTATTATGAACTCAATAAGATCATTAAATATTAAATATTTTAATATGAAAAAATACCCATTATTCTATGATAATTTGTTTAGATTTACCGGGTGAATCAAAAAATTACACTATGTCAATATTATAGTGTGAACCCTGTCTAAGAACTAAATCTCTAAGAAAAAGTTCATTATAAAAATTTTGGTTGTAATATTATATACGGATATATTATAGTATGGTGGAAATATTTTTGGAAAAAACATTTCATTCATGTATAGATCCTTAAATCTTAAATAACCTTGAATTACACTTAGATATTCATTATTTAGTAATAAATAAAACACATTTTGGCATGGACACATGTTTTATAGTACAACAATTCAACCATTAATAATAATTTAATCTTATGTGAGTGAAACAATTCATGATGGAATAAAAACTTAGTATTTTGTGTGAACAACCATTCATCCAAGCATAAAACATTACTATAAGATGAATCTTGTAATTGTGTGACACATCACATTGTGTTTTTTCTCCTTTAGAAAAAATATCCTAAACATCATAAAAAAAATATAATATTAATTATAGTATTTCTAGAACATTTTCCACCATTTTAATAAATCATTATAAACAAAAAGTTTCTTGGTTCTTGAAACAAATTCAACACCAAAAGTTTTCCCAATGGGATAATAAAATTATTTCCATTTAAATTTGTTAGAAACAATCAACATAAATGTAAAATGAATATTATTCATGCATTGATACTAATGAAACATCAATGATATTTACAAATTATTCTTATATTCAATATTTTTCTTCATCTTCCACTTTAATATCAATTATTAAAAAAATACTACAAAAATAATAAAAAATATATAACCTTCAAAAAAATTATATTTTGATGAAAGGGGACAATCATTTATATTTAATATCATATTTTTTTAATCTACATTGACACCAAGAAACTCAAAATATAATTCTTCTTTAACTCTAATGAGTATAGTATCATCATTAATAGATATTTTCCCCTTTTTTCAATATAGTAATTTTAATGTTTATAAAGACTAGGATAAAACATTTAAATACACATTAACATTCCATTAATTTATAGATCCATCCTTAATCATTCATTATAATTACATATATGAATTTAAAAATCCAAAATCCCTATAATATTGGATACATTCATAATGTTTTTATCAATCAAACATATAATTTTGAAATGATTCATAAACAAAACCTCTAAAACCACTGAGAAAAAAAACATCCTGGGAAATATAAGAATATATTAATGAAACCATTATTGGAAATTATACCTTCATACTTCCCTAAGTTTCATGTAGGAAAATAGTTATGATTTCAAAATGGAACTAAAATATTACCTCTATCAAACATCCATAAAATCATTAATAAATAAAATATAAATCACTATGTGTGTGAGGAATAGTAGTATTTTCCACAAGGATTGTCTCCAGAAAGTAATTTGATAAATCATATTTTTTCTTTATATCATTAGGTTTACCACCCTGTTCAATGGGGATAGATATATATAAACATTTATATCAATACATCCCTAGATAACTTATCTCTATATTTGAATATTTAATGGATATTAATTACTAGATTCATCCATTTGAAGTAGATTTCAATATCATAAAAACAATATAATGATATTGTGTGTAGATCAAATGAAAAAAGTAATGTAAATTATTCTTATTATTTATTATGTATCATATAATCCTCTTAAATATTCAATATTAAATATTTATTGATTAAAATGTTCTCATAAAACCAAGAATTCAAGATGACATTGATAGAAATTATAATTGGAAAAAAATAATTCATTTCAAGGATGTACATTTAATACCATATTTAGAATTTATCCAATTATATTAATCTAAATCCAATTGTTATTCATGATAATAAATTGATAGCACAATACTATTATTAGTTTTATTTACAATTGATCATATTTCCCCTATATCCTAAAAAAATCAAAAATGTTATGTCATTTAAATACATGAGGATATGGGATAATCTAATTCATTCATATAATGGAAGATGGGGAGTCACAATAGACAATCCATTTTCCATTGTCCTTCAATTTAGAATATATCATGAGATCTTAAATGGTTTTCATATAATCCAAGACTTCTTCAATATCCCTCATCTTGTACCTTTTTCATAGAATAATCACCATGTTTTTTCTATATGGGTTCGTTCCCTTAAATAATATCTCTACACATAACTAATGGAACTTTTCATTAATAAATCATCTCTTTACCTTATTAATCATTTCATGATTCATTATGTTCCTAAACAAATAAATTTCCATGGGTTATTTCTTTCACATGAAATTTACTTTCTTCAATAAAAATGGATTCATTTATCTTTCCTAAATCCACTCCTTTTTCTTTATAAGAGCCTTTTTATTTAATAATATATTAAAAACTATCCTTTAAACTACTTTTGGAATAAAGGAATGCATTTTTAAAATCATAATACATCTATTGCATATAATTATATGTTTATCAATATATTTTTATCACCTTGATATTTTAAAATAAAAACATTGTATTCTATAACATATAGGACATGCAATACCATTTGTAGGAAGGAATATAACATCATGAGGCTCTATGAAATTTTTAACATTTTATATAAATTAAATATATTCTGTAGATTTTGATTAAATCAACACTTATTTTAGCTTATGTTACAAACCACACTGAGTTTATCTTACGTTACACATAGTAATGAGTTTCTTTGATAAATTACACATTACATGAAAGACAGAGTTTTAACGAACAAACATATTCGGTTAATATTAGTATTTAATGTGATCGAAATCACCTAGATATTGGAGCGGTGAGTATGATTAGTATAAAATTACATATAAAAATATATATTTTACAAATTTTTATTATTTATATATAAATTAAATATAAAATAAGAACCATTTAAATGAAAAATTAACATTTTCTGGAAAAAAAATTCTAAAAAATGAATTATTTCCTCTTGGAACAGATAATTTAAAATTAATTTTTACCCATATTATAAAAAACTATTTCTAAAAATAAATTTGTTTTTAAAAATTGGTTTATTGAAATTATATTAAATTTAAATGTTTTTATTTTTCAAAGAAGTTTCATTTTTCAATGAATATCGAAAAATACAGAATTTAAATTGAAAAAAAAATTCATTTAAAATATTTTTAAAGTTAAACTTTATTTTTAATGGTCTTGAATGAAATATTAGTTCAATTAGAAAAATATATTAATATAATTTATGTCATTGGAATTGTATTCATATTGAATATATAGATAAAATCTTTGTAAACTTTTTGACATTTTCTCTTTAAAACCCCATTTTCTCCTCCTATACATGGGTTTACTTTAAATTAAAATTTATGTATTCTAAAATTTTAATTTGTCAAAATATATTATATATTTTGAATCATTTTAATTTATAGTTCATAATAAGTTTAACATAATTTTTTCCCAAATTAATAGTAAATGTATTAAAAATTATTTACTATGGTTAAGTTAAAAATCGGTTTATTGGGGGTTAAACTAAAATGATAAGGATAAATATAGCATATAAACTAGTACAAAAACAATTATATGTCAATATTTGTACCATTAAACTTCAATGATTATAAAATGGTTGCTTCCTAGTTCCTTGAAACATATATTCTTGTTTTAAGAATCACTAATTCCAGGCAGTTTCCTTTAGATTTATTTATGGCCCCTGAAACTTCCAACAGTTCTTTATCCAAAGGGGGCCTACATTCCAAAGGCAGGTGTTCATTATGTTTGAACTTCATGATACTTAAAAATTTTCATTGGCTGAGAGGATGGGAGATCAGACTCATCACCCCGTTTTTTGGGGAATTATTGTCTACTTCGGGACTCTCTTTATAATTTAAGATATTTTTTTTGAATACTTATTAATTCACCAAGTATCACATGGAATTTGCATTCACTTATTTAGCATGTGAAAAGTTTAAAACCACTCTTATGTATTCGATGTTCTTCATTAATAGATATATTCGTATGTGTTACAGGTTCTCCATAAATGGTATCCTCTCATATACTACTTATAGATTCTTTTGACCATCGTAATGATGATACTGGTTTTTAAGCCACCCAATGGGGAACTCCATAATTTATAGTCATCCAATGGTACTATGGTTTGGTTTGATCTATGTATTGTTCCCATAAAATGGGCTACATATGTATCCTTTTAAAAGGAATCATAACCCTCATAGTTTGGTGCCACTGAATGGGACACATCGTACCTTTTAAGGTCATGTGATAAGGACTTAGCCATATAGTTTAATGTCATGTGATATGGAAATCTAAGAAGATGGTTCTTAGTCAAAAAATATTGTGGACTTATGCTGAAGCACCCCAAGGAACATTGAAATTATATGGGTTTCCATGTTGGATCTGACCCTGTTGGGAATATGGCCCAAGGAGAACAAGGTTGGTTTAAGTTATTGGGTTTTAACCTCAAAGACACTTCCTATGTATCCCATATATATGGGAATCAAATCCCATGTGGTTCGATAAGTATCATTGCAGAGTATATCCCTTTGATAAAAATGAGTTTGGGCTTACTTCCTAAAAGGGTTTCCTTGGTGATTTGAGGATTTTAATTTGGGGCTTATTTCTAAACAGAATTCCTAAATTATTGGAATTGGAGTTGGATTCTTGAAGAGGATATCCAGTGAGATCAGGCCCTAAGAATTCTTCCTACATATCCTGATTATGGTGGGAATCAGAGTTCTCATACTTCATTCAATTGTACAAATGTTTTGGCCATGACATATCTCTAAGCCCACGCGAGTCATGCTTCATGTGAGAAACAACAGAATATCAAAGATTCAGAAAAATCATCAAAACTTTTCCTCCTCTTCTATTTGAAGGGGAAGCACCTATGGCGATGAGAGTGGATGAGGCCTGATTGAACCGAAGAAGAGGATGAGGCAATGAGCTCTCCCTCTATTCACTAAACATTGGACAAGGGTCCAATGAGAGGAAAAAAGGGATGACGGTTAGGGGCTTACACCATGATGGATTCACATGGTGACAAATTCCAATGAGAGAGGGAAAGGGTAACAAAGGTCCCTGTACCCATCTCTCATATGGTCTTTGGCACCGAAGAAGAGTGGAGGAGCAATGATGCTACCTCTTGCAAGGAAATCTAGGGGCTTACGCCAGTATGGTTTCCCTAAAATTGATCCTAGTATGTGAGGGGCGATTCTCTTTTATTTTTAAAAGGAAAAGTAGGTATGAACTGTACCATCCACTACCAGAGACCTGAGGTTCTAGTTCATCTCTTCGAGAAGGGAGAGGCCAGGACCCAACCCTCCTACCAATTGAGAACTTCCCAACACTATTTCTTGGAGAAAGGTCCATGTGATTATTGATATAAAAACCCACACAAATTCCATGTATACTAACTCCATTATAAAACAAATGTGGTAATCCTCTAACTATATAAATACAATCCCAAATAGGGGACACACTGATGTGCCTTTCCCAAAGGTTTGATAAGTCAAGGGGTTTTGGTGGAGGTCTCGACAGAACCCCTTTCAAACAGGGGATCCAATGATGAAGAAGCCTTTCCATGATTGGTTTTGAAGAAGGATTGATGGCTTGTAGGTTGAAGAGAGGGAAGACAGTATGTGAATCGAAGAGGGGATCCCAAGTAGATAATGGAGCACATGTATGGGCACACAAGTAGACTTGCGTGACCTCATATTCACTTAATCGATGAACAACCTATATGGTAATACTTGGGTGAGACCTTTCTCAAGCCTTTAAGAGTATTCACAGGTGATCCCCAAAGTGGGGTGCTCATGTTCCTTTAGGAGAAATAGGTGGCATGCAATTGTTTCTGATTTATTGAGGTTGGGTGCCTTAGGTGCACAAGTGGTATGGTTTTCAAACACTAAAAGGACTTAATTCCAATGATCCTCATTTAAATCCTCCGCTCAAGGAGTTAAATAACTACCTGGAATATTTAGGTTGAATTTGGAGAAGCACTTGGGATACTATAGGAGCAATTGGGCTTCAAGGAAATTTTTCTGTTAAAATGAAGGCCCCAAGGGTCTATTTATGAGAAAATATAGGACCATGGGTGAAATGGGTTTGGGCGCGCAAGTAGGGTGTACAATATTATGGGGTGTGCAAGTAGGATTTGTGTCGGCGCTCTTTTGGTCTGACTAAGGTGACCCAAAACTCATGCCTTTTCATATATTGATTTTCTTCATGTGTTTTCCCTTTTTTTCTTTTTATTGGGATTCCCTTTTTCATTTTATTGACACTTTGATGGAACATAGTGTCAAGAAAATCCCCCCCCCTCAGAATAGGATCTGAAATGAAAAGAGGATTCTATACTGAGGTATAGTAATTAAGGAGGAAGAAACGTGTACTAGGGTGCACAAGTGTTATGTGCATTGAGAAACTGGTCGCACAAGTATGAAGCGCACATGAATCTGGAATGCAGGGTGGCATGTGTCGCCTATATATAATGGAATCACTTCAGTGAAAAAACCTCAAGACTTCTGAAATTTTAGCTCTTATTGCGCAAGTCATCTTTGACTCAGATGCTTCTGTTTGTCCACGCTTCTTCTGTATGTTTTCTTAGTTGCGCACTATAAGTTGGGTGCCATAATAGTACGCTGACTTCCACTTGTGGGACAATTTAATACATTCATGCTTTAATGCCTTTAACAATTTTTTTGTCAAAACACCAAAAACGAATAAACTTTAAAAGATGATTTTTAACTTTCTGTATGTTTAAATGGCTCCCAAAATAATTGGAACTACTGATGTGCTTTTGTGCAAGAGGATTGATGACATGATGAATCCCATTGGTCATGATTATTTGGACATTTGCGACACCATCCTTCCAAAACTATCAAAATATTTGAAGAAGTATCATTTCAACTTTCCCTGAAGCACCTATCGACCTTTGTATAGATATGGCCATTTAATGGATGTTAATATTCCAAATCCAATGAACTACGTCCCACATTCTTGGATTCATGATTAAACCAACTTTTCGTCAGCCAACATTTCTGTTGGATGCTCATTTTCAAATGTTGGGACAGCAGTGAAAGCTCATATTATGCATCATAGCCTGTGTGCTCTAGATTTGAAAGAACACGCACCCAATCTACAGTCACACAATTATTCAACCATCTTTCAGGATTCTTAGATAGATCATTCCTAGGATTGGAAGAAAATTGGGGACTTCCACCCAAGAGGAGGTGTAAAACCTGCATGGATGTGGTCATACTGGGTTCGTAAGACCTATATAGAATTTATAGACGAGTTGAATGGAGTCAGGATTTATGAGGCTATCTGGTTTGGAAAAACATATGTGTATAGGAATGATTATTTCACCCTGAAATTATTAATCTCATGGAGCCCAGAGACTAATTCCTTCTATTTAACACATTAATAGGTAGGCATCATCTTATGGGACATTTATATGATTTCTGGAGCTCCAATCCTTGGAGACATCTATTATGAGTTCATTCCTCCCAAGGTGACATGGAATGACTCGGAGAAGAAACCAGCTTCGGTTCGTGAGTTGATGAACAAATTTAACAAACAAAGTAACACGACCACCATGAAGTCTCTCACCAGGAGGGATATTCATCTAGAGGAATGGATGGAAATATTTTTTATAAAGAAGAAGGAAAATGGTCTACTTACACCCACCCGACTAGATGTCTAAGGGAAGAGAAGAGTGGTACCCCTAATATTTTGGCCAACACTGGAGAAAAGAGAATTTGATAAATTGGGATAAGAAGTCAACCTAAAAATTCTGGCAAAGAAAAGTATGGAAGGTTTCTAGGCCATGTGGATCTGCATGTATTTATTACTAGTACGAGACTCCAAAGGAAGCATGAGGGAAAGAACCGTTTTTATTGTGGCTAAGCTTGTGGATAAATGAATGGTATGGTTGGCCACTATTGTTTTGGCCTAGATTCATAGGATATTGCAACACATTTATAAACGAAAGTCTTATTTTAGAATTGTAGGACCATTCCTAGTGTTGTGGGGATTGATTGCTACTCACTTCAGAACATATGATGTGCAAAGTGGATAACCAGTTTTTGGAAGTTCTTTCCAACCATCTTTTTAGGATTTTTATGGTATTTCACCCTTATCATTAAATGATTACTACATCATGGTTATATTGAGCATGCATAAGGAGTTCCATTTCATTCCTTATGGGAATCCGCATATGTGGTGGTGTATTAATGACGGGATGGCTAGTTTGGAATTGAGGGCATATATGTTATCTTGCAAAGATGGTGTGTTGGACACCATAATTGATAGAGAAATCATATGTGAGGCATATTATCCTTATAGATTTGAATTTCAATTCAAATGTATACAATAGAATATTGTATCCCCTTCTGTGCATGTCAAATTAGAGAAACACCCAATGGTTGCTTGAAAACTATGGTTGTTGACATTTGTAGAGAAGATTGGGGTAGTATTTAATTTACTAGTCACTGATGTAATAAGTAGATTGACTATCTGGTATGTAGAAAATTGGGTTGTATCTTATCCTGAAGGTGTATTAAATCATTTCTTCCCACGAGTGTGGGTGAAGAGAAGTAGAAGGAGGGGACCCCTTCATTTGGAAGATAATTCTTCATCATCAGGGGCCGACTCGCATGAATCAGAGGGGTAGAGGTGATGATGCTCCAAATACACTGAAGAGAACTTGTGACAGATATAACCCTCTAACCAGAATTAAAAGAGCCACTCCATCAATCCCTACTGAAGTCGTATCAAGTCGATCTATTCACCACCATTCTGAAGAGTGGCGAGTTACATTTTCTAATCCCTCATCTATGACTCTAGGTCTTGGGAAGAAACTCAAATAAAAGGTTACAGGATAATCTTCACAACCCTATACCATACGTGATGAATATATACAGCCAGAGGATGTTCAAACATGGGAGAGTATTTACTATGATGCTGAGACCATGTGGATGGATCTGTGTGAAGTACTACATATTCTAGGTGTATGGGATTTGCAGGCTTATTCTAATATTCTTTTTAAGGATAATCCCAATGAGGAGAATACCTACATTTGAGAGATGGAAATGCTCATATATTCCACTGATTAATCAATTCCTACCACAAAGTGGGTGAAGGAAATGATAGATCGTGGTACCACCAAAGCGATTAATCCTTTATTAGACCAAGAGTGGCATGACTTTGTAGAACTTGAGGATGTAAGATCCCTTTCTCTTGCATTCTCTTCCATTTTTGCAACATGAAATTTAGTCAAAACATTGTTACATAGGAAAAATACCATCTTAACATACATCTGGGTAAAGGAAAGACAACTGAAGTTCCTTCACCCTAGAATATCCCTAGAGGCGCTGCTCTTGGAGCTACCGGATCACCCTGTGAATCGGGAGAAATATCTTTGTGAAAATAGGCCATCGAGGGGGAAATAGAGAGGGTATTGGAATCTCCAATACCTATATTTGGATATGATGATGCAAGACCTACTAAGAAGGTGAAGAATCAAAATCACTGAAGAAAGAGAGCCATAGTTAAACGCTTTCTTAGATGTGGTAATTCTCCCTAATAATCATGAGTTTTAGTCCTTATTCATGAAAAGGTGTTTAAACTTATCAGAATTACAGGGGCTTCTTTTGTTTCTTTTTTGAATGAAACTACTGATAAGGTTCAAGGATCCATAGAGGGTGCTGCTAAATAGACATAAATTCCTACAAATATCGTGGTTTCTGAAGAGGTATTAATGCCAAATAAACCAACATCTGTTCCCAGCACTGCTCTTGTTCCTACTATCAGAGGAGAGGGGGCTTCTGGTAATTCAACAATGCATCATAAGGCATCAAATGTAATAGAAACTAACTTCCATTCTATGATACTTTTAGGTTCATCACACCCACCAGAACATCTGGAAAAAACTGACGTTGACCCCAAAAATGTGGATGAGGAAGCTATTCAGGGTCAAAGGTTTCCAGAGGAAGCTTACGAAGCAAACATGCCATGTGCTCCCATGGTTCAGATTAACCTAGGATATGAGATATCACTAGTTCTAATGATGAACCTTGGCATGTATTTTGAATAACTATTATAACATGTTAATATATCAAATGCTTTAGAAGATTTTGGAGTTCCTTGTATAGAATCAACTGGACGTGAGTACTAATTATTCATCGTGTAAATCTTCTTATGATTAACCTTCTAACCAGGGTTAGTTGAAATATGCATTTCCATCTAAATAAACTTCTTCCACATCGATACTTGATGGAAGTATTGATATTAACGTCAACCAGACCATTATGGAGACATTGTATGAGGTGGATATTGAGATATCAGATCTTCTTCAGATTCACTCTGAAGATCCTGAATATATTAATGATAGTGCTCCTCATCCAAAGAAATCAAACTAAACTATTGAAACTGAGAATATTGTGGAGGATTATTCTCAAGGTGTTGAGCTATTGTTTGGTAATAGATACAGATATTGTGACCGCCTTCACCTTTGTTATCTCTTAAATCTAACCATAACTATACTTCTTGATTTACCATATAGGTATATCAACTTCAATGGCTAAATCTGTAGGTGAAGCCTCTACATAAACCCAAAAAACATTGTAAGGTGAAGTAGAAATTATTCGGGAAGGAACATAACATGCCACTTATTTATGTGCATTAGTCCCAGAATATATACCTCCTTTTGACAGTGATTCTGAATTGGACCTAGAACTGCAGAAGGCTCTTCATCTTGAATGTTGCAAGGCATGAAAAAACATCTAGAAGATAATATCTAGGATTCCCCTTGGGGAACTTCTTTCAAGGATTTCATGACTTTCATCTTTGTTTATCATGCAAGTATTTGACTGTTTCGAATACCGTGAAATTCATAATCCAGTGGAAGAGATTATTCAGTAGAGGGAGCAAGAAAAAAAGATTCTACAAGACTTGATAAAAGAAAAACTATAGATCAATATTGAAGAGTTCCAAGCAGTGATATCCATGGATGAGGCTAATCATACTGCAATGTTGAAGGGACAGAAGTAGACAATTAAAGAAAAGACTGTTAAATAGTTGTGCCTTCAACTGGAGTTAGATATCACTGCTGGGGAACTTGACCAGCTTCATATCTCATTAGGAGAAGCCTTGAAGGATGGTGAAAAAGCCATTGAAGATTCTATAGAATCACGTCATCATGGTGAAGAGAGCAAGGCTGGTTTAGTAAATGAGCTTCAATAGGCATTTTATGGGGATCAAGAGGCTTTTAAATAGATAAGGAATTTTGTAGAAAGCCTTTTATAATTTCTTATTTTTGAAAAGAGAGAGACTCCATTTTGTATATACTCCTCTATAAAAAAAATTCATAAATGAAAAGTATTTTTTCATTAATCATTTTTTTTCACTTTCACTAAATTCTTTTGTTTTACTTAATCCATTAGTCCTAGTAAGGATAGCTTGATTTTTTCTAGGGTTATATAGACAACCCCACAACCTTTATATCTACTGACTTTTTATTTCTTGATATTATATAAATCATACATAAATGTATGTTTAGTGAGATGGGACTCGACTTTTATTCAGATTTCCCTTTGTGGGTTCTCAATATAGTGAGTACCATGTCTTTTGTTGTTGGCAGTTTAGAGTCATGCATGTTGGAATATAAAGGGCCAGTATTTGAGGTCGAATAGCATTGACCATAAATTTAGAAATAATATCCAAAAACAGACTCTGTGTCTAAGAATTGCTTTAATATTATTTAAATATTTCCAAGGAGAATCTTGAGTCATGGTTTTTATGGCCACGAAATCTAAAACTTGTATCATCATAAGGGGAGACCCTTTTAAAAATGAAGTTACCATTATTTGACAAACCCCTTTATGGGGGTTGTGTTATGAATGACCAATTGGGGAATATGATACAAAGACAAATAGTGGAATCTTTTGGCCGGAAGACCTATTATTTAGGAAATTTATTCAAGGCCACCTAAGGGAATGTACTCCATTGTAGGAAAAAGTGTTTTTTATGAATTTAACATTATTCTATAGATAGAAATGGAAAAATAATTTTTTCGTGACTCAAAACCACAGTGGGTGATTTTTCCAAAGAAATGAATTTTAAGAATGAAAGGGATATTTTATACCAACATATATCATGAATAAGAAAACCATTTCTATACAAATTTGGTGCATAAGGAATTGTTAAAATTTATCAGAAATGGAAATTTATGATATCATATTGTGCAGTTTTAAGTCATATTGTGAGGACATTGGTACTGTGCAGTTTTAGTCATGTAGTGAGGACATGGGTACTGTGCAGTTTTAAGTCTTGGAGTGAGGACATTGGTATTGTGCAGTTTTATATCATGTAGTGAGGACATTGTGTGTCTTTAATTTAAGGTCTTTATCTTTGACCAAAGGTATGGGACTTTTCCAATTTCTTGACAATTTGTTTAGAAATATACTACTATATTCAGGTATGGAATGAATAATCGTAAACTGTGATTTAAGAATTTTTGAATCAGAAGGATGATATGAGAAATGGTCTAGATGCATTAGAGGAAGTCTGTTTTTTCTAAGAACGAAGTTTCCATAATTTGAAAAACCCTTTATGGGGTTGTATTATGTAGGGTCAACTGGGGAATATAATGCATAGACAAATAGTGGCATCTTTTTACTGAAAGACCAGTTATGTAGGTAACTTTTGCAAAGTCACCTAAGGGCACATGCTGCATAGTCAAGAAAAAAAGATCCCAAATGTATGAAATTCTACTGCAAAAAGCCGAAGAATGTTTATGGAGATTCATATTTTCTGAAGCACAGAGTTTGGTTTATAGAGATAGGTTCCTAATATAGAAATGGTATTTACAACCAAGATTTATGAATAATCAGAGTAATAGTACTTCTACGAAGGTATAACCCAAATGTAGGAGGTGTGGTGTCTGTAATTAGGTCATACAACTAGGACCAGAAAAATGAAACCGTATATGATATGTGGAAAAGTGTTTCGAAGGTTATTTCATATTTCTTTGAAAACATGGAGAGGGAAGTTATTAAATTATGGTATTGAAGATTTTCAGATCAAGAGAAAGATAATGTGATAAATATATCTGAATTATTGTTCTAAAATAAAGATTCTTGTATACTATCATCAATGTTTTAAGGGAACAAAGACACTATACCCAAGAACGAAATTACCATCATTTGACAAACCTGTTATGAGGGTTGTATTATGTTGGGACAATTGGGGCATATGCTGCATAGTCAAATAATGGCAACATTTGACTAACAGGTCTGTTATATAGGAAACTTATGAAGGCCGCATAAGGGAACATGCAGCACATTCAAGAAAAAGAGTTCTCAGGTATTGGAAACTCTTTCACCAGAAACCATAAGAATGATTATAAAGATATGAAAATATTCAATATTAGGAGTGTAAAAATGGAAGGAGGTAATGCTCAATGAATAAGAAAAATATTTGAATCGGTATTGAACATGAATTTGGAAACCCTTACATAGATATGATTCGTATGTAAAATGGGGACATTCTTTGTTTCCTTTTGAATTAACATTGTGATGTGCATTTTAAAGTCACGCAATGAGGACATTATACTGTGCAGTTTCAAGTCATAAAATGAGGAAATTATACTGTGTAGTTTTAAGTAATGCAGTAAGTACATTATTAACCCTATAAGAATTTGAGACACCATATTTATATAAATAATACTTTTACTTAATCCCTAAGCCCATGTGAGCTATTCTCGGTGTGAGAAACAAGGAGGAGAAATTTCTTCTTTTATAACACAAAGTTTAAACCATTGAAGAATATGGGTGTTATATTTTCAGGTAGTTTAATGTCCTATGGTTAGGACAAAGATGAACCAATGTGAAAAGAAATACTTGTTGTAACTGAACTAAGGGATAAACCCCAATTGTCACCATGTGTCTTTCTGAGGTATAGAATCAAGGAATGCATAGTTCTTTAAACATTTCCTATGTAGGTTCGATTCTTATGAAAAGAATAATGGGGTTTTTATCACATTTGGGCCCAATATTGGAGATCTAGGAATCTCTAAGTATCTCAAATAGATGAAAATCCATCCTTACATAGTTAATTAAAACATCATTCCTCACACCAATCATGTTTGACATGAAGAATGGGGGCTTTTGAAACGTTATGAGAGAACGGTAAATCTTAAGACATAAAATGGTATAAGGTTCAAATCATGTATTTTAAGGAAACACTCTATATAGATCTGATTCATATATAATAGGAGAAAAGAAAATAAGAAGATTTTGTGATTGCGGATGGGCCCAAAATTTGATATTTTGGCATCTCTGCGTATCTCATTGAAAATGAGAATCAAGCCATACGTAGTTCTTGAAATAAGGTCTTTATATAGATATGACTCATACATAGGAAGTAGAGGGACTCATGTTCTACTAAGGAGTAGTGATGATGTTAATGATGTTTTCTTATGGAAACTTCTAACATCAATTAGAGAAAATGTTAGTCGTACATTTTAACATCATGCAACGAGGACAAATGTTGTCATGCAGTTTTACATCATGAGACAAGGATTACGATGATACACATGTTAACATCATGAAACATGGACTCTTATGGTTGTGATGATGTTTAATGTCTTAAAAATATGACATTGTACTATGTATTTTTTATGTCTTACTGTGAGGACAATGTACTGTGCAGTTTTATGTCTTACAGTGAGGACGATGTACTGTGCAGTTTTATGTCTTGTAGTGAGGATGATGTACTGTGCAGTTTTAAGTCTTGCAGTGAGGAAAATGTACTGTACAATTTTATGTCTTGTTGTGAGGACAATGTACTATTTAGTTTTATGTCTTGAAACAAGGACATAGGGGTTGTGCAGTTTTTATTCTTGCAGAAAGGACATGGGGGTTGTGCAAGTTTTAGTCCTACAGCGAGGAAATTGTACTGTGTAGTTTTAAGTCTTGCGGTGAGGATGATGTATTATGTAGTTTTATGTCTTGAAGTGAGGACAATGTACTGTTTAATTTTAATTCTTTTAGCAAGGACATGGGGATTGATCAGTTTTTAGTCTTGTAGTAATGTCTTGGGGGCTATGCAGTTTTTAGTCATGCAGAGAGGACATTGTACTGTACAGTTTTAAGTCTTTCTATGAGGATGATATGTACAACTACAAAAAGTATTTCTTTAAGAATCTCGCATTGGATTTACTTGTAATAATCTCTCCATAAATTGGGATTAAGGCATATGATCCATTTGAATAGACATTATGTATGGAGAAACATCCTTCCCACTTTGGCTCAAGCATTGGAGGGTTCTTCCTAGGTATCATTTGATTCCAAAGGACCAATACCAATTATCCTTGAAGAAATAAGCAGAGGCGAACAATCATGTTAAAATCTCGCACTATTCTATTCTGATAGAATTCTAAATGATGCAAAGTATCCAATCTTTTCTCGTTTAATTGTTCAAGATCATTGAACAATTTATGAGACCTCTCATATATAGAAAAGTAATCACATATTTCAACTTCGAGTGAAGGAAATTTAATTTCAATTGTCAAAACTTCTTCGGTTCCATATACCAATGAATAAGGAGATTATAGGTTGGTAGTACGAGTAGTTGTCCAATAAGCTCATAAATCATTCAAATGTTTATCAAACCCTGATTTCTTGCCTTTATCCACCTTATTCTGGAGTATATTTGATAGGTTCTTGTTGAAGGAATCTATCTGTTTATTGGTCACCACATGATAGTGAGATGAATGGATAGATTTGATATTATGATCTTGATATAAATTCTTTACCTCAATCAAACAAAAACTAGTGCCATTGTTCGTTAATATAGTATGAGGGACACCAAATCGAGTGCTGATGTTAGTTTGGAAAAATATAACAATGATTTTTGGATCTGAATTCTTTGAGAGGTATTACCTTGGCCCATTTAGAGAAGAAGTCGATAGCAGTAAGGATATACATGAACTGCTTAGCTGTAGGTGGAGGATAAGGCCCTGATACATTTGTTCCCCATATGAAAAATGTCCAGGAGTATTTTTATGTATGTAGTAACTTCAGGGGTTGATGAATTAAATTGGCATTCACATGGTAGGGATGACATTTCTTAGTGAAATATGTGAAATCCTGCATCATTGAAGGCCAAATGTTTCCAAGCCTTCAGATCTGATCAGAGAGTATATGCCCAGACTGGTGGGCATCACAAGCTCCTGAATGTACTTCTTTCAGAACAGTTGTAGTCTCTTCTCCATCAATACATCTCAAGAGGATTCCTTCAAAGTCTCACTTCCATAGGACCTTTTGGTTTTCTGGACTATCATAATGAGTAAAAAATGGTTACTCATCACCGGATCTAGTCTTTTTTCAGCCCAATTTAGTGGAAGTACACCATTTTGAAGATATTCCTTGATGGATGTTCTCCATCCCATGGTCTGACCATATGGATTAGAAATAGGGCTAATTTCATTAATTTACACCATTATGGTTTGAAAAAAAGGTGAGGCCACACGATGATGGGATACACTAATGATTGTCTCATCCCGATCTAGATCTGCCAAGGATGTATCTACATTATCCAGTGCGTCTGATTGGGCATTTTTTGATCACTGGACATAAGACAATGTCGGTTCTGAGGAAAATTTAGCCATTAACCCACTAATGTAATCACCCAAAGGGATTAACTCTTATTTTTTGATATAATATTCACCATTGATTTTATTGATTACCAATTCTGAATCACATTTTACGTTCAACTGATTCATTTTCACCTGATGTTCCAATTCCAAACCTGCAATAAGAGCTTGATACACCACCTCATTGTTGGTTATGTCTTCTGATAATATGAAGGGATAACAAAATGCTACCTTTTCTGGGGAGATAAGGACAATTCTTAACCCATCTTTGTTGAGTTTAGGGTTTTCCATTCTCTTCCCTGTTGGACTTCTAGAAGAACCATCAAAGTATATTTTCCCATGTTTGGTAATTATCCTAAATATAGAAGACCACTTAATTAATATGTTCATTATTTAATGATATATTTTCTACAGATGGATGCTCAATAAGGAATTCGTCCAGTTCTTGGCCTTTTATTGCCTTTTGAGGCACAAACAGGATATCAAACTGTTGCAAAATAACTACCCACCGTGTCAGATTCCCTGTAAGTATAGGATGAATGGTGATAAATTTGAGAAGGTTATTAAGAGGTACCAATTGGAGATCATGATGTTGCATGTAGTGCCTCAGTTTCAGAACTGTAAAGATTAATGCAATGAATCACTTTTCAACACTTGAATATCGAGTTTCTGAATCATGCATAGTTTGACTAAGATATTAAAGGTTATTTTCATTCCCAGCGTCGTTCTTTTGAGCAAGGAAGGATCCTAGTGATTTCTCTAAAGCTATTAAATAAATAATAAGTAGATATCCTTCAACAGGTGGAATTAATATTGGTGGAATCAAGATATATTTTTTGAGGGAATCAAATGCTTCTTGACAGCCTTCATTCCATTGGTAGGTGACTCCCTTCTTCATTAATCTAATGAAGGGTAAACACTGGCCTACCAAATTGGCAATAAAGTGCCGAATATAGGTCAAGTGTCCTTTCAGTCCACTTAATTCATTAAAATTTCTAAGAGGTGACATACCAAGGATTGATTTTGTTTTCTCAGGATCAACTTCAATAAAATGATGGCGTACAAAGAAGCCAAGAAACATTCACGAGGTTACCCCAAAATCACAATTCAAGGTGTTCATCTTTAAAATGTGTTGCTGTATTTTATGGAATATAGTCTCCAAATAATCCAAGTGAATGGAACTTTGTCAGTATTTGACCACCAAATCATCCACATAACATTCAATAAATTTCCCTAAGAAGGGTTTGAATATATGATGCATGTAATGTTGGTATGTTATGCTTGCATTCTTTAAACCAAACGGCATTACCCGATAGAAAAACACAACTTTAGGGGTTATGAAGGCTATAGATTCTTCATCTTTGGGATCCATATATATTTTATTATACCCATATTATCCATCTATGAAGGAAAGAGCTTCATAGGTAGCTATTTCATCAATTAAAAGCTCTATAATCAGAATTGGAATATCATCTATAGAACAATGCCAGTTAATATCCCTAAAATCAATGAAAAATATAATTTTCTCATTCTTATTTTTTACTGGGAAAATGTCACCCATCCATTAGGTATATTGAACTTCCATGAAAAATTTGTCCTTAATAAGATTATCAACTTCATATTCAATTTTATAGGAAAGATTATTCTATGTTCTTCTTGCTGCCTTATTGAATCCAAGATGTTCTTATGGAAAACCCAAATGATGGGTTTCTACATCAAGATTAAGTACTAGAATTTCTGTATAATTCCAAGAAATAATATCTCTATTTGGCATTAGAAATTAATTATACACATCTATCTCTTTAGAGGTCTTGGCCATACTAATTAGTGGTACGTGGATCTTCTTTTGTACCCAGATTTATTTCTCTGAGATCATCCACATTGGTTGACACACCTTCCTCAAATGTTAGAGGAGCATCCCCAAGATATTCCTCTTATTCTTCATTATGTGTTACCTCTTCGGTTTCCACTAGCATAGTAGATGACAAGGAAAAACTCCCAGAGTTAGAGTGGGAGTTAGTATTTGAACATCATGAAGATGTGGCCACCATATCTGACCCTACTAATGATGAAGGGTCTTCCTTCGGTAACAAAGAGGAGATGATGGATTGATAATCAATAGATTTTTCTTCCACTAGCACTGCTAGAATTTCATCTACTCTGATTAGTGATGTAGAGGCTTGTTGTAGTTCAACATATGAAATGAAAACATCTCCATTTAGGCTTCCATCACTACTTGGTGAATCAATAATCTCCCCCATGCTATCAAGCTTAGTTTCCACAATTGACATTATTGAAGTTATTGGATGAATGAATGGATTTGGTTTTACCCTTTCAATTTGATTGATGGGTAGCACATAATCTATACTCAAATGTATGAATGGATTTTTTGGGATCTTTTCCAGTCCATTCTGATCATTAACTCTGGTTATTTATTTTGTCATTGACTTTGTTCCTTTTCTTTGAAAAAACTATGCCTCAATGTATTGAGATTCACATGTTTTTAACAGAGCCTTGTAACCTTTCAATGTCCCTATTTGACCATTTAAAGAGTACATAAGACATTAGTGGTATGAAGAAGGCATGGTAGAATGTTGATGTAGCCAAGGCCTTCCAAGAAACATATTGAAGGCTATGCCCTGATGAACAACCATGAAATCTGAATTAGAAACAAGATCTCCAAACTAAATTCTAAGTGTAATCCCACACAGAGTTTCTTGTTCATTATCTTCATATCCTTGCATCATTAAAGTCGAAGGAGATAGGTCAGATATAGTTAGGCCCAATCGAAAAAGTGTACAAACAGGAATGAGGTTGCCTCCAGAGCCATTATCAATGAACGCTCGACTGATGTCTACATCATTGACTTTCCCAAACAAATACAAGGGTCTGATATGTCCATGTAAAACATCATCTTCATCTTCATTTGTAAACGATATGACTATTTGACATTCGGTAATATCATTCTCTATACATTAAACCCCAACAACCGAAAATTCGATTTAAAATTCTTGAGGACATGACAAAGCCTCATTGTGTGCTTCTCAAAGATATTTTGATAGATTCAAAGAATCCATAATTGAAAACATGGTCAGTAATTGGGCCAATTGTTTCAAGATATCATGCTTTTGTTCCAATGGTCTGTGTTTTCCTGCATGAAGATTCCATTTTGTAGGTGTTTTGGAAGTTGATGCTTCTGATGTAAACGTACCCTATGTCTGAGGAGAAGCTAGAAATACTCATGGCTTTGGTATATTAGACTAAAAATGTCTATTCACTTGTTTCTAGGAAGAATATGTGACTTCTAATTGGTCCTCCAAAATAATCATGTCCTAACCAAACTTGTCTTGCATGGAATGAACTCCTTGTTCTTGTTGAGCCTACAAAAGGGATCCTCCATGAGTTTCTCCTGCATATATGGTTTGATCTGGGGTAGAGTTAAAATTTTGGTTTCTATAATTCCCATGTCTTCCTCTATATCCTCGACCTTATCCTCTTCATATGGTTCCCGAATTAGGTATAAGGAATTCTGGATCATTATAATCTGAATCACCATTGGCATAAGGATCCGATAAATGGATAATGTTGACAAAACCAAAGATCAATTATTCATATGATAGATATTCGACTTAACAGGTTAATTATGATTTTGTCATTTGGCAGGGCAGTGCCCATGATTTTCGAACAGATGGCATGAAATCTGTCAGGTTCAAGGAAAACTTTGGCCTTAACGTGAGATCATCTTCTTCTGAATTCTATTTTTCCTTATGATCACTTAGCTTCTTTAAGGACCAACCTTTTGATGAAGGTGGTTTTTCTATGGATGGAGTGGCAGAAGACAAAATCAGTTGTTTTAATTGTGTTCGTAAAATGGAAAGATTTCAGTTAATCATTTTCCTGATCATCTAATCATCACATTTCTGCACATTTTTACTTTTTACTTCCTTTAATTCACCTTCTTCCTGTGGATTAGTAGTGGTATCACATGATACTTGAGATGATAAACATTACAGTTTCACTTTTCCAGAATCTTCCATCTTTTGCAAGAGGTCCATAAAAATAAAACATTCCTAGATGGGATGTCATAACATCCGGTGAAAGGGACAATAATTCGGAAGATCATCATCCCCTTCTTAATTTGGTTTCTTCGACCTTGGCAACTTAACCAAATTATTTTTAGAGCTGAGATGAAGTAACCAGGAACTTGTTCATTGCAGAAAGAATAAACTTTGTTCTTTAATTCCTCAAACTGCTTCCGCCTTTGATCTCTTTGATCATCTTGATAAGGTAATCATTACTGCTGAAGCTTAGGAGGCAGAGCCCTTCGATATAATGAAGGTCTTGAAGTAGGAGTAGGTATACGTGCCGACATGAGTATAATTGTAGAATCTTCTTCCATTCCTATCCTCCTCCTTGGAGATGATGGAATTACTTTAGTTTTAGCATTAATTTCTATAATAGAGTTTTCAATCCGTTGAGAGATTGATGTACAGTTTTAAAACCCCCAGTGTATTTCATTGGGATCAATGGTGTGCGTAAATCATCACGTATATTTGCCACAAAAATTGGCCGCAATTATTCTTGAGGGAGTGCTAGACTTACAGAATATGTTAATACTTTCCATGGCACAATGAAATATATAACTCTTTCATTCTCCCTTTTTTACAATCTGTAAGATAAAAACGGTCATCTTTGGTTGCATTGAGATAAATTGAAGAAGGAATTTCTGACGGATATCTTCCCATCTAGTAATTGATTGAGATTGTAAACTTCTATACCAGACCAAAGCTGGTCCCTTTAACGACTGCAAAAAACACCTAATATTTACTACATCTTTTTATTTAGGAGTTCCCATCATAGAATCCCAATGAGAAACAAAATTTGTTAGCTATTTTTCGGGATCTCCTGAACCATTAATAAATAGGAATGTGGTATTCACAAAATTTTGTGGGGGAGGAATTGCATCCGTCCTTCAAGGTTAGCTCTCTTTTCTGGAAGAATGGGTGCACTTCGTTCCTCCATATCTTCCAAACAAGTCATTAATGCCTCAATTATGTTCATAAGCATTAGGGGAATATTTGGATTAGCTGGAACCTGTGCAGGTATAGCCACTGGAAAATGCGCTGGTGCAACAACCGGCAAAACCACCGATGGTGGTGATGATATTTTCCTTGGATAACCCATAGGAATATGCCTATCAGGATGTGTCAGATCCTTCCTTGATTGTGTTCCCAGTGGAGGGAATTCATTTTTCTACCTCTGTATTTACTACAAATTCTCTTTATTGAGGATATCCTATAGGATTTTCAAGTTGAGTACCTGCATGGGGAGTACGTCTAACAGAAATTATTCTTCGAAGTAACTCTTTATTGAGTATATTCAATTCCTTCATTTCCTCTCCTCGCTATGAAAATCTTTCTTCAAGAGAATAATATTGACCTTCTCCAGTGGAAAAGTGAGATGCAATCTGAATTTTTCTTTTTCCCCTTGTTATATGCCTTTTAGAGGGGTGGGAGTTGGTTAATTAAAGGCATACCTAGATTCTGGGTAGGCCTCTAATTTCGGATATGCACACCTTCTTCATTTTCTTCAGTGTGTACCATATTATGGAGAATAAACTCATATTCTGATTCCCTTGAACTGGACTCATTTTTTGGAGGATCTTCTGCATTGGTGTTAATGACATTCACTAACGCATAATGTATCGATGGCATTCTGTCAATATTTTTGTAAGATCGTAACCCTCTGTATCTTCCATGATACTTTATTCTCCTATATGATGAATTCCTGGGAACTGTTTGGAAGACAGTAACCCGAAGGGAATCCTCGGATAGTTTAGTTGTACTCTCTCCTTGTGTAATCTTCCCTAATCGGGAGAAAACTAACTTCCATTGAGGAGGGGATTGTAGATGTGAAAAATCCCCCAACCCTACAGGTTGGGGCAGTTCCTATTCTTCTTCTTCAAATCATTGAACTTTTTTTAATGGATTTTAAGGTTGAATTAAATAAGCCCTCAACGTTGCAGTTTGGGGTGATTCATGAACTGATATGGATGAAATTTATGCAACTTCTCTTCTGATTTTGTGAATTTTGGTTTGGAAATTAGCTGGTTGAATTATCCAACAACCACTCAAATCACCTGTTTCAAATGATTGCTTTTCTATTTCAAAAATTTTCATTCTCTGATAGCTGAAATTTTCTAAGTGGGAATCCTGCTCAAGATTCTCAAATGTATAATGTAAAAGTAACTCAAAAACTTCTTTTCTTTGGTCCTGACTCTGATGAGAGATGGTTGAGGACAGTTCTTGAACATATATTCGATTTCATTCAAAATCTATTGATTGTGGATGACCATGGGAATTAACATTTCCAAAGACTACTTTTGTTAGACTTTACTGATTTTAGAGTGAAGTGAAATGAAATGCTCCATGTACACCCCATCCTCTGATACAAACACTAGATGGGGAATCCGAAATTAACTGGCATAGCCTCTTTAGAGCATTTAGGTATGCATGATGAAGGATTCTATGTTGTTTTTCAACCTTTGGATATTGGGAAATTGAGAGAGATGCCAAGTCAATTTGGCATTGCAACCCTTATTTTACCTTTACATGATTTTGATATTCATCATATAGTAATACATTCATTTTCAAATGATGAAGAGTCTTCTATAGGATGAGGTAGATATTATGAATCCAATCTTCTGTAATCAATTATGGAATGTTATACTGAGAATTATTCCAAGGCCTGGACCTGACTGGTACTTTTTCCTTAGCCAATTGTTTCCTCATGTTTAACACTTCTTCATCATCTTTCACTAAAATATTTTCCTCATGTTCTGACCAATGTGGATGCTTTGTATTAGAAGACAAATGACCCAATAGAGGTTCAAAGAATGACCATTCCATTAAGACATATTCTGGTAGAGAATTTCTTTCACCTATCAATGACAAGGCATCAAACATGACTGGCCTTGAGTTTTCAAGTGCCTCGAGATAGGATAGATTTCTCGTCACTACATTGTCAATTATATAATATTATTGAAAATGTGAAATACTACAGAAGAGAGGACTTTCACAGTGAATTTCATAATAGGGAGGATCACCATGGTGGATTACAGCAAGGGATAAATCTTCTTGGTACTTGGTTGTAGTACCCCCGGTTTCTGGTATTTAACCCTTGTTTTATGATTTGTAAGTGCATAAAGTACATGGGTGATGTTGAGAGGAATTTTGGGAGACTTGTAAAGCAAAAAGGGGCAAGATGTGGGGACGCACGGGCTACGTACGGTTTTTCAAACCATGCGGAAGCCGTGCAGGTGATGGTCTCTTGGACAGAGGAGAGTGCACGATGTGCACACAGTTTGGGAAAACCGTGTGATGAGGCTGTGCATGGAGGATGCCAAGGTAGAAGCTAACGCACAGTTAGCTCACCGTTTTTCAAACCGTGCGGACAAACCGTGCGGTCACTTAAAGTTAGATCCTAAAATTGTGGATCTAACTCGTTTTTCCTTTAAGTGCCTTGTTTAAACCTCCTATACAGCCCTAACTCGAGATTACTCTCCCTTGAAGGTTGGAGGACTTCCTCAAGGCGTTCCGTAGGTGATTATAAGGGTTCTCTTGACGAATCGAAGCTGGATCCTTAAGGTATGTGATCGTTCTTGACGGTTTCTTAGATCTACTTAGATCTACTTCTCCTCTTCTCTCATTTTCATATATCTACACCCGTTATGGGTAGATCTAAGGGTGTGGATTACAAATATGACAATATTTGGTCTTGGTTGTGTTAGGAGGAGAGATATAAGGAGGATTCTTTGAGTTTTGACCTGGTGTTGTTGAGTGTTCTTCGACCGTTGGTTGGTTTTGCCCAAATTGTTGAGGTAGGTGGCTTCACACTCAATTCCTCTTTCCTAGAACTTGAAGGATTAGTTCAAATTGATTTAACTACTTGGTTTTGATTGTGAAATTGTGGTCAAAAGCATGTTATAAATCTTATTTATTGATGGTTTATGGGTTTTGATGGAATTGTGGAAATTTAAAGAATGGTTTGTGAAAAGTGATTGGGTTCCTTGATTTTAAAATATGGATTTGATGGATTTGGAAAATGGTTGGTGGGAAGAATGTTTTCAATAAAAGGGTTGTTTTATTGAAATGGTTTTGGCATGGTTGAAATGGTGTGGTTTTTGGGCATACTTGGTGTGTGTGTGTGTTCATATTGCATTTACGGGGCTTGGTTGAAATATGACCTTGTGATCGGTGCCAAAAGTGTAATGGCACATGGGGAATATTACCTTGTGACAACTTGGTAGATCGACGAGAGACCGCTCATGAGTATGGAACTGTCATAAGGATACATGCATGGGTGATGATGTGATTATGTGGAATGAAATTTTTTTTCCAAGGTGGAAATGTGGTTTTGATTTGGGAACTTGGTTTTGTTTCTTTTCTTGGAAAAGATGGTTTTTGGTTGGAAGAATGGTTTTGTTGGAAAAATGGATTTGATATTAAACTTGTAATATTGTGAATTGTTTTGGAATTGTTTTATATAAATTGTTTCGTATAAATGTGCTAACATGTTTTATCCTAGAGGCATGGGTTGGGAAGTAATCGAGGAAAACCTACTGAGTTTCATTACTCACCCCCTACCTTGGAACATTGGTACTTTTGCAGATTTTGTTTACCAGGATGTTGGTAAGGGAAAGGTGGCACACGTGTTTAGAACTACATAGTGATTTCTTGAGCTATTGGTAGAGTTGTAGCATGGAGATTGTGGAGCCTTGGAGTCTTGTATGTCTTTGAGTCTTGTTGGTTGTCTTTCTGCTATTTCCTCTGTTTTAGTTTTGGTTTCCGCTGTTGCACTTTGGTTAGATTAAAATGGAATAAATGGATGAACCATCTTGTTTTTAAATCATGCATTATATAGTGGTTCATGGGAGATGTTTGTTTAGTTTTCGTTGTTGTTGGTTGTTTTCATCCAAAGGGTAAATCGTCCCCCATGTGTTTTGAAACCCTTTGGCATTTATTTCTAGCCTTTGGTGCCTTGGGGACGTAGGTTAAGGCCAAGTAATGACTCGTTGATCTCTCAAGCCAATGATAATTGGCGGGTCCTTACAAATGGTATCAGTCTGGTCCTTCCTTTGAGGTACAAATGGTACCAGATTGTTGGGTCCTTGCCCAACAAGTGGTCATTGATGTTCTTGGTCTTGGAGTTGAAATTCCTTCTTGTCTATTCCTTGGGTTAGAATCTTAGAAAGGAGTAGGATTGTCGAAACTTGAAAGTTATAGCATAAAAGGACGTAGCTAACCCCTTTATGCTGAACTTCAAGTTACCAGGGTGTTGGGTACATAAGTTTTTTTGATACACTTCTAGAATGTTGGAGATCTCATTGTCATGGGTTTAGCCAATGAGATGAGCATGACATGCATTGTAGAGTAATTACTTCCCACTAGGATTTCATATATCATTTTGAGAAATGGATTATGGTTTTATGCAAAAGCGTGATTTCTGAAAATGTCAAGCATGTTTTCAAAAGAAAGATTTTGAAAAGATAATGGTTGATGTATTTTGAAAATATATTGATTTTCAAAAGAAAGAAAAGATTTGTTTTTGTAATGGTTTGAAATCAATTTTTTGATGGTGATGTGATAGAAATTGAAATGCTAAGCCTTCAGTTGCTAGGAAGTGAGACTAACGGCGTGCGTTGTTTGAATTGAAAATGGAACCTGTTAGACGTCGTAGAAACCAAACAGAAGAGGCTACGGAGAATGTGGTCGCACCTGAGCCACAGGTGAACCAGCAGCTAGTCCAAAGTATAGTTCAAGTGTTTCAGGCTGTGAACATGGGGAATCTGAGGGATGAGTTAAGTCATGTAGACCATTCCTTCCAGTTCCAGAAGTAGAACCCACCCATCTTTCGGGGTGATTCTGAACCACAAAAGGCAGATGTGTGGCTAAGCAGGATGAATCGTATCTTCAATTTTATCGGTACACCAGTAGAGCTGAAAGTAAAGCTGGCAACGTATATGCTGGAGGATCTTGCACGACAGTGGTGGGAGCTGATGGAACAGGATAAGGTGGATCAAGGCCTGAGGTGGGAGGAATTTGAGGAATTGTTTAATAAACAATTCTATCCTCACACTTTCAAGATCCAAAGGACAACTAAGTTTTTCAGCCTGAAGCAGGAGAATCTCTCTATCATGGAGTATGCGGCTAAATTAATGAATTTAGTATGCTTTGCACCGGAGGTTGCTGCAAGTGCATCACTAAATGCACGCATTTTTGAATCAGTGTTGTGATAGGAGATTCGATCAAAAATAGTTGTGCTCTGTATTACGGATTAAACGGAGATGGTAAACATAGCAAAAATAGCTGAAAGAGACATCTCAGGAGTTATGGGAGGAGGAATTATGATGATACCCACGGGAACGGGTGGGAACTCTAATGCTAGAAACAAGCGGAAGAAGGACACCTACTTCCAAGGTAGGAGTGCGAATCAGAATCAAACAGCTGGATAGGTAAATCTTCATCCACGACCCATGATGAAAGCTGGGTGTTTTCAATGTGGTGAAAATGATCAGATGAAATGAGAATGTACAGCACCACCGAAAGCATGTCACAATTGCAACAAGATGGGTCATCTTCAGTGATATTGTCGCAGTGTTCCGAGGTCGGGTGCGCGTGACACTACCTAGGCATCACAAGCATCCTATGCTTCGACAGGGAGAGGACAGAAAAATCAGTATTACCAACAGAAAAAATCTAGTTATGGTGATTCCAGGAATACCATGACTCCTCAGGTAGGGAAATCTCAACAAGGAAATAAGGAGAAAAGTGCAGCAACAAAGAAATTGTATGGAGCGGAACAGGTGATTTTGGATGATCAGTCTGGACCGTCTATGGTGAGAGGTGTGATTCTTTTGAATTCTACCCTCATGAAAGCATTGTTCGATACTAGTGCATCGCATTCTTTTCTTGCTTCTCGTATTTCTGATTTGCTAAACTTAAAAGTTTAAATGATGCCCTCTGTGATAAAACTTAAAACACCTCTCGGTGAAAGAGAATGTAGAGCCTTCGTGTGTAGAGAATGTTCTAAAACTGTTAATGGAGCAGAGCTAAAATGGGATTTCTCTGTGCTGGATATGGATGTCTATGATATAATCCTGGGTATGTATTGGTTGAAAAATTTCAGGGCTCACATCGATTGTTATAGCATAACAGTCAGTTTCGCAACTGTGGATGGCGTTGAGCATCTCTTTAGAGAAGAAAGAGTGGTGAAGACAGGTGCAAAGGGCTTGTTGGCACCAACAGTGGCAACGATCTCTTACTAGTTGGCTACGTTAAACCTGGAATCGATGGACGAGATCATGAGTAACAGTTTTCCAGTAGTTGTGCATCAATTTCCAGATGTTTTTCCTGAAAACTTCTCGGGGTTACCACCTTTAAGAGAAGTGGAGTTTACGATTGATCTCCTTCCGGGGACCAGTCCTATCTCACTTCCATCTTATAATATGGAACCAACGGAGTTAAGGGAATTGAATGTGCAGTTAGAGGAGCTGGAAAGCAAAGGATTTATTGGGCCAAGCATGTCTCCATGGGTAGCACCAGTTTTGTTTGTAAAGAAAGCAGATGGAACCTTGAGGCTATGTGTGGATTATTGTAAACTTAACCAAGTTATGATAAAGAATAGATATCCAATTCCACGCACTGATGACCTGTTTGATCAATTGAGGGGAGCTTAGTGGTTCTCTAATATTGACTTACGGTGAGGATATCACCAATTGCGAGTTCGGAAGGAGGATATTCCAAAGACAGCCTTCAGAAGCAGATATGGCCACTACGAATATGTAGTCATGCCTTTCGGTCTAATGAATGCCCCAGCGGTCTTCATGGATTTGATGAATCGGATATTTCATCAATATCTGGATTCTTTTGTTGTGGTGTTTGTCGACGACATATTGGTGTATTCAAGAACAAGGTATGAGCATGAGCAACACTTGGCGATAGTGTTGGAAATCTTGAGAGACCATCAGTTGTATGCCAAATTATCGAAGTTCTATTTTTGGATACAAGAGGTATGCTTTCTGAGCCATGTTGTTTATGAGAAATGTGTTTTAGTGGATCCAGAAAAGATAGAAGTTGTTCTTTCTTAGCAACCACCGAGGAATGTATTTGAGATACGTAGTTTTCTTGGTCTAGCTGGTTATTATTGACGCTTTGTGCGTGACTTCTCATGACTAGCTTCACCTATGACAGCATTGAAAATGAAGAATAGTGCATTTCAATGGACTGAGGAATGTCAAAGATCTTTTCAAGAGTTGAAAACCTGTCTTACATCATCACCCATCTTGATCTTTCCAGAATCAGGACAGGGGTATGTGGTGTATTGTGATGATTCGGGAACAGGTTTGGGTTGTGTTCTCATTCAAGGAGACCATGTTGTTGCTTATGGGTCAAGGCAGTTGAGGGTGCATGAGAAGAATTACCCAACACATGACTTGGAATTGGCTGTCGTCGTCCATGATTTGAATACATGGAGACATTATCTCTTTGGTGAGAAATTTACTGTGTTTATGGATCACAAAAGCTTGAAACACATTTTCTCACAACGAGATTTGAATCTGAGGCAGAGGAGATGGATGGAGTACCTTCAAATGTTCTACTTTGACTTGATGTATACACAGGGTAAGGGCAATTCGGTGGCCGATGCATTAAGCAGGAAGTCGTATACTCAGTTAGAAAAAGAAGCTTCAGAAAAATGGCAGTTGATGTCGGTCATAGCCGACATGCATGTGGAATGTGAAAACCGAGGTGATGTTGCAGTTTTTTTCATCCATGCTTGTTCCTGATTTGGTGGAGAGAGTAAAGGAAGCACAGGCATCAGATCTAGACTGTGTTGCAATGAGTTCAAAACTCAATGGTGGGGAGATCATTGAGGGATATAATCAAGACGGGAGTTCAGTTTTGTGGTTTTGAGATCGGATAGTTGTACCTTTAACTGCTCAGGAACAACTCCTTCATTCTTACCACCATTCCAGATGGGCTGTACATCCGGGTACATAAAAGATGTACAAGGTGTTGAATACGCAGTTTTGGTGGAGCGACATGAAAAGGAAGGTGTCCGAGTTTGTCTTGTGATGCTTAACTTGTCATCAGGTTAAAGCAGAGCATCAGATACCAGCTGGTATGTTACAGTCCTTACCTATTCCAGTTTTGAAATGGGATCAAATAGCAATGGATTTTGTTATAGGTCTTCCAAGAATGGTCTGGAAACACGATGCCATTTGGGTGATAGTGGATCGTCTGACCAAGTCGGCCCATTTCATCCCTATTTATGAAACTCATACAGTGGAAGATCTTTCAAAAATCTATATCTGGGAAGTGGTAAAGAGAAATGGTGTACCATTTTCAATCATGTCAGATAGAGATACTAGGTTCACATCTCGTTTCTGGAAATCCTTACAACAAGCCCTTGGGACTCAGTTGACTATGAGCACAGCGTATCACCCTCAGACGGATGGCCAATCCGAGCGGACGATACAAACATTGGAAGACATGTTGTGGGCTTGTGTAATGTATTTTGGTGGCTCATGGGAGGATCATATACCCTTAGTGGAGTTCTCATACAATAACAACTATCAAGCTTCAATAAGCATGGCTCCATTTGAAGCATTGTATGGGTTTCTTTGTCGTTCTCCACTATGCTGGGTGGAAACAGGTGAAACTTCACTAGTTGGGCCGAGCCTTGTCCAGGAAGCAACAGATAAGAT
Organism: Viscum album; assembly: GCA_963277665.1. Taxonomy (NCBI): domain Eukaryota; kingdom Viridiplantae; phylum Streptophyta; class Magnoliopsida; order Santalales; family Viscaceae; genus Viscum; species Viscum album. The sequence continues at coordinate 1,940,845,343 of OY728119.1, read as the reverse complement.
TCAGTTGATACAAAAAAGGATGGACACGGCACAAAGTTGATATAAATCCTATACGGATCATCGTCGAAGACCCTTGTCGTTTACGGTGAGTGATCTTGTCTTCTTGAGGATCTCTCCAAGGCTTGGACATCATCATTTCGGAAAGCAGGGTAAATTATCTCCCTGGTATATAGGACCTTTTGAGATACTGGAACGAGTTAGAAAGGTGGGATATCGGTTGGCATTACCACCACGGTTCAGTGCAGTGCATAATGTGTTTCATGTATATCAGTTGAAGAAGTATCATCCCGATCCTGACCATGTGATCAGATGGGATCATGTTGACCTAGATCCAAATGCTTCTTTGGTACATATCCCGGTGCGGATTGTGGATAGGAAGGATAAAGTCTTTCGTGGAAAAAGAATCGGTCTAGTGCGGTTTTTATGGTAGCATGGTCAGATTTAGGAGGAGACTTGGGAACACGAGAAAGAAATGAAAGCACAGTGGCCAGAACTCTTTCAAGCAAGCGATGGTTTTCTACTTTCCAAGGACGGAAAGGCCAATGGTGGGGAGAATTTAGTACCCCCTTTTTCTGGTAATTAACCCTTGTTTTATGCTTTTTAAGTGCATAAAGTTCATGGGAGATGTTGAGAGGAAGTTTGGGATACTTTTAAAGCGAAAAAGGGCAAGATGTGGGGACACACGGGTTGTGCACGGTTTTCCAAATAGTGCGGAATCCATGTAGTTGATGGTCTCTTGGACAGAGGGGAGTGCACGGTGTGCGCACGGTTTGGGAAAACTATGTGATGAGGCCGTGCGTGGAGGATGGCCAAGGTATAAGCTAACGCACGGTTAGCGCACGATTTTTCAAACCGTGTAGACAAATCGTGTGGTTACTTAAAGTTAGATCCTAAAATTGTGGATCTAACTCATTTTTCCTTTAAGTGCCGCGTTTAAAACTCCTATGTATCCCTAACTCGGGATTAATCTCCCTTGAAGGTTGGAGGACATCCTCAAGGCGTTCCGGAGGTGATCCGAAGGGTTCTCTTGACGAATCGAAGCTGGATCCTTAAGGTATGTGATCGTTCTTGACGGTTTCTTAGATCTACATAGATCTACTTCTCCTCTTCTCTCTTTTTCTTAGATCTACGCCCGTTATGGGTAGATATAAGGGTTTGGATGCCAAATATGACAAGATTTGGTCTTGGTTGTGTTAGGAGTAGAGATCTAAGGAGGATTCTTGGAGTTTTTACCCGGTGTTCTTGAGCGTTCTTCGACCGTTGGTTGGTTTCTCCCAAATTGATGAGGTAAGTGGCTTCACTATTGATTCCTCTTTCCTAGAACTTGAAGTCTTAGTTCAAATTGATTTAACTACATGTTTTTTATTGTGAAATTGTGGTGCAAAGAATGTTATAAATCTTATTTAGTGATTATTTATTGGTTTTGATAGAATTGTGGAAATTGAAAGAATGGTTTGTGAAAAGTGATTGGGTTCCTTGATTTTAAAATGTTGATTTTAAAATATGGCTTTGCTGGATTTGGAAAATTTTTGGCAGGAAAAAGGTTTTCAATAAAAGGGTTGTTTTATTGAAATGGTTTTTGCATGGTTGAAATGGTGTGGTTTTTGGGCATACTTGGTGTGTGTGTTCATATTGCATTTATAGGGCTTGGTTGAAATATGACCTTGTGATCAGTGCCAAAAGTGTAATGGCACATGGGTAATATTACCTTGTGACGACTTGGTAGATCGACGAGAGACCGCTCATGAGTATGGAACTGTCATAACGATGCATGCATGGGTGATTATGTGATTATGTGGAATGAAATGTTTTTGGCAAGGTGGAAATGTGGTTTTGATTTGGGAACTTGGTTTTGTTTCTTTTCTTGGAAAAGATGGTTTTTGGTTGGAAGAATGGTTTTGTTGGAAAAATGGATTTGATATGAAACTTGTAATATTGTGAACTGTTTTGGAACTTTTTCATATAAATTGTTTCGTATAAATGTGCTAACATGTTTTATTCTAGAGGCATGGGTTGGGAAGTCATCGGGGAAAACCTACTGAGTTTCATTACTCACCCCCTGCTTTGGCACATTGGTGATTTTGCAGATGTCGTTTACCGGGATGTTGGAAAGGGAAAGGTGGCACATGTGTTTAGCACTACTTAGTGATTTCTTGAGCTATTGGTAGAGTTGGAGCATGGATCTTGTGGAGCCTTGGAGTCTTTTTTTGTCTTTGAGTCTTTCCAGTTGTCTTTCCAATGTTTCCTCTATTTTAGTTTTGGTTTCCGTTGTTGCACTTTGGTTGGTTTAAAATGGAATAAATTGATGAACCATCTTGTTTTTAAATCATGCATCATATAGTGGTTCCTGGGAGATATTTTTTTAGTTTTTGTTGTTGTTGGTTGTTTTCATACAAAGGGTAAATCATCCCCCATGTGTTTTGAAACCCTTCGAAATTTATTTCCAGCCTTTGGTGCCTTGGGGACGTCGCTTAAGGCAAAGTAATGACTCGTTGAGCTCTCATGCCAATGAGAATTGGTGGGTCATTACATTGGTCTTCTGTCCACACAGAGGGTTTTCCTAACTCTCATCTAGAGATAGGCATGCTGGATTTACCAAATTTTCATGAAGAAAGCCTTCATGATGAGGAACATCAGAATTACTACTACCACTCCCATAATTTTGTAATGAGAGGATAGGATCTTGAGCTACAAAAGATAAATGTATGTGGGATTCAAGAACTCCAGCATTAAGAAGAGTGAAATCGCAGCTTGACTCTTGATTTTACAACATTTCTTGGAGAGACTTCTTTTGAATATTATCTTATTCTTAGTATGGGACACATGTGGGGAAAAGTGGTTATCATGGGTAGGTGTGTGTGCCTACCTTGGATTGGTTACCAGAACGGGCCGATTACCTTCAATTGGAATGGGTGTATATTCCCGATCTTGTTTTCCATTTGATATGGGAGAGTATGCCCTATAACCCTCCTGAATTGGAACATGGGTGTGTATCTATTCCGTGATGGCATGCCGATGTGTCATCCCATGTGTGGGGATAGATTTATGTGTCTATTTCCCCGGTACTACTGATGTGGTTGTTATAATATCCTAGCATGCTTCCAAGATATGGGCAGGGATTTGTGTTTTCCCTTTCACCATTGATAAGATTTGTTTGGTGAATTCAGCGGCTAGAACGAGAATATACGTCCATTACATATTTGGAGTAGGTGTATGTTCCTGTTAATGTCCTCCTTTTCCTATCAATGGGTGTTGAAAGTAATCATGTATGGGGGTCGAGAGTTGGGTCTACCCCAAATTTGTCATCATAGCTTTCCGACTGACTTCTTCGGGTGCTACCAAAGGAGATTGTTGGTAGAGTTCCTTCAATAATGTAATACGAGACAGCTGTTAGAATTGGTGATTGTTAATATGGGTATATTCATGTTTATGAGTTTCTACAAAATTATATTGGAGGACTTCTTTTAATGCAGTCAGAACAGCCTGCTGACTGGATTATAACTTGTATGTATGTGTATGTTCTTGTTCACGGCACTCTGCCGAATTTATCAAGTTGGGATTAGTGGATTGTTGTCAGACGAGTCTTCTGGATAGAAAAAATAAGATGGAAGGGTGTATGTTACCATTTATTGTTTTCCATCAAGTTAGGTTGATGGGCTTCTCTTGAAGTGGTATAGGTAAGAACATACTCCCTGTTGACCAAACATTATCCCTAGTGGTTTTTCTTTCATTCCTGGGTCTGAGAGACCTAGGAAGAACGTCCATAGTAAACACCCCCATCATGTTGGGGGTTCACTACCGCATGATTCTGTTAGTGGTGATTTTTTTGGGATTCCTCAGGAAGCACTCCTACATTCTTGAGTTGAGGCCTTGAGTGACCTCTTGATCCACATCCCTATAGTATGTGAGGGATTGATTGTTGCGTTATAGGGATAAAGACCCGAAATGGTTGAAGAAGGTGGTTGGAATCATCTATTTCTTGATCATTGGCTATCGTTGGCGAGATGATTGGGGATTCTTATTGACCTGGAGGGCATGTCGAGCAGCCTCCAAAGTTGGGATTGTACCATGCTAGCGATATTCCTTTAACAACACATTAGAAACCCAGCATTGAAGACCCTTGGATGGTGATGATGTTCTTCCCATGGATGGGGATCCAAAATTAGCAGCGTTCTGGATGTTCACAGATTTTTTCTTAAAGAAATCCATTATGGAGTGAAGGGAATTATGATAAAATCAATAAACAACAAAAACTCCATTAAAGAAACATTTTTTTAAATGGATACATGCATGATTGATTCCTTTTTCTAGCCTTCCTTTATAAATTGATAGGGGCCTATCAGGTTGGTATAATTATTAACTTAGTTAAGGATTCACGTCAAGTTCACCATTTTTGTTTTGCAGTTCCATGAATCATGTATTTTAGTTTTACGAATCCCTGCTTCCAGGCAGTTTCCATTGGATTTATTTATGGAACCAAAAATATCCAATAATTATTTATCCAAAGGGGACCAACTTTCCAATGGAGGAAATTTGTTATGTTTGAACTCTATGATACTTAACAACATGCATTGGTCAAGAGGATGGGATGTCGGACTCTTCACACCCTTTTGGGGGAATTATTTTCTACTCCAGGACACTTGTTATAAATTAAGATATTTTAATTAATCTTTATTAATTCACCAAGTATATCATAATTATCCCCTATATTTTTCAATTACATATTTATCATGTGAAAAGTATAAAATCATTTGTAAGTATTCAAGGTTCTTTATTAATGGAGAAATCCATATGTATTCGCGGTTCTCCATCAATTGTATCCTCTCGTATACTACTTAGAGATTATTTCAATCATCATTATAATGAAAATGGTTTTTAATCCACTCAGTGGGGCACTCTGGAATTTATTGTCATCCAGGGAGATGAAGGTTTGGTTTGATCTTGGGATTGTGCCCATAAAATGGGATACCTACATATCCTTGTAAAAGGAATCACAACCCTCGTAGGTTAGTGCCACTGAATGGGACACATCGTACCTTTTAATGTCATGTGATAACTACCAAGATGTATAGTTTAATGTCATGTGGTATAGACATCTAACCATAATGTTCTTAGTAAAATCATAGTGTGGGACTTATACTAAAGTAGCCTAATGATCTTGGAAAGGATATGGGCTTCCAAGTAGAATCAGACCCAATTGGGAATATGGACTAAGGGGAATTGGGTAGATTTAAGGTATTGGGTTTGAACCTCAAGGAGGCTTCCTATGTATCCCATATAGATGGTAATCAAAGCCCATGTAGTTTGATAAGTCTCATAGGAGAGTATAGTCCTTTGAGAGAAATGACTTTGGGCTTACAGCCTGAAAATGATGAATTGGGGATTTGATGATTTTAATTTGGGGCTTATTCCTATAGAGAATGTCAGAATATGGGGAATTAGGGTTTGAGTCTTGAAGAGGACATCCAGTGTGCTCAGGAACTGAGTAGGATTCCTATGTATCCCGATTATGGTGGGAATTATAGTCCTTGTAGTTAATTCAATTGTGAAAATTTTGTGACCATGACAGATTTATAAGCCCATGTGAGTTATGTTTAGTGTGAGAAACAATAGAATGTCAAAGATTCTACAAAATCATCCACACATTTCCTCCTCTACTGTTTTAAGGGGCACACCTAAGGCGGCGAGAGTGGATGAGCCCTGAGTCGACCCGAGAAGAGGGTGAGGTGACGAGCTCTCCCTATATTCACATTACAATGGAAAAGGGTCCAATGAACGGAAATAAGGGATGAAGTTTAGGGGCTTACACCCGAATGGCTGCCCATGGTGAAAAATCCCAACATGAGAGGGAAAGGGTAACAAAGGTCCTTGTACCCATCTATCCTCTGGTCTGTGGCACCGAAGAAGTGATGAGGAGAAATAATGCTACCTCTTACAGGAAAAGGTAAGGGTTTTACGCTTGTATGGTTCCCATAAAATTGATCCTGGTATGGGAGGGAGGGTTCTCCTTTATTTTTAAAAGGAAAAGAAGGTTTGAACCGTACCTTCCCATACCAGAGACATGAGATTCTGGGTCATCTCTTCGAGAAGGGAGAGGCCAGGACCAAACCCTCCTCCAAACTAGGAACTTCCCAACACTATTTCTAGGGTAAAGGTCCATGTGAATGTGGATATACAAACCCACAATCATTCTATGTATCCTAACTACCTTAAAATACAAGTGTGGCAGGCCTCGGACTGTGGAAATACAGACCCAAATAGAAGACATGCTGATGTGCCTTTCCCAAAGGTTTGATAAGTTAGGAGGTTTTGGTGGAGGTCTTTATAGAATCCCTTTCAGACAGGGGAGCCAATGAAGAAGAATCCTTTCCATGAATGGCTTTGAGGAAGTCTTGATGTCATGTAGGCTAAAGAGAGTGGGGAGAGTAAGTGAATCAAATAGGGGAACCCAAGTTGAGAAGAGCGCACATGTATGGGCGTGCAAGTAGAATTGGGTGACCTGATATTCACTTAAGTGATTAACAACCTATATGGTAATACATGGGCGAGAGCTTTCTCAAGCCTTCAAGAGTATTCACGGGTGATCCCATAAGTGGGGCGCTCAAGTTCCTATAGGAGGAATAGGTGGTGCCAAGTGTTTCTGATTTATGGAGGTTGGGTGCTTTAGGAGTGCAAGTTTTTTGGTTTTCAAACAATAAAATGACATAAGTCCAATGATCCTCATTTAAATCCTCCGATCAAGGTGTTGAAGAACTACCTTGAAAGTTCAGGAAGACTTCAGTGAAGCACTAAGGCAACCAAAGCAGCAATTGGGATTCAAGTAAATTCGTCCATAAAAATGAAGGCCCCAAGGTTCTATTTATAGGAAAATATAATAACCTGGGAAAAATGAGTTTGGAAACACAATTAGGCTATGTGACATTTTGGGGCATGCAAGTAGGTTACGCGCTGATGCTCTTTTGGCCTGACTAAGGCTACCCAAATCACATTCCTTTTCAAATCATGATTTTCGTCATGTATTTACCCTTTTTCATTCTAAGAGGATTCACATTGTTATTTTTTAGACTCTTTTAAGGTAAAATGTGTCAAAAATTGTATACCTTTTGACCCTTTATGCATATTAAAAACATTGGAGCACTCAATTCTATTTAAAAATACTAACTGTTTCCTCTCCCCCGCTTTCAAAGGTCACAACCTCTCTACTCTTTTTCACACCTTCAAACCTATTTGGTTCATCAAATAAAATAAATATAACTTTATAAAATACATCCCCTCATCCAAGAAGCTTTAATTATGGCATAAAACCATTATAGTGAGGGTTTACGCAATCCTAAGGAGGATACATGAAGAAGTGCTAATGTTCTTCAATGAGGGCCTTTATTTTATAAATTTATCAACCTAAATTAGTTATTACCAATCCATGATATTATAATAAAATATAAATAATACATATATTGGTATTTTTTTATTATAAGTTAATTATCTACATCCTTTTTCACTTCTATCAAATGGGTTACAAAATCATCGTCTGTGTGTATGGTAGACAACTGTCTCGCAAACTGCTATCATTCGTTCTTCCATTACCACCTTTAATATATGGGTATGATGATGGATATAAAGTATATATATGGTATTAATAAACACTATTATATAAATTTATTCATTATATATAATATATATATATATATATTTACATTTTTTCCTTAGGAGATATGATAACGTTTCTCATGTATGTGGTGAACTACCACCTCACGAAGCGATGCAATTCATCTTTCACTATCTCTTCTCATGTAAGGTGATAAAATAAAATTAATGATTATATATGATATAAATAAAAATAATTATTATATTCATGAAATATTTATCATTATTTAATGTTATTATATATCATTTTATTTCTTTCCATTTCACTCACGTAATGATGAAAACGTCCTTCGTGTACCTGTGGACTAACACCTTCACAATGTGATGTGACTCTCTTTTCATCACAACACCACATGGATGATATATATAAGTATATAATATGGTATATATTATATAATAATCATTATATAAAGGTTAAATATAACTTACATCCTTTCCATAATGTTCATTGAAAATGGAAAGTTACTCATGCGTACATACTTCCTACCATCTCAATGATTGTAATGTACATCGTTTTTCATAAAAATAATCCATGAATGGTCTTGAAAGAAACATTTATGTAAAAATATAATAATTTTTTCATTATTATTATTATGGATATAATAAAAATATATAATATGTGAAAGAACTAGATCATTCATAATGAAACACACACTACAAAACAAAGGTAATTAATACACAAAACAGTGAAAATAGTAAAATATTATTCAAAAATGGGAAATAAGATGTTATAAAAGGATAATATGTGATATTATAAATATTAATATATTTATAATATAAGTTAATAACCTGTTTGAAACAACTATATTAGATATTAAATAACATTCAGTCAAAAGGAAGTGTGAGGTGAGATATTTAGTCTCAATTTCATTTCATTGAGGCAAACTATGATGTTATTCCCATAATTTCTTTCATGTGGTTTTTATATTTACCTTTTGACATGGAATATAATGAATATGTCAATATATAAGGTATTTTAGGTTATTCATTAAATTATTCTATTTAGGAGGATTTTAATTAAATGTTACCAAGTGGAAAATAAATTTATAAATCAATTTCATTGCATTGGGTTATATTACTCCTTTGTTGTCTTTGATATTCTATGATTATATGTGTAATGAATTTTTAATATCTAATTTTTTATTTAAATTTCTTTAATTTTGATTTATAGTTAATTAAAATGATATATTCATTGATAATTCTCACTTTAATATTATGATCATTTTAAGGGTTTTATTTCACAATCTCATTCTAATCGAGATTGTTTATTCATGAAGTTTAGTGGAAGGAAAGTATTTGATAACTGTATAATAAATCTATTTAATTTTATTCTTCTTTATTTATTCATTTTATTATTAGGTAATATAACTATTTTCCAACTCATTGGTAATTAAAACAATTGATAAATTTTTTTTTTAAGAAAATACGATTCCATTTCTATCATCTGCAGGAAATAAGTATATCTCTAAGAACCATGTTTTGTAAAAATAATTGAAAATATCTTTTTAAATTTTAAATTTTTTATCGTCAATTCCATTTTCACAGATTTTTTTATATATTAATGTTTCCTTCAATATATTTTTTATCATTTTCAAAAAAAAAATTTGTCTTTTAAAGAAAATGTTAAAGTAATATTTTTTTAGTTTTTTAAATAAGGAACTTTTATGACCATTTATAGTTAACAAGGATTGTTCTTTTTTACTTTTACAGCATGTTGGTAATTACCCTCCACTATTTTATTCATTTCTTTCAATCTTACTTTTCATGTTTACGAGGATCTTTTTGAAGAAAATGTTTTTAAAAGTGGATTTCAATGTAATGTATTTTCAAAAATGATTTAAAAATGAAAAAAATATTTTAATGAAGAAAATTTTAAAGATATTTTATGGTATTTATATTTATTAATGACAAAAACCCATTATTGTTACATAAATGGGTATATATAGATACCATCCATATTCTTCCCTAGGATAGTTTATGATTTTTTTTACCGAGGATAGTATTGACATTAAATTACTTATTTAATTTATTTTCCATAAACTTCCTAATGAAATATTCACTTTTTTATGATCATTAAGAGTTAAATATCCCCTAGATATCCATATTATATATCTTGTATTGTTTTTTTATTAAACCATACCTTATTTTGACATATGTTGTTTTAATTTCATATGTATTTAATTAATTTTGGAAATATTGTTAAGGCCATATCTTTTACTCAATATGGATATTTGATCTTAAGGAAAGTAAATTTATGAAATAAATTTATTATTATAATATTAATAATACCTTGGACCTACAATGATGGGTGGGTCCACGTATAATTTATCCCCTCATTGCTTCAGTAATCCATATGAGACAAATATGTTAATATAGCATTAAACTAGCTTTACATATAGTTTAAACTATCATCTAAAATGTCTCGTTGGTGGAGGTATCATGTTCTTGGGAAATGATGTCTTATAATTAAGGATTTTCTGTATAATGATTTTTGTTATTATTATCTATGACATTTTCACAGAAATATTATATATTTATTTTTTCATTCCCAGTTTCATTATTAAATTGAAGGTGTTTTCATTATTTTACCCTTTCATATTGTTTATTCCTTATCCAATTATTTTAATTGAACATGTTCTCAATTATTTAACTTTATATATTTAATATTCCTTATAATTTTTTATAAATGGAATGTGTGATCAGTTATTTACCTTTCCGTTTTGATTATTCTTTATCCATATATTTAAATGTCATGTTGATTACTTATTTACATTTCTATATTGAATATTCAAAATACTATTATTTAAATGGAATGCATCCCCAGTTATTTACCATTAAATTTTGTTTATGATTATGGATTCATTCTTTCTTATATTGTACTTAACCTGTATGGAGATTTTCATCTCACACTTAATTTGTTTCCTTTTCCGAGGATTACATGATGTGTACTATCTTGGATATGAAAGGATATGATGGATGGAATAATGTTATCCTTGAAAAATACTATTTTCTAATTTGTGGTTTTAATTGTATATCAAGAAGGAAGTATATATATTGTACCAAGATATATAAACTATTTTCCCTTTGGGATTAGATTCCTTTTATCATATTCTAATGTTATTGTTTCATAGTTCCTAGAAACTTATGTTCTATTTTTATAAATCACTGCTTCCGGGCGGTTTCCATTGGATTTATTCATGGAATCTGAAACTTCCAACAATTCGTTATCCAAAATTAACCTACTTTCCAAAGGTATGTGTTCATTATGTTTGAACTTTACGATACTTAGGAACATTCATTGGTTAAGAGAATGGGAGGTCGGACTCATCACACCCTTTTTTGGGGGGAATTATTGTCTACTTCGTGACTCTATTTATAAATTTAATAAATTTTCACGAATCCTTATTAATTGACTAAGTAAAACATATGTTTCCCTTGGAAATTTCAATCACTTATTAACATGTGTAAAATTTAGAATCATCAATATGTATTCAAGTTTCTTCATTAATGGAGATATTCGTATGTATTCAAGGTTCTCCATTAATGGTACCCTCTCATATACTATTTAAAGATTCTTTTAATCATCATTATGATGATACTGGTTTTAAGCCACTCAGTGGGGTACTATGGAATTTATTTTCATCTAGAGAGACAAAGGTTTCTTTTGATATTAGGATTGTACCCATGAAATTGGTTACCTACAAATCCTTGTGAATGGAATCAGAACACTCATAGTTTGGTTCCACTTAATGGGAGACATCATACATTTTATGGTCATGTGATAAGGACCTAACTGTAATGTTTAATGCCATGTAGTAAGGAAATCTAAGATAAAGGATCTTAGTCAATGTTTGGTGTGGGACTTATTCCTAATAAGCCCATGGAACATGGAAATAATATGGGTTTCTAGGTAATATTAGACCATGTTGGGAATATGGCCTATAGAGAATATGGTTGATTTGAAGTGTTGGGTTTGAAACTCAAGGAGGCTTCTTACGTATTCCATGTGTATGGGAATCAAATCCCACGTAGTTTGATGAATCTCATAGGATATTATAGTCCTTTGAGATAAATGAGTTTGGGCTTACTTCCTGAAAAGGATTCCTTGAAGATTTTGGGAGTTTAATTTGGGGATTATTCCTAAGGAGGATTCCCAGATTAAGTGAATTATGGTTTTATTCCTAAATAGGATATCCAGTGATCTCGGGTCCTAAGAATGTTTCCTAAGAATCTCAATTATGGATGGAATCAGAGTTCCCATAGTTCATTCACCATGAGTGTTTTTGTACATGTTGTAATCATCATGAATCTCTCAGACCATGTGATTCATGATTAGTGTGGGAAACAATAGTATGTAAATATTCAAAAATGACACATACACCTTTCCTCCCCCACTCATGGAAGAGGGCGCACCTAGGGCGGCAACGATGGACGAGGGTGAGGCGGTGGGTCTTCCCTCTATTCACATTACATTGGAAAAGGGTCCAAAGAAAGGAAGAAGGGATGAATGTTTCATGTATTACACAAAGATGGATTATCTAAAATTGATCTTAGTGGGAGAGGAGGACTTTTCATTTACTTGAATGAAAATGATAGTGTGAACGTTAACTTACCTACCAAAAGACCTGAGGTTCTGAGTCTCTTTGAGAAGGTATAGGTCAGGAGACAAACCCTTCTCCAAACTAGGAACATCCCAACATTGTTCCTGGGAGAAAGGTCCATGTGACTGCAGATATACAAACCCACATACACTTCATTAATCCTATCCCCATTATGAAACAAATGTGGTAAACCTTTGAATGTGGATATAAAAACCCAAAATAGGAGGCACACTGATGTGCCTTACCCAAAGGGTTGATAATTCATGAAGTTTTGGTGGAGGTATAAACAAATCCATTTCAAATAGGGTATCCAATGAAGAAGATGTCTTTCCATGGATGGATTTGAAGAGGGATTTATGGCTTGTAGAATGAAGAGAGTAAGTGATTCAAAAAGGGGAGCCCAATTAGGTAAGGGCAGGAAACTATGGGTGGTCGATTAGGCTTGGGTGACCTGATGTTCACTTAGGTGATGAAAAACTTGTATAGTAATACTTGGGAGAGACCTGGCTCAAGACTTCAGGAGTATTCATAGGTTATAACAGAAGTGGGGCTCTCAAGTTCCTATGAAAGTAATAGGTGGCATGCAAGTGTTTCTAATTTTTGGAGGATGGGCGCTTTAGGCACACAAGTTTTATGAATTTCAAACACTAAAAGGACTTACGTCCTATTATCCCCCATCAATTCATCCTCTTTACTTCTTAAAGAAGTACAATGATTGTTTAAGAGGATTTGGTAAAAGCACTAGGGAGACCAGAGCAGCAATTGGGCTATTGGGAAATTTGTCCGTACAAATTAGGGCCCTAAGGGTCTACTTATGGAAAAAATAGGATGCTGGGAAAAAGGAGTTGGGGCGCGCAAGTGGTGTGGGAACCAAATTGTGGCGTGTAAGTACCTTGCGTGCCGAAAATGTTTTTTCAAGATTATATTGATACATTGAGAACTTAGCCAAAATAAATACTTCAATCATCTCCTACAAGGGGGTGTGTAGGTGTTTGCGTGTAGGTATCTTGGGTGACACATTGGGGTCATGGCCAAAATAATTGCTTCATACTGCGTGGGATGTGCCCCAGCACCCCTTCTTAGGATCAGTGTCGTGCTCTAGTCCCAACCCATCAGGCCTATGACTTTGCTACCATCACTGACCCCCATAAAAATTCACAAACCACGAACGTTTCGAACCTATTTGAGGACATTTTGTTTCGCGACACATAGAAATACATTTTAAATTGCGGATAAGTGAATGAAACACATTTCATGGTGTCTAAAAAATCTCCCCCTTAGAGTTTGATTAGTTCAGAATGAAAAGAATCTTGTTCTAAGGTAAAATTAGGTCACTTTGACACATTCCAACATCATTTGGTTGGATTTAGAGCTACGTCATGTTTGGAAGGATTCTATAATTTTTTCCTAATCCATGAGGCCTAGTGAGCATATTTTTATTTTTGTTAGGATTCTATGGAAAAACCCGCAATATTTGTATCTTTTGACTTCTTTGTTTCTCAATATTACTTAAATTATACAAAATGTTTGTTTTTTGAGCTGGGATGTGACTTTTGTTTAGAGTGCCCTTTGTGGGTTCTCAATCAGGTGAGTACCACGTCTCTTTTTGTTGGTTGTTTAATGACATGCATGTTGGACAATAAAGTACTAATGTTTAAGGTTGAATAGATTTAACCATAAATTTTGAAATGAGATCCCAAACAAAACTCAATGACTAATAATTTCACTAATATTCATTAAATATTTACAAGGGGAATCTTGAGTCAGGATTTTTATGGTCACCAAATTTAAAACATGTATCAACATAAGGGGATTCTCCTACAATAATGGAGTTACCATCATTTGAAAAATTCATTACGAGAGTTTTGTTATGCAGGGCCAACTAGGGAATATGCTACATAGCCATATAGTGGCATCTTTTGACTAACATGATAGTTATGTAGGAAAATTATGCAAGGACACCTAAAAACACGTGTTGCATAGTCATAAAAAAGTGATCTTACAAGTTTGACATTTTACTATTGATAGACAATGGAAAATAAGATTTGGGTGACTCAAGAACATAATGGGTGGTTTTTTCAAGTAAAATAACTTTATGAATGAAAGGGAAATTTTATGTCGACATATATCATGAATAGGAAAACCATTTCCATTCAAATTTGGTTTATGAAGAATGGTTAAAAAAGTCATAAAGGGGAATTTCTGATATCATATTGTGATAATTTAATTCATGCAGTGAGAACATTATACTGTGCTGTTTTAAGTCATGTAGTGATGATATTGTACTATCCAGTTTTAAGTCATGCAGTGGGGACATTATACTATGCAGTTTAAGTCATTTAGTGAGGACATTGTGTGGCTTCAATTTAAGGTCTTTAGCTCTGACCAAAGGTACAAAAGTCTCCCAATTTATGGATAATTTTTTAGGAAACATACTACCATATTCATGTATGGATGGATATATTATAAACTATGATTTGGGAATTTCTAAATCTGATGAATGATGTGGGAAAAAGGGATACATGCATCAAAGGAAGTATTTTCCAAGAACGGAGATACAATTATTTGAAAAACCCGTTATGGGGGTTGTGTTATATAGGGACAACTGGGTCATGTGCAGCATTTCCAAATAGTGGCATATTTTTACTGAAAGGCCCATTATGTAGGAATATTATGCAAGGCCACCTAAGGGCACATGCTGCATAGTCATGAAAAAGAGCTCTCAGAAGTATGAAATTCTTTTGCTAAATGACAAAGAAAGTTTATGGAGATTCATATTTTTTGAAGCACTGAGTTTGGTTTATTGATAAAGGTACCTGAATATGTATAGGGTATTTCTATCCATGATTTCCAATGAATCTGAGAAATATTACTTTTACAAAGGTCAGACCCAAACGTAAGAGGTATGGTGTCTGTAGTTTTAGGTCTTACAACTAGGAGAAGAAATGGAAATAGTATATGATATGTGGCCAAGTGTTTCCAAGGTTATTTTATATTTCTTTGAACACATGGAGAGGGAAATGTGTAAACCATGGTCTTGAAGACTTTTAGATCGAGAGAAAGATAATGGGACAAATATGCCTGAATAACTGTTTTAAAATATAGATTCGTGTATATTTTCATCAATGTTTCAAGGGGAATGAGACACTATAACCCAAAATGAAATTACCAGCAATTGAAAAACCCGTTATTGGGCATGTGTTATGTCGGGAAACTGGGGAATATGTTGTATTGCTAAATAGTGACATTTTTTGACTGATAAGCATGTTATGTAGTCAAACTATGAAACGCCTCCTAAGGGAATATATTGCATAGTCAGGGAAACGAGTTCTCAGGTATTAGAAACTCTGTCACTAGAAACCGCAAGAATGATTGTGAAGATCTAAAAATTTTCAGGATTAAGAGTGTGAAATATAGTTGGGGGTTATGCTCAATGAACATAAGAAATATTTGAATCAATATAGGCCAAGAGTTTGATGTCCTTTACATAGATCTGACTAATATGTAAAATAGATACATTCTTTTTTTCTCTTCGAATTGACATTGTGATGTGTAGTTTAAAGTCGTGCAGTGAGGACATTATACTGTGTTGTTATATGTTATGTAGTGAGGACATTATACTGTGCAGTTTTAATTCATGCAGTGATTACATTGATATCCCTTTAAGAAATTGAGACTCCTTATTTATATAAATAAAAATTTTACCCAATGCATTATCCCATGTGAGCTATGACCAGTGTGAGAAACAAGAATAAGTATTGGTTTCTTCAATAACACAATGGTGACACAAGTGAAGAATAAGGGTTTCATATTTCCATGAAGTTTATCGTCATTCAGTAAGGATAGAGATAAACCGATGCTAAAAGAAATTCATATTCTAACTGGACTATGGGATAAAACCAATGTGTCACTATGTGTCTGGTTGGGGGTAAGAATCAATCCATACATAGTTCTTTAAGCATTATCTAGGTAGGTTTGATTCTTATATATGGAATAAAAATGTTTCTTTTAACATGGATGGGCCCAAGATTAGAGATCTTGGCATCTCTATGTATCTCCTATAGATGCGAATCAAGCTATATATAGTTCTATAAACATTCATTTCCCACACTAATTGAGTTTGCAATGGGAGACAACGGATTTAACACATTTTAGGAGAATGATTAAATTTAAGACACAAGATGGTATGAAAATCAAATCATGTATCTTAAAAGAGAACTCTGTATATATCAAGTTCATATATAGTAGAACAAAAGGGAAATAGAAATTTTGTGGTTTCACTTGGGCACAAGACTGGAGATCCTGGCGTCTCTACGTATCTCAAATAGATGTGAATCAGGCTACACATAGTTCTTAAAATAATGTCCCTATGTAGATCTGACACAGACATAGGGAAGAGAGGGACTCATGTGACACTAAGTAGTAGCAATGATGCCCATGATTTTTTCTTATGGAAGCTCCTAACGTCAAGTAGATAAGATGTTAACCGTGTAGTTTAATGTCATGTAACATGGAAAAATGGTTTCTTTCAGTTTAACGTTGTGTGAAAAGGACAAAGATGGTACATATTTTATCATAGTGCATCATGGATGCTTATGGTTGTTATACAGTTTAATGTCTTGCAACTAGGAAATTGTACTATGAGGTTTTAAGTCTTGTTGTAAGGGCATGGGAGCTATGCAGTTTTCATTCTTGTAGCGAGGATGATGTGTGCAACTACACATAGTTTTTCTTCGTGAATATCACATCAGATTGAGTTTTAATAAGCTCTCCATCCATTGAGATTAAGGCATAAGCTCCATTTGAGTAGAAATTATGTATGTAATAAGGTCCTTTCCACATTTCCTCATGCTTTGGAGGTTTTTTTCCTAGTATCATTGGTGTCCTAAGGAAAAATAACAAGTCTCCTGGAAGAAATGAATGGAGGTGAACATTCTTGTTAAAGGATCACAATATTCTATTCTAATAGACTTCCAAATGATGCAAAGTTTGCAATCTTTTCTCATCTAATCATTTCAACTGATTAGAAAGTTAACGATACCTCTCATCTATAAACAACTAATCACAGATTGCAACTTTGAGTGAAGTAAATTGCATTTCAATTGGCAAAACTACTTCAGTTCTATATACCAATGAATAAGGAGTTGCTTGGGTGGCAGTACGAGTAGTAGTCCAATAATCCCATAAAGCATGAAAAATTTTATCTCTCCAAGAATTCTTATCTTTATCCACAATATTCTGGAGTATATTTGATAGGGTCTTATTGAAATCCTCTATATATCCATTGGCCACCACATGATAAAGAGATGAATGGTTGGATTTGATATTGTGCTCCTAGTATAACTTCATTACCACAACAGAACAAAAAGTTGTTCCGTTTTCTGTTAATATTGTTTGAGGGACACCGAATCTAGTGATGATGTTATTTTTGACAAAACTAATAATTATTTTGGATCTAACTTCTTTGAGAAGTATTACCTCATCCCATTGGGAGAAGAAGTCATTATTAGTAAGGATATACTTGAACTGCTTAGCTATATCTAGAGGATAAGGTCCTACTACATCCATTCCCCATGTGGCAAATGGCCTGGTGTACTTAGCTATACCTTAAAACTCCAAGGGGTTGATGAATGAAGTTGGAATACACATGTAAGGGAGGACATTTCTTAGTGAAATCTGTGCAATCCTGCATCATTGAAGGGAAAATGTATCCAAGCCTTCAGATTTGATCAGAAATCCTATCCCCAGACTGGTGAGCACTATAAGCCCTTGAATGTACTTGTTTCATGACATCTACAATTTCTTATCCATCAATAAATCAGAATAGTATTCCATCAAAGCTTCATTTATAGAGGATCTTCTGGTGATCTAGACTATCATAAAGAGTAAAATTGTCCACACGTCTTTGGATCTATTCTTTTTAAGCACTATCTAGTGGAAGTACTGTCTTTTGAATGTATTACATGATTGTTGTTATCCATTCCATTGTATGACTATATGTCTCATAAATAGGGCTAATTTCATTAATTTTCCCCATTCTAGTTTAAACAAAATTTGAGACCACTTGACATAGATCTATACTGATGACTGTCTCATCCCGATTTGGATCTGTCAAGGTTGTAGTTACATTAACCAATGCATCAACTTGGGAATTGTTTGATCACGGGACAGAAGAAAATGTTGGCTCTATGGGAAATTAAGTCATTAACCCTCTGACATAATCACACAAAGTGATTAACTCTTATTTTTTGATATAATATTCTCAATCGATCTGTTTGATTACCAATTAGGAATCACCTTTCACTTTCAAGTGATTCAATTTCACCTAAAGTACCAATTCCAAGCCTACAATTAGAGCATGATCTTCTACTTCATTGTTGGTTCCACCTTATAATAATTGGAAGGAATATGGAAATACTAATTTTTTGGAGATAAGTACAATTCCTAACAAAAAATTGTAGAGTTTGGGGTTTTCTATTCTCTTTCCTGTTGGACTTATGGAAGCACCATCAAAGTGCATCTACCATTTTTGGGGATTATCTTGAATAGATAAGACTTATTCATCGATAAGTGTAGTATTCAATGATATTTATTCCTTAGATGGATGTTTAGCAAGGATGTCAGCTAGATATTGGCCTTTTATTTCCTTCTGAGGCACAAACTGGATATCAAATTGTTGAAAATTAACTTCCCACCATTCCAGACGCCATGTAAGCATAGGATGACAGAGGATAAAGTTGAGTGGGTTACTATTAGATATCAATTGGACCTCATGGTGTTGCAGGTAGGGCCTCAATTTCATAACTGCAAATATTAATGTCAGGAAAAAAAATTTCAATACTATAATTCCTATTTTCTGCATCAATCATAGGTCAACTAAGATATTAAAGGCTCTTTTAATTTCCAACATCATTCTTTTTGGAAAATAAGGCACCCATTGATTGCTCTAAAGTAGTCACATAGGAAATAAGTGGTCTTCCTTCAACAGGTGGCATTAATACCAGTGGAATCAATAGATATTTCTTCAGGGTATCAAATTCTTCATGGCAGTATTCTGTCCATAGATAGGTGACTCATTTCTTCATTAATATAGGGATGGGAAAACACTTCCCCGCCAAATTGGGGATAAAGCATCAAATATAGGCCAAGTGTCTTTGGATTCCTCTTAAATCTTTCAAATTATGAGGAGGTGAGATGCCAATGATTGATTTTTTTTCTCGGGATCAAAATAAATACCATGATGGCATACAAAGAAGCCAAATAACTTTCCTAAGGTTACCCCAAAAGCACATTTCAGGGGGTTCATCTTCAAACTATGTTGCAAAAGTTTATTAAATATGGTGTATAGATCAGCCAAGTGATTGGAACATTGTCTGGATTTGACCACCAAATAATCAACATAACATTGAAAAAATTTCCCTAAGAAGGGTTTGAAGATATGTTGCATGCCACCATGATATGTTGCACCTGTATTCTTTTATCAAAAGGGTATTACCCTATAATAAAACACACCTTGAGGAGAACTCAAGGTTATAGATTATTTATACTCTAGGGCCATACAGATTATATTATACTTGGAGTATCCATCCATGAAAAAAAGAGCTTCATATAAAGGTCTTTCATCAATTAAAAGCTCTATTATCAGAAATGGAAAGTCATCTTTAGGACAATGTCAGTTAAGATCTCACAAATCATTGAAAACTCTAATTTTCCAATTCTTATTTTTCACTGGGACAATTCTTTCTAGCCATTTTGGATACTGAACCACCCAGACAAAGTTAACCTTTATAAACTTATCTACTTTAGCTTCAATTTTAGAGGCTTGAGTTAGGTTTGTTCTTCTTGCTTCTTTCTTGAATCTACGTTTTTTTTTGGGAAAACCGAAATGATGAGTGGCTACATTAGGATTAATACATGGATTTTTTTGTATAATTCCATGAAAATATATCGTTATTTTTCTTTATAAATGATGCATACACCTATTTATTTTCATAATTCCTGGCTGTTGTAATTAAAGTAGTGTGTGGATCTTCTTCTGTGTGCAGATTTATTTTTATGAGACCATATACAGTGTTAGAGACACCTTCCTAAAATTATAGAGGAGCATCACTGAGATATTCCTCTTCTTATTTATCATCCTTATGTGTCTCTTCTTTTGTTTCCATTTGCATAGTAGATGATGAAGAGAAACCTCTAGATTTAGGGGAGGATTTAGTAATTGAATATCCTAAAGAAGAGGCCACCATTTTTGACCCCACTGATGATGAAGGGTCTTCTTGGGGTAATAAAGAGGAGATGATAGATTGTGAATAAATATATTTGTCTTCCTATAGCATTTCTATAACTTCTATTCTGATTGATGAAGTATATTCTTATTGTAGTTCTGCAAATGAAATGAAAACATCATAATTTAAGCATCCATTACTTCTTGGTAAATCAACAATTTCTCCCATTCTGTTAGGCTCAATTTCCATAATTGATAGTATGGAAGTTACTAGATGAATGTTTGGATTTGGGTTTAACTTTCTAGTTTGGTTGATAGGTAACACATAATTTGTACTCAAATGTATGAATGGGTTTGTTGGGATATTTTCCAAACCATTCGGAGCGTTAATTCTAGTTACCTCCTTGGTCATGGACCTCATTCCCTTTGTATGATAAAACTATGCCTCAATTTATTGAGATTCAAACATTTTTTACAGAGCCTTGTCACCATACAATGTCCCAATTTTACCATTGAAATATTACTTAAGACTTTGCTGGTATGAAGAAGATATGGCCGCATGTTGGTGTAGCCAAAGCCTTCCAAGAAGAATGTTGAAGGTTGTGTCCTGATGAACAACCATCAAAACTGAATTAGAAAGAAGATCTCCGAACTGATTTCTGAGTGTAATCTCACCTAGATGTTATTTTTCATTCTTTTCATATCCTTGAAACATTAAATTGGAATGAGATAAGTCAGATTCAGTTAGGCCCAATCATCGAAGTGTGCGAATGGGAATGAGGTTGACTCTAGATCCATTCTC
The DNA here is from genome assembly GCA_963277665.1 of Viscum album. Classification (NCBI taxonomy): domain Eukaryota; kingdom Viridiplantae; phylum Streptophyta; class Magnoliopsida; order Santalales; family Viscaceae; genus Viscum; species Viscum album. The sequence continues at coordinate 1,940,824,072 of OY728119.1, read as the reverse complement.
AATGAAGGCTCATCAAATGCATATTTCATTGACCTTTCCAGAAAGATACAAGGGTCTAATATTCCCATGAACTAAATCATCATCATCATCAACTGTAAATGATATGACTGCATGAAATTATACAAAATCATTCTCGATACGGTAAACCTTAGTAGTAGCAACATCGATATCAAACTCTTGAGGACTTAACAAAGCCTCAATAAGAGCTTCTAAAAGATCTGTTGACAGACATAAATAATCCAAAATTAAAAACATGTCTGGTACTTGGGCCAGCTATTTCAAAATATCATACTTTTGTTCTAGAGGTCTGCGTTTCCTATAATAAAAATGCAATTTTCCAGGTACCATTGAAGTTGATTCTCCTAATGTAGATATACCCTGTTTCAGAGAAGAAGCTGGAAATACTCCTGAATTTGGTAGATTAGAATGACTATGTATATTTAATTGAAAATGAGAAGATGGTGTGACTTCTAATCGGTCCTCCAAAAATAATCATGTTAGGACCAAACCTGTCTTGCGTGGAAGAACCTCATTGTTCTAGTTGAGCCCGCTGAAGGGCTCTTCCACGAGTTTTTGCCGCATATACGATTCGATTAGGGGTAGATTTAAAATAATGGATTTTTGAATTCCCACGTCTTCCCTGGTATCCTAGACCATAGACACTTACTCTAGTTCCCCAGTTAGGTATATGGAACAACAGCTCATTATAATCATAATTACCATTGGTATAAGGATCTGTTCTGTGAATAATGTTGATAGAACAAAAGATCAATTCTTCATCTGATGAATATTATACTTTATATATTAGTTCTAGTTGTTCCGTTTGGAGGGGTGGTGTCCGTTCATTTAAAGATGATGGCATGGAGTCTGCTAGGGTCAAGGAAAACTTTTTCCTTAACATGATCACATCTTCTTCTAACTACACTTTTGCCTCCTTATCACTTTAATTCCGTGAGGATTGACCTTTTGATGATGGTGGTTTTGTTGTGATAGAAGTGGTAGAAGACACAATTAGATTTTTCAACTGTGTTTGTAGAATGGAAGGAGTTCAGTTGATAGTTTTCCTAATCATCCAATTATCATATTTCTGTACATTTTTTCTTTGGACATTCTTCCATTCGCCTTCTTCCTCTAGATCAATATCATTAACACGTGTTACTTGAGCTGGTGAATATTTTAGTATCATGTGACCAGAGTGTACAATTTTTTTGTAGGAGTTATTTAAAAACAAAAAACTCTTAAATGAGATTCCTCAACATATGGTTAAATGGAAAATAATTCAAAATATCTTCATCTCCTTCTTTGGGTGGTTTTTTCAGGATTTGAAACTGAACCAAATTATTTTCCAGAGGTATGATTTTGTAACTGGGAATATGTTCATTCCGGATAGAGTAAAATTTTCTCTCTATTTCCAAAAATTATTTCTACCTTTGATCTCCATGATCATATTGATGAAGAGTTCATTGATGTTGAGGCTCTGGAGGTGGAGACCTTCAATACGATGAAGTTTTTGAAGTGGAAGAAGGTACATGTTCTTTCATGAGTGTAACAGTAGCATCCTATGCTTCCCTTGTTCTCCTTCTTGGAGCTGATGCAATTACATGAGTTTTAGCTCTAGTTTCTATAATTGAATCTTCTATCTTTTGAGAAATTGAAGTAAGGTATCAATCCCCTCCTATGTATTTCACTGGAATTAATGGTGTTCATAAGACATTATGTAGATTTTCCACACAAATTGGCTGCAACTCTACTTGAGGGAGTGCCAGACTTATAAAATACATTAATCCTTTCCATTGAGAAATGAAATCGGAAACTCTATCATTCTCTCATTGTTTTCAATTTTTAATATCAAAAATATTTTTCTTTGTTAATGTTGAGTTGAATTGAAGAAGTAATTTCTGACGAAGATATTCTCATCTAGTAATTTATAGAGATTTCAAACTTGTATACCATAAAAAGTTGGTCCCTATAATGACTGCACAAAACACCAAAGGTTTTCTGCTTCTTGTTGTTGAGAAGTACTCATCATGGGATCACAACTAGAAAGAAAATGTGTTATATGTTGTTCCAGATCTTCCGAACCATTAAAGATTGGGAATGTGGTATTCAAAAATTTTTGTGGGGGAGGAATCAAGTCCTATTCTAGGTAAGATTTCTTTTCTGGCTGAACTAGTGCATGTCATTCCTCCATGGCTTCCAATCGAGTTGTCAATGCCTCAATTGTGTTCATAAGCATTTGGGGAATATCTGGATGAGATGGGACCTCTACAGGTATAGCAACTAGATCTCGAACTGTTGCAATGATAAAAAAAACCACTAATGGTGGTGTTGGTATTTACCATGGATAACCCATGGGAACAGTCCTACAAGGATGTGTCAGATCTTTCCCTGGCTGTGTACCCAATACAGTGAATTCATTATCTATATCTTTAGTTTCTACAAATCCTCTTTGCTGAGGAGCTCCTACAAGATGTTCAAGTTAAGGATCTGTCTGGGGAGTATGTCTAGTAGAAATGCTACTTCGAAGTAACTCTGTATTGATTCCTTTCAACTCTATCAAATCCTCTTCTTGCTGTGAAAATATCCCTTCAAGCGAATGATATTGACCTTATCTAGTGAAAAAGTGATATTCATTCTAAAATTTACCTTTCCCCTTGTTAGATTCCTTTCAGAGGGGTGGGAGTTAGTTATTTGAAGGCATACCTAGATTTTGGGAAAGCCACTAATTTCAGGTACGTACACCTTCTTAATTCTTTTTAGTGTGTACCGTATTATGGATAAGAACTTCATCTCTAATTTCCCTGAACCAAACTCATTTTCTAGAGGATCTTCAGTAATGGTGTTAATGAAATTTACTGATCCATAATGCATTAATGGCATTTTGTCAGTATCTTTGTAAGATCTTCCCCCTCTGTATCTTACATGAGAATATTCTCTCTTATATGATGTATTCTCAGGAGCTGTTTGATGGATAGTAACCCAAAGGGGATCCTAGGATAGTTCACATGTGTTCCCTCCTTATGGATTCATCCCTAATCTAGAGAAATCTAACTTCCATTGAGGTGGGGATTGTAGATGTGAAAAATCGCCTAGCCCTGTAGGTTGGGGTTGTTCCTATTCTTTTTCTTCGAACCATTAATTTTTTTATGAATCTGAAGGTTTAATTAAATGAGCCCCCAGCTCTGCAAGCTGGGGAGGATCTTGAACAACTATGGATGAGATTCACGCAGCTGCTCTTCTGATTTTATGAATTTTGGTTCAGACATTAGTTGTATGCATTATCTGACAACCACTCAAATAAAATATTTCATATGATCATTGTGTTATTTCATAAATTTGTGTTATCTGGTGGATAACATCCTATATGTGGGAGGCCTGATCATGATTATCAGATGAATGATGTAAAATTAACTCAACAACTTGTTTTCCTTGGGCCTCACTCTAATGAGAGCAAGTTGAGGCCTGTCCTTGAGCAGACATTTGATTACATAAAAAATCTGTTGATTGTAACTAGCCATGGGAAATGACATTTAATGAGACCAGTTTTGGGGTGCATTGATAATTCAAGTGTGAAGTGATATGTAATTCTCTACGTTCACCCCATCCTCTAATACAAACACCAGATGGGGTGTCATAAATTAATTGTCATAGCCTCTTTGGAGCATTTATGCATGCACGCTAAAGGGTTCTCTGCTTATTTTCAACCATTGGATGTTGGGAATTTGAGAAAGATGTCAAGTCAATTTGGAATTACAACCCTTCTATTGGATTTACATGGTTTTGATATTCATCCTATGGTAAAACTTTTATTTTCCTATGATTTAGATTATTCCATAAGTTAGGGTGAACATCATGAATACAATATCCCACCATCAATTCTAGAATGTCATATTGAGAATTTTCTAAAGGCCAGAACATGACTAGTATTTATCCTTTAGCCAATTGTTTTTTCAGGATTAACATATCTTCATCATCTTTCATGATATGTTTCTTCACTTGGTATGAAAAAAGTGGAAACTTTGTTCTAGAATATAAATGATCTAAGGGACGTTTAGAGAATGAACAATTTCCTAAGATGTCTTATGGTTGAGAAAGTGTTTCACCCATCACTGACAAGTAATCATACATGATTGGTTGTTTTTTTTCAATTTCCTTGAGATAGGAGGTCCTTCTCATCACTACATTATTACTTATATAATTATCATGAAAATGTGAAATACTATTGCAGAGAGGACTTTCACAGTGAATACCATTACATGGAGGACCACCATGGAATATTGCAGCAAGGGGTAAATCCTCTTGCTCCTTGGTCTTCTAGCTACAAGGAGGGTTGTTGTTCCACTCATCAGGAGATAGGCTCTCTTGATTGACTGAATTTTCATGAAGCAATCCTTCATGATGAATTTTTTGATGGGGAACTTCATAATTTCTAATACTACTCCCATAATTTGGTAATGAGAGTGTAGGACCATGAGCTATAACATATAAGCGTCAGAGGGATTCATGAACTATAGCATTAAGAGGATAAAAATTGTAGCTTGACTCTGGGTATTCAAATTGTGTTTAGTGATACTTCCTCTTGGATATTCTCTTACACTTAGATGGGTACAATTTCTTATAGAAGTGGTTATCATGGGCAGGTGTATGTTCCTTCCTTAGAGTGGTCACCAGAACAGACCAATTACATCAAATTGGAAAGGGTGTATGTTCCCAATCTTATTGTTTATATGATATGGGGTATTATACCCCATGACCCTCCTGGACTGGAGAAAATGTGTGTATCTTCTATGGGATGACATTTCAATGTGTCATCCTAGGTGTGGGGATAGATTTATGTGTCTTTTCCCCTGGTACCATTGAAGTAGTTGTTATAATATTCTGGAATGCTTCCAAAATATGGGCAGGAATTTGTGTCTTCCCATTCACCATTGATAAGATGTGTTTCGTGACTTCAACATACAGAATGGGAATATACATCCATTCCGTATCTGGAGTAGTAGTATGTGCCTACTCCTGTCCCCCTTTTCCTATCAATGGGTATTAATAGTACTCATGTATGGGGGATGAGAGTTGGTCTACCCCATATTTGTCGTCAGAGCTTTCTGACTGACTTCTCCAGGTGCTGCCAATTGAGACTGTTGGCGGGCTTGATGAACACTGGTAGGAGTATGTGCCTTCTGGCCATTTCCCTTCAAGTATGGTTTATGAACATCCTTCAATACTAGAAGATGATACTACTGAAAGAATCGGTGATTGTTAGTAGGTGTATGCTCTTGTTTACCAGTTTCCACCGCATTGGATTGGCGGGCTTCTTTAAATGCAGTTAGATGAGCCTGCTGACTGGCTGATAACTTGCAAGCAGGTGTTTGTGCCTATTCACAGTGGTACACCAAATTTATCGTGTGGGATTGGTGGTTTGTTCCAGACGAGCCTGCTGGATAGAAAAAATAGAATGGATGAGTGTATGTCCTCACTCGTTGTTTTACATCTAGTGGGGTTGATGGAATTCTCTAAAGGGGGCTGGGTAAGAACCTACTCCCGGTTGACTGGACGTTGTCCCTGGTGGTTCGTCTTGTATGCCCAGGTCTAAGAGAAATGGGCCGAACCTCCAAAGGAAACACCCCCATCATGTTATGGGTTCACTACCACACAATTATGCTAGAAGCAATTTTTGGTGGGAGTCCTCAGGAAGGACCCCTATTTCTTTTAATTGAGTCCCCAAGTGACCTCTTGTTCCACCACCCTGTAGTTCGGGAGGGATTGGATTTTTCATTATGTGGATAAGGACCCGAAACAATAGAAGATGGTGGTTGGAACTATCTTCTTCTTGATCATTGTTCATCATTGGCTAGATGATTAAGCATTCTTATTGACCTGTAGGGCTTGTCAGGCAGCCTCAAATGTTGGGATTGTACCGTGATGGCGATACTTCTTTACCAACATGTTGGAGACCCTGCGTTGAAGGCTCTAGGTGGGTGATAATGTCCTTCCCATGGATGAGGATATATCTTGTGTATCATTTGGGATGTTTACAGATGTCATCTTGAAGAAATACATTTTTGGATATAAGGGATTTCTAAGAAAAAATATAAAAACCATAATAATAAAGTCAATTAAAGTGACATCTTTTTAGATGGATACATGCATGGTTTTCCATTTGTTTGGCCTTACTTTATCAATTGATAGGGGACTAACAGGTGGGTAGCATTATTATCTTGGTTAAGGATTCATGTGGGGTTCACCATTTTTGTTTTGTAGTTCCTTGAAATGTGTGTTCTAGTTTATAAAATCAGTACTTCTAGGCAGTTTCCATAGGATTTATTCATGGAACCAAAAACCTCCAACAGTTCTTTATCCAAAAGGGGCCTACATTCCAAAGGCATAAGTTCATTATGTTAGAAAATTATGATACTTAGAAACATGCATTGGTCGAGAGGATGGGAGGTCTGACTCATCACACCTTTTTGGGGGGAATTATTTTCTACTCTAGGACTCTCTTTATAAATTTAAGATATTTTCATGAATCATTATTAATTCACCAAGTATAACATATATTTCCCATGGTATTCAAAATCACTTATTAACATGTGTAAAATTTAGAATCATCAGTATGTATTCAAGGTTCTTCATTAATGGAGATATTTGGAAGTATTCGTGGTTCTCCATCAACGGTATCCTCTCATATACTATTTAATGACTCTTTTAATCATCGTTATGATGATAATGGTTTTAATACAATTAGTGGGGTAATCTATAATTTATTTTCATCTAGGGAGATAAATGTTTGTTTTGATATTGGGATCGTGCCCATGAAATGAGTTACCTACGTTTCCTTGTGAAAGGAATCAGAACCCTCGTAGTTCGGTAACTCTTAATGGGACACGTCATACCTTTTAAGGTCATGTTATAAGGACCTAACCATGAATTTTAATATCATTTATTATGGACATCTAAGAAAAGGGTTCTTATTCAATGTTTGATGTTGGACTTATTCCAAAGAAGTCCATAGAACTTGGAATGAAAAGGGTTTCCATGTAAGATTAGACCCTGTTGAGAATATGGTCAATGAAGAACATGGTGGATTTGAAGTGTTGGTTTTGAACCTCAAGGAGGCTTCCAACTATCCCATGTGGATGTGAACCAAATACCATGTACTTCTATGAATCTTATAGGAGAGTATAGTCCTTTGATATAAATGATTTTGGTATTACTTACTAAAAAGGATGCCTTGATGATTTTGGTGGTTTAATTTGGGGCTTATTCCTAAGGTGGATTCCCATATTAACGGAATTAGGGTTGGATTCCTGATGAGGGTATACATTGAGCTCATTCCCTGAGAAGGCTTCCTACATATCTCGATTATGGTGGGAATCAAAGTTTTCATAGTTCATTCACCGTGAGTGTTTGTACACTTGTTGTAATCATTATGAATCTCTGAACCCATGTGAGTCATGCTCGGTGTGGGATACAAGAGGATGTGAATGATTCAATAATGGAACATAAAATTTTCCTCCCACGCAAGTGTAAGATAGTGTTCCTACGATAGTGAGGGTGGAAGAGGGTGAGGTGACGAGCCTTCCTTATATTCTCTTTACATTGGAAAAAGGTTGAATGAAAGGAAGAAGGGATGAAGGCTTAGGAGATTACACTAGGATGGCTGCCCTAAAATTGATCCTGGTAGGGGAGGGGGAATTTTCATTCACTTTAATGGAAAATAAAGTGGGAACTTTACCTTCCCTACTAGAATAGTTGTTGTTCCAGGTCTATTTAAGAAGGGAGAGGTCAAGAACCAAACCCTTCTCCAAACTGGGAATTTCCAAACACTGTTCTTGGGAGAAAGGTCCATGTGACTATGGATATAAAAATCCACAGACACTCTTTTAGTCTTAACCCCATTGTGAAAAAAATGCGGGAAACCTCTAACTATGGATATACAAACCCCAAATAGGAGGAACATTGATGTGACCTTCACAAAGGATTGATAAGTCAGGAGGTTTTGGTAGAGGTATCAACATAATCCCTTTCAAACAGGGGATCCAATGAAGAAGAATCTTTTCCATAGATGGATTTGTAGAGGGATTGATGCCTTGTTGATTTAAGAGAGTAAGTGAATCAAAGAGGAGATCCCATGTAGGTAAGGGCATGCATGTATGGGTGCACAAGTAGGCTTGGGATACTTGATGTTCACTTTAGCGATGAAAAACATTTATGGTAACACAAGGGTGAGACCTGGCTCAATAATTCAGAAGTATTCACAGGTGATCCCAGAAGTGGGGTGCTTAAGTTCTTATGAAAGGAATAGGTGGCGCACAAGTGTTTATGATTTTGGGAGTTTGGGTGCTTTAGGTGCACAAGTGTTATGGATTTCAAACACTAAAAGGACTTAAGTCCTCTTATTCTCTTTAAATTTCTCCACATGAGTTGTTAAAGAACTACCTTTAATGTTTCAGATGACTTGGGAGAATCACAAGGGTGACCAGATCATAAATTGGGATTTAGAGAAATTTTTAGGTACAAATAAAGGCCCCTATAGACTATTTATAGGCAAAAATATGACCATGGGCATAAGGAATTCGGTCGCGCAAGTGGTTTGCGCACTAGATGGGTGGCTCCCAAGTAGAATTGTGTACTGCTGGTGATTTGGAATAACTAGGTTTCCACTTTGAAGACATAGCCAAAATAAATTCATTATTTTCCTCCAGCATGGTGGTGTAAAGGTGTTTGTGAGCAGGTACCTTGGGCACCGCTTTAGGTATATTTCAAAAAAAATCTCCATACACATGGGGGATGCGCCCCCACAGACCTACTTCGGATCATTGTCAGGCTACTGTCCTGGCCCTTTGGGCCGCTGCCTTCACTACCATAACCAAACCCTGTGAAAATTTCATAGTCACACCATGAACTTTTTGAGCCTGATTTAAGTTATTTTGCAAAGAAGTTCATGGAACACATTTCATAGTGTCTACAGGAATGAATCAAGAATAAGCTCTGGGATACTGGGGTCATGGTTTCTACAGTGGTATCAAAGCTTGTTTAGTATAATACTTTGTAACTATATTTAGTAAAATATATATTTGGCTTACCATTCCTATGATAAGTGTTGACGACAATTATATAATAACATCCTTTTGTTTTGGAAATGTAGATATTATGTGTTATTTTTTGGAAGTGAAAACATGTCTGGATACTACCACATATATGGTTATAATCCAAATGAACATATGGGAAATTAATCTAAAAAGTGTGCATTGGGATTGACTGGATCATTTCCTAGTGAAAAACAATGGGCCTTACTGTACAACTGATTTACCACTCACTGGGGATATTACTAGGATAATTCACATTTTATACACAAACAAAAAAAAGTATTTTAATAAATAATGTAATGAATGACCTACGTTAAACCCTATAAAAATTTAAAACCTATGTTGAAATAAAATTGATAAAATATTTATGTATTGGGATTAATAAAATTAAAATTTGGAAGTATTTTTACTAATGGTATTTTAGTTATAAGAATCTGAAAGCATCTATTTATTATGTTAAATTTTATAATAATTTTTGTATTCGTTAAATTAAGAGTTATGGAGACCATTACATGTTTATGGTTTTACGGTGGATCATATGTTTAAAGTCATAAAAAATCCTTTTAGTTTTTATATAATGATATCGTACCATGATAAATGAAATTTTAGGGAAATTTATGAAATGTACATGTTGCACTTGAAATTTTATTTTAGGAATAATTCATTTACATTTTATAATCATAGGTTAAATGGTATTGATAACATTTAAGTGCCATTTTATCATTAACGGCATTATAGTGAAAGTAAAATAATAATATTAGACGTTGTAAAACAAATGTTTTCAAACCATAGTCAAAAATTCTATTTAATTATTAATTTTATTTCCAGGATTTCCATCATTTGTTTTTTGGGAATGTTATTGGACTTCTATTAATATAATTTAGAAAATGGTTACCCATATGCTAGTTAAAAACCCATCACTTCCATATAAAAGATGGAGCTTGAACACATTACCGATGGATGATAAGGTTTTTGTGCCTACCAACGACATATGTGATGAAACAGATAATATATCATTTTTTAGGTAGACTATTTTAAAAATAAATATAAATGATGAACCACATGTCTTACTTTTGAGGTTTATAAAATAATTTATTATACTAGATAGATTTTTATAACCTAATTTGATTTGGGATAATATTTGTAGATAGACGGAAATAATATTCTCTCTTTTTTGGAGATTAAGATTCATTAAATCTCAATTTTGGTTCTTCAAGAAAAAAAAATCAATTTTTTATATTTATTTCTTAGAATAAGGGAATATTTGTAAATTGATCAAATAGCATCCAATCAATGAAATTTTTCTTGTGAAATAAAAAGGTATCAAGTAATTATATTTCCTTATATTCTTAGATATTAAAATAATTATTAATATTTAAGAATATGATCTTGAATTAAAATTATTATCCAATTACATTCATATCAAATGAATCAGATGTTCTTTTAAATAATAATATATTTATAGTTTTGGGGCCATTAAAAATTCCTTTTATCATTGACTTGATTATTATCAATTACCTCAATAACTATCTATAATTAATTATAATTTTACTCTATGTAGATATATTCACATTCCACCAATGTAATACTACATGGAGACCTAGATATGTGTTATTATATATGGCATTTTTATATTGCATTCTCACTTGTTAATAGGTAATTTTTCCAACCATTATTCAATGTGAGTTTTTGATCAAGGGAATTTCCAAATATAAATACCTTAATTTATAAGATCATGTTTAAATTAATAGGATGAAAATTATTTAAGGTGGTGAGAATGTAATTCATTGTGATGTTAAAATAATAACATTCTATTCAATATTGTATATTACAAACAACACCAAGCATAGAAGACAATATAACATCCTGATACTTTATGATATATATAAAATTTTAAATGAATTAAATCTATTGAATAACATACACTACATTAAAATAATTAGATTGAGTTACACTTAAAAATTGGTTTATCATTCGTTAAACACGACAACATGTTTCATCGATAACGTACGATATATGCATGATCATATTTCACAAAACAATAATATATTATTACTATTATTTTGTAATATAATAGTTATGGTCTAGTCATCGGAACGGACCGTATAAATAGGAGTAAATAACGTATGAAACTATATATTTTACACATGTTTATTAGTTCTCTACTAATTATAAATAATATAAGAGTCTTTTATAAGAAAAATATGCTTTCTGAAAAATTGTATTTTTTCTAAAAATAGTTTAATAACAATTTTCACACATAATTAAGAATTTATTCTTACTGATTTTAGAAATTTTATATTAAAAGCTAAATTTTTTTTAAATCAGAATATCAATATTATCTTATGCTGAAATTTTGATATTTTTCTTAGAAGTTTCATTTCTTAGATGAGTAGTGAAAAATACATAATTTTATTTGGAAATTTCCTTTCAAATAAAATTATTATTAATGATAAACAATATTTTTCGATGATTTTGAATTAAAATTATTAAAATTTTATATAATTAATTCCAATTTTGTACATTAAAATAATTTTATTATGAATTTAGATATGACAAAATTATAAACATTTTAAACATTTTCACATTAAAAAACTGTTTTCTCATCCCATATGTAGGATTAATTTTAAATAAAACTTTGAAAATTATATGAATTTAATCTGTAAAAAATTATTTCATATTTCATATAATAGTTATTTATAGTTTCCAATATCTTCAAATTAATTTTTTACCAAATGAAATAGTTAATAAAGTAAAAATTAATTACCACGGTAAAACTGAAAATGATTTCACCATGGGTTAATCGAAAAGGATAAAGATATAAATGGACTATAAAGTAATCCAAAACTATTTTATTGAAATAGTTTTACCATAAAACTTATGAAAATATATAATGTTTCAACTCTAACACTTTTACATATGGAAAATGGTGGATCATTCTATTCTTTTAAAAAATACTAAGTGTGTCCTCTACCAACTTATAAAAGGCCACCACCACTCTCATCTTCTTCATAACATCACACCTATTTTTTTCATAAATACCTAACCAAATAAAATAAAACATTAAGTAACATAGTTCTATTATACTTATTTTCAAAATAAATTCATGCTAAGTAGTTATTTTCTCAAACCTAATGAGGATACCCGAAGAAGGGGTAATGTTCTTCAATGAACGTCTATATTTTATTTCTTATACACCTTCATATTTTCTTATTAAATCATAATTAAAAAATAAAATCCTTACTTAACATATAAAAGGATGTTTTTATTACAATGTAATGACCTAAAACCTTCTACTTTTATCAAATGTGTTATTAAATCTTCATTTGAGTGTACAACGGACTACTGAGCCACGATTCGATGTCTTTCATTCTTCAATTTCCATGTTTCTTGGTTGGCAATGATTACGTATATAAATTATATATATGATATTTATAACATATTTATACACGTTGAGTCATTATATCATATACTACTTTCTTACCTTCCATTCCCTAGGAGATATGATAATGTCACTTGTGTGTACGGCGTACTACCACCTCATAAAGCGATATGATTCATATTTCATTAATGCTTCACATATATGGTGTTAAAGAAAATTTTAATGATTATTTATGATATATATTACATAATTATAATATAAATAACATATTTATATTTCTTTAATGACAATATATATTGTTTTCTTTCTTTATTTCTCGCTCATGTAAAGATGATAACATCGTTTGTGGACGTGTGGACTACCGCATCCATGAAGTGATGTGACCCTCTTATCATCACCGCACCACATGGATACTGTATATAAGTATTTAATATTGTATATATGATCTCATTATAATTCTAAAAAGTTAAAATATTAATTACCACTTTTCTATAATGATCAGTGGAAAATGTAAAGTTTAGTCAAGCACAGATACGGCATACCATTTCTATGACTGTAACGTTCTTTATTTCTCATAACCATCAATCATTAATGGGTTAAAGAGTAAAATTTATGTAAAAATATGATAATTATTTTATTATTATTATTTATACAATATAAAAATATAATATGGTCCACAATTTTATTTTTAATGATTAAAAAATCATGAGAAAACAATGCAATTGAAACTTAAAACAATGAAAATAATGAAAGTCTATTAAGGAATGAGAAATAAGAATTTATTAAAGGATAATATATGATATCATAAATATTAATATGGTTATATTATAATTTAATAACATTTTTTAATCCATTATATAAGTGTTTAATGAATTATCAATAAAATAAAACCATAAGGTATTGGATTTCTTCTCATTTCCATTTCAATGAGGAATATTGTAAGGTTATGTAACTAATTTCCTTTAAGTCATGTATTTACTACCCCTTTCACATGTAATATAATGAATAAAAAAAATTCTTTGTATTTTAATTTTTATATTAAAATTATTTCATCTTAATGGATATTAATTAAATGTTAAAATGTGGTAAATAATTTTATAACTCAATTTCTTTTCATTAGGTTATATTACTACTTCGTTGTCATTAACATTCAAAAAATTTGTGCAAAATGAATATGGAATATATATTGTTTTATTTCCAGTTTTTTGTGGATTAAAATTTTATACACTTGATTGGTTTAATTATTAATTCTCACATCAATGATATGATCCTATAGAGATTTTATTTCACAATCCCATTCCAATCGAGATATTTTATTATTTATTTTTAGTTGTAAGAGATTATTTGACCATTGTATAATAATAACATTTCATTTTTCTCATCAGATGTTTAACCATGGTATTTTTAAGTAATATTACTGTTTTTTCACTCTTTTTTATATAACATATTTGGGAAAATTATTTTAAGAAAATTTGACCTCATTTCTCTCTTTGGTCAGAGATAGTTTTTTCATCAAAAGCCATGTATTGTAAAAATATTTTCAATGATTATTTCAACGTTTCAAAATTATTTATGAAAAAAAATTCACCCATTTTTACTTGTAAAAAATCAATGGAATCTTATATTTTTTTCAAAACAATGCTTGTTTGGATTTTAAAAAAATTATTGAAGGAATATTTTTATAGTTTTCAGAAAATGGAAATTTTCAATCCTTTTTATAGTGAAAAATTAATATTTTTTACATTTATGGAATGTACCAAATTACATAGAATTATTAACATAATTTATTTAAATATTTCTTAATAATTTTATAAGGATTTTTTTTGGAAGAAATTAAAATTAAAATTTTGAATGAAATGTATTTCAAATATGTTTTTCAAATGAAAATGATATTTTTCTCAAGAATTTTTTTAATGATATTTTATGCAATTTCTATTAAAAAATTATAAAAACCTTTTTTTCTTAATCCCAAGGTTATATCTTCATAAAATAATTATTCTCCCCCTTTATTGTTTAGGAATATTTTTTCCAATTATAGTATTGAAATTATATTCCTTGTTTAATTTTTTATTCATTAACTTCCCATTAAGACAATCACTTTCCTTTGATAGTTATACCTTAAATTTCCCCTAAATATACATATTATTTATCCTGTATATTCTTATCTCTTAAACCATATCTCATGTAAACATACAATTTTTTACTTTTAATTTTATTTAATTAACTAGGTAAATATTGGTAAATCATTATCTTTTACACAATATTTATATATATATATACATATATTATGTTAAGGCATGTTTATTCATTAATTAAATAAATTATTTGATATATTAATAATTTTTTGGACCCTAATGGATGGGTGGGGATAAATATAAAATGACCCCTCCATGCATCATTATGCCTCATGAGACAAACATGTTATGCTAGCATAAAATGGATTTGTACATATAGTTTAAACAGTCATGTAAAAGGAATTGGTGGTAGATTTATCATGTTTCTAAGATATGGAATCAAATAATTAAGCATTTCCTATATTAATATTTTAGTTATTGTTATATATAATATTTTCACAATGATATTATCTCTAGATGCATTTCATTCCAATTTTATTGATTAAATTGAATATGTTTTTAGTTATTTACCATGAAATATTTATTATTCCTTATATATTTATTTAAATGGAATATGTTATTATTTATTTACTAGCCTATATTGAATATTCCTTCTATAGTTATTTAAATTTCATTTGTGCTTAGTTATTTACTAGTAAACATTGATTATTACTTTTACAGTTATTTAAATGGAATGTGTGCTTAGTTATTTACCTTTACATATTTATTATTCCTAATATAATAATTTAAATGGAATTTGTTATCAGTTATTTATCATACAATTTATATTATGCTTATTTATTAGTGGTTTATTCTATTATATATAACCCTTATAAAACATTTGACCTCACCCTTTTTTGTGTCCTATACCTAGGATTCCATGAAGAGTTCTATGTTTTATATTCAAAGATATTCTAAATACAATAATTTTATCCTCCAAAAAAATATACTATAATTTGAGTATTTATTTTTAATTAATGACTTTATATGTATATAAATTACCAAAAATAAAAAACTATTAGATCCTTAGGGATATGATTCCTTGGATATTATGAAATTTTAATGATATAGACACAAACTACAGGCTACTGGCGATAAGTCACTACAATATATATCATCGTCTTTTTTATTCATTCAAGTTTTTATTGTCCTACATTTATGTTATAGACATAATTAACATGGTAATAATTATTGGAATAATATATGTTTCTCATTATATGTGATTGGTAAATATGTTTTTGAAAATTATTATCATGTCTATAGTAAATAATATATTATAATTCATTATAAAAAATCTTAATATGTGACCAAGGATTCCATAATTAAATAAAATGTATCCATAAATTCTCATAATACTCATCAATTAATCCTTACCATATGAAGAAAATTTATTTATTGTCATTTTATTTTATCTTCCAATTTAAATTTTATTGGGAATACCCAAAATTTTTATCAATCTTTATCTTTAGTTGGAATTCATCATGTGAACTTTTTTGTTTTTGTATAGAATAAAATAAACATGTCATCGTGATTTTATAATTATTCTTCTATAATTTAGAATACATTACCTTTATCCCACTATCAACTAATGAGGGGTAATAAAAAAATTGATGTAATGAATCAGAGGAAATTCTATTAATATTGAATTTTTACTTTTACACATGTTTATTAACCAAAATCAAATCATCTCTAGGTTTATATATCGTCATACTTCTCACTTGATGTTGAATAGTTATTTCTTCTATAAGAATCACCCCATTAGAAATTTAATCCTTCAATGCATATGAAATCTCATCTATCATGTCACATTATGTAACATCCCTACCCCATCCATTTTATTAGATAGAGGTGTAGTTCTAGTAGCCTTAGTTTAATTCCCCAATACACAAAAGGAAGATAATAAATTAGAAGGCATTACCCATACATTTGGAGACAATTTTTCTTTTAAAAACAAATCATCCATTGAAGATAATATAAAAACAACCAAAACAATAATAGGATGCAATACTATAAAAAATACATGTTAAATGAAAAAAATAAACCAAAAACATTAGAGTAGTGGAAAATAATAATAATAATGAAACTCAAGAAAATAAAATGATGTCTAGACACAAAAAAAATATGGAATCACTCCAACCAATCTATTGGAGAAACTCCATGCTCCAAAGTCCATCATGAGGATGTACCGTCATGATTCTTCAATATTGTAATAAGAGGCCATTCCTTTACATTTTTCATAAAAGACAAAATATTCATTATCACCGATGCTTATATGGAGGGGGTGAGTAATAATACCTAGTAGGATTATCTAAAGGGACTTTCAAACTCACACCACTAAAAAAAGAACACCTCTTCCGAATGATAAAAATATAATTTTTAATAAATAGGGGAATATGATTTTTTTTACAAATCTAAAATAAATTAAAAAAATTATGAACTATTTATTTCCAAATACCACTTAGAATTCCCATACCATATACACCCACAAACACACAAATTAATTTTTAATGAAAATTAAAAGAAACACAAGTGGTGATCCATCATTCACCCATACATCAATTCCTGATATACCTTTTTCTGAAACTAGTATTACAATGAGTGAAAATATTATACCAACAAGACCCCATATAAGGAAGAGGAACAGAAACCCCCCATGTATACCATGATTTCACCTGAATTCATTATATGTAAATTATTTCTTAAATTAATTCATTCTTTTGAAATAAAAAATTTAAGTCATTATATAATTAAATAAAAACTATAATTTAAATCTCTAGTTAAAAGGGGGTCCAAAAATATATTAAAATAAATGATATTTCTGAACCATTAACCTAGAAATATTTCCATGAAACCATCATCCAAAATTTAATTTGAAAATTAATGAAAGTATTTAATAAATCTAATAAATCTAGTTTTGGGATATGTTTATAAGGTGAAGAAGCCACTTACGTATCAATGGTTTATAAAAATGAGAAATATAATAATAAAACCTCTTGATCCAGGCACACAGATCTTTTTCTTTATTTTATCTAATCAATATCACATAAAAACACATGATGTATAATATATCTATTAAAAACATATCAGATATTACATTCCATTTGATAGGATATTAGGTGATCTAAGTATAAGGATATAAAAAAAATACTTTCCATTGATTTAAAATATCAAAGATATTTAGATTCATCAAACCCAGTTTTTGGATTGAATCCAACAACCAAGAATGATTATGATATGAGTAGAGTTTTATATCCTACGATTTTAGATGAAAAATTAGTGTTTGGGGTTTAAAAATTAGTTAATATTTAATATTCATAGCATTAAACACATGTTTCAGGGTTAGTCCACAATGTTTGGAAAATGGTGGGATAATTTTTGTATTCTACTTCATATAAATCACCCACTGACATGGATGGTTCAAATTTTTTCAAAAAATTTGTTCCAACCATTTCATTCCTTATATATCCCATTTTATTGTTCATCATTATCACTTGAATGGTTTGGAAAAACACTGCATTAGATATGAACACCCTCAAACCCTCCAATTTTCCTATAGAAAATGATATGGTTTCCCAAAATCATGATCAGACTATCCAATATTATAATGACTTCCAAAATATTATAAAATCATATAAAGTCTCCCAAAACAAAATAATTGTATTATATTACTGAATAATAAATAATTAAAGTGTAAATTACCTGAATCCCTGGGTGTTAAATTCTCTCTAACATTTTACATTCCATCTGAAGAAAGTTGGATGTTTTTAGTGGATTGAAAAATTTTAGGGTATTATTCCAAAATATATTTTTCACATTTCCAAGTTTTTATTGGATTTAATCCATGTTTTCATAAGAATAAGACCAATGGAATATTATTTCCATGTAATAAATTTTCTTGTATATCCATGATATGAATCGATGCATAAATAAATGTAAAATATGGTTAAAGATCAACATTACCTTGTCAAATAACATGGATTGAAATTTCACTGGTAATTATACATTTTTTATATGTTAAAAAGTTTATATACCAAAATAAATTTGTATTGTAAAACCATTTGATATGAAATATAAAAAAATCGTTCAAGTATCACAAAAATTTATAACATACCAAGGAGACAACTTCCCTTGAAAAACTAATCAATTATTTACCATCATTAGAGATACTTTTAGAAGAATATGATCTCCCAAGAAAAAAGATAAATGGAAATGATTATTGTGTGTTGATTATCCCCTGAAAGAGGCTAATATTCATTGATTGTATTATAATATTCAGGCTCTTTATTAATCATAAACATTATTTTGAGTATATTTTACACTTTGAACATTATTTCACATTATGATTTTAGTTTCTTCTTAAAATAAATTATTCTGTGGTACATTCATGAATTCATCATAAAACACAAAATGGTCATGATTTTATTTTCATATTTTATTTTTAGTCCTCCCATTACATAATGTACAATTCATGATTTTGGGGCACTTAAATATTCACATTGGAAGACCACCAAAGTGGGCATTGAACCAACAATATTATGGGAAAAGTGAACTCAATATTAGCCCAATAAAAGTACTCAAGCAACAATTATTCAATTACAATGATTCAAAATATTTATATTACAATAGATTCCATCATGGGGAACATTTAATTTAATATTCACCCTAGATAATTAGGATGTTTTAATGGAGTTCCAAGATTCCCAAGTTTAAGATGAAATTTTGGGCCAGATTCTATGGCACATACAAAAAGCCCACCATTTAAATCATATCTTGCAAACCACAAACTCTATTGGGATGAAATTGTATAGATTATTTAGACACATCTCAGTCTCCAGTTTCTCTTTCTATGTCCCACTCCAATTCAGCCTTCTAGATTGTCATTTTAGTTCCTCTATTCAGTGGATGCAAGTTGGAGGCCACTTCAGGTCAAGAGTGGAAAAGTCTCCTTCCATTAATTTTCCACACATCTACCCACAAAAATTAATTGGGGAGACTCAGAAAGATGGGTTATTGACCCATGGATTCCAAAATGCCTATTTAATGTAGTTTTGGTGTATTATTTGATCATTGTGGAGATTTGTTTTCATTGTAAGTTTATTATACCGATTTTTCATTTTAACATTCTTATTTATCATGTAAGTTTTTATAATCAAATTAGTTTTTAATAAAATTTATTCACATAATTTTATTATGTTCTTATTTATATCACTTTGATACCTTTTTCTCAAGGTTTTAACATATTCACACTAATCCTTGTGAAATTCTTCACACAATGGTAGAGTGATCATTATTTTGTTGTTTTTACTCCTTTAATTACACCCTTATGAGTCTATACCCCGCTTCCATTGAGAACATGTAATCAATAGAGGGATAAAATATTCATGTCTTGTTCCAAGAGAGTATAAATGGTATGGATTTTATGTTATTTCTCACTCTATAAATGTTTTTTAATTTCTTTTATTTGAGTTTTTTTATTAAATAATTTTCTCTCTTCCTCTTCCTTATTGAATTTTATTGCCCCACTTTTATATGCTAATAAAATACTTTACCTTAGATTTCTCATGAAAATGATCATAAAATTGTATAGGTGATTATCATTTTTTCTTTAAGGGGTTTAACTAGTAAGTGATGAAGTTATTTTGAATTCATTGAATGAATCCTACTCGATTATATGATATTGAAATTGTTAAAAAAAGAAATTCATACAATAAATCCCCTATAAAACCTATGATCAACCCCTTCTCATAAATTGAATTCACATAGACCTTTTAGTGTTAGTTTATACACATCTAAAATCAACCCATGTTGGCCACTTCATAACCAAAAACAATCCATAAAATTTATGTGTTGATAGGTTCCTTTGTAGGTCTCTGAGGATTCGACAACCCAATCTAAATTAATAACACCCGATTAACACTAAAAATATGGGTAAATTTGGATGAGACCAAATTCTAGAACCATTTTTTGGGACCTATGTATGTTATATTAGAAACTACCATCCTTTTATCACCCCACATGTCTATTATCATCCCCGATCTCACTCCTATGGAAATCCCTTTGGAAACAAATCCAATGATGGAGAACCTCTCCATAATTTGCCTACCCCACACTAATTAAGATGTACAATGAATGTAGTAGTTTTTATTGGTAGGAAAATAAATAAACTATTGAGCCACAATTTTTTAACTCCTATGATCCAAAAAACATTCCAACCTATAATGAATTAATATCCCAACAAGGCCAATCTAAACATCCTCCTCTCGAATTCCACCAAGTTAATTATCCTCATGGAATAGACCATCTATCTCAAAACATTTCCAATCCTGATATAGAACCATTAATTAAGAATTTGTGTCATCAAATGGAGAGAATTAATTCTATGGTTTCATCCTTGTGAGTAGAACTACAAAGCATTGAAACGGGTTTGGAACCCATTCCCACTCAGGTTTTCCCTTCCTCAATATTGAGAGAAGAATATTGTTACACAAAATCACCTCATGAGGATTCTAATGAAATATACTTTGAATCTAGGATACCTAGAGGATATTAAGTAATAGTTTACGGGTTTTTAAATAAAGTTGAAACTGATTTTTTTTATTTACAAGATAGTAATTTGACATCATGGATTGAGTGTCCTAAATACTGACCCATTAATTATTTTTTAGATCCAAAAATCACTGAACCATTGGGAAAAATAAAAAACTTCAAGTCCATAACCATTACTGAAATTGATATTTCAACTTTTTTGGTTGAATATTCCATTTATAAGGAACTAATTCTGTTGATAAATTTATAAAATGAAATTGATTTGGATTCCAAATATCAACCTATATCTAAATGTCCTGTCCAATCCTAGATCAAAATTATTATCCTTCCTCCCCAGATCAAATACCCCATATTGGGGTATAAAAATTATTTTTTAGTTTTAATTCATTATTCCCTTGAAACCAAAAAATTTGGAATTAGGGGAAGATTATCATCGAGGAGTATATCCAAACTTGGGATTAGATGGCTTCGGAGCTGGAAGTTTTGTGGTCAGAGTCTCCAAACACTCAGGTTTTCTCCTTATCTTGGAAGCTGTTCAGGGAAGTGCAGTCTGGTAAGCTCAAATTAACCTTTAATGTTTCTAGTTAATTGTTGCTCTCTATTTTTTGTGTTTGGGAGATACTGAACTGGGTTTTAGAACCCAATTTTGGGTTTTTGTGTGCTTTTTGGTAGTATTTTGCAGGTCATCTTGCCAGGTTCGGCTTCAGTTGGGCTAGAGCACTCTGTCATCACCTTTGCATGCTATTTGGGATTTGGTTGACTAAGTGGGATGGTTTTTCCATCGAGAGGGACCATGAATGCATGGGATTGCCGAGTGGTCCTGCATGGGGGATGGTGGTTGTTGTTTTTTCTTGAAAGAGGAAGACCCTGTTTCTTTATTTTTTTCTTGGGGTTGTTTGGGTGTTTTGTTGGACTTTATGGTTTCTCACTTTTCGAGAAAAAGTGTTTTTCTTAATAAAAAATAATTTTCAGTCATTTATGTATTTGGTAAGACTAGAGTGAAAATCAGATCAATCATTTCTGACATTCCTTGGATTTTCCCACTCATTCTAGAACATAGGTTTGTACAAGAAAAAAATTATAAACAAATAATCAATCTTAATATAGTATAAGTGGATAAATATGGGTTCCTTTAAATGTTTAATGTTAGTATTGGTTATGTTATAGGGGTTCATGTTGAGCTGACAACATTAAACTAAGCACTTTTTAGGAGGAAACCTGGCTCTTTTGATATTTAAATTTTTTCTTTTGTATTACCTTAATTAAAAATGGTGTCTTTTTCAATCCAACTTTTTTTATTTTTTTTATTTTAGGAAACACTTTGTGGTTTCCACTATGCTCTAATGTTGTTTTATTATGAGATTTAGATGCTTAAGAATTTTCATGTCTTTAATGGAACCAAATTCCCTCACGAGTTGAAACCCATTCCTCAATCATCCATGAGGAGCCTACATGTGACAAAGTGATCAAAGGAGTAATCAAGAGATATATGAACTTCAACTTCAAACACTAGGTGACATTACTGCATAAATCATTTTCAAATATTAATTTTTAAAGTCTTCTCCATTACCGATACCCCCTTCTAAATTTTCTTTTCTTTAAACACTAAGGACTATGTTATTTTAAGTTTGGGGGGATGAAATAAAAAACTTGACTTTGTGTGCCTTAAAAAATTCATGGAAGGAAACATTTCATTGTCCTTGGACATGATAATACACATTTCAAACATTGGAATTGGATATCAAATAATTTTTCATTCCTAGATTCAGATTTTAATGCATTTTTATGTTCATGTGTATATATTTTAGAAGGTGCGTTTGTCCAATGTGATTTTTCAACATTTATATTTTTATCAATTTAATAAGGAAACACAAAAAATTCACATCGTATGGATTTGGGGGTATTAGATTGAGTTCTTGGGGTGCCATAATAAGTGGAATAGGTTTGGTTATCGTTTTAATTTTTTCATGAGTATTCAAAAAATTTAAAAAATTAAAACTATAAAATAAGAAAATAATAAATTTTCACATAGATAAATGGATTGAAAAAATGTGTGGATTTTGACACTTGTGGATCATGACACCATAGTTGTATAGCCTAGTTTTGGAAATTTTATCACTATTTTCGGTAATTTGAATATTTGTTTAATTGAGAAAACTCTCGATGATGCCCGAGAATGTGAGCTTCACTTAGTTCCCTAAGGTATTTGAGCTTGGGAGTCATCACTGAAGTCTTGCTACATGGGTTTACTCAATTGAGTTCAATTTCAATTACCATGAAAAAATTGAAAAAAAACACAAAAATAGAAAAAATTAATACTCATATTAATATTAAAATGTGATTCCACCTAGAACTTCCATATGTTCTCCCTTGAATAAATATGAACCCACATGTCTATTGTGATGCACAACACTTCATCAAGCTTAATTGAAATTGGATGAAATTTTGCAATGATTTTGAACAAAGTAATGGTTTTGGTCTTGGGATATTCCTCTAGACCTAGCTTATTTTAAATTATTTTGATGGGTTTAATAATTTTTTGGAGTGAGTTATTTGGGTGATCAATGAGTATTAAAATGTTTTTTGAAAAAGGAATTCAAATTTCATATTTTTTGAGATATATTTTACTCGAGACTAGAAAAACTCAATTTGGGGGGTGTAATTATCCACTGAAAGAGGCTAATATTCACTATTAATATTATAATATTCATATGCAATATTAATCATAGACACTATATGTTAGGTCCAATAGACTAGATTCCCTAAGAGGGAGTGAATCAGGGTATGAAATATTAAAATAACTACCCCTTATGATCTTGTTTTGTTTTAGAAAAAAACCCTCTTCTCTCTCATTCTCATTGAAGAGTATGAAAAAACCATAAAGCAGGAACATGACACAACAATGTAACATAGTTTACCCTAACTGGGTTACGTCCAAGGAAAATACACCAACAATATTCTGATGCACCAAATCCACTATAAGCACACTGTTGTTTACATGTTCAAAGTGGAATCACTCTCCCTCCTAGTTTACAACCAATCACAATTTAAGAACTCTCTACTCACTCAACTGAAGTGAGATCACTTATTCTTTTGAATATCCAATCATTGTTTATAGACTTTTATGTCCTTTAATTATCTCTAATGAGTGCATCCTTCACTATATGTAGATTCTCTGTTGAATTCTTAATTTCATCCACTGATGAATACCCCTATTCCACTAAAAAATATGAAATAACTTGGAACAAACTTTGTAATGACCACTACTTCGTTAAGCTCACCATTTTTTAAATCCAAAAACACCATTTTTAACACTCCATTGTGAAGCCCCGTTATGAAGCTCTATTACGAAGCTCCATTGATAAGAACTGTTGCGAAGCTCCATTGCAAAGAACGATCGCGAAGCTCGGTTGTGAAGCTCTGTTGGGAATCTCTGTTGGTATGCTCCATTACGAAGCTCTATTGTGAAGCTCCGTTGCAAAGATATGTTGCAAAGATTTGTTTCAATGCTCTATTGTGAATCTCCATTGTAAAACTCTGTTGCGAAGATCGTTTGGGAAGCTCGATTGCAAAGGTCCATTGTGAATCTCTATTGTGAAGCTCTATTGTGAAGCTCCCTCACGAAGCTCCCAATTCCACAGAGCTCAAATAAGCTGTTGAAAAGATCCTTCATGAAGCTCCTTATCAAATATACTTCATGAACATCCTTCTTTATTCGAGAGACTTAAGATTTTACATGAAAATCTATCTACTCTTTCCAAGGGGGTCGAGGCCTATTTATTAGCGATTCCAGTAACCCCTGAACCTTCTGTGTGATGTCAATGCCACATCATCCCATTTGGAAAAGCTCTAAAATTTTCGGATTGAAAATCTCCATTGTGAAGATATTTAGCAAAGCTCATCGTAATCTTATAGCTCACCATCAACATTCTTTAGGTCTTTTCCAAAACCACTTCATTAATCCCATATTTTAAAAATTCATGCATTTTCCATATTAGGATGAGATCTTCAAAAAATATCTACTTTTTCCAAATCTCACCTCTTCCGTTTTTGAAGCGTGTCATTATCAAAGAGATCTCCAGAAAAATTCTTCATGTCTTTTCAAAATACACTTCATGATGCTCATATTCAAAAAATTCATCCATTTTCCATAATTTGATGAGATCTTCAAGAAAATAAAATATTCTCAAAGGTCATCCACTTCCAAATGCTGGATGCCATAAATTTGGAAAACACTAAAAACTGGTGCCACCGTGTATCTATTCTTATTGTACCACCTCTAGATCTTCCATTTCTTGTTCTTATTCTTTTTCAACAAACTTAACCAATAAAAAATAATACAAGTTTACCTTGATGTCTTTTTTATGAAAAAAAAATTTAGTTCATTTTACACTTTGTACATTATTTCACATTATGATTGTAATTTCATATTAAAATGTACTATTACATGGTACATTCATGAACTCCTTATAAAACCAAAATTGGTATTTATTTTATTTTTAAATTTTATTTTCAGGTCTCCCATGATATAAGGAAAAATTCATGATTTTTGGGCACGTGAAGATTTACATTGGAAGACTACCAAAGTGGACCTCGAACCAACAACATTCTAGGTGAAGGGAACTGGACAGAAGCCCAATAAAAGTACTTTATAGGAAAAGATGTGATCCCAATGAATAAAATAATAAATATTAAGATAGATAAAATCATTTGAAAAAATTCATTCAATTGTGTCCCAAGCTAATTCATATTTTTAATGGAGATACATGTCACCCATGTTGAAGATGAAATTAAGGGTCAGATCCTTCATCCTAGAACAACAACCCACTATATAAATCATATCTCTTAAACCATAACATCTTTTTGGACGATATTTTACAGTCTGTTACAAGACATATAGGGATCCATTTTCTCTTATTATGTCCCACTAAAATTCAGTAATATAGAAGGTCTTTGTTGTGCCTCTTTTTGGTGGATGTAAGCTTGCTTCCATTTCGGGTCAAGAGTGGAAAAGTCTCCACTCCATTAATTTTCCACCCAACTATTCCCACCAACATTAATTGGGATGATTATAAAAATGGTGTCTTGACCCCAGGATTCCAAAATGCCTATTTACAGTATTTTTAGTAAAGGATTCGATTATCTTGGAGTTTTGTTTTCATTGTAATGTTATTATGACGTTTTTTCTTTGTAACATTATTCTATATCATGTATGTTGTTTGAATCACTCTATTTTGAAATTAAATTTCTTATTATACTTTTATAATATTCTTATTAATATCACATTAATACTATTTCCTCACAGTTTGAACTTATTCACACCAAAACCTTGCAAAATTATTCACATAATCATGAAGTTATCATTATTTTGTAGTTTTTACTTCTTCAATTATGCCTTTATGAGTATAATTCCTGCTTCCATTGAGAACGTGTCATCAATGGAGGGTTAACCCATTTATGGGTTAATTCAAGGGAGTGTAAAGATTTTGTATTGGATGTTATTTCACACTCTATAACTATATATTAATTTTTTATATTTGAGTTTTTTTTCAATGATTTTCTCTCTTCCTCTTCCTTATTGAATTTTATCACCCCACTTTTATGTTCTAATAAGATCCTTTGCCTTAGATAAATCATGAAAATTATCCTACAAGTGTATAGGTTATTATCATGTTTTTTAAGGTTCTTAACAAGTATGTGATGAGTTTTTTTTTTAAATCATTGAATTAATACTACTCGAGTTAATGAAATAGAAATTGATAAAAGAATTAATTACATCTAACCCATCCCTTGTAATAACTTAGGATCAACCCTTTCTCATAAATTGAATTCACGTAGAACTGTTAGGGTTCATTTAAACCCATCTAAAATCAACCCAAGTTGTCCACTTCATATCCAAAAACAATACATAAAATTTATGTGTATGTAGGTTCCTTCTTAGATCTCTAAGGATTAAATAACCCAAGAAAAACTAAAAGTGACCAATTAATCCTAAAAACATGAGTAAATTTGGGTGAGACAATATGTATAATATTTCTAATAAATTTGATATAAAATAATCATTTTCATGATCATCATAATTTTTTCAAATGTATCCAGAACAATTATGGGTACCAATAATGATGTTTCTCTAGTATCTATCCAAAAAAGTGAAGAATTAATAGAATAACCATACAATACCTTGAACATAACCATACATACAATAGACTGATAACTATTTGTATAATAAAACTCCAAAAAAATGGTAAATTATCCTCCCATGATCCATGATAACACAAAACACAAACTCATATATTGTGATCTGGTGTTTGAATTCTTGTTTCTGACTACCCATACTTTTAAGGATGATACATCATGATCATAGTCAATTACATACCCAATGATTCATTAAATGATCACTAAATCTAGTAGTTGATACTTGTATTTTAGTGAAAGATGATAGAAACCAGTATTATATAAAAATTCAACACTCTCTTAATTTAGTTTTATTTTCGAGTCATCTACTGTATTGATTTCAAGAATTAGGATCAAATGGAATAACTTTCTATGTTGGTCTACAATGACTCAAATTGAATCCTTCTAATAATAATTATGTGGAAAACCAATAAAAAATTATGTAGTGACTTCATTTCATCTCCATAAGGGAATAGGTGAGGATTGTGACATCCCTGTAGGTTGTTGATGACTTTCCTTCATTATTTGACATGATAGGAATTATGAGACAAAACCAATGACATTTAATTTGATACTTGCTTATAATAAATACAATTATTCAACACTCAATATTAAACTAAATTAATTGAAAAATTTTAAACAATAAAAATATAAAATTAGTGTAACTGTCTTCCATTAATCATCAAATAAAATCTGATCAATGCATTTTTACAAGGTTATATCGTTAGTAATGCATGATATGGTACACTAATTGGATAAACCCAAGAAAATGAGATGAAACCACATATATGAGTGTCTATTTTTTTTATCCCGAAAACCCTGGTAACATAAATTATATCATAAATAGGTTAGGTATGTATTTTTTTTAAACAATTCATCTTCTGACATTTCTTATCTCCCAGATAACATCTATAGATGAAGGATCGACCAAAACTAATTTTATTTGAAATAACCCAAACCAAACCAATATCCTGGAATGAGCCTAGGTGATAATATACAAAGATTATTCCCACAAGAATCCAAATTATTGGAATATTTTCCAATGGATTACATAGACATTGAGGGATATTTTTCCATTCAATAATTATAAAACCATCAAGATAATATAAAAATAACCAAACTAACAATATGATTTATGAGTATAAATAACATAACTCATCTGACCACACATTAAAATGACAATATTAGAGTTGCAACAATAATGTATATCATGGACACAAAACAAATTCAAAGGACGTCCCAACTCAAACAAACTGATGTAACATCACATCAATAAATACATAAGAGGAACTCCATTCTCCAAACACCATCCTACGATATTATAATCTGGAATCACATCTAGTGAAATATGAGTCATTTCCATTACTGGTTTCATTGTGAAAAACATTTTTATAAACACCAGAGTACACATGTAGGGGGTGAGTAATCATACATAGTAATCATTCTCCCAGATACTTCCCAACTCATGCCACTAAGAAAATAACATGTTATCTCATAGTCCAAAATATAATTTATAATAAATAAAATTATATTAATATAGTTTTCCAATTTCAAACAATTTAAATTAAATGCATAACAATTTATCCATACATAAGACTAGGTATAAACAAACCATATCCATCTACTCATGAATGTATGCATTCTAAATGACAATACCTATACTTGAAATCAATGACATGTCCTTTACCAAGACATCAATTAATGATATAACTTCTCATGTCTTGAGTCTACCACCAAGAAATATCTTCACCCCAATAGTTACCTACAAAATGAAATGATGAACACATTCCACCAATTTGTGTAAATATCTCACTATAAATAATTCTATAAAAAGTTTTTCCCTAAATATTTAATTTCTATTAAAACATTAAATTGAACATAATTCAATCATTAAACTGATTCCATAATTTAAAAACATAATCCAAATAAGTTTTCATGAAGCTATTAAAATAACCAATATTTCCAATCCAAAAAATAAGATGGTTTTACATTATGATATCATTCATATGTTCCTTTAAAAATACATGAAAAAAAAATAAATAAAGATTATCCTTATTTTTCAGAATATGTGAAAAAAGAGAGAGAATCCACGTACCTCTAAATGGGTGATAAAAACAAATAATGGAACAATGAAACCTATATATATGAGGTTTAAAATCCATTCCTTTAATAGATCCAATGACGATATCATAAAAACACATCATAAGTCATTGATTTATCTATAATGAAACAAATATATAATTTTTTTGAGAGGATATAATGGGATATAATGTGATAGATAAAATATATACATACCATAAATTTTGGAGATCCAATGCACTTATATCCATCAAATATAATATATAGATCAAAAGGAACCACCAAAAACACTTAATATTGGAGTAAAGTTAATGATCGTAAGAGGGGAGCTGAAAAATTAAGGGTCTGAGAGTTTATACCAAGTTAAAATAATATTTTTGGAGCATTAAATGCACAAAACATGGTTAGTCTATGTGGTTTGGGAAACCATGTGCATACTACTACCCCCAAACCACCCCATCAGATGGTTGGTTATCACAGTATCACACACCATGTGTTAACCATTCTTTTTCCTCTATCTAAAAATTCATGTTTTCTCTAGGGAAGATTCATGGTTTGTGAAACTTTTACTCCATTAATGTTCACCATTTTACCAACCTAAGAATAGTGTACTATTTAATGGTGATAACTACAATTTTTTCCCTAACTATGCTAAAACTATGCACCCTTAGAAAAACACCCTAACCAAACAAAAACCATCAAGAACCTTGTGGAAATAACCCCAAGTATTATATAACATCAAAATATATTATGAAAGGAAAATGTACATGAATATGGGGTTGTTACAACTTATTTATAAATCATGATGTTTTTCTAATGAATAGAATACATAAAGTCCAATTTCTCTTATTTCAGACATTTATTCTTCATGGTCAATTCATCCACATGTGAAGTATGTTCATCTATCTTGGCTATAAAATTTTAATTTGTTTTGAGGTAATATATATATCCTTAGGACCCACTTTTAGTTTCTTCACCTTTTATGATAGGTTATCTAAAATATGAAATATATTTTGACAGAGTTAAATTCTATAAGTGATGAAAACTGATATTTTAATATAAGAGAATTATTTTAAATGACCATGATAATGGAAAAACTATAACTTCTACAAATTTTTCTATTAATATTGTGTAATATATATTTAATAAACATAATTAATGTATTCTAAAAATGAATTTAATATATTTTAAAATCCTTTATAAACATATATTATCACCCATTTAATTTGTATTCAATTAAAAATGTGATTAATAATACTAAATTTCCAAACCACACTTTTATACAAAAGTGGTTTTTTTATTTTAAATTTATTCATCTAAGGTTAACATTATGTTATTTATTAATTTAATTTTATTATATTGGGAATAATTTTTTTATCAAACATAATTTTTTAAGATGTTTTAACATATATTTCTTATAAGATATAAAGTATTAGTATAATAAATAGTCATCATGGTAAAATAAAAATTTAAAATTTAAAAAATATGTGTTAAAAATATTTTTACATGATCAAAACATGGAGAAAAAAAAGGTTTAGGATGATTTTTAAACCTTAAATCACCCCACATTTCATTATCTCACACTTTTGGAACCACTTACCCATGAGTAGTGTCATTAAATTATTAAAAAACAATAGTTGTTCACACAAGTTTCATTTTCTTCACTTATAAAAGGGCATAACATTCATTCTCTCAAAGATAAAAATACCTAATAAATTAAATTAAAACATAAACACAGTTTTCTACTAATATAACTCATTTTGAGTACCTAAATCTCCTGGTCACTAAACATTACACTTATCCCTTCATTTATAAGTAGAATTTCATGATAATGTTCAAGGTACCAGAGTGAGTAAAACGTATTCCTTATCCTTTTCATATTAATGCTATATCCAAAAAAATTCCCTAACCAAAGTAATATAACGAAAAATGTATCATTGTTATAATTAAGTTTTATTATACTAATGGAACATCCTAGGTTAATTTTGTTCTATTTTTTATGGTAAAGAGATAACTACTAGGTTTGTTTGAATTGGTTTAGTAGTTGATTGTGAGGGGTTCCCTTCCCAGACAATCATTAATGTGTGGTCACCATTTTCATTCTTAATGGAAACTCACAATAGTTCCCTCATCTGTAACTTTGAATATACCTTATTTATAAATGAAGGTGGTCAATTGGGGTTTTATAACCAATGACACTTAGTGAATCACATTATTCGAGAGTATGGGAGGTCGAGCTCATCACACCCTTTTGAGGGGAATTGTTTCATACTCTAGGACTCTCTTATTGATTTATGATATGTTTGAGAATCTCTTCCTAATCTTGATTTAGGACCAGTTACCCTAAATGTATGATAATATTCTATGTTTTAATTATATAAAAAATAAAATGGGGATATCATTATTGAAACCATCTATATGTATCTATGTTTCTTCATCAATTTCTCAATAATTAATACCTTCTTATATAATGAAACCTAAAAACTAGACATTCTAGAATTTTCTTCCATGTTGGGAGGAATTTAATATTATTAGGAGGTTATTGAATAATTTTAAAGCATCCCACGTATCATATTTATTTCTTGAATCAAAACCCACATAGGTCATTAAAACCTGTGCAGTTTAATGTCATATATAAAGGAAATATGTATGGGAAATTTGGCTCTGAATATTTGAACTTGAGTGTCAAGGAGATGTCCTATGTATCCTGGTTATAGTAGGAATTAGATTTATCATATTTATATATTTTCCTTGGGACTGACCCAAAGTTATATTCCCTCATATAGAGGATATTTATATCATGCTAATCGTCAGGGCTTACATGCTTCGATTTCCCTGGTAGGTGGAGATTCATGATGTAGATGAGGTGGCCATCATAATCTTAAATCCCACATGATCCATGATTTATTTAAAAAATTAGGGATAATAAGGGATTAGTTTTACTTCATATGTATGCATTGATTACATGATGAAGCCTCCATTGGGATGTTTCAATATTAAGATCAGGCCTCAGAAGGCATCCTATGTATCCTGGTTATGGTAGGAATCATATTCATCATTGTTCAATGAGATTCTTAGTCCACTAATGGATGTGGTTAGATTATCATCCAATGGGAATAATTGGTTCCCAATTATTGAAATTTCGAAGACATGGGAGGAGTTACACTGAGGTGGATTCCCATTTCAGTTTAGGCTTAGGCCATATGAAGGTGTCCTACATATCCTTGTGATATAAATAATCATAGTCCTTATAGTTCAATTAGGCAGGGCTTACATAATGACATTTCCCTTGTTTTTGGGTAATATCATGTTATCCCATTGGTCAGGGCTTACACAATGATGTTTCCCTTTTCTGGAGAGAGACATGTTACGAGAATGATATGATCATTGCAACTTTGTAATACCTCTTGAGCTATGTTCGGTTATGGAAAAAAAGAACGACACATGATTAGTCTCATTGTTTATGGATGTGGGAGTTATGTGTTGGGACATCCCTTTGTATGGTTAATATAGATTTCTAGCCTTAGAGAGTCGTCCAACATATTCTGGTTATGGTAGGAATCAAATTCATCATAGTTCCATTGATTGGGGCATACACAAGGACGTTTTCTTTATATGAGGTACATATAATATTTTTTCTAGTTAGGGATTACACCATAATGTTTTCATTTTTATTGGTGATTACACACTGAGGGTGGAAAAATTTTCCAATCCATGGGATTCCCATGTGACCTGGCCTTCTTGACTACCTGACGTGGTTTAATTCCTTCTTGACATGCCCTGATTGTTTGTCTATTATGTTGGTTGACGTATTTACATTTTTAGTTATATTGTATAAAATTCCAAATATAATCACATTATCTAGTTGGATTGTATTATGGATTTTTCATATCATAGATGGAATGTTTGAGTGTCATGGCATGATCAACACTGACTTGTCCGATAGACATCGCTAGACTTGGCCAGATGATCCTAGAATCCATTGCATGATCCTAGTGGACATGCATATAGTGTGTCACATGATACAGCCAATATGATATATTTTTATTACGAAAGCTAGATGGAACACCTAGAGGATATTGTGACAATCAATACAAAATATCTATAGGGTGATGCATGATCTAGGGTGACATGTCTGGGAGAATAATGAGATATGACATGCATACCCGAAGGGACTCATGAGAGTCAGTTGACATACCGATGTACCATTTTCAGACTAAGCGAACACGTGATGGTGTTTTCATATGAGTCTGGAAACATGCCTAAAGGACACTGCATGGTTTTTACAATGATCCCATAGGGATTCATGAGACATGGGTATCATTATCATAGGGATCCATGGGACATTATTTGACATGTAAAAAAGACTTCACATGATTAGAATAGTATACCAAAGGAGTTTCTTGAGATCTGAGAGACATGTCCTGATGCGGTCGCATATCCTAGGTGGTTACTGTTATGCACATGAGGACCATCATATATCTTTTTTACAAAAGTATCCCCTCAATTACTCTTTTTCCTTCCTATTATTAAAATTCCTTAGATTTATTTATTAATATCTTGTTTTATGTACCGTGTGATTTAGTAGATATGTGGAATGCACTTCAAGTGTCCTTCCAGAAGTCCTTCAAATGATCCGCGAATGATAACATGAAGTACTTTATTTATATTGAAAAATCTCTCTAGTAATTCCAAATATCTTAACTGATATGATTCATTTTTGTTCATGAGATCATCCCCTATAGGTAATCCTCTATGGTCCCTGGGTGCCACTGTGTGAGGTTCATAGGAATAGCCCATTTTCACTCAGGCTTAGAAGTATGGTGAATTTATCATTGTGGGACGGGGTCCTCACCACCCTAGCTATTCACCACTTTACGTGTTATGTGCCACATGAATCCAGGATAGATTCAGAGGATGGATTCAACATCATATGTTTCCCAAGATCCTAAAATACGTCACTCCGGCGACATCACGTTATTTTTAGTGACTATAGGATCATCCTTTCAAAACCATATTTTTTGTTGATATAAATTTAATGGGGTATTGCTGAATCATGTGGACATGTAGAGGGACTTTCATATTGTCCATCCGACATGTCCAAGTACCTTCATGATATCAGGATACCCATTAGAAGCCTTTTTCAAGATCATAGGAAACTTGTCTTGGGATTTTTTTCATGACAAGGATGGATTATTAGGGGGGCTTCATTAAATCAAGATGGATTTGATTGTGGTATTTTGAGACAGTGCTTCTATCATACTAAGCATTTCAATTTATTTTTACGACCATGATAGGCTCCCTTCATGTCCCTCTTTCATGTCATTTGTTATTTTATAATTGTTGGGGGTATTGGAGGTTGTTTGTGTATTTTCAAAGGCAATAATGCTTCCTATTAGTGATGCATCATATGACAAAAATATTGTTTTTTGGATATGCATGATAATTTTATGGATTAAAACATCTGTTTTTTATTTATAAATCTAACAGGGGAGCACCTAGTTTCTTGGACATATTTGTGGCTCTACGCACGACATGGATCACCTGCTAGTGGGATTTCGCGAGATGAGGTAGACATGTCACTGGGTACTTACAAAGTCTCATGGATCACTAGGGTCACATCACATGAAGGTTATTACTATAATAAGATCCTTCTTTCTCTCCATTTTATTTTGATTTTTTTTATTTTACAAAGTTTAGATGGATTTTTGTGTTTAATTGAATGTTGTCGAGGAAAATCCTTCTTCCAATCAGTGATGTATCACATGAGTTTGATGACTTAAAAAGGCCCCCAACATTTGGATGTTTCCTTCTATTTTCCAAGGAGGTTTGGATGTTTTATTGGGAATATTCTGGTTTACAATCCACTTGACTCTGAGGATATTGTCTAACTATTTCCTTGTGATCAATGATTTTCTATAGCACCATCACAAGAGTAGGAGTTACTAAAGGGACTTCTCGGGATCTTCTACAGGCTATGTGCTACATCAAACCATCCAAATTAGATTCTATTGGTCATGAAATCACATATATTTTGGGGGTTCATGCGATCCATTTGATCATTTCCACCTTCATCTTACATTTCTTTTATAGGGGAAAATAATACTCACATTCATGAATTTCTTTATTTGTGGATTTGTTTGTTCTCATTTAGTGGGCATCAACAAATTATACTTCCCCCCTCTCATACGATGTCCAAATTGGAAATGGGTTGGTTCTTACAAATGTAAATGCCCACTTGAGGTTTTGGTGTTGTCATCAATCAATGTATTTGGAGACACTTGGACTGTCATGAAAATTTTAGTATTCCGTGGGATGATTAATAAATAGAGTACAAGAGAGGGATTCATTTACTAGCTACTCATTTCTCTATATCTCTCATTCACTTCTTATGTCATGTAACCCCACCATATGGCCACCCCACAAGATATGATCATAAGAACATTCTGTGAGACCATTTCCATGATAGTTGATTCATAGGAATTATTTTTCCCAAGAACCCAATCCAATCAATGATGAACTAAAATTCAGTAATTTTTTTAACTTTGGGGATGGAGATAATCAATTATCTTGAGGGTTATGTATGATATTCTAGCTTTATTGCATGTTCCTTTTACTATTTTGTGGTTCATATGGCCATGTCTAGGTAAAAAGAGTAAGAATCTTCAAGGGGTCTTGCGGCTGCATGATGTCATGCATCTTTATGTGATATGTGAGATTTTTGAGTGTTAGGAATTTCAGGAGCACTTTATGGTATTCTCAAAATCATACTAATTCATGTTATGGACATGATGTTTCCAGTTCTTATGTCTTTATTTTCATATGATTTAATTTTATCTATCTGACATGCATCACATAGTACTTTTTAGATGGATTTTAGCTATCTCCAAATATCCTCTACTATGGTTTATCCAAGGGACATAATTTTTATAAATCACAATGATGAACCTTGATATCACGTGAATACTGAAAATGGGGTTTTGAAATTGAGTCTTCCATTCGAGCTTTAGAATTATACTTTATCACAATGTATTCCTCTATACTGGTTTATATTATTAAAAGATGTTGTCATTCCTCCCTTGATCATAATTATTCCATCTCACATGGTGTCAACTTCTCTTGAATGTACTCAAATAAAAATTGATGAATATAGATGACTGGTCATAGCCCGATCATAAGGATTATATAATAAGTTGGCACACACTCACTTGGGTTTGGATGGTTGTGACTTCTCTCATCAGACTATTTCTCATAGATATTCATGTATAATCATCTCTTCTTTGAACAAACTAGGTGGTAGATGGAGCTCATAACGCAATCTATTTCCTAGTAGTAATTTCTCTGATAAATGGGAATTTCCATTCTGGTTTAGTAAAAGCTTTATAGATTTTGTTTCCCATTTATATAAGGTTGATATTTATGAATTAGTATATATTTTATAATTTATTATCTATCACCATCCTGATATTCTTTGACAAATGATCATATATAGGTTCCCTAGAACCAACTCATTTCATCTATCCCATAGTAAGCTGGGAATCGGCCTATGGGATATCTACCAAATCGGAAGGATCCTCCCTCTCAGAGAGATTTAAGATGAGTTCCTCCCAACTGTAGTTGTCTGGGATGACCCTTTGTAGACTCCATTAACATCGAGGAACATTCTCACAATTGTGAAGGAGAAACTGACTATGCTCTATCTTATCTCCTTCAAAGACTGGATCAATATTTTCCTTTATCGCAGCGAGGTCAGGCCAACTTATATACACCCACATTGGTCCCATTCCCCACAAGTCTATAACAGTTCTATCTTGTATTGGGAAATTTTAATAGTTGTGGATCATACTTCATGTGGATATCAGGTGAATATAATGATATCTCTAAGCCTTGGGTTGGTGGGATTTATATCCATGTTCCTAAATGGGTATCTTTTCATAACTGGGGACATATGTTTAGGAATATAGGCTAGTACACAACTAATTGATGAATGAATAGTGGAGGGAAGAAATATTAATCTACAGGTGCTAACCCTTGAACTCCATTACTGGATCATAGGCCATATTCAATAATAAATCATCACCAACAGGATCAGTGGACCCTTTGAGTTTTTAATTGGCATGATAGTGGAGAATTTCCATTGCTATGAATACTATAATGCCACCTGGATCCCTGATTCCTTATCTCAACCAATATTGTTGAACATTTCTACTAATGTGGCCAGGTCATAAAGCTATTATGAGGTTAAATTTGTGTGGAGTTGATCAAATATCTTTGATGTCACCCCCTATCCAACACCAACTAGGTCGATCATTGACAATGGAAGCAGCTCTCTCGAAAAAAGGTCATACAAGGTCTCTCTTTGGGATGAGGTTCTTGCTGCTGGGATATAAAAGTTGATCATCTACGATCAATACACTCCTTATTGATTTTCATGTCAGTTTTTCTACATGCAAAATGTATCTCTTCTTCCTTCAGTTGGTGTACAAGGAGTGTGGAACCCTGGTATCATCCATCAGTTTTGGATGATGTTGGAGCATAGTGAAACGAATACTATGATAACTCTTCCATATGTTGGTGAACCCGCCTTTCTTACTCAGAATTATTCATAGGCTTGGGTAGCAGCCTATCCAGGTTATGTTTTAATATGACTGGTTCATCATGTAGAGAAGCCATTTTCTTTACCAACCCCTTTATTCATGAAAATTATGGTGTTGATCAAAGACTTGGGCATGACCTCTAGGGAGCACCCTCGTCCTAGAGATGACTATCCCAATAGTGGGATAACTCATCGAGGAAATAATCCACATAACACAAGAGAAAGGTGATTACTCTATTGAGGGGAGGATTTATGGAACCTAATATCATTCATATTTTTTAGCTCATCCTATTGTTCCTTCTTTTTTATTTCACCCATCATAGCAGTCTCACAAGCTCATACATGGTGCAAGCTGATCTAGAAATAGATTCATGACTTGATTACTATGACTCCTTCAGAGACATTTGATTTCCAAGTGGAATTTCTTCATCATCTATTTCATGACATGGCATGGGTGGTTTTGATCGAAAACCTCTATATGAAATCATGATGAAAAGTATCCTAACTCAAAAAAATTTGGACACAAATTATAGGTTTTTCCATAATTTAAAAGACAAGTATATCATTTATGAAATGATAAAGATGCATTAAAGGAACTAGATTAGAGTTTTGGTTAGTTTCAAAATTTTAGGCCTAAATGAATTCATGGACTGTGAAAATATGGAAGCGTGAGGAAATAATTCTTTTCCTGAGGTCTATCCTTTCAACGTCACCATCCACATTTGAAACTGGTCAAAATAGATTTTATGACCAGACTACATTAGTCAAAACCCTCCATCATGGGGTAGAAGAAGAATAGGTGGAACAAGTGGAAATTTTGCATTCAATTGAAACTTCTCTCCAAATTCTCACTGATCTAGACAACTCAACCCATTAAATCTTATTTTAGTTCAACTATTGGTATGCACTTCATTTTTCATGTGATTCTTTGGGAGACTCCCAAATGTGGATATTCATCATATTTCATGGTATTAATGAATTGATTTCCTGAACATTTTGTTTTACTATCCATTTTTCCTATTATTCATGATATGAATGACTTTTCAATGATCCAATATTTTATGAATCACCAACGATACCCATCCATTGCATAATATAACATAAAACTGATTTTATAGATCTGAATATTATAATTCTAATAGATTATTCTTGAGAATTTATCATGAATTCTCCCCAACATGATATTAATTACTCATATATCTTCTCCTACTATCTTGATATTACCTGATTCACAATATGATAATTGGAAAAATATATGTCTGGGAGGGAGAATGATCCTTCATTTTCTGAAGAAGAATGGATTAGAGAGAATAACATGATTTATTCCACGACCATATCATGGGTTTTACTAGATTCTTCACTAATATAGTCATAATATATAATGTTCAATAGTTTAAGAACTTTTACCCTATGCCTTCTATCAATTTAGTTTATGGTATTTCAGCTCAGACATTCTATTTCTATAATTTTTTGTCAATTAGATGAGACCATAAATTGCTTTAGTTTAGGTTCTTTTAGCTTATACCTTTTAATGTTGTAATTTAGGGTCTTTTAAATCATACCTTTCATCACTTCAGTTTAACTTCTTTTATAATGTAATATCAATTACTTTATATTATGGTATTTTAGATCAAAACTTTTATAAAATTAGTTTAGAGTCTTTTAGCTTAGTCCTTTTATCATTTTAGTTTAGTGTATTTTAGTTTGAAACATTTATCACTTTAGTTTAGGGTCTTTTAGATCAAAAATTTTATCACCATAGTTTAGGATCTTTTATCTTAAACCATTTATCATTATAGTTTATGTTCCATTAGTTCCAAGATTTTATCGTTGTAATTTCGGTTCTTTTATCTTAGACCTTTTATCACTTTTTTATGGTCTTTTAGGTCGTACCATATCGACAATCATAGAATTTTGGGATGAAATTCCAAGAATGAACCAAAACACTCTAGGATGTTGAGTTATACCATGGTGTATCCAAAGATCGTGTGGATTAGAGCTCCATTCCTAAATGTAGGAGATGCCTCTTATTGGTAGGTCATAACCCTTATGTGTTAGTATAATTTCCCTACAAATGTGTATCTACTCTTTTTACAAGGGTCATCAAATGTTTAAGTGTGTAATATTAGTTGAGGGAAGAATAATAGGGATACTATGTCCACCATTATAGTTTGAATATGGGTGATATAAGTCATAACCAAAAAATTTGAGTTCTGGAAAATGATATAGGAAGACATGAAGGGGATGACCCATAACACTCTGAGATTCTAGGTTATACTATAGTGTCTTCAGGGTTCACAAGGATTGAAGATACATTCATATAACAAGTAGATTACTTTAGTTTGTAGGTCAAGGACCTTAGGTGTCGGTATCATTTTCACGAAAATAAGATCTCCACTCCTTTCAGAGGACCATGAAATATTTTTTAAGAATCAAATTTCTAAATGATGAGGTCGGGTATGGGAAGAAAGATATCTAGTAAGGGTTATAGGACAATAGAGTTGTTAAACTCTTAGTTTTCTATGCTTAAGCAATATGACATACGATTTTGAATCATGATGCATAGGAATTTGAAGGTCTAGGAATGGAGTGTCTCATTCCAGCCTTACAAAAAGTGTAAAAATAAAGATGATTTAAAATTGAGGATTTATAATCCTATTAAATAGTTTGTTTTGAGAATTGTAAATCATACTCCAACGTTCTCAGGTCATGAGAATTGTCTGAGATAGTTATACCATAAATGAACCAGAACACACATAGGTGATGAGTTCTGCCATGTGGATTTTAGGGCCCAATGGGATATGAAATCCCTTCTATAAAGTAATGAATTTGGTTGATGACCATATGAAAATATGCATGATATATAAGAATACATTCATAATTATGAAAAGGGTCCCTTGGATCCTAGTATATTTTTTTGGGGTCATGAATGATTTTGTCAATATGGGGCACTCAAATCATGAATTGTGATTTGGGGAAAGTGAAATATTGAAGAATGTATTAAACACCCTAAATGTTGTTTCACCACCTTGCTATCATATTCTCCCAGTTATGAGATGGGAAAAATCATTACTCTAACATTTTCTTAACTAGGAGGTTCAAAGAGAATTGGTTGGATTTTACTAGGGCAACATATTAGGCCATATAATCGTTATTACTTGTTTATCTTCACCATTTGTTTTTCCTAAACTCTAGAGGTGAATAATTTAGTGAGTGAAGACATGAATTTTTAGTAGGAATCCCTTCACAGGTTTTAAACCTGATGAGTTTTTTGTTTATTTCCTTAGTAATTTCATGTCATTTGATTTGGACCATAATAGTCTAGAGATTAAGGTTGTATATCATTGACCAAAGTTCTAGTAGTTTCAAGGACATGATGCACATGGACCTAATGTGGGGGATTATACAGAATATCCAATTAAGATACTTAGGGTCAAGAGTAATCCCTCATCCTTCTAAACAGGAGATGTAAATATAATAAGTCATGGGATGAGGTTCTCAGGTTATGAGTAATGATATGGGAAAATAATATCAGGAATGATCCAAAACACACTAAATTGTTGAGTTCTACTACAACAATGTTAGGGATAACATGGATTGGAAAGACTTTGTGTAGACTGCTGCATTTGGTTAAAGAAAATTGGTGCATATTTAGGAGTCGTATGCTACATTCTTATTCTATAAAAGGGTCCCTTGGATTTAGGTATCTTTTCCAAGGGATTTTTATAGTTCTTGTAAACCTGATGCACTCGATACATGAAGTATTATTTTTGGATTCAAGCTCGAAAAATATTATGGAACCTCCCTGTACTCTGGCTGACTCGGGAAAGTCTGTCATGGTCCTTTTCTTAATGGATTATAATTGATGATGGTCTGTATTGTTTGAAATCATGTATTATGGAACTATATTTTTTCATGTATTTTAGCATCATGTGGTGAAGATGCTTTTCTTGTGTATTTCTAATGTAATGTTTCCAGGTCATTTGCCTTTTAATTTAACATCATACAGTGAGGAATGTTTCTGTGCAATTTGTCCTGATATGGTAAGGATGTTTTCCTAGATGTTTAACATCATATGATGTGGACATTTTATGTTAATTTTATCATCATTTATCAGTAAAATGGGAACCAAGGTTAAAATTTTGTGCAAGAGATATATTACATGCAGAAGATGACAATACGTATATCCGACTTGTATGCATAAAACAATGGATTTGTATGGATCATAATTTACATAGTTAGGGTGAATTTATTTTAATAGTTGTTGCATATGGGCCTGGGATTTGATATTTGATCATCACTATGTATCATTTTATGACATGAATAAAGCCAAAAATTGTTCTTTAACGGAATTCACTCTATGTAGGTATGGCCCATAGGTTGAGGTGGGCATTGTTTTTATTGACTATTATAGTTGGGCCCATGATTAGAGATTCATGGGTCACTATGTATCATATGATGACGTGAATCAATCCATACATAGTTCATTAACTAAATAAACTCTACCAAAATCTATCCCATACATAAATGTGTGCATTGTTTTCATTTATTATTATTGTTAGGCCTGAGATTAGAGAACTGGGAATCACTATGTATCCTGGGATGATAGGAATGAAGCCACATGTAGTTCATGAGGAATAGTTTAGTTTAACATCATACAAAAAGGAAAATGGATTCTTTATGTAAAAAGGGGTATGGTGGTTGGACCAAAGGATAGAAATATGGGTGATACTGTACATACTACGATCATAGGAATCATGTCGTACATACATCATAAGGAAAGAACTTCCTTTGTAAGTCTGACCTATTTTCATAGAGGGGGGGGGTTATATTTTTTGTAACTAGACCTAGAATTGGAGATCTTTACTTCACCACCTATCCTCTGATTTCCGGAATCATGTCACGCATAATTCATGTGGATGGAGGTGTATTATTAGACTGACTACCCACAATAGTGGTCTACTTGGGTGAGGTCCACAAGAATGTGGAACATTATGACATGCATAGGGGGATCAACAATGTATTTTAACATTATGTGGAGTGGAATCAGGTTATAACTTTTTTTTTCTTGCGTTCAGGCCCATAATAAACCTATAATGAGCCTTAAGGCCTTTTTTGTAGGGATTCCCTTACTAAAACTCCTAAGATAAAATGAGTTTTGATCAATATAAGAAATAAAAAATAATGAGGGGCTCATCTCATCATTAATAGAAAATTTAGGGTATGATAAGGGAATTTTGTATCATGTGGTTTTTGGACCAATATATAGGATTGAGTCATCCCTACATATCTCATTAAAATATGAAACAATCCATATGTGGTTCAAGAAACTGGTGTAGTTTAATGTCATTATGTAAAGATGTCGACCATATAGTTTATCCACATAAGTCAAGGATGTTGGTCACTCATCATGAATTAAGATGAACTATTGGGGGATTCATGTAGTTTAATATCATGAAGTGAAGGCAAGGATCCCCAATATGAAAGAAAAGTAATATTGTGTATGGACACAAGAATAGTGGTTCACGCATCACTACATATCCTGTCATGGTAGGAATCAAGCCACACGTTGTTCTTGGATGAGGATATTCTATATGTGGATATTACTCTCACATGGGGATAGGGAAATATCATCCTTCCTTCCCTTAGATCTGGTTCATGTGAAGTGAGTCCTTAGTGATATGAGTATTCACATGTAGTTTAACATCATGTGGTGAGGATGTACATGAATAGTTTAACATCATAAAACTAGTTAAATAGAAACAGTTTATTTTAACATCCTACTTCCAGGATGAGTTCCATATATTTTAACATCATATTATTTGGATAGACTTGTGTAGTTTAACATCATGCA
This sequence comes from Viscum album, assembly GCA_963277665.1. NCBI lineage: Eukaryota > Viridiplantae > Streptophyta > Magnoliopsida > Santalales > Viscaceae > Viscum > Viscum album. The sequence continues at coordinate 1,940,780,241 of OY728119.1, read as the reverse complement.
ACTAGGAGGAGTTTGGTATAGTTTAACATCGTCTGATTAATATGTGGGGTACCATGTTGTATAAAGTCATGTTTCCCAACCATATCCATATAGTTTACCATCATGAGGTCAGGATGTACTTGTGAAGTTAATGTTATACAACTAATCCATTCTATCTTGATGATATATATGAAAATTATTTATTGAGAAATCTCTCAATGGGTTGTGGGTGTTACATGTTCTTCATCCATTTTGGCCAGTGATTAAGCTCTATTTTGAGAGACCTTATATAGGATTAATGTCATTCCCATTTGGGTTGTAGCTCCAGAGTCTTCCTTCCTGAGATAATTAGGGTACTAAGAACCAACACCATCTCTCTATGGTGGAATGAACATAGGTGAACCTTCTAATAAAAGGCTTGTGCGATCTAATTCTGTTGGACTTAAGTATTTTGAAATGTACACAACCTGTTCTCATTGAGATGCTCTAATTCATCCTTCCACTTTTTCAATTGGTAATTATCCAAGAAATGTCCTCAAATGGATCTATGGATCAAAGGTAGCTGAACCTATATGGGTAACACTACCTTGATCCAATACACCAATGTGTATGGATTTTCTTGTGCAGCAACATGTGTAGGGGTAGCGTAGACCCATAAAGTAGGGAGAAGCTTGTTCATATAGGACTTTTATAATTGTTCTCCATGTAATGGACTATATTTTTCATATTCTTATTGAAGGAATATTTTTATAAATTTTTATAAATGATGGAAAGAAGAGTGATCGGACTCAAGGATTTACTCCTGGTATAATTTCTTCAGCTCCGTAGAATAGAATTTGGTGTCATCTTCCATTAATATTGTTTTAGGGAATCCATTCCCGGTGATTATATGGGACTTTACAAAGATGATGATTCTCTTTATCTTGAATTATGTGAGGGGTATTTCATCATCACATTTTTGAAAATATGTCGGTAGTTCCAAGGATATACATAAATTTGTTAGTTGTGGCTGCGGGACATAGACCCACAACATCCATCACCCAAATAGAAAATGTAAAAGAATATTTAGATGTTTATAGAAATTATAGTGGAGAACATATGAATTCATCATGGATATAGACCATATGAAATTTCTTGGTGAATTCCACATATTCTTGTATCATTGTTTTCTAGTAATAACCCGACATCCAGATTTAGTGGGAGATCCCGGTCCCAAACTGATGAGAAATACATGATCATGATTGTAATTCTTCCATGACAACATGAATATCTCATTATTCTATGAATCTGAGTACCCTTCCATTAGAGAAACAATTTTGGTTGTAATTTTTTCTCATTTGGGTCATCCTATAGGGTAATTCTCACCTCATGATTGTAACGCCCCGACCCCAGAATCCCAGAGTCGATGCATTATTACTTATCATTTTCATGATCATAAAAGATCAAGTCTCGAAAAACCGATTAGTTTAGTAGCCTTGGAAGTACTAGATACATCCATAAGGTTTACATTACATCATAAAATGAAAAACTATAACAACATTGTCTCCATAGACAACAATGAGATCCAATAGACTATCCCTGGAGGTCAGTCATAATATACTTATTTGCATCTTAGGAAAATAAAACATAGAAATTGGTGAGCTCAGATTCTTATTAAGGATAACATTATAGAGGAGACTTTCATAAATAAGCATAAACATTTAAGGCAGTGTATAAGACTAGAACAAAAGACTTTTAAACTTGAACTTCAGCATAATATGGAAAAGATAAAATCAAATAATTCCATTTACTTATTCACATGGATATTCTACTAGTTTAATGATCATATATAATATCAATAACCACTTTAATAATGATGGAATGCATAATGTCAGACTATCAAAACCACGTAGTCAAGGCCTTGTGCCAAGATTGCAAATAAGATTTTGTCAATTCCTTGTTCCAAGACACTAGTTTGTCTCATGAGACCTACCGATGCATCGAGGAGCTATAGCGGGCTCCACCCATCACTTACTATGTCTAATGCATTCCTAATATGAAAATTTTGAAACATTACATAAACATTCGTATTAAAACTAGCATATAAAATGTCAATAATTTATCCAAAAACCATTAATGGTATAAAAATAACACATCCACAGTCAAGCATAAGTCATTCAATACAATATGGAAGATTTTATTGTAACAGATTAACCTCAATCGAGAATAATGAAGGATATTGAAATAGATGAAAATAATCATCAAAATTATTTGAGAGAAATAACCCCCTTTTTCTTGAAAATGTTCAAAAGTCACACTATTTGTAAAGAAGCAATTTAAAATAGATTTTTGAATCAAATTGTACCATACCACTTTTGAAACTTTTAAAAGGAATTTTAATTTTTAAAACTTTAATGTCCATATAAATAAAACCTTAAAACCATTTTTAAAACATGTACAATAATGAGAAAGATGTTGAATAATAAATCCTTATAACATTTAAAATGATATTTTAGTTAGAGTTCCTAACCAAAAGAGAGACACTTGAAGAAAAATAATTGAGGTAATAAAAACTTTATAATATCATGAGAATAAAGGAATTCAAGATATACTATTTCAAAGTACATTATATACACTATATAAAAGAGAGCTGGTGTATGACAACAATGAAGTCTCAATGGAATGTAAATTGAGAGGAAATCTCTTATAAAGTCCATATCCTTAGGTTAAAGATAAACCAATGACATAATTATGTGTGAAAAATATAAATACACTCAATATGATTGGATATTCAGTGTAAATAAATCAGAGGACATTCACAAAAATTCTTGTAAAAATAGCACCAATGAATTGGATGTTTAACTCAATAAATGGAGATTGAGTTAAAATTAATCTTATCATGTTCATATCAATGACGTGAGAATTTATAAATGGAGTGATTATATGTATAAAATTTATATCCATATAAAGGGGAGTGGAATTTATGACATAAGAAAATGAATAGTGATTCCACACATAATCTTGAAGTAAACTAATCAATGAAGTATGAGTAAATCCGAATGAGTGGAAATTGAAATTTCAAATTCCCTTATCGATTTAGTAACTTAAGAAACATAAAACCATGAAATAATAATCATAAAATTATGATGTAAATATCCATAAATTAAAGTATATTACACAATTAATACAATCATGTGCAGTAAACTCACCACTTGTAATAAATATGTGGCGAACAATGGAAATCTCACAGAATTAAAAGTGAGATAAGAAACCCCTTACTTTGAACTTTTTCCATGGTCCAGGGTAGGTTAACATCCTATATAATGGTGAAATAATTTTTATTTAATTATACAAGAATTATATATATTAATATGATATCATATATGATCTTTTAACATTGTTTTGTTAATAATATCTTAGTATTATCGTCATTTCGGGTGTTAACGGATTCATTTTCATTTATATTATTTGTTATGTGAGCCATATTTGTTATGGATGGGATATATCTTATTCATATATAGAATGATATCATTTCTCTAAACATTATTTTTAATCATAAAATGAAATTTAGTCTTGAATGGATACGATGGGGAATGAATCTCATGGCATTCGTGGATACGGTAATCCGTACGTACGCACGAGCGACAATATCACTCGTTTGATATTAAAATAATATATAATTGGATGGTATGTCAAATATACATAATAATTATCATGTTATATTTATTATTTAAATTAATTACACATCATTATTATACCCATCCAAATAATAAAGTATTGAATAACAATTACACCACGACGTGGAGACGGTAATCCGTACGTACGCACGTATGGTGACATGTCATTCAAAGGATGGATAGAATATTGAATATGGTTGTACCATATTTATAATAACTTCACAGTATATAGATGACACTATAGTTATTATATTATAATGGAAATAACAAAAAATAATAAGTGGAAGTAGAAAAGAACATGAAATAGGGTGGTGAAATTATAACCTCTTCTTCGGGTTCTTCCTTTTGATTTGATCAAAAGGGCTCTTAAGTTGGATTTCTGACCAAAGGAAGGCCTATAGGATGAAGTGAGGGAAGTTGAGAGGATATTTTGGTAGGGGTTGGCCAAGCCAAAATGCTTTGATGGTGTGAATTAGTGAGTAGGGGGAGTTCCCTTTTATAAGAGGGGTGAGGGGAACCTTAGGAAAAGCTAGAAATATTATTTTATAATAAATTCATATTCGGTTTCTAATGTCTCCAAAGTGGATTATTTAAAGGTTAAGGTGGGTATAGTTCAAAAACTACTCGACCAATAGGTTTTAGACAGGTTTTTACACTATATTAACTTTATCGTTTTGATTTAACTCTTAGTTAAATAGTTTGACATTTACCTTGTCTCTTTATATTTTTATATTATATAGTTAATAAAATTACTATATACTTCCAAGAGACCCCCACTTGGTCCATTAATGATACACCTATAATTATATAAGTCCTTTTGTCCAATCCTTAGATTTTTAGGAATAGAATATTAGTTAATAATATAATATGTTTTTTAAAAACTCATTTCTGTCAATTTTGACACTATTTAATAATTTATTTTTGCTAAAGTCTTAAAAACTTTATTAACTCGAACCAAATTCATTTAACCAATTATAACATGTAATATTAACCAATAAAATTCGTGGATGTCATAAAAAAGTTCAAATTATATTTATTTTAACATTTATAATACCAATTATTTGATTCTTTCATTAATAAGGAAAATATTGCATCATTATTATGTCATAAATAAATTTAATTATTCAATGTCTAAAAATTATAAATAAAATACAATTATTTAGGAAATCATTTTATATTTCTAATAAATATTTATAGTCGAAAATATAACATATATAACCCTATGTAAAAATTATTTTTCTAAAAGATATATGCTTATGTCATTTTTGTATTTACTTTAACTTAATTAATATAAAGTGTCATTATCACTTACAAGTGGCACCATGGGGTCCCAAAATCGACCCAAAGATTCCCATGGTCGTACATGTATCAACCAATAGGGTTATGAAACGTTTTAGGGTAATTTAATATTATTATAATATTATTTTTTTACCCTTATTTACCGGATTTACCCTTTAACCGTGGTAAATAAAATATTTACCAAACTATTCAAAATGTCTAAAAATAAAAGTTACCTATTTACACAATTTTTAACTCATGATTATAAATATTGAATCCATTTTTCTAAATTCAAAACACAGAAGTGGAAAAAATTAATTTAAAATTAATTCTCGTTGTCAAAAAAAAGTGCGTGCTTTTAAGAAATAATAACTATCAAAAGATTGACACTTGTTTATGTTTAGTTTAAATGTGAAATTACATACAATTACCAATATTGGATTAAATGGTAAAAATATATTCTAATTATACTTTAAATCCTCTCAATAGTATAATTTATCACTATAAATTATTTGGATTAAAAAAGTTGTTTTTAATTAATGTTTAGTATTTTTCACTATTCATCAAAATTTGTATGTTTTCTAAAAAATACCAAAAATTCACCCTAGGATAATTTTGATATTCCGAATCCAAAAATTATTTCCATTTTGAAAATATAAAATTTATAAAATTTCAAAAAGTGGGTATTACTATTCATAACGGCTATTTTGATTGGTTGTGGTGTGTGTTAGAACTCAAAGTTGCAAAAAACACACACTACTGTATTATTCAAAGGGAAGTGTACCGTGGAAGCTAGGGGTGTTACATTATCCCCTCCTTCAAATAATTTTGTCATAGAATTTTTTAAAAAATTGGGCTTGGGAATATAATAGAAAGTCACACATCAGAAAAAGAGTCAATAAAACTATCACTTTAAAAGAAAGAAAGAAAAGTACAAAGGTCACCCAAGATAACCCATACTAGGATTCCATGTAGGAAAACATGGATATGGATGATAAAATAAGTGTCAAGTTCTAATGGAGAGGGATAGAAAACATGATCAGGAGAAATTTAACAACAAGAAAACCACAAACTTGTGATGGGAGAAACGGTCATTAGTCTCCCAGTAGGAAAAGTAAACGGACAAAAAAAATTTGTTTTAAGTTATATTACATAAAGATGAGGAATTCATTTATGAGATTGACTAAGAACATAAATATATATACTTACTTTTTATGTAGATTTTCATTCTTTAATAAACTTCTACCACTAACCCATTTTTTTAAATGATGAGTATTCAAGAAGACATGGTCACACTGGAAGAGCTAGAATAATCTTCTGTAGAATCACATGATCCACAATGGATAAACAATATATTTACCCTATCTTTAGAGATTAATAAAAACCAAAATTGGTATTATAAGATCTGATGATCACCCAAAATGATATTCCATTAGAGAAATAAACACTAATCTTAATTTCTAAAACTAAACCAACAATACCCCAAAGTTAAATAAATACCATTCAATAAACAATTGTCCTTAGAATCCTTCAATATAATCCAAACTAATATTGAAACCCAAAACATTGAAGAATTTGGTTATGTAGTCTTACACATTAAATTGAATCTCCAAATGACATCAACTACTCTTAAAGTCGCATACTTAAAAGTAATAAACCTAATCATATATTCTCTATTATTGGTTAATCATTTCCATAAATAACCCAAATCACTATAAATCTACAATAAAAACATATATAAAAATCCACCATTAATCCTCAAATGAAATCGCATAGTATTCTATTTTCCTTGGGCATATAGTGTTCCCAACAAAGCAAACATCTTCCAAAATAACATTTATCACTTAATCACCGAATCATTATCCTATACTAAGGGTATTCATTTGATAAGACATAAGATCCCAAATCAACTTGTTATTGATAAATAAAATCATTTAACTAAAAATAATTAGTCACACTAACCAGGGAATTCACATAGTCCAGTGGTAGGTGATAAATCCCAATCACAATTTGGTTGTGGGTTCGATTCCCACAGCTTTGTCCAATGCAACGGGTTGTCACACGGTCTGTGTGTTGTCCTTTTTCAAAAACTATATTTTATAACATTACCAAAATGAGATAAATTCCTCAAAATAACCATAACATAATTTAACCACAAATGTTATCTCATACTTTTCATTTTTCATCCCAAAATATAATAACTTGTAATTTCCTCAAACAAAATGATCATATAAAACAAAATGGTTATTTATAACTATATCCACAAGAGAAAAGATAAGTCTTCCTCAAATATCATTTTCACCTGACACACTCCAAGGTTACAAATACAAGATAAAATTATTCCAATGTAATCCCATCAACAAGGAGTATTATTACTTTTAAAAATTTCTCCAACCATTTATTTCCACATAGCTTCTTCTTTGACTAAGAAAATATCCTATAGAATAGGGAATTCACTAAGGTAATGGCCAAGTCCCCTACATTTACGGCAAATGACTGTAAATGGATTCTTGGGACCATTTTTATTTTCTTCCATGGTACTCTTAATTTTTCCTCGAAAATTCTTCACTTTATATCCTTATTTCCCACAGGTAAAGCATTTATTTGTTATATTGAGACACTTTCCTAGGTGTATCCTTCCACATTTCTTGCATGATGGAAATTGAGGATTCTTTTCTCCATGCTCTCTACTACTAGAGCTCTAATCATTCATCACATTTCTCTTCTTTGTTAAGTCCGGGAGTTGGTTAATATATATTTTATTGATCATATTTATTGAAAACTGATTTGGCATGAACACGATATCTTTTACACCTATAAACATTCCATTTTGTTTCTCATTTCCACCATCATTCCCACCTTGTACTTCATTCTCAATGTTACTATGACTTCCTTGGAATCCAGCCATTGACTAAAACCAGAAAGCATTGTGTGAGTAACAGTAGTCATAAAATCATTTAGAGAATATAATGAAACCATATTCTCAATTTGAAACACCTTAGGATTAACCAAGGTCATTTATTCTCATATTATATTAAAATACTTCAAATTGGTTTGTAAAGAAAATGTAAATTATCCTAATCATATCCCCTGGGAGTGTCATAACCAAGAGTGCAGCAAGACCCATTGTCGTGCACCTGTTCCTGTTTGAGTCTAGCTCAAACCGGTGTTTTCGGGTTTTACCCCTAGGTACATATGTGCCAGAGCTGCCTCTACCTGCTCGTATCCAGACAGGGATGTATTGCTCAGAAAACTCACAAAATCTTTACAATACCAAAATTCTAGGAAGTTATTCTATACTATTCTTCAAAGTCCATCTTAGGTCTATGTACTCTAATCAGAGTTTATCTAAATCTATTTTCCAAGGTTTGTACTAAACCTCCCTCTGATACCAACTATAACGCCACGACCCCAGAAGCCCAGAGTCGGTGCGTTATTACAGTTCATTGGCATGATCGTAAAAGATCAAGTCTCAAATGACCAATTAGTTTAGCAGCCTTGGAAGTACTAGATACATTCATAAGGTTTACATTACATCATAAAATGGAAAAATACAACAACATTGTCTCCATAGACAACACTGAGATCCCATAGACTATCCCTGGAGGCCAGTCATAATATACTTCTTTGCATCTTGGGAAAATAAAACATAAAAATGGGTGTGCTTAGATGCTCGGTAAGGATAAAATTATAGAGGAAACTTTCATAAATAAAAATAAACATTTAAGGCAGTGTATAAGACTAGAACAAAAGCCTTTTAAACTTGAACTTCAGCATAATATGGCAAAGATAAAATCAAATAATGCCATTTACTTATTCACATGGATATTCTACTAGTCTAGTGATCACAAACAATATCAATAACCACTTTCATAACAATGGAATGCATAATGCCAGACTATCATAACCACATAGTCAAGGCCTTGTGCCAAGATTAAAAATAAGATTTTTTCAAGGCCTTGTGCCAAGACACTAGTTTGAATCATGAGACCTATCGATGCATCTAGGAGCTATAGCGGGCTCCACCCCTCACTTACTATGTCCAATGCATTCCTCATATGAAAAGTTTTAAACATAACATAAACATTCGTATTAAAACTAGCATATGAAATGTCAATACTTTATCCACAAACCATGAATGGTAAAAAAATAACACATCCACAGTCAAACATAACTCATTCAATAAAATATGGAAGATTGTATTGTAACAGATTAACCTCAATCGATAATAATGAAGGATAGTGACATAGATGAAAATAATCATCAAAACTATTTGAGAGAAATATCCCACTTTTTCTTGAAAAAATTTAAAAGTCACACTACTTGTGAAGAAGCCGTTTAAAATAGATTTTTTGAATCAAAGTGTCCCATACCACTTTGAAACTTCTAAAAGGAATTTTAATTTTTAAAACTTTAATTTCCATATAAATAAACCCTTAAAACCATTTTTAAAACATGGACAATAATGAGAAAAATTTTGAATAATAAATCCTTATAACATTTAAAATGATATTTTAGTTAGAGTTCCTAACCAAAAGATAGACACTTGAATAAAAATAATTGAGGTAATAAAAACTTTATAATATCATGTGAATAAAGTAATTCATGATATACTATGTCAAAGGACATTATATACACCATATAAAAGAGAGTCGGTGTATGACAACAATGAAGTCTCAATAGAATGTAAATCAAGATGAAATCTCTTATAAAGACCATATCGTTAGGTTAAGGATAAACCAATGACATAATTATGTGTGAAAAATATAAATACACTCAATATGATTTTATATTCATTGAAAATAAATCAGAGGAAATTCACACATATTCTTTTAAAAACAACACCAATGAATTGGATGTTTAACTCAATAAATGGAGATTGAGTTAAAATTACTATTATAAAGTTCATATCGATGACTTGAGAATTTATAAATGGATTGATTATGTGTATCAAAATTATATCCATAGAAAGGGGAGTGGAAATTATGACATAAGCAAATGAATAGTGATTTTACACATAATTGTGAAGTAAAATAATCAATGAAGTATGCGTAAAGCCGAATGAGTGGAAATTGAAATTTCAAATTCCCTTATCGATTCGGTAACTTAAGAAACATACACCCATGAAATAAGGATAATAAAATTATTATGTAAATATACATAAATTAAATTATATTACATAATAAATACAATCATGGGCAGTACACACACCACATGCAATAAATAAGTGGCGAACAATAGAAATCTCACGGAATTAAAAGTGAGATAAGAAACCCCTTACTTTGTACTTTTTCCTTTTTTTAGGGTAGGTTAACCTCCTTTAAAATGGTTAAATAATTGTTATTTAATTATACAAGATTTATATACATTAATAGGATATCATATATGGTCTTTTAAGATTGATTTGTTAATAATATCTTAGTATTATCGTCGTTTCGGGTGTTAACGGATTCATTTTCCTTTATATTATTTGTTATGTGAGCCATATTTTTTATGGATGAGATATATCTAATTCATGTCTATAATTATATCATGTCTCTAAACATTATTTTTAATCATCAAATTAAATTTAGTCTTGAATTGATACGATGGGGAATGAATCTCATCGCGTTCATGGAGACGGTAATCCATATGTACGCATAAGCGACAATATCACTCTTTTGATATTAAAATAATATATAATTAGATGGTATATCACATATACAGAATCATTATCATTTTATATTTATTATTTAAATTAATTAAACATCATTATTATACCCATCCAAATAATAAATTATTGAATAACAATTACACCACGACGTGGAGATGGTAATACGTACGTACGCACGTATGGAAACATGTCATTCAAAGGATGGATAGAATAATGAAGATGGATGTAAAATATTTATAATAACTTCATAGTATATAGATTATACTGTATTTATTATATAATAATGGAAATAACAAAAAAGAAGAAGTGGAAGATGGAAAGAACTTGAAAGAGGGTGGTGAAATTATTACCTCTTCTTCGGGTTCTTCCTTTTTATTTGATCAAAAGGGATCCTTAAGTTGGCTTTATGACCAAAGGAGGGACTCTATGATGAATTTAGGGAAGTTTATAGGATATTTGGGCAGGGGTTGGCTGATCCAAAAGACTTGTAAGGTGTTAATTAGTGAGTAGGGGGAGTGCCCTTTTATAAGAGGGGTGAGGGGAACCTTAGGAAAAGCTAGAAATATTATTTTATAATAAATTCATATTCGGTTTCTAATGGCTCAAAAGTGGATTATTTAAATTTTCAGGTGATTATAGGTCGAAAACCACTCAAAAAATATGTTTTAGATAGGTTTAAGAACTATATTAACTTTATCTTTATGATTTAACTCTTAGTTAAATAGTTTGACATTTACCATGTCTCTTTGAATTTTTATATTATATAGTTAATAAGATTACTATATACTTCTAATATAACACCCAATGGTCCATTAATGATACATCTATCATTATATAAGTCCTTTTGTATAACCTTAGATTTTTAGGAATAGAATATCAATTAATAATATAATATTTATTTTAAAAACTCATTTATGTCAATTTTGACACTATTTAATAATTTATTTTTGTTAGTCTTAAAAACATTAATAATTCTAAAAAAAATAATTCATACAATTCTAACATGTCATATTAACTAATAAAATTATTTTATGTCATGAAAAATTTCAAATTATATTTATTTTAACATTTATAATATCAATTATTTGATTCTTTCATTAATAAGGAAAATACTGCATCATTATTGTGTCATAAATAAATTTAATTATTCAATGTCTAAAAATTATAAATAAAATAACATTATGTAGGAAATATTTTTATATTTCTAATGAATATTTATAGTCAAAAATATAACATATATAACCCTATGTAAATTTTTTTTCTAAAAGATATATGCTTGTGTCATTTTTGTATTTACTTTAACTTAATTAATATAAAGTGTCATTATCACTTACAAGTAGCTCTATGGGGTCCCAAAATAGACCCAATGATTCCCATTTTCGGACATATATCAAAAAATAGGGTTAGGACAAATTTTAGGGTAATTTAATATTATTATAATATTATTGTTTTACCCTTATTTACAGGATTTACCCTTTAACCATGGCAAATAAAATATTTACCGAAGTAATTATTCAAAATGTCTAAAAATAAAAGTTACCTATTTACACAATTTGGACCTCTTGATTCTAAATATGGAATCCATTTTTCTAAATTCAAAACACAGAAGTGTCAGAAATTAATTTAAAATTAATTCTCGTTGTCTAAACAAAGAGCATATTTTTAAGAAATAATAACTATCAAAAGATTGACACTTGTTTATGTCTAGTTTAAATGTAAAATAACATCCAATTACCAATATTGGATTAAAAGGTAAAAATATATTCTAATTATACTTTAAAACCTTAAATAGTATAATTTATCACTATAAATTATTTGGATTAAAAAATTTGTTTTTAATTAATGTTTAGTATTTTTCACTATTCATCAAAATTTGTATGTTTTCTAAAAAATACCAAAACTTAACCCTAGGATAATTTTGATATTCCTAATACAAAACTGATGTCCATTTTGAAAGATAAAATTTATAAAATTTCAAAAGTAGGTATTCCTATTCAAAACGGCTAGTTTGATTTGTTTTGGTGTGTGTTAGAAATCGAAGTTGCGTACAACACACACTACTGTATTATTCAAAGGGAAGCATACCATGGAATCTTGGGGTGTAACAATGATGATGAACATGTTCCCTTCTATATTGTTCTATCAAGACAGTCCCATTTTAGAGATAACTGATTATGGGCTCTGTCCATATATGGGTGGATAGAATTTCATCATGATCTAGGGATCTTTTGAGCTTATTGATTCTTCCATATTGAAAAATAATGTTTATGAGACCATGATTTAGTGTGTGGTGTAGAGGATTACATCCTCCTGATCAGGGCCGACCAGGATGGTTGATTTATTTTCCAATGTATCAGCACAAGAATTATGTGACCGGGAACATGATGCAACATGGGCTCAAAAGGGAACACTCCAATTATTCTCATTATGTATCTAGTGATTATGGAATTTTATCCCATTTTTATGGAATATTATGCATTGATATGTTTTATCAGTAGTTCTAAATCCCCTTTGATAATCAGGTAGGCTATTTGCAGCTGTAACGCTAGTTCCAACCCAATGACGAGGGCTTGATATTCGGCCTTATTATTCATGATGCATTCAGATAGTGAGAAAGTGTTGAGAAAAACATCTTTTTCTAGAGAGACAAATACAATCCAATATCCAAATTGATTCAGCCTCAGTTTTTGTAACCTTTTGCTTATAGGACATCAAGAGGATCCATCAAAGTAAGTCTCCCAAATTTGGGGATTATCATTAGCATAGAAGAAATCCTGATATAGAATCTTATTGTCCAACACTGTACTCTCTGGCACAAGATATACTTCATGGAAATCAAACAGTTCTTTCCCATTCACCAATTTTTATGATATAAACCAAATGTCATATTTCTATAGAATGACTGCCCATCAGCACAAGTTTCCATTCAACATAGGAAGTATAAGGATTTACTTGAAAGGATAAATTTGATAAAATAGATGGACTTGGTGGTGTAGAAAGTAATTCCTCATATTTTTCACTACAAAGATTAGTGTAAGGTAATTCTTCTTTCCATTAGAGTATCAGGTCTCAGTGCGTATAATTTTTTGGTTAAGGTAGTTGAGATTGTTCTCACTCCCTAAATCATTTTTATATGTGAGAAGCGAACCCATTGATAATTCCATGGTGTTTACATATAATATGTGTTTACTACCTTCAATGAGAGGCCTCAGAACTGGTGTGTGCAATGAATACTTCATGAGACATTTGAATGCTTCTTGGAAGTCCTCATCCCATTGATAGGTGATTACCTTCGTTTTTATCATGGAGGTGTGGAGAGCTTAATCATCCAAGTTGGATATGAAACACTGAATGTAGGTGAGATTCCTTCAGAGAGCCCCCTGTTTTTGAGAATTATTTGGGGTGAAATTTCTGAAATAGCATAAGTCTTCAATTGGTCAAACTCGATGTTACAGTGGTGTACCGCAATGCCAAGGAACATATATGATATGACCCTGAAGGCACATTTCAACATATTCATCTTTAGTATATATTATTTCAACATTTCAAATATATTCTAATAATCTATGAAGTGATCACAATTTTGTAGGTATTTGACAACAAGATCGTCGATATAACATTTTGTTATTCTTCCTAGGAACAACACAAAGATATTATGCATGGAATGTTGATAAGTGGAGCCATAATTATTTAGTCCAAATGGTGGGAAAATATAGAAAAATATCCCCTAAGGTTCTATGAAGGTACTGGATTACTCATATTCAGGGGCCATCATTATTATATTTTACCCTAAATACCCATCGATGAAGGAAAGTTCTTGGAATCCAGTAGTTTCATCGATCAAGAGTTTTTATGATTTGAAATGGGAAATCATCCTTGGTTGAGATCTGATTAAGGTCTCTTAATGTAATGAAATCACAATCCTTTCATTCTTTTTTTGATATGAATGTTTTTGGTGATCCAACTTGAGTATTTCATTTCATGAAAAACATGTATTTGATCAGTTTTTCATCTTCTTCCTCTACATTTTTGGCAGGAGATGGGTAAATCCTCCCATCCACCAGCCAGATTCCTCAATTCTCATTGGGTTGGTCGAGATGATGTGTAACCACATCTGGATTCATTCATGGAAATTATTTATTGTTTCAAGTGAAGACATATTACATTTTCTTTATAATTGTGATGTACATCTCTTTCTCTTAAAGTAGAACATTGGAAAATTTCAATATAGGTTTTTGGTCTTCATAAATTCTCTTATTTTCCTACATGATCTCATTAATGGTGGTGGAGAAACATTCCTCGAATGTGGGAGGGGAGTTCTTGAGAGAATCCTCATCTTCATCCACTTCGGAGTTTATTGAAAAAAACATTTAGATGAATGTAGAAATTTGGGGGATACTCTATCACTATCAATGTGAGATAGTCCTTGAGAAAAGATATTATCATTCCCTAATATGTGAGTCATTGAAGAGAGATTCCATAACTGGTTGCATTTTACACTGCCACAGGGTATGGGAAGATCTCAGAACTATGGGACCAGGTTTATCACCTCAACTATATTTTTGGGGAGCACATAGTCACTGTCAAGTATACTATTAGTATTTTTACGTACCCAAACCATTAGGGTTTGTAACCTTCATATCATCATCCACCATTGGTTTCTTTCATCCCTTTTTGTACGCCCCTACTTCAATATATGGTTCCATGCATGCCTTTAAGGGGGAACTATCACCATGTTGTATGTCGACCATTCCCTCATTGGGTTATTTCAGACACTGATGAAATGTTAAAGGTACTACCCTGTGGATGTTGATCCATGGACTTTTTAGTAAGACATTTCATTTAGTGTCTTATTGAATAAATATAAATCTATGTCATATGTAAGATCCCCAAACACAGTTTTGAGTTTGATCTACCTGTGAGAACTTTTATCATGCTTATCATACGCTTGAGTGGTCTATTTTGTGGGAGATAGGTCCCATTCTATATATCCCAAACATTTAAGGGTCTAAATCAGAATAAGATTGATCCTAGAACCATTTCCAATCATGTCCCTTTGTATATTTACATTATATAGTCTACTCAAATCTTATAGGGGAATGATGTGACCTTTGATAAATTATTGTCAACCCTGGTTAGTTAATGAGATCGTGACCTAGAATTATGATGCCATGGCCTCCACTCAAAAATTCTCATCTTCAACTACTTATATATCAAACATTTATGTGCTCTGGAGGTCTACAAAGTGTTACTCCCTGCATTATTTTGAAATATGAATCATATCCAATATTGATAGCTTGGAATGGAAAACTACCAACTATTTCAAGATTTTATACTTTTGTGCTAGATGTCGGTGCTTCTTGATGTAGGGATGCTCCTCATCACTTGGTTTAGGAGATGATGTATTTAATATTGATGAGACAGGTTATCATAAAGAGGTCATGAGAGCATCTTCTTCCAGTGGTGTTGGTCATGTAGTTCATCCCCATTTCCTAGGATGATAGGATAATAAAACTCTATCTTGGTAGTCTTGCATGACAATAGGGTTAAAAAGACTAATGAGTGTTCTCGGACACCCCATGCCTATTTTGGACCTTCTGAATCACTTTTCCATGGTTCTAAACTGCATATATGTCCTCTATGGGGATGTGACCAAACTTTTGAGTTCTCACATGTACGTGTTATCCCCTGTATCATCGGTTATATTGCATGCGACCTCCTCTTCCATTTTTATTTGTGTGAAACTCATATTCTGAGGAATATTAATCATTATAGAAGGGGAATTCCAAGTGTATCATGTTAAAAAACCCAAATATGATCTCTTAATCTATTTAGGGTTTCTTTTGGTGGTGTGTTGACTATGATCCAAATGTCACAGTGATGAATTTTGTAAGAGTTAGAGATTACGTTAGAGAAGAATATGACTCCTCCTCTTCTATTTCTTCCAACATCAGGCAGTTGGACCCACAGTTATAATACATATCATATTTCATGATATTTGCTGGTGGATATATTATGGGTCTCCATGGTTATTCACTCAGTGTGGCATGATCTTGGTCAAATTGTTTTGATTCATCCTGTTGTCAAACATCCACTCTTTTTCAGATGGGAATTTTTATGAATCTACCTCTTCTTCTGATAGGGAAATGGTTATGCAACCACTTACTCTGAGTATTTATATTACACCATAAGTCCAGAACCAACCATGCCTTAAAGGATATCATTTATGATGAAGGGCTATTGAATGTTATGACCTAGCCTTCTATGGAAGGGCTAGTAGTCGGGATAGTTGGTTAGTGTAATGGTACGGACCTCTCCAGCCCATTCCTTTGTCTAAAAGAAGGTCACGAAGTGTTTTGGAGGGTAGAATGGACTTTTCCCACACTTTTCAGAATTTTGTGACTACACGCCGTGTAGTGTGAGTACACGTCGTGTACCACCTTGCCGAGTATACCCCGTGTTGAATTCGTTTCCTTGACATGTGAAATAAATAAGTACATGTTGTGTAGCCAATCCTACATGCCGTGTAGTTTCTCCCCGCGTACGCGTTACCCTCAAACCATGTGTTGACCAGTCAACGGTTGTGTTCCACGTTGAATGCCATGTTGGAAGTCGCATGGCGACCGTGTGGAATGGTTGAGTACACACCGTGTACTAGGAAGTACACACCGTGTACTTTAGTTTTTCTCACCTATGAAAGGAGGGGTCCTCTCTTCCTTTTCAAACCATTCCTCTCTTCCCCGTTCCTTCGAGCAGAGCCCTCCTGAGAGACTCCAAAGCTCCTTTCTTCCATAACTTCTTCTTCTGAGCTCTGATTTACGATCCGTCAGCGGCCTCGAGATCGTAACGACGAGGCGGAACTTATGAGCTTAGATCTGTTGTTCTCCCTTCAGCCTTTCCTTTACAGCTTCCACCTGAGGAGGTTTTTTCTGGGTTTTGACAGAAGCGACGGACGTCGATGGACGTCTTCAAAAGTTGATCTGGGGGATCATTGTGATCATAACCTGTTGAGTTAGGGATTTTACCTTCGTCTCTCTAATTTGTGAATCATGCAGGATGGCTGTCCTCTTGCTTTCACGAGACATAGTTGAACCAGTTTAATGAAGATAATAACTGGATTAAAGAACGGGGATGGGGAAGTTGTTATGTTTATCTTTTTTTATCCTATTGTTATGTTGTGAATTGAATAGGATTATGCTTAATGAAAATCAAGGCCGTTGGGGGCCTTTGCTTGTGAAATTAAATGTCACCCTATCTTTCTAGACCATTTTTTGGATGGAAACTTTTTGGAATATGGAAATTGGTTAATCACGTAAAGTTGGATAATTAAATGAATATCTGTAACCCTTGTGTGATCACCCCGGTTGAACAAAATGGAATAATGAACATGTGGGTGTTGGTTTGGTTATGTGGTGTGTGAAAAGGGGGGGGGGTGAATTCTGGGTTATTATGAATAGGATGGGAAGCAGGGCTGCGGTAAAAGATATTAAAGGGGAAATAATGTGGCATGAGCCTTGTTTTGTGATACAATTGTGGAGATGTGGTTATAGTGGAAGAAGGGCTTCAGTTATGGGTTGTGATATTAAAATAAAGTGGAAAGTTGATAAATGAACTATGGGGAACGATAATGAATTAAATTCGGGAACAATAAATGGGGATTGTTTGATAATAAAAAGGTTGGTTTTGTGTTACGTGTGTTCTATCTAACTTGATTTTTGGTTGGCAGGGCTTTTTCTACGAAACAATTGATCTAGTTTGATAATTTCCCAGTACTTAAGGAACTAATAAACTAATACTGTTGAAACATGAAAACCTAAATGGGGTTGGGATTGTTTGTTGTGTGCACGCTTCGTAGTAACATTGCTGAGGCACGTGCTCAGTTTCTCTGTTTAGAGGCCATAGGATGGGCTGTGTGTTTGCTATACATATATGTATCTATATATTTGTGTTTTTTCGCACCCCACCCATGTTGAGAACCTAGTGCTGAACACTCTCATTTCATGAGAGAGGGTGTTTTCCCCCTTAGTTACTATCTCCTTCCTACTCCTTCGTACATAGGTTGTGATGGCTTGAGGCGACCTTACACCTAAGTCTCTTCGGGTAGGTTTCGATTGGTGTGATTTTAGCCCAATACCCTTCGGGCAGGTTTACTGTTCCTAAGAATCTTCGGGATGAGGCCCAAGTGTGTTTGGGTGGGGATGTGGTTTATGAGGCTCAGGTGTGTGTGGGCAGGATATGTGGTTTGTGAGGCCCAGGTGTGTGCGAGCGGGATATGTGGTTTGTGAGGCCCAAGTGTGTGCGGGTGGGATGTGTGGCTTTTGAGGCCCAGGTGTGTGCAGGAAGGAAGAGTGTGGTAGTGTCAGGACGTTCGCCGTTAGGAAGAGCAGCTAACTAGTGGGGGGAAATGGTTCGGGGTACCCAATACTCTTGTTCTTATATACTACTACCTGTTTTTTTGTGTTTTTGGTGAGTGTGGCTGGTGAGGTGGGTGGATAGAATTCCTTGCTAGGTTTTGGTTTCTTCTATTGTTCTCACAGGACATTAGGATGTCTCCCCACCTGTGCACGAGAGCTTTAGGTTTCCCTACTGAGTATACTTGTATGCTCACCCTAAGTTTACTTTCAGGTTTCCAGGAGGACTACCAGGGCCGTGCGGGACCCTAATAGTCAGGACAGTTGGATTTGTTGCAGTTTCTGTACTCTTGTTTCTTTTGGTATTGCACTTTTGAGTTTTCTTGTACTTGTACATTGTTTCAGAATTGTTTAAACATGCATGTGGGGTTGGTTTGGGTTTATTTTTCATTTACTTGTTCCTTTTTCTTTTGGTGTTGACTCATCTTATTTCCCAATCTTAAATAATGAAAAGGGTAATGCCTCCCATATTTTGTGAAAACTCATACCCTTAGTTCTAGTCGCCACTCTAGGTCCTACTGGAGGTGGGACTCAGGGGGTCATTATCTCCCTTTCACCATTGCCATCTTAGAAGGGGCATCTTTTGTGGGAGGGAGTCGTGACAGTGAGGTTAACCTCATTGGGTTTCTAGGGTTATGGAATCTTGAGAAAGTTATTTTTTAAGGGTACAAAGAAATAACTATGATTTTTTTTTGAAATTAGTATTCTTTATTAATTCATTCCTCAAATAGCATGTGATCATGATTTATCTATGTCTCTAGATGAGGTTTATTAAGTTGTTGTCACTAATCGATCTGAGGTTCTGGGAAGTTAGACACCTACCTAGGTTATTGGATGGGAAATACTGCTATATTTACAATGACAAATATAGATTCTACTTTGTCCATCCTTTTTTCCAATGTTGAGGTCATGAGTCAATATTTGGATCCGATTCAAAAAATGACATCCTCAAGGGATTTTTTCATTTCTGTCAACTCATAGAACCTACCTGGATACTTCATTGAGATCAATGTTGTCTGAACACATCACAGATATTTTTTGCACAAGTTAAACCTTTCCATATATATATTAATTATAAAACCTCTTGTATTTGTGTTACCTTCATTAATTCTGGTCAACAATTGTATTTTCCCTCCGTATGGAGATGAATTGATAATGGAATTGATGATAATGGTCTTAACATCCTTCAAAGGAACATGCTAACATACTACTACACCGAAAAAGGATTTCCATGTTACAGTCTAAAAAAGTAACCTCTAATTTGTTTCTTCCTTTTGATATAGATTTCCCATTATCATCTCATATTCAGATACGAAGTATATGAGATGTTTTTCTGGGTTTCCTGCACCATCATAAGAGGAAAATGTAAGATTTCAGAAATTATGCGGGGGAAAAGTTTCATCCACCATCTTGGGATATGACTTCCTCTTAGGATACATAGGTGAATGTCGCCCCTCCATGGCTTCCATTCGAGTTTCCAGGGATTCAATTTACTTAAGAAACTCATGGGGGGGCTATTATCTGAGCCACCTTCTACCTACATAGAGCTGGTGGTGGTTGATTATGTGGCCCCACCTTTGTCTCCCACTAATTCTTGAATCGCTCTAATACTAAATTATTACCATGGAGAGGGAGAGGAAATCACCATAACAAAGGGAAGTCATGATCATTTCCCACTTACTCATTTTTTTAGACCAAATTCCAATAGCCAGATCCAGTCTAATGCTCATATGAAACATTTTCTAGAATATCGACTATGATAGGGAGAATATTCATCTTTTTAGAAAGATGATACCCAAAGGTAATATTTCCCTTGATTATATTCTCTTTGAGTTGTATGATAGTCAATATATCACACTCATATTGTGACTACTATTCCTTTGTGAAACGACCATAAAATCATCTGGGTGGAGATTTTTATATAGCCATACCATTACCTTTTTTAGAAGTGTTCCACCAAATATGTAGCAACTCGATATTTGGAGGTGCCAAATTTGGATACTTCTTTTGTTACAGGTGCGTGAAGCCTCAATTATTGTATCCAATTCATCCTCCTCTTGGGGTATATTTTCGATGATGTGATACTCTCTATTTTCATCTTGATCATCCATATAAATTTGGTTGACAGTTAAAAAATTGAAAAATTAATATCGAGGAATAGATGTGGTCCCATTCATTTTGATACAATATTTTGATTCTATAGTACTTTCATTGGGGTTGTTATTTGAACCCTTAGTAATATTGGGCCATTTTAACTGGAAATCCTAGTGGGGTATGATAACATTCACCATAAATTCCTACCATCTTGGTGTATGAGAAGTTATTTTGAGGGAGTTTTTACTCATGTTTTATGAACAGGCCCCAAATAGAAGGGGGTTTTCTTGCATTGGGAGGGACAAATGGGTTGTCGTCCATCGATTTTTACCTCCCAAACTACAGAAGATTGATTCTCTCTATGTTGAATATGATGAAGAAAATTCCCCAAACCCTTTATCTTGGGGTTTATTTAGGTATGTAATTGGAATGAATTGATACTACTCTTAAAAATACAAGAATTCTAGGTAGTGATTTGATGACTCTCAAGATGAATATTGAGATATAAATTCCCCCATCCCAGTGGGCTAGGGATGATTTAGAATCACCATGGATTTCCCTAGTACCATCTCAGGGATGATTAACCTAGTTATGTTGATTGAGATATAAATTACACAGACCTATGGTTTGGGGTTAAGTTAATGCCACCAATGATATGTCATGAATTATCATTGGAATTGAAGATCTGATATGTAAATTTGGTCGTAGATACTCTCCAAAACCGGGTAGTTGAGTTAAATCCAAGACAATTGCAATGGTAAATATGACTACGAACTATTTTCTGTGTAGTTGATATTCTCATAAAGGAGATGGATGTGATGGCATCCCATGATGGGAATCATTCCTCATGATAAGTTGACAGGTTGATCCCAACATTAGATTATGTGTATAAAATTTATTATTTTTTTATTGAGGGGCCCATTTAAATGTTCTAGATGCTATCCTCTCCCATCATTCATGATTTCTGGAATTTGTTGAAGTAGGGGAATTTTATTGTAGTGACCAACTGGAACTCGTGTTACATGGTCCTCTAAAGTGTAGTTGTAATGGTCTAGATCTCCCCGGCCCATTCCTTTGTCAAAAATAAGGCCACAAAGTGTTCTGGAGGGTAAAATGGACTTTTCCCACACTTTATAGAATTTTGAAACTACACGTCGTGTAGTTTGAGTACACGTCGTGTACCCCCTTTCCGGGTATACCCCGTGTTGAAGGTCATGTCCTTGCTGTGTGGAGTAATGGGTGCACGTCGTGTGTCCAGTTCTACACGTCGTGTAGTCCTTCCCCACGTACGCATTACCAGTCAATGGTCGTGTACTGTGTTGGAGTCGTGTCCTTTCCATGTGCAATAAATGAGTACACGCCGTGTGTCTGAACTACACATCATGTAGTCCTTCCCCGCGTATGCGTTACCCTCAAACCGTGTGTTGACCAGTCAGCGGCTGCGGAACCATGTTGAAAGCCACGTGGAGACCATGTGAAATAACTGAGTACACGCCGTGTACCATAAAGTACACGCCGTGTACTTTTTCTTTTCTCACCTATAAAAGGAGGGGTCCCCTCCTCCTTTCAACTCACCCCTCTCCTCCCCTTTCCTCTGAGCAGAGTTCTCCCAAGAGACTCGAAGGCTCTTTCTTCCATAACTTCTTCATCTGAGCTCCAATTTACGATCTGTCAGTGGCCACGGGATCGTAACGACGAGACGGAACTTCCAAGATTGGATCTGTTGTCTTTCCTTCGGCCTTTCCTTTCCGAATTCCACTCGAGGAGGTTTTTTCGGGACTTGAAGGAAGTGACATACGCCGACGGATGTCTTCTAAAGTTGATCCAGGTGAGCATTGCGATCGGAACCTGTTGAGGTAGGGATCTTACCTTCGTCTCTCTAATTTGTGCATCATGCATGGTGGGTATCCGCTTGTTTCATGAGAAATAGTTAAACCATTAAATGAAGATAATAACTGGTTAAAGAACAGGGTTGGGAAGTTTGAGATTGTTGTTACTTTATATCCTGTAATATTATGTTGTAAATTGAATAGGCTTATGCCTACCAAAAATCACGGTCATTGGGGGCCTTTGTTTGCACAATTAAATGTTGCCCTATCTTTTTAGACCATTTTGTGGATATAACTTTGTGGAAATTGGTTAATCACGTAAAGTTGGATATTTAAAATCTGGAACCCTTGTGTGATCACCCCGGTTAAACAAAAATGGAATAATAAACATGTGGGTGTTGTCTTGGATATGTGGCATGTGATGGGGGTGTTTTTTGGGTTGTTGTGGATATGGTGAGCAGCGGGGCTCCGGTTGACTTGGTTGTGGGTTGGTGTGAATGTTGTGTTGGTAACAAGCAGCGGGGCTGTGATAAATGGTATTAAAGGGATAATGATGTACGGGTTTCGGTGCAGTTGTGGTTATGGAAGTTGGAAGCGGGGCTGTGGGGTTGGGTTTAAATGTGAATGGACAGTGGGTTGTGAATAATAAATAAAAAGTGGAAGATTTAATTAATGGTGGTTCATGGTAATGGAATGGGATTAATAATCAATGGGGTTGGTTGGTTGATAAGAAGGGCTTGGTTGTGCTGCTTGTGTTTTCCTAACCTGATTTGTGGATGGTATGGATATGTTTATGAACGATCGATGTGTTTGGTTGTGGATAGTTTCCCAGTAGTTAAGGAACTAAATAAACTAATTCTGCTGAAACTTGAAAACCTAAATGGGGTTGGGGTTGTTTGTTGTATGCATGCTTCGTAGTAGCAGTGTCGAGGCACATGCTCAGTTTCTCTGTTTAGAAGACATAGGTTGGGTTGTGTGGTTGGTATATATATATCTGTATCTTTTTTGTTTTATCGCACCCCACCCATGTTGAGCACTTAGTGCCGAACACTTCCATTTCATGGGAGAGGGTGTTTTTCCCTTAGTTACTAGCTCCTTCCTGCTCCTTCTCCCCTAGGCTGTGATGGCTTGAGGCGACCTTACACCTAGGACTCTTCGGGTAGGTTTTGATTGGGGTGGCTTTAGCCCAAGACTCTTCGGAAAGGTTCTACTGTTTCCCAAGAATCTTCGGGATGAGGCCCAGGTGTGTGCGGGCGGGATACGTGGTTGTGAGTCCCAGGTGTGTGCGGGCGGGATACGTGGTTGTGAGGCCCAGGTGTGTGTGGGAGGGATACGTGGTTGAGAGGCCCAGGTGTGTGCGGGCGGGATACGTGGTTGTGAGGCCCACGTGTGTGCGGGCGGGATACGTGGTTGTGAGGCCCAGGTGTGTGTGGGCGGGATACGTGGTTGTGAGGCCCATGTGTGTGTGGGTGGGATACGTGGTAGTGAGTCCCAGGTGTGTGCGGGCGGGGAGAGTGTGGCAGCATCAGGATGTTCGTCGTTAGGAAGAGCAGCTAACTAAAGGGAAATGGTGCAGAGTACCCAATACTCTTATTCTTATATACTACTACCTGTTGTGCTTGTGTTTTGGTGAGTGTGGCTGGTGAGGTTGGGTGGATAGAATTCCTTGCTAGGTTTCTTCGGTTGTTCTCACGGGACATTAGGATGTCTCCCCACTTGTGCACGAGAGATTTAGGTTTCCCTACTGAGTATACTTGTATGCTCTCCCTACGTTTACATTCAGGTTTCCAGGAGGACTACCAGGGCCGTGCGGGACCCTACTAGTCGGAAAGTTGGAGTTGTTGCAGTTGTTGTTCTCTTGTTTTCTTTTGGTATTGTACTTTGAGCTTTCTTGTACTTGTACCTCATTATAAAATTGTTTAAAAATGCATGTGGTCTTGGTTTGAGTTTATTTCTATACACTTGTTCTTTTCCTTTTTGGTGGTTGACTTGTCCTATTTCCCGATCCTAAATAATAAAAAGGGTAATACCTCCCATATTTGTGAAAACTCATACCCTTGGTGCTAGTCGCCACCCCGGGGCCTACTGGAGGCAGGACTCGGGGGTCATTATCTCCCTTTCACTATTGCCAGCTCAGGAGGGGCATCTTTGGTGGGAGGGGGTTGTGAAAGAATGGTATCAGAGCGATGTTGAGAGATAGGATGGAGTCTGGAGTTAGGCACAGTGAGGATTGCATGGAATGGTAGGGCAATAGTGTTAGTTAATCTTGGTGTGTCACATAGGTCAGGGAAGACCGGCTAGGACACGGGATTTTAGGGCCCCTCGTGATCTGATGCAAGGACTCTGAGCCTACCAAACAACCAAGTGAAACCACATTGATTGCAGGGTAGAAACCCTAGGTAAGGTACATGCATCATCATGATTGTGTTTTACTTTATTTGGGTGTTCTGGGAAAGAAATTTAAATAAAATGACAAAATAAAACCTTGAGTTTTCCTTACTACTTGGGCTTAGGCGATCCTTGTTTACCATACAGCTATGGCACCTGGACGTCGTCCCCGGGTGGCTCAGACGGCCGAGGCCCAACAGTTTCAGGTGGTCGATCAGTTGAGGATTAACCGAGAGGAGGAAGATAGCCAGTGGCAGAAGACTCTCCATTCTTTCCAGGGGCAGACCCTCAAGAAGTACAAGGGTAGTACTTCGGATACGGAGACGGAGGGGTGGCTTGAGGAGATATGGATCGCTTTTACCTTGATCTGTGCTCCGAGGGAGTACTGGGTTCCCCTAGCATTCAATCATCTAAGAGGCGCGGCGTGAAAGTGGTGGATGGTCTACCTTGGAGAGAGGATAGAGGCAGAGTTTCCGTGGGCTGACTTTGAGAAGGAATTCCGAGAGGAATTACTTTCTTCCATGATCAAGGCGGAGAAGCGGCAGGAGTTACTCTCCCTTCAGCAGGGGAGTATGACGGTACGAGAGCTGGGGATCAAGTTCAAGGATCTCATGCGCTTTTCTCCGGATCTCTTTCCGGATGAGGAGTCTCGGGCGAGACGTTTAGAGGAGGCGCTTCGTCCTTCGCTCCAGTATGTTGTCACCCCCTTCACCCTTCCGACGTACTTGGCGGTACAGAAGAAGGCAGAGGTTGTAGATAGGATGCACTCACTAGGAGGTGCACCCCGAGAGGGAAACCATCCAGGCTCGTCAAAGGGGAAGGCAGTCAGCAGCAGGGCTCCTACGACGGGACCTTCCAGGTTCAGGCCAGTGGGGAGCAGGCCCCAGCAGTTCTAGTTCAGATCTTCGGTTCCTCGTACCTTTTTCATGATCCTAAGACCGAAGTGTTTTTCTTGTGGAGGTTTCAGACACGTTCAGGGTCGGTGCCCGACCCGAGCTCAGTACGGTGGAGGTGGGCAGGTTCAGCGCCCACCTCAGCAGCACCAGTTGCCAGCGAGGCCCTTCCAGCAGCAGTAGGACCATGCTCCTCTTAGGGCAGACTTTGCAGGAGGAGGACGACCTCAGGGTACTCCTCAAGGACCTCGACTAGGGCGTGGTCGGGGAGGTGGAAGACATCAGAGAGGTAGAGGAGCTGGGCGTGGACAGTTGCACGTAGCAAGGTTGACAGCTCCAGCAGGACCAGAGGTGGTGCGAGGTACGATTTATTTTTTCAGAACTCTTTTTTCTGCTTTGTTCGATTCCGGAGCCTTTCACTCCTTTGTTGCACCTGGTCTAGCCCATGCTTTGGGACTAGACGTAGAGAGACTTTCCGTACCACTGGTGCTGAGTACACCAGTTGGAGGCCAGACCAGTGTATCTTGTGTTTGCCGAGGATGTGGGATGATGTTGGGACCACATCGATCTATTGGGGACCTTCTTCTATTATAGATGCAGCCATACGATGTCATCTTAGGCATCGACTGGTTATTTTCTGTTAGTGCCATTATCGACTGCTTCCGGAGAAGAGTCGTGTTCTCCGACGTGTATGGGCAGCGTGTATCTTTTGTTGACGAGAGGAGCTATCAGGTGGGAAGCCGGCATGTGGAGCCTCTCCTTTCCTTGTTAGGTGGGCTATCAGTGGTTCCAGCTGATACAGAGATGATGGATGTTCCAGAGGTTTTTTGGGAGTTCCTCGATGTTTTTCCTGAGGTGGTTGTGACTATACCCCCCCGACGTGACGTTGAGTTTTAGATAGACTTACAGCCTGGTGCTCGTCCGATTTCGATGGCCCCTTATCGGATGGCACCATCGGAGTTGCGGGAGTTACGGATTCAGATTGATGATCTGATGGAGAAGGGTTTTGTTCGACCCAGCGTATCGCCATGGGGTGCTCCAGTTTTGTTCGTGAAGAAAGAAGATGGTGGTCTCAGGCTATGCATAGACTACCGAAGGTTGAACCAGGTAATGGTCAAGAACCGCTATCCCCTCCCAAGGATAGATGATCTCTTTGACCAACTGAGGGGAGCAGGTTGGTTTTCCAAGATTGGTATACGATCTGTATATCATCATATGAGGGTAAAATATAGTGACATCTCAAAGACGGCTTTCAGGTGAAGGTATGGGCACTTCGATTTTGTGGTGATGCCGTTTAAAGTTACGAATGCACCGGTTGTGTTCATGGGACTTATGAACTTTGTCTTCCGGGAGTATCTGGACCGGTTCGTCGTTGTGTTTATCGATGAAATCCTGATCTACTCAAGGTCAGAGGAGGAGCACGTTGAGCATCTCAGGGCAGTCTTAGGAGTCCTTCGACACCACCAGCTTTATGGGAAATTGTCGAAGTGTAAGTTCTTGACACAAGAAGTACACTTCCTTGGACACGTGGTGTCTCAGCATGGAGTGTCAGTGGACCCGTCGAAGGTGGAGGCAGTTTTTTCTTGGGCAGCACCCAAGAGCGTGGCAGAAGTTTGTAGTTTCCTGGGGTTAACAGGTTACTATTGGAGGTTTGTTTTGGACTTCTCTTGAGTTTCTGCTCCATTGACAGCTTTGACGAGGAAGAACAAGGTCTTCGTATGGAGCGATCAGTGCCAGAATGATTTTGACTACCTGAAGGAGAATTTGGTCAGTGCTCCCGTACTCAGGTTTCCAGAGGAATGGTGGTTGTATGAGGTGTTTTGTGATTCTTCTGGCCTTGGTCTGGGGTGCGTGCTGATGCAGAAGAAGGGAGTGATCTGTTATAGTTCTAGGTAGTTACGCCCTCACGAGCATAACTATGCCACCCATGACCTAGAGCTTGTAGAAGTAGTGTTCACAGTGAAGTTGTGGCGACATTACCCCTTTGGGGAGCGCTTTGTGGTCTTCTCAGATCACAAGAGCCTGCGTTATATCTTCTCCCAGCGTGACCTGAACTTACGGCAGTGGAGATGGGTCGAGTTTCTCCAAGACTATAACTTTGAGATCTCTTACAATGAAGGTAAGGGAAACGTTGTGGCTGATGCCCTGAGCAGGAAGTCGCATCAGGAAGTGGTTCGAGAATCCGCTGATGCTTGGAAGGTGATGGGAGAGTCGGCTGCCTTGCACTTGGATGCCAGGGTAGAAGGTGTTAGAGGCTATTTGTTTCAGATGACGGTGCAGTCCTCCTTGTTGCAGCAGGTGGAAGAGTCCCAGTGGGGGGATTCTGAGGCGGAAGTGATACGGGATCATGTCGATCAGGGGAACGCTCCAGAAGGATGGTCGGAGGACAGCCGACATTGGATGCTTTTCTATGAAAGGTTGTTTGTTCTGGAGGCGATGCATGAGGGAGTTCTCTGTGAGTTCCATAGCTCAGCCTTGGCGGTACATCTAGGAGTTTTGAAAATGTATCGAGGCCTGAGGGAATAGTTTTGGTGGCCCGGGGTGAAACGAGCAGTGGCAGAGTTTGTGGCCAAATGCCTAGTGTGTCAGCAAGTGAAGGCTGAACATCATGTTCCCAGTGGGTTGTTGCATCATTTAGATGTCCCTGAGTGGAAGTGGGATGACATATCAATGGACTTCGTCACAGGACTACCCAGAGCTCAGGGTGGTTATGATTCTATCTGGGTAGTGGTGGACCAGCTGATGAAATCAGCTCACTTCTTAGCAATTAAGGAGTCAGGCCCAATGAGTACCTTAGCACAGAGGTATGTAGATGAGGTGGTACGTTTTCATGGAGTTCCAAAGACTATCATCTCATATTGGGATACTCGGTTTACCTCACGAGTCTGGAGGGGGTTACAACATGCTTTTGGAACCCAGCTACACCTTATCACTTCTTTCCACCCCCAGACCGATGGGCAGACAGAGCGGACTATCCAGACGTTGGAGGACATGCTATGAGCATGCGTTCTGGATTTCGGAGGATCATGGGTACGACACTTGCCTTTAGTAGAGTTCCCCTACAACAACAGCTTCCACTCTACTATTGGCATGGCACTGTGTGAGGCTTTGTATGGAAGGCCATGTCATTAACCCATTTGTTGGGAAAAGGTTGGTTAGATAGGTGCTCTTGGGCCAGAGGTAGTGCAGAGCACCACAGAGAAAGTCCATCTTGTACGTGAGAGGATGAAAGCGGCTCAGGACCGACAGAAGTCTTTTGTTGATCGTCGGAGGAGGCCCTTGGAGTTCGAGGTGGGAGATCATGTGTTCTTTAAGGTTTCCCCTCGACGGGGGCAGCGGAGGTTTGGTAAAGGGAGCAAGCTCTCACCAAGGTTCATCGGACCTTTTGAGGTGTTGAAGAGAGTTGGCGAGGTGGCATATCAGCTGGCCCTTCCACCTTAGTTAGAGAAGGTTCATGACGTCTTCCACGTCTCCTAGCTTCGTCGGTACTTTCATGACGACTCTCACGTTATTGACTAGGGAGAGATAGATATGGGAGATGACACGAACTTCAAGGAACGACCAGTCATAATCGAGGATCGTAAAGAGAAGGTGCTCCGTGGACGAACCATTCCCTTGGTTCGTTTGTTGTGGAGGCATGGTGGCCTCAAGGAGAGCACTTGGGAGCAGGAGACCCAGATGCACGCTCAGTACCCGGAGCTGTTTTGACTTGTGTTTTCCCTTGTTCTTATGAGCTTTGTGTTGATGTTATACTATGTACCTTCGATATTTATGGAATGCTTGGCTTGCCAGTTGTGGGACCTTTTGTTTCCTTGTTCCCTGGTAATGTGTAACATGTCCGGATGTGTGGGAAAGGGGAAAACCTAACCCTTAATCGAGATGCATTAATGCGGATGTGATTGAACCCGTGCGGGCGAGTCAGTGCCGCCTAAAGCGGATAATATCTCAACATAGGTGAAGGAATTTCCCAAACCCACGTGTTCGGGTAGTGTGTTGGTTGTGTGGTGTTGGGGTTAGTGCGAGTTGAAAAATCATAATGTATGAAAGTGGGAAGACCCAATTCTTAATCGAGACGCATTAATGAGGATGCGATTAAACCCGTGCAAGCGAGTCAGTGCCACCTAAAGCGGATAATATCTCGACATAGGAGAAGGAATTCCTAACACATATGATTAGGGTTGTTGGTTGGGTTCCTGTTATAATGATAACCCTAAGAGTTATCTTGTTGGGTTTCCTCTGGGATGATTTTTGAATTCTCAGGGACGATAATGTTTTAAGAGGTATCTGATGTAATGGTTCGGATCTCTCCGGTCCATTCCTTTGTCAAAAATAAGGACACGAAGTGTTCTGGAGGGTAAAATGGACTTTTCCCAAACTTTCTAGAATTTTGAAACTACACGCTGTGTAGTTTGAGTACACGTCATGTACCCCCTTTCCGGGTATACCCCGTGTTGAAGGTCATGTCCTTACTGTGTGGAGTAATGGGTGCACGCCGTGTGTCCAGTTCTACACGCCATGTAGTCCTTCCCCACGTACGTGTTACCAGTCAACAGCCATGTACCGTGTTGGAGCCGTGTCCTTGCTATGTGCAATAAATGAGTACATGTCGTGTGTCTGAACTACATGTCGTGTAGTCCTTCCCCGCGTATGTGTTACCCTCAAACCGTGTGTTGACCAGTCAACGGCTGCGGAACCGTGTTGGAAGCCGCGTGGAGACCGTGTGAAATAACCGAGTACACGCCGTGTACCATAAAGTACACGCCGTGTACTTTTTATTTTCTTGCCTATAAAAGGAGGGGTCCCCTCATCCTTTCAACTCACCCCTCTCCTCCCCTTTCCTCTGAGCAGAGTTCTCCCAAGAGACTCGAAGGCTCTTTCTTCCATAACTTCTTCGTCCGAGCTCCGATTTACGATCTGTTAGCGGCCACGGGATCGTAACAACGAGGTGGAACTTCTGATATTGGATCCTTTGTCTTTCCTTCAGAATTTCCTTTCTGAATTCCACCCGAGGAGGTTTTTTCGGGACTCGACAGAAGTGACGGACGCCAACAGACGTCTTCTAAAGTTGATCTGTGGGAGCGTTGCGATCGGAACCTGTTGAGGTAGGGATCTTACCTTTGTCTCTCTAATTTTTGCATCAGGCAGGGTGGGTATCTTCTTGTTTCATGAGAAACAGTTAAACCATTAAATGAAGATAATAACTGGTTAAAGAATGGGGTTGGGAAGTTTGAGATTACTGTTACTTTATATCCTTTAATATTATGTTGTGAATTGAATAGGCTTATGCCTACTGAAAATCACGGTGGTTGGGGGCCTTTTCTTGCGCAATTAAATGTTTCCCTATCTTTCTAGACCGTTTTGTGGATATAACTTTGTGCAAATTGGTTAATCACGTAAATTTAGCTGTTTAAAATCTGGAACCCTTGTGTGGTCACCCCAGTTAAACAAAAACGGAATAATGAACATGTGGGTGTTGTCTTGGATACGTGACATGTGATGGGGGTGTTTTGTGGGTTTTTGTGGATAGGGTGAGCAGTGGGGCTACGGTTGACTTGGTTATGGGTTGGTGTGAATTTTGTGTTGGTAACGGGCATCGGGGCTGCGATAAATGGTATTAAAGGGATAATGATGTACGGGTTTCGGTGCAGTTGTGGTTATGGAAGTTGGCAGCAGGGCTGTGGGGTTGGGTATAAATGTGAACGGATAGTGGGTCGTGAATAATAAATAAAAAGTGGAAGATTTAATGAATGGTGGGTCATGGTAATGGAATGGGATTAATAATCAATGGGGTTGGTTGGTTGATAAGAAGGGCTTGGTTGTGCTGCTTGTGTTTTCCTAACTTGATTTTTGGATGGCAGGGATATGTTTACGAACGATCGATGTGGTTGGTTGTGGATATTTTCCCAGTAGTTAAGGAACTAAATAAACTAATTCTTCTGAAACGTGAAAACCTAAATGGGGTTGGGGTTGTTTGTTGTATGCATGCTTCGTAGTAGTAGTGTCGAGGCACGTGCTTAGTTTCTCTATTTAGAAGCCATAGGTTGGGTTGTGTGGTTGGTATATATATATCTATATCTTTTGTGTTTTATTGCACCCCACCCATGTTGAGCACTTAGTTCTGAACACTCCCATTTCATGGGAGAGGGTGTTTTTCCCTAAGTTACTAGCTCCTTCCTGCTCCTTCTCCCCTAGTTTGTGATGGCTTGAGGCGACCAACACCTAAGACTCTTCAGGTAGGTTTCAATTGGGGTGGATTTATCCCAAGACTCTTTGGGTAGGTTCTACTATTTCCCAAGAATCTTTGGGATGAGGACCAGGTGTGTGCAGGCGGGATACGTGGTTGTGAGGCCCAGGTGTGTGTGGGCGGGATACGTGGTTGTGAGGCCCAGGTGTGTGCGGGCGGGATACGTGGTTGTGAGGCCCAGGTGTGTGCGGGTGGGATACGTGGTTGTGAGTCCCACGTGTGTGTGGGCGGGATACGTGGTTGTGAGGCCTAGGTGTGTGCGGGCGGGATACGTGGTTGTGAGGCCCAAGTGTGTGCGGGCGGGATACGTGGTAGTGAGGCCTAGGTGTGTGCGGGTGGGGAGAGTGTGGCAGCGTCAGGATGTTCGCCGTTAGGAAGAGCATATAACTAAAGGGAAATGGTGCGGGGTACCCAATACTCTTGTTCTTATATACTACTACCTGTTGTGCTTGTGTTTTGGTGAGTGTGGCTGGTGAGGTTGGGTGGATAGAATTCCTTTCTAGGTTTCTTCTGTTGTTCTCACAGGACATTAGGATGTCTCCCCACTTGTGCACGAGAGCTTTAGGTTTCCCTACTGAGTATACTTGTATGATCACCCTACGTTTACTTTCAGGTTTCCAGGAGGACTACCAGGGTCATGCGGGACCCTACTAGTCGAACAGTTGGATTTTTTGCAGTTGTTGTTCTCTCGTTTTCTTTTGGTATTGTACTTTGAGATTTCTTGTACTTGTACCTCGTTATAAAATTGTTTAAACATGCATGTGGGCTTGGTTTGAGTTTATTTCTATACACTTGTTCTTTTCCTTTTTGGTGGTTGACTTGTCCTATTTCCCGATCCTAAATAATAAAAAGGGTAATGCCTCCCATATTTGTGAAAACTCATACCCTTGGTGCTAGTCGCCACCCTGTGGCCTACTGGAGGTGGGACTCGGGGGTCATTATCTCCCTTTCACCATTTCCAGCTCAGGAGGGGCATCTTTGGTGGGAGGGGGTCGTGACAGTAGTGTTGAATATCTCTCCCATACTCAGATACAAACATCTAACGACGTTTAGGAAATTATTGGTTTGAGGTTTGTCCTGATATAGTGAAAAACACTTTGTAGGTGTTTCTCAGGTTATTCCACTCCCGGGTTCAGGCTTGTGGAAAAAGTATAAATATAATACTTAAATTAGAGTGTATTGATGTGATGAAGGTGATACTTATATCCTTGTAAGGGGATGTATATACTTTAGTTTTTGATGAGTAGAACAAATATTTTTACATAAATAAGCCATGAACTCGTTTTTAATCTCATATGGGACCTCACAGTCAAGAATTTGTGAGGGTCCAAAACATGATCAGGAGGTTTTCTCTATATATCTCTCTCTTTTTGTTAATTTCAGAATCCTTTTCATCATACATACACACCTTCAACCAAAAAAACATAAGATGGTTCTTGGGGTCAACTGCAAACTCGATTGGAGTGCTATTAGAAGTACATGGAGGAACAGTAGGAGGAATACCTTAATGTTATGAGCCCCTATATATCTGAAGGATTCTAAGTTCCCTATACCTATCTATATTAAAGTTTCTCAATAAGTTGAGGTTTTAAATATATTTGGGAGATATCTTCATGGATAGGTCAACTATGGTGTACATCTATATTAGAGTCCCTAAAATCCATCTCCATAATACCATGAGGAGGAGTATCATGATAATGATTGTCTTATGCATCATTTGAAGAGTTGAAATACAATTTTTGTGTCGATAATGTCTCTCAAATGACCACACAAACAATATAATTGATAAGATTAAGAATATAAATATCATTCTACGTCATGGAAGGAATATTCCAACCTACCCATTTGAATTGTTAAGGTATATGAGTCATATATATGATGGTTTCTAAAAAATGTTGACAATTGTCTGGTGCTACGGGAGTATGAGCCTACTACTGAGAAGAGGATGGAATATCTCAATGAGATTCCTCATTATTGATAGGAATGTAAGAATGGCATGAGGTATATTCTATTATTACATGTTTATCCTAGGTCTAGATGAAAATATGAGCTCGATCCTGAGACATTGGAATATGTCGCTGGTATTTCTGGGATGGAGAATGATCCATCCTTTTCGTGTGTTCCTCTCATAGTAGGGGGCCTTGATTGAAATAAAAAAATATGATCTTGGACTGGATATATATTACCCACTGAAATATTTTTGAGAACATATTGAATGTGAGATGGAATATGGGCCCCCTCTTGTACTTCCTTGAAATGATGATGGTGTAGTCATTCGTCGATAGAAGTTGGAATATGTGTTGGGCTTCTGTGATCTGACTAAATATGCCATAAATATTAGATAATAGGAATATGGGCCTATCCTAAGGCATGTTTCATTCTCACAAGGTGAGCCCCGACCAGAATAGGGATCTGGGTCTGACCCTGGGCCTTTGAAGTATGCCTATGGTCTTCTTCAAAAGAAATATGAGCACGTATTGAGTCAAGTGGCCCTATAACTTGGGTAAGCTAACTAGAATGGGGATACGAGCCCAATCCTGGGACTTTGTAATATTTCTCCAGACATTTTTGACAGGCATGTCCCCATATCCTAAAGCATATGCCTCTCTCACATGGTGAGTCCCTATTGGTTAGGAATAAGTTCTCAATCCAGTGCCTCATTAATTACCAAAATATTCTAACAATCCTCCTGTAAGAGAGCAATAATGTTTTTTCCTAGATGTAATAACTTGTTCATAATGATCAAACTATTTATAATCCCTATATGTAGGGATTGTAATATATGTCAATCCCTGTATATATACCAAAGATAAATTTTCCTCAAGTATTTATTCTTCTTTTTGCAAAGATATATTGTCATTTTAGAAAAGTGTGTGCTAGAATATAGACCTACACATTTTTCATATCTACTATTTACTGGAAGGTATCTTTGATTGAAGTAAGGATATAGCCCAAAAAAATTTCCTTCTTCTACCACCAAAATATGATGATGGGTTTAATTCATGGGGGTAAGGATATGCACCTCACCCATGCTTGATGTATGGATATTCCAATAGACTTGTTTTGAGTGAGTAGCAATAAGAGCCTTCTAACTAGTTACTTCAAGAATCTTCCAATGGACATTATACAAATCAGTGGGGATATGAGCCTGGTCTTGGATATAAACCATATTCCTCACCCATTATTTATTCCTTGTGGTATGATCATGGGTGTTCGAGGTGTAAGTGTGTCTGGTGGTACCCTCAGTAGGCTGCAGATGGGTACCGGAGGGATGGAGCTGGGGAAAAAAGATTCCAGAAACCCTCCTTGAAATCATCAGAATCAGAAGGGATCTATATCTAACTCACTTATCCACCTTCATTAAATATTGAAGGTGGAAATTATTTCACTCCTAAGATAAACTCCTAAAGTAGTTGGATGTTGTAACGTCAGCCACTGGCATAATTATAGCTCTCCATTGATGATGATGACTCATCAGCTTCAGTACTCGGAGACCATCATGGGAAGCATCGAAGGTTGGGATTGTATGACATTGATGGTACTCTCGAATAATAATGCTTGAAACATGATTTTGAAGTGTTTGGTAAGGGTAGATCATTTTGGGACTCGTGGGGGTTTTAGCGGAAACATAATTTCTAGAATAGTCAATGGGTAATGAAATTATCTTGGATCAAGATATTTTTTAAGAGATAAATATCTATAGTCATGCATACAATAAGTAACCAAGTCACTAATTATTGCAATATCATATTCCTGAAGTATTTAATTAGATATGAATCATTAACACAATTGACCTTTAATTCCCAATCTGGCCATTCTGATCGCATGGAATTGTCAAAGTGAGGAGTGACTTATGTCATGGGAACCTTAGTTATAGAGGATAATCTATAATATTTAATTAATCATTATTAGTTTTTTATATTCCAACTATGTTTCATGCCACATGAATAACCGATCAATATTCTTTTTAAGGGATTCACGTCCATATCATCATTTTTAGCATATAGTGCGTAAAAAATGGAATACCAGAAAAAACCCAATCATTTTGTTTTTTGAGAGATTCATATCATATTCATCATTTTTCTTTCAAAAATAAAGAGTCAAATTCTAGGTGTGTTTTTTTGTCCAGATGGTTAATTGTAAGGTGTTCACTTCCTGCGGAATTCATTAATGTCTGGTCACCAATGTCATTCTGAATTGAAACACCCAACAGTTATATAATCCATAAATGGGTACAGAACTTATTTCCAATGTTAGGTGTTCAATTGGGGTTTCAAAACCAATGATTGTTAGGAACTCAAATTGGTCTAGAGGATGGAAGTTTGGGCTCATCGCACCTTTTTAGTGGAATTGTTTCATACTCTGGGACTCTATTATAGATTTAAGATATGTTTGAGAATCTCTTCCTAATCCCGATATAGGATTAGTTACACTAAAAAAATTATTATAGGTTATGTCTATTTTATTAAAAAACAAAAAATGGGATCTCATTATTGAATTCATCTATATATATCCTAGGTTCTTAATGAATTCTTGAGTAATGAATATCTATTTATATGTTGATGATACATAACCTGACACTTTGTAATTTTCTTCCATGTAGAGAGGTGATTAATATTTTGAGGATGGGATTGATCCATTTTGAGTAATACTATATATCTAGTTTATTATAGGAATCAAAACCCATGTAACTCAGTAAACATCAAGTAGTTTAACTCGATATGGAATGAACATGTGTGTGGGAAGTCAGTTACCATATATTTAAGCATGAGTCTCAAGGACACGTCCAATGTATCATGGTTATAGAAGGAATTGGAGATATCATAGTCTATCATGTCCTTGGGATTGACCCCACGGTATAATCCCTTATATGGTTCATATTTATATCATGTCACTCATCAAGGATTACATACAGATATTTCCCTAGATGGTAGAGATTCATGATACCATTGAGGTGACCAACATAACACCCTATGTCCGTATGAGCCATGATGGATGTGAGAAACAAGGCATAACAAGTAATCAAACTCATTGCATATGGATATTGGGATTAAGTCCTAGGACTTCCCTTTGGATGTTTTAATATTGTGCTCGAGCCTTTTGTAGGAATCATACATATCCTGGTTATGGAAGGAATCAGACTCATCATAGTTCAATTAGTTTATATGTCCACTATTGGTTAAGGTTGGAAAATCATCCCATGTGAATCATTGGGTCCCAATAGTTGAAAGGTCATAGACATAGAGGGACTTACACTAAGGTGGATGCCCATTTGAGTTTGGGATTAGGCTTTAAGAAGGTGCCCCATGTATCTTAGTTTTGGTAGGAATCAGGGTTCTCATAGTTCAATTAGTAAATGCATTCACATTGATATTTCCACTATATGTAGGGTATATCATTTTATGCTGCTGGTCAGGGCTTACACATCGACATTTTTATTTTATTGATAGAGTCTTGTTGTGGGAATGATATGATCATTGGGACGTCCTATTACCATGTGATCTATGCTCAGTATGTGATACAAGGGATATAAAAAGATCAGTATCACTACTTGTGGATGTAGGACTTATGTGATTGGACCACCCTTTGGATGGTTAATATAAAGCTCCAGCCTTAGACAGGCATCCTACCTATCCTGGTTATAGAAGGAATCTGAGTCATAATAGTTCTTTTTATTGGGGCTTACACACTAATGTTGTCCTTACATACAAGAAATATCATATTATGTAGCTGATTAGGATTACACACTAGCGTTTACTATTTGGTCAGGACATACACCTTGAGGGAGGAGAAATTTATCAAACCTTGGGATGCCCATGTGACCTGGTATTCATGCCTTCCTAACATGCTTGACAACCCGCTTCACGTGACATGATAATTTTTTTGGCATATTATAGGATGTTGTGATATGTTTGTTTTTTTTTCAGAGTTGTCCATAGACAATCTCACGATCAAGTTGTCTTTCTATGAGGTATGTTTCATATCCTAGATGGAATGAATGAGGGTAATTACATGAAAACGACTGACATGTATGGGGGATATCATTATTCTAGGCCGGATAATCATGGAATCCATTGGATGATCCTGTATTATATTCATATAGGACCTTGTATGATCTGGATGACATGTCCCGGTGTCATCCTCAAAGGTGGATTACATGATTGTAGGACATCGTAAGAGTTAATACGATATATCTAGAGGGTGTTTCATGATCCATGATTACATGTCTCAGGGCATCACACGATATGGATGACATGCCTAGAGGGCACCTTGAGAGTTAGTTGATATGCCTGGGTGCTATTTTGAGGTTAATATAACATGTGTTGGTGATGTCATATGAGTCAGGTAACATGTCTAGAGAACATTTAATGGTTTGGACGGTGATCCCAGGTGGATTCATAATACTTTGGTGGAATGCTCATATGGTGACATGAGACTTTCTTTGACATGCCCATGGGACTTATCATGATCTGAATATTATAATAAAGTTGCTTCATGAGATCTGGGCGACTTGTCATGGTGTCCTCGCATATCATGGATGGTTCATAGGAAGAACATAAGGATCAACATATATGTTCTTCATATAATTGCCTAATTTTTTTGTCTTTGTCCCTAACTTTTAGTACGAATAACTTGTATTTATTCATAATTTTCTTATTTTAAGACTCACATGATTTAACATATATGAATGGTGTTTTACATGTTTCCTCCCATAAGTTGTTCATGTGATCCATGAATGATCACACAATATACTTTATTTTTGTTGCATGATTGATCTAGTTTTTCCAGGATCTTACGTGATGGGATGATTTTCCAGTCGCAAGATCAACTGATCTGAGAAATCCACTCTGGTGCTTGGGTGTGTCGATGTGAGGTTCTGAAGAAAATTCCACCTATGATTAGGCTCAAAAGAGTGGTTCATTTTTTGTGAAGAGGTTGGGGATTTATAGGCATCTCCACTATGACTGTTCGCTGCATTGAGTGGAACATATATTTAGAATCTAGGCTGGTGTCTGTGGAGGGATTAAATACATGTTCTTCATGATTTCCCACTATAAGTCACTGATGGGGCATCAAATGTTTTTTAGAGACCACTAGATCTTCCCCTCAACACCTCCTTTACTGGTTTATATCCAATTAACGGTATCCTATTGACTCATGCAGACATACCAAGGGACATTCATATGCCATGATGGAATATCTGATTCCCATCACGAGATCAGGATTCCAATTTGAAGGTCGTAACATGATATTAGGTGACTTGTTAGGGAAATTTTCAATAGAAAATGACGTATGTTTATGGGGATTTAGTGAAATAAGGTTGGATTGTCAAAGTGTCTTGTGAAACCATGCATTGGACAACCTATGTGTGTTCCAGGATTTTTACAGTCAAGATAGTCTCTCATTATGTACCTATTTTATTTGATTGTTTATTTTACATAGTTTGGGGATCTCTCAATTTTGTATGAGTGTTTTAAATAATAATCACTCTACCTCTTTTTGATGCATTGCATGACCAACAAAGTTTTTTGTGGAAATGCATGATCATTACATGGAAAACTCCATATTTTTTTCCTGATGGAGCCAAAGGTAGACCACGATGTCACCTTGGAATGTATGAGGCCCTTCGTGGGAAAAGAATGCCATGCTAGTGGGATTTCATGAGATGATTTGTACATGTTGTTGGGTTCTTACAGAGTCTCCCAGATTATTAGGGGGTGGTATCCCATGATGTTTACGAAAGTAAGAGGTTCCCTCTATCTATCATTTATTCTTTTAAAAAGTTATGGGGGTTTAATGAGTTTACTCAAATGATTTTGATGACAATCATTTTGCCCATTGGTGATGTGTCTTGTATCTTCACAACAGTAAGTGTCTCCCACCTTTTTTATTTTTTCCTCTTATTTTCTAAGGATGTTTGGATGGTTCAATGAGCATCGTCTTCTTGCCAAGCCATGTGACCTTATGGTTATTTTTTTTATGTTGCTTCATGATAAGAAATTGGCAAGGGTGCCTTCAAAAGGGTATGAGGAGTAATTGAAGGGAATTAGAGGGATCTTCCTCATGATATATGTTATCAAAGACCATCCGCATGACCTTATTTTGGTCTTGTGATCACATATTCTTGTGGGTTCAATCAATCAGTGTGATCATGACTACCTTCATCTTCCTTTTCTTTTGTGGGAAAAATAAAACCCAAGTTCGGGTATTTATTTATTAGAGAATTTTACAATTCTCATTTAATAGACATCAAAACTTATCAACTCATTAAAATAAAATAACATCGACTTTGTTTTTGTATGTACTACCTCATCCATGAAGCGACATGCTTTATTTTCAATTATCACCTTACATGGAGGAAATTGAAAATTAATTTAATGTAAAAACATTATTTTTATGAAATGTTTGATAGAATAAAAATACAATATTGGAAATTATATATGTGACATTAAGAATAAACATTCATAGTAAACATTACCACCTTAAATTAATATATCGTATTACATTTTTTAATCATAGTTCATTTAATAAAAAAATATTTCTATATAAATTTTAATTTAATATAATATTAATAATGGGAATAAAGCCCTATAATTCTGGATATTATGTTGTCATTTTACAACATGCTTAATAAATGTCAATATACAAAAATAGTTACATAAAAATTGACAAAGCCTGCTCAAATTACCAACATATTCAATAAACTCTATAATGAATAAATAGAATTTTATAATAAATGGATTTATTAAATTAAAAATTGAAAAATAAGGATCATTATAAGGTATACTATAATTTTAATTTTATTATTCATATAGATATTTTCATTCACATAATTAATCATGAGCAAGGTAACGATTTCTTATCTCATTGCTTACCCCTTGAGTCAGGTTTTTTATTATACATTATGTTTTATATGGAATGATAAAGCTACATAACATTAAATTTTTTATATCATTACTATCATATATTTAATGATATTTAATTATCTATTCCATTTTATTTTTTCTAATTGGGATTTGACCTAAAAATTATAATGTTGTAAGGGTTTGTTCTAACACATTTTTCTTCCATTGAGTTACAAACATTTCTATGGAACTATATTGTTCCATATTAATGTTTTTTTATTATGAATAATTTTATTTTATTTCTTTCTTATTTTTTGGGGATTTACATTTAATCCTTATATCCTCATTATAAAATGTTTCATACAACAATGATCATGTTACATAAATGACTTTCTTGGTCTCAATTCCTATTTCACGAGAAATACTTATTTTTATGCACCGATTTTCTTTTATATGGTGTTTGTACTACCTATTGGTTATATTACAATAGGTATTATCTTTCATTAATGGATTTTTTTGTTCAATATTGCTATATTTATCTTTGAAGGATTTCTATATAAATATTATTTAATTCATTTGGTTTAATTTCTCATCCTTTTTTTAAAATTAGTATATCTCAAATGTGATAACCGATAGTCTTTAAAACTATTATCCCAAGAATTTTATTCCCATTTTGTTATACTTATTGGGATTGTTTCACATTAAACAATTTTAAAATAAATGATTTATAATATTTTAAATAGATTTATTTTATAAAAAATGTATTTTAGTTATATAAAATTTGAATTTATCATTATACACAAATTTTATCTTCTAAATAAAATTTTATTGATATAAATATATTTATTCAGGAAAATTAAAAATGTGATTTTCAACAATCAGGAAATTATTTTAATTTTTTTTTAAATAAAATTAATTAAATATTTATTTTATGGAATGTTATCAAAAAAAAGAATAACATTAATCATTTTCATATATATATATATTCCATTATCTTTATCATCTCTACATTTTAATGTTTTCTAAAATAATTTATTTTTATCATATTTTTATAAATTATTCAATAAAAATTTAATTCAAATTATCAAGAAAATATCATTGCAATTATCTATAAGACTCCTCCAAATAATTTTCCATCTTCTCCATTCTCCTTTGAAATTTCTTATCTTTGATCAAGGATATTATCCAAATAATACAATACACCTTCTTTATCCATTTAGATTATGAAAAGTTCTTTTAAATTAAAGAATTGATCCATTCCATCCTTTCTTTTTCCTAGTCATTGATGGTTTATGAATATAATTTTTGGTAATTAATTTCATATATGAATACCTTTATTTTTCATTTCCTTGATTAATGGTCGTTCACTTAGATGCCATTTGTCAATATACTTGGGAAATTATTGACTTAAAAATATTACCATTTTCTATGTGGTGTAAATTTCGTTTGCTCTATTAATTTGATTGAAGTGTATTTAATTCAAAAAATTTACAGAATATAATTGTATACCTCTTTATTTTCTAGGGATATATCATGTTGTTATTATTTATTTAATTATATATGTTTTCTTATATGACTTCTTTTTAATTGAGTATAAAACCTATTTTATTTCCATGTGGTCTTCAAGATGAGTGATTAATTTCATGTGGAATACATATTTAATGATGATGATGGTTGGGGTTCTATATCACCCTAAAATACATTGTTTTAAGTTCATATATGAAGAGATAGTTAGGTGTGCACGTAATTTATTTGTTCACATAGGCATGGGTATAATGTGTTTTCTCAAATTTTTCAAGCATGGACATAATGGGCTTAATCACATTGGGGTGCGAATAATTTGTTTAATCACAACATTTTCCATATTATAATTGATATTCCATATCATTGGGATATTTTTCAAGATATAAAACCTTTCTCTGATTCCATTATATTCAATCTAGGTTCCATTACATGTTTATTAATATTATCTATGACTGTAAACATTGTTTTTTATTACATTCCTCATTCCATGATTTATGATCTTTTTTTTTGTATAACATTCTTACATATGATGACTATACACATATGCTAGTATTATTCCCACTTATAATGATGGATTTTTATCTATTATGTTTACCATTACTATTAATCTGAGCTCACCCCTTTCATAGGAATGAATTTTCACAGGTTATGATAGAAAGTAAAAGATTCCATATGCATTGAAGAGTATATTTTTTAGAGAATTGGTGGAAGATATTGTAGCCTAGTTATTGTTTAATTAGATTTATATATAGTAGGAAACCTATCTATGAGTTAAAAAAGACTTAGTTTTTTTCCTATTTCTTTAAGATTCCAAACATAAAATATTTTTGGAAGGTATTGAAATGAAATATTTTTATTGATGTCATGTTATTGAGATGGTCACATCTATGGGATATAATATGTTGTATCATATTAGGGTTTATATAACATCAAATATTAGGACAATATTAGTTGAGGATAATTTAAGAGTTATAAATGCCATCAAAGGATGATTAGTTATGTTTGATCATAATTTAAAATGTATATATAACACTCTAGTTTAGATGAGGTAATATTGATTATTATATATTTTTTATGAGTATGGATAAGATAAAATAATAAATTATAAAGAACAATTCTATGTGT
Organism: Viscum album; assembly: GCA_963277665.1. NCBI lineage: Eukaryota > Viridiplantae > Streptophyta > Magnoliopsida > Santalales > Viscaceae > Viscum > Viscum album. Next base: position 1,940,736,321 of record OY728119.1, on the reverse strand, counting down.
TGGTTAATATCTGTAAATATTTTTCATGTTTTAAGCATGTGGTTTTCCTAAAAATGGAATACATCTCTAGATACTACAAGTGGGTGCAATCTATATAATATAATTACCTACAGGTTATTAATATTAAATGTGAGTGTTGGATAATATCACAATATTCACCTAGTGAAAGAGAAAAATGCCAAAATACACCCCTATGGTGATAAACCTAAGGGGTATGATATTGTCAATTCACATTATATTTAATTGAAAATTATGTATAATTTGATTGTCATGTTTACTAATTCAGTTAAAGAACCTAATAAAAAATGTCCACGGATATCTATGGATTGGAAAAAGAATTTTATTTATTATACCAAAAGAATAATATTCTATAAATGAATGTGACATATTTGAACACATCTTCAGATTAATGATTTCATATTCATATTTTGGATATTATCATAACCTTTTTGGTTTTACCATTTGTTAAAATAGTATCATGAAAATGTAGCTGAAAATGGTATGTATCTAGAAAACACTACATCTTATAATTAAATAAGGGAGAATAGTTAAATGCCATAAAATAGTAGTATATGACTATTATTATGGAAAATTTGTTTTTAATATTCTTAATAATGTTTTTGAGGTTTATATATTAATCCAAATTTATTCATGAATGACTTTTCAATTTTTATTAGTTGGTGATGCTTATAAATGATATTCTTAAATATTCTAAATTTTATGAGGTCCATTAAAAGTATATAATAATTTTATTTAATTAGTTTATCTTAGATTATTTTTAAACATATATTAAATATAATCAATGACCTTGAATAGTTATTTTATAAGAAGGTTATTTTTTGGGTTTAGCTACTAGAGAACACATGATTACGATATAGCCCATGCTTTAGATTAATATATTTTTTTATTTAATAAAAGGTTGATTTATTTTTATAAAAGGTAGTTAAATTTATTTTATATCCATGGAATTGATTATTAATATAATGAAAAGGTGTTCTCAGATATTTTTAGTGAATGTTATCTCATTTTTAGGATTATGATGTGTATTGATTAATATATTTTAGTGTTAAAGATAGTGTAATATTTTGGAAGAATATATAAGCTCTCTATTTTTAATTTCCTAGATGTTCAAATGGCCTTTATAAAGGTATTTTATGGTAGATATATGATTATTTTGTAACACCCTTACGCTAAAAAAGGAATCTATGCTCGATAGGGTACAAGACACACAACTTCGAGCTTCCAAAACATGAAATAATATTATCTTAAATATTTAAATTATAAAATAGCCATAATAATGGAGAGTATGAATTGTATTAACTACATTGTAAAATATATTAAAATTTACTAACCAAAAAAAATTTATTGTTAAATTCATAGTAAATGATCAGTCAATTTTTAGTAAATTGATTTTATTCTTCAAAGTAAGATCTATCCAAAAATATTTTTTGATTTTTTTGATAAAATAGTATAATTAATTTATAGAAAATTTAAAGAATTTATTATGAAAAAATAAATTATCTTTTGAAATTATCATATAAAATTTATCTTTGGGTGATATTTTGCGATTTTTTTTGAAAATATTAATTTTCAGTTAATATTGAAATATGCAAATCATTTTCAGAATGTAATTTATTCTCAATAAAATAATTAATTTAAAAGTATCATTTTGTTTTTAATATGATTTAAAGAAACATAATTATAATTTATATATATATATATATATATATATATATATATTACACATATTTGTTTTCATAATCTCTATATTTGCATTTAGTATATGATTATTTTTGGGTTTAAAAATGGGGTTTTTTTCCTAAAAATGTGTTATAACATGCATAATGATTCCCCATATTAATTAATTAAAATAAATAATAATTAGTAATTATTTGAATTAAATTTATATATTATAGATATAAATAATTAAAATTCTAATAATTATTATTACTAGTCATAATGTTAATAAAAAATGATCTTATTCTTGAAAATTTCATTTCAGGAAATCCTTTTTTTACATTAGTGGGATTTATTTTAAATTAAAAATCCCCACTTCTATGAACATAATTTCGTAAAATGGATTCCATAATTTTAATAATGATAATTTATATTATATAATACATTTAATATATTTTTTTCATAATTAATAATGAAAATTGAAAAAAACTATTCTATCGTGATTAAGGTGAAACCGAGTTTTTAGAGGGATAAAATAAAAAAATAGGTGTTAAAATGACATGAAAATTGTATAAATTTTATTTTTTAGAAATATTTTAACATTATATTTTCAATGGTTTTATAATGGTCCCATTTGTATCCTTATGGTATGTGAAATATGAGGGTATCAATTTTTGTTTTCAAAATTTATAGGTGTTCCACTCACCTCACTTATAAAAGGCCATCCACTCATATCTCCGCTTCACACCATCAGAAACATTTGGATTAGAAAAATTCCTTGATTTACATCACACATATTATAAACCTTGGTTTTATTAAAAATCTATCCTAATGATTATTTGTTTCTAACCTAAGGAGATTGCATGAAGAAGAGGTGTCATTCTTAAACAAGCATTTGTTATTGTATTTATTCTTCCACCTGCACCAAACCCACATAAATTATGATGATATAATAAAAATATTATATACCATATACATAGATGTTATTATTTTCATTTAATTACCTTAATACATGTACTATTTCAACAAATGGGAAATTTAACCATCATTAGTGTGTACGGCGGACTACTGCCACTCGAACTGATGTTAATCATTTTCCATCCTCTCCTATAAAAAATTTCTATAATTATGTATTTAAATCAAATATTTGATATTTGAAAAATATTTATAATTATAAAATAATTATATCTAATATACCTTCATAATTTTTCATTCTATAAGGGATATAACAACATTGCTCATGTTTAAGATGGATTACCGCCTCATGAAGCGATGTGTTTCATTTATCACTAATGCTTTACATGGAAGGTAATAAAGATAAATTTATTAAATATATGTTTTATATATAAAATAATTTTAATATTCAGTAAATATTTATCTTTATGATAAGATAATATATGTCATTTAATTTTTAACTTCCTTCTTACTGAGAAGTAATAATTTCATTCATGCATACATATGGACTGCCACCTCCAGGAAGAGATGTGATTCTTTTTCATCACCAAATAAAATGTATGATATATATAAGTATTTTTTAATATATAATATTTTATTTTTGATATTTTAATCTTTATATAAATATATTATTTTACTTACAACCATACATAATGATCACTAAAAAATGGAAACGTTACTCATGCATACACATGACCAACCATATCCATGATTATAACATAATTCATTTTTCATAACAATAATTCTTGTATTGTTTAGAATTATAATTTATGAATAAATATGATAAATATTTAATTATTATTATTCTCATGATGTTGAAATAAGGAAAATTTTGACCATGGTCAGCACACTGAAGCTATTAGAAAACAATGAACTGAATGTCCTCAAAACAACCGATATGGAACTAACTATTTAAGTATTTACACAATTTATTAAAATAAATAAAATAAAGGATTTAAGTAAAAGGTATTAAACCTATATATCGTTTTTAATAAATAAAATAATTTATAAAATATAATTATTCTAGAGTTATTGGACATACATGGAGAGTTCAGACATGAGGTAGGGGACATTGTGCCAATTTTCCTTTATTGAGGAATATTTTAATAATATGAAGCAAATTTATTTTATATGATTAATATAATTAAACATTAAATTTTATATCATGAATCAATAATAATTTAAGGTATTTTATGTATTAATTTTAATTATTTTATCTCTATTCATTTTACTAGAAATTTACTATGTTGTTAAGAATTTCATAACTCAATTTATTTTTGTTAGTCTATATTACATCATTGACATTATTATGAAATGATTATTAATGTTATGATGTTTGATTATACATTGTTTTAATTACACTTATTTTATGTTATGTTTAATTTTTTTCAAATAATTGATTCACAGATTGATTATTAATTCAATTTTATGATCATTGTAAGGATTTTTAGTCTCAAATTGTCTTCTTAGGGATATATGTAAGATTTTTTAAATATATTAATTTATTACATTTATATACTCCCCTTTTGAAGCATCAAATCATGAATAACCTTACATTATTGATATTAAATGTTTCATTTGATATTATTATTTCATTAGGTTTATGATTGAATAGTTACCATTGTGGAAAAAGAAATATGTTACAATATCTATTGTTATCGGGATTATTTATGTTAGAATTTACATTGATGGATTATATTATCATTGTAAAATAATCCACTTTAAATTTTCATTTCATATAGTTATTAATAAATTTTTCAAATAATTGAACCTTTTTCATCACTTTGATACTTAAAATGATTTATAAAATTTTTTCAAGAAAATTCATATTTATTTCTATCATCTGTCGAAAATACATTTTCTTCCAAATCCATGTTTTATAAAAATGTTTTCATTTTTTACATTGATAATTTAAATTGAATTTTAACCAAAAATGGATTTTTAATTTTTTAAAAGGGAATTTATTTATTTCTTTACTTTTTTTCAAAAATGGATCTTCAAATGGATTGTTTGGATTTCATTACTAATGATAAATATAACGTTCTATTTTAATGTATACTATGATAATGACTTTTCCCAACAGTATTATTGTAATTAGATGTTTTCATTCTGTTACAAGAATCCTTGTTTCAACAATGAAAAATCTTTATCTATGTATTTTGGTATTGGAAATGGGAATTTTAAAGGGAAAGGATATTTAAATATTAAAAATGATGTATTAATAGAAGAGGGAATTCTGATATCCGATAGAGATTTACATATGATTTTAAAAGGTTTTTTAAAATTATTAATGATGAAAAAGTATAAGAATAATATCAATTATTCATGATATGGTACTTGATAATTATATTATAAATGGATTATTCTGATATATGTTTTTTCATAGGTGCTCCCAGATAGTGCTCGGTGAGGCCGAAATAACATATATAATATGTGAACCCAAATAACACTCTAATGAATTATGTAATATTCCTTTTCTTGACAGGAAAAAAGTAGTAGTTACCAAATGGATTATCCTATAGATTTATCTAGGATTTAGTTATTTCTTATATGGGTTTAAAATAGTTATGAATATAATTTTCCATGATAAAAACATGATTTCTTTTTGTTTTTATGTGTTTTTTATGATCCTATTGATCATGATAGAAATCGAATGGATCTTGGTTATGGATTATTTTGAATAATTCAATTGTTAAAGCCTAATTTGTTATTTTTTTGCTTGATGATCCATGTTTTAATGGGTTAGAATATTATTAAGTCAGGTTCATCCACACTAATTGTGCCATCATACATTTATGACATTCTCCCTGATGACATTAAATAGTAAATTCTATTGTTTACACTTAGTGAGAATTTAATCTCACCCTTATAATGTTTCATATTAACTAGGTAGTGAATAATAATGATTTAAATATTTTAGTCTACAATGTTTTCTAATGATATGGTTTTTTCTGATATTTTTATGACATAATATGGTATATGAGGAGATGTGTATAGTAAAAAAATAACCCCTATAATTCATTGGTATTCTTTTATGTATGAGTTTTTCATATCTATGTGAAACTATAATCATGAAATTTCACTGGGTATGTATGTGATCAAATGTATCCTTTTATATTGTATGCTTTAGATGCATAAAATTTGGTCACATTCATCGATATCAAATATCAAAATAAAATGTTTAGGTTTTTGGAACCAGATCATAGAGTGTAGATTCATAGCAATTATAGTGGGTAATAAAATGAGGTATAGAAATCATTGGAGATTAAGATGTTTTTAAGTGATTTATCTTTTGAATTATAGATTCTATAATGGTTTTACAAGTTTAAGTGTAATCATATGTTCAATGTCACATACACCTCTTTTTAGGATTTACGTTATAAAATTATGAAGTGATCCATTACATTTTGGGAGTTGTTTTATTGGTTTGGGTTATATATAACCCACGGGTTCAAAATGAATTTTTATTTGAGGATTAATTATATTTTTTCACTAGTTTAATAATATTTATATCCTCCATGATTTATATTAACAATGATGATTATGGGTTTTAAGGATTTTATTCATATTTATCAGATCATTATAATCATATAATTTTAGTAAAAAAGGAAACAAAAATTATGGGAGAAAAATCCTCATATATTTCTTGGTCGTGGGACCTAAACCCACAACCAAAGGGAGTTAAGTGTGTAGTGACTACCACTGGCCTATGTGATGTCTTGGTTCGTATAAAACCTAACAAATTTAAAATATAATGATTATGTTGACTTCTAGAACATATGTGTTATCATATGGAGATGTTTGGTATTCTAAAGTGATTTATTTATTAGGTGACTAATGTTATTTAGGAAGAGGATCACTATAATTTTGGGAAACATTTTACCTCATGCTAACCATTTTTGTTGTTGTTAATGTCTAAATATTGGAGGAATATTTGGTCATACTTTTGGGGTTTATGTGATCCGTTAGAAGTTTATTTTAGAGCGTCATGCTTAAAAATATATCTTCCTCAATAGTCATTGTTTGAAAATAACCTAACATTTTTGTAAAAATTGAATGAAGGATGAAATTTATCTAGTTAAGAAATTATGTTATCATTTTTTTTCTTAGTCCATATAGTAAATGAATACCTCAACTCTAGGAAAGTGATATTGAAACAAAAAAATTATTATTTTACCTTCACATATTATGGGTCAAAGGACTTTTAACACATCAAATGTTTTTGGTTTTAAAGTCTATAAATTTACCTTGATCATAAAACATTTTTAGATTAATGATTTATATCACTATCTATAATAATTTGGGTTTTTATTCAATGTATTAATCTTCTTTTCTCACTAGTTATTTCCTACATGGAACCCTAGTTATACAGTATTCAAGATGGTCTTCATACATCTCTATCCCTCTGATCGAGATGATGTTTTATAAGCCATTTTTTCAAAGATGATTTCCAAAAAGACACAAATTTTTATTACCATGATAAATATATAATTGATAAGTAATTTATTAAATGGATGATAATGTATAAACTCAATTTTATTTAAATGAATACATTATTGATAGTGTACTTGACACTCAACACTAAAGTTAAAAAATTCCTGACATAATATTAATTTAAATATGGCCATTATAACATAGCCATTAAATTGATGGATATGAATAGTATTAAATAATTTATGAAATATTTATACATTTCATACCAAAAAAAATGTTTAAAAATTCTTAGTAAATGTGCATTTTTTTGTTAAATTATTTTATTCTTTAAAATATTTTTCTCTAGAAACGATATTTTTCCCTTTTTGAAAAACAAATTATTATTCATTTATTGAGATTTTATAAAATGTATTTGAAAAAATAACTTTAATTTTTAAAATCATCATATAAAAATTTACTTATGTTGAGATTTTAGGATTCTTTAGAAAATATTATTTGTCATGGAATGGTGAAGGATATTGATTTTAGTAAAAACATAATTTAGTCTTAATTAAAATAAATGAATTAAAAATACTATTTTTTTAGTATTATTTAAATTAAAAAAATTATTAATTAGTAATATTTAAAAAAATTAATTTCATTTTAATCTTATTTATAATGGATTTTAGTATAATTATATTATTTTTTCTTTAAAATAGATTTTTTCTAAAAACTATTTTAACGTGCATAATGTATCTCCGCTATATTTTATTAAAATAACACATAATGAGTAATTAAATAAATGATATGTATAAATTAAATTTTTTTAAATATTAATATAAATTAATTTAATGATTATTGATTGTTATATAGTTAATATAAAATCATCTTACACTTGAAAACTACATTTCTTGAAAACCGTTTTTTTTATCAAGTCTTTGAGTTTTATTTTATTTTAAATTACTACACTCATATAAAATGAATTTGGTTAAATGGAATACATATTATTAATCAAAATAATTTTCATTGTCTAATAATTTCAACTTAGTTTTTGGTCAAAAGTAATATTGAATGTAAAATAAAATATGGTTAAGGTAAAAATGAGTTTAATGGTGGATAAATTAAAAAAATAATGTTAAAATGGCCTAAAAACATTTCTAATTTATTTTTTTGAGAAATATTTAGACCTTATAATTTCTAATTCTTTATAATGTTCTATTTTGGATCCTTTTTACAAGTGAAAATGTCAGTATGACATTTTATTTTCAAAAATTATAAGTGTGGCACTCTCCTCTCCTCTTTACACCTTCAAAAACTTGTAGTTTAGAAAATACCAACATATATACCTTCATTAATTACCTCCTCACATACATTAATCCTTGTTTTTACCATAAATATTTCATATGAATAATTTTTGTGATAACATAAGGAGGTTTTATAAAGAAGATGTATCATTGTTATCTGAATATTTTTATCTTGTTTATTTTACAAATCATTCAAAAACTCTAAAATTATAATGATATTATAATAAATTTTTTTCCAATATAATTAAATGTTATTTTTTATGTAATAACCTATATAAATATCATCTTTCATCAACTGGTAAATGAATCCATCATTCATGTGTATAGTGTACTAACACCTCGTGAACCAATGTAATTCATTTTTCATCATCGTCACTCAAGTATTTTTAAAATTTTGTATAAATATATATTTATATATATATATATATAAATGTGATATTTTTAAAATATTTATACTTTTCAAATTATTATATCACATATAACTTATTAGTATTCATTCCTTAGGGGATATAATATTGTCGATCATGTGCACTATGAACTACCGCCTCACGAAGCGAGGTGATTTTTTTCACTAATGCTTTATATGGAAGGTAATCAAGATAATTTAAATGAATTTATGTGATATATATGAAATAATGATTATATTAATGAAATAATTGTTACTCCATAAATATAATATATATTATTTAATTTTTACCATTCCACTCGCTAAAAAATGATAACGACGTTCCTGCGTACATGTGGACTATCACCTCAACAAAGCGATGTGGTTCTATTTCATCACCAAATTAAATAGATAGTATACATATTTATATTTAATGAATTAATATGGAATGTATTCTATGATAATCAATCTAAAGATAAAACATTACTTATCACCATTCCATAATGATATTTCAAAATAGAAAAGTTACTCATTAATATGTATGACCAGCCATCTTCATGATTGAAACATAGTTAATTTTTCAAAATAAGATATCAAGATTTGTTTTAAAATAATAATTTATGAATAAATATGATAAATATTCAATGAATATTTTTTTATACACTTAAATATTAACAAATGTGACCATGGTTGACACACTAAATCCACTATTAAATAATGATCCAAATGTCCTCAAAACACATGATGTGGACTTAACTGATTAAGTATTTAAATATTTAACTAAAATAAATAAATTAAATGATATAGTAAAAACTTATTAGACATGGAAAATTTTCATAATAAATCATATAACTTATATAATATAATTATACATGAGTTAAAGTTTATACAAGGAGAATCCAGGCCCAAGGTAAGGGAATTCTTCTCAATTTTCCTTCTTTGAAGAATATTTTAATGATATGAACCTAATTTATTCTATATGTTTTCTATTATGATCTTTTAAATTTAAAATCATGAATCCATTATAATAAATTGTATCTATTTCAATTTGAATTATTTCTTCCAAGGGATTTTGAATTTAAATTTACTTAGTGGTATGGAATTTTATAACTCTATTTAATTTAACTCGGTTATATTTCTTCTTCATTGACATTATTATGTGTGTGTTGACATTTGAATATATTATGTAGTATTTAAATTTTTTATTTGGATTTAAATTTGATACACATAATTGATTGATTGATTTATAATCACTTCAACGTTATGATCGTTGTCTGGGTTTATTATCTCAAATTGACATATTTGGATCATATGATATGTTATATACCTATCTTCAATTAAGAGGTGTATATATGGTTGTTATGAAATTTTATATCCTAAATCAATTAACGTTTAGGATATTTTTTATTTCATTTGATGTTATTTTTTATGGTCTTACTATTTAAGAGTTACTAACATGGAAAAGGCTTTATGTTAAAATCTTTTTTTTCTTTGGGATTGTATTTTCTCAAATTTTCACTGAAGGAAATTATTTGATAAATGTTTTAAAAACCACATAATTGTTTTTCTCCCCCATCTATTAAAGTGGATTTAAAATAATAGTACCATTTCCCCTATCTATTTTTTAAAATGATTGAGATTTTTTAAAATAAAATATCACATTATTTACCTCTTTAATAAAAATTCGTTTTCCTTCTAAATCCAAGTTTTATAAAAATAATTGAAAAATATTTTAATATGATTTTTTAAATTCATTTTTACACATAATTTTATTTTTAGTAAAAAAATAAAAGAATATTTCTTTCATTCTATAATTTTTTTTAAAATTAATCTATGTAAGTGATGTTTTAATTTATTTACAAACAACATAAGGAATTTTAAATTTTAATTTATATGATGAAAAATAGTTTTCATGTTCCTATAACTGTTAAATAATGTTTAGATTCCTTTACTTGATTTCATGTTTTATTTGAATAACAACCCTTTTCTAGATATTTGTTATTGAAAATGTGATTTTTAAATAAAATGGATTTTTAATGGAAATGTGGATATAAAATAAATCAGAATTTTGATATCTGAATGATCTTTACATATGATTATAAAAGAGTTCTTCAAATTTTTTATATTGAAGAATAGAAAGAATAAAAATTATTATTCATGATTTTTTTCTTGAGAATTTTATTAGAAATGGGTGATCACAATATAGTATATACGATTGGCGCACTAAGATTGTGTTGGGTGAGCCTGATATAGCTTATATGATGAGTGAGACCATATAGTTCTAGGTGACCCTGATAAAACATATATTATGGGTGAACCCATATAGAACTCCAATGGATTGTGTAATTTTCCACATCTTGATAGGAAATAATTAGGTAGTTACAGTAGGGTTTCTCTAATGGATTTAACTAGCCTCCAGTTATTTCTAACAAGGGTTTAAAATGGGTAATGGAGATATTGTTCCATGCCACCAATATTATTTTTTTTGTTATGGTCTTTTAATGATTACAATACTAAATAATGAAATCACTGGGCTCTTGATTATTGATTCTTATTACTCTAAATTTTACAAAATCCTTATGCTATGTTTTTTTGTTTGATTATCCATATATTAAGGGGTACGAATATAATTGTGTTATTCTTATGCACTATGATGATGTCATCATCAACTTTTCTACTTATACTCACTCATTACATCCAATTTCTAATTTTTATGTTTACCTTTATTGAGAATTTTTTCTCACCCTTCTTAGGATTTATATTATATAGTTTATGAAGAATGATGATTGAATTATTTTAATTAGGAATGTTTTCAAATAAGATGATGTTGGTGGCACATGTTGAAGACTTAATATATAATATGAGAAGCTGGGTATAGAAGAAAAAATCCCTTAAATTCATGGGAATTGTTTATATTTTATTTATTGATAATTCTACATATATCTAAAGTTAAAAATTCATAGGGTATGTATGTGATCCAATATATATTTTTGATGTTTTATGTTTTAGATGCAAAACATTTTGTCACATTCAATGGTATCAACCCCAGAAAAGATAATTTTAGGTTTTTAGCACCAGATCAAGGATTGATTGTTCGGGGATTTTTATAGGGTATATGCACATTAGGGAACTTGATTATATAATGATTAATATTTTTTGATGAAATATAAGTAATATGAGATAACCAAAGAGATTAAGATAGATTCTATATTTCATGTTATAGCCCAAATGATGAATATGTTAAGATTACCCTCACATACATTCATCAGTTATTAATAATTAAAATTATGAGAACCAAAAATTTATCTATGGGGGGGAGGGGTTTAATGTAATGACATGATATTTTAGACCCTTTAAATTTATTTTACTTTTAGTAGCCTTTTTCACGAAGAACACCAAAACAACACAAAAATAAACTAAAATGAACCAAAAAATATTAAAATGACATGATTAATATAATAATTAATATATAAAAATATAATAATAAATTTAAATAATTAAATATTGTTATTTTTTCTTTGATTGATATTTTTAATGGATTCCATTTGATTTTTTTAAAAAGTTGTGTTATATTTAAAAAAATAAAATGTTTATCATGTTTAATTATTTATTATAATTGGTTAGATTTATATATATAATCATATAAATCAATATTCAATTATTTTTAATTTATCATAAATTATATTAAAGATTCATAATGTTTTAAAAGGCCAATTTTACTATAAAAAGGGTTTTGTTTATAATTTACAATTTAATTTAAAATTTAAAATTTAAATTTTATAATTTGAATTTCAGAAAATAAAATTTATCATGGACTCATAATGTTAATATTTTCTTTCGAAATAATTTAGGGATATTTCAAAAATAATTAATTTTTTAGGTGAATAGTTATGAATACACCGATGTTTCTTATACTCTCAATTTTATGGCTTAATAATTGATGAATTATATATTTTTATAAAATATATATCTATAAATTAAAATAAATAATTTTAAAATAAAATATTTAATTTATAAAATCTATGTCATATATTTTTCAATTTAAAGTAATGCTTTACCAAAAAACTATTTTAATTATCTTATATTGAAAATTAGTTTTCAACACATATAAAAATTAAATCTTCAAAAATATATTTCAAATTTTATTTCAACATGATCATATTTTGTAATATGGTCAATTTATTTTTTAAGAATAAAATAATTATTATTATGACTAAATCTAATGAACATGATAAATGTAATATTATTATTTTTAATGAACTGTTTTATTAATATTGTGTAATTTATATATAAAAAGTAAATTAATCACTTAAATCATTAAATTGATAAAATTTACAAAACTCGACATGAGAATATTATAACTCATTCAATTTTTAACTATTACTAAAAAAGGTTTTGAACACTTAATGATGAAAATGAAGCTTTTTTCTAAAAACTATCCTTTCATTATGTTAAATAATTTAATTATATTATAATTTTAGATTGTTTATAAATTGTATTATATTAATTGGTAAATAATTTTTAATTCATACCACTAATTTATTTAGTATGGGTTACCTTATATTTTAATAATAAGTAAACTATTGTATGTAAAACTAGTTGGGAGAAAAAAAAACGAAATTGTAAAATGTTTAAATCTAATGGTAAAAGATTGTAACTTTTGTAAAGAAAATGGAAATATGTGTGTTTAAGGAGTCATCGAACTTATATCGCATTAAAATCAATTATTTCTCAAATTTTTTAACCATTGACCCCTGAAAGGTGTAATTCCTTTGTTGAAAAATAATTGGAGTTCAGAAATGTTGGGTTTTCCTCACTTATAAATGGTGATAAATTTCACATTATCAATGGTAAAAATTTCCTTAAAAAAATTCATTCAAACCATACGAAATAATACTATACTAGATTTCAATTTCACTACCTAAATTCCTTATTCCTAATAATTTAGAAAACAACCTTCATTTCTGTGGAGACATTCATACTAAAGTTCACAATACTAATGTGATTATTAATTAATCCTTATAATTTTACACATAATCATTCAATTCCAAAACCTAACCTATATGTAATAAAATAATTAACTAGTTATAATTAAAATACATAATTTTTATTATTGTAAATTAAAAACCCTTATTCATTCCTTACCATGCACTTAGAAAAAGGAAATAATAATTATCGTGCATTTGGGAAGACTACCGCATCTATGATGGGACATGATTTATTAACCATCAACATATAAAATGTATGGAATGAATAATTTTTATATTGTAAAAAATTGTATAAAAATATTAATATTATATAAATTGAAAATTTTATATTCTATAAGAGATATTAATAATAAACATTCATAGTAAACTTAACCACATAAAATTACATATTACAGTGCCCTTCCAAGTCTTAGTTCAATTTATAAAAAAAATAATTACTGTATAAATTTTATTCTAATAGAACAATAGAGAAAATAAACCACTAAAATTATGTATATGATGATGTTATTATAAAAATCCTTTAACCATGGTTTACATACCAAATTTTTCATGTTGAAATTGACTGAACAACCTCCAATAGAAAACAAAAGAAAAAACTGTATAATAAATAAGTAAAATATGATAATAATTAGTCTATAAATAATTTAATTAAGATGAATAAGGTTCCTGATAAGGTATATAATAAATATAATTTGATTTATCTTTATGTTATAATAATAATAAAAATTAGGAAAAAGATAAGGGTTTATTATCTCAATTTTCACCCATTGAGACATATTTCTTATTTTAAACCTTGTTTTTTATGAATAGTGTAACAATTCCCTTAAATATTCTACATAATGATTCTATATCATTTTAAGGTATTCAATGTTTTATTCCATGTTCATTATCTCAATGTTCTCTAACATGAAATTACAAAAGCTTTAAGGGTTTGTGCTAACTCAATTTTATGTAATTGAGCTACAAAATTTCATTATTAACTTAGTCTTTTGATATTTGATTTACTGTATATAATGAATAGTTTTTAATATATTTACTTCTTTTTTATACCATTAATACTTATAAACTAAATATTTAATTATTATTCCCATAATGATTATATTTCATAAAAGTGTTTGTTTGTCTTAATTCCTTTTTATTCAAAAATAATTCTTATTTCCCACTAATTTAAAATTATATATTGTGTATATGAACTATTTTTTATGTTACATCATGTATGATCATTATTTAATTTTATTTTATTTTCAATTTTGACATATTTCTACACTAAATGATTTTATTTAAATGTTAATCAAGTATTTAGGTTCCAGTTCCCCACTGTATTCAAAAATAAATATAATTACAATGGGATATATCATCTGAGAAGTTTATACAATCATAATTCAGACATCACTATAAATTTCAACTATTATTGTTTCAATTTGTGGTATTTATTTTTCTATTTACCTACACATAAAATCAGTAATTAATTTTTTTTAAATTATGTTCTTTTCCATTAAAAATATTTAAAAAAATAAAAGGTAATTTCATTTAACTCTTTTATTTAATAATTGACTCGACATTTTTTTTATAAAACTATATGCACATGATAATTTTCAAAGTATTATTTTCAAATAACATGAAATTATTTTAAAATGATTTATAAGAAAATATTTTTTATGTTTTAATAGGATTTTTTAAAATAAAAGGAATCAATTATATTTGTTTGATGTGAATGTGTATTTAAAAAATCATTATAATTTATTTGAAAAATTTTCTCTATATTTCCATGTTTTCTATTAGAAAATTTTTTTCTCTTTGTTTTAAAAAATATTTAACCTAAAATTATTTCAAAATATTTCAACTATTTATTATTTTAAAATTAATTTTTTTTAAACTCCTAAAATGTGTTTTTGATCTAAGACATTATCCTTTGATATATCATATGCTTGATTAAATATATTCTTCATATTATACCATACAAATTCTTTTCCTGGAAGGATAATGAAATTATAGTTTATATCATAGAAATGTTCCATATTATCCTTTGTATTAACACGTAAATGAAGGTTTATAAATATTATTTTCACCAAATTCAATTCCTTTTTCAATACCCCAATTTACATTTCATTGATTATAGGGTGTTCACCTAGAATCCATTAATTGATTTATAGAGTTAATTATTAACATCATATTATACCCAATATCTATATCATTTAAATACCATATTCCCTATTATCAAGATTATATGGTATTTTTTAAGAAAGTTACTTAATATCTTTTATATCTTGTTTCTTTTCCACTGGTATATATTGTTATGAATATTAATATAATTATGAATATTTTCATTATATGGCTCTAATTTAAAGGGAAATGTAAGTCATTTTATGTCACTGAGTACTTTTGGATGATTTTAATGATTTCTTATAGAATAAATATATAAGGATGATGATGGGTGGGGTAATTTATCACCCAAGAATGAATTGGTTTATGTTGATAACTCGCATTTTAGTTAGGCATGGACATATTGTGTTTTTTACACACGAACAAGTATTATTAGTTTTTCCAAATTTATAGGTATGGACATAATGGGCCTATTCATATTGGGATGGGAATGGAGAGTTTTCTCAAAAAATGTTTCCTATTCCAATAGTTGTTCCAAATATTCATGTTGTTTTTCATGTTTTTCCCATTAAACTCTTATTCTCTTCACATTTTCACTTATGGTATATTATTTTTATCAATTATATTTACACATTGGGAATCTGAGCTCACTATATTCTTATTTATTTAATTTCCCATGTTATTATGAAATGAATTATCAATTAAATATATAGAAGAGTTTTTGTGTGTATAATTTTTAGGATATGTTAAAGCCTTTTATGGTTTAATCAATTGATTATATAGAGTAAATAATATATATTAATTGACAATTACGTGGGGTATATTAGTTTATATTTTTTCCTAATTTTCAAATATTTTATAACTAAATTATCATGGGAATGTATTTAAATGAAATAATTACAAAAATTTTAAATAATTGAGATAGTTTTACCCATGATCTAATGTATCTCACATAGATCAATATTCATTACACCATCATTTTTTCTATGATTTTAAATACTTATAACATAATCATCAATCCTCTAATATGGATATCATGCCATTAATTATCTATTTCCAACATCTACATCTCTCTATGTAGTTAGATATATATCTCCTTAGTTATATGTATAACATCCTCCTTTTTATTTCTTAATACCTCTTCAACATCAATTGATATAACATCACTTTGGGAATCTTGGTATTTACTGAATCATATAACAATATTTATTGAATTAATGGACTTAAAATCAAAATATTTTATAATTACATTTTGAATGATACCCGAATATTTTATATGTGTCTCACTAGAAATAAAAAAAATTACCATTATATGAAATCCTCTTGAAGAACTATTTATTATTAATATTATTTCACTCTGAAAAGTCACAAATTTATTTTAAGGGTACAATAATTATAAAAATATCACAACAACAATAAAAAATATAATAAATAAAAAAGAAAACAGAATCTGATAAAAGAAACCACTTATTTAAAACCTATTTTTTTCCCAAAAGGGTATTTAATAATAAATAACATTATTGGGTATGGGTGAATAAGGCTTTATAATATGTTCTAATATTAAATATATATTTGAAAAATTCCCTCCACATTAATTTTCTTAACCTCATTGTTATTTGGGTCACTATTATGTTATTCTTTGGATAATTATCTGATTGTTGTTTAATTTATAAATGCCTTAATCAAATATCATAAATTATTGCATTACCATCACACACTAATTTATGTCATATATAAATTAAATCTTACACTTAAGAGACACAAATTTTAATTGGTTCACCTACAGTGGGATACATCTAATATGTTGCATAACTATAATCCTTGGTAACATTCTAGAAATACACTAATTACATATGAGAATTGATACCAACAAAGAGACCTATAAATAAACATCCTATTTATAAGATAAATAACATACATTGATTCACCTACATTCCCAATACCTTTATGATTTTTAGTATTAAATAATTAGAAAAAATATTACCTAACACATCCCATATATTTATCACTAAATGCGAATTTTTTTTTAATTATACACAGAGTTTATTATGGCACACTTTTTTTCTATATCCCCAAAAAATATGTAAGCATGATTCCCTTCTAGAAATATCTTATATAATATCATTCTTCATAGTGAGTGGAAATGGAAATATAATAAGGGTTTTCTTAAACACTTTATAAATGTAAACATATTCATGACTAATCAAAGATGATAAGTTATAATTAGATGAGTATAATGGTATGAGAAGTTTATCTAAGTGTATGAACATAACCTAAGATATTCATACCCAAAAACTCATAGATAATAAACTATGAGTCATGGTATAATTATTTTCTAAAACATGAGACATGAGTAAAATAAGTGTAAAAGTGCTAGTTAGTAATCGTGATCCATGAAATCATAACATATACATAAGAATATTTAATAAGAGTATGGTATAAAAAAGACATATAAAATCATTTACTTTCTCAAGGTTCACTACTGAGTCCATGTTCACATCATTGATAGTGCCCCTTAATGTATTGGGTTCACTCCCTATTCCATTTAATCCTTGGTTAATAGATTATATAAGTGGATTAGATTAACTCCCTATTAACTTTCATGTTATGTATTGAAATATGGATCTTTATCCAATACATTTGAAGAATATAATTAACCAGCCATAATATAATGATAACCCCTTCATTTTTATTCTATAGGTACATAAGAGAACTCATTATTCCATCATAGCATAAGTAATAAGAGTAAAAGAAATCATTTTCAAGATAATTTATTTAAAACATCATCATAGAGAAAGATAAATAAGGTGGATGATATAATTGGATCATATATTCAATGAATAATATAAATCATTAATGTATTCCAACATATATAAAAATAATTTCATAATAAGGATCATAAAAATTCTTTAAAAATAAGTAAAAATATAATTTTCTTTAGTCACTTTTAGATAATGAAAAACTTATAGAATAATAGAAATATTATTTTATTTCAAAAACCATAGAAACATGGAAAATAATATTTTAAAAAATAAAAAATATGAATGATGGGGAAAAATTTACAACTTGTAAGTCTAATTATGAAATTCATTTCACACCTTTATAAAGAAACTAAAAAAACACCCCCTCCGAATAAAAAATAAAAACATTAATTTTTAAACATCTATAAAAAGTAAAATTTAATTGAAAGTGACCATAAAATATAATTTCAGAATAAGGATGAACATTATTTAAATAGAATAATATATATGGATATGGAATAATATTATTTGTGAAAATGACTACAAATATTTTAAAGTAATAATATAAAATGAAACCCCTTACGGCTTTTAAAATAAAAAAACCCTTTAAAATAATTAACTGGTCAAGGGGCATAAAAATAAATTATTACAAAGGGATTAAGGATATAATAAGTCAAATTGATAGTAATATAAACTATATAAATGAAAATAGGTTAATAATATAAATCATGTCTCAATTAAGTGAAATTGAAATTAAAACCCATTATGAATTTTATAAATTTTAAATCAAGACCATTTGTAACACCCTGTGATTTTATGTAATATTTTATATCCAAATTAGATTACTATTTTTATATTTTTCATCACAATCAAAAAAAAATTATTTTTAGTTACATGAAACACTGATTTTAGATTTCATCACACACTATTAAAATATAATTATTTAATATGATAGTTATCAATGAGCTGTTGGAATGTAAGGTATGTGTAGGATTAATTAAATTAAGAAAATATATTTTTTACACCAATATATAATATGAATTAACTGGTTACTAATTAAAAAAATTAAAATACAAACCATTTGAAAAAAAAAAGAAATTCATTTATAAAAACTATTTTTATGAGAAAATAATTATTTTATTTCAATAAATTAAATAAATATGTTTAGGTGAATGATTTTAATTAAATGTATATATTAATTATTAATTAAATTTTTTATCATTTTTCATCTATGTTTTATTGGAATGAAGTAACAATAAATCAAATGTTATTCTTATAAACATTATTTTTATGAAATGAATTTTTATCATATTTCGCGAAGTTATTTTTTAACTAGTTTTTATCACTTTTTGATAATTCAATTAAAAAAAATGTAATTCATTTATAATCTAATAAAGATAAAATTATAATATAATGATTTTTTAATAATTTTCCTAAAAGATAAATTTTTTGATGAATAATGTCAAATACTAGTTTTTATTGAAAATAACTTTTTTTAAATAATTCATAGAGATTGTTTTTTAAAAAAATGGTTTAAATATTAAAATTAGTTTAATTATATATTATTAAAACAATATAGATCATTAGATTCAATTTTATACTGATGTTTTATATATAATATTTGTAAACATTTTGAATCTTTTCTATTTGGAAAACTGCCTTTTTGTCACGTTTTTGGGTTTAATTTTAAATTATATTATAGTAATACTATGAATTTAATATTTAAAAATGTATTCCATAATATTGATCAGTATAATTAATATTATATAACAATTAATTTTAAATTTTTTACAAAATTGATAGATAAAAAATAATGTTAATTATTGCAGTTTAAGTGTAAACAGGTTTCCAAGAGTTAAAAAAATTGTTAGGGGTAAAATGCCCTAGAAACTTAATATAAACCCATTTTATTTCCATATTTAAACTCTATAACCTCTATGGTTCAATAATTACCCATTTTTCCTTTTATTAGGATAAAAATGTGGGTACACATTACTCTTTTAAGAAATTCCATACATTCCCTCTCTCCCACTTATAAAAGGCCTCACTCTATCATCTCCTATTCACACTTCCAAAAAACAATGCTTTAAATAATTCCTTCCAGAATATATTCATTACTTCCTTTCACACATACTAGAGGTCTTATGATGATAATTAATATAACAACCCAACTCTTTATTACACATTAATACATGATTTATTTCCTAATATTACAGTTAATACAACCAAAAATATAGGCAAGTATATTGTCTTTTAGAAATAAGTACATTACAGAACATATTGAATAAGGAATGCAACAAAATTTTTGAACACTTCCTTTACATAATTCTAAAAATTCCTTGCCTTTTTATATTTTAATGGGATATCCTAGGCACAAAAATAAGAACATGGTGATCTATAAATCCTTGTAAGGGAATAAATAAGGAATAACATGAAGAAGATAACACATGTTAGAAAATAGGTATATCATTGGGGAATAAAAGAAACATGAAAAATATGGTATGATATGGAATTATAATCATAACATAAGAAATGTGGAAAAAACATAAAACATTGAATCATAAACAAAATTTAAGGATAAACCACAAAGACTTCATTGTGGAAAATCTACCTTGAAGGTATCAGGTACACCCCATTCCCAACATGATGTATCATGATTCTAAACATTACCCAATGCGTTGGATATCCATCCATTATAATAATTTATTTCTCATTCTTAAGTGTTCAATATAGATCATATGACATGGATTTAGTAGATATAATAATTTATTTGATGAAAATGGAATATTGAATAAATACATGTAAGTCAACAATAAATGCGTACATGTGCATAAAGGTGAATATCATTGGGAGAAAAATGGGTATGGAATTCATTACATAATTATTTTGGCATGGAAAACCGTGTTGAAATTCTGGCAGCATAACAGCATCACCTAAAATTCATAAAAATTGGTGAAAAGGGATAAATAGGTTTATCATTATTTGGACATAGAATGGTCTGCAATAAAGAAATGGAAAACAATATCCCAATATTATAAATTTTTAAATAGAATCCATAAGGCATTAAAGAAACATGAATATATAAAAGAATCCTTACATAATTTCTGGATGGTAGCAGTTGTACATAAATGGTTGTTGGAGGATTAATGAGAATGGTATGAAGATATCATCATTTATATATAAAATGAATAGTAAGGTTAATATTTAATATCATATCCCATCATAATAAAATGAAAATTAAAATACATAACAAAAAATAATTTCTTGATAAAATAGGGGAGTGGAAGATGAGGATCCCTTATAGAATTTTGACATAGTAACGGCTTAGGTAAGGGTCTAAATGAAGGTGTATAAATGATAAATAATTTAAATAACACCAATTGGAAAGTATGGGAATGATTTTAAAAGAATGAAATTAAAAGAACTAATTTTAAAGCAAGTGCTTGAACTTCAAAAGAGGAGAAGAAGGTGAGGATCCCTCACTTGAATGTGTGAACCCGAAGGCTTGTAAAGGACATCTTGAGAGCTCGTGGGAAACTTAAGAGGAATTTAAGGAGTAGAGGTCAGTGTTTCTATGTGCTCCAATTTTTTTTGTGAAAAGAAATGGGAGAATGGGTGGGTTTATAATGGAATGGAGGTGGGTTTCATTATTATTCAGGTTTTGGACTCTATATAATAAAATATCCAAAACCACAAACCAAACCATAGTTTTTTTCCATTTTTTTAAATAATGGGATTGGTTTACATTATTTTTTTTGGAAATGGTCTGAACTTATTGAAATATTACTGTTAGTGATGTGGAGGCGAGTCACACTCTTATAGAAATGATTTTTAAATCATAAAATATTTTATAAATCATGGAGGATTCAAAAGGGAATTAAAAATAAAATCAAATAATGTTAAAATAAAATTATTTTAATTGGAAAACATATATTTTTCATGGATCTCATTTATATTACTTATTAAACGTCTTTTGAATCATTTTGTTGTCATAAAACACAAAATATATTTATAAGGAATTTAATTTTTACCTGAAAATTTGACTATCACAAGAAATTATGGAAAATTAACCATTAGATAATTTCAATATCTTGAATACAAAAATGATATTCAATTTATATAAATAATTTTCTTAATATTTTAATTTTATCTTTTAAAATAAAAAATTATAATTATTAAAAATGATTGTTTTTGGTAGTAATAGTTTTTTTGGAAGCATATTAAAATAATATTTTATTCATTAAAATTATAAGACCATTTATATTTGATCAAATTTATTTAATAATAATATTTAATTAAAATAATAATTTTTTCAAAAATACATTTATTAGTCAAAATAGATTTTTTAATTGAATTTGAATATTAATCAAAAATACAATTTGCGTTTTATTGTGTGAAAAATAAAATTCAGTTATAGAGTAAAAATAGTGAAATTAAAATGTATTTAATTATAAAAAAACAATATACACACTCATATTGATAAATCCTTATTACATATCCTTTTAATACACCAAAAAACTCTCTATGGGTAAGGTGTGTAATGGTGTAACTTTCATGGGGAGGATCAGCAAACCAGGTTTGGGCCATGATATCGGTGATATTTAAAATATCATATAAATAGTTTCTCTCTTGCTTATATTGTTGGATCTCAGCTTGAGATTGGTCTAGGGAAAATCACAAATATTATATATCCTTTGGATGTTTTGATAAATGGGATTCATAGGGTATGATCATAATGGTTGAGGTCATTAATTCCTTTGTCTGTTTCAATTGGATTTTTCAAAACCCTAAATTTATACTAATAATGTGATTACTATTCAACAAAAATATAATTGAATGAAAATATAATTAAAAATTATTAAAATACAATTGGATATGTTAAAAAAAATAATTTAATGCATTTTCTATAACCATAATAGATTTAATTAAATCAAAAGTGAAATTTTATTAATTGTAGTTCAGGTCATTACAATCATCCTACCTCTAGAAATTGATCCCCTGAAATTTTATTTCCCCTCACTAAAATAGATGAGGGTATGTCTACAGTTTCTATAAACTTGTGGTTTCTCCACAACACTTGGATTTAGAGAACTGCCTTATTTCATTGAAAATTTTCTCAATAATCAATGATCTTAACCGGATGCATCTCAAAGGAAAGATCATTCTCCAGTGGTACCAACATTGGGTTGAGTACATGTGATTTGTATGATATGTATTTTCTCAAGAGGGATAGAGGTAATATTCCATGTACTTGAGGTATATTTGGTGGGAGTGATAGTCGAAAGGCCAATTCTCCGATGCGGTCATGAATCTCCAAAGGGTTTATGTACCTTGGTCTAAGCATTACCTTCTTCCAAAATCCAATCACATTCTTCTAGGGAGATATACAGAGGAATAAAATGTCTCCAATATCAAAATCTTAGTCTAATAGATGTTTGACAGTGTTTCAATTCTGTCAAATCTAAGCAGCTTTGATATGCTATTGAATGGTTTTAACCTTCCCCACCATTTTGATACCATTTTAAGACCCAGATTAATGTGTTCCCCAACATCAACCCAACATGATTGTGTTTCACACCACTTACGATAAAGGGATTCATAGGGAGCCATTTGGATGCTCAATTAGAAACTATTGTTGTAAGAGAACTCAATGACGGGAATATGTTGGTCCCATCACTACTACAAATACGGCTTTTATCAGCGCTAAAAATGGACTTTATCAGCGCTAGAAAAGAGCTGATAAAGCCGGCGAAGATAAAGGGGGGGTCCCCTTTATCAGCGCTCCAAAAAGCACTGAAAAAGACCCCTTTTATCAGTGCTAAAAAAAGCACTGATAAAAATTAAAAAAAATACTACCAATCTCGGGGGGGGCTTTTTACAGCGCTTGAGCCCCCCTTTATCAGCATTTTCCTGCACCTCCAGCGCCCTCCCGCACTGCCTACACCCTTTATTAGTGCTAGCCCTTAAATCAACCTTGCGCGCGCACCCGTGCCTCCACCCGGATTTGATCTCGAGACCTCCCCCCTGCGCACCTAAAGCCTTTGCCACTACCCTATATTGATTTTTTCTCTTATTCATGATATAACTATTTATTTATATATATATTTAGTTATATTTAATCGTATAGTAATATATATTTATATTAATAAATATAGTTATATTAATATATAGATATAGTTATATTAATATATATATATATATAGTTATATTAATATATAGTAGTTATATAAATATTAATATTTTGGTATTTTAAATAAAATGGATATTAGTTATTATTTAGATAAAGCTAATATATTTTATATGTAAATATATTTAATTATTTATTTAAAAAATTTAATTTTTAGGTATGAATATATAAAAAAATTGTACATATAGTTATATATTTGATTATAAATAGCAGTACATTATAAAAAAGATGAAATTTCAAATACATAATATCAATATGAATGTAATACCTTGGAATAAATTCAGTCCCAACCAAAAAAAGCCAATAATACCCCCGTAAAACGAGGCTAAAAAACCACAAAATGTTAAAAAATCTGGGTACCTCGATAAAAAACTCAGTTTTGGAGGCCTTCTGGGCCTCTTCTGGCCTCTAAAAACGCTTGACCGGGGTCTCCCTGGGTCACAGTGACATAGATCTCGTCGCAGGCTTCGATTTGATATGTGGTAGAGCTCAAACGTACACCTGGATCAAAAGTTATGGCCGTTTGAAGTTTGAGTTGCGTTTTCAACATATTTTGGATCTTTTTTTAATTTTTTTAATTTTTTATTCTTCAAATTGTTATTAAATGACTATTACTCCATAATAATTATCAAATTATTAATTAAAAATATTTTTTTAATTTTTTAAGAATCAATTTTCACTAAATATCTTATATATTAAGTATATTAAGTGTAAATGTACATTTATACTTATATAAAATATATCTAAAAATTATATATTATATTTATATCAATATAATTGTATAACTATATTTATATATTAATATATTTTTTAAAAAAAAAATTGAAGTCAACCCTTTATCAGCGCTACTAAACAAGCGATGATAAAGGGGGTCCCTTTATCAGTGCTAAAAAAAGCGCTGATAAAGGGGGGACTTTATTAGCCCTACAAAAAAGCACTGATAAAGGGGTACTTTTATCAGCGCTTTTTTGAGCACTGATAAAGCCCCCCCCCCCTTTATCAGCGCTTTTTCGTTAGCACTGATAAAGGGGTGGCGCTGGAGGTGCAGGAAAGAGAATTTTTTACTATCCCATTGATAAATTCTCCCTCATTCACTTCTTCAACTTGGGTCATTGTAGGAAGTGAAAACATGAACGAAAATTTAGCGCAACTAAATAGAACCTTGAGAGAACTTTACGCACCCAATTTCTGTTGGGGCGCAGCGGAGGTGTGTGGTACCTCAAACACACAAAAACAAAAATGAACGGAGAAACACAAAATTTACGTGGTTTGGTCGTATGACCTACATCCACGGGAGAAAGGGGTGTTCTCTATTCACTCTCTCTGAATCTCGTCGTAGGTATCACAACACACAGATTACACAAATACCTTCTCTTACAAACAAAGGGATTCAATCCCTTTTAAATAGAGAATGAAAAACCAGCTATCTTCTTTGGTTGTTGGGGTGGTTCAGCTACCCTGAGAAATTTCCTCCCCGCCAGCTGCTTCAATATTGGTAGCTTCAACGATGGATGCTACCCACCATTCTGCCCACCATGGAGGAACCCACTGCAGGCTGTTGCCGACAATTTCTCCTCCGCTGGAAAACGTCACCCCATATTGGGAGTGACCCCCACAAATATCACCCTCACAACCAATTTGGGGTAGAATCTTGACCTGCAGTCTCTTTGCAGGTGCTAAAAACATCATCAGCAAATCGAACATGCTTCATCACGCCAAATGACGTGGCACTTCCACCATCTTCACTCGATCTCAGGCAGACTGCGGTCTCCATCAAATGATACAACCCTTGAGACTCATTCCCAGTAAACATCGTTGCATCCCCACGTGAGACTTCCAACACTCCACCTATTATGGAAGTCTTGTATCCTCTCGCATCGAGCCTACTCAATGATATCAAGTTCCGTCTCATCCTCGGTACAAATTTCACGTTAGCCAGTTTACGAACTCCTCCATCGGGCGTCTTCAATTTCACTGTCCCGACTCCTCGAACCTCACATGTTGACCCATCACCAAGTCGCACTGAGTCTCGCACCTACTGAAAAGTATCAAATGTACCTCTCCTTGTACATATGTGTGCTGAGCTCCCCGAATCCAGAACTCATCCGTCTTCTTTTGGATTTTGAGCCCGCTCGTTCTTCCTTCTCAGAAAATGACATTCCCACTTCATGTGCCTATATCTTTTGCAGTAATGACACTGCACTTCTCCCCGTTCAACTCGCTCATTTGAGTGCATGCTTCCCGTTATCACGCAGATTTCATCATCTGCTGATAAACCTGTTATAAGGCCCCAGCCTTAAACCTTACTTAATCTTGAGTTATTACAAGATTACACATTGAGGATCTTTTCAGGTTTAGAGTTTTAGAGAATTAGATCATGAAACTTGCATTACATCCCACATTTAAACAAAGTGGTTACATAAAAGACAGTATTCATTCTTCCTATCAACGGAAACATATTTAAAATATAACACGGATTCTTTCTTGACACATCCTTGACACTATCATCACATCATGTACCTTTCCCTTGACCTGTGAAAAACATTTCAAAAACTTGGGATGAGCACAAAAAGCTCAGTAAGGGATAGAAAAATATGGAAAGGAAACATGGGTACACATTTACATAAGAATGAGTTCATACTTTACCCATAAAACATAGGCATCTCAAATCATGAATAAATCATAGAAAACATAAGACATAAAGGTAACTTGAGGCATTCATAACATTCTTACGTAGGGATTAACCCTCTTGGTTACGTTTGGAATACCCATCACAGTATATTCCCTAAATCTCTTCGGAGAAACCTTAACGTTTCACTCCTTCGCGTTACCCAATGCATTGGAGAGCTATATCGGGCTCACCCGCCCTTAGTTTATCACGGAACCACCCGTTCTTCATAACAATGCCCAAGAACCATAATATAATTTTATCACATAAACGTGAATAAAGGAAACATAACATTTCCACATTTCAATCACAATATAACATTTAGGATATTGAAATAATGAATCCAAAAAAGAAACCATTTCCAAAACCATTTAAAACATTTAATAAAAAGATTTGTGAATCAAAGTGTCCCATACCACCTTGAAGCTTAAAATTTTAAACCATTAATATCCATATAAATAAATCCTTAAAACCATTTTGAAAACATGGATATTAATAAGAACAAATAATTAAAACATTTAAAACGATATTTTGGTTAAAGGGGTTTTACCAAAATTATAGACACTTGAATACAATAATTGAGTAATAACATTTAGTCAGAACATTATAATATCATGAGAATAAAAGGATTCATGATATAATACTCCAAAGGATAGTATATACACCATATAAGAGTGAATTGGTGCATAACAACAATGAACCCTCAATAGAAATTTCAAATGTGATGAAATCCCTTATAAAGAAGGTATCCTTAAAATAAGGACAAATCAATCTCAAAATATGTGTGAAAAATATAAATACACCCAATATAAGTGGATATTAAGTGTAAAACAATAAAAGGTCATTCACACATATTCAAAGGATGACATATTCAATAACTACACGTTGAACCCAAAGAAATCGAAATTGGGTTAAGAAGTTCCCTTGACAGCCTAACGGCATTACATCAAAATGAGTTGATGAGAGATAAAAAGTGTATCTCATCACTTGGACATAAAATTTACATCAATAAGGATATATGATAACATATCCCAACATAACAATATGTAAATTAAAAGACCCAACAAAAGAAGTCTTTAAAAAAAGAGGAGGGTGAAAGGTTCCCTTACCGACTTGGGTATCTTTCAAAACATACACCCCATGAAAGAAAGACAATAGGTCATTGATGTAAATACTCATAAACGAAAGTATATTACACAAAGAGTAGAATAAAGGGCAGTACATACACCACTCAATGGAATTTGTGGCAAATGTAGCATAAATCTCATGGGAATGAAAGTGAGATGAAAAATCCCTTACAAAAGTTCGGCAGCCTAACGGCGCCACTCAAAACTTCCAAAATGGATTGATGAGAGAGAATAGGGTCTCTCATCACATGAACATAAAAATTACAGTAGGAGTAATATAAAATAACATCCCAATCATAAGAAATATGAGCTTAAAAGAAATGACATAAAAGAGTGTACTTATAAAGAAAGAGAGTTGTAGGATCCCTTACCTCGGGTCCGACTTGACTCGATCGTTCTTTAATCTCCTGAATAATAAACTTGAGTTAATTTCTAATTCCTTAAGAACCCTTTTTCAAGTTCATTATTACTTTTATACCACTTGTTACCATGTCACAAACATTATGTAATCATTTAAGTTAATAATATTTGTTTTGCCGATATTTGGTTCTTAAGTCGAAAGTGGTCTTCTTACAATTACATGTTGTTCGTGTGGCCAAATGTTTATTATATCCAGAATTTTATTCATTATGTAGATATCATATATTTCATATATATCCATTACATGCATGCATTTATAACATTACATAATCATTTAGAGGTAAGAAATGAAATGCACCGTTCATGGAGACGGTAAGCCGTACGTACGCATGAACGCTACTTTCATTCCTATTTCGTATTTTATAGAATGGAATAATAATGATATAAAGGTATATTATAATTCCAGTATAATATCATATATAATATCATATTTCCATCCTTTATACATCCCACATATGGTATTTAACGAATCAAATCACTTTGAGGGGGCGGTAGTCCGCACTTCCTTAAATGAAGATATCGCGTATACCCATAATGGAAGCCATAAAGGTAAGACAAAAATGAAAAATACAGAAGCATAAATATAACATAAACATATTATATATCATATATAAAAATAGTGACATCATAATGTCCACCTTTGAAGGTGTTAAATGAGTATTGAACAATCATCGTTTCGGGAGGCAGAATTTCGCCATCCACGGAAACCGTATGTTCTTTAACCATTTGATGCAGTTGTGTGAGAGTGTAGCTCAAATAAATATTATAGCAACATCCTAGTATATTTAAGATACTGGTGTTGTTACAAAAGAAGTAAATAAAAAGAGTTTAGGGGGTTGGAGAAGCAAAATAAAACAAATGAACATGAGAGAATGAATTACCTTTAAAAGTGTAACTCCATTTTATTTAAGCCTAAAGGCTTCCTTTGAAAGGATTCTGCCCAAAGTGAGTCCTCTAGGATGAGGAGAGGGATGTGGAGAGAGCAAATGGGCAGGGTTTGGCCGAGCCAAAGGCTTGAGAAGTGTATGGAATGAGGTAGAGGTGGGGGCCTTTTATAAGAGGAGAGGAGGGGCACTTTTGGAAAGTAAAGAAATATTACATTATTTGAAAATGTGTTTCGGTTTCAAAAGGTCCCACATTGATAGAATTCGTGTATAAAGTGATAAGGCTTCTAAATCCACTCATCCAATTGGTTTTGGACATGTGTAGTTCATAGATTTTACATTATCTTTCCATTTTATTTAAATCGTCAAATAATGATGTCATCGTTAAATCATTATTATGTCATAAATAATTTATTTTATTTAATGTCTAAAAATTATAAAAGAAATACTATGATGTAGTAAATCTTTTTAGCTTTCCAATGACTATTTATAATCAAAATTTTGACTTGTGTAACCCCACTTAAAAATTGTTTTAGTAAAACATATCATGTTTGTGTCAATTTTTCTTTTACATTAAATAAAATGTTATTTATGTCATTTCCCAACAAAAGTGGATCCATGGGGTCCCCAAGTTTACCCATGGCTTGTATTGGTCGGCCATGACACAACCAATGAGGTTGGGACATGTTTCATGTTCATTTCATTTTATTAAAGCATTATTTTTACCTTAAACTACACTAATTACCACTAATCGTGATTAAGAACTTAATGAGTTACTATTCACCAAAAAATTATTATAATCTCATTGAACCACATTTTACTTCTTAATGACAACCATGTATGTCGGATTTTCAAAATTCAATACACATTAGTGGTAAAATTTCATTTAACTGAAAAATCAGTTTGCTTGATTACCACTTAGTGGTTTCACTATTCATCAAAAATTGGAGTTTTTCAGAAAATTACCAAAAATTCACCCTAAGCTATAATTGATATTCCGAATTCAAAAATGAAGTCCATTTTACAAAATTCAAAACATATTAGTCACATTAATTAATTTAATAATTAATTCCCGCTGTCAGCGCAAATAGCGTGTTTTCATAAAACAATAAGTATCAAAAGATTGACACTAGTTTACGTCTGATTTCAAAGTGAAATTAATTCCAACGACCACTATTGGATTTAATGGTAAAAATATTTTCAAATTTCACTTTAAAAACAATTCAAAATATTATCTAATCATATAAATAAATTAGATTAAAAAGTGGTTTTGAACTAAAATACAACATTTTACACTATTCAAAAAAAATGAACCTTATCGGAAAGATACCAAAAAATTACACAAAGTAAAATTTGATGTCCCGATTCTTAGTAAGAGTTTTATTTGGTCCAAAATAATGTTTAAGAGTGAACAAAACTATATTTAATTATCGTTCAACATCAAAAGGTGATAAGTGAACCTTTAGTGAAAACTAGGGCATATACGCCTAAAATTGAATTCTTTCCGTATTTTAAGCCTCTATCCTTTATTGGATAAATGTAAAAACATATAAAAACATATATAATCATATCTTAGTTATTTCTATCCATTCCCGCCAATACAATGGCTACATGTTAACTACCATTTAAAATAATATTATTTTATTATTAGAGTGCAACGTAAGATTCCCAAGAAACTCGTTGTTGCGTGTTGGGTACGCCATCGAGCATAGCGTCCCCTTTAAAGTCATTTAAATATTTTATTCACAAATATGGATAAATATGAAATGTCATATTCTTTATTTACCTGGGATGTTACACCTGTGATGTTCACATCCTCCTCTTCAACTTTCTTCTTCCCAACAACGTACCTTTTGCGCACTCCACAATCACTTTTATAGTGACCCTTCTTCTCGCACCAGAAACACGTGATTTCGCTTGGATCACGCCCTCTGGATTTTGGCCGCCATTTATTACCTCCTGACTGTCGATGTCAGCTCCTCCCACATTGATCATCTTGCAATGCCATGACTAGCTCGCCTGAATGCATCGTAAGTCTTCGGAATGCCTCTGAATCTTGAAGTGACGTCATCACCTTTTCCAGCTTCAAAGTCTCCTTCCCCACGAGCAATGCAGTCACAAGCCCATCAAATGAGCTTGGTAGTGAGGACAAAAGCAAAAGTGTTTTATCTTCCTCTCCAACCTTCACACTGAGCCCCAATAACTGCGTCAGGATCTTGTTGAATTTGTTGGTGTGATCCAACAAATTCGTTCCCTCATCCATGCGCAACTGGTACAGTTTCTTCTTTAAGAACAACTTGTTGGTTAGTGACTTCCTCATATACCGCTCTTCAAACTTCTTCAAGATCTCCTTCGGTGATGTCTCATCCAACACCGAATACTTTACCTCATTCGCCAGACATAGCCAAATTGTGCTGACAACCCGCATCTCGAGTTCTTCACAAACATCGGCACTAGTTGTCTCGAGCTTTTCTCCGATCAACGGTCTGATCATGCCCTGTTGCACCAAAAGATCCTTCACCGTTCTTTGCCACAAGCTGAAATTTTTTCAACCATCGAACTTCTCAATATCAAATCTTGGTAGTGCTCCGCCACCCGTCATCGTCGTCGTCGCAAAACGCGATCACCACCGTCGATGTCACACCCTTCTGAAACCACCTTATAGAGTGCGAATTTTGAAAAATTAACCATACGGATGCGTCCGTAATAGTCGAAATAGTCATAATCGACTCCTAGATCGCTGAAATCGGACACCAATTGACCGAGATATGGTCAAAACACGTTCAACGGTCCAGATCACCCGCTGAAGTGGCGCTGACGTGGCACGCCGGAGTTCCCGCCGGAATCTCGCCGGAATTTTCGTCGGCGGCGTGAACAGTGCCGGATTCTCCGTCATGGGAGTACTGTTCACCCGCGAGTTTGATATGTGGTAGAGCTCAAACGAACACCCGGATCAAAAGTTATGGCCGTTTGAAGTTTGAGTTGCATTTTCAACATATTTTGGATCTTTTTTTAATTTTTTTTATTTTTTATTCTTCAAATTGTTATTAAATGACTATTACTCCATAATAATTATCAAATTATTAATTAAAAATATTTTTTTAATTTTTTAAGAATCCATTTTCACTAAATATCTTATATATTAAGTATATTAAGTGTAAATGTACATTTATACTTATATAAAATATATCTAAAAATTATATATTATATTTATATCAATATAACTGTATAACTATATTTATATATTAATATATTTTTAAAAAAAATTGAAGTCGACCCTTTATCAGCTCTTTTAAAAAAAGTGCTGATAAAGGCCCCCCTTTATCAGCGCTACTAAACAAGCGCTGATAAAGGGGGTCCCTTTATCAGTGCTAAAAAAAGCACTGATAAAGGAGGGCCTTTATCAGCGCTCCAAAAAATCGCTGATAAAGGGGTACTTTTATCAGCGCTTTTTTTAGCGCTGATAAAGACACCCTTTATCAGCGCTTTTTTGAGCGCTGATAAAGCCCCCCCCCCCCCCTTTATCAGTGCTTTTTCGTTAGCGCTGATAAAGGGGTGGCGCTGGCCTTGCCCAATTTTGTGGTAGTGCATCATCCTATGAATTCAATTGGAAATTCTCTAAACATGTCCTCATGTGTTTGGATAGTCCACTCAGGAGGTCCATCATCTTAAGGGTGATAAACTGTTCTAATGTTCATTTTAGTGTTTAGAGCATGTTGGTGACTTTTCCAAAACATAAATGTGAATCTTGGATCTCGATTGGACAAAATTGATTATGGTACTCCATGCATCCTCACCACTTATCTGATGTATATCTGTACATGTTTATCAAGTGAAAAATCCCCTTGAATTGTAATTAAGTTTGAAATATTTGTAATAAGGTCCCCAACAACCCATATATCGTTATTTCCTTTTGATATCTTCAGAAGACTAGTGAAAAATTCCACAGTGATGTTTTTTCCAATTTCCATTTCGGTATGGGTAATTCAAGCATCATCCCCATAGACTTATACCTTTAATCCTTCACATGCTTACATACCAAACACATTGATGTATATTCATTGATCTCCTTATTCATGATCTCCTAGATATAGTTCTCCCAATGATCACAATACATCTTTGTGTTTCCTGGGTGAATGAAGAAAGCCAAACAAATTGCATCATCTAGTAGTTCATTATTTTTCTCAAGATTTGATGAAAAAAATATCATGACCAAAATCTCATAATTTCATTCACATTAAAAATGAAATATGAGGATTTCCCTTTTCCCATAGCTTTCACTTTCTTATTAATTCCCACATCATATTTTTAGCATCATTTAACCTTTTAATAAGAGACTTATGAGAAATGATTTTTGAAAGGATTCTTGATATTCCTTCATCTATAGTTCCAATGTCCATCATTTTCAAATATAAGAGATAATGTCTTTCTCAATTCTCATTCATGTTAGAATTGAGGACTGCTTCTAAATAGAGCATCAACAACTTTGTTCGCTTTCCATGGATGGTAGTGGATTAAGCCATGGTAATCCTTGATGATCTATGAACATCTTCGTTGGTGAATATTCAACTCTTTTTGTGTGAATATATATTTAATACATTTGTAATATATATATATTTCACCCCTTATCCACAAAGATATAATGAAACCAGATTTTTTAATTGAAGACCACCACTACCAACTCCATATTATGATTTGGATTGTTTTTCTCATTAATATTCAACTACCTTGAGGTGTAGGCATTGAATTTTTCATTTTTCATCAAGAAACAACCCAATCCCTTCATTTAAGTATAATTGAACACTACAAAAATTTATCCACTTATGGGTAGTGTGATAATTGGGGCGGTGATAAAACTCATTTTCAACTCATTGAATATCACATCACTTTCATCATTCAAAGAAAAATTCAATTCCATCTATGTAATCTTGGATATAGTGTTTGAAAATCATGTGAAATTTCTCAAAAAGTGGCAGTAATATCGAGCTAACACATGGAAACTATGGATATCTATCATAGATGTTGGCCTTGACAATTCCTAAATTGATTTCTTCTTTGAACGATCCGTAGATATCCCATTTATTGTGATGATATGCCTTAAGAATGAGACTTCCTTCAACCAAAACTCACAATTTCTGTAGTTGGCATAAATCTTATCCTTTCATATTGTTATTAAAAAAATCTTCAAATTCTCTTTATACTCCTACTTTCTTTTTAGAGTATATTAGAATATTATATATAAATACTACCAAAAAATTTTCAATGTAATATCTAAGGACTTTATTAATCAAAAACATGAAGATTTCTTTATCATTAGTTACTCTAAATGGAATCACTGTGAACTTACAGTGCATGTACCTTGTATGAAAAGTAATCATGGGGATTTATTCCTTCTTCACCATAACTTGATAATATCCCAACCAGAAATACACCTTGTAGAAGTATTTTTCTCTATGTAGCTGATCAAACAAGTCATCATTATATGGAATAGGATACTTTCTTTTGGTGATGATAATGTTGAGGTCATGATAATCAATGAAAAGGTACATTGACCCATACTTATTCTATATGAATAGGGCCAGCTCACCCCATGGTAAAGCACTTGGGGGAATGAACCACTTATATAAATTGTATTATACCTATTTATTTAGCATATACAATTCCACAAAAGCCATCTGATATGGATTCATGGATATTCGAAACACCCCAGTAATATTTATGATTGAAAATTAAATCTCTCATCTAAGAGGTAGACTATAAAATTCTTTGGGAAACTCATTAGCGTATTCACTCATAATAGGATTGTCTTCAAGGATGATACATTCCTTAGAACAAATCTTTTGAGCTTGATAAAATTTCTCATCTGGAAATAATATCTATTCTTGTCATGATTTTGGTAACGATGATTCATCCTACTCCTTACATTTGAATAGAATCGTGGGTTTATTTTCACTATAGAGAGTGATTTCCTTCTTGCAGCAATTTTTGTTGTGTTAAAATTGGGAAAGCCAAACCATGCATTGAATTTAATCAGATTACACAAAAGGGAGTACGCCAATGATATCCGTAAATTTCAATACACAAATGGTGATAGTGTGGGTGTTATATACTCAGAATCTAATAATTTCCCCATTTTCAAATTTCACTGATTGATATACAACCATGATTTGTGGTGAAGTTATAATAGTTCTATTAAACATTTGTGATATGAAGGAATGTGTATAACCATAATATAAAAGTATATTCCCTATTATTGAATGAATAACTAGTGTACCTTTCACTAAAACACTGTTGGGATTCAATTCATTAGTAGTGATAGAAAAAGATCTCCCTTACTTCCTTGGAGTCTGTTGGTTGCCTCTGAAAACCCTTTCCTAAGGAAATTATTTTGCAAAGTTACCTAGTTACTTTCAGTTGTAGTGGTGGACAATGCGCTGAGGGATGAATAGAGCATTCCTTTCATCCATCTCATTATAGGGTTTCTAATATATCCAATTATTAGCTAGGTTTCCTTCCTTATCATACTAAGAACAATTCTTCATGGACATCAGGAAATTTCTGGGGTTCTTCTTGCGTAACCTTTGACAATAGGGATATTGAAATTTTATAGCACTATAAAATATCAATATCAGATTTCAAGAATTAAACATTACATTACACTGCTTCTCTCTAGGATACCCCAAAGATTATTCAATCTCTATAACAAATTTTAGGGCTCATTAGAAAATCTTACCATGTCTATCGATGTCATGGATAACCATGGCCTTTCATAGACTAGGTTTTATCCCACCAATGAAGTTGTTAACCTTGAATTTGGGGGAAATGCAAAACTAGAAGAGTATCATAATTTTTTTGAAATTTTTTCCTCATAATCCCTGATATATACATCATATTTTTACTTTAGTGCAAAGAAATACCATTCCATTTAATGATGTAGGGTACAAGGAAAATATTTATAGAAATTTTTTTTACAGAATTCCATCCACTAAATCACCCTTATTTATTCATTATAATTATTATTTTTTATCATTATCAACCACATATCAGCTTCTACCTCCATATGACAAAAATTAATTTGAAACTTCTTTGGTTCAGAACATTGAAGGTTGGAGAAGATATTCTCAATATATTTGATCCACTATTCCATTATTAATGGATCAGATGATCCATTTAATGTAATAGTCCTTTTTCATATGAAGCCCTCGATTGTGGATTGGTCTCTTTTTGTAGGGTTTGGGTTCCCCTATTGATCCAGGTTCTTATTTAGAACTTGTGTTATCTGAGAGAGTATCATGAAAAGGTATGTGATTCCTAATCCTATCAGATTGGTCAACTCATTAATAATGTCATCTCATTGCCCGTCACATTGATTTTTTATCATATTTCCCTTTTCTAGATCCATTTTCTAGAAGAAAAAAAATAGGGATGAGTTTTTTTAAAAATTAGAATCATAAATGGAATTCCAAATACAATAAAGGGATAAAATATAAATTATATTTATTTCCATAACTTATAAATTTTTGTAGGATTCAATATCTGTTATCCAAGATCTAATTCCTAACATATATTCTTTTGGGTATTTTTGTGTTCCCTTAATAATGTCTTAAAATGTTATTACGAATTTACAAAAGAATATTGTTTGGGAATTTTAAACCAGGTGCGAAGCAAGGCCCATTATCGTGTACAAGGATACCACGAGTCGGGCTGGGGACACCTTGTCAGAGTTGTTACTCCTAGGTATATCTGTTCCAAAATCACATCCACTTGTAGTATCTGGATAGTGATATATTTTCACGATAAAACAATTAATCTATACTTAACAAAATTTATCTATGTTTTCTTATACTTATCCATATCCCTAAGGATTTTTCGTGAATTCTCTATTCCTAATCCCATAAATAATTAAACATTTCCTCGGATACCAACTATTACAACCCTATTCTTTATTACACAATAATAATTGATTTATTACATATCATTACACTAAATACAACCCAAAATATCGATAATTCTAGTGTATTTGGGAATTAGGTACATTACATAAAAACACGATCAAGGAATACAACAACATTATTGAAAAATTCCTTAATGAGGTACAAAATTTTCCATGTCTTTTTAATACAACCCTATATATATTGGGTAAAACAAAAGAAAGGGGTGAGATATAATGCCCAGTAAGGCAATAAAAAATATATATTATAAAGAAGGTAAAACATTTTACACAATAGGCATATCAATGGGGAATAAAAGAAACATTAATAATACTTCTTGATATAGAATGATAGTCATAAAATGCGAAATATGAAAACTACATAAAACACTAAATCATAAACATAAGTCAATGATAAATCAACTATACTTCGTGGTGGAAAAATTCCCAAAATGGAATAACATACACCCATATACCAACCTGATAAACCATGATACTAAACATTAACAATTCATTTAAGAACTATCTAGGGACACCCATCATAATCATTTATTTCTCATGCTTAAGTGAACCAAATATATCATACAACATGGATTCATTCAACATAATATTTTCTTCCAAGACCCCAGAATGTAGAATAAATACGTGTATGTCCCAAAAAATAAGTTCATGTTCATATATGTTAATACCCTTGATAGAAAAAGGTTTATGGTATTCACTAAATAATTATTTTTGGCATGGAATATCATGGTGAAATTTTTTCATCATAACAACATTACATTAAATTCATAAAAGTGTCTTGTGATAGAGAAAATGATCTCTCATTATTTTTTAAACCAAATGGGAAGTACCATGGACATGAAAAAATATCCTAACATTAGAAATTTAGAAACATAAGGCATAATTTGAACATCCTAATTAAAAAAATTAAATTCATTTTATCTAAATAATTTTCTAAATATTTGAATTTTCACTTTTAAAATAAAATATGATTTTTTTTTGAAAAACATTGGTTTTTGCCAGTATCATTTCTTTAAAACATAATAAAACATACATTTGACTTCATAAAATTTATATGATCACTTATATATGATAATAATTATTTAATAATTATTATTTATTAAAATATTAATTATTTCAAAATTCCATAACTTTTTCAAAATAGATTCATTATTTGAATTTGAATATAAACCAAAAATACTATTTGTTTTTTCTTGAGTTAAAAATACAATTAATTTATAATGTAACAATAATTATATGAAAAAATATTAATTATTATCTAAAAAATAATATACACATTCATATTTCTAAGGCCTCATTACATATACCTTTAATAAACCATAAAATTCCCTAAGGGTAAGGTGTGCGATGGTGGGACAATCAGGGGGCCGATCAATGCACATAATTTGGGACATTATATCATTGAGCTTGAACTTCTCTTGTAAATGGTTTCATTCATTATTATGTTTTTGGATTTTATCTTGGGCTTGTTCTAGAGAAAATCCTAGAAATTCCCTATCCCATGGATGTTCCGATAAATTAGCTTCATAGGGTATGATCCTACTTGTTGAGGAAATCTCTTCCTCTATGTGTGTTAATTGATTTTATTAAACCCTATAATTATACTAATCATGTGATCACTATTCCATGTCAATATTATCAAAAGTAAATATACTTAAAAATCAGTAAATTCAAATTGGATATAATAAAAAAAATAAGTGAATGTGTTTTTCTATAACAATCAGACCTTTTATTAAATAAAAAAGTGAAATTTTATTCATAACTATTCAGGTCATTACAATCTTCCACCATTTAGAAATATATCAATTGAAAGTTTTTTTCACAAACTAAAATAGATGAGTGTAGGTTTTCATTGTCACTTCCTCTAATTCCCAGGTTTCTTATAAAATCTTGTGGTTTCTCTGCAACACATTTATTCGGAGAAGTATCTTATTTTATAGAAAATTTTATCTATGATATATGATATTCACAGACTTATCCTCATAGGAAATTTCATTCTAAATTTTGAACAACATTGAATTGTTTACATGTGATGGGTATGGTATATACATTCTCAAGAGGGACCCATGGAAAACATCAGGTACTTGAGACATGTTCGGTGGTAATGTCAGTCGATAAGCCGCTGCTCTAAAGCAATCATATAGCTCAAAAGGGTCGATGTACCTAGAACTAAGCATTCCCTTATTCCCAAATTCCTTCACCTTCATCCATAGAGACATGCAGAGGAATACCATTTCTCCAACATCAATCTATAGGTCTCTTAGATGATTTTTAGTGAAGCTCTTTTATCAAATCTGAGCATCATTGATGTGCTACTAAATTGTTTTAAACTTATCCACCTTTTCAAAATACATTTATTTACCTTGCAATTTTTGTTCCCTAGCTTTATCCCAACATGTGGGTGTTCTTAACCTTTTCCCATAAAGGGTTTCATAGGGATCCTTTGGGATTTCCGTTAGGAAACATTTTTTGTAATGGAACTAGAATAGAGAAAGATGTTGGTTCCAACCTCATTTGAAGTCAATTGAGAATGATCTCAATATTTACTCATGTTTTTGGATAGTCCACTCATATTGACCACTATTTTTTGATTTATAATCTATACTAATGATCAGTTTAGTGTTTAAAGTATTCTTGAGATTTTTCCAAAACATAGAAGTGAGTTTTGGATCTTGATCAAATAGAATTGATTTTGGTACTACTTTTAGCCACTCCACTTCTATATTGAATATCTATGCACCTTGATCTAGTGATAAATCCTCTTGAATCGTAATAAAGATGGAAATATTTGTAAGATGGTCCACAAAAACTCAAATATCCATGTTTTCTTTGGATGCCTTCGGAATTATGATAAAAAATTCAATGGTGTGGTTTTCCCATTTTCATTTTCGTATGGGTAATGGATAAATTATCCCCTTAGAGTTCTACCTTTTAGCTTTCACTTGTTGAAATAACAATCACATTGATGTATATTCAGCGATATCTTTCTTCATTCTCTCCCACCAATAGTTCTCCTAGAGATCTCGATAAATCATTGTGTTTCTTGGGTGAATGGAGGAAGTCTAACAATTTGCATCATCCAATAATTCATTCTTTACCTTGGGATTTTATGGGAATAATGTCTTAACCAAAATATCCTAATTCCTTCCTCCTAAATACTAAACTATGAGGATTTCCCTTTCTTATAGTTTCCACTTTCATCTAAATTCCCACATCATCTTTTTTAGCGTCTTTTAACAATTTAGGAAGCAATGTATGAGAACTAATTTTTGAATGTATTATTGAAATTCCTTCATTAATAATTCCCTTATCTATCCTTTCCTAATTTAAGAATATTGGATCCTTCTCAATTCTCATTTATTATATAATATATGGATCTTTTCTAAATAGAGCATCTATCACTTTGTTTGTTTTCATAGGATGCCAGTTGATTGAGCAGTCATAGTCCTTGATGATATCTAACCATATTTGTGATGAAAATTTATATATTTATGTGAATATATATTTATGACTTTTGTGATCTGTTTATGTTTCATACTTATCCCCAAGGAGATAATACCACCAAATTTTCAAAGAGAATATCACCACTACAAACTCTGTATCATGTGTGGAATAGTTTTAGTCATGAATTTTGAAATTCCATGACATGTAGGAAAATAATTTTTCATTTTTCATCAACACACAACCCAATCCATTATTTGAAGCATAAATGAATACTACGAAAATTTCTCCGCTTGTGGGTACTGTGAGAATGGGGGTGGTGATAAGCATCATTTTCAACTAACTGAATCTCTCTTCACATTCATCATTTGAAGAAAAATGGACTCCTTTCCATGTTGACTTGTTATGAGTGTTTGAAAACATGAGAAATGTCTCACAAATCAGCAATAATACCTATATTTCCCAAGGAAACTATGGATATCTATCATGGCTGATGGCCTTGGATATCCTTAAATTGATTTTTTATTTCAATTATCCATAGATTTCCCATTTCATATGATGAAATTTCACATGAATGAGGCTTCCTTCATCCAGAACTCACACTTTC
The DNA here is from genome assembly GCA_963277665.1 of Viscum album. NCBI lineage: Eukaryota > Viridiplantae > Streptophyta > Magnoliopsida > Santalales > Viscaceae > Viscum > Viscum album. Next base: position 1,940,694,471 of record OY728119.1, on the reverse strand, counting down.
TTTACATGGCATAAATCTTGTCCATTCCTAAGGTCATTAGCATAATGTTCAAATTTTGTTCATACGCCTCCTTTCTTTTGGAGTATATCAGAATATCATCTATAAAAACTACCAAAAAAATTCATGGTAATATCTAAATACTATATTAATCAAATATATGAATAAGCATCACGAGATGGTGCTAAAAACATGTGATAACAACTAAAGTCTCTAAAAAGACCAGAAGACTCCATACTCGACAAGCTCTAAGCTCCACAATCACCGAACAACCCAAGCATCACGAGTTGGTGCTAAAAACATGTGATACTTTACCTTTACCCATGTCCCGAAAGATAGCATTTGCAAAAACACTAAAGTGCCAAAGTAGGGGTGAGTATAACACTCAATAGGTTTTCCCCAATGACTTCCCTACCCACGCCACTAGAATAGAAGAGTTAGAAACAATTATATAAAACAGTTTATATAAAACAATTTCTCAAAAAAATTTATAACTAAATATAAACAAGTTTTCAAATCCATTTATAACCAAGCATACAAGTGAAATTGAAACCAATTTTCCAGCATGTTATTTTTCCAGAAAAATAACTAAACCAAACCATAAAACCATTTCTCAATATCCATTTGGCATACCCAATCCATTCCACAAATCCACACAACCAACCATGCATGCCATGCGATGACAGTTCCATACTCATGAGCGGTTTTTCGTCGATCTATCAAGCCATCACAAGGTAATTATATCTCATGTGTCATTAACCATTTGGCACTGAGCACAAGGTCATATTTCAACCAAGAACTGTATATGAAATATGAATTCACACACCAATATTTCCAAAGATCATGCCAAAACATCTTTTCAATTAAAACACCTTTTTATTGAAAACCATTTCCATCAAAACCATTTCAATGCCAAACCATTTCAATAAAACACCGTTTTTATTGAAAGCCCGTTTTCCATCAAACCATTTAGAAATTACAGAAAATCCATAATTTAAAATCACCATTTTAAATTCAAGAAAATAAATCACTTTGCACAACAATTCACCAAGATCACACAATTTCACCCAAAACCATAAATCATCACTAGAGAAGATTTATTCCATGATTTTTATGATCAATTCCATTCAAATAAACCAATTTGAAACTAAACCAAACAATTCTAGCAAGAGGAGATGAGAGTGAAGCCACCTACCTCTAAGGTTTTGACGAAACTCAACAACGGATGAAGAATGTTATAGCAACCGGGATGATCTCCCAAAAAACGGCCTTAGATCTCTTCTCCTACCATCAATGAAACCAAATCTCATCATATTTGGAATCCTCCAACATCTACCCATAACAGGTGTAGATCTGAAAAAGGGGAGAGGAGAAGTAGATCTAAGTAGATCTAAGAAATGAGACAAGAACGGTGAAGAATGTCACTTACCACAAGAATCAGGTTTGAAAACGCCAAGGGAGGGCTCCAGATTGACTCCAAAATGATTGTGAGAGGTGCTACTACCTTCAATGGAGAGAAATTTTGAATTAGGGGAGCATAAAAGATAAAATGAGTGAGTTATTCAAAAAAAAGCGAGGTTCTAAAAAATAGGATCTAGATTTGACTCTGCGCACGGTTAGACCACACAGTTAGACAAACCGTACGCTAACCGTGCATTAGCTACTGTCTTAAGGAAACTCTTGCACGACCTTCTCACATGGCCTCTTTAACTGTACGGACACTGTGCCAAAGCTACTGCCTCAAAAGTGCCCAACCCAGAACAGGTCGCATGGTTTCTACGAAGATTTCCACACAGTTTAGGCAAACCATTCGCAACCAGTGCGCTTCTCCATTTGCCCCCAAAACTTAAAGAAAGTTCACCAAGCTCTCCCATTATTCACCCTTAAATTTTATAACCATAAAAAGTGTAATGAACCCGGTAGGCCTAAAGCCCAACAAACTCGGCCACGCTCGAGCCCAGCCCTCGGGTAGATAGCATACCCCCACCCGTAGGCAGATAACAGACCCTCACCTCAGACTGGCCCAGATAACACGTGGCAGGAACTGTCTCCTGCTTGACGAGGATTTAAATCGACTCCCTCGCAACTCGAACCCATGATTTAAATCCTCATGAGGCAGGGGACAGTACCTGGCACATGTTATTTGGTATAGTCTGCGGGTGGGGGTATGCTATCTACCAGAGGGCTGGGCTCGGGCGTGGCCGAGTTCGTTGGGCTTTAGGCCTACCGGGTTTGTTTTCAAAAATCATCAAGGGTTATATACCATAAACCGAGGGTACTACATCCATGCTACTCAAGTGAAAATTTGATGCTTGCGAAGAACCTACGACCATTCTTCTATAAATATGGAACTATTCACTGGTGAGAAGTGATTGCTTCCACGATTTCTCAATCAACTAGAGCTGATGTTTAGTGATTTCTATCTATTTCTGCTATAATACTGATTACTCTGTTTTATCTTTATATATTTATGGGGTTTTATATGTGAATTCATTGAATAACAATTGATTAAAGTTGAGTTTCATGGAAGATATTGATGTATTGTGTATTGTCATCCAGAACTGACATTTGGAGAAATATCAAGGAAAACATGACAATATGGAAGAGAAAGGATGTATTGAAGCCAAAGAGACCAAGAAATCCATTGAATAATGGTTTCCCATGATATTGTATGATCACAGCAGGTATCGAAGGCTCGAAACTAAAGAACCAGAGCAAAATAGAGATTCTGACACTAAAAACATATTTTACACGTGTAATATCATTACATGATGTGAAGTTGCAAGACGTGTGTTGCGGAAATGTCAGGAGTCGCAATGACAGAACATGTTTGCGGATGAAGAAAAGTCAGAAACAAAGGAATAAAAGGAACACAGACACAAATATTTACGTGGTTCGGGAAATGATCCCTACGTCCACGGAGAGGCAGAAATATCGCTATAATTGGGAGCACAAATCATATGGAATATCTTAGAGTTTCAAGCACACATAAATCCTAGCTCGAAATGGGCTAATAAAGAAGATGAAACACTATTCCACCAACTATAAATAAAGTTCGTTGTGCTACAATGAAAGGTGGTTGGAAGTCCGCACTGCTACAGTGTTGCGAGCATCCAAATTCAAGCTGCTATATTGGCCGGTGGAAAGAAGTTCACGGAGCTACAGTACCGTTGTCCCCAAATTCTGATATGTTACAGTTGGCGTGTCAAAGTCCGAACTGCTATAGTGTCCTGTCGGTGTTGCTCGGTTAGCTCTACTACAGGCTGTCAGAGTTCCTACAGCACCCCAAAAAAATTGGACTGGGGACCTTCGGCTCCCGAACCCCCGAATCAAGGGCATGTTTCCCCTTGCAACCCCCAACGATCTCACCACGGAGCTCAACTCACAGAGTTGTGGATTTCTGCGCAGTATGGGCCGCAAGAATTCGACCAAACATCATCCAATTGGATTGGGATGCACCAATCCAACACCATAAACGATTTTAAAACCCGCAGAAAAGAAGAAACTATCATGTCGTGAATCTTTTGAGGCTTGAAGATTACACGTCATGTAAGTGTTGGACACAATAGAAAAAATGCTGATTTTCAGCGTATCTTTGATGGGGTTTTTATATATTTCAACCCAGATCACCATTAAGAAAAATCTTTGACATGGGGGAATCCAATGAGGACTAATGGGCTTATAAATATGGGATTCGACCATAAGTAAATTCATTCCATTCCAGATGTGGAGAGGATCGACTTCCGGGAGGCTACCGCAGGGTTCTGACCTGCTGTTCTTCATAGATAGGTTTTTGTTTTGCTTTTCTTTTCTTCATGTAATGTTGAATGATTTCTAGTTTAATTTTCATCTCCCTATTTTCTTCATTCTCGTTCCCATTCATTTGTCTCTTGCTGTGTTCTTCATTATTTACTCATTCATGTTAATTTTTAATTACTTTCAAACGAATTCAATGGTGGATTTATTTATTGTTATTAAACCCTATTTTATTATTTTGGGTGTTTTCGAGTCCTACATCAGAACACTCTTGTATGTATTCCATTTTCTCAATCTATAAAAGTAGGCCTCCGCCTCACCTTGAGGTAAGGAGATTTACTGTTCTTCATGGTATCAAAGGGTGGTTTTTCCGCTTCAGTACCGTTGTCACCAACTTTGGGCTATCTCACAGCATGAAGGACCACATTGTGTTCTATAGGATGACATCCGCCGATTGCATGGTTGGTCGTTTATGTGGATGATATCATCATCACCGGGAGCGACTCTGATGGAATCACCCACCTCAAGGGGCATCTTCATCATCACTTCCACACCAAGGATCTCATCTCTCTCACATACTTCCTAGGCATCGAGGTCTCCTATTCTCCGAACACCATCTTCCTCTGCCAAAGGAGATATGCGTTGGATATTCTGCAAGATGCTGGGCTGACGCAGGCCACTGCTTTGGACACTCCTCTGGATTCCAGGGAACAGTCTCTCTATGACTAATCGGAACTGTATTCACACCCAGAGAGGTACCATCGACTGGTGGACAAACTCAATTATCTCACCATGACTCGTCCAGTTATTGTCTGCGTTGTTGGAAAAGTGAGCCAATTCATAGAGCATCCAACCACCTCTTAGTGGGATGTTGTCTTCCGCATCTCCAAATACATCAAAAGGGATCCAGCTTGTGGTCTTCGCTACTCCCACCATACTCATCTGAATACTGAGACCTTTTGTGATGCTGACTATATTGGTTGTCTTGCTACCCAGAAATCTACTTTTGGGTTTACCGTGTTCTTGTCAGGCAACCTCATCTCCTGACGCAACAAGAAACCGACTATAGTCTTCTGATCCAGTGTGGAGTCTGAGTACCATGCCCTGGCCACCGTCACCACTGAGATCATTTGGCTTCGACATCTCCTCCAGGAGCTTGGCTTTCCTCCACTGACATCTGCTCACATCTGATGTGATAATCAGGCTGCCACCAAGATTTCTTCGAATCCCGTCTTCCATGAACACACAAATCATATTGAGGTGGACTACCACTTTATTCTCCACCCCCTATAGCACAATCATGTCAGCTTTAGTCACATCCCGATGACGAACCAGCCTGCCGACATCTTCACCAAAGTCCTCCCAGGGACTCGCCTGACCTCACTCAATTCCAAACTGGGCATCCACAGCATCTGCGACCCAGCTTGAGGGGAAGTGTGACTGGTCTTGTCTGATGTCATCTTTCTTTTTGTGGGACTCGTGGTCCAAGTTGGGCATGTCCAGCTTGAGGGGGAGTGTTAAACCCTTTTTTTATTATTTTGGGTATTTTTGAGTCCCACATCGGAATACTCATGTATGTATTCTGTTTTATCAATCTATAAAAAGTAGGCCTCCGCCTCACCTTGAGGTAAGGATATTTCCTATTCTATAATTGTGAATCGTTTAATTGTTATGTTGAGCTTACAATTTTTTTCCTTGCTTTCATTCAAACTTGTCATGCGCGGCTAATCCGCTTAGGGTTAGGGGTTGAGAGTAGTGGTGTGCTTAATCATGCCGATTCTATAAATCAAACCTTGGTAACCTTAGGGCTAGTAATTAGGTTGAAAAAAACTGTTCATCACATGCTTTTGCACAACCTTGACCATGGGAAGTGGAATTGAACGAACCCAACCTAATTGGAGTTGAGTAGAACTATGACCATTAGTTTGTGATGCTTTCTACATAGAAGCTAAGCGTAATGCACATAGGTTGTTAGTTATACCATGACCATGGGATCGTTGCCGCATAGGTAGATCCAATTGGTTTGACCAAAATCAATTGGTGACCCTTGCACTATTTCGCAGTTTAAGCCATAAGACTATTCCAAGCTAGATTTAAGATTATCTTTTGTCTTTACCCTGAAATTGACCCTGATCCCTTCTTGTCTTTCTTCTTGAATTTTATTTATTTAATTTTTGTATTTTAATTAGTTTAATAAAATCAATCTAACATTAGAACGACCTAACCTTTAGTTAAGAGTTTCCATCGCTGCGTTCTCGGATCTCTGTGGGATCGACCCCACACTTTTGCTATACTACACCTTTGTAGTTAGTGTTGTTTGGGATAAAATAAAATTCTTTTGATTAGACCAGCGGGAAATAATGATGCCTTTTGGGCTAGTAAAATACTCCGGTGATGGCTCACTAATCAATTAGTGGTTGATCCGAGGAGATTCCCCTTATCCCCTGTTAATGAATTTTGTATTTAATTGATAATCTATTATGTTCATTTTCTTTAGATTTATTCAAGTTGTTTAGATTATTAGGAGGTTTCATTTTCACTATGAATTTTGAATTCGTCTTCCCTCTTTCACTGGATTGCACACACAGGCCACTAAGGTTCTTTCCATTGCTTGCGATCATGAGTAGTGGGTTGACCTAAGGGTGATTTAGGATCTCTGATCACAGGCTAGGTGAGATTAGAGGTTGCATTAATTGTCGCATCCCTCTTATTAAACTGAATTTTTTAGGTGACGGTAATCAAGTGAAAGAGAAAATATGAATGTATTAATATAGAATAATGATTCAGCAGGCAAGGTGAGCGGATATCTGAGGTTAGGCCACTTCCTTTAAGCTGAAGTTAAAACCAATCGGATCTGATCACTGTTTTCACACATAGAACCCATTAAACAAGACAAGAACACACCCAAAACACTTTCCTCTTCAGAGACAACCCGTGTCTGCTACCACTACATTTAATTTGGGTTCATAAATTTGTTTGATGAGGGTCTCGCGACACGCCTCTCATCGACCTGGTGCCACTGCCGGGGATTCCAGTGTTTAGTTTTTACTTTTGTTTAAAAATGAATTCAACACATGACCAGGTTTAGTTCATCTTACCTCACTGGTTTTGATCAAGAGATGGAACAAACTGTACTGGTAAGACTCAGTATCCTAAAGATCACCAAATAAGAGGAAAGAGAATTTTTTACTGTCCCATTGATAAATTCTCCCTCATTCACTTCTTCAACTGGGGTCATTGTAGGAAGTGAAAACATGAACGAAAATTTAGCACAACTAAATAGAACCTTGAGATAACTTTAAGCACCCAATTTCTGTTGGGGCGCAGCGGAGGTGCGTGGTACCTCAAACACACAAAAACAAAAACGAATGGAGAAACACACAATTTACATGGTTTGTTCATATGACCTATGTCCACGGGAGAAGGGGGTGTTCTCTATTCACTCTCTCCGAATCTCGTCGGAGGTATCACAACACACAGATTACACAAATACCTTCTCTTACAAATAAAAAGATTCAATCCCGTTTAAATAGAGAATGAAAAACCAGCTATTTTCTTTGGTTGTTGGGGTGGTTCAGCTACCCTGAGAAATTTCCTCCCCGTCGGCTGCTTCAATATTGGAAGCTTCAACAATGGATGCTACCCACCATGTTGCCCACCATGGAGGAACCCGCTGCAGGTTGTTGCCGACAATTTCTCCTCCTCTGGAAAACATCACCCCATATTGGGAGTGACCCCCACAAATCTCCCCCTCACGACCAATTTGGGGTAGAAGCTTGACCTGCAGTCTCTTTGCAGGTGCTAAAAACTTCATCAGCAAATCGAACATGCTTCGTCATGCCAAATGACATGGCACTTCCACCATATTCACTTGATCTCAGGAAGACTGCGGTCTCCATCAAATGATACAACCCTTGAGACTCCTTCCCAGTAAACATCGTTGCATCCCCACGTGATACTTCCAACACTCCACCTGTTCTGGAAATCTTGTATCCTCTCGCATCGAGCCTACTCAATGATATCAAGTTCTGTCTCATCCTCGGTACAAATTTCACGTCAGCCAGTTTATGAACTCCTCCATCGGGCATCTTCAATTTCACTGTCCCGACTCCTCGAACCTCGCATGTTGACCCATCACCAAGTCGCACCGAGTCTCGCACCTTCTGAAAAGTATCAAATGTACCTCTCGTTGTACATATGTGTGTTGAGATCCCTGAATCCATAACTCATCCGTCTTCCTTTGGATTTTGAGCCCGCTCATTCTTCCTTCTCAGAAAACAACATTCCCACTTCATGTGCCCATATCTTTTGCAGTAATGACACTGCACTTCTCCCTGTTCAACTCGTTCATCTGAGTGCATGCTTCCCGATATCACGCAGATTTCATCATCTGCTGATAAACCTGTGATGTTCACATCCTCCACTTCAACTTTCTTCTTCCCAACAACGTACCTTTTGCGCACTCCACAATCACTTTTATAGTGGCCCTTCTTCTCGCACCAGAAACACGTGATTTCGCTTGGATCATGCCCCCTGGATTTTGGCCGCCATTTATTACCTCCTGACTGTCGATGTCAGCTCCTCCCACGTTGATCAACTCGCAATGCCATGACTAGCTCTCCAGAATGTGTTGTATGTCTTTGGAATGCCTCCGAATCTTGAAGTTACATCATCACCTCGTCCAGCTTCAATGTCTCCTTCCCCACGAGCAATGCAGTCACAAGCCCATAAAATGAGCTTGGTAGTGATGAAAAAATCTAAAGTGTTTTATCTTCCTCTCCAACCTTCACACCGAGCCCCAATAACTGCGTCAGGATCTTGTTGAATTTGTTGGTGTGATCCAACAAATTCTTTCCCTCATCCATACGCAACTGGTACAGTTTCTGCTTTAAGAACAACTTGTTGGTCAGTGACTTCGTCATATACCGCTCCTCCAAATTCTTCTAGATCTCCTTCGGTGATGTCTCGTCCAACACCGAATACTTTACCTCATTCGCCAGACATAGCCGAATTGTGCTGACAACCCTCATCTTGAGTTCTTCACAATCATCGGCACTAGTTGTCTCGGGATTTTCTCTGATCAACGGTCTGATCATGCCCTATTTCACCAAAAGATCCTTCACCATGCTTTGCCACAAGCCGAAATTGTTTCGACCATCGAACTTCTTGATATCAAATCTTGGTAGTGCTCTGCCACCCTTCATCGTCATCATCGCAAAACACGATCACCACCGTTGATGTCGCACCCTTCTGAAACCAACTTATAGAGTGAGAATTTTGAAAAATTAACCATACGGATGCATCCAGAACGGTTGAAATAGTCAGAATCGACTCATGGATCGCTGAAATCGGACACCAATTGACCAAGATATGGTCAAAACACGTTCAATGGTCCAGATCACCCGCTGACGTGGCACGACGGAGTTCCCGCCGGAATCTCGCTGGAATTTTCTCCGGTGGCGTGAACAGTTCCATCTTCTCCGGCATGGTATTACTGTTCACCCGCGAGTTTGATATGTGGTAGAGCTCAAACAGACACCCGGATCAAAAGTTATGGCCGTTTGAAGTTTGAGTTGCGTTTTCAACATATTTTGGATCTTTTTTTAATTTTTTTTATTTTTTATTCTTTAAATTGTTATTAAATGACTATTAATCCATAATAATTATCAAATTATTAATTAAAAATATTTTTTTAATTTTTTAAGAATCCATTTTCACTAAATATCTTATATATTAAGTATATTAAGTGTAAATGTACATTTATACTTATATAAAATATATCTAAAAATTATATATTATATTTATATCAATATAATTGTATAACTATATTTATATATTAATATATATTTTTTTTAAAAAAAATTTAAGTTGACCCTTTATCAGCGCTACTAAACAAGCGCTGATAAAGGGGGTCCCTTTATCAGTGCTAAAAAAAGCGCTGATAAAGGGGGGCCTTTATCAGCGCTACAAAAAAGCGCTGATAAAGGGGTACTTTTTTCAGCGCTTTTTTAGCGCTGATAAAGGCACCCTTTATCAGCGCTTTTTTGAGCGCTGATAAAGCCCCCCCCCCCCCTTTATCAGCGCTTTTTCATAAGCGCTGATAAAGGGGTGGCGCTGGCCTTGCCCAGTTTTGTGGTAGTGCATCATCCTATGAATTCAATTGGAAATTCTCTAAACATGTCCTCATGTGTTTGGATATTCCACTCAGGAGTTCCATCATCTTAAGGGTGATAAACTGTTCTAATGTTCATTTTAGTGTTTAGAGCATGCTGGTGACTTTTCCAAAACATAAATGTGAATCTTGGATCTCGATTGGAAAAAATTGATTATGGTACTCCATGAATCCTCACCACTTATCTGATGTATATCTGTACATTTTTATCAAGTGACAAATCCCCTTGAATTGTAATTAAGTTTGAAATATTTTTAATAAGGTCCCCAACAACCCATATATCATTATTTCCTTTTGATATCTTCATAAGACTAGTGAAAAATTCCACAGTGATGTTTTTTCCCATTTCCATTTTGGTATGGGTAATTCAATCATCATCCCCATAGACTTCTACCTTTAATCATTCACATTCTTACATACCAAACACATTGATGTATATGCATTGATCTCCTTATTCATGATCTCCTAGAAATAGTTCTCCCAATGATCACAATACATCTTTGTGTTTCCTGGGTGAATGAAGAAAGCCAAACAAATTGCATCATCTAGTAGTTCATTATTTTTCTCAAGATTTGATGAGAAAAATATCATGACCAAAATCTCATAATTTCATTCACATTAAAAATGAAATATGAGGATTTCCCTTTTCCCATAGTTTTCACTTTCTTATTAATTCCCACATCATATTTTTAGCATCATTTAACCTTTTAATAAGAGACGTATGAGAAATGATTTTTGAAAGGATTCTTGATATTACTTCATCTATAGTTCCAATGTCCATCATTTTCAAATATAAGAGATAATGTCTTTCTCAATTCTCATTCATGTTAGAATTGAGGACTCCTTCTACATAGAGCATCAACAACATTGTTCGCTTTCCATGGATGGTAGTGGATTAAGCCATGGTAATCCTTGATGATCTATGAACATCTTCGTTGGTGAATATTCAACTCTTTTGGTGTGAATATATATTTAATACATTTGTAATATATACATATTTCTCCCCTTATCCAGAAAGAGATAACGAAACCAGATTTTGTAATTGAAGATCACCACTACCAACTCCATATTATGATTTGGATTGTTTTTCTCATTAATATTCAACTACCTTGAGGTGTAGGCGTTGAATTTTTCATTTTTCATCAAGAAACAACCCAATCCCTTCATTAAAGTATAATTGAACACTACAAAAATTTATCCACTTATGGGTAGTGTGATAATTGGGGTGGTGATAAAACTCCTTTTCAACTCATTGAATATCATATCACTTTCATCATTCAAAGAAAAATTCAATTCCATCTATGTAATCTTGGATAGAGTGTTTTAAAATCATGTGAAATTTCTCAGAAAGTGGCAGTAATATCGAGCTAACACATGGAAACTATGGATATCTATCATAGATGTTGGCCTTGAAAATTCTTAAATTGATTTCTTCTTTGATCGATCCGTAGATATCCCATTTATTGTGATGATATGCCTTAAGAATGAGACTTCCTTCAACCAAAACTCACAATTTCTGTAGTTGGCATAAATCTTATCCTTTCATATTGTTATTAGAACAATCTTCAAATTCTCTTTATACTCCTACTTTCTTTTTAGAGTATATTATAATATTATATATAAATACTACCAAAAAAATTTCAATGTAATATCTAAGGACTTTATTAATCAAAAACATGAATATTTCTTGAGCATTAGTTAGTTTGAATGGAATCACTATGAACATACAGTGCATGTACCTTGTATGAAAAGTAATCATGGGGATTTATTCCTTCTTCACCATAACTTGACAATATCCCAACCAGAAATACACCTTGTAGAAGTATTTTTCTCTATGTAGCTGATCAAACAAGTAATCATTATATGGAATAGGATACTTTCTTTTGGTGATGATAATTTTGAGGTCATTATAATCAATGAAAAGGTACATTGACCCATACTTATTCTATATGAATAGGGCCAGTTCACCCCATGGTAAAGAACTTGGGGGAATGAACCACTTATATAAATTGTATTATACCTATTTCTTTAGCATATACAATTCCTCAAAAGCCATCTGATATGGATTCATGGATATTCGAAACACCCCAGTAATATTTATAATTGAAAATTAAATCTCTCATCTAAGAGTAAGACTATAAAATTCTTTTGGAAACTCATTATCGTATTCACTCTTAATAGGATTGTCTTCAAGGATGATACATTCCTTAGAGAAAATATTTTGAGCTTGATAAAATTTCTCATCTGGAAATAATATCTATTCTTGTCATGATTTTGGTAATGATGATTCATCCTACTCCTTACATTTGAATAGAATTGTGGGTTTATTTTCACTATAGAGAGTGATTTCCTTCTTGCAGCAATTTGTATTGTGTTAAAATTGGGAAATCCAATCCATGCATTGAATTTAATCAGATTCCACAAAAGGGAGTACGCCAATGATATCCGTAAATTTCAATAAACAAATGGTGATAGTGTGGGTGTTATATACTCAGAATCTAATAATTTCCCCATTTTTAAATTTCACTGATTGATATACAGCCATGCTTTGTGGTGAAGTTATAATAGTTCTATTAAACATTTGTGACATGAAGGAATGTGTATAACCATAATATAAAAGTATATTCCCTATTATTGAATGAATAACTAGTGTACCTTTCACTAAAACACTGTTGGGATTCAATTCATTAGTAGTGATAGAAAAAGATCTCCCTTACTTCCTTGGAGGCTGTTGTTTGCCTCTGAAAACCCTTTCCTAAGGAAATTATTTTGCAAAGTTACCTAGTTACTTTCAGTTGTAGTGGTGGAAAATGTGCTGAGGGATGAATAGAGCATTCCTTTCATCCATCTCATTATAGGGTTTCTAATATATCCAATTATTATCTAGGTTTCCTTCCTTATAATACTAAGAACAATTCTTCATGGACATCAGGAAATTTCTGGGGTTCTTCTTGCGTAACCTTTGACAATAGGGATATTGAAATTTTATAGCACTATAAAATATCAATATCAGATTTCAAGAATTAAACATTACATTACACTTCTTTTCTCTAGGATACCCCTAAGATTATTCAATCTCTATAACAACTTTTAGGGCACATTAGAAAATCTTTCCATGTCTATCGATGTCATGGATAACCATGGACTTTCATAGACTAGGTTTTATCCCACCAATGAAGCTGTTAACCTTGAATTTAGGGGAAATGCAAAACTAGAAGAGTATCATGAATGTATTGAAATGTTTTCCTCCTAATCCCTGATATATTCATCATATTTTTACTTTAGTGCAAAGAAATACCATTCCATTTAATGATATAGGTTACAGGGAAAATATTTATAGAAAAACGTTTTACAGAATTCCATCCACTAAATCACCCTTATTTATTTATTATAATTATTATTTTTTATCATTATCAACCACATATCAGCTTCTACCTCCATATGACAAAAATTAATTTGAAACTTCTTTGGTTTAGAACATTAAAGGTTGGAGAAGATATTCTCAATATATTTGATCCACTGTTCCATGATTAATGGATCAGATGATCCATTTAATGTAATAGTCCTTTTTCATATGAAGCCCTCGATTGTGGCTTGGTCTCTTTTTGTAGGGTTTGGGTTCCCCTATAGATCCAGGTTCTTATTTAGAACTTGTGTTATCGGAGAGAGTATCATGAAAAGGTATGTGATTCCTAATCCTATCAGATTGGTCAACTCATTAATAATGTCATCGCATTGCCCGTCACATTGATTTTTTACCCTATTTCTCTTTTTTACATCCATTTTCTAGAAGAAGAAAAATAGGGATGAGTTTTTAAAAAAATTAAAAACATAAATGGAATTCCAAATAAAATAAAGGGATAAAATATAAATTATATTTATTTCCATAACTTATAAATTTTGTAGGATTCAATATCTGTTATCCAAGATCTAATTCCTAACATATATTCTTTTGGGTATTTTTGTGTTCCCTTAATAATGTCTTAAAATGTTATTACAAATTTACAAAAGAATATTGTTTGGGAGTGTCAAACCAGGTGCGAAGCAAGGCCCATTATCGTGTACAAGGATACCCCGAGTCAGGCTGGGGACACCTTGTCATAGTTGTTACTCCTAGGTATATCTGTTCCAGAAGCACATCCACTTGTAGTATATGGATAGTGATATATTTTCACGATAAAACAATTAATCTATACTTAACAAAATTTATTTATGTTTTCTTATACTTATACATATCCCTAAGGATTTTTCGTGAATTCTCTATTCCTAATCCCATAAATAATTAAACATTTCCTCGGATACCAACTATTACAACCCTATTCTTTATTACACAATAATAATTGATTTATTACATATTATTACACTTAATACAACCCAAAACATCGATAATTCTAGTGTATTTGGGAATTAGGTACATTACATAAAAACATGAGCAAGGAATACAACAACATTATTGAAAAATTCCTTAATGAGGTACAAAATATTCCATGTCTTTTTAAAACAACCCTATATATATTGGGTAAAACAATAGAAAGGGGTGAGATATAATGCCCAGTAAGGCAATAAAAAATATATATTATAAAGAAGGTAAAACATTTTACACAATAGGCATATCAATGGGGAATAAAAGAAACATTAATAATACTTCTTGATATAGAATGATAGTCATAACATGCGAAATATGAAAACTACATAAAAAACTAAATCATAAACATAAGTCAATGATAAATCAACTATACTTCGTGGTGGAAAAATTACCAAAAAGGAATAACATACACCCATATACTAACCGGATAAATCATGATACTAAACATTAACAATGCATTTAAGAACTATCTAGGGACACCCATCATAATCATTTATTTCTCATGCTTAAGTGTACCAAATAGATCATACAACATGGATTCATTCAAGATAATATTTTCTTCCAAGACCCCGGAATGTAGAATAAATACGTGTATGTCCCAAAAATAAGTTCGAGTTCATAAATGTTAATACCCTTGATAGAAAAAGGTTTATGGTATTCACTAAATAATTATTTTTGGCATGGAATATCATTGTGAAATTTTTTCATCATAACAACATTACATTAAATTCATAAAAGTGTCTTGTGATAGAGAAAATGATCTCTCATTATTTTTTTGAATAAAATGGGAAGTACCATGGACATGAAAAAATATCCTAACATTAGAAATTTATAAACATAAGGCATAATTTGAACATCCTAATTAAAAAAATTAAATTCATTTTATCTAAATAATTTTCTAAATATTTGAATTTTCACTTTTAAAATAAAATATGATTTTTTTTAAAAACATTGCTTTTTGCCAGTATCATTTCTTTAAAAAATTATAAAACATACATTTGACTTCATAAAATTTATATGATCATTTATATATGATAATAATTATTTAATAATTATTATTTATTAAAATATTAATTATTTCAAAATTCCATAACTTTTTCAAAATAGATTCATTATCTGAATTTGAATATAAACCAAAAATACTATTTGTGTTTTCTTGAGTTAAAAATAAAATTAATTTATAATGTAACAATAATTATTTGAAAAATTATTAATTATTATCTAAAAAATAATATACACATTCATATTGCTAAGGCCTCATTACATATACCTTTAATAAACCATAAAATTCCCTAAGTGTAAGGTGTGCGATGGTGGGACAATCAGGGGGCCGATCAATGCACATAATTTGGGACATTATATCATTGAGCTTGAACTTCTCTTGTAAATGGTTTCATTCATTATTTTGTTTTTGGATTTTATCTTGGGCTTGGTCTAGAGAAAATCCTAGAAATTCCCTATCCCATGGATGTTGTGATAAATTAGCTTCATAGGGTATGATCCTACTTGTTGAGGAAATCTCTTCCTCTATGTGTGTTAATTGATTTTATTAAACCCTATAATTATACTAATCATGTGATCACTATTCAATGTCAATATTATCAAAAGTAAATATACTTAAAAATCAGTAAATTCAAATTGGATATAAAAAAACAAAATAAGTTAATGTGTTTTTCTATAACAATCAGACCTTTTATTAAATAAAAAAGTGAAATTTTATTCATAACTATTCATGTATGACAACCCGCTTTTTATTACAACTTAAGCATGCTTTATTACATAAAACTTCACTTGATACAACAAAGAAGATCGAGAGGTTTAGTGTCTTTGGGGATAAGGATCATTACATAAAAACATTAAACTTTAATTACAACATCTTTATTGAAAACTTCCTTTACATGACCACTACATTCCTTCGTACTTAGCATTGCATGGGATAACCTGAGGACATGCATAAGAAAAGGGTGAGCTATAAATCCCAGTAAGGGAGTACACAATGAATAACATGAGGAGTACAATACATGTTAGGCAATAGGCATATCAATAGAGCATAATAGAAACATGAACATAAAGTCATGATAAAGCATGATAATAATAACATGGAAATGTGGCGACAACACTTAACATTGAATTAGCATGAGCCAAGGCTCATTGCACATGGAGCATGAGTAAACCCTCATTGCACTTGAAGCATGAGTAAACCCTCGTTGCACTTGAATTAGCATGAGTAAAAACTCATTGCACATGAAGTATCACGATACTATACTTTACCCAATGCATTGGAGCGCTATAAAGGGCGCACCCTTCTTAAACATTTCATTTCATGCATAAGTGTGCCACATGGATCATAAAACATGGATTCATAAAACATAATCATTTATTCCAAGATAAAGGGATGTGGAATTCATACATGAAACTTTATAATCAATAAGTAAATGTGCATAAAGGTGAATACCCTTGATGGAGAAATGGGAATGGTATTCACTACACAATGATATTGGCTTAGAAAATCGGTGTGATTTCGGCAGCGTAACGGCGTGACATAAGAATTCATAAAAAGGTTGATGAGAGAGAAAGGGGTTAATCATCATATTTACATGCAATGGAAAGTAAGTAGGTCATATAGATACATGTCCCAACAATTGAAAAGGAATTTATATTCATGATACAAAAGTATTTCTTGAATATAAAAGAGGAGAAAAAGGTTTCTTTCGGAATTTCGGCATAGTAATGGGTGTACATGGGAGGATTTTAATGAGAGAGAAAGGGGTCTCCCATAATTCAAACAATAATAGGGAAGTATGGGAGAGGTTCGAAACCATACCCCAACATTCATAATTGAAATTAAAAGGGAAATACAACTTAAAGAAAATTGACAAAAATGAGAAAGGAAGAAAACCCCTTACTTGGAAGTGTGCTTCCAAAGGCTAGAGAGAGGCTTCTGAGAGGATTATTGGGAGCTTGGGGCACCTTGGGAGGATTCTAGAGAGAGTAGGGCAGAGGTTGGACGAACTCCAAGGGATTTTAGTGAGGAGGAAGTGGGAGCTTGGGTGGGTTTATATAGGAAAGGTTAGGGAATTCTTTATTATTTAGGTTTGGGACCCCTTATATTAAAATAATCCAAACCATAAACCATCCCATGGTATTTGCCCATGGTTTCTGGAAAAGGAAAGAGGAAAACAATATTTTACAAGGCCAAGGTCCGAACTTATTAAAAAATTAGGGTTGCTTATGTGGAGGTGAGTCACACTCCCATGGAAATTAATTTAAAAAGGCAAAGTGTTGAATAAGTCTTGAGGGCTCCATTAATGCTTTGAAAAGTAAGTCAAACAAACCCAAAACCTAATTATTTTAATGATAAAACACATATTGGCAGAACATAAGGATTATGTTATTTTATTACATCACCATTGGGTCATTATGATGTCATAAAACACATTATATATTTAAATGGTATTTAATTTTTACCCAAAAATTTGACTGTCTCAGAAAATTATGAAAAATTCACCGTTAGATAATTTCGACGTCCTGATTCCTAAAATAATATTTATTTTATCTAAATAATTTTCTAAATATGTGAATTTTCACTTTTAAAATAAAAACCGACATTTATAAAAAAAATCACGGGTTTTGACAGAAATGGCTTTCAAACCTTAATAAAGATTTTAATTGCATTCATAAAATTATAAGATCATTTATACTTAATAAAAAAATTAATTTAATATTAATAATAATATTTTATTAAAATATTATTTAATTCAAAAATCCTTTAATTTAATAAAATATAATTCTTAATTAAATAATAACTAAAAACACCATTTGTACTTTAAAAACTAATTACAATGTATCAAAAATGACTAGAAATTATATTCATTATTATATAAAAAAATAATGTACATGAACATGGTGCTACTTATTTGTTACATAACCCCTTAAAATAGTCGCATAAGACCTAAGGGTATGGTGTGCGATGGTGACAGACTCTTGGGGCGGCTCGGATAACATCGCTCGAGTGGTAATTTCAATCAACTTCCACTTTTCCCATAAACGATCACGTTCGAGCTTGACTTGATGAAGCTCAGCTTGGTCTTGGTCAAGGGAAAAGCCCAAAGATGCCACCTCTTTTCCGAGCTCTGACAAATGGGCTTCGTAAGGGGTAATTCTACTGGATGAGGCCATCGCTTTCTTTGTCTGAGTAGAAATGGGTTCGTTAAAGCCTTATATTTATACTACTCAAATGATCACTGCTCAATGGCTAAAAAGTAACGGTCACAAATCTTAACATAAAACTAAAGAAGTTGACATCTTATAAAAACATTTTTCATAAAGAAACATTTAACTGGATCAAGAGGTATTTTCCATTAATGAAACTTTGGGTCGTTACAACATTCCCCCCTTAAGAAATTTTGCCCTCGAAATTTTCCTTTTCCCACACTAAAACAAATGTGGGTAACTTAGCTTCATCATATCCTCCGACTCCCAAGTTGCTTCTTCAAACTTTTGGTTTCTCCACAACACCTTGACGAGGGGCATTGTCTTATTTCGTAGAATTTTTTCTCTACAATCCAAGATCTTCACTGGTTGCTCCTCATAAGAAAGATCATATTCTAATTGTACCACCTCGGAAGAGAGTACATGTGAAGGGTCTGGTATGTACTTCCTTAAGAGGGATACATGGAAGACATCATGCACCTTGGCCATAGTAGGTGGAAGTGCTAGTCGATAGGCCACAGCCCCAGCACGATCAAGAATCTCGAAGGGGCCGATGTACCTTGGACTTAACTTCCCTTTCTTTCCAAACCGCATGACCTTCTTCCACGGAGATATGCGTAAAAACACCATGTCTCCGACTTTAAACTCAAGGTCTCGTCGACGATTATCTGCATAACTCTTCTGTCGACTTTGGGATTCCTTGATATGCTGCTGAATGATTTTCACCTTCTCCACCATTTCTTCGACCATTTCTGGTCCAAGCAGCTTACGTTCACCAACCTCATCCCAACATGTCGGTGTTCTACACCTTTTTTCATACAGGGCTTCATGTGGTGCCATTTGGATGCTCGAGTGGAAACTATTATTATAAGAGAACTCTACTAGAGGAAGATGTTGATCCCATCCTCCTTTAAAGTCCATTGAGAACGCTCTCAACATATCCTCAAGTGTTTGGATAGTCCGCTCGGATTGGCCATCAGTTTGAGGATGATAGGCCGTAATGAAGTTCAGTTCAGTATTCAGAGCATGTTGAAGACTCTTCCAAAACTTAGAGGTAAATCTTGGATCTCGGTCAGACACAATAGATAGTGGTACTCCATGCAACCGTACCACTTCCCTGATATATATCTGTGCCAGTTGATCTAAAGAGAAATCCTCTCTAATAGCAATGAAGTGTGCAGTCTTTGTAAGACGATCCACAACAACCCAGATTTTATTGTTTCCTTTGGATGTCCTTGGAATTCCGGTGACAAAGTCCATGGTGATGTTCTCACATTTCCATTCTGGTATGGGAAATGGTTTCATCATCCCCTTAGACTTCTGCCTCTTTGCCTTCACTTTCTGACACACCAGGCACTTTGATGTATATTCAGTAATCTCCTTCTTCATATTATCCCACCAAAAGTTTTCTCGGAGATCTCGATACATCTTTGTTCTCCCTGGGTGAATAGAGAAATTTGAACTATGTGCCTCATCCAAAATTTCCTTCTTCATCTCCGAACATGATGGAACACATAGTCTTTTCCCAAACCGCACAATTCCTTCTTCATTAACATTAAACTCTGAGGATTTTCCCTTTTTGATAGCTTCCACTTTTTCTTGGATTCCTGCATCATCCTTTTGATCATCCTTTAACCTTTCCAAAAGAGATAGTTGAGCAATAATTTGTGAAAGGATTGATGATTTTCCCTTATTTATGATTCCCACATCCATCTTCATCAAGTCTAAGAAGATTGGATCCTTCTCAATTCTCATCATTGATAGAATAGCTGGATCCTTTCTACTTAGGGCATCTGCCACCTTGTTCGCTTTCCCAGGGTGGTAATGTATTGAACAGTCATAATCCTTGATGAGCTCTATCTATCTTCTCTGGCGCATATTAAGCTCTTTATGTGTGAATATATATTTAAGACTCTTGTAGTCAGTATATATCTCACATTTTTCTCCATAGAGATAATGCCGCCAGATTTTCAAGGCAAAGATCACCACCGCCAACTCCAGATCATGCATTGGATAGTTTCGCTCATGGATTTTCAACTTCCTTGAGGCATAGGATATCACTTTATCATTCTGCATCAGCACACATCCTAAGCCCTTCTTCGAAGCATCACTGAATACCACAAAAAGCTCCCCACTTGTGGGTAAAGTGAGCACGGGTGCAGTGATAAGCCTCCTTTTCAACTCCTTGAAGCTTTCTTCGCATTCATCATTCCAAGCAAACTTTACTCCCTTTCGAGTTAGCTTGGTAAGAGGGTTGGACAATCGTGAGAAATTTCTCACAAATCGTTGATAATATCCAGCTAACCCCAAGAAGCTACGGATATCAGTTACCGATGTTGGCCTCGGCCATCCCTCAATTGCATCTGTTTTGGAGGGGTCCACAGATATCCCATTGCTTGTGATGATATGGCCCAAGAATGAGACTTCCTTCAACCAAAACTCACACTTTTTGTACTTTTCATAGAGCTTCTCCTTGTGCAAAGTCTCTAGTAGAGTTTTTAAATGCTCCTCATGGTCCTCCTTGGTTTTGGAGTATATTAGAATATCATCTATAAAGACTACCACAAATTTGTCTAGGTAATCTCTAAAGACTCTATTCATCAAGTCCATGAATATTTCTGGAGCATTGGTGAGTCCGAAAGGCATTACTATGAATTCATAGTGCCCGTACCTTGTACGAAAAGAAGTCTTGGGGATATCTTCCTTCTTCACCCTTACTTGATAATATCCCGACTGCAAGTCCACCTTGGAGAAGTATTGTGCTCCACGCAGCTGATCAAACAAGTCATCGATTCTTGGGAGAGGATACTTGTTCTTTATCTTGATTTTGTTAAGTTCACGATAATCGATGCAAAGCCGCATTGACCCATCCTTCTTCTTGACAAAGAGGACTGGTGCACCCCATGGTGATGCACTTGGGCGTATAAACCCTTTATCCAGATTCTCCTGTAGTTGTTTCTTCAGCTCCTCAAGCTCAACAACAGCCATTCTATATGGAGTCTTGGATATTGGTAGCGCCCCAGGTATAAGTTCAATTGAGAACTCAACATCTCTTCTTGGAGGAAGACCAGGAAGTTCCTCGGGAAATACTTCAGCGAATTCCCTCACAATAGGCATTTCTTCAAGGGTGGTTTCTTCCTTGGACTCAATCATCTGAGCCAGATATGAATGCTCATAAGGCAGTAATATCCATGCTTGAGATGATGGAGCTAAAGGAGATTCATCTTCCTCCTGACACTTGTAAAGAATCGGGGGTCGATTCTCCATATGGAGTGTGATTTCCCTCTCTCGGTAATTTATGTTGGCTCTATATAAGGAAAGCCAATCCATTCCAAGAATTTCATCAAATTCCACCAAAGGGAGTATGAAGAGGTTCTCCAGGAAATTCAATCCACAGATTATAATAGGGGGGACTTATATTCATGGGATGTAATGATTTCCCCATTTTCTGTACTCACCGACATCTTTACTCCCATGATTTGTGGTGGTGCAGGGATTGTTCTACTAAACTTTTGAGATATAAAAGAATGCGTAGAACCTGAATCAAAAAGTAAGTTCGCTATTCTTGAATGAATAACTAGCGTACCTGTCACCACTTCGTTGTCGGGGTTCACTTCGGCAGAAGTGATGGAAAAAGCTCTTCCTTGTTGTCTTGGAGGTTACTGGTTGCCTCCGATAACCCTTGGATTAGGGCACTGATTTGCAAAATGACCCGGTTCTTTGCATTTGTAGCATTGAACAACGCGTTGAGGTTCGAACGGAGCATTCCTCTCCTCTGTCGTAGCCGTGGGTCTTTCTTGCTGACAGTTAACAGCTAGGTGCCCTTCTCTTCCACACTTGAAGCATTTTCTTGTCCCCCTAAGGCAATTTCAAGGGTGCTTCTTTCCACACTTTTGGAAAGTGGGGTGCTGGAATTTCTTAGCGTCGTTGGATTTATCCATCGGACCACCAGCATTGAATTCCACCTTACGCTTCTTGTCCCCATGATACCCTTGTGATTCTCCGATCTCCATTTCAACCTTGAGGGCACATCAGACAATTTCCTCATAGCTGTCGAAGTCACGGATCGCTAATACTTTCCGCAAGCTAGGCTTCATCCCACCAAAGAAGCGGTCAACCTTGCATTCGGGGGTAACGACAAAGCCTAAAGCATATCGTGCAAGCCTTGTGAAGTTTTCCTCGTACGCTCCCACAGATTCTTCATCTTTCTGTTTGAGGGAAAGGAAGCCCCTTTCCATCTTAAGACGGAGGGTGTGTGGAAAATATTTATCGAAAAACATCTTCCGGAATTCCTTCCATTCCAAAGTCTTGATCTCCTCCTCAGGCTTTGTATTTTTGATCAACATCCACCATTGATCAGCTTCACCCTCCATACGATAAGCCGCCAGGAGAACCTTCTCTTTTTCAGAGCATTGGAGGATGGAGAATATCTTTTCAATGGAGTTGATCCATTGTTCAGCGATCGTGGGATCGGATGATCCACTAAAAGTAGGAGGCCTTTGTCTCATGAAGCTCTCGATAGAGACTTGTTCTTTCTTAGGGGGGGTTGAACGTTCCTCTTGACAAGTGTTTCTATTCAAAACTTGAGTTAGCTGATAGAGAAGCGTGACAAAGTTCGTGATTCCCGCTCCCATTGGATTGGGCATCTCATAAGTACAATCATCACACTGATCTTCACAACGGTTGTTAGCCCGAGTTCTCCTATTACCGTCCATTGGCTGGAATAAAAGGAAAGTTAGGGGTAACACATAAAGGTTAATCCAAAGACAAAAGTTGATGACTTATAAATAAACTTTAATCTCTTTAACTCATGAGTCTATAGGATTCAATCCAGGCTTTTAATGATCTTCCTTCTAACATATATTATTAGGGGAATTTTTCCCTTAATAAGGGTTCATACTAAGATTGTGAATTTATCAAAACATATCCCCTGGGAGTTTCATAACCAAGAGTGTAGCAAGGCCCATTTTCGTGCACTAGTTCCCGTTCGAGTCTAGCTCAAAGCGGTATTTTCGGGTTTTACCCCTAGGATACATCTGTGCCAAAGTCGCCTCTACCTGCTCGTATCCAGACAGGGATGTATTTGTTTGATAAAACACTTACTTAGTATTTACCAAAACTTAGGGATGTTTTTATTATACTTAGTCTTGTATCTAAGTCTTTACTAGGGTTTCCTAATCCCAAAAATAACTAAACCTATCCTCTGATACCAACTATGACAACCCTGCTTTTTATTACAACTTAAGCATGCTTTATTACATAAAACTTCACTTGATACAACAAAGAAGATAGAGAGGTTTAGTGTATTTGGGGATTAGGATCATTACATAAAAACATTAAACTTGAATTACAACATCTTTATTGAAAACTTCCTTTACATGACCACTACATTCCTTCGTACTTAGCATTGCATGGGATAACCTGAGGACATGCATAAGAAAAGGGTGAGCTATAAAGCCCAGTAAGGGAGTACACAATGAATAACATGAGGAGTACAATACATGTTAGGAAATAGGCATATCAATAGAGCATAATAGAAACATGAACATAAAGGCATGATAAATCATGATAATCATAACATGGAAATGTGGCAACAACACTTAACATTGAATTAGCATGAGCCAAGGCTCATTTCACATGGAGCATGAGTAAACCCTCATTGCACTTGAAGCACGAGTAAACCCTAGTTTCACTTGAATTAGAATTAGTAAAAACTCATTGCACATGAAGTATCATGATACTATACCTTACCCAATGCATTGGAGCGCTATAAAGGGCGCACCCTTCTTAAACATTTCATTTCATGCATAAGTGTGCCACATGGATCATAAAACATGGATTCATAAAACATAATCATTTATTCCACGATAAAGGGATGTGGAATTTATACATGAAACTTTATAATCAATAAGTAAATGTGCATAAAGGTGAATACCCTTGATGGAGAAATGGGCATGGTATTCACTACACAATGATATTGGCTTAGAAAATCGGTGTGATTTCGGCAGCGTAACGGCGTGACATAAGAATTCATAAAAAGGTTGATGAGAGAGAAAGGGGTTCTTCATCATATTTACATGTAATGGACAGTAAGGAGGTCATATAGATACATGTCCCAACAATTGAAAAGGAATTTAGATTCATGATACAAAAGTATTTCTTGAATATAAAAGAGGAGAAAAAGGTTTCTTTCGGAATTTCGGCATAGTAACGGGTGTACATGGGAGGATTTTAATGAGAGAGAAAGGGGTCTCCCATCATTCAAACAATAAGAGGGCAGTATGGGAGAGGTGCGAAACCATACCCCAACATTCATAATTGAAATTAAAAGGGAAATACAACTTAAAGAAAATTGACAAAAATGAGAAAGGAAGAAAACCCCTTACTTGGAAGTGTGCTTCCAAAGGCTAGAGAGAGGCTTGTGAGAGGCTTCTTGGGAGCTTGGGGCACCTTGGGAGGATTATAGAGAGAGTAGGGCAGAGGTTGGACGAACTCCAAGGGATTTTAGTGAGGAGGAAGTGGGATCTTGGGTGGGTTTATATAGGAAAGGTGAGGGAATTCTTTATTATTTAGGTTTGGGACCCCTTATATTAAAATAATCCAAACCACAAACCATCCCATGGTATTTGCCCATGGTTTCTGGAAAAGGAAAGAGGAAAAAAATATTTTACAAGGCCAAGGTCCTAACTTATTAAAAAATTAGGGTTGCTTATGTGGAGGTGAGTCACACTCCCATGGAAATTAATTTAAAAAGGCAAAGTGTTGAATAAGTCTTGAGGGCTCCATTAATGCTTTGAAAAGTAAGTCAAACAAACCCAAAACCTCATTATTTTAATGATAAAACACATATTGGCCGAACATAAGGATTATGTTATTTTATTACATCACCATTGGGTCATTATGATGTCATAAAACACATTATATGTTTAAATGGTATTTAATTTTTACCCAAAAATTTGACTGTCTCAGAAAATTATAAAAAATTCACCGTTAGATAATTTCGACATCCTGATTCCTAAAATAATATTTATTTTATCTAAATAATTTTCTAAATATGTGAATTTTTACTTTTAAAATAAAAACCGACATTTATAAAAAAAATCACGGGTTTTGACAAAAATGGCTTTCAAACCTTAATAAAGATTTTAATTGCATTCATAAAATTATAAGATCATTTATACTTAATAAAAAAATTAATTTAATATTAATAATAATATTTTATTAAAATATTATTTAATTCAAAAATCCTTTAATTTAATAAAATATAATTCTTAATTAAATAATAACTAAAAACACCATTTGTACTTTAAAAACTAATTACAATGTATCAAAAATGACTAGAAATTATATTCATTATTATATAAAAAAAATAATGTACATGAACTTGGTGCTACTTATTTGTTACATAACCCCTTAAAATAGCCGCATAAGACCTAAGGGTAAGGTGTGCGATGGTGACAGACTCTTGGGGCGGCTCGGATAACATCGCTCGAGTGGTAATTTCAATCAACTTCCACTTTTCCCGTAGACGATCACGTTCGAGCTTTACTTGAGGAAGCTCAGCTTGGGCTTGGTCAAGGGCAAAGCCCAAAGACGCCACCTCTTTTCCGAGCACTGACAAATGGGCTTCGTAAGGGGCAATTCTACTGGATGAGGCCATCGCTTTCTTTGTCTGAGTAGAAATGGGTTCGTTAAAGCCTTATATTTATACTACTCAGATGATCACTGCTCAATGGCTAAAAAGTAATGGTCACAAATCTTAACGTAAAACTAAAGAAGTTGACATCTTATAAAAACATTTTTCATAAAGAAACATTTAACTGGATCAAGAGGGATTTTCCATTAATGAAACTTTGGGTTGTTACATCAGGTCATTACAATCTTCCACCATTTGAAATATATCAATTGAAAGTTTTTTTCACACACTAAAACAGATGAGTGTAGGTTTTCATTGTCACTTCCTCTAATTCCCAGGTTGCTTATAAAATCTTGTGGTTTCTCTGCAACACATTTACTAGGAGAAGTATCTTATTTTATAGAACCTTTTATCTATGATATATGATATTCACAGACTTATCCTCATAGGAAATTTCATTCTAAATTTTTAACAACATTGAATTGTTTACATGTGATGGGTATGGTATATACATTCTCAAGAGGGACACATGGAATACATCAGGTACTTGATACATGTTTGGTGGTAATGTCAGTCGATAAGTCGCTGTTCTAAAGAAATAATATAGCTCAAAAGGGTCGATGTACCTAGGACTAAGCATTCCCTTATTCCCAAATTCCTTCACCTTCATCCATAGAGACATGCAGAGGAATACCATGTCTCCAACATCAATCTATAGGTCTCTAAGATTATTTTTAGTGAAGCTCTTTTATCAAATCTGAGCATCTTTGACGTGCTACTAAATTGTTTTAAACTTCTCCACCTTTTCATAATCCATTTATTTACCTTGCAGTTTTTGTTCCCCAGCTTTATCCCAATATGTTGGTGTTCTTAACCTTTTCCCATAAAGGGTTTCATAGGGATCCTTTGGGATTTCTGTTAGGGAACATTTTTTGTAATGGAACTCGAATAGAGAAAGATTTTGGTTCCAACCTCATTTGAAGTCAATTGAGAATGATCTCAATATTTACTCATGTTTTTGGATAGTCCACTCATATTGAACACTATTTTTTGATTTATAATCTATACTAATGATCAGTTTAGTGTTTAAAGTATTCTTGAGATTTTTCCAAAACAAAGAGGTGAGTTTTGGATCTTGATCAAATAGAATTGATTTTGGTACTACTTTTAGCCACTCCACTTCTATATTGAATATCTATGCACCTTGATCTAGTGAGAAATCCTATTGAATCGCAATAAAGATGGAAATATTTGTAAGATGGTCCACAAAAACTCAAATATCCATGTTTTCTTTGGATGCCTTCGGAATTATGATAAAAAAAAATTCAATGGTGTGGTTTTCCCATTTTCATTTTCGTATGGGTAATGGATAAATTATCCCCTTAGATTTCTCCCTTTTATATTTCACTTGTTGAAATAACAATCACATTGATGTATATTCAGCGATATCCTTCTTCATGCTCTCCCACCAATAGTTCTCCTAGAGATCTCGATAAATAATTTTGTTTCTTGGGTGAATGGAGGAAGGCTAAAAATTTGCATCATCCAATAATTTATTCTTTACCTTGGGATTTTATGGGAAAAAATGTCTTAACCAAAATAACCTAATTCCTTCCTCCTTAATACTAAACTATGAGGATTTCCATTTCTTATAGTTTCCATTTTCATCTGAATTCCCACATCATCTTTTTTAGCATCTTTTAACCATTTGGGAAGTAATGTATGAGAACTAATTTTTGAATGGATTATTGAAATTCCTTCATTAATAATTCTATTATCTATCCTTTCCTAGTTTAAGAGGATTGGATCCTTCTCAATTCTCATTGATTATAGAATATATGGATCTTTTCTAAATAGAGCATCTATCACTTTGTTCGTTTTCATAGGATTCCAGTTGATTGAGCAGTCATAGTCCTTGATGATATCTAACCATATTTGGGATGAAAATTTATATATATTTATGTGAATATATATTTATGACTTTTGTGATCCGTTTATGTTTCATACTTGTCCCCAAGGAGATAATACCACCAAATTTTCAAAGAGAATATCACCACTACAAACTCAGTAGCATGTGTGGAATAGTTTTAGTCATGAATTTTGAAATTCCATGACATGTAGGAAAATAATTTTTCATTTTTCATCAACACACAACCAAATCCATTATTCGAAGCATAAATGAATACTACGAAAATTTCTCCGCTTGTGGGTACTGTGAGAACGGGGGCGGTGATAAGCATCATTTTCAACTAACTGAATCTCTCTTCACATTCATCATTTGAAGAAAAATGGACTCCTTTCCATGTTGACTTGTTATGAGTGTTTGAAAACATGATAAATGTCTCACAAATCAGCAATAATACCTATCTTTCCCAAGGAAACTATGGATATCTATCATGTCTGATGGCCTTGGACATCCTTAAATTGATTTTTTGTTTAAATTATCCATAGATTTCCCATTTCATATGATGAAATTTCACATGAATGAGGCTTCCATCATCCAGAACTCACACTTTCTTTAAATGGAATAAATCTTTTCCATTCCTAAGGTCATTAGCACAATGTTCAAATTTTGTTCATACCCCTCCTTTCTTTTGAAGTATATCAGAATATCATCTACAAAAACTACCAAAAAAATCATGGTAATATATAAAGACTCTATTAATCAAATATATGAATAAGCATCACGAGTTGGTGCTAAAAACATGTGATAACAACTAAAGTCTCTCAAAATACCACAAGACTCCATACTCCACAAGCTCCAAGCTCCACAATCACCAAACAACCCAAGAATCACGAGTTGGTGCTAAAAACAAGTGATACTTTACCTTTACCCATGTCCCGAAAGATAGCATTTGCAAAAACACTAAAGTGCCAAAGTAGGGGTGAGTATAACACTCAGTAGGTTTTCCCCAATGACTTCCCTACCCATGCCACTATAATAGAAGAGTTAGAAACAATTATATAAAACAGTTTATATAAAACAATTTCTCAAAACAGTTTATAACTAAATATAAACAAGTTTTCAAATCCATTTATAACCAAGCATACAAGTGAAATTGAAACCAATTTTCCAGCATGTTATTTTTCCAGAAAAATAACTAAACAAAACTTTAAAACCATTTCTCAATATTCATTTGGCATACCCAATCCATTCCACAAATCCACACAACCAACCATGCATGCCACGTGATGACAGTTTCGTACTCATGAGTGGTTTTTCGTTGATCTATCAAGCCGTAACAAGGTAATTATATCTCATGTGCCATTAACCATTTGGAACCAAGCACAAGGTCATATTTCAACCAAGAACCGTATATGAAATATGAATTCACACACCAATATTTCCAAAGATCATGCCAAAACATCTTTTCAATAAAAACACCTTTTTGTTGAAAACCATTTCCATCAAAACCATTTCCATCAAAACCATTTCAATTCCAAACCATTTCAATAAAACACCGTTTTTATTGAAAGACCATTTTCCATCAAACCACTTAGCAATTCCAGAAAATCCATAATTTAAAATCACCATTTTAAATTCAAGAAACTAAATCACTTTGCACAACAATTCACCAAGATCACACAATTTCACCCAAAACCATAAATCATCACTAGAGAAGATTTATTCCATGATTTTTATGATCAATTCCATTCAAATAAACCAATTTGAAACTAAAAAAAACAATTATATCAAGAGGAGATGAGAGTGAAGCCACCTACCACGAAGGTTTTGACGAAACTCAACAACGGACGAAGAATGCTCTAGCAACCGGGATGATCTCCCAAAAAACGGCCTTAGATCTCTTCTCCTACCATCAATGAACCCAAATCTCATAATATTTGGAATCCTCCAACATATACCCATAACAGGTGTAGATCTGAAAAAGGGGATAGGAGAAGTAGATCTAAGTAGATCTAAGAAATGAGACAAGAACAGTGAAGAATGTCACTTACCACAAGAATCAGGTTTGAAAACGCCAAGGGAGGGCTCCAGATTGACTCCAAAATGATTGTGAGAGGTGATCCTACCTTCAATGGAGAGAAATTTTGAATTAGGGGAGCATAAGAGAAAAATGAGTGAGTTATGCAAAAAAAAGAGAGGTTCTAAAAAATAGGATCTAGATTTGACTCTGCGCACGGTTAGACCGCACAGTTAGACAAACTGTACGCTAACCGTGCATTAGCTACTGTCTTAAGGAAACTCTTGGACGACCTTCTCACATGGCCTCCTTAACTGTATGGACACCGTGCCAAAGATACTGCCTCAAAATTGCCCAACCCAGAACAGGTCGCACGGTTTCTACGAAGATTTCCACACAGTTTAGGAAAACCATTCGCAACCCGTGCGCTTCTCCATTTGCCCCCAAAACTTAAAGAAAGTTCACCAAGCTCTCCCATTCTTCACCCTTAAATTTTATAACCATAAAAATTGTAATGAACCTGGTAGGCCTAAAGCCCAAAAAACTCGGCCACGCTTGATCCCAGCCCTCTGGTAGATAGCATACCCCCACCCGCAGGCAGAAAATAGACCCTCACCTCAGATTGGCCCAGATAACACGTGGTAGGAACTGTCTCCTGCTTGACGAGGATTTAAATCGCCTCCCCCGCAACTTGAACCCATGATTTAAATCCTCATCAGGCAGGGGACAGTACCTGCCATGTGTTATTTGGGACAGTCTCCGAGTGGGTGTATGCTATTTGCCAGAGGGCTGGGCTCGGGTGTGGCCGAGTTCCTTGGGCTTTAGGCCTACCGGGTTTGTTTTCAAAAATCATCAAGGGTTACATACCAGAAACTGAGGGTACTACATCCATGCTAATCAAGTGAAACTTTGATGCTTGCAAAGAACCTACGACCATTCTGCTATAAATGGGGAACTATTCACTGGTGATAAGTGATTGCTTCCACGATTTCTCAATAAACTAGAGCTGATGTTTAGTGCTTTCTCTGTATTTCTGCTGTAATACTGATTACTCTGTTTTATTTTTATATATTGATGGGGTTTTATATGTGAATTCATTGAATAACAATTGATTAAAGTTTAGTTTCATGGAAGATATTGATGTATTGTGTATTGTCATGCAGAACTGACATTTGGAGAAATATCAAGGAAAACATGACAAATGGAAGAGAAAGGATGTATTGAAGCCAAAGAGACCAAGACATCCATTTAATAATGGTTTCCCATGATATTGGATGATCACAGCAGGTATCGAAGGCTCGAAACTAAAGAACCAGAGAAAAATGGATATTCTGACACTGAAAACATATTTTACACGTGTAATATCATTACATGATGTGAAGTTGCAAGCCATGTGTTGCGGAAATGCCGGGAGTCGCAATGACAGAACATGTTTACAGATGAAGAAAAGTCGGAAACAAAGGAATAAAAGGAACACAGACACAAATATTTACGTGGTTAGGGAAATGATCCCTACATCCACGGAGAGGCAGAAATATCGCTATAATTGGGAGCACAAATCACAAGGAATATCTTAGAGTTTCAAGCAGACATAAATTCTAGCTCGAAATGGGCTAATAAAGAAGATGAAACACTATTCCACCAACTATACATAAAGTCCGTTGTGCTATAATGAAAGGTGGTTGGAATTCCGCACTGCTACAGTGTTGCGACCATCCAAATTCAAGGTACTATATTGGCCGGTGGCAAGAAGTTCACGGATCTACAGTACCACTATCTCCAAAGTCTGATATGTTACAATTGGCGTGTCAAAGTTTGAACTGCTATAGTGTCCTGTCGGTGTCGCTCGGTCAGCTCTGCTACAGGCTGTCAGAGTTCCTACAGCACACCAAAAAATTTGGACCGGGGACCTTCGGCTCCCGAACCCCCGAAGCAAGGGCGTGTTTCCCCTTGCAACCCCCAACGATCTCACCACGGAGCTCAACTCACAGAGTTGTGGCTTTCTGCGCAGTATGGACCGCAAGCATTCGACCAAACATCATCCAATTGGATTGGGCTGCACCAATCCAACACCATAAACGATTTTAAAACCCGCAGAAAAGAAGAAACTATCATGTCGTGAATCTTTCGAGGCTTGAAGGCTACATGTCGTGTAAGTGTTGGACACAATAGAGAAAACGCTGATTTTTGGCGTATCTTTGATGGGGGTTTTATATCTTTCAACCCAGATCACCATTAAGAAAAATCTTTGACATGGGGGAATCCAAGTAGGACTAATGGGCTTATAAATATGGGATTCGCCCATAAGGAAATTCATTCCATTCCTGATGTGGAGAGGATCGACTACCGGTAGGCTACCACAGGGTTCTGACCCACCGTTCTTCGTAGATAGGTTTTTGTTTTGCTTTTCTTTACTTCATGTAATGTTGAATGATTTCTAGTTTAATTTTAATCTCCCTATTTTCTTCATTATCGTTCTCATTCATTTGTCTCTTGCTGTGTTCTTCATTATTTACTCATTCATGTTAATTTTTAATTACTTTCATACGAATTAAATGGTGGATTTATTTATTGTTATTAAACCGTATTTTATTATTTTGGGTGTTTCCGAGTCCCACATCAGAACACTCCTGTATGTATTCCGTTTTCTCAATCTATAAAAGTAGGCCTCCGCCTCACCTTGAGGTAAGGAGATTTCCTGTTCTTCATGGTATCAAAGGGTGGTTTTTCCGCTTCAGTACCGTTGTCACCGACTTTGGGCTCTCTCGGAGCATGAAGGACCACATTGTGTTCTATAGGACGACATCCGCTGACTGCATGGTTGGTCATTTATGTGGATGATATCATCATCACCGGGAGCGACTCTGATGGAATCACCCACCTCAAGGGGAATCTTCATCATCACTTCTACACCAAGGATCTCATCTCTCTCACATAATTCCTAGGCATCGAGGTCTCCTATTCTCCGAACACCATCTTCATCTGCCAAAGGAGATATGCGTTGGATATTCTGCAGGATGTTGGGCTGACGCAGGCCACTGCTATGGACACTCCTCTAGAGCCCGGGGAACAGTCTCTCTATGACTCATCAGAACTGTATTCACACCCAGAGAGGTACCGTCGACTGTTGGACAAACTCAATTATCTCACCATGACTCGTCCAGTTATTGTCTGCGTTGTTGGAAAAGTGAGACAATTCATAGAGCATTCGACCACCTCTCAGTGGGATGTTGTCTTCCACATCTCCAAATACATCAAAAGAGATCCAGACTGTGGTCTTCGCTACTCCCACCATACTCATCTGAATACTGAGACCTTTTTTGATGCTGACTATGCTGGTTTCCTTGATACCCAGAAATCTACTTCTGGGTTTGTCGTCTTCTTGGAAGGCAACCTCATATCCTGGGGAAACAAGAAACAGACTGTAGTCTCCCGATCCAGTGCGGAGTCCGAGTACCGTGCCCTGGCCACCGTCACCACAGAGATCATTTGGCTTCGACATCTCCTCCAGGATCTTGGATTTCCTCCGCTGACATCTGCTCACATCTGATGTGATAATCAGGCTGCCACCAAGATTACTTCGAATCCCGTCTTCTATGAACACACAAAGCATATTGAGGTGGACTACCACTTTCTTCGCCACCACCTATAGCACAATCATGTCATCTTTAGCCACATCCCGATGATGAACCAGCTTGCCGACATCTTCACCAAAGTCCTCCTAGGGGCTCGCCTGACCTCACTCAATTCCAAACTGGGCATCCACAGCATCTGCGACCCAGCTTGAGGGGAAGTGTGGCTGGTCTTGTCTAATGTCATCTTTCTTTTTGTGGGACTCGTGGTCCAAGTTGGGCATGTCCAGCTTGAGGGGGAGTGTTAAACCCTTTTTTATTTTTTTGGGTATTTCCAAGTCCCACATCGGAATACTCATGTATGTATTCTGTTTTATCAATCTATAAAAATTAGGCCTCCTCCTCACCTTGAGTTAAGGAGATTTCCTATTCTACAATTGTGAATCGTTTAATTATTGTGTTGAGCATCCAATTTGTTTCATTTCTTTCATTAAAATTTGTCATGCGCGGCTAATCCGCTTAGGGTTAGGGGTTGAGAGTATTGGTGTGCTTAATCATGCCGATTCTATAAATCAAACCTTGGTAACCTTAGGGATAGTAATTAGGTTGAAAACAACTGTTCATCACATGCTTTTGCACAACCTTGACCATGGGAAGTGGACTTGAACGAACCCAACCTAATTGGAGTTGAGCAGAACTATGACCATTAGTTTGTGACGCTTTCTACATAGAAGCTAAGCGTAATGCACATAGGTTGTTAGTTATACCATGACCATGGGATCGTTACCGCAAAGGTAGATCCAATTGGTTTGACCAAAATCAATTGGTGACCCTTGCACTGTTTCGCAATCTAAGCCATAAGACTATTCCAAGCTAGATTTAAGATTATCTTTTTCCTTTACCCTGAAATTGACCCTGATCCCTTCTTGTCTTCCTTCTTGCATTTTATTTATTTAATTTTTGGCTTTTAATTAGTTTAATAAAATCAATCTAATATTAGAATGACCTAACCTTTAGTTAAGAGTTGCCATCGCTGCGTTCTCGGCTCTCTGTGGGATCGACCCCACACTTCTGCTATGCTACGCCTTTGTAGTTAGCATTGTTTGGGATAAAATAAAATTCTTTTGATTAGACCAGTAGGAAATAACGATGCCTTTTGGGCTAGTCAAATACTCTGGTGATGGCGCATTAATAAATTAGTGGTTGATCCAAGGAGATTCCCCTTTTCCCCTGTTAATGAATTTTGTATTTAATTGATAATCTATTATGTTCATTTTCTTTAGATTTATTCAAATTGTTTATATGATTAGGAGGTTTCATTTTCACTATGAATTTTGAATTCGTCTTCCCTCTTTCACTGGATTGCACACACAGGCCACTAAGGTTCTTTCCATTTCTTGCGATCATGAGTAGTGGGTTGACCTAAGGGTGATTGAAGATCTCTGATCACAAGCTAGGTGAGATTAGAGGTTGCATTAATTGTCGCATCCCTCTTATTAAACTGAATTTTTTGGGTGAAAGTAATCAAGTGAAAGAGAAAATATGAATATATTAATATAGAATAATGATTCAGCAGGCAAGGTGAGTGGATATCTGAGGTTAGGCCACTTCCTTTGAGCTAAAGTTAAAACCAATCAGATCTGATCACTGTTTTCACACATAGAACCCATTAAACAAGACAACAAAACACCCAAAACACTTTCCTCTTCAGAGACAAACCGTGTCTGCTACCACTACATTTAATTCGGGTTCATAAATTTGTTTGATGAGGGCCTCACGACACACCTCTCATCAACCGAGTGCCACTACCGGGGATTCCAGTGTTTATTTTTTACTTTTGTTTAAAAATGAATTCAACACATGGCCAGGTTTAGTTCATCTTACCTCACTAGTTTTGATCAAGAGATGGAACGAACTATACTGGTAAGACTCAGTATCCTAAAGATCACCGAATAAGAGGAAAGAGAATTTTTTACTGTCCCATTGATAAATTCTCCCTCATTCACTTCTTCAACTGGGGTCATTGTAGGAAGTGAAAACATGAACGAAAATTTAGCGCAACTAAATAGAACCTTGAGAGAACTTTACGCACCCAATTTCTGTTGGGGCGCAGCGGAGGTGCGTGGTACCTCAAACACACAAAAACAAAAACGAACGGAGAAACACACAATTTACGTGGTTTGGTCATATGAACTACGTCCACGGGAGAAGGGGGCGTTCTCTATTCACTCTCTCTGAATCTCGATGGAGGTATCACAACACACAGATTACACAAATACCTTCTCTTACAAATAAAGGGATTAAATCCTGTTTAAATAGAGAATGAAAAACCAGCTATCTTCTTTGGTTGTTGGGGTGGTTCAGCTACCCTGAGAAATTTCCTCCCCGCCAGCTGCTTCAATATTGGCAGCTTCAACGATGGCTGCTACCCACCATGTTGCCCACCATAGAGGAACCCGCTGCAGGCTGTTGCTGAAAATTTCTCCTCCGCTGGAAAACGTCACCCCATATTGGGAGTGACCCCCACAAATCTCCCCCTCACGACCAATTTGGGGTAGAAGCTTGACCTGTAGTCTCTTTGCAGGTGCTAAAAACTTCATTAGCAAATCGAACATGCTTCGTCACGCCAAATGACGTGGCACTTCCACCATCTTCACTCGATCTCAGGCAGACTGCGGTCTTCATCAAATGATACAACCCTTGAGACTCCTTCCCAGTAAACATCGTTTCATCCCCACGTGATACTTTCAACACTCCACCTGTTATGGAAATCTTGTATCCTCTCGCATCGAGCCTACTCAATGATATCAAGTTCCGTATCATCCTCAGTACAAATTTCACATCAGCCAGTTTACGAACTCCTCCATCGGGCGTCTTCAATTTCACTGTCCCGACTCCTCGAACCTCGCATGTTGAACCATCACCAAGTCGCACCGAGTCTCGCACCTGCTGAAAAGTATCAAATGTACCTCTCGTTGTACATATGTGTGCTCAGCTCCCCAAATCCAGAACTCATCTGTCTTCCTTTTTATTCTGAGCCCGCTCGTTCTTCCTTATCAGAAAACAAAAATCCCACTTCATGTGCCCATATCTTTTGTAGTAATGACACTGCACTTCTCTCCGTTCAACTCGCTCATCTAAGTGCATGCTTCCCATTATCACGCAGATTTCATCATCTGCTGATAAACCTGTGATGTTCACATCCTCCTCTTCAACTTTCTTCTTCCCAACAACGTACCTTTTGCACACTCCACAATCACTTTTATAGTGACCCTTCTTCTAGCACCAGAAACACGTGATTTCGCTTGGATCATGCCCCCTGGATTTTGGCCACCATTTATTACCTCCTGACTGTCGATGTCGGCTCCTCCCACGTTGATCATCTCGGAACGCCATGACTAGCTCGCCTGAATGCGTCGTAAGTCTTCGGAATGCCTCTGAATCTTGAAGTGACGTCATCACCTCGTCCAGCTTCAATGTCTCCTTCCCCACAAGCAGTGCAGTCACAAGCCCATCAAATGAGCTTGGTAGTGATGACAAAAGCAAAAGTGTTTTATCTTCCTCTCCAACCTTCACACCGAGCCCCAATAACTGCATCAGGATCTTGTTGAATTTGTTGGTGTGATCCAATAAATTTGTTCCCTCATCCATGCGCAACTGGTACAATTTCTTCTTTAAGAACAACTTGTTGGTCAGTGAATTCATCATATACCGCTCCTCCAACTTCTTCCAGATCTCCTTTGGTGATGTCTCGTCCAACACCTAATACTTTACCTCATTCGCCAGACATAGCCGAATTGTGCTGACAACCCGCATCTCGAGTTCTTCACAATCATCTGCACTAGTTGTCTCGGGCTTTTCTCTGATCAACGGTCTGATCATGCCCTGTTTCACCAAAAGATCCTTCATCGTGCTTTTCCACAAGCCGAAATTGTTTCGATCATCGAACTTCTCGATATCAAATCTTGGTAGTGCTCCACCACCCGTCATCGTCGTC
Source organism: Viscum album (assembly GCA_963277665.1). Taxonomy (NCBI): domain Eukaryota; kingdom Viridiplantae; phylum Streptophyta; class Magnoliopsida; order Santalales; family Viscaceae; genus Viscum; species Viscum album. The sequence goes on along the minus strand of OY728119.1, from coordinate 1,940,656,840 downwards.
ATCGCAAAACGCGATCACCACTATCGACGTCTCACCCTTATGAAACCACCTTATAGAGTGCGAATTTTGAAAAATTAACCATATGGATTCGTCCATAATGGTCGAAATAGTCGGAATCGACTCCTGGATCACTGAAATCGGACACCAATTGATCGAGATATGGTCAAAACACGTTCAACGGTCCATATCACCTGCTGACGTGGCGCTGACGTGGCACGCCGGAGTTCCCGCTAGAATCTCGCCGGAATTTTCGTCGGCGGCGTGAACAGTTCCGGCTTCTCCGGCATGGGAGTACTGTTCACCCGTTAGTTTGATATGTGGTAGATCTCAAACGGACACCCGGATCAAAAGTTATGGTCGTTTGAAGTTTGAGTTGCGTTTTCAACATATTTTGGATATTTTTTTAATTTTTTTTTATTTTTTATTCTTCAAATTATTATTAAATGACTATTACTCCATAATAATTATCAAATTATTAATTAAAAATATTTTTTAAATTTTTTAAGAATCTATTTTCACTAAATATCTTATATATTAACTATATTAAGTGTAAATGTACATTTATACTTATATAAAATATATCTAAAAATTATATATTATATTTATATCAATATAACTGTATAACTATATTTATATATTAATATATTTTTTTTAAAAAAAATTGAAGTCCCCCCTTTATCAGCGCTACTAAACAAGCGCTGATAAAGGGGGTCCCTTTATCAGCGCTAAAAAAAGCGCTGATAATGGGGGGCCTTTATCAGCGCTACAAAAAAGTGCTGATAAAGGGATACTTTTATCAGTGCTTTTTTTAGCGCTGATAAAGGCACCCTTTATTAGCACTTTTTTTGAGCGCTGATAAAGCCCCCCCCCCCCCCTTTATCAGCACTTTTTTGTTAGTGCTGATAAAGGGGTGGCGCTGGCCTTGCCAATTTTGTGGTAGTGCATCATCCTATGAATTAAATTGGAAATTCTCTAAACATTTCCTCATGTGTTTGGATAGTCCACTCAGGAGATCCATCATCTTAAGTGTGATAAACTGTTCTATTGTACATTTTAGTGTTTAGAGCATGCTGGTGACTTTTCCAAAACATAAATGTGAATCTTAGATCTCGATTAGACAAAATTGATTATGGTACTCCATGCATCCTCACCACTTATCTGATGTATATCTGTACATGTTTATCAAGTGAAAAATCCCCTTGAATTGTAATTAAGTTTGAAATATTTGTAATAAGGTCCCCAACAACCCGTATATCATTATTTCCTTTTGATATCTTCAGAAGACTAGTGAAAAATTCCACAGTGATGTTTTTTCCCATTTCCATTTTGGTATGGGTAATTCAAGCATCATCCCCATAGACTTCTACCTTTAATCCTTCACATTCTTACATACCAAACACATTGATGTATATTCATTGATCTCCTTATTCATGATCTCCTAGAAATAGTTCTCCCAATGATCACAATACATCTTTGTGTTTCCTGGGTGAATGAAGAAATCCAAACAAATTGCATCATCTAGTAGTTCATTATTTTTCTCAAGATTTGATGAAAAAAATATCATGACCAAAATCTCATAATTTCATTCACATTAAAAATGAAATATGAGGATTTCCCTTTTCCCATAGTTTTCACTTTCTTATTAATTCCCACGTCATATTTTTAGCATTATTTAACCTTTTAATAAGAGACGTATGAGAAATGATTTTTGAAAGGATTCTTGATATTCCTTCATCTATAGTTCCAATGTCCATAATTTTCAAATATAAGAGATAATGTCTTTCTCAATTCTCATTCATGTTAGAATTGAGGACTGCTTCTACATAGATCATCAACAACTTTGTTCGCTTTCCATGGATGGTAGTGGATTAAGCCATGGTAATCCTTGATGATCTATGAACATCTTCGTTGGTGAATATTCAACTCTTTTGGTGTGAATATATATTTAATACATTTGTAATATATACATATTTCACCCCTTATCCACAAAGAGATAATGAAACCAGATTTTGTAATTGAAGATCACCACTACCAACTCCATATTATGATTTGGATTGTTTTTCTCATTAATATTCAACTACCCTGAGGTGTAGGCGTTGAATTTTTAATTTTTCATCAAGAAACAACCCAATCCCTTCATTTAAGTATAATTGAACACTACAAAAATTTATCCACTTATGGGTAGTGTGATAATTGTGGCGGTGATAAAACTCATTTTCAACTCATTGAATATCACATCACTTTTATCATTCAAAGAAAAATTCAATTCCATCTATGTAATCTTGGATAGAGTGTTTGAAAATCATGTGAAATTTCTCACAAAGTCGCAGTAATATCGAGCTAACACATGGAAACTATGGATATCTATCATAGATGTTTGCCTTGACAATTCTTAAATTGATTTCTTCTTTGAACGATTCGTAGATATCCCATTTATTGTGATGATATGCCTTAAGAATGAGACTTCCTTAAACCAAAACTCACAATTTCTATAGTTGTCATAAATCTTATCCTTTCATATTGTTATTAGAACAATATTCAAATTCTCTTTATACTCCTACTTTCTTTTTAGAGTATATTAGAATATTATATATAAATACTACCAAAAATATTTCAATGTAATATCTAAGGAATTTATTAATAAAAAACATGAAGATTTCTTGAGCATTATTTAGTTTGAATGGAATCACTGTGAACATACAGTGCATGTACCTTGTATGAAAAGTAATCATGGGGATTTATTCCTTCTTCACCATAACTTGATAATATCCCAACCAGAAATACACCTTGTAGAAGTATTTTTCTCTATGTAGCTGATCAAACAAGTCATCATTATATGGAATAAGATACTTTCTTTTGGTGATGATAATGTTGAGGTCATGATAATCAATGAAAAGGTACATTGACCCATACTTATTCTATATAAATAGGGCCAGTTCACCCCATGGTAAAGCACTTGGGGGAATGAACCACTTATATAAATTGTATTATACCTATTTCTTTAGCATATACAATTCCACAAAAGCCATCTGATATAGATTCATGGATATTAGAAACACCCCAGTAATATTTATTATTGAAAATAAAATCTCTCATCTAAGAGGAAGACTATAAAATTCTTTGGGAAACTCATTAGCGTATTCACTCATAATAGGATTGTCTTCACGCATGATAAATTCCTTAGAACAAATCTTTTGAGCTTGATAAAATTTCTCATTTGGAAATAATATCTATTCTTGTCATGATTTTGGTAACGATGATTCATCCTACTACTTACTTTTGAATATAATCGTGGGTTTACTTCCACTATACAGAGTGATATCCTTCTTGTAGCAATTTGTGTTGTGTTAAAATTGGGAAAGCCAATCCATGCATTGAATTTAATCAGATTCCACAAAAGGGAGTACGCCAATGATATCCATAAATTTCAATACACAAATGGTGATAGTGTGGGTGTTATATACTCAGAATCTAATAATTTCCCCATTTTCAAATTTCACTGATTGATATACAACCATGCTTTGTGGTGAAGTTATAATAGTTCTATTAAACATTTGTGATATGAAGGAATGTGTATAACCATAATATAAAAGTATATTACCTATTATTGAATGAATAACTAGTGTACCTTTCACCAAAACACTGTTGGGATTCAATTCATTAGTAGTGATAGAAAAAGATCTCCCTTACTTCCTTGGAGGCTGTTGGTTGCCTCTGAAAACCCTTTCCTAAGGAAATTATTTTGCAAAGTTACCTAGTTACTTTCAGTTGTAGTGGTGGACAATGCGCTGAGGGATGAATAGAGCATTCCTTTCATCCATCTCATTATAGGGTTTCTAATATATCCAATTATTAGCTAGGTTTCCTTCCTTATCATACTAAGAACAATTCTTCATGGACATCAGGAAATTTCTGGGGTTCTTCTTGCATAACCTTTGACAATAGGGATATTGAAATTTTATAGCACTATAAAATATCAATATCAGATTTCATGAATTAAACATTACATTACACTGCTTCTCTCTAGGATACCCCTAAGATTATTCAATCTCTATAACAACTTTTAGGGCAGATTAGAAAATCTTTCCATGTCTATCGATGTCATGGATAACCATGGCCTTTCATAGACTAGGTTTTATCCCACCAATGAAGCTGTTAACCTTGAATTTGGGGGAAATGAAAAACTAGAAGAGTATCATGAATGTATTGAAATGTTTTCCTCATAATCCCTTATATATTCATCATATTTTTACTTTAGTGCAAAGAAATACCATTCCATTTAATGATGTAGGGTATAGGGAAAATATTTATAGAAAAACGTTTTATAGAATTCCATCCACTAAATCACCCTTATTTATTCATTATAATTCTTATTTTTTATCATTATCAACCACATATCAGCTTCTACCTCCATATGATAAAAATTAATTTGAAACTTCTTTGGTTAAGAACATTGAAGGTTGGAGAACATATTCTCAATATATTTGATCCACTGTTCCATGATTAATGGATCAGATGATCCATTTAATGTAATAGTCTTTTTTCATATGAAGCCCTTGATTGTGGCTTGGTCTCTTTTTGTAGGGTTTGGGTTCCCCTATTGATCCAGGTTCTTATTTAGAACTTGTGTTATCTGAGAGAGTATCATGAAAAGGTATGTGATTTCTAATCATATCAGATTGGTCAACTCATTAATAATGTCATCGCATTGCCCATAACATTGATTTTTTACCCTATTTCTCTTTTTTACATCCATTTTCTAGAAGAAAAAAAATAGGGATGAGTTTTTAAAAAAATTAAAAACATAAATGGAATTACAAAAACAATAAAGGGATAAAATATAAATTATATTTATTTCCATAACTTATAAATTTTGTAGGATTCCATATCTGTTATCCAAGATCTAATTCCTAACATATAATCTTTTGGTTATTTTTGTGTTCCCTTAATAATGTCTTAAAATGTTATTACGAATTTACAAAAGAATATTGTTTGGGAATTTTAAACCAGGTGCGAAGCAAGGCCCATTATCGTGTACAAGGATACCACGAGTCGGGCTGGGGACACCTTGTCAGAGTTGTTACTCCTAGGTATATCTGTTCCAGAAGCACATCCACTTGTAGTATCTGGATAGTGATATATTTTCATGATAAAACAATTAATCTATACTTAACCAAATTTATGTATGTTTTCTTATACTTATCCATATCCCTAAGGATTTTTCGTAAATTCTCTATTCCTAATCCTATAAATAATTAAAAATTTCCTCGGATACCAACTATTACAACCCTAATCTTTATTACACAATAATAATTGATTTATTACATATTATTACACTTAATACAACCCAAAATATCGATAATTCTAGTGTATTTGGGAATTAGGTACATTACATAAAAACATGAGCAAGGAATACAACAACGTTATTGAAAAATTTCTTAATGAGGTACAAAATTTTCCATGTCTTTTTAAAACAACCCTATATATATTGGGTAAAACAAAAGAAAGGGGTGAGATATAATGCCCAGTAAGGCAATAAAAAATATATATTATAAAGAAGGTAAAACATTTTACACAATAGGCATATCAATGGGGAATAAAAGAAACATTAATAATACTTCTTGATATATAATGATAGTCATAACATGCAAAATATGAAAACTACATAAAACACTAAATCATAAACATAAGTCAATGATAAATCAACTATACTTCGTGGTGGAAAAATTCCCAAAAAGGAATAACATACACCCATATACCAACCTGATAAATCATGATACTAAACATTAACAATGCATTTAAGAACTATCTAGGGACACCCATCATAATCATTTATTTCTCATGCTTAAGTGTACCAAATAGATCATACAACATGGATTCATTCAACATAATATTTTCTTCCAAGACCCCGGAATGTAGAATAAATATGTGTATGTCCCAAAAAATAAGTTCATGTTCATAAATGTTAATAGCCTTGATAAAAAAAGGTTTATGGTATTCACTAAATAATTATTTTTGGCATGGAATATCATGGTGAAATTTTTTTATCATAACAACATTACATTAAATTCATAAAAGTGTCTTGTGATAGAGAAAATGATCTCTCATTATTTTTTAAACCAAATGGGAAGTACCATGGACATGAAAAAATATCCTAACATTAGAAATTTAGAAACATAAGGCATAATTTGAACAACCTAATTAAAAAAATTAAATTCATTTTATCTAAATAATTTTCTAAATATTTGAATTTTCACTTTTAAAATAAAATATGATTTTTTGTTTGTAAAACATTGGTTTTTGCCAGTATCATTTCTTTAAAACATTATAAAACATACATTTGACTTCATAAAATTTATATGATCATTTATATATGATAATAATTATTTAATAATTATTATTTATTAAAATATTAATTATTTCAAAATTCCATAACTTTTTCAAAATAGATTCATTATTTGAATTTGAATATAAACCAAAAATACTATTTGTGTTTTCTTGAGTTAAAATAAAATTAATTTATAATGTAAAAATTATTATATGAAAAATTATTAATTATTATCTAAAAAATAATATACACATTCATATTGCTAAGGCCTCATTACATATACCTTTAATAAACCATAAAATTTCCTAAGGGTAAGGTGTGCGATGGTGGGACAATCAGGGGGCCGATCAATGCACATAATTTGGGACATTATATCATTGAGCTTGAACTTCTCTTGTAAATGGTTTCATTAATTATTATGTTTTTTTATTTTATCTTGGGCTTGGTCTAGAGAAAATCCAAGAAATTCCCTATCCCATGGATGTTCCGATAAATTAGCTTTATAGGGTATGATCCTACTTGTTGAGGAAATCTCTTCCTCTATGTGTGATAATTGATTTTATTAAACCCTATAATTATACTAATCATGTGATCACTATTCAATGTCAATATTATCAAAAGTAAATATACTTAAAAATCAGTCTATTCAAATTGGATATAATAAAACAAAATAAGTGAATGTGTTTTTCTATAACAATCAAACCTTTTATTAAATAAAAAAGTGAAATTTTATTCATAACTATTCAGGTCATTACAATCTTCCACCATTTAGAAGTATATCAATTGAAAGTTTTTTTCACACACTAAAATAAATGAGTTTAGGTTTTCATTGTCACTTCCTATAATTCCCAGGTTTCTTATTAAATCTTGTGGTTTCTCTGCAACACATATACTAGGAGAAGTATCTTATTTTATAGAACCTTTTATCTATGATATATGATATTCACAGACTTATCCTCATAGGAAATTTCATTCTAAATTTTTAACAACATTGAATTGTTTACATGTGATGGGTATGGTATATACATTATCAAGAGGGACACATGGAATACATCAGGTACTTGAGACATGTTCGGTGGTAATGTCAGTCGATAAGTCGCGGCTCTAAAGCAATCATATAGCTCAAAAGGGTCGATGTACCTAGGACTAAGCATTCCCTTATTCCCAAATTCCTTCACCTTCATCCATAGAGACATGCAGAGGAATACCATGTCTCCAACATCAATATATAGGTCTCTTAGATGATTTTTAGTGAAGCTCTTCTATCAAATCTAAGCATCTTTGATGTGCTACTAAATTGTTTTAAACTTCTCCACCTTTTCATAATCCATTTATTTACCTTGCAGTTTTTGTTCCCCAGCTTTATCCCAACATGTTGGTGTTCTTTAGCTTTTCCCATAAAGGGTTTCATAGGGATCCTTTGGGATTTCTGTTAGGAAACATTTTTTGTAATGGAACTCGAATAGAGAAAGATGTTGGTTCCAACCTCATTTGAAGTCAATTGAGAATGATCTCAATATTTACTCATGTTTTTGGATAGTCCACTCATATTGACCACTATTTTTTGATTCATAATCTATACTAATGATCAGTTTAGTGTTTAAAGTATTCTTGAGATTTTTCCAAAACATAGAGGTGAGTTTTGGATCTTGATCAAATAGAATTGATTTTGGTACTAATTTTTGCCACTCCACTTCTATATTGAATATCTATGAACCTTGATCTAGTGAGAAATCCTCTTGAATCACAATAAAGATGGAAATATTTGTAAGATGGTCCACAAAAACTCAAATATCCATGTTTTCTTTGGATGCCTTCGGAATTATGATAAAAAATTCAATGGTGTGGTTTTCCCATTTTCATTTTCGTATGGGTAATGGATACATTATCCCCTTAGAGTTCTCCCTTTTAGCTTTCACTTGTTGAAATAACAATCACATTGATGTATATTCAGCGATATCCTTCTTCATGCTCTCCCACCAATAGTTCTCCTAGAGATCTCGATAAATCATTGTGTTTCTTGGGTGAATGGAGGAAGGCTAACAATTTTCATCATCCAATAATTCATTCTTTACCTTGGGATTTTATGGGAAAAAATGTCTTAACCAAAATATCCTAATTCCTTCCTCCTTAATACTAAACTATGAGGATTTCCCTTTCTTATAGTTTCCACTTTCATCTGAATTCCCACATCATCTTTTTTAGCATCTTTTAACCATTTAGGAAGCAATGTATGAGAAATAATTTTTGAATGGATTATTGAAATTCCTTCATTAATAATTCCCTTATCTATCCTTTCCTAATTTAAGAAGATTTGATCCTTCTCAATTCTCATTGATTATAGAATATATGGATCTTTTCTAAATAGAGCATCTATCACTTTGTTTGTTTTCATAGGATGCCAGTTGATTGAGCAGTCATAGTCCTTGATGATATCTAACCATATTTGGGATGAAAATTTATATATATTTATGTGAATATATATTTATGACTTTTGTGATCTGTTTATGTTTCATACTTGTCCCCAAGGAGATAATACCACCAAATTTTCAAAGAGAATATCACCACTACAAACTCTGTAGCATGTGTGGAATAGTTTTAGTCATCAATTTTGAAATTCCATGACATGTAGGAAAATAATTTTTCATTTTTCATCAACACACAACCCAATCCATTATTTGAAGCATAAATGAATACTACGAAAATTTCTCTGCTTGTGGGTACTGTGAGAACAGGGGTGGTGATAAGCATCATTTTCAACTAACTGAATCTCTCTTCACATTCATCATTTGAAGAAAAATGGACTCCTTTCCATGTTGACTTGTTATGAGTGTTTTAAAACATGATAAATGTCTCACAAATCAGAAATAATACCTATCTTTCCCAAGGAAACTATGGATATTTATCATGGCTGATGGCCTTGGACATCCTTAAATTGATTTTTTGTTTAAATTATCCATAGATTTCCCATTGCATATGATGAAATTTCACATGAATGAGGCTTCCTTCATCCAGAACTCACACTTTCTTTACATGGCATAAATCTTGTCCATTCCTAAGGTCATTAGCATAATGTTCAAATTTTGTTCATACTCCCCCTTTCTTTTGGAGTATATCGGAATATCATCTATAAAAGCTACCAAAAAAATTCATGGTAATATCTAAAGACTCTATTAATCAAATATATGAATAAGCATCACGAGTCGGTGCTAAAAACATGTGATAACAAATAAAGTTACTCAAAAGACCACAAGACTCCATACTCCACAAGCTCCAAGCTCCACAATCACCGAACAACCCAAGCATCACGAGTTGGTGCTAAAAACATGTGATACTTTACCTTTACCCATGTCCTGAAAGATAGCATTTGAAAAAACACTAAAGTGCCAAAGTAGGGGTGAGTATAACACTCAGTAGCTTTTCCCCAACGACTTCCCTACCCACAAAAATAGAATAGAAGAGTTAGCAACAATTATATAAAACAGTTTATATAAAACAATTTCTCAAAACAGTTTATAACTAAATATAAACAAGTTTTCAAATCCATTTATAACCAAGCATACAAGTGAAATTGAAACCAATTTTCCAGCATGTTATTTTTCCAGAAAAATAACTAAACAAAACTTTAAAACCATTTCTCAATATTCATTTGGCATACCCAATCCATTCCACAAATCCACACAACCAACCATGCATGCCACGCGATGACAGTTCCATACTCATGAGCGGTTTTTCATCGATCTATCAAGCCGTCACAAGGTAATTATATCTCATGTGCCATTAACCATTTGGCACCGAGCACAAGGTCATATTTCAAACAAGAACCATATATGAAATATGAATTCACACACTAATATTTCCAAAGATCAAGCCAAAACATCTTTTCAATAAAAACACCTTTTTATTGAAAACCATTTCCATCAAAACCATTTCCATCGAAACCATTTCAATGCCAAAACATTTCAATAAAACACCGTTTTTATTGAAATCCCATTTTCCATCAAACCATTTAGCAATTCCAGAAAATCCATAATTTAAAATCACCATTTTAAATTCAAGAAACTAAATCACTTTTCACAACAATTCACCAAGATCACACAATTTCACCCAAAACCATAAATCATCACTAGAGAAGATTTATTCCATGCTTTTTATGATCAATTCCATTCAACTAAACCAATTTGAAACTAAACCAAACAATTATAGAAATAGGAGATGATAGTGAATCCACCTACCTCGAAGGTTTTGACGAAACTCAACAACGGACGAAGAATGCTCTAGCAACCGGGATGATCTCCCAAAAAAAGGCCTTAGATCTCTTCTCCTACCATCAATGAACCCAAATCTCATCATATTTGGAATCCTCCAACATCTACCCATAACAGGTGTAGATCTGAAAAAGGGGAGAGGAGAAGTAGATCTAAGTAGATCTAAGAAATGAGACAAGAACGGTGAAGAATGTCACTTACCACAAGAATCAGGTTTGAAAATGCCAAGGGAGGGCTCCAGATTGACTCCAAAACGATTATGAGAGGTTCTCCTACCTCCAATGGAGAGAAATTTTGAATTAGGGGAGCATAAGAGAAAAAATGAGTGAGTTATGCAAAAAAAAAGCGAGGTTCTAATAAATAGGATCTAGATTTGACTCTGCACATGGTTAGACCGCACAGTTAGACAAACCGTACGCTAACCATGAATTAGCTACAGTCTTAAGGAAACTCTTGCACGACCTTCTCACATGGCCTCCTTAACTGTAAGAACACCGTGCCAAAGCTACTGCCTCAAAAGTGCCCAACCTAGAACAAGTCGCACGGTTTCTACGAATATTTCCACACAGTTTAGGCAAACCATTCGCAACTCGTGCGCTTCTCCATTTGCCCCCAAAACTTAAAGAAAGTTCACCATGCTCTCCCATTCTTCACCCTTAAATTTTATAACCATAAAAAGTGTAACGAACCTGGTAGGCCTAAAGCCCAACAAACTTGGCCACGCTCGAGCCCAGCCCTCTGGTAGATAGCATACCCCCACCCGCAGGCAGATAACAGACCCTCACCTCAGACTGGCCCAGATAACACGTGGCAGGAACTGTCTCCTGCTTGAAGAGGATTTAAATCGCCTCCCCCGCAACTCGAACCCATGATTTAAATCCTCATCAGGCAGGGGACAGTACCTGCCACATGTTATTTGGGACAGTCTGCGGGTGGGGGTATGTTATCTGCCAGAGGGCTGGGCTCGGGCGTGGCCGAGTTCGTTGGGCTTTAGGCCGACCGGGTTTGTTTTCAAAAATCATCAAGGGTTACATACCAGAAACCGAGGGTACTACATCCATGCTACTCAAGTGAAACTTTGATGCTTGCAAAGAACCTACGACCATTCTGCTATAAATAGGGAACTATTCACTGGTGAGAAGCGATTGCTTCCACGATTTCTCAATCAACTAGAGCTGATGTTTAGTGCTTTCTCTCTATTTCTGCTGTAATACTGATTACTCTGTTTTATTTTTATATATTTATGGGGTTTTATATGTGAATTCATTGAATAACAATTGATTAAAGTTGAGTTTCATGGAAGATATTGATGTATTGTGTATTGTCATGCAGAACTGACATTTGGAGAAATATCAAGGAAAACCTGACAATATGGAAGAGAAAGGATGTATTGAAGCCAAAGAGACCAAGAAATCCATTGAATAATGGTTTCCCAATATATTGGATGATCACAGCAGGTATCGAAGGCTCAAAACTAAAGAACCAGAGCAAAATGGAGATTCTGACACTGAAAACATATTTTACACGTGTAATATCATTACATGATGTGAAGTTGCAAGTCGTGTGTTGTGGAAATGCCGGGAGTCGCAATGACAGAACATGTTTGCGGATGAAGAAAATTCGGAAACAAAGGAATAAAAGGAACACAGACACAAAGATTTACGTGGTTCGGGAAATGATCCCTATGTCCATGGAGAGGCAGAAATATCGCTATAATTGGGAGCACAAATCACCGGGAATATCTTAGAGTTTCAAGAACACATAAATCCTAGCTCGAAATGGGCTAATAAAGAAGATGAAACACTATTCCACCAACTATACATAAAGTATGTTGTGCTACAATGAAAGGTGGTTGGAAGTCCGCATTGCTATAGTGTTGCGACCATCCAAATTCAAGCTGCTATATTGGCCGGTGGAAAGAAGTTCACGGAGCTACAGTACCGCTATCCCCAAAGTCTGATATGTTACAGTTGGCGTGTCAAAGTCCGAACTGCTATAGTGTCCTGTCGGTGTCGCTCGGTCAGCTCTGCTACAGGCTATCAGAGTTCCTACAGCACCCCAAAAATTTTGGATCGGGGACCTTCCGCTCCCAAACCCCCGAAGCAAGGGCGTGTTTCCCCTTGCAACCCCCAACGATCTCACCATGGAGCTCAAATCACAGAGTTGTGGCTTGTTGCGCAGTATGGGCCAAAAGAATTCGATCAAACATCATCCAATTGGATTGGGTTGCACCAATCCATCACCATAAATGATTTTAAAACCCACAGAAAAGAAGAAACTATCATGTCGTGAATCTTTCGAGGCTTGAAGATTACACGTCATGTAAGTGTTGGAAACAATAGAAAAAACGCTGATTTTTGGCGTATCTTAGATGGGGTTTTTATATCTTTCAACCCAGATCACCATTAAGCAAAATCTTTGACATGGGGGAATCCAAGGAGGACTAATGGGCTTATAAATATGGGATTCGACCATAAGGAAATTCATTCCATTCCAGATGTGGAGAGGATCGACTACTGGGAGGCTACCGCAGGTTTCTGACCCGCCGTTCTTCGTAGATAGGTTTTTGTTTTGCTTTTCTTTCCTTCATGTAATGTTGAATGATTTCTAGTTTAATTTTAATCTCCCTATTTTCTTCATTATCATTCTCATTCATTTTTCTCTTGCTGTGTTCTTCATTATTTACTTATTCATGTTAATTTTTAATTACTTTCATACGAATTCAATGGTGGATTTATTTATTGTTATTAAACCCTATTTTATTATTTTGGGTGTTTCCGAGTCCCACATCAGAACACTCCTGTATGTATTCCGTTTTCTCAATCTATAAAAGTAGGCCTCCGCCTCACCTTGAGGTAAGGAGATTTCCTGTTCTTCATGGTATCAAAGGGTGGTTTGTCCGCTTTAGTACCGTTGTCACCGACTTTGGGCTCTCTCGCAGCATGAAGGACCACATTGTGTTCTATAGGACGACATCCGCCGACTGCATGGTTGGTCGTTTATGTGGATGATATCATCATCACCGGGAGGGACTCTGATGGAATCACCCACCTCAAGGGGAATCTTCATAATCACTTCCACACCAAGGATCTCATCTCTCTCACATACTTCCTAGGCATTGAGGTCTCCTATTCTCCGAACACTATCTTCCTCTGCCAAAGGAGATATGCGTTGGATATTCTTCAGGATGCTGGGTTGACGCAGGCCACTGCTATGGACACTCCTCTAGAGCCCGGGGAACAGTCTCTCTATGACTCATCGGAACTGTATTCACACCCAGAGAGGTATCATCGACTGGTGGACGAACACAATTATCTCACCATGACTCGTCCAGTTATTGTCTGCGTTGTTGGAAAAGTGAGCCAATTCATAGAGCATCTGACCACCTCTCAGTGGGATGTTGTCTTCCGCATCTCCAAATAAATCCAAAGAGATCCAGCCTGTGGTCTTCGCTACTCCCACCATACTCATCTGAATACTGAGACCTTTTGTGATGCTGACTATGCTGGTTGCCTTGCTACCCAGAAATCTACTTCTAGGTTTGCCGTGTTCTTGGCAGGCAACCTCATCTCCTGGTGCAACAAGAAACGGACTGTAGTCTCCCAATCCTGTGTGGAGTCCGAGTACCATGACCTGGCCACCGTCACCACAGAGATCATTTGGCTTCGACATCTCCTCCAGGAGATTGGCTTTCCTCCACTGACGTCTTCTCACATCTGATGTGATAATCAGGCTGCCACCAAGATTGCTTCGAATCTCGTCTTCCATGAACACACAAATCATATTGAGGTGGACTACCACTTTCTTCGCCACCACCTGTAGCACAATCATGTCATCTTTAGCCACATCCCGATGATGAACCAGCTTGCCGACATCTTCACCAAAGTCCTCCCAGGGGCTCGCCTGACCTCAATCAATTCCAAACTGGGCATCCACAGCATCTGCGACCCAGCTTGAGGGGAAGTGTGACTGGTCTTGTCTGATGGCATCTTTATTTTTGTGGGACTCCTGGTCCAAGTTGGGCATGTCCAGCTTGAGGGGGAGAGTTAAACCATTTTTTATTATTTTGGGTATTTCCGAGTCCCACATCGGAATACTCATGTATGTATTCTGTTTTATCAATCTATAAAAATTAGGCCTCCGCCTCACCTTGAGGTAAGCAGATTTCCTATTCTACAATTGTGAATCGTTTAATTGTTATGTTGAGCATCCAATTTGTTTCCTTGCTTTCATTAAAATTTGTCATGCGCGGCTAATCCGCTTAGGGTTAGGGGTTGAGAGTAGTGGTGTGCTTAATCATGCCGATTCTATAAATCAAACCTTGGTAACCTTAGGGCTAGTAATTAGGTTGAAAACAACTATTCATCACATGCTTTTGCACAACCTTGACCATGGGAAGTGGACTTGAACGAACCCAACCTAATTGGAGTTGAGCAGAACTATGACCATTAGTTTGTGACGCTTTCTACATAGAAGCTAAGCGTAATGCACATAGGTTGTTAGTTATACCATGACCATGGGATCGTTGCCGCATAGGTAGATCCAATTGGTTTGACCAAAATCAATTGGCGACCCTTGCACTGTTTCACAGTCTAAGCCATAAGACTATTCCAAGCTAGATTTAAGATTATCTTTTTCCTTTACCCTGAAATTGACCCTGATCCCTTCTTGTCTTTCTTCTTGCATTTTATTTATTTAATTTTTGGATTTTAATTAGTTTAATAAAATCAATCTAACATTAGAACGGCCTAAACTTTAGTTAAGAGTTTCCATCACTGCGTTCTCAGCTCTCTGTGGGATCGACCCCACACTTCTGCTATACTATGCCTTTGTAGTTAGTGTTGTTTGGGATAAAATAAAATTCTTTTGATTAGACCAGCGGGAAATAATGATGCCTTTTGGGCTAGTCAAATACTCCGGAGATGGCGCACTAATCAATTAGTGGTTGATCCGAGGAGATTCCCCTTATCCCCTGTTAATGAATTTTGTATTTAATGGATAATCTATTATGTTCATTTTCTTTAGATTTATTCAAATTGTTTAGATGATTAGGAGGTTTCATTTTCACAATGCATTTTGAATTCGTCTTCCCTCTTTCACTGGATTGCACACACAGGCCACTAAGGTTCTTTCCATTGCTTGCGATCATGAGTAGTGGGTTGACCTAAGGGTGATTGAAGATCTCTGATCATAGGCTAGGTGAGATTAGAGGTTGAATTAATTGTCACATCCCTCTTATTAAACTGAATTTTTTGGGTGATGGTAATCTAGTGAAAGAGAAAATATGAATGTATTGATTTAGAATAATGATTCAGCAGGCAAAGTGAGCGGATATCTGAGGTTAGGCCACTTCCTTTAAGCTAAAGTTAAAACCAATCGGATCTGATCACTGTTTTCACACATAGAACCCATTAAACAAGACAAGAACACACCCAAAACACTTTCCTCTTCAGAGACAACCCGTTTTTTCTACCACTACAATTAATTCGGGTTCATAAATTTGTTTGATGAGGGCCTCGCGACACGCCTCTCATCAACCTGGTGCCACTGTCGGGGATGCCAGTGTTTAGTTTTTACTTTTGTTTAAAAATGAATTCAACACATGACCAGGTTTAGTTCATCTTACCTCACTGGTTTTGATCAAGAGATGGAACGAACTGTACTGGTAAGACTCAGTATCCTAAAGATCACCGAATAAGAGGAAAGAAATTTTTTACTGTCCCATTGATAAATTCTCCCTCATTCACTTCTTCAACTGGGGTCATTGTAGGAAGTGAAAACATGAATGAAAATTTAGCGCAACTAAATAGAACCTTGAGAGAACTTTACACACCCAATTTCTGTTGGGGCGCAGCAGAGGTGCGTGGTACCTCAAACACACAAAAACAAAAATGAACAGAGAAACACACAATTTACGTGGTTTGGTCGTATGACCTACGTCCACGGGAGAAGGGGGGCGTTCTCTATTCACTCTCTCGGAATCTCGTCGGAGGTATCACAACACACAGATTACACAAATACCTTCTCTTACAAATAAAGGGATTCAATCCCATTTAAATAGAGAATGAAAAACCAGCTATCTTCTTTGGTTGTTGGGGTGGTTCAGCTACCCTGAGAAATTTCCTCCCCGCCGGCTGCTTCAATATTGGCAGCTTCAACGATGGCTGCTACCCACCATGCTGCCCACTATGGAGGAACCCGCTGCAGGCTGTTGCCGACAATTTCTCCTCCGCTGGAAAACGTCACCCCATATTGGGAGTGACCCCCACAAATCTCCCCCTCACGACCAATTTGGGGTAGAATCTTGACCTGTGGTCTCTTTGCAGGTGCTAAAAACTTCATCAGCAAATCGAACATGCTTCGTCACGCCAAATGACGTGGCACTTCCACCATCTTCACTCGATCTTAGGCAGACTTCGATCTCCATGAAATGATACAACCCTTGAGACTCCTTCCCAGTAAACATCATTACATCCCCACGTGAGACTTCCAACACTCCACCTGTTATGGAAATCTTGTATCCTCTCGCATTGAGCCTACTCAATGATATCAAGTTCTGTCTCATCCTCGGTACAAATTTCACGTCAGCCAGTTTACGAACTCCTCCATCGGGCGTCTTCAATTTCACTGTCCCGAATCCTCGAACCTCGCATGTTGACCCATCACCAAGTCACACCGAGTCTCGCACCTGCTGAAAAGTATCAAATGTACCTCTCGTTGTACATATGTTTGATGAGCTCCCCGAAACCAGAACTCATCCTTCTTCCTTTGGATTTTGAGCCCGCTCGTTCTTCCTTCTCAGAAAACGACATTCCCACTTCATGTGCCCATATCTTTTGCAGTAATGACACTGCACTTCTCCCCATTCAACTCGCTCATCTGAGTGCATGCTTCCCGTTATCACGCAGATTTCATCATCTGCTGATAAACCTATGATGTTCACATCCTCCTCTTCAACTTTCTTCTTCCCAACAACGTACCTTTTGTGCACTCCACAATCACTTTTATAGTGACCCTTCTTCTCGCACCAGAAACATGTGATTTCGCTTGGATCACGCCTCCTGGATTTTGGCCACCATTTATTACCTCCTGACTGTCGATGTCGGCTCCTCCCACGTTGATCATCTCGCAACGCCATGACTAGCTCGCCTGAATGCGTCGTAAGTCTTCGGAATGCCTCCGAATATTGAAGTGACGTCATCACCTCATCCAGCTTCAATGTCTCCTTCCCCACGAGCAATGCAGTCACAAGCCCATCAAATGAGCTTGGTAGTGATGACAGAAGAAAAAGTGTTTTATCTTCCTCTCTAACCTTCACATCGAGCCCCAATAACTACGTCAGGATCTTTTTGAATTTGTTGGTGTGATCCAACAAATTCGTTCACTCGTCCATGCGCAACTGGTACAGTTTCTTCTTTAAGAACAACTTGTTGGTCAGTGACTTCGTCATATACTGCTCCTCCAACTTCTTCCAGATCTCCTTCGGTGATATATCATCCAACACTGAATACTTTACCTCATTCACCAGACATAGTCGAATTGTGCTGACAACCCGCATCTCGAGTTCTTCACAATCATCGGCACTAGTTGTCTCGGGCTTTTCTCCGATCAACGGTCTGATCATTCCCTATTTCACCAAAAGATCCTTCACCATGCTTTTCCACAAGCTGAAATTTTTTCGACCATCGAACTTCTCGATATCAAATCTTGGTAGTGCTCCGCCACCCGTCATCGTCGTCGTCGCAAAACGCGATCACCACCGTCGATGTCGCACCCTTCTGAAACCACCTTATAGAGTGCTAATTTTGTAAAATTAACCATACGGATGCGTCCGGAATGGTCGAAATAGTCGGAATCGACTCCTGGATCGCTGAAATCGGACACCAATTGACCGAGATATGGTCAAAACACGTTCAACGGTCCAGATCACCCGCTGACGTGGCGCTGACGTGGCAGGCCGGAGTTACCGCCGGAATTTTCGCCTGCGGCGTGAACAGTTCCGGCTTCTCCGGCACAGGATTACTGTTCACCCGTGAGTTTGATATGTGGTAGAGCTCAAACGGACACCCGGATCAAAAGTTATGGCCGTTTGAAGTTTGAGTTGCGTTTTCAAGATATTTTGGATCTTTTTTTAATTTTTTTTAATTTTTATTCTTAAAATTGTTATTAAATGACTATTACTCCATAATAATTATCAAATTATTAATTAGAAATATTTTTTTTAATTTTTTAAGAATCCATTTTCACTAAATATCTTATATATTAAGTATATTATGTGTAAATGTACATTTATACTTATATAAAATATATCTAAAAATTATATATTATATTTATATCAATATAACTGTATAACTATATTTATATATTAATATTTTTTTAAAAATTTTTTTTTTTGAAGTCGACCCTTTATCAGCGCTTTTTTTAGCGCTGACAAAGCCCCCCCCCCCCTTTATCAGTGCTTTTTCGTTAGCGCTGCTAAAGGGGTGGCACTGGCCTTGTCCAGTTTTGTGGTAGTGCATCATCCTACGAATTCAATCGGAAATTCTCTAAACATGTCCTCATGTGTTTGGATAGTCCACTCAGGAGGTCCATCATCTTAAGGGTGATAAACTGTTCTAATGTTCATTTTAGTGTTTAGATCATGCTGGTGACTTTTCCAAAACATAAATGTGAATCTTGGATCTTGATTGGACAAAATTGATTATGGTACTCCATGCATCCTCACCACTTATCTGATGTATATCTGTACATTTTTATCAAGTGAAAAATCCCCTTGAATTTTAATTAAGTTTGAAATATTTGTAATAAGGTCCCCAACAACCCGTATATCATTATTTCCTTTTGATATCTTCATAAGACTAGTGAAAAATTCCACAGTGATGTTTTTTCCCATTTCCATTTTGGTATGGGTAATTCAAGCATCATCCCCATAGACTTCTACCTTTAATCCTTCACATGCTTACATACCAAACACATTGATGTATATCCATTGATCTCCTTATTCATGATCTCCTAGAAATAGTTCTCCCAATGATCACAATACATCTTTGTGTTTCCTGGCTGAATGAAGAAAGCCAAACAAATTGCATCATCTAGTAGTTCATTATTTTTCTTAAGATTTGATGAAAAAAATATCATGACCAAAATCTCATAATTTCATTCACATTAAAAATGAAATATGAGGATTTCATTTTTCCCATAGTTTTCACTTTCTTATTAATTCCCACATCATATTTTTAGCATCATTTAACCTTTTAATAAGAGACATATGAGAAATGATTTTTGAAAGGATTCTTGATATTCCTTCATCTATAGTTCCAATGTCCATCATTTTCAAATATAAGAGATAATGTCTTTCTCAATTCTCATTCATGTTAGAATTGAGGACTGCTTCTATATAGAGCATCAACAACTTTGTTCGCTTTTGATGGATGATAGTGGATTAAGCCATGGTAATCCTTAATGATCTATGAACATCTTCGTTGGTGAATATTCAACTCTTTTGGTGTGAATATATATTTAATACATTTGTAATATATACATATTTCACCCCTTATCCACAAAGAGATAATGAAACCAGATTTTGTAATTGAAGATCACCACTACCATCTCCATATTATGATTTGGATTGTTTTTCTCATTAATATTCAACTACCTTGAGGTGTAGGCGTTGAATTTTTCATTTTTCATCAAGAAACAACCCAATCCCTTCATTTAAGTATAATTGAACACTAAAAAAATTTATCCACTTATGGGTAGTGTGATAATTGGGGCGGTGATAACACTCCTCTTCAACTCATTGAATATCACATCACTTTCATCATTCAAAGAAAAATTCAATTCCATCTATGTAATCTTGGATAGAGTGTTTGAAAATCAGGTGAAATTTCTCACAAAGTGGCAGTAATATCGAGCTAACACATGGAAACTATGGATATCTATCATATATGTTGGCCTTGACAATTCTTAAATTGATTTCTTCTTTGAACGATCCGTAGATATCCCATTTATTGTGATGATATGCCTTAAGAATGAGACTTCCTTCAACCAAAACTCACAATTTCTGTAGTTTGCATAAATCTTAACCCTTCATATTGTTATTAGAACAATCTTCAAATTCTCTTTATACTCCTACTTTCTTTTTAGAGTATATTAGAATATTATATATAAATACTACCAAAAAAATTTCAATGTAATATCTAAGGACTTTATTAATAAAAAACATGAAGATTTCTTGAGCATTAGTTAGTTTGAATGGAATCACTATGAACATACAGTGCATGTACCTTGTATGAAAAGTAATCATGGGGATTTATTCCTTCTTCACCATAACTTGATAATATCCCAACCAAAAATACACCTTGTAGAAGTATTTTTCTCTATGTAGCTGATCAAACAAGTCATCATTATATGGAATAGGATACTTTCTTTTGGTGATGATAATGTTGAGGTCATGATAATCAATGAAAAGGTACATCGACCCATACTTATTCTATATGAATAGGGCCAGTTCACCCCATGGTAAAGCACTTGGGGGAATTAACCACTTATATAAATTGTATTATACCTATTTCTTTAGCATATACAATTCCACAAAAGCCATCTGATATGGATTCATGGATATTCGAAACACCCCAGTAATATTTATGATTGAAAATTAAATCTCTCATCTAAGAGGAAGACTATAAAATTCTTTGGGAAACTCATTAGCGTATTCACTCATAATAGGATTGTCTTTAAGGATGATACATTCCTTAGAACAAATCTTTTGAGCTTGATAAAATTTCTCATCTGGAAATAATATATATTCTTGTCATGATTTTGGTAACGATGATTCATCCTACTCCTTACATTTGAATAGAATCGTGGGTTTATTTTCACTATAGAGAGTGATTTCCTTCTTGCAGCAATTTGTGTGGTGTTAAAATTGGGAAAGCCAATCCATGCATTGAATTTAATCAGATTCCACAAAAGGGAGTACGCCAATGATATCCGTAAATTTCAATACACAAATGGTGATAGTGTGGGTGTTATATACTCAGAATCTAATAATTTTCCCATTTTCAAATTTCCCTGATTGATATACAACCATGCTTTGTGTTGAAGTTATAATAGTTCTATTAAACATTTGTGATATGAAGGAATGTGTATAACCATAATATAAAAGTATATTCCTTATTATTGAATGAATAACTAGTGTACCTTTCACCAAAACACTGTTGGGATTCAATTCATTAGTAGTGATAGAAAAAGATCTCCCTTACTTCCTTGGAGGCTGTTGGTTGCCTCTAAAAACCCTTTCCTAAGGAAATTATTTTGCAAAGTTACCTAGTTACTTTCAGTTGTAGTGGTGGACAATGCGCTGAGGGATGAATAGAGAATTCCTTTCATCCAGCTCATTATAGGGTTTCTAATATATCCAATTATTAGCTAGGTTTCCTTCCTTATCATACTAAGAACAATTCTTCATGGACATCAGGAAATTTATGGGGTTCTTCTTGCGTAACCTTTGACAATAGGGATATTGAAATTTTATAGCACTATAAAATATCAATATCAGATTTCAAGAATTAAACATTACATTACACTGCTTCTCTCTAGGATACCCCTAAGATTATTCAATCTCTATAACAACTTTTAGGGCACATTAGAAAATATTTCCATGTCTATCGATGTCATGGATAACCATTGCCTTTCATAGACTAGGTTTTATCCCACCAATGAAGCTGTTAACCTTGAATTTGGGGGAAATGCAAAACTAGAAGAGTATCATGAATGTATTGAAATGTTTTCCTCGTAATCCCTGATATATTCATCATATTTTTACTTTAGTGCAAAGAAATACCATTCCATTTAATGATGTAGGGTACAGGGAAAATATTTATAGAAAAACGTTTTACAGAATTCCATCCACTAAATCACCCTTAATTATTCATTATAATTCTTATTTTTTATCATTATCAACCACATATCAGCTTCTACCTCCATATGAAAAAAATTAATTTGAAACTTCTTTGGTTCAGAACATTAAAGGTTGGAGAAGATATTCTCAATATATTTGATCCACTGTTCCATGATTAATGGATCAGATGATCCATTTAATGTAATAGTCCTTTTTCATATGAAGCCCTCGATTGTGGCTTGGTCTCTTTTTGTAGGGTTTGGGTTCCCCTATTGATCCAGGTTCTTATTTAGAACTTGTGTTATCTGAGAGAGTATCACGAAAAGGTATGTGATTCCTAATCCTATCAGATTGGTCAACTCATTAATAATGTCATCGCATTGCCTGTCACATTGATTTTTTACCCTATTTCTCTTTTTTACATCCATTTTCTAGAAGAAAAAAAATAGGGATGAGTTTTTTAAAAAATTAAAAACATAAATGGAATTCCAAATACAATAAAGGGATAAAATATAAATTATATTTATTTCCATAACTTATAAATTTTGTAGGATTCAATATCTGTTATCCAAGATCTAATTCCTAACATATATTCTTTTGGGTATTTTTGTGTTCCCTTAATAATGTATTAAAATGTTATTACGAATTTACAAAAGAATATTGTTTGGGAGTGTCAAACCAGGTGCGAAGCAAGGCCCATTAACGTGTACAAGGATACCCTGAGACAGGCTGGGGACACCTTGTCAGAGTTGTTACTCCTAGGTATATCTGTTCCAGAAGCACATCCACTTGTAGTATCTGGATAGTGATATATTTTCATGATAAAACAATTAATCTATACTTAACAAAATTTATGTATGTTTTCTTATACTTATCCATATCCCTAAGGATTTTTTGTGAATTCTCTATTCCTAATCCCATAAATAATTAAACATTTCCTCGGATACCAACTATTACAACCCTATTCTTTATTACACAATAATAATTGATTTATTACATATTATTACACTTAATACAACCCAAAATATCGATAATTCTAGTGTATTTGAAAATTAGGTACATTACATAAAAACATGAGCAAGGAATACAACAACGTTATTGAAAAATTCCTTAATGAGGTACAAAATTTTCCATGTCTTTTTAAAACAACCCTATATATATTGGGTAAAACAAAAGAAAGGGGTGAGATATAATGCCCAGTAAGGCAATAAAAAATATATATTATAAAGAAGGTAAAACATTTTACACAATAGGCATATCAATGGGGAATAAAAGAAACATTAATAATACTTCTTGATATAGAATGATAGTCATAACATGCGAAATATGAAAACTACATAAAACACTAAATCATAAACATAATTTAATGATAAATCAACTATACTTCGTGGTGGAAAAATTCCCAAAAAGGAATAACATACACTCATATACGAACCTGATAAATCATGATACTAAACATTAACAATGCATTTAAGAACTATCTAGGGACACCCATCATAATCATTTATTTCTCATGCTTAAGTGTACCAAATAGATCATACAACATGGATTCATTCAACATAATATTTTCTTCCAAGACCCCGGAATGTAGAATAAATACGTGTATGTCCCAAAAAATAAGTTCATGTTCATAAATGTTAATACCCTTGATAGAAAAAGGTTTATGGTATTCACTAAATAATTATTTTTGGCATGGAATATCATGGTGAAATTTTTTCATCGTAACAACATTACATTAAATTCATAAAAGTGTCTTGTGATAGAGAAAATGATCTCTCATTATTTTTTAAATCAAATAGGAAGTACCATGGACATGAAAAAATATCCTAACATTAGAAATTTAGAAACATAAGGCATAATTTGACCATCCTAATTAAAAAATATTAAATTCATTTTATCTAAATAATTTTCTAAATATTTGAATTTTCACTTTTAAAATAAAATATGATTTTTTTTTTGAAAAACATTGGTTTTTGCCAGTATCATTTCTTTAAAACATTATAAAACATACATTTGACTTCATAAAATTTATATGATCATTTATATATGATAATAATTATTTAATAATTATTATTTATTAAAATATTAATTATTTCAAAATTCCATAACTTTTTCAAAATAGATTCATTATTTGAATTTGAATATAAACCAAAAATACTATTTGTGTTTTCTTGAGTTAAAAATAAAATTAATTTATAATGTAACAATAATTATATGAAAAATTATTAATTATTATCTAAAAAATAATATACACATTCATATTGATAAGGCCTCATTACATATACCTTTAATAAACCATAAAATTCCCTAAGGGTAAGGTGTGCGATGGTGGGACAATCAGGGGGCCGATCAATGCACATAATTTGGGACATTATATCATTGAGCTTGAACTTCTCTTGTAAATGGTTTCATTCATTATTATGTTTTTGGATTTTATCTTGGGCTTGGTCTAGAGAAAATCCTAGAAATTCCCTATCCCATGGATGTTCTGATAAATTAGCTTCATAGGGTATGATCCTACTTGTTGAGGAAATCTCTTCCTCTATGTGTGTTAATTGATTTTATTAAACCCTATAATTATACTAATCATGTGATCACTATTCAATGTCAATATTATCAAAAGTAAATATACTTAAAAATCAGTAAATTCAAATTGGATATAATAAAACAAAATAAGTGAATGTGTTTTTCTATAACAATCAGGCCTTTTATTAAATAAAAAAGTGAAATTTTATTCATAAATATTCAGGTCATTACAATCTTCCACCATTTAGAAATATATCAATTGAAAGTTTTTTTCACACACTAAAACAGATGAGTGTAGGTTTTCATTGTCACTTCCTCTAATTCCCAGGTTGCTTATAAAATCTTGTGGTTTCTCTGCAACACATTTACTAGGAGAAGTATCTTATTTTATAGAACATTTTATCTATGATATATGATATTCACAGACTTATCCTCATAGGAAATTTCATTCTAAATTTTTAACAACATTGAATTGTTTACATGTGATGGGTATGGTATATACATTCTCAAGAGGGACACATGGAATACATCAGGTACTTGAGACATGTTCGGTGGTAATGTCAGTCGATAAGCCGCTGCTCTTAAGCAATCATATAGCTCAAAAGGGTCGATGTACCTAGGACTAAGCATTCCCTTATTCCCAAATTCCTTCACCTTCATCCATAGAGACATGCAGAGGAATACCATGTCTCCAACATCAATCTATAGGTCTCTTAGATGATTTTTAGTGAAGCACTTCTATCAAATCTAAGCATCTTTGATGTGCAACTAAATTGTTATAAACTTCTCCACCTTTTAATAATCCATTTATTTACCTTGAAGTTTTTGTTCCCCAGCTTTATCCCAACATGTTGGTGTTCTTAACCTTTTCCCATAAAGGGTTTCATAGGGATTCTTTGGGATTTCCGTTAGGAAACATTTTTTGTAATGGAACTCCAATAGAGAAAGATGTTGGTTCCAACCTCATTTGAAGTCAATTGAGAATGATCTCAATATTTACTCATGTTTTTGGATAGTCCACTCATATTGACCACTATTTTTTGATTTATAATCTATACTAATGATCAGTTTAGTGTTTAAAGTATTCTTGAGATTTTTCCAAAACATAGAGGTGATTTTTGGATCTTCATCAAATAGAATTGATTTTGGTACTACTTTTAGCCACTCCACTTCAATATTGAATATCTATGCACCTTGATCTAGTGAGAAATCATCTTGAATCGCAATAAAGATGGAAATATTTGTAAGATGGTCCACAAAAACTCAAATATCCATGTTTTCTTTGGATGCCTTCGGAATTATGATAAAAAATTCAATGGTGTGGTTTTCCCATTTTCATTTTTGTATGGGTAATGGATACATTATCCCCTTAGATTTCTCCCTTTTAGCTTTCAATTGTTGAAATAACAATCACATTGATGTATATTTAGCGATATCCTTCTTCATGCTCTCCCACCAATAGTTCTCCTAGAGATCTCGATAAATCATTGTGTTTCTTGGGTGAATAGAGGAAGGCTAACAATTTGCATCATCCAATAATTCATTCTTTAACTTGGGATTTTATGGGAAAAAATGTCTTAACCAAAATATCCCAATTCCTTCCTCCTTAATACTAAACTATGAGGATTTCCCTTTCTTATAGTTTCCACTTTCATCTGAATTCCCACATCATCTTTTTTAGCATCTTTTAACCATTTAGGAAGCAATGTATGAGAACTAATTTTTGAATGGATTATTGAAATTCCTTCATTAATAATTCCCTTATCTATCCTTTCCTAATTTAAGAAGATTTGATCCTTCTCAATTCTCATTGATTATAGAATATATGGATCTTTTCTAAATAGAGCATTTATCACTTTGTTCGTTTTCATAGGATGCCAGTTGATTGAGCAGTCATAGTCCTTGATGATATCTAACCATATTTGGGATTAAAATTTATATATATTTATTTGAATATATATTTATGACTTTTGTGATTCGTTTATGTTTCATATTTGTCCCCAAGGAGATAATACCACCAAATTTTCAAAGAGAATATCACCACTACAAACTCTGTAGCATGTGTGGAATAGTTTTAGTCATGAATTTTGAAATTCCATGACATGTAGGAAAATATTTTTTCATTTTTCATCAACACACAACCCAATCCATTATTCGAAGCATAAATGAATACTACGAAAATTTCTCCCCTTGTGGGTACTGTGAGAACGGGGGTGGTGATAACCATCATTTTCAACTAACTGAATCTCTCTTCACATTCATCATTTGAAGAAAAATGGAATCCTTTCCATGTTGACTTGTTATGAGTGTTTGAAAACATGAGAAATGTCTCACAAATCAGAAATAATACCTATCTTTCCCAAGGAAACTATGGATATCTATCATGGCTGATGGCCTTGGACATCCTTAAATTGATTTTTTGTTTAAATTATCCATAGATTTCCCATTGCATATGATGAAATTTCACATGAATGAGGCTTCCTTCATCCAGAACTCACACTTTCTTTACATGGCATAAATCTTGTCCATTCCTAAGGTCATTAGCATAATGTTCAAATTTTGTTCATACTCTTCCTTTCTTTTGGAGTATATCAGAATATCATCTATAAAAACTACCAAAAAATTCGTAGTAATATCTAAAGACTCTATTAATCAAATATATGAATAAGCATCACGAGTTGGTGCTAAAAACATGTGATAACAACTAAAGTCTCTCAAAAGACCACAAGACTCCATACTCCAGAAGCTCCAAGCTCCACAATCACTGAACAACCCAAGCATCACGAGTTGGTGCTAAAAACATGTGATACTTTACCTTTACCCATGTCCCGAAAGATAGCATTTGCAAAAACACTAAAGTGCCAAAGTAGGGGTGAGTATAACACTCAGTAGGTTTTCCCCAATGACTTCCCTACCCATGCCACTAGAATAGAAGAGTTAGCAACAATTATATAAAACAGTTTATATAAAACAATTTCTCAAAACAGTTTATAACTAAATATAAACAAGTTTTCAAATCCATTTATAACCAAGCATACAAGTGAAATTGAAACCAATTTTCCAACATGTTATTTTTCCAGAAAAATAACTAAACAAAACTTTAAAACCATTTCTCAATATTCATTTGGCATACCCAATCCATTCCACAAATCCACACAACCAACCATGCATGCCACGCGATAACAATTCCATACTCATGAGCGGTTTTTCATCGATCTATCAAGCCGTCACAAGGTAATTATATCTCATGTGTCATTAACCATTTGGCACCGATCACAAGGTCATATTTCAACCAAGAACCGTATATAAAATATTAATTCACACACCAATATTTCCAAAGATCATGCCAAAACATCTTTTCAATAAAAACACCTTTTTATTGAAAACCATTTCCATCAAAACCATTTCCATCAAAACCATTTCAATGTCAAACCATTTCAATAAAATGCCGTTTTTATTGAAAGCCCATTTTCCATCAAACCATTTAGAAATTCCAGAAAATCCATAATTTAAAATCACCATTTTAAATTCAAAAAACTAAATCACTTTGCACAACAATTCACCAAGATCACACAATTTCACCCAAAACCATAAATCATCACTAGAGAAGATTTATTCCATGATTTTTATGATCAATTCCATTCAAATAATCCAATTTTAAACTAAACCAAACAATTCTAGCAAGAGGAGATGAGAGTGAAGCCACCTACCTCGAAGGTTTTGACGAAACTCAACAACGGACGAAGAATGCTCTAGCAACCGGGATGATCTCCCAAAAAACGGCCTTAGATATCTTCTCCTACCATCAATGAACCCAAATCTCATCATATTTGGAATCCTCCAACATCTACCCATAACAGGTGTAGATCTGAAAACGGGGAGAGGAGAAGTAGATATAAGTAGATCTAAGAAATGAAACAAGAACGGTGAAGAATGTCACTTATCATAAGAATCAGGATTGAAAACGCCAAGGGAGGGCTCCGGATTGACTCCAAAACTATTGTGAGAGGTGCTCCTACCTTCAATGGAGAGAAATTTTGAATTAGGGGAGAATAAGAAAAAATATGAGTGAGTTATACAAAAAAAAGCGAGGTTCTAAAAAATAGGATCTAGATTTGACTCTGCGCACGGTTAGACCGCACAGTTAGACAAACCGTACGCTAACCGTGCATTAGCTACTATCTTAAGGAAACTCTTGAACGACCTTCTCACATGGCCTCCTTAACTGTACGGACACCGTGCCAAAGCTACTGCCTCAAAAGTGCCCAACCCAGAACAGGTCGCACGGTTTCTACGAAGATTTCCACACAGTTTAGGCAAACCATTCGCAACCCGTGCGCTTCTCCATTTGCCCCCAAAACTTAAAGAAAGTTCCCCAAGCTCTCCCATTCTTCACCATTAAATTTTATAACCATAAAAAGTGTAAAGAACCCGGTAGGCCTAAAGCCCAAAAAACTCGGCCACGCTCGAGCCCAACCCTCTGGTAGATAGCATACCCCCACCCGCAGGCAGATAACAGACCCTCACCTCAGACTGGCCCAGATAACACGTGGCAGGAACTGTCTCTTACTTGACGAGGATTTAAATCGCCTCCCCCGCAACTCGAACCCATGATTTAAATCCTCATCAGGCAGGGGACAGTACCTGCCACGTGTTATTTGGGACAGTCTGCGGGTGGGGGTATGCTATCTGCTAGAGGGATGGGCTCGGGCGTGGCTGAGTTCGTTGGGCTTTAGGCCTACCGGGTTTGTTTTCAAAAATCATCAAGGGTTACATACCAGAAACCGAGGGTACTACATCCATGCTACTCAAGTGAAACTCTGATGCTTGCGAAGAACCTACGACCATTCTGCTATAAATAGGGAACTATTCACTGGTGAGAAGTGATTGCTTCCACGATTTCTCAATCAACTAGAGCTGATGTTTAGTGCTTTCTCTCTATTTCTACTGTAATACTGATTACTCTATTTTATTTTTATATATTTATGGGGTTTTATATGTGAATTCATTGAATAACAATTGATTAAAGTTGAGTTTCATGGAAGATATTGATGTATTGTGTATTGTCATGCAGAACTGACATTTGGAGAAATATCAAGGAAAACATGACAATATGGAAGAGAAAGGATGTATTGAAGCCAAAGAGACCAAGACATCCATTGAATAATGGTTTCCCATGATATTGGATGATCACAGCAGGTATCGAAGGCTCGAAACTAAAGAACCAGAGCAAAATGGAGATTCTGACACTGAAAACATATTTTACACGTGTAATATCATTACATGATGTGAAGTTGCAGGCCGTGTGTTGCGGAAATGCCGGGATTCGCAACGACAGAACATGTTTGCGGATGAAGAAAAGTCGGAAACAAAGGAATAAAAGGAACACAGACACAAAGATTTATGTGGTTCGGGAAATGATCCCTACGTCCACGGAGAGGCAGAAATATCGCTATAATTGGGAGCACAAATCACAAGGAATATCTTAGAGTTTCAAGCACACATAAATCCTATCTCGAAATGGGCTAATAAAAAAGATGAAACACTATTCCACCAACTATACATAAAGTCCGTTGTGCTACAATGAAAGGTGGTTGGAAGTCTGCACTGCTACAGTGTTGTGACCATCCAAATTCAAGCTGCTATATTGGCCGGTGGCAAGAAGTTCACAGAGCTACAGTACCGTTGTCTCCAAAGTCTGATATGTTACAGTTGGCGTGTCAAAGTCCGAACTGCTACAGTGTCCTATCGGTGTCGCTCGGTCAGCTCTGCTACAGGCTGTCAGAGTTCCTACAGCACCCCAAAAAATTTGGACCAGGGACCTTCGGCTCCCAATACCCTGAAGCAAGGGTGTGTTTCCCCTTGCAACCCCCAATGATCTCACCACAGAGCTCAACTCACAAAGTTGTGGCTTGCTGCGCAGTATGGGCTGCAAGCATTCGACCAAACATCATCCAATTGGATTGGGATGCACCAATCCAACACCATAAACGATTTTAAAACCCGCAGAAAAGAAGAAACTAGCATGTCGTGAATCTTTCGAGGCTTGAAGATTACACATCGTGTAAGTGTTGGACACAATAGAAAAAACGCTGATTTTCGGCGTATCTTTGATGGGGTTTTTATATCTTTCAACCCAGATCACCATTAAGCAAAATCTTTGACATGGGGGAATCCAAGGAGGACTAATGGGCTTATAAATATGGGATTCGACCATAAGGAAATTCATTCCATTCCAAATGTGGAGAGGATCGACTGCTGGGAGGCTACCACAGGGTTCTGACTCGCCGTTCTTCGAAGATAGGTTTTTGTTTTGCTTTTCTTTCCTTCATGTAATGT
This sequence comes from Viscum album, assembly GCA_963277665.1. Lineage (NCBI taxonomy): Eukaryota > Viridiplantae > Streptophyta > Magnoliopsida > Santalales > Viscaceae > Viscum > Viscum album. The sequence goes on along the minus strand of OY728119.1, from coordinate 1,940,625,477 downwards.
TGAATGATTTCTAGTTTAATTTTAATCTCCCTATTTTCTTCATTCTCGTTCTCATTCATTTGTCTCTTACTGTGTTCTTCATTATTTACTCATTCATGTTAATTTTTAATTACTTTCATACGAATTCAATGGTGGATTTATTTATTGTTATTAAACCCTATTTTATTATTTTGGGTGTTTCCGAGTCCCACATCAGAACACTCCTGTATGTATTCCGTTTTCTCAATCAATAAAAGTAGGCCTCTGCCTCACCTTGAGGTAAGGAGATTTCCTGTTCTTCATGGTATCAAAGGGTGGTTTGTCCGCTTCAGTACCGTTGTCACCGACGTTGGGCTCTCTCGCAGCATGAAGGACCACATTGTGTTCTATAGGACGACATCTGCTGACTGCATGGTTGGTCATTTATGTGGATGATATCATCATCACCGGGAGCGACTCTGATGGAATCACCCACCTTAAGGGGCATCTTCATCATCACTTCCACACCAAGGATCTCGTCTCTCTCACATACTTCCTAGGCATCGAGGTCTCCTATTCTCCGAACACCATCTTCCTCTGCCAAAGGAGATATGCGTTGGATATTCTGCAGGATACTGGGATGACGCAGGCCACTGCTATGGACACTCCTCTGGAGCCCGGGGAATAGTCTCTCTATGACTCATTGGAACTGTATTCACACCCAGAGAGGTATTGTCGACTGGTGGACAAACTCAATTATCTCACCATGACTCGTCCAGTTATTGTCTGCGTTGTTGGCAAAGTGAGCCAATTCATAGAGCATCCGACCACCTCTCAGTGGGATGTTGTCTTCCGCATCTCCAAATACATCAAAAGAGATCCAGCCTGTGGTCTTCGCTACTCCCACCATACTCATCTGAATACTGAGACCTTTTGTGGTGCTGACTATGTTGGTTGTCTTGCTACCCATAAATCTACTTCTGGGTTTGCCGTGTACTTGGCAGGCAACCTCATCTTCTGGCGCAACAAGAAACAGACTGTAGTCTCCCGATCCAGTGCGGAGTCCGAGTACCGTGCCCTGGCCACCGTCACCACAGAGATCATTTGGCTTCAACATCTCCTCCAGGAGCTTGGCTTTCCTCCGCTGACATCTGCTCACATCTGATGTGATAATCAGGCTGCCACCAAGATTGCTTCGAATCCCGTCTTCCATGAACACACAAAGCATATTGAGGTGGACTACCACTTTCTTCGCCACCACCTGTAGCACAATCATGTCAGCTTTATCCACATCACGACGATGAACCAGCTTGCCGACATCTTCACCAAAGTCCTCCCAGGGGCTTGTCTGACCTCACTCAATTCCAAACTGGGCATCCACAGCATCTGCGACCCAGCTTGAGGGGAAGTGTGACTGGTCTTGTCTGATGTCATCTTTCTTTTTGTGGGACTCGTGGTCCAAGTTGGGCATGTCCAGCTTGAGGGGGAGTGTTAAACCCTTTTTTATTATTTTGGGTATTTCCGAGTCCCACATCGGAATACTCATGTATGTATTCTGTTTTATCAATCTATAAAAAGTAGGCCTCCGCCTCACCTTGAGGTAAGGAGATTTCCTATTCTACAATTGTGAATCATTTAATTGTTATGTTGAGCATCCAATTTGTTTCCTTGATTTCATTCAAATTTGTCATGCGCGGCTAATCCGCTTAGGGTTAGGGGTTGAGAGTAGTGGTGTGCTTAATCATGCCGATTCTATAAATCAAACCTTGGTAACCTTAGGGCTAGTAATTAGGTTGAAAACAAATGTTCATCACATGCTTTTGCACAACCTTGACCATGGGAAGTGGAGTTGAACGAACCCAACCTAATTGGAGTTGAGCAGAACTATGACCATTAGTTTGTGACGCTTTCTACATATAAGCTAAGCGTAATTCACATAGGTTGTTAGTTATACCATGACCATGGGATCGTTGCCATATAGGTAGATCCAATTGGTTTGACCAAAATCAATTAGCGACCCTTGCACTGTTTCGCAGTCTAAGCCATAAGACTATTCCAAGCTAGATTTAAGATTATCCTTTGCCTTTACCCTGAAATTGACCCTGATCCCTTCTTGTCTTTCTTCTTGCATTTTATTTATTTAATTTTTGGCTTTTAATTAGTTTAATAAAATCAATCTAACATTAGAACGACCTAACCTTTAGTTAAGAGTTGTCATCGCTGCGTTCTCGGCTCTCTGTGGGATCGACCCCACACTTCTGCTATACTACGCCTTTGTAGTTAGCGTTGTTTGGGATAAAATAAAATTCTTTTGATTAGACCAGCGGGAAATAACGATGTCTGTTGGGCTAGTCAAATACTCCGGTGATGGCGCACTAATCAATTAGTGGTTGATCCGAGGAGATTCCCCTTATCCCCTGTTAATGAATTTTGTATTTAATGGATAATCTATTATGTTCATTTTCTTTAGATTTATTCAAATTGTTTAGAAGATTAGGACGTTTCATTTTCACTATGCATTTTGAATTTGTCTTCCCTCTTTCACTGGATTGCACACACAGGCCACTAAGGTTCTTTCCATTGCTTGCGATCGTGAGTAGTGGGTTGACCTAAGGGTGATTGAAGATCTCTGATCACAGGCTAGGTGAGATTAGAGGTTGCATTAATTGTCGCATCCCTCTTATTAAACTGAATTTTTTGGGTGACGGTAATCAAGTGAAAGAGAAAATATGAATGTATTAATATAGAATAATGATTCAGCAGGAAAGTTGAGCGGATATCTGAGGTTAGGCCACTTCCTTTAAGCTGAAGTTAAAACCAATCGGATCTGATCACTGTTTTCACACATAGAACCCATTAAACAAGGCAAGAACACACCCAAAACACTTTCCTCTTCAGAGACAACCCGTGTCTGCTACCACTACATTTAATTCGGGTTCATAAATTTGTTTGATGAGGGCCTCACGACACGCCTCTCATCAACCTAGTGCCACTGTCGGGGATGCCAGTGTTTAGTTTTTACTTTTGTTTAAAAATGAATTCAACACATGACCAGGTTTAGTTCATCTTACCTCACTGGTTTTGATCAAGAGATGGAACGAACTGTACTGGTAAGACTCAGTATCCTAAAGATCACCGAATAAGAGGAAAGAGAAATTTTTACTATCCCATTGATAAATTCTCCCTCATTCACTTCTTCAACTGGGGTCATTGTAGGAAGTGAAAACATGAACGAAAATTTAGCGCAACTAAATAGAACCTTGAGAGAACTTTACGCACCCAATTTCTGTTGGGGCGCAGCGGAGGTGCGTGGTACCTCAAACACACAAAAACAAAAACGAACGGAGAAACACACAATTTACGTGGTTTGGTCGTATGACCTACGTCCACGGGAGAAGGGGGGTGTTCTCTATTCACTCTCTCTGAATCTCGTCGGAGGTATCACAACACACAGATTACACAAATACCTTCTCTTAAAAATAAAGGGATTCAATCCCGTTTAAATAGAGAATGAAAAACCAGCTATCTTCTTTGGTTGTTGGGGTGGTTCAGCTACCCTGAGAAATTTCCTCCCCGTCGGCTGCTTCAATATTGGCAGCTTCAACGATGGCTGCTACCCACCATGCTGCCCACCATGGAGGAACCCGCTGCAGGCTGTTGCCGACAATTTCTCCTATGCTGGAAAACGTCACCCCATATTGGGAGTGACCCCCACAAATCTCCCACTCACGACCAATTTGGGGTAGAAGCTTGACCTACAGTCTCTTTGCAGGTGCTAAAAACTTCATCAGCAAATCGAACATGTTTCGTCACGCCAAATGACGTGGCACTTCCACCATCTTCACTCGATCTCAGGCAGACTACGGTCTCCATCAAATGATACAACCCTTGAGACTCTTTCCCAGTAAACATCGTTGCATCCCCATGTGAGACTTCCAACACTCCACCTGTTATGGAAATCTTGTATCCTCTCGCATCGAGCCTACTCAATGATATCAAGTTCCGTCTCATCCTTGGTACAAATTTCACATCAGCCAGTTTACGAACTCCTCCATCGGGCGTCTTCAATTTCACTGTCCCGACTCCTCGAACCTCGCATGTTGACCCATCACCAAGTCGCACCGAGTCTCACACCTGCTGAAAAGTATCAAATGTACCTCTCGTTGTACATATGTGTGTTGAACTCCCCAAATCCAGAACCCATCCGTCTTCCTTTGGATTTTGAGCCTGCTCGTTCTTCCATCTCAGAAAACGACATTCTCACTTCATGTGCCCATATCTTTTGCAGTAATGACACTGCACTTCTCCCCATTCAACTCGCTCATCTGAGTGCATGCTTCTCGTTATCACGCAGATTTCATCATCATCTGCTGATAAACCTGTGATGTTCACATCCTCCTCTTCAACTTTCTTCTTCCCAACAATGTACCTTTTGCGCACTCCACAATCACTTTTATAGTGACCCTTCTTCTCGCACCAGAAACATGTGATTTCGCTTGGATCACGCCCCCTGGATTTTGGCCGCCATTTATTACCTCCTGACTGTCGATGTCAGCTCCTCCCACGTTGATCATCTCGCAACGCCATGACTAGCTCGCCTGAATGTGTTGTAAGTCTTCGGAATGCCTCCGAATCTTGAAGTGACGTCATCACCTCGTCCAGCTTCAATGTCTCCTTCCCCAGAAGCAATGCAGTCACAATCCCGTCAAATGAGCTTGGTAGTGATGACAAAAAGCAAAAGTGTTTTATTTTCCTCTCCAACCTTCACACCGAGCCCCAATAACTGCGTCAGGATCTTGTTGAATTTGTTGGTGTGATCCAACAAATTCGTTCCCTCGTCCATGCGCAACTGGTACAGTTTCTTCTTTAAGAACAACTTGTTGGTCAGTGACTTCGTTATAGCATCCCGTCTTTTTATAACATAACTTTTCATTCCATTACACGGAACTGAGGATCTTTAAGATTTAGTGTCTTGGAAACAAGGAACATAAAACATGAAACAAAAAAAACATTCTTCTTAAACACTTGAAAGGCTTCTCCTCATGTTCACCCTAGGCTCATTACTGCATCTCATAACCTGGGGACATACATCAAAAGGAAGGGTGAGAAGAAGGCCCAGCAAGGGAAACAAGTGAAACATTTTACATATGAACTTGAGATACATCAATAAAGTCATGAAAAGAACTTTAATGCATGAAAATGAAATCATGAGGCATATCATAATAAAAATAAAACTTTTTCATAACTTGAAGATGTGGCTACATCATTTAACATAGACAATCATGAACATATCACCATGGTCCATCCCCAAGGTGTCATTTTAAAATTACCAAGGTTATTCACCAAGGTATCGTGAAAATTGTAATCTCTAGTGGTTACATCATTACCCAATGCATTGGAGCGCTATCAGGGCGCACCCTTAAATTTGCCTTTATTATCATGTGAGCCACATATATCATCATCAAACATTTCATAAATAACCCATATAGCATAAAGGAAATGGGTTTCATTTCATAATCATAACTTTTTAAAAACTACTTTAAAGACATGATCTTTATATCACTTTAAAACCCACAGAAAAGGAAGGTGGGTCTCATGTATGTAAATCCCAGAATTTAAAATAGAACATTTTGGTATATATGTGAATACCCCTTTAGAATAAAGAGCTTTGAGTATTCACTTAATAAAATAAAAGGACTTTAGAAAAAGAGATAGACATTTTGAGACAGAAATTCTGCAGCATAACGGCAATGTTCCGAGGTTTTAGAAGACATTAAAAGAGAGGTAAAATAGGTCAAACATTCATAAATGACCCATAAAATAGTACATGGACAGAATAAGAAGGATACATGATCATGGTAATGAGATTTCAAGTACATACCATTTGAAATGAAAAACATGGAAGGAAGAAAAAAAAAGATTTCTCTTATGAAAGTTCGGCAGCCTAACGGCGTTACTTAAACCTCAACAAAAATGATTTGAAAAGATCAAATAGGATCTCTCATCATGTGAACATAAGAGTTCAGTATGATAGATATAGAGATAATTCCCCAACATAACAAAAAGGGACTTGAAATAATTGACATGAAAGTAGAACTTCAAAATGAGAAGGGTGAAAAAACCACTTAAAAATTCAGCAGCCTAACGGCGCCACTTAAAACATCAAAATACTGAATTAAAGAGATCAAATGGGGTCTCTCATCATATGAACATAAGAGTCCGGTATGATATATATAGAGATCATACCCCAATATAAAAAAAAGGAACTTTAAATAATTGACATGAAAGTAGAACTTCAAAACGAGAAGGGTGAAGAACCACTTAAAAATTCGGCAGCCTAACGGCGCCACTTAAAACATCAAAATACTGAATTGAAGAGATCAAATGGGGTCTCTCATCATATGAAAATAAGAGTCCAGTATGATATATATAGAGATCATACCCCAATATAACAAAAAGGAACTTTAAATAATTGACATGAAAGTAGAACTTCAAAACGAGAAGGGTGAAGAACCACTTAAAAATTCGGCAGCCTAACGGCGCCACTTAAAACATCAAAATACTGAATTGAAGATATCAAATGGGGTATCTCATCATATGAACATAAGAGTCCAGTATGATATATATAGAGATCATACCCCAATATAACAAAAAGTAACATGAAAGACTTGAATGAAAATAGAACTTGAAAACGAGGAAGGTGAAAGAATCCCTTAAAAATTCGGCAGCCTAACGGCGCCACTTAAACATTCTTAAAACGAATTGATGAGAGAAAAGGGGGGGGGTCTCTCATCATATGAACATGAAATAGGCAGTAGGATGAATATAAAAGAACATCCTCCATCATAAGAACATGGGGTATAAAAGAAAAGACATAAAAGAGATTACTTGAAAAGAAAGAGAGGGGTCGGATCCCTTACCTTAAAATGTAACTCTTAAACCTCAAAGGTTGGGACCTTGAGGGCTTGGGGGAACCTTGGGAGGACTCCTTGGGAGGTAATGAGACCAGAAATTCGTTGGGAAAGAGTGGGGAGTCGAATGGATGAGAGGAGGGCTTGGTATTTATAGGGAAAGTGAGGGGACAAGGCATTAATGGCCAAGGGACACCTCACATGTGCTTTTCTCAAACCCATGTGCTCTCCCTTGTCATTTATCATGGAGTTAGGCCACATGGGGCCCCCAAAACAATAATTCATCACCCTTGGCCGGCCAACCCTCAAAAAATCTCATGACATCATCATGACACCGTTATGATGTCATTAAACATACCGAAACCCTAAAACTGTATTTTTACTATTCACTGAAAATTCAACTTTCTCAGAAAAATCCCAAAATTTCACATTAACCAAATATCAATGCTCTGATTTCAAAAATGAAATCCATTTTATAAAAATAATTTTCTAAATATTTTTAATTTAATTTTTAAATAAAAACACTATTCATCGAAAATTCATTTTTTTCAGAAAAAACCCCAAAAATTACCATAACATAATATCGATGCACTGAGTTCAAAAATAAAGTCATTTTTATAAAAATAATTTTCTAATTATTTTTAATTAAATTTTTAATTAAAAAACACTATTCACCCGAAAAAACTAATACTTGAATAATAATTAATGAAACCGTTATTTAACTATTTTATTGAATCACATTACTTAATCAAGGTGCCTAGATTATTTTAAAACTTTCTTTAAGTGAGATTACTAATCCATTTGGTCATATTACTAATCCTAATCATAAAATCACTATTCATAATTTACTATTCATCAAAAATCAAGTTGATCTTATTAGACTCTAAATTTAGTACTAAACATAATTGCAGAAGACCATTTTTTGAAAATCATTACACATTTTTAATTATTTAGGGTTTACATAAACATATTTAAAATATCCTTTTTCTAAAATTCATCAAAAATATGCATACTATATTTATCCGGTCATTTCAAAATTCATAAACTTCATCATAAGAAGAAATCCCAATTTTTATTTAAAACAAGGATTACACAAGGTAGTTACGGTCTCGTTACATAACCCCTTATAATACCAGCATAGGACCTAAGAGTAAGGTGTGCTAGGGTGATAGAAGCTTGGGGCGGCTCAGTCAACATTGCCCGAGTAGTAATTTCTATCAGTTTGAACTTCTCACGAAGGCGATTTCGTTCCAGCTTCACATGATGAAGTTCGGCTTGGATTTGATCCAGAGCAAAGCCCAGTGGTGCTACCTCCTTCCCAAGCTCTGTTAGATGGGCTTCGATCGGTCCAAGACTACTAGGTGAGGCCATCGAATCTTCTTTCTATAATAATTAACCAAGATTACTTATTTTTAGAGAAAATAATCAAAACATTTTGTTCACAGCGGTCATGTTGACCGATGGTTATATAATAGTCCAAACCCACTGATCTCATTTTAATTATAATCATGTTTATCAAATAAAACATTTTTGTTGAGTATAACAACAACACATAAAATTAGGAAACAAAATTTATTTAAAAATTTCGGGTCGTTACAATCTTCCCCCCTTAAGAAATTGCGTCCTCGCAATTTTAAAATTGGGTTTTGAAATTTCATTGAAAGTCCCACATCGGAAAAGGAGTCAGTAAAACTATTACTTTAAAATAAAGAAAGGGAAGTACAATGGTCACCCGAGTTAACCCACACTAGGGTTCCATGTAGGAAAACATGGACATGGAGGAAAAAGCAAAGGGTCAAGTTCTGAGGGAGAGTGATAGAGAACATGATTAGGAGAAAGTTAACCATGAGAAAATCCCAAACTTATGATGTGTGTAAACGGTCTTTGATTACCTAGTAGGAAACGTAAACCAACAACATTTTTGTTTTACGTTTCTTTTCATAATTTTGAGGATTTCACTTACTACATAGAACAAAAACGTAAAAAAAAATATACCTACCTTTAAGTAGAGTTTCATCCTTTAACAAGTCCCTACCAATACTAATCTTTTCTCCAAATGATGAGAATTCAAAAACACTTGGTCTCATAAAAGCACAAGAATCATCTTCTATAGAATCACATAATCTACAAAAGATTAACTATCTATTTCTTTTATCTTTAAACATTATCCCAAAAACAGAAAGGTTAAGGTAAAACAACTCTTCAAAAAGAAAGAATCCCATAGGAATGGAAACTACTTTTAAATCATCAAAGTTCCATGGTACTACCCAAAGTTCATCATAGACCATTCCATAAATAACGGTCCTTAAAATTCCTCAAAACAAACCAAACTAAGATTGAAACCCAAATACAATAAGGATTTGATAACATAGTCTTCCAAAACAACTTCATTGTTCATCTCCAGACAACATCAACCACTCCTAACATCTTATAAAAAAGTAGCTAACCTAAACATATTTTACCCAAGATAGGTTAGTCATTCCCATAAGTAACCTAAATTACTATAAGTTCACCTTAAATTCATCGATTCTTCAAAATATAAGTCAACCTTACTCCTCAATGAAAATACTGTAGTAATCTATTTACCTCGATCAAATATGGTTCCCAAAATAATGAACGTCTTCCAAAATAATAATCATATTTTAATCCCCTAATCATCCCTGTCATATTAATACGAAAATCGTCGCATTTCCTATCACATTGGTTGTCGGAACATGTTCTTCCATTTCCCACCATTAACTAAGAAGAGAAAGCATAATTAGGGGCTTAAGTACTTAGCTAATAATCATGAAAAGGAACTGAAAGCATATAAGGATAACTTGTATATGAAAGGTATACCCTAACTTGTGATCTCCTAGGTTCCCATCTAGGTTATGAATGATCATATATTCTTATGTGAACCTTTATTTTATTTTATCTTTGTTCCTTTAACAATGGTTCATACCAAGCTTATGAATTTACCAAAGCATATCCCCCGGGAGTGTCGTAACCAAGAGTGCAGCAAGGCCTGTTGTCGTGTACCAGTTCCCGTTCGAGTCTAGCTCAAAGCGGTGTTTTCGGGTTTTACCCCTATGTACATCTGTGCCAGAGCCACCTCTACCTGCTCGTATCCAGACAGGGATGTATTTGCTTGGCAACCCCTTACTCAATACTCACCAAAATACCAGGAAGATTTCCTATATTAAACTTTTATATAGGGTTCCTCCTAGAGTTTTCATATCCTAATTTCCACAAATAACTAAACCTTCCTTTGATACCAACTATAGCATCCCGTATTTTTATAACATAACTTTTCATTCCATTACACGGAACTGAGGATCTTTAAGGTTTAGTGTCTTGGAAACAAGGAACATAAAACATGAAACAAAAAAAAAACATTCTTCTTAAACACTTGAAAGGCTTCTCCTCATGTTCACCCTAGGCTCATTACTGCATCTCATAACCTGGGGACATACATCAAAAGGAAGGGTGAGCAAAAGGCCCAGCAAGGGAAACAAGTGAAACATTTTACATATGAACTTGAGATACATCAATAAAGTCATGAAAAGAACTTTAATGCATGAAAATGAAATCATGAGGCATATCATAATAAAAATAAAACTTTTTCATAACTTGAAGATGTGGCTACATCATTTAACATAGACAATCATGAACATATCACCATGGTCCATCCCCAAGGTGTCATTTTAAAATTACCAAGGTTATTCACCAAGGTATCGTGAAAATTGTAATCTCAAGTGGTTACATCATTACCCAATGCATTGGAGCGCTATCAGGGCGCACCCTTAAATTTGCCTTTATTATTATGTGAGCCACATATATCATCATCAAACATTTCATAAATAACCCATATAGCATAAAGGAAATGGGTTTCATTTCATAATCATAACTTTTTAAAAACTGTTTTAAAGACATGATCTTTATATCACTTTAAAACCCACAGAAAAGGAAGGTGGGTCTCATGTATGTAAATCCCAAAATTTAAAATAGAACATTTTGGTATATATGTGAATACCCCTTTAGAAGAAAGAGCTTTGAGTATTCACTTAATAAAATAAAAGGACTTTAGAAAAAGAGATAGACATTTTGAGACAGAAATTCTGCAGCATAACGGCAATGTTCCGAGGTTTTAGAAGACATTAAAAGAGAGGTAAAATGGGTAAAACATTCATAAATGACCCATAAAATAGTACATGGACAGAATAAGAAGGATACATGATCATGGTAATGATATTTCAAGGACATAACATTTGAAATGAAAAACATGGAAGGAAGAAAAAAAAAAGATTTCTCTTATGAAAGTTCGGCAGCCTAACGGTGTTACTTAAACCTCAACAAAAATGATTTGAAAAGATCAAATAGGATCTCTCATCATGTGAACATAAGAGTTCAGTATGATAGATATAGAGATAATTCCCCAACATAACAAAAAGGGACTTGAAAGAATTGACATGAAAGTAGAACTTCAAAATGAGAAGGGTGAAGAACCACTTAAAAATTCGGCAGCCTAACGGCGCCACTTAAAACATCAAAATACTGAATTGAAGAGATCAAATGGGGTCTCTCATCATATGAACATAAGAGTCCGGTATGATATATATAGAGATCATACCCCAATATAACAAAAAGGAACTTTAAATAATTGACATGAAATTAGAACTTCAAAACGAGAAGGGTGAAGAACCACTTAAAAATTCGGCAGCCTAACGGCGCCACTTAAAACATCAAAATACTGAATTGAAGAGATCAAATGGGGTCTCTCATCATACGAACATAAGAGTCCAGTATGATATATATAGAGATCATACCCCAATATAACAAAAAGGAACTTTAAATAATTGACATGAAAGTAGAACTTCAAAACGAGAAGGGTGAAGAACCACTTAAAAATTCGGCAGCCTAACGGCGCCACTTAAAACATCAAAATACTGAATTGAAGAGATCAAATGGGGTATCTCATCATATGAAAATAAGAGTCCAGTATGATATATATAGAGATCATACCCCAATATAACAAAAAGGAACATGAAAGACTTGAATGAAAATAGAACTTGAAAACGAGGAAGGTGAAAGAATCCCTTAAAAATTCGGCAGCCTAACGGCGCCACTTAAACATTCTTAAAACGAATTGATGAGAGCAAGGGGGGGGGGGGTCTCTCATCATATGAACATGAAATAGGCAGTAGGATGAATATAAAAGAACATCCTCCATCATAAGAACATGGGGTATAAAAGAAAAGACATAAAAGAGATTACTTGAAAAGAAAGAGAGGGGTCGGATCCCTTACCTTAAAATGTAACTCTTAAACCTCAAAGGTTGGGACCTTGAGGGCTTGGGGGCACCTTGGGAGGACTCCTTGGGAGGTAATGAGACCAGAAATTCGTTGGGAAAGAGTGGGGAGTCGAATGGATGAGAGGAGGGCTTGGTATTTATAGGGAAAGTGAGGGGACAAGGCATTAATGGCCAAGGGACACCTCACATGTGCTTTTCTCAAACCCATGTGCTCTCCCTTGTCATTTATCATGGAGTTAGGCCACATGGGGACCCCAAAACAATAATTCATCACCCTTGGCCGGCCAACCCTCAAAAAATCTCATGACATCATCATGACACCGTTATGATGTCATTAAACATACTGAAACCCTAAAACTGTATTTTTACTATTCACTGAAAATTCAACTTTCTCAGAAAAATCCCAAAATTTCACATTAACCAAATATCAATGCTCCGATTTCAAAAATGAAATCCATTTTATAAAAATAATTTTCTAAATATTTCTAATTTAATTTTTAAATAAAAACACTATTCATCGAAAATTCATTTTTTTCAGAAAAAACCCCAAAAATTACCATAACATAATATCGATGCTCTGAGTTCAAAAATAAAGTCATTTTTATAAAAATAATTTTCTAATTATTTTTAATTAAATTTTTAATTAAAAAACACTATTCACCCGAAAAAACTAATACTTGAATAATAATTAATGAAACCGTTATTTAACTATTTTATTGAATCACATTACTTAATCAAGGTGCCTAGATTATTTTAAAACTTTCTTTAAGTGAGATTACTAATCCATTTGGTCATATTACTAATCCTAATCATAAAATCACTATTCATAATTTACTATTCATAAAAAATCAAGTTGATCTTATTAGACTCTAAATTTAGTACTAAACATAATTGCAGAAGACCATTTTTTGAAAATCATTACACATTTTTAATTATTTAGGGTTTACATTAACATATTTAAAATATCCTTTTTCTAAAATTCATCAAAAATATGCATACTATATTTATCCGGTCATTTCAAAATTCATAAACTTCATCATAAGAAGAAATCCCAATTTTTATTTAAAACAAGGATTACACAAGGTAGTTACGGTCTCGTTACATAACCCCTTATAATACCAGCATAGGACCTAAGAGTAAGGTGTGCTAGGGTGATAGAAGCTTGGGGCGGCTCAGTCAACATTGCCCGAGTAGTAATTTCTATCAGTTTGAACTTCTCACGAAGGCGATTTCGTTCCAGCTTCACATGATGAAGTTCGGCTTGGATTTGATCCAGAGCAAAGCCCAGTGGTGCTACCTCCTTCCCAAGCTCTGTTAGATGGGCTTCGATCGGTCCAAGACTACTAGGTGAGGTCATCGAATCTTCTTTCTATAATAATTAACCAAGATTACTTATTTTTAGAGAAAATAATCAAAACATTTTGTTCACAGCGGTCATGTTGACCGATGGTTATATAATAGTCAAAACCCACTGATCTCATTTTAATTATAATCATGTTTATCAAATAAAACATTTTTGTTGAGTATAACAATAACACATAAAATTAGGAAACAAAATTTATTTAAAAATTTCGGGTCGTTACAATCTTCCCCCCTTAAGAAATTGCGTCCTCGCAATTTTAAAATTGGGTTTTGAAATTTCATTGAAAGTCCCACATCGGAAAAGGAGTCAGTAAAACTATTACTTTAAAATAAAGAAAGGGAAGTACAATGGTCACCCGAGTTAACCCACACTAGGGTTCCATGTAGGAAAACATGGACATGGAGGAAAAAGCAAAGGGTCAAGTTCTGAGGGAGAGTGATAGAGAACATGATTAGGAGAAAGTTAACCATGAGAAAATCCCAAACTTATGATGTGTGTAAACGGTCTTTGATTACCTAGTAGGAAACGTAAACCAACAACATTTTTGTTTTACGTTTCTTTTCATAATTTTGAGGATTTCACTTACTACATAGAACAAAAACGTAAAAAAAATATACCTACCTTTAAGTAGAGTTTCATCCTTTAACAAGTCCCTACCAAAACTAATCTTTTCTCCAAATGATGAGAATTCAAAAACACTTGGTCTCATAAAAGCACAAGAATCATCTTCTATAGAATCACATAATCTACAAAAGATTAACTATCTATTTCTTTTATCTTTAAACATTATCCCAAAAACAGAAAGGTTAAGGTAAAACAACTCTTCAAAAAGAAAGAATCCCATAGGAATGGAAACTACTTTTAAATCATCAAAGTTCCATGGTACTACCCAAAGTTCATCATAGACCATTCCATAAATAACGGTCCTTAAAATTCCTCAAAACAAACCAAACTAAGATTGAAACCCAAATACAATAAGGATTTGATAACATAGTCTTCCAAAACAACTTCATTGTTCATCTCCAGACAACATCAACCACTCCTAACATCTTATAAAAAAGTAGCTAACCTAAACATATTTTACCCAATATAGGTTAGTCATTCCCATAAGTAACCTAAATTACTATAAGTTCAACTTAAATTCATCGATTCTTCAAAATATAAGTCAACCTTACTCCTCAATGAAAATACTGTAGTAATCCATTTACCTCGATCAAATATGGTTCCCAAAATAATGAACGTCTTCCAAAATAATAATCATATTTTAATCCCCTAATCATCCCTGTCATATTAATACGAAAATCGTCGCATTTCCTATCACATTGGTTGTCGGAACATGTTCTTCCATTTCCCACCATTAACTAAGAAGAGAAAGCATAATTAGGGGCTTAAGTACTTAGCTAATAATCATGAAAAGGAACTGAAAGCATATAAGGATAACTTGTATATGAAAGGTATACCCTAACTTGTGATCTCCTAGGTTCCCATCTAGGTTATGAATGATCATATATTCTTATGTGAACCTTTATTTTATTTTATCTTTGTTCCTTTAACAATGGTTCATACCAAGCTTATGAATTTACCAAAGCATATCCCCCGGGAGTGTCGTAACCAAGAGTGCAGCAAGGCCTGTTGTCGTGTACCAGTTCCCGTTCGAGTCTAGCTCAAAGCGGTGTTTTCAGGTTTTACCCCTATGTACATCTGTGCCAGAGCCACCTCTACCTGCTCGTATCCAGACAGGGATGTATTTGCTTGGCAACCCCTTACTCAATACTCACCAAAATACCAGGAAGATTTCCTATATTAAACTTTTATATAGGGTTCCTCCTAGAGTTTTCATATCCTAATTTCCACAAATAACTAAACCTTCCTTTGATACCAACTATAGCATCCCGTATTTTTATAACATAACTTTTCATTCCATTACACGGAACTGAGGATCTTTAAGGTTTAGTGTCTTGGAAACAAGGAACATAAAACATGAAACAAAAAAAAACATTCTTCTTAAACACTTGAAAGGCTTCTCCTCATGTTCACCCTAGGCTCATTACTGCATCTCATAACCTGAGGACATACATCAAAAGGAAGGGTGAGCAAAAGGCCCAGCAAGGGAAACAAGTGAAACATTTTACATATGAACTTGAGATACATCAATAAAGTCATGAAAAGAACTTTAATGCATGAAAATGAAATCATGAGGCATATCATAATAAAAATAAAACTTTTTCATAACTTGAAGATGTGGCTACATCATTTAACATAGACAATCATGAACATATCACCATGGTCCATCCCCAAGGTGTCATTTTAAAATTACCAAGGTTATTCACCAAGGTATCGTGAAAATTGTAATCTCAAGTGGTTACATCATTACCCAATGCATTGGAGCGCTATCAGGGCGCACCCTTAAATTTGCCTTTATTATCATGTGAGCCACATATATCATCATCAAACATTTCATAAATAACCCATATAGCATAAAGGAAATGGGTTTCATTTCATAATCATAACTTTTTAAAAACTGCTTTAAAGACATGATCTTTATATCACTTTAAAACCCACAGAAAAGGAAGGTGGGTCTCATGTATGTAAATCCCAAAATTTAAAATAGAACATTTTGGTATATATGTGAATACCCCTTTAGAAGAAAGAGCTTTGAGTATTCACTTAATAAAATAAAAGGACTTTAGAAAAAGAGATAGACATTTTGAGACAGAAATTCTGCAGCATAACGGCAATGTTCCGAGGTTTTAGAAGACATTAAAAGAGAGGTAAAATGGGTCAAACATTCATAAATGACCCATAAAATAGTACATGGACAGAATAAGAAGGATACATGATCATGGTAATGAGATTTCAAGGACATAACATTTGAAATGAAAAACATGGAAGGAAGAAAAAAAAAGATTTCTCTTATGAAAGTTCGGCAGCCTAACGGTGTTACTTAAACCTCAACAAAAATGATTTGAAAAGATCAAATAGGATCTCTCATCATGTGAACATAAGAGTTCAGTATGATAGATATAGAGATAATTCCCCAACATAACAAAAAGGGACTTGAAAGAATTGACATGAAAGTAGAACTTCAAAATGAGAAGGGTGAAGAACCACTTAAAAATTCGGCAGCCTAACGGCGCCACTTAAAACATCAAAATACTGAATTGAAGAGATCAAATGGGGTCTCTCATCATATGAACATAAGAGTCCGGTATGATATATATAGAGATCATACCCCAATATAAAAAAAAGGAACTTTAAATAATTGACATGAAATTAGAACTTCAAAACGAGAAGGGTGAAGAACCACTTAAAAATTCGGCAGCCTAACGGCGCCACTTAAAACACCAAAATACTGAATCGAAGAGATCAAATGGGGTCTCTCATCATATGAACATAAGAGTCCAGTATGATATATATAGAGATCATACCCCAATATAACAAAAAGGAACTTTAAATAATTGACATGAAAGTAGAACTTCAAAACGAGAAGGGTGAAGAACCACTTAAAAATTCGGCAGCCTAACGGCGCCACTTAAAACATCAAAATACTGAATTGAAGAGATCAAATGGGGTATCTCATCATATGAAAATAAGAGTCCAGTATGATATATATAGAGATCATACCCCAATATAACAAAAAGGAACATGAAAGACTTGAATGAAAATAGAACTTGAAAACGAGGAAGGTGAAAGAATCCCTTAAAAATTCGGCAGCCTAACGGCGCCACTTAAACATTCTTAAAACGAATTGATGAGAGCAAGGGGGGGGGGGTCTCTCATCATATGAACATGAAATAGGCAGTAGGATGAATATAAAAGAACATCCTCCATCATAAGAACATGGGGTATAAAAGAAAAGACATAAAAGAGATTACTTGAAAAGAAAGAGAGGGGTCGGATCCCTTACCTTAAAATGTAACTCTTAAACCTCAAAGGTTGGGACCTTGAGGGCTTGGGGTCACCTTGGGAGGACTCCTTGGGAGGTAATGAGACCAGAAATTCGTTGGGAAAGAGTGGGGAGTCGAATGGATGAGAGGAGGGCTTGGTATTTATAGGGAAAGTGAGGGGACAAGGCATTAATGGCCAAGGGACACCTCACATGTGCTTTTCTCAAACCCATGTGCTCTCCCTTGTCATTTATCATGGAGTTAGGCCACATGGGGCCCCCAAAACAATAATTCATCACCCTTGGCCGGCCAACCCTCAAAAAATCTCATGACATCATCATGACACCGTTATGATGTCATTAAACATACCGAAACCCTAAAACTGTATTTTTACTATTCACTGAAAATTCAACTTTCTCAGAAAAATCCCAAAATTTCACATTAACCAAATATCAATGCTCTGATTTCAAAAATGAAATCCATTTTATAAAAATAATTTTCTAAATATTTTTAATTTAATTTTTAAATAAAAACACTATTCATCGAAAATTCATTTTTTTCAGAAAAAACCCCAAAAATTACCATAACATAATATCGATGCTCTGAGTTCAAAAATAAAGTCATTTTTATAAAAATGATTTTCTAATTATTTTTAATTAAATTTTTAATTAAAAAACACTATTCACCCGAAAAAACTAATACTTGAATAATAATTAATGAAACCGTTATTTAACTATTTTATTGAATCACATTACTTAATCAAGGTGCCTAGATTATTTTAAAACTTTCTTTAAGTGAGATTACTAATCCATTTGGTCATATTACTAATCCTAATCATAAAATCACTATTCATAATTTACTATTCATCAAAAATCAAGTTGATCTTATTAGACTCTAAATTTAGTACTAAACATAATTGCAGAAGACCATTTTTTGAAAATCATTACACATTTTTAATTATTTAGGGTTTACATAAACATATTTAAAATATCCTTTTTCTAAAATTCATCAAAAATATGCATACTATATTTATCCGGTCATTTCAAAATTCATAAACTTCATCATAAGAAGAAATCCCAATTTTTATTTAAAACAAGGATTACACAAGGTAGTTACGGTCTCGTTACATAACCCCTTATAATA
Source organism: Viscum album (assembly GCA_963277665.1). NCBI lineage: Eukaryota > Viridiplantae > Streptophyta > Magnoliopsida > Santalales > Viscaceae > Viscum > Viscum album. The sequence goes on along the minus strand of OY728119.1, from coordinate 1,940,606,922 downwards.
CCAGCATAGGACCTAAGAGTAAGGTGTGCTAGGGTGATAGAAGCTTGGGGCGGCTCAGTCAACATTGCCCGAGTAGTAATTTCTATCAGTTTGAACTTCTCACGAAGGCGATTTCGTTCCAGCTTCACATGATGAAGTTCGGCTTGGATTTGATCCAGAGCAAAGCCCAGTGGTGCTACCTCCTTCCCAAGCTCTGTTAGATGGGCTTCGATCGGTCCAAGACTACTAGGTGAGGCCATCGAATCTTCTTTCTATAATAATTAACCAAGATTACTTATTTTTAGAGAAAATAATCAAAACATTTTGTTCACAGCGGTCATGTTGACCGATGGTTATATAATAGTCAAAACCCACTGATCTCATTTTAATTATAATCATGTTTATCAAATAAAACATTTTTGTTGAGTATAACAATAACACATAAAATTAGGAAACAAAATTTATTTAAAAATTTCGGGTCGTTACAATCTTCCCCCCTTAAGAAATTGCGTCCTCGCAATTTTAAAATTGGGTTTTGAAATTTCATTGAAAGTCCCACATCGGAAAAGGAGTCAGTAAAACTATTACTTTAAAATAAAGAAAGGGAAGTACAATGGTCACCCGAGTTAACCCACACTAGGGTTCCATGTAGGAAAACATGGACATGGAGGAAAAAGCAAAGGGTCAAGTTCTGAGGGAGAGTGATAGAGAACATGATTAGGAGAAAGTTAACCATGAGAAAATCCCAAACTTATGATGTGTGTAAACGGTCTTTGATTACCTAGTAGGAAACGTAAACCAACAACATTTTTGTTTTACGTTTCTTTTCATAATTTTGAGGATTTCACTTACTACATAGAACAAAAACGTAAAAAAAAATATACCTACCTTTAAGTAGAGTTTCATCCTTTAACAAGTCCCTACCAATACTAATCTTTTCTCCAAATGATGAGAATTCAAAAACACTTGGTCTCATAAAAGCACAAGAATCATCTTCTATAGAATCACATAATCTACAAAAGATTAACTATCTATTTCTTTTATCTTTAAAAATTATCCCAAAAACAGAAAGGTTAAGGTAAAACAACTCTTCAAAAAGAAAGAATCTCATAGGAATGGAAACTACTTTTAAATCATCAAAGTTCCATGGTACTACCCAAAGTTCATCATAGACCATTCCATAAATAACGGTCCTTAAAATTCCTCAAAACAAACCAAACTAAGATTGAAACCCAAATACAATAAGGATTTGATAACATAGTCTTCCAAAACAACTTCATTGTTCATCTCCAGACAACATCAACCACTCCTAACATCTTATAAAAAAGTAGCTAACCTAAACATATTTTACCCAAGATAGGTTAGTCATTCCCATAAGTAACCTAAATTACTATAAGTTCACCTTAAATTCATCGATTCTTCAAAATATAAGTCAACCTTACTCCTCAATGAAAATACTGTAGTAATCTATTTACCTCGATCAAATATGGTTCCCAAAATAATGAACGTCTTCCAAAATAATAATCATATTTTAATCCCCTAATCATCCCTGTCATATTAATACGAAAATCGTCGCATTTCCTATCACATTGGTTGTCGGAACATGTTCTTCCATTTCCCACCATTAACTAAGAAGAGAAAGCATAATTAGGGGCTTAAGTACTTAGCTAATAATCATGAAAAGGAACTGAAAGCATATAAGGATAACTTGTATATGAAAGGTATACCCTAACTTGTGATCTCCTAGGTTCCCATCTAGGTTATGAATGATCATATATTCTTATGTGAACCTTTATTTTATTTTATCTTTGTTCCTTTAACAATGGTTCATACCAAGCTTATGAATTTACCAAAGCATATCCCCCGGGAGTGTCGTAACCAAGAGTGCAGCAAGGCCTGTTGTCGTGTACCAGTTCCCGTTCGAGTCTAGCTCAAAGCGGTGTTTTCAGGTTTTACCCCTATGTACATCTGTGCCAGAGCCACCTCTACCTGCTCGTATCCAGACAGGGATGTATTTGCTTGGCAACCCCTTACTCAATACTCACCAAAATACCAGGAAGATTTCCTATATTAAACTTTTATATAGGGTTCCTCCTAGAGTTTTCATATCCTAATTTCCACAAATAACTAAACCTTCCTTTGATACCAACTATAGCATCCCGTATTTTTATAACATAACTTTTCATTCCATTACACGGAACTGAGGATCTTTAAGGTTTAGTGTCTTGGAAACAAGGAACATAAAACATGAAACAAAAAAAACATTCTTCTTAAACACTTGAAAGGCTTCTCCTCATGTTCACCCTAGGCTCATTACTGCATCTCATAACCTGGGGACATACATCAAAAGGAAGGGTGAGCAAAAGGCCCAGCAAGGGAAACAAGTGAAACATTTTACATATGAACTTGAGATACATCAATAAAGTCATGAAAAGAACTTTAATGCATGAAAATGAAATCATGAGGCATATCATAATAAAAATAAAACTTTTTCATAACTTGAAGATGTGGCTACATCATTTAACATAGACAATCATGAACATATCACCATGGTCCATCCCCAAGGTGTCATTTTAAAATTACCAAGGTTATTCACCAAGGTATCGTGAAAATTGTAATCTCAAGTGGTTACATCATTACCCAATGCATTGGAGCGCTATCAGGGCGCACCCTTAAATTTGCCTTTATTATCATGTGAGCCACATATATCATCATCAAACATTTCATAAATAACCCATATAGCATAAAGGAAATGGGTTTCATTTCATAATCATAACTTTTTAAAAACTGCTTTAAAGACATGATCTTTATATCACTTTAAAACCCACAGAAAAGGAAGGTGGGTCTCATGTATGTAAATCCCAAAATTTAAAATAGAACATTTTGGTATATATGTGAATACCCCTTTAGAAGAAAGAGCTTTGAGTATTCACTTAATAAAATAAAAGGACTTTAGAAAAAGAGATAGACATTTTGAGACAGAAATTCTGCAGCATAACGGCAATGTTCCGAGGTTTTAGAAGACATTAAAAGAGAGGTAAAATGGGTCAAACATTCATAAATGACCCATAAAATAGTACATGGACAGAATAAGAAGGATACATGATCATGGTAATGAGATTTCAAGGACATAACATTTGAAATGAAAAACATGGAAGGAAGAAAAAAAAAGATTTCTCTTATGAAAGTTCGGCAGCCTAACGGTGTTACTTAAACCTCAACAAAAATGATTTGAAAAGATCAAATAGGATCTCTCATCATGTGAACATAAGAGTTCAGTATGATAGATATAGAGATAATTCCCCAACATAACAAAAAGGGACTTGAAAGAATTGACATGAAAGTAGAACTTCAAAATGAGAAGGGTGAAGAACCACTTAAAAATTCGGCAGCCTAACGGCGCCACTTAAAACATCAAAATACTGAATTGAAGAGATCAAATGGGGTCTCTCATCATATGAACATAAGAGTCCGGTATGATATATATAGAGATCATACCCCAATATAAAAAAAAGGAACTTTAAATAATTGACATGAAATTAGAACTTCAAAACGAGAAGGGTGAAGAACCACTTAAAAATTCGGCAGCCTAACGGCGCCACTTAAAACATAAAAATACTGAATTGAAGAGATCAAATGGGGTCTCTCATCATATGAACATAAGAGTCCAGTATGATATATATAGAGATAATACCCCAATATAACAAAAAGGAACTTTAAATAATTGACATGAAAGTAGAACTTCAAAACGAGAAGGGTGAAGAACCACTTAAAAATTCGGCAGCCTAACGGCGCCACTTAAAACATCAAAATACTGAATTGAAGAGATCAAATGGGGTATCTCATCATATGAAAATAAGAGTCCAGTATGATATATATAGAGATCATACCCCAATATAACAAAAAGGAACATGAAAGACTTGAATGAAAATAGAACTTGAAAACGAGGAAGGTGAAAGAATCCCTTAAAAATTCGGCAGCCTAACGGCGCCACTTAAACATTCTTAAAACGAATTGATGAGAGCAAGGGGGGGGGGGGGGGTCTCTCATCATATGAACATGAAATAGGCAGTAGGATGAATATAAAAGAACATCCTCCATCATAAGAACATGGGGTATAAAAGAAAAGACATAAAAGAGATTACTTGAAAAGAAAGAGAGGGGTCGGATCCCTTACCTTAAAATGTCACTCTTAAACCTCAAAGGTTGGGACCTTGAGGGCTTGGGGCACCTTGGGAGGACTCCTTGGGAGGTAATGAGACCAGAAATTCTTTGGGAAGGAGTGGGGAGTCGAATGGATGAGAGGAGGGCTTGGTATTTATAGGGAAAGTGAGGGGACAAGGCATTAATGGCCAAGGGACAACTCACATGTGCTTTTCTCAAACCCATGTGCTCTCCCTTGTCATTTATCATGGAGTTAGGCCACATGGGGCCCCCAAAACAATAATTCATCACCCTTGGCCGGCCAACCCTCAAAAAATCTCATGACATCATCATGACACCGTTATGATGTCATTAAACATACCGAAACCCTAAAATTGTATTTTTACTATTCACTGAAAATTCAACTTTCTCAGAAAAATCCCAAAATTTCACATTAACCAAATATCAATGCTCTGATTTCAAAAATGAAATCCATTTTATAAAAATAATTTTCTAAATATTTTTAATTTAATTTTTAAATAAAAACACTATTCATCGAAAATTCATTTTTTTCAGAAAAAACCCCAAAAATTACCATAACATAATATCGATGCTCTGAGTTTAAAAATAAAGTCATTTTTATAAAAATAATTTTCTAATTATTTTTAATTAAATTTTTAATTAAAAAACACTATTCACCCGAAAAAACTAATACTTGAATAATAATTAATGAAACCGTTATTTAACTATTTTATTGAATCACATTACTTAATCAAGGTGCCTAGATTATTTTAAAACTTTCTTTAAGTGAGATTACTAATCCATTTGGTCATATTACTAATCCTAATCATAAAATCACTATTCATAATTTACTATTCATCAAAAATCAAGTTGATCTTATTAGACTCTAAATTTAGTACTAAACATAATTGCAGAAGACCATTTTTTGAAAATCATTACACATTTTTAATTATTTAGGGTTTACATAAACATATTTAAAATATCCTTTTTCTAAAATTCATCAAAAATATGCATACTATATTTATCCGGTCATTTCAAAATTCATAAACTTCATCATAAGAAGAAATCCCAATTTTTATTTAAAACAAGGATTACACAAGGTAGTTACGGTCTCGTTACATAACCCCTTATAATACCAGCATAGGACCTAAGAGTAAGGTGTGCTAGGGTGATAGAAGCTTGGGGCGGCTCAGTCAACATTGCCCGAGTAGTAATTTCTATCAGTTTGAACTTCTCACGAAGGCGATTTCGTTCCAGCTTCACATGATGAAGTTCGGCTTGGATTTGATCCAGAGCAAAGCCCAGTGGTGCTACCTCCTTCCCAAGCTCTGTTAGATGGGCTTCGATCGGTCCAAGACTACTAGGTGAGGCCATCGAATCTTCTTTCTATAATAATTAACCAAGATTACTTATTTTTAGAGAAAATAATCAAAACATTTTGTTCACAGCGGTCATGTTGACCGATGGTTATATAATAGTCAAAACCCACTGATCTCATTTTAATTATAATCATGTTTATCAAATAAAACATTTTTGTTGAGTATAACAATAACACATAAAATTAGGAAACAAAATTTATTTAAAAATTTCGGGTCGTTACATTCGTCATATACCCCTCCTCCAACTTCTTCCAGATCTCCTTCGGTGATATCTCGTCCAACACCGAATACTTTACCTCATTCGCCAGACATAGCTGAATTGTGCTGACAACCCGCATCTCGAGTTCTTCACAATCATCGGCACTAGTTGTCTCGGGCTTTTCTCCGATCAACGGTCTGATCATGCCCTGTTGCACCAAAAGATCCTTCACCGTGCTTTGCCATAAGCCGAAATTGTTTCGACCATCGAACTTCTCGATATCAAATCTTGGTAGTGCTCCACCACCCGTCATCGTCGTCGTCGCAAAACGCGATCACCACCGTCGATGTCGCACCCTTTTGAAACCACCTTATAGAGTGCGAATTTTGAAAAATTAACCATACGGATGCGTCCGGAACGGTCGAAATAGTCGGGGTCGACTCCTGGATCACTGAAATCGGACACCAATTGACCGAGATATGGTCAAAACACGTTCAACGGTCCAAATCACCCGCTGACGTGGCGCTGACGTGGCACGCCGGAGTTCCCGCCGGAATCTTGCCGGAATTTTCGCCGGCGGCGTGAACAGTGTCGGCTTCTCCGGCACGGGAGTACTGTTCACCTGTGAGTTTGACCAAACTTTGACCGAGCCTACCAGGATCGTTTCAACTCCGTTTTCATTGCCGCTTGCGCCGTTGGAATCGTCTCGCCGTCCTCTTCCCGAATCTGGACTCGAAAAAAATTTCCGACCACTTTAAATTTTCCGGCCACCGGAAGATTTCGCCTTGCCGGTTCACCTCCATTCACTCCAGCTCGCCTCTGATACCACTTGTTGGGGCGCAACGGAGGTGCGTGGTACCTCAAACACACAAAAACAGAAACGAACGGAGAAACACACAATTTACGTGGTTCGGTCGTATGACCTACGTCCACGGGAGAAGGGGGTCGTTCTCTATTCACTCTCTCCGAATCTCGTCGGAGGTATCACAACACACAGATTACACAAATACCTTCTCTTACAAATAAAGGGATTCAATCCCGTTTAAATAGAGAATGAAAAACCAGCTATCTTCTTTGGTTGTTTGGGTGGTTCAGCTACCCTGAGAAATTTCCTCCCCGCTGGCTGCTTCAATATTGGCAGCTTCAACGATAGCTGCTACCCACCATGCTGCCCACCATGGAGGAACCCGCTGCAGGGTGCTGCCGACAATTTCTCCTCCGCTGGAAAACATCACCCCATATTGGGAGTGGCCCCCACAATTTCAACAATGATAACAGGCTTCAACAACTAAATAATCAACAAGATTGTGAGTTTAAAACTGGAATAATTAGTTTACTACCTAAATTTTATGGTTGGTCAGGAGAAGATCTCAACAGGCAGGCATCAAAGAGCATTTAGAGAAATCTGCTATGGGTTCAGACCTAGTGGAGCCACTGAGGCTCAAATTAGTTGGAAGGTCTTCCCCTTCTCTCTTGAAGGATTAACTAAGGAGTGGCTCTGTAACCTCCAGACTGGAGAAGTCACCACCTGGGATGAGCTGCAGAAGGCATTCCTCTTGAAATATTTCCCTGCCCCGAGGAGTACCCAGCCAAGGAAAGAGATTTATGGAATTAAGCTAGCTAGTAGAGAAACCCTCTATGAATTCTCGGAGAGATTCAACCAGCTGACAACCTCTTGCCCACATCAACCTTTCAAATATCATCATTTATTGATATTCTTTTACCAAGTGTTGATGGAAAATAACCGGAACCTATTGGATGCTTCCTCTGGAGGAGCAATAATAGACAATCACCTACTGAAGTCAGGGAACTGATTGAGAGAATCTTCTAAAATTACCAACAATTCGATATAAGAACTACCACAGAGTGCATGAGATAAAAAGTTTCAACTATCCTTTACTTGAAAATAAAATTGAAGAACCAACCTATCTTTTTTTTTAAACAATCAAGCCCCTTGAATTGAGAAAAAGACCTCTTAAAAATGGGAAAGAGGAACCCATTACAAGAATGGAAAAGGCCAAAGTGCACAGGTCAAAATGATTCTACAAGCCCAAAGAAGGAAACATCCATGCAGGTACATCCCCTCGAGTCTGCCAGCTCTATCACTCCTTGGAGCACTACACTAGTGGTTGTCCGCATGTGCAAGAAAGTTGTGATTCCATGTACCAAAGACCATACCAGTAGTAACCAGCAAGCAATCCAAGATTCAGAGAATATTCTAACACTCAGTTTAGAGCTAGGAACCAACAGTAGAAAAGAACACAATTCCAGCAAAACTTACAACCGTCTTTCTAACCACCACTCTTCCAAAGAGGCAACTCTCAACCTTCTACAAGTTACCAACAAATACAAAATCAAGAACCTTCCATAAAGGACTTAATAAAACAACTTGTGAAGTCTCACACCACTCAACAAACTACTCTTAGCACTCATGGATCAGCATTGAAGGAGATGCAAGGATAGTACATCTAGGTCATGTCTGTCGTCAATGACTTGAAAAATCAAGTTTCAATTAAACTTCTTGCTCAGTCAATTCTTAACCCCAAAAGGAATGTTAGTTCAATTTTATAAAGGAGTGGAAAATAACTAAAAAACAAGAAAGACCCCTCTTCTCAAGCCAAAGCTGGAAGTGGTTAGACCACAGAACTTGAAGAATTTTTCCCTGAAATTTGGTTAGACCGCATAACTTGAAGAATTTGTCCCTAAAAAAGAGCCTGAAGAAGAAATACTAGTGGAAACACCCCCAATGAAGAATAAGGGAAAGGCCAAGATGGAAGAATTGCATCAACCCCAACCTCCCTTCCTTTATAGATTTAAACCATCTAAGAAAATAAATGAAGACACACTACAACAAGAGATTTTAAAGATATTCAAAAAGGTAACCTTGCCTTTATAAAAAGGAATGCCCTGGGGAGCCAACTCAAAAGAAATTGATATAAGTTCTTTCAAACCCGAATAAAATGGACAATTGAGATCCCATAATGAATCTTTGAGACATTAGATACTGGGTGTGTAAGTAATAAATGTCATTTGTTTTTATTCAGTGCTTTGCACAGTGATTTGCACAATCATGGCTAGAAAAAGGAAAAAGGGGGACTAAGTGGAACCGTTCCTGGTGGGGACCGGCGTACGTTAGGCCGGTACTTTTAGCTTCGACCAGTGAAGTGGTGGGGGATCAGCGATCATACGGGAATTCTGTTGGAACAGTCTGGGCGGGAGGCAGCGGCCTGACTCTCGGCTCCTTCTCCATCCTCGGCAGGGCTGGTGTTTTGGAGGTGGTCTCTCCATAATATCGATTTGTTGTATCTTCTTTCTTTCTCAATTGTAACGTTGGAAACCGGTAATACCAATCCTAGTCTTTCCTTTTGCTTGTGTTACTTCTGCTCGATCGCACACACGCACGAAATTACATAACAGTTTTGACGACTCCGCTGGGGAAGTCTGTGGCGATTGTTCTTTTTCCTTTCGCTCGGTTCGCTAGGTGTTGGTTGTTAGTTTTGGAGAGCTCTTTGTATGCGAACAAAAATGGAATGTGTGGCGACGATCGAATCTACGATGGACAACATCAAAACAGACTTCGATACAGGAGAACATGGAGAGAATGCTACGTGGACATAATGATAACCAGCGTGTTGCTTAGGACGTAACACAACAAACAGAGGAGCGAGTCTTGCGGCGAGTCCAAGACCTGGAGGAGCAGACCTTAGAGAGGTTAAAGGGAATAGAATCGCAGGTTGAGCGCGGATCAGAAAATGTTAAACAGAGTCGAGGTGAGAATATGACTAAAGAAAGCAGAGACACGGGATCCCGAGAGTACGGGGAGCGCATGCAGAGAATACTGAACTTTGAGGTGACTGATCATCCAGATGAGCTGCGTGGCGTCACCAGGAAGGTGGAGTTACCAACGTTTACTGGAGAAGATCCTTTGGGATGGGTAACCAAGACAGAAACATACTTTCTGATCAACTGAACACCAGAGGATATGAAATTACATTATGCCCAAATTTGCATGGAGGGCATGGCTTTGTACTGGTTTTTGTCTTGGCACAACACTACAAGAACGACCTGGAATTCCTTTAAGTTGGCACTGCTGGATCGATATGGCAGAAACACAGATGGAGATCCATAGAGGTTTTTGAAGAACTTGAGGCAGACAAGTTTAGTGGATGAGTATATAGAGGAGTTTGAGCAGATAGCCTTAAGACTACCTGATTTTCCAGAAGCCTGGTACATGAGTTTGTTTATGGGTGGTCTGCGACCTGTGATTGAAAACTAGATTTCCACGCATGAACCAACAAATAAATTTCGTATGTTAATTCTAGCAAGAAAGGTAGAAAGAGAACTGATCAGAGAGGGAGTACTTCGAGGGACTCGAACTTGACTCATGGGGCCACCCATGCATCGACAACCTGGGGTATCAACGGCGAATCTTCCTACTCCTCGTCCGGTTGTTGACCGTACTCACTGCGAGGAGGAGTTGCGAAGGGCAGTTGGAGAAGACCACTGGGGAGGGGTGCTGTTGCGGGGAGCGCCCCTGCGCGAGAGGCAATCCCCACATAATAGCCCGGATCTATTTGGGTTTTTTGGTTCATTAAAATCCGAAACGTGAAAACGGTGTTTATTAACAGTTTATTACATGCAAACTGATAATCAAATAATGTTCGACTTGCAATTCCATAACATCAAATGAACATAATCAAATGAATTCAGCAGGGGAACAAATCACAAGGCAGTGGACAATTACATCAACTTTGCATTTAATTCTCATAAAACAGAATGCAACAATTCTGAACACATTGATTCATCTAAAACCAGAATCAAACAACAATGAGAATTAAAATTCCAGAATCACATATATATTTCCATAATCAAAAGTAGCAGCAGCAGTGACAAACCGAGCCACAACAAGGCTCAAAAAAACAACTTCTAAAATCAATTAATCAAATTCAAAATGAGAATTTGAATTAATATTCAAGAAGCAAACATTCAGCATTTTACAGATCAAATAAATGCGGAAAAGTAAAGCAGTAAAAGGGACACAAAGGATTTACGTGCTTCGGCCATAGGCCTACGTGCACGGGGCAGGATCATCACGGTTTTTTTTTACTATGCAAGAAAGGGAGTACAATGAATGTGAATCATAAAAACAACAACACATACAAGGATGGAGAATGCCCGACAAACATAAGTATCAGGCCGAGACCCCCTTACCAGGGGTTCGGTATAACCTTTGTCCAAGCAAAAAAACTCATGCCAAGTGCTGGGCATTTTTGTCAACAAGTCTGATTCCTCAGGTGCACTGTCCGAATTTGGCATCACCGCCTGAATTCAGCGCTGCTGCACCATTCCAAGAACTCCGCATCTGTCCAGATGCGCTGCCGCTCGTGAACATCCATCGTGTGTTGCATCAACGTGTCACCAGGAACACGAGCCCAGCAGGACACGACCAGATCCTCCAATTGCAATAATAACGGAATACAAGAGGCACAAAACAGAAAGATAACAACGAAGCAACATCAACAAAGAATTTAAGTGCTGCTATAGGGAAAAACAAGCCGATACCCCCCTTACCAGGGGCCGGCTTCACCTTTAGATGATGCCTCCATGCTGCGGCAAGCAGCAATCAAAATCTTCAGGCCCGTCTTCGTTGTCCAGGTCACAACCCATCTCAAACAATCTGCCGCCCAGCTACAACTCTGGTGGGACCAAGACCGGCTGCAAGAACTCTTCTGCAACCTCCAAGTTCATCTTGCAGCATCGTTGTTGTCCAGATCTGGAGTGAATTGGATTCTCCGACCTGAACCCTAATCCCAGACCAGATTTGGAACCGCTATTGTGGTTGTCGTTCCGTCACCGTGACACACCACCAAGGGAATTAATTGCGCTGCCGCGAATCACCACTAACACCCACCTCGCCTGAGAAGATGACCGGAGATCGCGGCAGCTCTCGCCTCGTCAGTTGAATCGGGGATCCCCCTTTCTCCCTCTCCGCCGAGACGATTTCCGCTGCGATTGGTGAAGCTGCTTTGCACGAGAGAGGATGCTGCCCTTGTCAACTTCTTGAAGCCTCAATTCGATTTTCTGCATCTTTGAACCGCCGCACAAAAAACCCCTAAATGCGCTGCTCTGTACAGTTGGAGGGGCAAGGCATCGGGACACGTGGTCGGTGGAGAGGGAATGGGCGGTTCACCTTTCCCTGCTGCATAAAACAAACTCAACATAAATAGGTAAATAAAACATGCATTTAATTAACAAAAAAAAAGGAATTATTAATTCACAAATCTCCACCTTGGAAATTAAATGCATGAACAAATTTAATATGCAACAACACCACTCTCCAACTTGCAAATTAAACCTAAACCACATGATGATTCCGCACCACCTAACATTATCAACTTGAGCATATCCTAGAAGGAAAATAACCTACGGGGTATGACCCAAACAGTCCCCCTAACCATGTATCAATGTGACACATGTCACCCAAAGTTGAATGATATTATAAACAGCTACTAAACATGCTCAGAAAAATGGCTCTAAACATAAACAGAGCACATACTTGTACTTACCTGAGTCACACTCTGAGATGATGTCAACAAGGAAGACGGGACCAACAAATCACATGCCAATAGGTCCCTGAATCAGCTCACCTGTGCCTGCAGAACACAAATAAACAGAGCAGTATACATCCTCACATAAAACATGGCAAAACAAAACTCAAAGAAATTCACATGGAATGTAACTCAGAAATAAAACAGGTCAGAGCAAACAAGCAGCAAAAGACACAAAGCTCAAAGGCAAGAAAATCGCTCACTCAACCTGGATCTAAAACAGACCCAGGAACTCTCCACCAAAGGAGAAGACACTGCCTAGAACCAAGCCAACAAGAGAGGTTCCTCAACAACAAGGTTGCACTGCAAATCCCATGCAGTCTCAGGAGTCCTAAGGGCAAACTCTAGACCCACGAGAACACCGGTGATCCAAGGGCAGCACGCTACCGACCAAGAAAACCCATCTCAGTCTAGCATCCTAACGATATCTAGGAATCGCCTAAAATCGCTAAAGAGATCTCGACAGAACCGCCATGAAGCCCGATCGTCACCGAACCTATTCACATGACACTGTCACTCTAAACACTACTCAGACCCAATCACCACTCGTAACAGGTCACAACCTAGAGAAACCAGCCCAAAAAAACCAGGACATAACAGATGAACAAACCTAGAGAAAATTACCAGCTCACTCTCCTAAGGCTATAGGCAGCAACAGGAGCAACGCGGAGAGGAGAAGCAAGCATAGTAAATGAAACAACCCAAAGATGTCTCCACCTGAACCCACAAAGACATATAGGACCAAAGTACCAAGAACCGTCGGCTTTAAAACCGAGACACACTGCCTGAAAACACTAACAGGAAGACTCTCGACGCAAGGCACCAGAAGATCCTCAACAGATGGATTCAGAATCTCCACCATAGGAGACGACCGCCTAAAGAAAAGCCAAAAGGAGACATCCTCACACAAAGGGGAAACTGCAAGGACACATGCAAGCAGTCCCAACATCCTAAGACAACTCTAAAACGCGAGAACAAAGGCTAGGAGCCAGCTAGAAACTAGGGGAAAACAAGCCGCAAAAAGGCCACACATCCTAGTCTAGTCTTACTAATGGCACACAGTTCCTAGGAAACCAAACAAAGCCGCTAAACAGGGTCGAACAACAAACAAAGAAGCTTGGTGGCCAACCAAGTAACAAACAAGAGCACTGTACCCACAAGCTACCCAAACCTAAACACCGAACTCGCAACAGGACCATACCTGGAGCAAACAGTCCTAAAGGATGCGGAGGAACACAGCGGAGCTAACATAAGCTCATCTCCTAGGCAAAAGGCAGACACTAGAGACACATGATCCTACCAAGACCTTACTGCTAACCAGCTCTCAAACATAGGCAAACCTCACAAAGTACCTATTCCTACCCCGAAACCATAGACACACATAGGTAGCAACTACCAAGAGGCATCTTTTGAGGCTCAGACAGATAAAGGAAAATGGAAAGCAAACAACGAGGAATCAAACTACCAGCAGTAGAATGAAATTACAACCCAAGAGAGCTAACGACCTAGCTGAACGAAATAATAAAGCATGTTGCAACATGTAAAAGCCACTAACAAATCATTTGAAAGCAAACTAACAAACAATTTCAAATTTTAACAAAGCAAAACTTAAACCCAATTAGGCTCTGATACCACTTGTTGCGGGGAGCGCCCCTGCGTGAGAGGTAATCCCCACATAATAGCCCAGATCTATTTGGGTGTTTTGGTTCGTTAAAATCCGAAACGTGAAAACGGTGTTTATTAACAGTTTATTACATGCAAACTGATAATCAAATAATGTTCGACTTGCAATTCCATAACATCAAATGAACATAATCAAATGAATTCAGCAGGTGAACAAATCACAAGGCAGTGGACAATTACATCAACTTTGCATTTAATTCTCATAAAACAGAATGCAACAATTCTGAACACATTAAAACCAAAATCAAACAACAATGAGAATTAAAATTCCAGAATCACATATATATTTCCAGAATCAAAAGTAGCAGCAGCAGTGACAAACCGAGCCACAACAAGGCTCAAAAAAACAACTTCTAAAATCAATTAATCAAATTCAAAATCAGAATTTGAATTAATATTCAAGAAGCGAACATTCAGCATTTTACAGGTCAAATAAATGCGGAAAAGTAAAGCAGTAAAAGGGACACAAAGGATTTACGTGCTTCGGTCATAGGCCTGCGTGCACGGGGCAGGATCATCACGGTTTTTTTTTACTATGCAAGAAAGGGAGTACAATGAATGTGAATCATAAAAATAGCAACACATACAAGGATGGAGAATGCCTGACAAACATAAGTATCAGGCCGAGACCCCCTTACCAGGGGTTCGGTATAACCTTTGTCCAAGCAAAAAAACTCATGCCAAGTGCTGGGCATTTTTGTCAACAAGTCTGAGTCCTTCAGGTGCACTGTCCGAATTTGGCATCACTGCCTGAATTCAGCGCTGCTGCACCATTCCAAGAACTCCGCATCTGTCCAGATGCGCTGCCGCTCGTGAACATCCATCGTGTGTTGCATCAACGTGTCACCAGGAACACGAGCCCAGCAGGACACGGCCAAATCCTCCAATTGTAATAATAACGGAATACAGGAGGCACAAAACAAAAAGATAACAACAAAGCAACATCAACAAAGAATTTAAGTGCTGCTACAGGGAAAAACAAGTCGATACCCCCCTTACCAGGGGTCGGCTTCACCTTTAGATGATGCCTCCATGCTGCGGCAAGCAGCAATCAAAATCTTTAGGCCCGTCTTCGTTGTCCAGGTCACAACCCATCTCAAACAATCTGTCGCCCAGCTACAACTCTGGTGGGACCAAGACCGGCTGCAAGAACTCTTCTGCAACCTCCAAGTTCATCTTGCAGCATCGTTGTTGTCCAGATCTGGAGTGAATTGGATTCTCCGACCTGAACCCTAATCCCATACCAGATTTGGAACCGCTGTTGTGGCTGTCGTTCCGTCACCGTGACACGCCACCAAGGGAATTAATTGCGCTGCCGCGAATCACCACCGACACCCACCTCGCCTGAGAAGATGACCAGAGATCGCGGCAGCTCTCGCCTCCTCGGTCGAATCGGGGAGCCCCCTTTCTCCCTCTCCGCCGAGACGATTTCCGCTGCGATTGGTGAAGCTCCTTTGCACGAGAGAGGATGCTTCCCTTGTCAACTTCTTGAAGCCTCAATTCGATTTTCTGCATCCTTGAACCGCCGCACAAAAAACCCCTAAATGCGCTGCTCTGTACAGTTGGAGGGGCGAGGCATCGGGACACGTGGTCGGTGGAGAGGGAATGGGCGGTTCACCTTTCCCTGCTGCATAAAACAAACTCAACAGAAATAGGTAAATAAAACATGCATTTAATTAACAAAAAAAAGGAATTATTAATTCACAGGTGCAAACTCTAAGTCGACAAGAGCGGGAACAACAGAAACAAAAAGGGCTATGTTTCTGTTGTGGACAACCATATGGGCCGATGCACAAATGTCCAGATAAGCACCTGCGGGTGCTGGTGTGGGAATATGAGGAACTTGAAGGACAACAGGAGGAAAAAGCTTTGTTGAATGCTGAAGGAGGAGGTTCAGTAGTGAGTGTTGTGGAGGCTGACGAGCCACCTGGAGCACAGACAAGGGAGCAGGTGCAGCTTTGTAACTTGGGAAAGATAGGGGCTGATTCTATGATGTTTGCTGGCCAAATTTATGGGGTGTCGGTGCAGGTGTTAGGGGACAGTGGTGCCAGCCACAATTTTGTTTCAAGACGGCTCATCAAACTAGCTAAGGTGCCTGTCCAACCGACCAAACCGTTTGGGATAATTCTCGGAAATGGCTACCCTCTCACGAGGCTTACGCAAGAACTGAAATGAAAACCTATCCAGAAAAGCATCCCAATTGGTGGTGCACAAAACATCATTTGTGTTCAAGTATTTTTCCTTCAATCTTCTTTCCATTCTCGCTTGTGTTTTCGTGTCGAACGGTGAGGAGCAAATTCCCTCCATAGTCGATGGTGGGTGCCGGGTCAAAATGGTCTTCCGCCGCTTTGAGTCTCCCTGTTACCTCCTCCACAGAGAGCGTAGAGATATCGAGAAGCGTCTCAATTGAAAGGGCAATTTGGGATAACCTGGAGGGGACGACGCGCAAATACTTCTCAACGACCTTGTCTTGACGCTCCGAATCGCCGAGGATCGTGAGTTGGTTGACCATCCCGGTGAGCCGCATTGCAAAGTCGTCCATCGATTCGCCGTTGTGAAAAACAATGCCTTCGTACTCCTTGCGGAGCTTTTGAGCATTGGCCTTGCGAACGTGATCAATGCCGATGCGCATGGTCTTCACGGTGTCCCACGCTTCCTTGGCAGTTGCCTTGACGACGAGTATGAAGATCATCTCCGGCGGGACAGCGCGGAGGATGGCCTCCAACGCCATTCGATCTTCCTGGAGTTCCGCACCGCCAGTGTCGACGGCATCCCAAAGACCGCGTGCTTGAAGCATGACCTTCATCATCAAGGACCAGTCGCTGTAGTTTGTCTTCGTGAGGATCGGGTACGTCGTCGATCCCCCGATCTCCTTCACCACTCGATGTACCACCAGAGGGCCGCTATCGTTGTCAACGGGGGGTCTGGGACGTGCCGATGATGTCTGGGAGAGTCGGGGCGATGAGGGCTCGGAGTTATATCGCGTGTATGACCCTGTCAGCAATCGCGTGCATGTAACGCGCGATGTCACCTTCGACGAGGCAAAACAGTGGGATTTGAGTGCTTATGGTGAACAAGCTGTGTGGAGTAGTGAGGATCCATTCACCGTCGAACAAACAAAGGCATGTAGACCAAGGAATGCGGAGGCCGACAACACTGTTGGAGACCAGAGCTCATCACTCAAACCCATTAGTGCGAACTCAGCAGAAGATGCAACACCAGATGTGGTTAAGGTGATACCCGTGGCATCAACCACAGTGGAGTTCGCTTCACCGCCATCCAATATGGCAGAAGCACTAGACGTTGATCACGACGACGCCCCGCTTCGATTTCGCACCATCGGCAACATTATCGGTCCGACAACACCACCTGGGTTTGCACAACGCAAGCTCGACCCTGGTGAGTTACACTTCATTACGGCCAACGAGCCAAGCCCGCCCACCTGCATGCCACATTCATTGCAGAGAAGCTGGCGGCGAGCAAGGAGAAGGTTTCGAGGGAGGAATAGCAGCCTGCAGACATTCTCACGAAGTCACTTGGGCGCGCCATTTTCAGAAGTTGCGTGCGAAGATCGGCGTCGTTGAGATCCAGAGAACGCAATAAAAATTAGGGGGGTGATTGTTGACTATTTTTTTATTTGGAATTTATTTCACAGGTTTTTTTTCTCCCCCTCATTGATGAGTCAACGCGGTTTGACCTCATTAAGGCTGCCGCGTGGTTTTAATTACGTTGTAAATACGTCTTGTTTTTTTGCCTATATAATGAAATGAAAACTGTTGAAACCCATTTAAGTGTAAATGGGTGAGTCCCACATCGGACTTACCCGTCTTTATATTGGTTTCCTAATCTATAAAAGAATATCCTCACCTCACATTGAGGTAAGGGGAATTCACCCAAGCTACATGGTATCAAAGGGATTTTTATCCCGAACCCTCCCTCCCCTGCGGATTCCCGGAATCCTCCCGGCCCCGCCTCTCTCC
Organism: Viscum album; assembly: GCA_963277665.1. Classification (NCBI taxonomy): domain Eukaryota; kingdom Viridiplantae; phylum Streptophyta; class Magnoliopsida; order Santalales; family Viscaceae; genus Viscum; species Viscum album. Next base: position 1,940,588,930 of record OY728119.1, on the reverse strand, counting down.
CTGCTGCCCTAGCCTTTCCCGGCAGGCCCCCCCTCCTATCCCGGCTAGGTGTTCACAGCCTCCATGGCCCAACTTGAGGTAGAGTTTGAGATTGTCTTGTTATTCTTTTTGTGTGGGACTCTATGCAATCTGGGCATGTCCAGCTTGAGGGGGAGTGTTGGAACCCATTTAAGTGTAAATGGGTGAGTCCCACATCGGACTTACCCGTCTTGTATATTGGTTTCCTAATCTATAAAAGAATATCCTCACCTCACATTAAGGTAAGGGGAATTCACCCAAGCTACAAAAACCTCTCCAGAAAAGCATCCCAATTGGTGGTGCACAAAACATCATTTGTGTTCAAGTGTTTTTCCTTCAATCTTCTTTCCATTCTCGTTTGTGTTTTCGTGTCGAACGGTCAGGCATTTCCAACAAGAACCTCCAACTCAGTTCGGAAAATCTGAATGTTACTGTTGACGCTTTTGTTTTTGATACAGGGGGCCCAGATGTGATTTTGGGTATGCAATGGCTGACGAGCCTTGGAAGCGTTTTGTTGGAACCCATTTAAGTGTACATGGGTGAGTCCCACATTGGACTTACCCGTCTTGTATATTGGTCTCCTAATCTATAAAAGAATATCCTCACCTCACATTGAGGCAAGGGGAATTCACCCTCTACATGGTATCAGAGGTATTTTTATCCCGAACCCTCCCTCCCTTGCGGCTTCCCGGTGTTCTCCCGGCCCCGCCTCTCTCCCTCCTGCCCTAGCCTTTCCCGGCAGGCCCTCCGTCCCGGTGCACCTCTCCTCTCCGGCCTGCACCCTCCCGGCGGTCGTCCCTCCCGCTACGCCTCCACCTCCCGACGCCCGCGGCTCCCGGCCCTCCATCCTCCCGGCTGCCCTGCGCGGCTTCCCGGCGCCTCTCTGGCCCCCGCCCGACGGCCTTCCTCCCCGACGGCGCTCTCTCCCCGCGGCTTCCCGCGGCTCACGGTGCCAATGACCTGGCTTTATCTTCTTCGAGATCAAACGGAGGTTCTCTCAACCTTTCAGACCTTTTTTCAGGAAATCCAGACACAGTTTTCCCTCCCTGTGAAATGTCTCCGATCTGACAATGGGCGAGAATACTTATCCACTCATTTTCAGCAATTTATGAGGGCCCACGGCATCATCCATCAGACCTCCTGTCCTGATACCCCTCAGCAAAATGGGGTGGCCGAGCGGAAACACCGACATATCTTGGAGACCGCTCGTGCCCTCCTCTTCCACCACCAGGTCCCTCTTCTTTCCTGGGGGGAAGCCATCCTCACTGCCACTTACCTTCTCAATCGTCTTCCCTCCTCCATCCTTCAGGGGGAGACTCCTTTTCATACCCTGTTTCCCTCTCTCCCTCCTCACTCCCTTCCACTCCGTATCTTCGGATGTCTCTGTTATGTCCGGGACACTCGCCCAACTCTCTCCAAACTATCACCCAAATCCCTTCGCTGTATTTTTCTCGGGTATTCCCGCACTCAGCGCGGGTACCGATGCTTCTCTCCAGACCTCCGTCGGTATATCACCTCTGCCGACGTTTCATTTGTCGAGAGCTCTCCTTTCACTCTCCCCTCTCCTTCTCCTGACACTACCATCGATGACTGCCTTCCGCTCATGGTTCACCCGCCTCTGGTGTCTCCTCCGACCGGTCATCTCTTTGGACAGACCTACTCTCGTCGTCCTTCCACTGTCCCTCCCGTCCCGGCCGAGGAAACCATTGTTCCCGCTTCGCCTGATGTTCCTGACACAACTCCCGTGGATGTGCCGATTGCGCTCCGGAAAGGTACTCGCTCGTGTCAGAATACTCCTCTCTTTGTATCTTCTTACAGGGGCTTGTCAGCTCTGGAGACCGTGTCGCTTCCTCGAACGGTCGGTGAGGCCAAATCTCACCCCGGGTGGCTAGCCGCAATGAGAGATGAATTGCAGGCTCTGGATGCCAACCATACTTGGGATCTTGTTCCCCTTCCGGCAAACAAACAGGCGGTCGGCTGTAAATGGATCTTCACGATCCGTCTCAATCCTGATGGCTCTCTCTGCCGCCTCAAAGCCCGGCTTGTCACCAAGGGATTTGCTCAGACATATGGCGTCGACTACTTTGAGACCTTCTCCCCAGTCGCCAAGATGGCCTCGGTCCGCCTCTTCATCTCTCTGGCTGCTCATCATCACTGGCCCCTTCATCAACTCGACGTTAAGAATGCTTTTCTCCATGGCTTTCTTGACGAGGAGGTCTACCTGCAGCAGCCCCCTGGTTTCTCTGCCTCTGGTGCCGCCTCCCATGTCTGTCGTCTCCGTCGCTCCCTCTACGGCCTCAAACAGTCTCCTCGCGCCTGGTTTGGCCGCTTCAGCACTGTCGTCACCGCCTTTGGCCTCTCTCGGAGTATGAAAGATCACACCGTCTTCTTCCGTACGACGGCACACGGCTGTATCTTGCTTGTAGTTTATGTTGATGACATCATCATCACAGGGAGCGACTCCAGAGGCATCGCCAGCCTCAAGACGCATCTTCACCATCACTTTCACACCAAGGATCTTGGACCCCTCACGTACTTTCTTGGCATCGAGGTCTCCCGAACTGCGGACACTATCTCTCTCTGCCAGCGCAAGTATGCTCTTGATCTATTGCAGGATGCCGGGTTGAGCACCGCCACCTCAGTTGACACTCCCCTTGAGCCTGGGGAACGCTCCCTTCATTCCGACTCGGATCTCTTTCCTCATCCTGAGAGCTATCGGCGCTTGGTCGGTAAACTCAACTACCTCACCATGACGCGTCCCGACATTGCTTGTGCCGTTGGCAAAGTCAGCCAGTTCATGGAGCATCCCACCTGCTCTCAGTGGGATGATGTCCTTCGCATTGCCAAGTACATCAAGAAAGACCCTGCACGCGGCCTTCGGTACTCACATCATGCTCACATGGATGTTGAGGCTTTTTGTGATGCGGACTATGCCAGTTGCCTCGCTACCCGCAAGTCTACTTCGGGATTCGCCGTCTTCTTCGCCGGTAATCTCATCTCTTGGCGCAGCAAGAAGCAGACTGTGGTCTCCCGTTCTAGTGCCGAGGCAGAGTATCGAGCCATGGCCACTGTCACTACTGAGATCCTCTGGCTTCGTCAACTTCTCCAGGAGCTCGGTTTCCCGGCATCGACTCCTGCTCATATCTGGTGTGACAATCAGGCCGCTACGAAGATTGCCTCGAATCCCGTCTTTCATGAACGGACGAAGCATATCGAGGTGAATTGTCACTTTCTCCGCCACCATCTGGAGCAGCACCATATCGGTTTCGGCCATATCCCGACGGCCGATCAGCTTGCCGATCTCTTCACCAAAGGTCTTCCCAGAGCTCGTCTTGAGTCTCTCACTTCCAGGCTGGGTATTCACAGCCTCCCTGGCCCAGCTTGAGGGGGAGTGTTGGAACCCATTTAAGTGTACATGGGTGAGTCCCACATTGGACTTACCCGTCTTGTATATTGGTCTCCTAATCTATAAAAGAATATCCTCACCTCACATTGAGGCAAGGGGAATTCACCCTCTACACGTTTTAACCGACTGGGGGCATAAGACAATGGAGTTTACCTAGCAAGGGCGGAAAGTCTTGTTACAAGGAAACGTGACAGAAAACATGAACCCATGGAGATCGCAAAACCAAGTGCAGTCTAGGACTCTTCTGGAAAAAGGGTGGGCTTGGCTGGCCCGGATTCAGCTCTCAGCAGTGGAAAAAAAGAGTGACATACCTATCCGGAATCAGCTGGAAGAAATGCTGTACAGATTCCAGACAATGTTTGACAAGCCACGGGGTCTTCCTCCGCAACGTGAGACAGACCATGCAATCCATCTTGAACCCGGAGCTACACCAGTTGGCATTCGCCCCTACAAGTTGGCCCATAATCTTAAGGATGAGGTTGAACAGCAGATTCAGGATATGTGGGCACAGGGGATCATCCAACATAGTTGCAGCCCGTTTGCTAGTCCCATAATCCTCGTTAAGAAGGATGGAAGTTGGAGAATGTGTGTCGACTATCGAGCCCTTAATAAGCTGACCATTCCGGACAAGTTTCCTATACCTATAATTGAGGAATTGTTGAATGAGTTGCATGGAGCGTCTTATTTCTCCAAGTTGGATTTGAAGTCCAGATTCCACCAAATTCGGCTCCGTTTGGCTGATGTTCACAAAACAGCCTTCCAGACACATGAGGGCCATTACGAATTTCTTGTCATGCCGTTCGGTTTAATGAATGCTTCGGCTACCTTTCAATCCACCATGAATCAGATATTTAGGGAACATTTTCGAAAAATTGTATTGGTCTTCTTTGATGACATGTTGATTTTTAGTAAAACTTGGGAGGATCATTTGAATCATTTGGAAACAGTTTTTCAAGTGTTGCAGAAAAATCAGCTCCACATTAATAAAAAAAAAGTCTTTCCTAGCTCAGCAATCCGTGGAGTATTTGGGCCATGTCATTTCCGCTGAAGCTGTCTCGGTAGATCCTGTGAAAGTAAAGTGTGTGCTTGGCTGGCCACGACCACAATCTATAAAAGGGGTCCGTGGGTTCTTGGGGCTGACAGGTTATTATAGGAAATTTGTTGAAGAGTATGGGAAGTTAGCTAAGCCACTTACAGAGCTGACCAAGAAGGATACTTTTCTCAGGACAACCGCGGTTGAACAATCCTTTAATACCCTTAAAAATTGTTTGGTTACAGCTCCCCTTCTTGCCCTGCCAAACTTCCAGCAGCCTTTTACTCTCGCCCGGTCAGGGAGTAGGAGCTGTTCTCATGCAGTCTGGACGCCCAATTGCCTATTTCAGTAAAGCTTATGTTGATGCAAACCTGTCTAAATCAGTGTATGAAAAGGAAGTCATGGCTCTTGTCCTAACAGTGCAACATTGGCAGCAATACCTGGTCGGAAATCATTTTCTTGTGTATACAGACCACAAGGCCCTGAAACATTTACCCAGTCAACGCCTGCACACTGCCAACCAGCAGGATTGGCAGGCCAAGCTTCTGGGGTTTGATTTTGAAATTATGTACAAACCAGGCTGTTTAAATCTGGCAGCCAATGCGCTCTCCGCCGGGCTGTTGATACGCTCGATTCCAGCCCAGACACCATCACCTTGGGGTCAGCGGTTTCTGAACCTCTATGGCTAGAGTTGGATTTTATTAAAATAGAAAACCAGCAAGATCCGGTGCTCCAGAACCTCCTTACCGCTGTCCAAACTAAGCCCTCTTTTCAGCCTCGATATTTTGTCCGTCATGGCTTGCTCTACTTTCAAAACAGGCTTGTGCTGTCCACTGCATCCAGCCTAATTCCGAAATTCCTCCATTATCACCACACCTCTCCGGTTGGGGGCCATGCACGATTTCACAAAACTTATAAATGTTTGGCTGCAGGTCTGTTTTGGAGGGGAATGGCAAAACAGATTCAGCAGTATATACGTCAATGCGACATCTGCCAACCCCATAAGACCCAAACTTTATCTCCAGCGGGTCTCCTCCAACCCCTACCGATTCCTGAACGAGTTACAGAAGACATTTCAATGGATTTTATTTCTGGACTTCCCAAATCCCAGGGATACAGTGTGATTTTGGTGGTCGTCGACCGTTTCACTACGTATGCACACTTTATATTGTTGCGTCATCCCTATACTGCTAAGGTGGTGGCAGACTTATTCATCAGGGAGGTGGTGCGTTTGCATGACATTCCTAGTTCTATTCTGAGCGACCGAGATCCCATTTTTGTCACTAATTTCTGGAAGGACCTCTTCCGTTTGGAAGGCACCACACTCAAGATGAGCTCTTCCGATCACCTCCAGACGGACGGACAAACAGAAATTGTCAATAAATGTCTTGGAACCTACCTCCTCTGTTTTGCCTCTGAACGCCCTCATTTGTGGACTCGTTGGTAGCCATGAGCCGAGTATTGTTACAACACCGCTTCCCACTCTTCCACCAAAATGACTCCGTTCGAAGCAGTGTACGGCCGGCCACCGCCTACTGTCCAACATCCTCCACGGGACTCTACTCCGGCTGACACAGTGTCTACACTTCTTGCGGATCAGCTGATAGAACAACTCATACATAATCTCACCCGAGCTCAACAGATTATGGTTCATTCTGCTAACAAGCACCGTCAGGACGTCACCTTTAATGTCGGTGATCTCGTTTATCTTAAACTTCGGCCCCCAGTTCAATCTTCCAAATTTCCCAAGCACGCTTCTAAATTGGCGGCTCGATATTATGGACCTTTTCCTGTTGAAGCTCGAGTCGGAAGTACAACTTATAGATTGACCTTGCCGAATACAACTCGGATGCATCCCGTTTTCCATGTATCTCAACTCAAGCAGGCAGCAGGAATCCATCCAGTCCACGCCGACCTACTCGAAGTATGGGACAGTAATTCTTCCATCGGACCCCTGCCCGCGACAGTTTTAGCTGCTAAGTCTGCACCGGGGCATCCGAGAGGCTTATGGTTGATTGAATGGCAGGGCAATCCTTCTGAAGAAGCCATGTGGAAGGATGCAGAACATATTATGCTCCAGTTTCCAGACCTGCACCTTGAGGACAAGGTGCCACTTGCCGCGGGGGAAATTGTTAGCCATCGGGGTTCGGGTTTTGTTCCAGGTAATACTCCCCACGTGAGGCCTCACCCGCCTATATTGCCTACTTATCAGCGGAAGGGTAAAAAGGGAAAAGGGGGACTAAGTTAGTGGAACCGCTCCTGGTGGGGACCAGCGTATGTTAGGCCGGTATTTTTAGCTTCGGCCAGTGAAGTGGTGGGGGATCAGCGATCATACGGGAATTCTGTTGGAACAGTCTGGGCGGGAGGCAGCGGCCAGACTCTCAGCTCCTTCTCCATCTTCCGCAGGGCTGGTGTCTTGGAGGTGGTCTCTCCATAATATCGATCTGCTGTATCTTCTTTCTTTCTCAATTGCAACGCTGGAAACCGGTAATACCAATCCCAGTCCTTCCTTTTGCTTGTGTTACTTCTGCTCGATCACACACACGCACGGAATTACATAACACAAGTTGTTAAAAATGAATTCATTCAGTTGAGGGGAATATTGAACCTAGATGAGTAAGAGAGAAATTGACTTATAACAATTTCATTTGTGTTGTATCAATGAAGTGAGAATTAGATTTCCCATTTAAGGAACTTAGGAGAAAGAGATAAATAGAAGCTACACTTGTAAAAATTCTAATTCCACTTAAATCTATCTATTTTACTCCTGGAACTCGAACTTGAACTTAATTGAAGCGAGACCATGTAACTCATAGAGGAGGCATGATAATTCAAAAAACAGATGAATCTATGATTTTCTTCTTCTCTAGCTTGTGTACTTAAGTTTAGGTATGACTTTCTCATTTAATAAATAGAATTCATTGAATTGTCCGAGAGTGTAATAGTTTAAGTGACAGTGAGTGATGAGAGCCAATATTTCCTAATTTTTTTTATTGTATCTTGTTGGAGTATGTATCCAACATCGGACTTGTGGTCTGATGTGATCCTTTTCATTCATTATAAAAGAATGTCTCCGCCTCACTTTGAGGTACGGAGGCAAGGGGGTTTCTCAACCTACATGGTATCAGAAGGATCTTAATCCCGACCCTCCCTCCCTAATTATTTTTTTTTCTCCCTTGCTTTATGGTTTTCCCCGTCCGGGGGGGTGGCGGCTCCAATCCAAATAGCCCCCCACCCCCGCTGCTCCTCCCGGTCGCGCAGGACGACCCTCTGTCCGGCGGTGCTCCTCCCCGGTGCGCCTTCCCTTCTGGCGCGCGCTCCTCCTGCGAGCGAGCCCTTCCCGTCCGGCGGGCTTCCTCCTCCGACGTCTCCTCCCTGCTGCGCGCGCCGGCCCCGATATCCCGCGCGGCTCCCGTCGGCTCGGCCCCGTCCTCCCGCGCGGCTTCTTCTTCTGCCCTTCCCGCGACTCTTTGATTTTCCAGGCGCGATCGACCCATGCCCGCCGGCTTCGCTCTGCCCCGACGAAGGCACGCGGCTCCCTCTGCGCCGCTTCCCCGCACGACGGCCTTCCTGCACCCCTCCCTGCTGCGCGCGACGGACGCCGGCTCCCCCAATCCCTGCGAAACTCCTCTACACACGTAGCCCTCTTAGTGCGACGGGCTCCAGCCGTGATCGCTCCCTGCGCGCGACTTCCGGCGTCCCTCCTTCTGTCCAGCGGATCTGTCGGCCCTGCCCCCTGCCGGCTATCTCCCCCTGTCGGCGATCTCTCCCAAGCAGCGGATTTGCCTCTGCCGGTACCTCCCTCCCAGGTGCGCTCGATGACGGACGCCGACCTCGTTCCACGACGGTTCTCCCTGCACGGTGATCCATTCCTCCCGCATTCCCCGGCGGTCTTTCTGGATCCCGTAACTGCCGGCTTCCGCGTCTCAACGGTTCCCGCTTTCCCCGGCGGTCTTCCCGGCTCCTGTCACGGCCTCACCCCGGCGGTCTTCCCGGCTCCCGTAACGGCTGACTCCCTGCGCCGGCGGCCTCCCTGCGCCGGCGGCCTCCCTTCACCAGGCGGCCTCCTGCACATCAACGACTGCTCTCTCCATGCCGGCCTCCTTCTGCTTCCTGCGGAATCCCCGCCTCTCTGCCCGGCGCCTCCTGCGGAATCCCCGCCTCTCTGCCCGGCGCCTCCTGCGGAATCACAGCATCCCATCGTCGGTACCTCCTGCGGATTCCCCGACGCTTCGACGACCGACACCGCCATTGCGGCTTCCTCGGCACTTTGACGATCGGCCTTCCCGAGTGGATTTCTCGGCGCTTTGACGATCGGCCCGACATTACGGATTTCCCGGTGCTCTGACGACCGGCCCGTAGAGCGGATTTTCGCGACGCTCTAACGACCGACCCGCCAGTGTGGATTTCCTGGCTCTCTGTTGTCCAGCCCCGCACTTTTCCGGCGATGACCCATCTTTTTTTTTCAGCGGCATCACATTACCATCTTGAGTGGGAGCAGCATCAACAACGATTTTTTTTTCCGTTTCTTCTATTTTTGTCTTGTATTTGTCATCAAGCTGGGCATGTCCAGCTTGAGGGGGAGTGTTAGCGTCTGTTTTGTTGCTTTCTTTTCATTATGTGTCCAAGTTAGGTACACTCAGCTTGAGGGGGAGTGTTGGAGTCTGTATCCCACATCGGACTTGTGGTCCGATGTGGTCCTTTTCATTCTTTATAAAAGAATGTCTCCGCCTCACTTTGAGGTAAGGAGACAAGGGGTTTCTCAACCTACATATCTCAATATAATTTAACCATTTTTGTCACTTTTTGAGAATTTGGAATTAAATCGTTAAATGGATCAAATCTGAATGTTTAACTATTTTATTCACGTTGAATTAATAAATTGATATTTGGAATAATGGGATTTAATTGTTTCAAGGCATTTGATTTTGAATTCATTCGGTACTTAATCTGATAAAACCTACACTGAACTTGAGGCTTTGTCAGGCTGAACGTAAGGCTTTACCGGGCTAAGCATAAGACAGCTGATCATAAAGCCTTTTCCAGCATCATAAGACTAGGATTTTGCCATTTCTGGAGGAGCTTTGCAAAGCAAGGTTTCAAAGCCTTATGATGCCACAAGCTACCACATGAAAATCTTATGCCCGATCTTCCGACCACACCTCTTTGTCACGCCCCGCCAACTGGAGAGGAGACCCGGTGGTGAGGTTCTCTAGAATCCTCTAGAGTTCTCTACATCTCCACCAAGTTCCAGAATATTCCAGACTTCTCTGGAGTGTTGCGGAACACCCCTTGGGCCTTGAAGGGTCCGGAACATTCTAGGCCTCCATGGAAGGTTGTGGATCTCAACGGGTTCTAGAATGCTCCATGTATATTCTAGTAGAGTAGGCTAGAATACTCTAGAATCATGTGGATGTGTACATATTCTAGAATGTTGTAGACTTTGCCACCAAGCCCTATATAAAGGGAGTGGCTCCTCATTTGTAAAGACACACAGAAGTTGAGAGCATTTGAGAGCTTCTTTGCACTTGTGTCTTGTGAGCTTGTCAAGCACTTCCCTTACGATCCTTACTTCCGTTGTGAGTGTCGAAAGGCTGAACTCGTCTAGGCTTTGTGAAAGGAAAGCTAGCCGGGTGCCGCACGAGAGCTTGGGAGAAGGCCAAGTCCCGTGACAGTTGGTATCAAAGGGAGATTCAAGGCAAGTGTTCGCGATGGCAGGCTCAAATGTGGAGGATCCTGTTATGTCCGAGAAGGAGACCATGCCGATCGTTCCTAAGAAGAAGGCCGGGAAGTCTCGTGAGACCGTGGCGACTCTTGAGGAGCGTCTCTTAAGGGCGGAGGAGTGCCTTGCTGATGTGAAAGAAAGGCTCGAGTATGTCGAGGGAGATGATGAGGAAGGGGCACTAGGCGTCGTGGGCCTACGTGATGCGCTCTTCACTCTCCAAGACCGAGTGGCATCAGTTGAGAGGTACGCCAAGGAGAATGCTGCCGAGAAAGATGCCTTCATGGACTGGACAAAGGGGATCTTAGCACAGCATGGAGATGCTATGGCCAGCTACGACCAAACTCTTGATCAACTTAAGAGGGAGTGGTCAAATTATCGTGGCGAGTTGGCTAGTGGGGTGCTTGTGCGGGACACACCAAAGATTGATGTGCCTCGTCCAAAGCACTTCAATGGCAAGAGAGATGCCAAAGAGGTAGACAACTTCTTTTGGCAAGTGGAGCAGTACTTCGAGGCGATAGGCTTGATGGAAGACATGAGCCGTGTGAAGACCGTCGTTCTTTACTTTGGTGACGATGCATCTCTATGGTGGAGGATGAAGCACCAGGAGCTCAAGGATGGTGGGAAGGCACTTCCATCATGGGAAGAATTCAAGCAATGGGTCTATGCTCAGTTCTACCCCGAGGAAGCTGATTGGGAAGCAAGGGACAAGCTGCGAACTTTGAAGCATACGGGGACAATCCATGAATATGTTCGGGAGTATGTCTCACTAAAGCTCCAGGTACGTGGCAAGCCTGATTATGATCATATGTATGATTTCATCAAAGGTCTTCAGCCATGGGCACAACAAGAGGTGCGAGGTCGACGGCCTAAGACCTTCACCGAAGCCGTGTCCATTGCCGAGTCTTTGGTGGAATACAAGAAGAAGGTTGAACCCCCTAAGCCCAAGAAGGAGTTCAAGGGTAAAGGTGGGGGAGACCAAGAGAGGAGGTGGAACCGAGATACCCATGACAAGGGGAAGTCCAAGGAGCACACCAAGGACTTCTCAAGGGAATTCAAGCCCCGAGGATGCTACTTTTGTGATGGGCCTCACACATGGAAGGAGTGTCCCAAGCGGAAGGCACTCAACTCCATGTTTGAAGAGAGGGAGGAAGTTCCCAAGGAGCGGCAAATGGGGACTCTAAGGCTCTTCAATGCGTTGGAGGTGAAGAACCCACCTAAGGCGCCACCTAAGGATGGGTTGATGTATGCAAAGGTGGAGTTGAATGGGAAGTCCACATATGCCATGCTCGACACGGGAGCCACACACAACTTTGTGGCCGAAGATGAGGCAAGGAGACATGGGCTAGTTGTGGCCAAGACGACTAGTCGCATGAAAGCCGTGAATGCCACACCTCAACCGGCAAGTGGCATTGTCCGTGGAGTGACCCTTTGCATTGGCGAATGGAGGGGTGCTATTGATCTCACGGTGGTTCCCATGGATGACTTCAAGCTAGTGTTGGGGATGGAGTTCTTCAAGAAAGCCAAGGCCATACCAGCACCTCACTTGGAGCAAATGGTGATCATGGAGGAGCGAAGCCCGTGCATGGTGACGACGAAGGTATGTGGCAATCACGACTTGTCTTTACTTTCTGCCATGCAATTGAAGAAGGGTTTCAAGAAGGGAGAGGAGACCTACTTGGTTTCCTTGAAAGATGATGGGCCGGTGGACGACAACCATGAGTTGCCGAAGGAGGTGAAGGGCGTGCTAAGGGAGTTTAGCGACGTCATGCCACCGGAGTTGCCCAAGAAGCTACCACCCAAGAGAGAGGTGGATCATGAAATTGAGTTAGTGCCAGGATCAAAGCCACCATCCATGGCACCCTATCGTATGGCTCCACCCGAGTTGGAGGAGTTAAAGAGGCAGTTGGAAGAGATGATGGATGCGGGACAAATCCAACCATCCAAGTCGCCATATGGATCGCCCGTTCTATTCCAAAAGAAGCATGATGGCTCCTTGAGGATGTGCGTGGACTATCGGGCGTTGAACAAGGTCACAGTGAAGAACAAGTATTCTATCCCAGTGATAGCGGATCTCTTTGATCAATTGGGCAAGGCACGGGTGTTCACCAAGCTGGACTTGAGATCGGGGTATTATCAAGTCCGCATTTCCATGGAAGATGTGCCGAAGACTGCCTGCGTGACAAGGTACGGATCCTATGAGTTCCTTGTTATGCCATTTGGTTTGACTAACGCCCCAGCGACATTTTGCACCTTGATGAACAAAGTCTTCCACCAATACTTGGATAAGTTTGTGGTAGTCTACTTGGACGACATTGTCATCTATAGTGAGACAATGGCAGATCATGTGGAACACTTACAAACCGTGTTCAAGGTATTGAGGGAGAACGAGTTATATGTGAAGAAAGAGAAGTGTTCCTTTGCGAGGGATGAAGTTCTCTTCTTGGGGCACAAGATCAAAGGAGGCAAGCTCATGATGGATCATGAGAAGATCCGGGCTATCGATGAATGGGAGAGGCCAACCAAGGTTCCCGAGTTGAGATCTTTCCTTGGGTTGGTGAACTATTATCGGCGATTCATTTGTGACTATTCAAAGAAGGCGGCTCCACTCACCGACTTGCTAAAGAAGAACAAGCCATGGGAGTGGGATGTCAAATGCGAGGAGGCATTTGAGGGCTTGAAGAAGACGGTCATGGAGGAACCGGTCTTAAGCTTGGCGGATCCGACCAAGCCTTATGAGGTACACACCGATGCCTCAGACTTTGCTATTGGGGGTGTGATCATGCAGGAAAGACATCCCATAGCTTTTGAGAGCCGGAAGCTGAATGACACCGAGAGGAGGTACACGGTGCAAGAAAAAGAGATGACAGCCGTGGTACATTGTCTTCGGGCATGGAGACATTATCTCTTGGGGTCCAAGTTTGTGGTGAAGACAGACAACGTTGCCACAAGCTACTTCCAAACCCAGAAGAAGCTGACTCCGAAGCAGGCAAGATGGCAGGAATTCTTGGCCGAGTTTGATTATTCCTTGGAGTACAAGCCTGGGACAGCCAATGTGGTGGCCGATGCACTTAGCAGGAAGATGGTGTTCAGCCACTTGTCATGTGTGGATGACGGGATCTTGGGTAGGATCAAGGAAGGCATGGCGCATGATCCTATAGCCAAGAACGTCTTGGCTCTCGCGGCGGAAGGCAAGACAAGGAGATTTTGGGAGGAGGATGGCACTCTTCTTACCACAGGGAGGAGGATATATGTCCCAAAGTGGGGGAACCTGCGGAGGGATCTCATCAAGGAGTGTCATGACTCGAGATGGGCAGGACATCCAGGGCAGCACCGCACCAAGGCCTTGCTAGAGGGAGCATATTATTGGCCAAGGATGGAGGATGATGTGGAGTCCTATGTGAAGACTTGTCTTGTGTGCCAACAAGACAAGGTGGACAATCAGTTGCCTGGAGGATTGTTGCAGCCATTGCCCATTGCAGAGAGGCCATGGGAGACAGTCACCATGGACTTCATCGTTGCATTGCCGAAGTCCGAAGGGTATGGGAGCATCATCGTGGTGGTGGACAAGTTCTCGAAGTATGCCACATTTATCCCCGCCCCAGCAGATGTGACGGCAGAGCTCACCGCAAGGCTACTCTTCAAGCATGTGGTGAAGTATTGGGGGATACCACGACACATCATCAGCGATCGAGATCCACGCTTCACGGGCAAGTTGTGGACTGAGCTCTTCGGATTGTTGTGATCGAAGCTCCACTACTCTACGAGCTTTCACCCCCAGACAGATGGGCAGACGGAGAGGGTGAATGCCTTATTGGAGCTCTACTTGAGGCACTTTGTGAGTGCCAACCAGCGAGATTGGGCCAAGTTGCTTGATGTGGCTCAATTCTCCTACAACTTGCAAAGGAGTGAGTCGACGGGGAAGAGTCCATTTGAGGTGGTGACCGGACAACAACCCCTCACTCCTCACACAGCAGTACTTGGGGAGAAGTACCAAGGAAGCAGCCCAACCGCCTATACTATGGCCAAGGAGTGGCATGAGCAGGCCGACATGACGAGAACCCACTTGCACAAGGCTGCCAAGAGGATGAAGAAGTGGGCCGAAAAAGGGCGAAGGGATGTGAGCTTCCAGCCTGGGGACAAGGTAATGGTGAAACTCTTGCCTCAGCAGCACAAAGCATTCAGGAGGGTGCACAAGGGCCTGATTCGGCGATATGAGGGACCATATGAGGTCGTGCACCGAGTTGGGGAGGTATCATACCGCTTGGAGTTGCCTCCCAAGCTGAAGATCCATCCAGTCTTCCATGTGAGTATGCTCAAGCCATATCATGAAGACGTGGAGGACCCGAGCAGAGGGGTGTCTACAAGGGCACCTACCGCGGTTGTCGAGTCATATGACAAGCAGGTGGATCTCATACTCGACGATCGGATTGTTCGGCGACGAGGAGTGTCACGAAGCAAGGAGTACTTGATCAAGTGGAAGGGATTACCAGAGTGCGAGGCAACCTGGGAACCTGCAGACAACTTGTGGCAGTTCGCGCGGGCAATCGAGGAGTATCATCATGGACGCGCCGAGGACGTCGCCAGAATAGGTGGGGGAGGATGTCACGCCCCGCCAACTGGAGAGGAGACCCGGTGGTGAGGTTCTCTAGAATCCTCTAGAGTTCTCTACATCTCCACCAAGTTCCAGAATATTCCAGACTTCTCTGGAGTGTTGCGGAACACCCCTTGGGCCTTGAAGGGTCCGGAACATTCTAGGCCTCCATGGAAGGTTGTGGATCTCAACGGGTTCTAGAATGCTCCATGTATATTCTAGTAGAGTAGGCTAGAATACTCTAGAATCATGTGGATGTGTACATATTCTAGAATGTTGTAGACTTTGCCACCAAGCCCTATATAAAGGGAGTGACTCCTCATTTGTAAAGACACACAGAAGTTGAGAGCATTTGAGAGCTTCTTTGCACTTGTGTCTTGTGAGCTTGTCAAGCACTTCCCTTACGATCCTTACTTCCGTTGTGAGTGTCGAAAGGCTGAACTCGTCTAGGCTTTGTGAAAGGAAAGCTAGCCGGGTGCCGCACGAGAGCTTGGGAGAAGGCCAAGTCCCGTGACATCTTGCTCCAGATCAACCCAAGATAGACAAGGCCCAATTTTTGAAAACCAACAGGTCTAACCCATCATTCTAGTAGGCCCTTCCTAGTTCAAATGAGCCTACACCTGCAGATTCTTCTCCCTTCCCCACATGAGCATGTCAAGCAACACTCCTCTTCCACAGTTACTACAATGCAACGGAGCACTTCACCTCACGATTCTTCTTAAAGGAGTATGGAGATCAATCATGGGAAGAATTTCTGAGCTGGGAAGATCTAGACCCTTTGGCTTTACACATGGAGACAATCAAAGGAGAGGAATATGGGCATGGAATTTGAAGAATGTTTCAGAAATACTAGAATCATTAAAGATTGAAAATATTAGAGGTTAAGTTGTGTCGAGTCCCACATCGGACTTGAGGTATCGTGTCATCTTTATTATTCGTTATAAATAGACACCAAGACCTCCCTTAGAGATACATCTTGGGTATTGGTCACGACTCTTATACTTTGACATGGTGTCAAAGCGGGTTCTCTAACCTTAACCCTTCCTCCCTCCGTCACTTTTTTTTTCTTGGAGCACACCTAGGTTTTTCCCGTTGGGGGCGGCGGCCCCAGGCCTTTGGCCACCATCACTGCAGCGTCGCCCTCTGCCTCTCCCAGATGAGCCCTTGCACGCCGTTCCTCCCTGACGGACGAGCCTCATCGCGAGCACCTCCTGCGCGTCGCCCTCCTTGCGCGACTCCTCCGTGCGCGACAGACCTCGTCTCCAGTTGCGACAACCTCCTGCAGGAAACCCCCATCGCGAAGGCATCTCCAGCGTGCCCCTCCCGTGCAAAGGCACCTATAGGGCATCTTCCCTCCAGGCCGACCGTCCTCCCAAATCTTGCTGCGACCGAAGAGCTCGCAAGCCATCGTATGGATGGGGGCAGCCGTTCGACATCGATGCGATGCCACGCCCTTATATCAAGGATCTCCGTGCCAGGTGTGTTTTCTCGCCCTTTTTCGTCCGTCCTTCGGGACTCTACTGCTGCGTTAAATGGTTCAGCAGTAGCTCTCCTTGGCGTGCGTACGTTGTCTGGTCGAAGCTCATCCCGCCGACCACCTTGCACTCGTGATGCATCCCTTGTGACGGCACCCCTTCCGCGTCCCCACCTGCAACGACCTGCGCCGACCCTTTTCCCGTCGCCCCTTCCGCAGCAACAACCCCTTCCCCGACCGCCGCTTCCTGATCCAGGCGTACACGACCCAAGCGTCACCCCTTACTGATCTGATCCTCCAAATCTATTGCTCCTTGTTCGTGACCTGGTGCAAAATGACTTCTTTACCTCTATCAGGCTTTCCGGTGCTCCCTGTTGTTCCTCAGATTTTTGCTTTCAATCTTTTGGGTCTGTAAAGACAGACGTCATTTCACCTCGGCATTTTAGGGTCCGCTAGTCGGACGTCGTTTCACCTCGGCAATTTGGGTCCGTTAGACGGGCGCCGCTTCACCTCGGCAATTTGGGTTCGCAAAGTCGGACGTCATTTCACCCAGTCGTTTTGAGGTCGTTTGTCAGTTGTCGTTTCATCCAACATCTTGAAGCAAGGGTAGTCCTCAACAAAGGAGCATGAGAATTCTACGATGATTATCTTTCTTTTAACAGCCACGAGTGGGAGCGCAAGAGGTGGAGAAAACCAGTGGGCAGTGCATACGGCGTCGTTCCTTGGTTGACACAATCTTTTTCAGCGACATCATCCATCAACTTCTTAAGGGGGAGCAACAATGACAATTTATATTTTATTATGTTTTGTCTTGTTATGTAATCAAGCTGGGTATGTCACGACCCGTCCTCGAGGCCCGTGCCGTGACTACCCCAAGCCCGCCTTCCATAGGCCAAGGGCTGACGACTAGCACCAAAGGCGTAAATCCCGATAAAAGGGAAGACATTGTCTTTATATAAGTAAACAAACACAACAGAGTACACAAGCTAAAGTAAACACTAAGTAAACTGAGTACAAAAGTAAGTGCTGGAAAGTAAATGGGTCAGAATACAAACCCAACTGAAAGTACAGTACAACAGTAAAGAAAGAACAGCTACAGTAAAGTGAACCAGCAACCACTGAGTCGTCCTCCAGATATTCCACCTAAATGGTGGGTACAAATGGTCTCCTCAGCTCTTCGGGTCCGGTCATCCGCTCCGTGTACGTCCCGCCAAGTGGTCCACCTCCAGGTACTGTCCCGCTCAACAAGACTCCACCTCGATCAGTGTTGTCTATCGTCTGCATCCAACACAACGTAGTGCGGGCATAGCCCATGCAGGGGTGAGTATACGATACTCAGTAGGGACCCTGAGACCCCCGAAGGTCTCCCAGAATCCACAATGTATAAACCACAAAGGAAAGATACAAACACAAAGTATCAACCAACTCTACTTAGGTATATGCCCATACATATACCTAAGTCATCAATTCCAGTTCGGCTCCAACTCACGAGCCCAAGAACAACTCAGTCCACACAGGAAAGCAAGTCAATCATATCGATGATAATGACTGAAAGTCAAGACTCAGCTCACACAAGTATACTACTCATGAAGAGGGGTGGAGATGATAGATGTAGCCTCTGAATCATCTTCTCCGCCGAACCCACGTAGGATCCAAGTACAGAAGTCGTCGTTGTCGAACTCACGTAGGATCCAAGTACAGTAACCATCGCTGCCGAACCCATGTAGGATCCAAGTACAGTCGTCATCGATGTCGAACCCACAGAGGATTCAAGTACAGTCGTCCTCGCTGCCGAACCCACGTAGGATCCAAGTACAGTCGTCCTCGCTGCCGAACCCACGTAGGATCCAAGTACAGTCGTCATCGTCGTCGTAGTCGCAGCCAGCTCTAGAGTTCCCGCACACAGCACGCTCGATTCCGGGAGGATCCGCTCCACGAGCCAAGGGGGTCGATACATCAATTGTGACGAAGTCTAGAGTTGATGTATCCCGAAGTTCCGTCTCGACAAAAGGAACTCAACGCAACAGACGGCGTGTCAATCGAACGCCCGGTCTGAGAGATATTGGCTTTTCCGTCCCAGGAGCCCGGTTAGAAATTCGCTCGTTTCTAACCCGGCTGATATCCAAATTCAACCAAAACTCACTTAGAGTATCGCAATAGGACTGTCTTATCGAAAGAGTCTCAGTGCCGCAGACGGCGCGTCGATCGGACGCGCGGTCCTTAAGTTATTCACGTTTAAGTGAATAACGGGCCCGGTCCGTTAGGCCCAATGGGCTGACGGATCGGGTGACTCAGTTTTGCGGGTCCGACCCGGCAAAGGGGTCGGACTGGCCCAGTGAGTTGCGCGGCCTGGCCCGAAGTGGCGCGGCCCGGCCCGAAGTGGCGCAGCCAGGCCCGGTTGGGCGCAGCCGGCCCGACCCGCGTGGCCTACGGCGGGCCTGGCCCGTGTGGCCTACGGCCCAGCTCGGAAGCCGGCCGCGGCTCGGCCGTTGGTCGAGCGGGACGCAAAGGGGGCGCGGCCCCCTGTTTTTGGAAACGGCGGACCCAGTGGGGTCCGCCCTAGCAGCTGGTCGGGGGGGGGGGGGGGGGGTTACACCCCCTCGGTTTTCGGGTAACGGCCGACCATTAAGGTCGGCCGGTTTGTGAGCTGCCGCGGGACCCAGAAGGGGTCCCGCCTCCTGGAGACGCCGGCGGTCGGCTCGGCCGGCCGCCCCTGTTGGTCCGCCGCGCCCCTCCGCCGCGGCCCGCTCCGGCCACGGCCTTCCTCGGTCTCTCCGGCGCGGCGCGACGGCGCCGCGCACCCCCGCCGCAGCCCGCTCCGGCCGCGGCCCTTTACGTCTCTGCGCGGTGCAACGGCACCGCACCGCCTCCGCCTCCAACATCAACGAAGATTAACAAAGAAGAGGGGAGGAGAATCGGCCGTGTTTGTGCGGTTCGATCTCCTCCCGTTACGACGATATCATGCGGCCAAACCTTAAGCAACGAAGAACGATGATAAAGACTTGAACAAAAATAACCCCTACCTCAACAAAAGATATCGAACGTCGGGCGTCGCGGAAGACGGCGTCGCGGGGTGAGGTTCCGTAAGCGACGACGGAGTGCGCCCGAGGAGGAAGCGGCGTCTCCCCTTTTGTCACGGAGAGAAAATTATAAGGCGAGACGTCGTTGGCGAGATCCCGCGTCGGTGTCTCCTCCCTTGCCGCGGAGGAAGAAGGGGATGGAGAATCCGGGGTCGCCGAGTCGATGTTTTCGTCGGAGAGTTGGCGTTCTTCAACAAAAGAGATGAAGCGTTCTTCGAAACTCAAGAGCACTTTCCCCAAAATCTCAACACAACAAGCCAACCAAAAATAAAATAAGTCTTCTCCTTATTTTATTTAATCATGCCATGCATTCAAAAATTTAAATTTCAAAACACTTAATTAATTAATTGAAGTGGTTCAATTAATTGATTAAAGTGTGTTGGCAAGAGTTAAAAGGGAGAGAGAGAGGAGGTGGAAAGGTTTCACAAGTAATGAGGAGTTTACAAAAATTAAGAGGGGGTTTAAGGAGTTTTAGGGAATGTGAAGGGTTGAGGCTCGTATGGGCCCCACCTCACATTTATCCTCACATGGGTAGTTAGGTGCTAGTGGGTCCCACCCTAACTCCCCCATGTAGGATGAAACCACCTTAGATATAAAAAAAATTGTTCCACAATTTTATTCACTTTTCATTTAATCCACAAATTTTAACTTCTTCTCCCGAGCAAACGCATCTACGGTAAAAGTCCTCTTAAGAAATTACCGGCGCTGTGAGTTCATTGGTGCCCTCGGATTTCAATTCCGAGCATTGGTTCAAAAGATAGAAAAACTCGTTCGTTCGTTCACTGAACGTACCCGAGCTAAACTTATGAAATTGATTCCGGGCACACCAGGCCTCAGAATCAAATGTCGTCAGAAGCCACAGGCTCGTAAAATTCCAAAGTATTTAAGAAAAAAAAATTCCTTGAAATTTCCGGATCTTTACATTACTCCCACCTCAGGGCTTTACGTCCCCGTAAAGCTACATCATAAACTCGGAAAACAAATGAGGGTACTGTGCACGCATCTGAGCCTCCTGCTCCCATGTGCTCTCCTGGAGGTTCCCGTGCTGCCAACGAATGCGCACCAGAGGAATCGACCATCCACGTAGGATCCACTCCTGTCGATCCTCGATCTCCACTGGGACCTCTGCAAATGTCGTCCCGTCATCGATGTCCAGCTCCCCGTGATCAATGATATGCGTCGGGTCGTGCACGTATCTCCTCAGCTGAGATACGTGGAAGACGTCGTGCACCCGGTGCAACTGAGGTGGAAGGATCAGGCAATAAGCCACCTCGCCTACCCTACTGAGAACCTAGAATGGTCCAATGAAGCACGGAGATAACTTGCCACCCCGGCCAAATCTCCGTAATCCACGTCGAGGTGAGACCCGTAAGAAAACGTGGTCGCCATCCTCGAACTCCAGTGGTCTCCGCCTCCTATCAGCATAGGACTTCTGTCTGCTCTGTGCAGTCCTCATCCGCTCCTGGATGATCTACACCTTCTTTGTCGTAGCCTGAACCATCTCTGGTCCTACGAGTGCTGACTCCCCAGGGTCAGTCCAGCACAGAGGTGATCTGCATGGTCGGCCATACAATGCCTCGTATGGTGCCATCCCGATGGTGGAGTGGTAGCTGTTGTTGTACGCAAACTCCACCAAGGGTAGGTGATCCTCCCGGCTGCGACCAAAGTCAAGGACACATGCCCGGAGCATGTCCTCGAGTGTCTGAATAGTCCTCTCTGTCTGGCCATCCGTCTGAGGATGAAAGGCGGTGCTCAGGCGTAGCTGCGTCCCAAATGCCTCCTGTAACCCCTTCCAAAGCCGGGAAGTAAAGCGAGCATCTCGATCGGAGACGATAGACGATGACACACCATGAAGTCGTACGATCTCCTGAACGTAGAGGCATCCCAAGCTCTCCACTGAGCCCTGCTCTCTAATAGGTAGGAAGTGGGCCAAGTTGATGAGTCGGTCGACAATCACCCAGATGGAGTCGTGTCCTCTAGAAGTACGTGGAAGCCCCGTCACGAAATCCATAGATATCTCGTCCCACTTCCACTCCGAGACCTCTAAGGGCTGCACCAAGCCTGCTGGAACCTGGTGCTCCGCCTTCACCTGCTGGCAAGTGAGGCATCGTGAAACGAACTCTGCCACAACCTTCTTCATACCCGGCCACCAGTGCTGTCGTCTGAGATCCTGATACATCTTCCCTACTCCTAGATGTACAGCCAAATGGGAAGTGTGAAACTCCCTCAGCACCTCCTCCTGTAATGCAACTAGTATCATAGTACGTCCCCTGAAGAGGATGACGTGCTCTCCTCCTACAGAAAATTCATCAGGTGTCTGTCCTGTGGATATCTGTGCACGTTGCGTCTTACAGTCAACGTCCCCATGCTGTGCCTCTCTGACCCGCTGAAGTAGTGGAGGAGTGACTATGAGTGACTGTAGAAAGGCTGCTTCATCTCTATCCACAAAGGATATCTGCAATGCGGCTAGTTGCTCTGTTGCCTCTCCAAGTAGCTGAATGCCCGATCTCCTGCTGAGAGCATCAGCTACTACGTTCCTCTTCCCAGGAGTATAGACTATCTCAAAGTCATAGTCCTGGAGGAACTCAAGCCATCGCCACTGTCTCAGGTTCAGGTCATTCTGCGAGAAGATGTACCTGAGACTTTGGTGGTCATAGTAGACTATAAAGCGCTCGCCCATCAGATAGTGCCGCCACATCTTCATGGTGAAGACCACTGCTGCTAACTCCAGGTCCTGGGTAGCATAGTTTTGCCCGTGCTGCCTCAGCTGTCGTGAACCATAAGCGATCACTGCCCGCTCCTGCATCAAGACACACCCGAGTCCGGTCCCTGATGCATCGCAGTAAACTATGTACCCTACACCCTCCTCCGGTAGCCTCAAGATGGGTGCACTGGTCAATCTCTGTCTCAGCTCCTGGAAGCTCTGCTGATATCTATCTGACCACACGAAGGGTTTCCCTTTCTTCGTCAAAGCTGAAAGTGGTGCTGCAACTCTAGAGAAGTCTGACACAAATCTCCGATAGTACCCAGCCAGACCTAGGAAACTCCGCACCTCTGTCACACTCCTGAGTGGTTCTCAAGCAATTACTGCCTCAATCTTCGCAGGATCCACCGCAACTCCCACCTCATAGATGACGTGCCCCAAGAAGTGGACCTCTCGAATCCAGAACTGACACTTCGAGAGCTTACCATAAAGCTAGTGCTCTCGGAGTGTGTCCAGTACAACCCGCAAGTGGTAGGCGTGCTCCTCCTCAGTAGTCGAGTAAATCAGTATGTCGTCGATGAAGACTATGACAAATCGATCGAGGTAAGGCTGGAAGATCCTGTTCATGAGACTCATGAACACTGCTGGAGCGTTGGTTATGCCGAAAGGCATAACCAAGAACTCATAGTGGTCATACCAACACCTGAAGGTCGTCTTCTGCACATCCTCATCTCGAACTCTGAGCTGATGATAGTCTGACCTGAGGTCTATCTTCGAGAACCATCATGCTCTCTTGAGCTGATCAAAGAGGTCATCTATCCTCGGGAGTGGATACTTGTTCTTTACGGCCACCTGATTCAGGCGACGGTAGTCGACACATAGTCGTAAGCTCCCATCCGCCTTCTTGGCGAATAAAATCGGAGAAGCCCAGGGTGAAACACTGGGTCGGATGAATCCCTTTCCCTGCAAATCCTCCAACTGTACCCGCAGCTCACGAAGCTCGACGGGAGCCATTCGATATGCTGGAGTAGATATCGGGGCTGTCCCGGGGTACAGGTCAATATAGAAGTCTACCTCTCTGTGAGGAGGTAGTCCTGGAACGTCGTCCTGGAAAACGTCCGCATACTGATCCACCACAACAGGAAAACTCAGACTCCACACATCAACCGCTCCGAGGATGAGACTAGCCAACTGATGTGTGATCGGCTGCCCTCTCCTCTGCGTAAGCCCATCCTGTGCTGCAAAGGCTCCCTTCTCGCCGGTGAAGGTGAACCTGCTCTCATCTGTGCGGACACACCGCAGTTTGCGGCTAATACAGTCAATCTGGGTATAGATTGTAGATAACCAGTTCATACCCAAGATAACGTCGTAAGGCCTCGACGCCGCTACAAGAAGATCCCAGCCGAAGCTCTCGCCTCTTAGAGTAAGCTCACACTGCCGGCACCAGTGTGTAATCGTCGAGTCTGCTCCCGTAGGAGTCTCTAGCCGTAAGGATCGAGCCAACGGCTCTGTCGGAATCTCCGAGCTCCGAACAAGGGCAGCGGCAATGAAAGAATGACTCGCTCCTATGTCTATAAGAACTGCAACAAGGGTGGAGTAGACACAGATAGTACCTCAAATCATATCAGGTGCGCCGTGGTCGTAAGCCTCCACTGCCTGAAGCTGAGCCTGCCTCTGTCCGCCATCTCCTTGTGGTCAGGGTGGACCTCCTGGTGGTGGTGGTGGTGGTAGAGCCTCGAAGCATCGTCCACCACCTGCTGCTCGGCCAACTCCTCTGCCTCGTCCGCCTGCTCCCTGCGGATAGCCACGGTCGAACCTCTGCCTCTGCCTGGGTGGTCCCTCAACCGTCTGCTTCTCCTCTGCATGGCGGGTCGGGCAGTCATGAGCCATGTGGCCTTGGCCGCCGCATGCATAGCACTGTCTGCCTCTCGTATGATTGGCTCTGCTGCGTGTGCCCCGCACCTCCGAACCAGTATCCTGAGATCGTCCACCCGATGGCCTGGTTCCCTTGGACCTCTGCGACATCTGTCTACTGTCGGTTGCAGAAGACTCCGCTACGTGTCGCCCTGCGGTAGGCCTCGCTGTTAGCGTAGGCTCAGCAAGGAAGCTCTCCACAAGAAGGGCTCGCTCCAGTACTCCTGCCTGCGTCAGAATGCTGAGGGAAATCATCGAAGCCCTGATCTCATGCCTCAGTCCCTGCTCGAAGGTCCGGGCCCGGAAGAATTGATCCCGTACCATGTCTGTGGAGTAGCGCGAGAGGTCGGTAAATCTCGCTGAGTACTGGTTTACTGTCATGCTGCCCTGCCGCAGCTGTAGTAACTCCCGGATGCGCACTGCACGGAGGGTGGCTGGAACAAACTCCGAGCGAAAGAGGCTCTCGAAGTCCGTCCATAGTAGAGATACCCCGTCGTGCACCTGGAGCCTCAGGCTCCACCATCTACCTGCTGCTGCGTGCAGGAGACTCGCGGCAAGGATCACCATAAGATCTGTTGGTGTCCCTACCAATCTGAAGACTCGGACAATAGCCTCCAGCCAATCCTCGGCTGCCTGAGGGTCCGTCTCTCCGCGGAACCGGGTGGCCTCTGTCGCTGAAACTCGTGCAGCGCACTCAGGCGGCGTGCACTCTCCGCTGCTGGGGCTGGTGGTATCGGTGACCCAGCGGGTAGAGGTACTGCTGGTGCCTCCGCTGTAATGGGGCCCTGTACCGAGGCCTCGTCGCACGGTGGGCTGCCATCTCGCACGTGGCTCGGAACCCTAGCTGGCTGCCTTCGTGGGGTCATCCTGAAAAGTAACAGGTGCGCCACGGTTAGTACAATATACCTGGTGAGTTGACACAAAGTAATCACAAAGAAAACCTTTGAAACCCACATGCAATCAATGTTTTCGTGCACTGAGTCGGAAATCAGAAGTCAGAGTCCCGGTGTATGGATACGTCGGCCGCCGCACCAACACTGGACTCCTTGGACTGATAATCACACTCAATACCCTTAACACTATTATTTCACAGGAAGAAATTATCAGAGTCTTAAGTTCTGCGGTAGAACCGACCCCTCTGATACAAATTTGTCACGACCCGTCCTCGGGGCCCGTGTCGTGACTACCCCAAGCCCGCCTTCCATAGGCCAGAGGCTGGCGACTAGCACCAAAGGCGTAAATCCCGATAAAAGGGAATACATTGCCTTTATATAAGTAAACAAACACAACAGAGTACGCAAGCTGAAGTAAAAACTAAGTAAACTGAGTACAAAAGTAAGTGTTGGAAAGTAAATGAGCCAGAATACAAACTCAACTGAAAGTACAGTACAACAGTAAAGAAAGAACAGCTGCAATAAAGTGAACCAGCAACCACTGAGTCGTCCTCCGGATATTCCACCTGAAGGGTGGGTACAAATGGTCTCCTCAGCTCCTCGGGTCCGGCCGTCCGCTCCGTGTACGTCCCGCCAAGTGATCCACCTCCAGGTACTATCCCGCTCCACAAGACTCCACCTCGATCAGTGCTGTCTATCGTCTGCATCCAACACAACGTAGTGCGGGTATAGCCCGTGCAGGGGTGAGTATACGATACTCAGTAGGGACCCCGAGACCCCTGAAGGTCTCCCAGAATCCACAAAGGATAAACCACAAAGGAAAGATACAAACACAAAGTATCAACCAACTCTACTTAGGTATATACCCATACATATACCTAAGTCATCAATTCCAGTTCGGCTCAAACTCACGAGCCCAAGAACAACTCAGTCCACACAGGAAAGCACAACCCAGTCCACACAGGAAAACAAGTCAATCGTATCGATGATAATGACTGAAAGTCAAGACTCAGCTCACACAGGTATACTACTCATGAAGAGGGGTGGAGATGATAGATATAGCCTCTGAATCATCTCCCCTGCTGAACCCACGTAGGATCCAAGTACAAAAGTCGTCGCTGCCGAACCCACGTAGGATCCAAGTACAGTCGTCATCGCTGCCGAACCCACGGAGGATCCAAGTACAGTCGTCCTCGCTGCCGAACCCACGTAGGATCCAAGTACAGTCGTCATCGTCGTCGCAGTCGCAGTCGCAGCCAACTCTAGGGTTCCCGCACACAGCACGCTCGATTCCGGGAGGGTCCGCTCAACGAGCCAAGGGGGTCGATACATCAACTGTGACGAAGTCTAGAGTTGATGTATCCCGGAGTTTCGTCTCGACAAAAGGAACTCAACGCAACAGACGGCGCGTCAATCGGACGCCCGGTCTGAAAGATATTAGTTTTTTCGTCCCAGGGGCCCGGTTAGAAATTTGCTCATTTCTAACCAGGCTGATATCCAAATTCAACCAAAACTCACTTAGAGTATCACAAAAGGACCGTCTCATCGAATGAGTCACAGTGCCGCAGACGACGCGTCGATCGGACGCACGGTTCTTAAGTTATTCACGTTTAAGTGAATAACGGGCCCGGTCGGTTAAGCCCGATGGGCTGACGGATCGGGTCGACTCAGTTTTGGCGGGTCCGACCCGGCAAGGGGGTCGGACCGGCCCGGTGAGTTGCGCGGCCTGGCCCGACCTGCGTGGCCTGCGGCTGGCCCGACCCGTGCGGCCTGCGGCCCGACTCGGAAGCCGGCCGCGGCTCGGCCGCTGGCCGAGCGGGATGCAAAGGGGGTGTGGCCCCCTGTTTTTGGAAACGGCGGACCCAGTGGGGTCCGCCCTAGCAGCTGGTCGGGGGGGGGGGGGTTACACCCCCCTGGTTTCCGGGTAACGGCCGGCCATTAAGGCCGGCCGGTTTGTGAGCTGCCGCGGGACCCAAATGGGGTCCCGCCTCCTGGAGACACCGGCGGCCGGCTCGGCCGGCCGCCCCTGCTGGTCTGCTGCGGCTCGTCTCCCCGGCGCGGCGCGACAGCGCCGCGCCCCTCCGCCGCGGCCCTCTACATCTCTGTGCGGTGCAACGGCACCTCGCCGCCTTCGCCGCGGCTTATCATGGTCGCGGTTTCCTGCCGATCACCGCACGGTGCAATGGCACCGCGCCGCCTCCGCCTCCAACATCAACGAAGATTAACAAAGAAAAGGGGAGGAGAATCGGCCGTGTTTGTGCGGTTCGATCTCCTCCCGTTACGACGATACATGCGGCCAAACCTTAAGCAACGAAGAACGATGATAAAGACTTGAACAAAAATAACCCCTACTTCAACAAAAGATATCGAACGTCAGGCGTCGCGGAAGACGGCGTCGCGGGGTGAGGTTCCGTAAGCGACGACGGAGTGCGCCCAAGGAGGAAGCGGCGTCTCCGCTTTTGTCACGGAGAGAAAATTATAAGGCGAGACGTCGTTGGCGAGATCCCGCATCGGTGTCTCCTCCATTGTCGCGGAGGAAGAAGGGGATGGAGAATCCGGGGTCGCCGAGTCGATGTTTTCGTCGGAGAGTTGGCGTTTTTCAACAAAGAAGATGAAGCATTCTTCAAAACTCAAGAGCTCTTTCCCCAAAATCTCAACACAACAAGCCAACAAAAAATAAAATAAGGCTTCTCCTTATTTTATTTAATCATGCCATGCATTCAAAAATTTAAATTTCAAAACACTTAATAAATTAATTGAAGTGGTTCAATTAATTGATTAAAGTGTGTTGGCAAAAGTTAAGAGGGAGAGAGAGAGGAGGTGGAAAGGTTTCACAAGTAATTAGGAGTTTACAAAAATTAAGAGGGGGTTTAAGGAGTTTTAGGGAATGTGAAGGGTTGGGGCTCGTATGGGCCCCACCTCACATTTATCCTCACATGGGTAGTTAGGTGCTAGTGGCTCCCACCCTAACTCCCCCATGTAGGATAAAACCACCTTACATATAAAAAAAAAAAATTGTTCCACAATTTTATTCACTTTTCATTTAATCCACAAATTTTAACTTCTCCTCTCGAGCAAACGCATCTACGATAAAAGTCCTCCTAAGCAATTAACGGCGCTGCGAGTTCATCGGTGCCCTCAGATTTCAATTCCGAGTACCGGTTCAAAAGATAGAAAAACCCGCTCGTTCGTTCACTGAACGTATCCGAGCTAAACTTCGGAAATTGATTCCGGGCACACCAGACATCGGAATCAAGTGTCGTCAGAAGCCACAGACTCGTAAAATTCCAAAGCATTTAAGAAAAAAAAAATCCTTGAAATTTTCGGGTCTTTACAGGATATGTCCAGCTTGAGGGGGAGTGTTAAAAGTGATTTTTGTTTGCTTTGTTTTCTTTAATTATATATCCAAACTAGATACACCTAGCTTGAGGGGGAGTGTTAGAGGTTAAGTTGTGTCAAGTCCCACATCGGACTTGAGGTATCATGTCATCTTTATTATTCATTATAAATACACTTAGGTCCCTCTTAGAGAGTCATCTTGGGTATTGGTCACGACTCTTATACATTAACAGAAAATAAATTTGTGCCACTCATGTGAAACTTTAAAGTGCACAAAGAACCTCTGATCATTGTGCTATAAATAGGGAACTATTCATTAAGGAGAGGAGGCCGATTCCACGATTTCTTGATCAACTGGAGCTACTGTTTACTGCTTTCTCTCTATTTTGCTGTAATACTCTGGTGACAGCGCACTAAGAAATTAGGGGTTGAGCCGAGGAGATTCCCCTTATCCCTTGTTAATGAATATTGCATTTAATTTATAATCTCTCCTATTCATTTTCTCTCGATTTATTCGAATTGTTTAGACGATTAGGAGATTTCCTTTTCACTATGCATTTTGAATTCATCTTCCCTCTCTCACTGGATCACACACACAGGCCATTTGGTTCTTTTCATTGCTTGCGATCGTGAGCAGTGGATTGTGTTGGACCCCATTTAAGCATAATGGGTATTTCCGAGTCCCACATCAGTCTTTTCCTCCTTGTAATTATTTTTACTCATCTATAAAAGAATGTCTCCGCCTCACATTGAGATAAGGGGAATTCGCCAACAACAAGGTATCAGAGGGAAAATCCCATTAATATATTTTTTTCTTTCCCCTTCCGGGTCTGCCCTACGCGGCTACCCCCCTACTACGGGTTTTCCCTACGCGGCCACCCCCCCTCCCATGGGTCTGCCCTACGCGGCCACCCCGGCTCTGCCCTACGCCTCGCCTCCTCCGCTGCGCCGTCCTTCCGGCGTCCCGATCCCGGCCTCCTCTCGGTGTGACGACCCTCCCTCTCCAGGTGGCCCTCCGACACAGCGCTCTCCCGGCTCGTCTCCAACAGCCAGCTTCCACCTCTGCGCGTGCGACGGACCAGGCCGCCTCCCTCCCGCAGCGTTCCTTCGCTCCAGACCCAAGCGCGGCCCTCCCGATGACGGCTTCCTTCCCCAGCGTCTCCTCCCCACTGCGCGCGCTGGCCCCGTCATCCCACGCGACTCCCGGCCTGCCTCCTCCTGTGACATCTCAGCGAGGCTCCCGCCACCTTGCGCGACTCCCGGCGGATCGGCTCCTGACCTCCCGTGCGACCCTCCCGTTTCGTCGCCATTTATCCCTGCGCGACGACTCCTGCATCGCCATCGCCAGAGCCCGCGTCGTCCCCCAGCGGCCCCTCGGCCAGGCGCGATCTGCCTGACGGCCCGCCTCTTCACGGTGCTCCCTGACGGCCTAGTCCAGGCGCTGTCCGACGCCTGCCCTCCCGGTTCAGTCCCGGGGGACCCTCCCCCACCAGCCCGACGCCCTTCCAGCGGTCTCCCGGCCTCTCCCGGCATCTCCCATTCTACTGGAACCCGCTCACAGGGCGTCTTTCTGGCGCTGAATGTCGAGTTCGTCCGCAACTCCTGAAGACCTCCCCCGATGGCCACCTCGGTCCTGCCTCCTCTTATCACCGCCTCCACCCGCTTGGTCGATGAGCGGCTCGACTCCACAAATTTCTCCGTATGGCGAAAGACCATGCTAATTTCTCTCACTGGCATGAACCTCGATTCCCATCTCGAGGATCCACCACCTCTACCTACCGACCCGAAATATAGTCTGTGGAAGTTTGCGGACAGTAAAATCTTTGTCTTGCTGGTCAATTCTATGGACCGCTCTGTCAAAGACGTCACCCGGACAGCCAACACAGTCAAGGAACTCTGGGATTCCTTGACTCTCATGTACTTCAAGACCAATAATTTAGCTCGAGTATCCGATCTTCTTCAGCGGTTGTCCCTCCTCCGCCAGCAAGCCCGTCCATTTCCGGCATACTTCATGGAATGGAAGGCTCTACGGGATGAACTTCTTGAGCTTTTTCCCATTCCACAAACACCTGCGGAAGCATTAGCCCAGCGGGACCAACTCTGTCTTTTCAGCCTCCTCCATGGTCTCGACCCGGAATATGCGATGACGGCTACAGAGATGCTAGCCAGCCCCTCGTCCCCAGAGATTCTGCAGGTCTATCATTGCCTTGGGAAGGCTCATTGGGCCCTTGCCCCACCCATCCCTAGCCTTGATCACACTGCTCTCCTGGGTCGTGGCGGTAGGTGCCCTACCGGACCTCATGGACGCAGCCGTGGAGAAAGCCGATCTCATCCACTCTGTCAGCACTGTGGCAAGCTCGGCCACCTGGTTGACCGTTGCTGGGTCCTTCATGGCCGTCCCGCTCAGCACCCACAACAGGTCTAGACTGCGGTCCAAGATGCATCCCCGCCTGCTGCCACTCTTCATATTTGGATCTCTCTATGGCTGAGATCTAGATGATTCACGATCATAGGACCACCTCCCTACCGGGCTCTTCATCAACATCTCTTGCCCACTCCGGTGGTCCCACTGCATTTGTCAGTCATCGCTCCCCTGCCTAGATGCTTGACTCAGGAGCGGACGACGAACCAGGAACTTTGTAGAGGCCAGCTTCGAGATGGGGTGTACATGTTCGATGGCCCGACATCCATCGCCTGCACGTCTGTCACTGGTCGTGCCATGGACTTCCATTCTCGGTTGGGTCACCCCTCCGCCTCCGCTCTTCATCAGCTCTATCCAAATATTAGTCCGCGTCTTTCTTTTCATTGTGAGTCATGTAGCTTTGCGAAACACCATCGCACATCATATTTTCCTCAACTTGACACACGGGCCGCCAAACCCTTTGATTTGGTTCATTCCAATCTATGGGGTCCCTGTGCCACCTCGAGTCAATCTGGGCATAAATATTACATTCCTTCATTGATGATTTTTCCCGTATAACGTGGCTTTACCTTCTACGAGATCAGACAGATGTTTTCTCCACCTTTCAGACATTTTATCATGAGATCCAGACACAGTTTTCTATCTCTGTAAAATGTCTACGCTCCGACAATGGGCGGGAATACTTATCCACTCCATTTCAGCAGTTTGTGCGGGCACACGGCATCATACATCAGACCTCCTGTCCTGATACCCCTCAGCAAAATGGAGTGGCCGAGCGAAAACATCGGCATATTCTGAAAACTGCTTGTGCCCTCTTCCACCGCAAGGTGCCTCTTCTCTTCTGGGGGAATGTCATCCTCACTGCTACTTACCTACTCAATCGTCTTCCTTCCTCCATCCTTCAAGGGGAGACTCATTTTCATTCTTTGTTCCCCTCTCTTCCTCCTCACTCCCTTCCACTCCGCGTCTTCGGATGTCTCTGCTATGTCCGGGACACTCGCCCCAATCTCTCTAAACTTTCTCCCAAATCCCTCCGGTGTATTGTTCTCGGATATTTCCGCACTCAGTGTAGATACAGGTGCTTCTCTCCAGACTTACGATGCTATATCATCTCTGCCGATGTGTCGTTTGTTGAGAGTTCTCCTTTCACTCCACCCTCTCTTCATCCAGATACTACCATCGATGAGTGTCT
This sequence comes from Viscum album, assembly GCA_963277665.1. Taxonomy (NCBI): domain Eukaryota; kingdom Viridiplantae; phylum Streptophyta; class Magnoliopsida; order Santalales; family Viscaceae; genus Viscum; species Viscum album. The sequence continues at coordinate 1,940,557,139 of OY728119.1, read as the reverse complement.
TCCTCTCATTATTCACCCTCCTCTGGTGTCTCCCCCTACTGGTCATCGCTTTGGGACGGTCTACTCTCGTTGCCCATCAAATGTACCCCCCGTCTAGGCCGAGGACAACATCATTCCCACTTCGTCTGATGCTCCTGTCACAGCACCCGAGGACTTGCCGATTGCACTCCGGAAAGACACTCGCTCTTGTCAGACTACTCCTCTCTTTACATATTCATACAAAGGTTTGTCAGCACTGGAGGCGATATCTATTCCGCGCACGGTTGGCGACGCCAAATCACACCCGGGGTGGCTACAGGCTATGCGAGTTGAGTTGTAGACTCTGGATGACAACCATACATGGGATCTGGTCCCCCTCCCTGCAGGCAAACAGGCGGTCGGCTGCAAATGGATTTATAAGATCCGTCTCAATGCCGTTGACACTCTTCATCGCCTCAAAGCTCGGCTTGTGGCGAAGGGATTTGCTCAGACATATGACATCGACTACTTTGAGACCTTCTCTCCGGTAGCCAAGATGGTCTTTGTCCGCCTATCCATATCTCTGGCTGCTCATCATTACTGGTCACTTCATCAACTGGATATCAAGAATGCATTTCTCCATGACTTTCTTGACGAAGAAGTCTACCTGCAGCAGCCCCCTGGATTTTGTGCCTCTGGCATCGACTCCCATGTCTGCCGCCTCCGTCAATCCCTCTATGGCCTCAAGCAGTCTCCTCGTGCTTGGTTTGGCCGCTTCAGTACTGTCGTCACGGCCTTTGACCTCTCTCGCAGTATGAAGGATCACACCGTCTTCTTCCGTACGACGTCAAACGGATGTATTTTGTTGGTGGTATATGTTGATGATATCATCATCACAGGGAGCGACTCCACTGGAATCACCCAACTCAAGGCGCACTTTCACCACCACTTCCACACCAAAGATCTTGGTCCTCTCACCTACTTCCTTGGCATCGAGGTCTCTCATTCTGAAGACACTATCTCTCTCTGCCAACGGAAATATGCCTTTGATATCTTACAGGATGCAGGGTTGAGCTAGGCGACTGCAGTAAACACTCCTCTTGAGCCGGGGGAATGCTCTCTCCATACCGACTCAACACCATTTCCTCATCCAGAGTGCTATCGACATTTGGTGGGTAAACTCAACTGCCTCACCATGACACGACCAGACATTGCCTGCACTGTTGGCAAAGTGAGTCAGTTTATGGAGAAGCCAACCAGATCTCAGTGGGATGTTGTCCTTCGCATTGCCAAATACATAAAGAAAGACCCTGCATGTGGCTTTCGGTACTCCCATCATGTTCATTCGAATATTGAGATCTTCTGTGATACGGACTATGCAGGTTGCCTTGCTACCCGAAAGTCTACTTCTGGATTTGCCGTATTCTTGGCCGGTAACCTCATCTCATGGCGCAGCAAGAAGCAGACTGTCGTCTCCAGATCTAGTGCAGAGGCAGAATACCGTGCCATGGCCACAGTCACCACTGAGATCCTCTAGCTTCTTCATCTCCTACATGAGCTCGACTTCCCGGCGCAGACCTCTACTCATATCTGGCATGACAATCAGGCAGCCACGAAAATTGCATCGAATCTTATCTTCCATGAACGGAAAAAACATATAGAGGTGGACTGCCACTTTCTTCGCCACCATCTGGAGTAGAACCATATCAGTTTTGGTCATATTCCGACGGCGGATCAGCTTGTCGACATCTTCACCAAAGGCCTCCCAGGAGCTCATCTTGACTCTCTCACTACCAAGCTGGGTATTCACAGCCTCCATAGCCCAACTTGAAGGGGAGTATGAGATGGTCTTGCTCGATGTCGTCTTTTTTCTTTGTGGGACTCTCGGTCCAAGCTGGGCATGTTCAGCTTGAGGGGGAGTGTTGGACCCCATTTAAGTATAATGGGTATTTCAGAGTCCCACATCGGTCTTTCCCTTCTTGTAATTATTTTTACTCATCTATAAAAGAATGTCTCCGTCTCACATTGAGGTAAGGGGAATTCGCCAACAATAGATTGATTTAAGGGTGATTGGAGATATCTGATTAAGCTAAATCTTCCAGGCAAGGGTAATCAAGTGAGGTTTCACTTGATTATAGAGAAAATAGGAGAGTATTAAAATAGAATAATGATTTAACAGGCAAGGTTAGGGGATACCTGAGGTTAGGCCACTTCCTTTAAACTGAAGTTCAAACGAATCCAATCTGATCACTGTTTTCACACATCGAACCCATTAAACAATACAAGAACACACCTAAAACACTTTCCTCTCAGAAGACAACCTGAGTCCACTACTACTGCATTCAATTCGGGTTCAAAAATTTGTTTGTCGAGGTACTCGTGACACGCCTTTCATTTTCACCAAGAGGCTTTCTACTCAAAAAATGAATTATGATTTAATACTTTTGAGGAAGATACTCCTACTTTAAACTTGTTTCATTTTGACTTAATTGAATCTGATTTTAAAACTGATCGTACTTGTTTTATCCCTGCAGGTTCAGCACTGATAAAATATACCTGGGGAGGGGGAATGGAAGAAGCCATAGAAGAAGTAGCTAAAATGGTAGAGGAAAATGAGCAGCTCTCTAGGCTTCCCACTGAGATAGGAAAGGATGAAAAGGATGCCACCGTACATCTATCTTGAGCTGAAGCTGAAGAAGACATCTCATACACCTTGATACCACCTCCACTGCTTTGCAAAATCATCATCGAAGGGAAGCTGAATAGCATGCACTGTAAACAAGGGGACCTCAAAAAGGAGTGCTAGAATCATTTTGGAACTATAGAGATGTAGTGGTTCATACCACATAAGCCCAACCTGCCAATAGATTGGGGATAATCTAAATGTTTTCTAGCTACGGACAGAATAAAACATAGCACTTATTGGAGGTTTTACCCAAAATTTCTCTTCCCTTTTCTCTATTTTTCTTTTATTTTCAATTCCATGTTTTAATTTTAAATAAACTGGTGAACTCCTTCCATTCTACTTTAGCACTTGTTGTCCTATTTTTTATTCTTCTTGAAATATATATGATAACTTCTACTTTTTATTGAGGATTTAGTGGAAACTAAGTGTGGGGGAGGGGTAACCAATGACTGTTGTTTACTCTCTTCTCTCTCTTTTTTTGCTTTCTGTTTTTGTTGTGTTTGTTAAAAAAATCATAAAAAAATTCTGCTCTGTTTTGAACAATGTACAAAGCTGTTTTTCATAGTTTTGTTTGTTTTTCAAACTTCTTTCAGCTGATTAGAAAACTCTAAAGAATTTTTGAACTCCATGTCAATTGTGAGGAACTTGCTCTTATTATTGAACCTCAAAACCTCAAATGCTTATTGATTTTTATTTGTTTTCTTGGGCTGTGATTTTTATGATTTATATAATCTTTAAATTGAAATTGAAATCCAAATCCACTGGTGACTGGCCAATATTGAAATTCCCATCCTGAGAGATTTCTAAACCGCTTTGACATCCTCTTTCTGATACCCTAACTTCTTGAGAGAATCTTGGGATTTGTTTATGAACTAGAATTTGTGTCTATTCTCTTTCAAATATTTGTAATTCATGAGACATTTTCAATATGTTTGAGGCATTCAATTAGCTAGCCCCTCATATATCTCTGAGGCCAACCTTGAACATTGACCCTTGATAAGCCCTTAGATAACCATGAATGACCTTGTAGGTTCATTCCGCATTACGAGCCTAATTATCTCTTACCTACCCTTGCTCTAAAAGACTTTTTCATGATTAATTCAAGGGGAAAAGGGTCTTCCATGTGTTTTTATTTGGGAAGCATTGCATGTTAAGGGGAAAGTGAGAGGTGTGTGTCATCATTTTGGGGCATTTGAAAGAGGGAAATGAGCATGATTCACTTTCATTTATTGCATTCCATTTTTATTCATCTGATCCCCCTAAAAATGAATATAAAAAAGTGAAAAAAGGGATACGTGATTGAAATATTCATTATTCATATTTGTTTGATTCATGACCCTAATCAAGAAAGGGACATAGTCACCATTCATCGTACTCAATTAAAAACTCATTCTCCATGAAAAAAAGGAAAAAGAAAAAAAATGTACATTAAAAAAACATGAAAAAGAGAAGGGAGAATAAGAATTAAGTCATGCATCAAATTTATTTTCACGACTCATAGCCCGAAAAAGTGAAAAGGGGAGTGTGGGATTCCAATTGTAATGAGAATCAAGTGAAGGGGATCTTTATTGCTTAACTTGATAAATCATGAATTGTATTTAAAGAGTTAAACTTTTCTCCTTCTACCTGTTGTTTTTTAAAAACTTGCCCACCAACCTCAAGACACCAAATAACATTTTCAAGCCCTCAAAATTGATTGTGTTTTCATGTATCACAATGTGGAGAGATGAGATTTTTCACAAGCCCATGGTAAATATCCATCTTCCAAGTTTAACTCTACAAAAATACATTCTCTTGAGTGAAGAGAAACATTGAATTCTAAGTGAGGTTGGTCACGAAATGGTTTTAGATGGATATTAAATGTTGAATTTCATGTAGATGGGAGAATTTCATGCCTTTGGAATTAAATGAAAGTATGAAGCATGGTGTGATTTTTGGTGGAAAGAACCAAAAAATTTCTTTCACTTTATGCTTGGTAGTTAGAATTTTCTCTGATTCTATCTTTTCTTGTCCATTGATTGATTTTTTTTCTGAATAAATCCAATTAAACTGGAATTACAAAATCTGATTCGGCATATGTTTTCATTTAAACTATGGTAATTGGGACTGATATGGGTTGGTTTGTGGTTTTAATTGTACATATTTGACTGATTTTTCTGAAAATATAGATACCCTTTGAGCAGTGATTAGACCTTGCCACACATTTACTTGTTAAAAATCTGGTTTGTTTAGAAACTGTTACATTGTTTAACTAAAATACAATTTGGGAAACTGCATGATGTGATTGCTATTAGTTTTGTACCATGATGCTGTCAATTTTTGTATGTTGTCTTGATTTAGATCATCAAAATTAAAGTTGAATTAATTGGAAATATGTTATGTGTTTGGATCTGGGCCACATTTAGACTAGACTAAATTGTTTCTAATCTTCTTAAAGTCTAACTTCTGAAAATATGTATATCTGGTTTGTTTTTTGTTGAAGCTAAATTAAATTTGGTGTTTTGAAAGTGACCTTAACGGTTGAACTTTGATCACGGATTGAATCACTGTTTAGAAACCTATTGAAGCTGTTTTTATTGTTATTTTTTTTTTTGTCAAAGGCTTGGTATTCATTGGGCATAGCATACATGATCTGACCATTGTTTTCTCTGAAATGATGAAAATTGTATGCAAGTTTAGACATGGTTTTTGGAAGTGTAATCTGAAATTCTAATTCTTGTGAATTGTTGATCGTGTTTTTGAATGTTCAAGAATTACCCAAGAGTGCAATAAACTAAATATGGGTGAGTGATTGAACATCCTTTCTTCAAAATTTTGAAGTGTAATTCATCGATTATATCCCCCTATTATTATTAGACTTTGGGCAGTTGATTTGTTTTTATTACTTCATGTCATTTGGGTGTAATTTGTAAATACATCTTATTTCCTTTGATTTTAGATAAAAAATATTCTTGGTTTTTTATTGGAATATTGAAATATATTTTCACATTTTTTCTAGGTATTAAAAATTCACATGTTTTTATTTGGATTTCTTATAGAATGAATTTAGAGGATCCAAGTAGGCCACGTAAAGGTATACAAAGCTGATGCGTGAGGGTAACATTTGTGTGCTGCATCAAGGTCAGTTAGGAGCTAGGTAAGGGTATCACCTCATTTCAAGACCTGCGTAAAGGTCATGCCATGCTTCAACAACCCATGTAAGGGTAAGAGCCTGCTCGCGGAAGGGTGATCTCATGTACCATAAGAATCATATTCCCACCATAAAAATGAAGTGTCCCATGTGTGCACATGAAACGCCTTATGTGTGCACATGATTCTGTTACGTAAAATATTGAGAGAAGGAGAAAAGAGAAGTAAGACAGTATTGTTGCGGAATCGTCAGGAGACACAATGACAGAAACGAGAAAAAAACGAAAGAAAGAAAGCAATAAGAACACAACGATTTGCGTGGTTCGAGAATAATCCCTACGTCCACGGGAGAGGCAGAATTTCACTTTATTGGGAGCATAAATTATAGAGGTTTTTTCCGTGGTAACCCTAGCCCGAAAATGGGCTATAAAATAATGGAGAAGACGATCACTGTTCGAAAAGTGAGTCCGCATCGCTACAGTGAACGACGGCCAATTTTGTCAAAAGCGCTACAGTGACTGGCGGCTGGAAGTCAAAAGTGCTACAGTTCAGTTGATTTCGAAGTCCGCACTGCTACAGTGCATGTCGGTGTCGGTCGGTCAGCTCTGCTACAGTGGTAAACAATGCTACAGGCCAAAAATTGGGTCGGGGGCCTTCGGCCCCCGGACCCCCGAAGCAGGGGCGCGTTGCCCCCTGCAACCCCCAACGAGCTTACCGCAGAGCTCAACCCGCGACAGTTGCGGGCCACAAGCATTCAGTCCAACCGGATCGGGCTACGCCAATCCAACAAGTATGTATTGATGTAGCAGCAGAATTATAAGAGTTCAGTAGGGTAAGAGAGAGAAATATAGGTGTGGAGGAAAGAGAAGATGGAGATAGGCGGCTCCCTGAAAGATCACTTCCAGAAGAGTAATCCAGTCCTCTCAAGGACTAGCCCGTGCAGCAGCTCCCAAGCTGAGCAAGAAGTGTGTATCCCCTCTCTCTTGCTGTCCCTTCTATTTATTTTCCTAACTGCCAGCTAACAAACCCCAACCACTTGCTATAAGAGATTACAAAACTGCCCCCACTAAACAGTTGGTTGTAATAGACTAACACCTGGTAGCTAACAAACTAACCCAAGTACAACCCACACCTGGGCAACCTCCTATATTCCTAACAATTCCTACCATCCTTGAAAACAACCTTGTCCTCAAATCTTGGATCAACAACTTGAATTCCAGAACAGCAGGAACGTCATGTCTGAAGAAATTCGGTTGGTTCCAAATTCTACTTCTTTAGGTATTGACTTCTTTCCTTTTAGATGCTCACCAACAACACCAATCATCCACACATGTAAGTCAGTTTTCTGTAGCCCATTCAGAAAAAAGTTCTCGGCCAAAAATTTTTCTAAAGAAAAGCATCTTGCTCTCCTCCCCCTGCTGCTGTAATAATACGGTTGTGCATAGGAGCATGCTTAAAATTATTTAGCCAAGGTGTCATCACTCTATTCTCCCGTCTAGCCCTTGCAACCAATTCCATGGAGAATTGCTGCTTTTTGACGCAAGGTGGGGAGTCAGTAACATATTAAAACATGATTTTAAATGAATATTTTCTCCCATTCTTGGCTTGTATTCAATTTCATGCTTTTTAGTCACAAATCTCCATAGCAGAAATGCAACACGTGGGTCCAGAAAACAACCCCATGTACCCCAACTGAAACCAGAATCATCATATTCATATCTTCTGGCAGAATCATATTCAATGTTTCTTTAACAGGATCCTCACAGGGAGAAATTAATAGCCAATTGAGCAAATTAGGGCAATCAAAGTAGAGAGAAAACTGCTGGCTATATTTAATTGATGCTGAATAAGTAGTAAGTAGGCCAAAAAAATGATCCCTTTCATCCCAACTGAAGCCAAACATCACCGAGGTCCACACCTCTCTAGTTAAAATAGGTGGATAATGTTTCCAATACAATACAACGTTGTAACCTTTAACACCAAAAGCTCCTAATTCAGCTTCGCCTAAGAGTATTCCCGTACAAATTTTTTAAGGAACTTTTCGACCAAACCTGTAACTTTTGCTCCTAACCCAACAAAAGCCATTAGTAAATGAAACCTTTCTCGGAATGCACATATAAACAGACCTGAAACCACCTGCTCCAAGGCTGTTTGAAAGAGCAAAATATTTTGTGACAACCCTTGGTGGCGGCTTTGGTCATGAGCTAAGTAGCAATGAAACTTTATTTTCCATTTCCCCTTCCATTGCAACAAAAATGGCGGTCTTCCTGGCTTCGACGACTAAAAACTGCACGTATGTCAACCAGACAGCTTGAATTCTTTCAATTGCTATAATATCTGGTAAGTGAAATGGTTCCATCCGGCATGGTGGTGCTGGAGCCTCGACCCTTGTAGCGCGCCAATAGATGAAACTACACTTGACACCCCTTCTAATTTTCATCCTTTCGGCCAAGCAACTCTGTAATCAACCAGCTCCTCACGTTTTCCACATCCGTCCTTTTCCTGACCTCTTTGGAGACCCCTTAAGCTTAATGCTGCTTCTTCCACCTCCTTGGGATCCACAATCTCCACCATTTGCTTCTCATGTTCTGAACCAGACGCAAGCCAGTCTATACTGCTCAAAAGTGGTTGTGTTCGCATTACCTGTTGGAAAAGTTTTTGCGTCACACGAGCAAGCGTCAGTTGCACAACCTCTTCAACTCTTCTGTTTGTGCAAGCTGTGTCTCAATCTGCTCCATGAAACTCCTTCCTCGCTCATCATTGCTTGCACACAGAAAATGAATTTCCAGCTCTGGCTGTTCCGGAATAGACGCATATTGCTCAGATTGTCTAACATGCTCTTCCACATCGGAAATCAAATATGTAATCTCCTCAACAGGTTGTCCCAATTTAGACTCAATCTGCTCCACAAAAACAGTCTCTCGAAGCCCCTTTAAAAACCGTTGTGGATCTCCCTCCGTCGTCTTTCCATACTTTTTTTATCAGCGCCGATTTCAGCTTTTCCCATGACACCCCGAGATTAGCTTTCAGCCATGATAAGAACCAGTATAGAGCTGAGTTCACTATACAAAGTTATGACCAGTGTATTTTCATGTCTTTCGACGTCCTGTTGATCAAGAAATAAGCTTCTGCCTCAATGATCCAACCAAGAGGATCCTCTCTAGTAAAGTCTGGTAACTTAACTCTCTTGGTGACACCTCTCGTTTGCTTCTGCAACAGTGTATGTATCACACATAGTTGTCTCGTGTACTCAATTCCTCCCCAACCGAAAACTTCATCTGATGATCGTGCTTCAAGCTCACATCTGAACAATCCGTGGTCAGTTTGCTCTGAAAACACAACTGTATGCTCTAATGTCTCCATCCTATGCATCAACCAAACATCATCACTATCAACTTAAAAAAATTATCTCTCTCTCTCTCTGTTTTTTAAATTTTCGTTCGTCTACAGTGCCACAACGCTTTCCACAATTCTTTTTCTTTTTTCTTTTTATCCTTTCTCGTCCGTCTACAACGGCAGTGTCGAACATTTTCCACGGTTAAGCGATCTCCCGCGAACATCCTCCTTTTTCTCACTCAATTGCTATGGCAGTGATCCTTTCTTCTGTAACGAATTCCAGCGGTGTCCGTGTCTCCAGCAGTAACCGAGCTTCCTCCAGCGAAGGAACGTTCTTTCACTGCGTTTAGTTCTGCTTCAGCATCACACCTCTCTTCCTCTACAAAGAACGCCACACTGTTGTATCAAAATAACGTCGGCGTCCGTGTCGCGACGCCTCTCAGCTCCACTGCGCAGAGCCGATTTCTTCTTGTTATTCTTTTTTTTCCTGCTGTTACGATTTTCCAGCAACGATCCTCCTCACTTGCGAAGCCTCTCCTTCAGCAGAGTCGCCAAATTGTTACGTAAAATATTGAGAGAGGGAGAAAAGAGAAGTAAGATAGTATGTATTGATGTAGTAGCAGAATTACAGGAGTTATCGGGTAAGAGAGAGAAATTTAGGTGTTGAGGAAGAAGATAATGGAGATAGGCGGCTCCCTAGAAGACCACTTCCAGAAGAGTAATCCAGTCCTCCCAAGGACTAGCCCGTGCAACAGCTCCCAAGCTGAGCAAGAAGCAGTAGCATATGCGTATCCCCTCTCTCCTGCTTCCGTCCCTATTTATTCTCCTAACTATCAGCTAATAAACCCCAACCACTTGCTATAAGAGATTACAAAAGTGTCCCCACTAAACTGCTGGCTGTAACAGACTAACAGCTGGCAGCTAACAAACTAACAGCTACCGGCTAACAAACTAACCCAAGTACAACTCACACCTGGGCAACCCCCTATATTCCTAACAAATTTTCACTCTGCTTGGATGAAGAAGGAACCCAAGTTGTGTAAAGGATCTCGATCTGATCCTTATCTGCATAAAGGATCCTCGATGAACCATAGTTGTGAGTCGAGATAAGTCGAGGGAAGAAGGCCATCTGAGGCCAATCGAAGCTAGAAATTGGAAGTAGTGAAATCCAAAAATCAATTAAAGGATGAATTTTAATCTCCAACAAACTGATATTGATATTAGCTCAAGACTGAATGGTGATTCAACGAAGTCGACTGAGTTGTGTTCAAAGAAGAATTTGATGATGAATCTGAACTCGAGCAAAACCATTTTTCTTTACACACTTGAATTAGGACGAAGATCAAAATTGGGTGGACATCGAGCAGAGATGAAGATTTGTGTTCTGTTAATTTTTTTATGCCTGTATATTGAAATTCAAATGTCATTTTAATATATGCTGATTGATGTAGGTGCATAGGATGCATGGTTCTTTTCATATGTGGCATTTTCAATTTATTATTTTCATTCTTTGCAGTATTGCAGTTCTATTTCATTTGTTTTTCCCTATTAGTGGGTTTAATCGGAGTCGTCGATCAACCTTGATCTAACGACCATGATTACGAGCATTTGTATTTCTTCACCACAATGCTAATCCACGTCTCCGCTTGGGCTCCAATGTGGTACCTCCATGTGTGCTTGCTAGTTGTCACCCACGGTTATGTGAACCACCTTGTTCATTCGAGCCGTCCACGCGACCCTCATCCTAGGGCTTCTGCATCTGCCGCTTGACGATCGCTGACCCCCCATCATTGTATTGCTCGTCTTCCTCTGCGGTGCATTCAGTTTTGTTTCATTCTTTTTGTTGGGAGAGTATGCCGAGAGCTCTAGTGATAAGAAAACCGTCTAGTTTTCTAGAGACCTTCAATAAGGCAGAAGGTTGAGGTGTTGACCTTTGCTCCCTGTTCCCTGACGATTCAGAGTTCCGATCTTCTGGAACTGGACATCTCGTCTGGTGGAGATTCAATGGAGTCTTCGGTGGGGAACTTGTCTTGGACGATCCTGGTGTGCGGCATGGTTGCACTTGGGTTCACATTTTCCTCATAACCAAATTTCGGTAACGAAATCTGGCTCTGTAAGCGATTCATCTTTTTTCTGTTTCAACCCACTGTTGTATCCTTTTAATGTCAGTTGCGTGCGTGAGTCCGTCCAGGAGTGGACATGTTGGAGTTGATGTCCTACAACCAACTTCTGTGTACTTTATGATAATCTGTATTTATAGTTTTGAATATTAATAAACTTCTTATCACATCTTGATTATTTTTCTGCATAACATAGTATGTGATAATGTCCCAAGAGTAGTCGTCGCACTAAAAGGTCATATCAGTTCCCCTTTATGATGAGAATCCTGAAGTGCTACAACACTATTCTTAAATATATGTTCTATAGCCGGATGATATCATTTGAGGGACACAAATGATACATGTTATCATGGGTGGAGGCTCACAGGACTTTGAGGTACATTCTCATGGTGTACGCCTTTGGTAATATCCAGTGTAGGATATTATGAGAACGAGACTCGCTAGTAGGAAATCCACATTTATATGTGTCATTGGATGTTCCTATCTGCGGATGTGTGTATTGATCCTTAAATTTTAAGATTATTATTAATGTGTATTATGAGTCGCTTACTTTGATGTATTGACGAAAACTGTGACGACAGATGTTTGTGGCGAGGTTGGATACTTTGGGTGCGTCATGAGTAATATTGCATTAATGAATAATGCGAGAAAGAATATGTTCTTTCTGTTCTTTAAAAAAAGTTAATATCTCAGACCATTTGATGAAAATGATATATCCTAAATAAATCCATGACCATGATGTTCTATAGACAAGTTCAATTTTCGGGAAGTCAAAGAAAGAGACATCGAGTATATAGGTTGATGACACCGACATGCAACCTGCTTTCATATTTGATTATGGTTTTACCCACTTTTTTATGTCTAAAGAATTTTCTAACGATATCATATCACCACAATAGTTAGATGTTGAATCAGTTGTGAAAACTCTTAATGGTACGATGATCACATCTCAAGTATATGATTCATCTCTGATTGAAGTTTGTGAGAATGTGCTTCCTACAAATCTTGTTATTCTCCCTCTAGTTGAATTTGATGTAATTTAGGCATGGATTGACTCTATCTATATAGTGACCATATCAACTTTCAAGGAAGGGAAGTCACATTTCATACTCCAAATGAAAATGTGACCATTTATTAGTGCAAGGATGGATATGAGTTTCCAATGGAAATTACTTCCATTTTATAAGTCTTTATTCATATTCATAAGGATTATTTATCTCATATGGTTAGGAATAAGCTCAACATTGAAGATATGTCTATTATATAAGTGTTTGTTGATGTCTTTCTGGAAGAGTTTCTTAGTCTTCCTCTGAATCGTGAAGTTGTTTTTTCAATAAAACTCATACCTGGTGCTACATCTAGCGATGCAAAGCGGGCTCGCGGCCCGCGGGCTTTGCGGGTATGGGGCGGATGTGGGGCGGGGCAGGCCTAAATTTTTTGACCGTTTAGAGTGCGGGCCAATGCGGGTTGGGCCCGCTCGGGTACGGGCCAATGCGGGTTGAGCTCGCACGGGTGCGGGCTTGCCCGCAAGCCTGATTTTAAAAATATATATATTATTTTTACAATATATGTTTCTTTAACATTTTAGTTTTTTTAATAAAAAGATCATGGTTAAATGGTGACATGTGATTTCTCACCGTAATGGTCATATTAATTCACCATTTATTCACATGTGAATTTTAAATAGGCCTATATTTATTGTTTTAATATGATATTATATTATTTATATAGTAATTATTAACCATATTCACATGGTGTGTCAACCCATCTCTCGAAAAATGGAACTCATCGCCCTTGCGCATGGTTTCAATTCTATAAGAGTTATTATAATCATAATATTTTTTAGGTCTATTTAATTTTGTTATTATTTTATTTTATTTTGTTATTAAGAGAATTGGATAGAACCTCGTGAAAACACTAATAGCTTCCTCTAAAACTGATCGTTACCTGGAGAGACTTCATTCATTCACAGGTTTTGTTGTTCACATCACCACACAACCAACATTATCATTCATCGTCCATCACCGATCACTCACCTACTTTCTATCACAACAGTTCTCAACCACATCGGCGTTACCGCATGCCACCATTTACCCACAAAAAAATGTTCAATCACATCCTTTAAAACTCTAGTTATTGTTAAGTCATACTTCTCCCCACAAATACCTTTAAGAATGATAAAAATAAAGTATTTAAATGATTATAAATAGTATTTTTTTTGTAAATGTGGGTAAGCTTGCGAGCAACCTGCGGGTAACCTGCGGGTTTATGCGGGGCGGGGCGAGCTTGAATTTTTTTGTTCGCATTATATGCGGGCTTTTGCGGACAAACCCGCGCGGGTTCAAACCCGTGTGGGCATGGCCCGCCCCGCCCCGACCCGCCTGTTTCGCATTACTAGCTACATTTATTTCAAAGACTCCATATAGAATGATCTCGATTGAGTTGTAGGAATTAAAAATGTAATTCTAGGAGAATCTTGATAAGAGATTCATTTGGCCAAGTGCGTCACCATGTGGTGCACTTATTCTTTTTATTAAGAAGAAAGATGGGTCAATGTGACTCTGCATTGATTATTGAGAACTTAACAAGATCAAATTAAGAATAAGTATCATCTTCCCTATATTGATGATTTTTTGATCAATTTTAAGGTGTTTAATACTTCTCAAAGGTTAACCTTCATTATGGATACTATCAATTGAGGGTCAAAAGTGAAGTCATACCTAAAACAATCTTCCGTGTGAGGCATGAACACTGAATTTATAATGATTTCATTTGGACTTATTAATTATCCTATCATCATCATGGATTTAATGAATAGTCTTTAGAGATTATCTTGATCAAATTTTGTTAGTCATTATAAATGATATTCTTATATAATCAAAGAGAAAGTGTTGGATGTGCATTAAAATGTACATGCATGAGATTCATGTACACATGCATATGGTGCATGATATATATATATATATATATATATGCTATATATATTATTCATTTATTTCTCCTTGATGGTTTATTCATTAGTTATATTCCATTAAGTATGGATTAATTATATTGCATTTATTTATTGAAATGAATTCAATAAATAAATACCCAACAAGCAGTAATGCATGGGAAGCGTTATGAATAAGAGATGCATTGAGCACTACCTATATAAGAGGATGGGTTTCTCTCCTATTAGGTGTGGGTGGTGCAATGTGTAGGCCTTTTCTAAACTCTCTTCCTCCCAACACTCTGTTTATCTCATTTGAGAAGGTGTTATCACCCCTTTGACATTCAGGTATCTTCACGATACGATTGTGGATCTATTTGCTGGTGTATTCCCTCAAAAGCAGGGTGCATTTGTTTACTGTTCATCATGATCTTCCTCAAACATTCTCCATGGAAGGAAGATGGAAGCTGCTACAACTTTCAAATTACAGGTACATTGTTTTGCAGTTTTATTTATATGTTGATTTCTTAAAGATAGATCTACATGTGTTTTGGGTTGTCTTCCACTACAAATAATCATTAGATGATCAGAAGAAACCCATCAGTGGTATCAGAGTATGTTCTTCAATATTTTAACATGTTTGAATAACTTGTTTTTGAAGAAAAATGAAAAAAATAATTTTCATAAAATTGGAGAAGGTTTAGGACCGTTCTGTGAGTTGCGTAAAGGTAAGTTTGATTTACCCTTACATAGGTCTGTAACATAAAGGTCATACCCTTACATAAAGGTCTATGTAAGGGTAACCTTAGTATTACCTTTACGCAAATGAGTTGCGTAATGGTAGCACCCTTACGCAGCAGTGCTACAAAAAGGTAAAAGAGTAAAGGAGTTCTATAAAGGTAGTACCCTTATGCAATAGGTTTACGTAAGGGTCATTGGTGATTTACCCTTATACATAAATGTATTTATTATGTAAAGGTCCCTGATGTTTACCTTTACGTAGTGTGTAATATGGAGAGTATCCTTATGCAAAGGAGTTGTGTAAAGGTAATACCTTTATGCGAGAGAACCGTGTAAAGGAAATATGCATATTACTTTTATGCAACAGCTAAAAACATTAGTACCCTTACGTAAGGGTAAAGGGAGGATACCCTTTTGTAGAATAGGGATTCTGCATAAGGGTAAACAGAAAATATATTTATTTATTTTAAATATTAAATAGTTTCTATGGTTTGTAAAATGTTTATAAATCATAATAAGAGGTATTTTGGGATATTTTTAATTTATAAGACTTTTATAAATAAACAAATAAATTGTAAATTATTTATAATTAATTAAATAAATGTTTATGAAACATTGTTCCAAAATATTAAATGTTGATATTTTAAAATACATTTTGAAAAATTAAATGGCATGCCTTATGATCTAGAAATATTTTTTTTAGAAATCATAAGAGGTGATTTATATAGTATTTATAAATAACATTATATATGATATTAAGATTATAAAAAATGTTTATATAATAGACATTGAATTATAAAATGCTTATAATTCATGAAATATCATATAAATTTCATTTAATATAAAATATAAAGGGGATCATATCGAAATAAATATAGAATGTTTATATTCTTGTTAAATTATAGATTTTTTATAGTTAGCATTTATTTATGAATAGTTCATAAATGTCTTGTGTTTTGGAAAATAAATAAATTGTTTATTTATTTGTTAAATTTTCTTGATATTCATGTTTAGTAAATTGTTTATGAAATATGAATATTGTGTATGCCCATTTATATGATAAATTGAATCTAGGATAGATTTTTACATGTCATGATAGGTTTGATATCATAAAATTTAGTTTTCAGCTACCATGACCTTGGTTTGAAATTTAGTTATGAGATTGAGAATATTTTTTGGGCATAGTCTGTGCATATTAGGTGTTGGAATTCTTCATGAATTGAATTCTCACTTGAGTAAATTCTCCTCTGGTAAAGGGACTTGGGGTTATACCACCTATTTTTCTGAAGGCTTGTCTTGGCTAGGAAAGTAAATGAGGTTGACTATCTATCACTTCGGGCTTACTCATGTGGAGTTTTTCAATATCATATAACTCTATATCTGCATTCATATAACTTATGTATATGATGCATTTAGATATATTTGAATATGCTCGACTTTTGTTTTTGGGTGATTAACACAGACTTGTGGGTTGTGTAAAGAGTTACACATTAATGTGACATGAACATATTAATTTGGTGGTTGGAATAGAGATTCCAAAAATAAATATTTAGAAGAATGTGTACACAAAAGGAAATAAAACATAATAAGATAATTATGAAACATGATGTAATAGTTATGAATTTAATATACATATGATGTATATTAAATTGTTGAGACTTTAAAAAGAAAACATCTCAAATACTAAGTGTGAGATTCCTTCCAAATAGACACTTTTCCAGGCCTTGATCATCCAACTGTGTTGTTTCATTCCATACTCAATTGCCCCTGGATTATCTTGTGTAAGGCAAGCAAGAAATAAATGACTCTGGGTTGTCTTGTCAGGTAGTTTCGTGTCATAGTCGGGTGCCTCTAGATTGTCCTTGGTTAGATTATTTTTACTGTTTTCTTTGGTTTATACTAGTTGGGAAGCCCTAATGGTTAGGATACTAGAGGAATAAAACAGAGTAAATCTATATGATGGATTTTGATAAAGTGTTATCCACTCAATTATCCAAGAGTCACAATTTTTGTAATTGGGGTGATTTCCTACCTAAATAACTAAGTAGTGAGATGAACACCCTAGTGGTCTTATTACTTAGTGAAATATGGATCTGAGATCATTAAATGGATATGATATATGGGGTTATCATTTTTAGTAGGAACACTTTCATTTAAATCCCTTAATGAAAAGATATAACACATGATACTCACCCAATAATATGTCTTTGTTGTAGATTATGACATACTTCACACCAATCACATTAAGATCATTAATAGGTACGAACTATAAAATAGTTAAATATTGGTATCTAGGATTGAGAAGTGTTATCAAGGAGAAACAATCGGAGTAATCAAATGTGAATGTTATAGAAATTAATTTCTCCAACTCTAATTTGTTGGCATTAGATATTGGGTGTGTGTGACACATTTTTACTAACAAACACAGACTCAAAGATAAGAGGGAATTGATAAAGGGTGAAGTATATCTTCATGCTAGTAATGGATAAAAAGTTGTTTCATTAGAGGTCAGAATTTATGATCTGATTTTACTAAGTTGATTGGTCATAAAATTGAAAAACTATTATTATATTCCCACCATAAAAATGAATTTTATTTTTTGTATCTTGTTTGGACAAGATGGGATTTTCATTCATTATTAAGAATAAGATTTTCTCTATATATAAGAATGAAATGTTTTATGGCATTGGAAATATAATGAATGGTTTATATATTCTAGATATGAATAATCCTTTTTATAACATTAAAAATAAGAAGCACATGGTTGATTCTAATCTCACCTAACTTTGACATTGTCTCCTTGGACATATGAATGAGAAATGAATTCAAAAAACCCATAGAGATAGATTGTTGGGCTCATTTGATTATGAATCATTTGAAACATGTTATTTTTTTATTGGTCAAAATGAAAGTCACTTTTTGGGAGAAAATTTGAGAGGGCTAGTGGACTATTGGATCTCATACATAGTGATGCATGTGGACCAACGAGTACTTAGCAATTGGTGGTTTTACATACTTTGTTACTTTTATTGATGATTTTATTTGATATGGGTATGTGTTTCTGATGAAAAACAAGTATGAAACTTTTGAAAAGTTCAAATAGTTTCAATACAAAGTATAGAATCAACTAGGAAAAAGTATTAAAGTCCTTTTATCAGATTGTGGTAGTGAATACTTAAGCTAGGAATTCATAGCTCATCTGAGAGATTGTAGAATTGTTTCAAAACTCACTCATCCTAGAACACCACAATGGAATGGTGCATCTAAAAGGAGGAATTGTACCTTGTTAGACATGGTTCGATTAATGATGAGTTTATGTTACCTTCCTATATCATTTTGGGGTTATTCTCTAGAGATTAGTGCATTCTTACTAAACAATATTCTATATAAAGAAATCATAAAGAAACCATATGAGATATGGTATGGGAAACGTTTCGGTTTGTCTTATGTAATGATTTGTGTTTTTTAAGTTTACATACAACATTTGACTTCTGATAAACTTGACCCTAAGTCTGAAAAATGATTATTTGTTGGTTATCCCAAGGAAACTAAGGGATATTATTTATATCACCCTGTATAACATAAAATGTTTGTGGCCCACCATGTTGTTTTTTTAGAAGAAACATATAAGTTGAGGAGTCAGTGGGAGTAAAATTGAACTTGAAGAAGTTTAAGACCAAAAAATGGGAATTTTTCCTAAGATGGAAGTTAAGCTGGTTTTGCAAAGAGTTCTGGAAGAAGAGTCGACTCAAGTTACATACGAACCTCAAAGGTCTGGTATGATTCATCAGGAGCCCGAGAGATATATATTTCTCATGTACAATGATTATTAAGTAACATTCATAGAAGATGAACCTACATCCTACTTAGAGGCCATTGAGAAATCTGATTATGAGAAATGGTTAAAAACCATGGAATCTGAATTTGAATCCATGTACACTAACCAAGTTTGGAACTTGGTGGATACACCCGATGGGGTAATATCCATAGGGTGTTGCGGAAATTTCGGGAGTCGCAACGACAAAAACAAGATATGAAAGAAAATGTAGAAGAAAAGAAAACACAATGAACACACATATTTATGTGGTTCGGGAATAATCCCTACATCCACGGAGAGATAGAACTTCACTATGATTCGAGAGCGCAGATTACAAACAAATTTCACATAAATCCTAGCCTGAAAATGAGTTACAAAAGGAGGAAGACGATCCACTATTCCATACAGGAAGTCTGTGTCGCTACAGTGAAAGATGACCACTCAAGTCAAAAGTGCTATAGTGGTTATCAGTTGGAAGTCCAAAAGGCTACAGTAAAGTTGACTCTGAAGTCCGCACTACTACAGTGCTCTGTCGGTGTCGGGCGGTCAGCTCTGCTACAGTTGCGGGCCACAAGCATTCGACCCAATCAGATCGAGCTACACCAATCCAACAATCTCCCACTTGGAGCCTAACCCACTATGCAACTCTGCTTTGATGTCACTGACTAAGACAACTTACTTAATCTGAGTTCTTCATCTTCTTCACTCACCAGTGCGCGTGCTTTCCATTCACAGCTTCAATTTCAACCTGACGATTCATGAAATACAAACTGTTTTCCTCTTGTGCTCTCATCGTGTCTTCCCTTCTTCTGCCTCTCATCCTCCATTCATTAGTGGAGACCAATAGAGGAACAACATTGCCTCAACTTCTGTATTACCACGGGCTTCTTCAACATGTCTGTCGGATTGTTGGTTCCACAAATCTTCTGCAATGTCAGCAACCCATCCTGTATCAAACCTCTGATGAAATGATACTTCAACTGAATGTGCTTCGTACGGGCATGAAACACTGGGTTCTTTGCAAGATTTATAACACTCTGACTGTCACAGTGCAATACATTCTCCTCTCGTTTTCTTCTCAATTCATCCAAGAAGCTCTTCAACCAAACCATTTCCTTCCCAGCTTCTGTTACATCAATGCATTCTGCCTCTGTGGTGGATAAAGCCACCACCTTCTGTAATTGTGATATCCAACTTAATGCAGTCCCTCCACAGGTAAATACATAACCCGTGGTACTCCTCCTGCTATCTATGTCGCCTCCAAGGTCAACATTCACATACCCTTGTAATGAATTTCCTTTCCCAAAGCATAGGGATACCTCATTGTTGTCCTTCAAATACCTCAGTATCCACTTCACAGCTTCCCAATTTTTCTTTCCAGGGTTAGCCATATACCTGCTCACAACTCCCACTGCACGAGCGATGTCAGGTCGAGTACAGACCAAGACACAAATTAGGCTTCCAACAGCCGATGCGTATGAAACTTTTTTCATGTACTCAACCTCTTCTGCTATCTTTGGTGATTTCTCCTTTGATAGTTTGAAATGTCTCTCCATAGGAATAGAGACTTCCTTTGCTTCCAGCATACTAAATCTTCTCAGAACCTTCCTAATGTAATCAGCCTATGACAACATCAACATTCCAGCTGTGCAAGTCTCTCTTGATCTTCATTTCCAAAATATTGCCAGTTTCTCCAAGATATTTCATTTCAAACTCCTCATCTAACTGCCCTTTCATCTCATTAATCCTCTACATACATGATCCTGTAATGAGCATGTCATCCACACACAGAAGCAATATAATATATTCATCACCAAAGGATTTTATGTAGCAACATTGATCCATGCCACACCATTTTTATGCATTTTTAGTCACGAATGCATCAAAATTTTTGTTCCACTATCTGGGTGCCTGCTTCAATCCATACAAGCTCTTCTGGAGTTTGCACATAAGGTCTTCCTTCCCAGACTCTACATATCCCTCTGTCTATTGTATGTAGATTTCCTCCTCCAAATCTCTACGAAGGAAAGCAGTCTTGACATCAAGCTACTCAAGGTACAAGTCTTCTGACGCCACAATGCTAAGAACCACCCGGATGGTGGTAATCTTCACTACATGTGAAAAATTTTCAGTGAAGTCCACACCCTCCTTCTGTTGAAAACCTTTCACTGCCAATATTTCCTTATACCTCCTCTTTCCATCATGTTCTTCCTTGACCCGGTAGACCCACTTGTTCTACAATGCTTTCTTTCCTGTTGGCAGAGGTTTCAGCTCCCAAGTGTTGTTATCATGCAATGAGGAAATCTTCTCTTTCACAGCCAACTCCCACTTACTCAACTCCTTTAGCTATATTGCCTCTTCAAACCATTCTGGTTCTCCACCTCCAGTCAATAACAGATAATGCAAGGATGGTGAATACCTATGCATAGGCCTTCTCGCCCTTGTTGATCTCCTCAACTCCACTAGAGTAGTAGGTTCCACCAGTTATGATGTATCATGATCAGATACACCTTCAAGATCCACTTACTCTTTGAACTCAGATTCAATGTTCCCATTTTCATCTTCAACTGTATGATAATCCTTGTACGTGACACATTCATTGAATACCATGTTCTAGCTCCCGATGACCATATTCTTAAGATCATCCCAAAAACGGTAACCAAACTGCTTAGCACCATAGCCAATAAAGAAACATGGCTTGGACTTAGCATCAAGCTTGTCCCTTGAGTTAACATCAATGTGTACATAAGCCAAACTTCCAAATACTCGTAAATGTGAGAGTTTTACCTCTTTACCAGACCAAATCTCCTCGGGTAGATGTTCTCCCATTGACAAAGATGGACTCCTGTTGATCAGATATACTGCCATGTTCACTACATTGACCCAGAAGGTCTTAGGTAACTCCAAGTGTAACCTCATACTTCTGGAACGTTCATTCAACATCCTATTCAACCTTTCAGCTACACCATTCTACTGTGGTGTTCCTAGGATAGTCTTCTCCCACTGAATTCCATTATCAGAACAGAATTCTATGAACTTCTGATTGCCATACTCTCCACCGTTGTTAGACCTCAAACATTTTAGCTTAGCTCCTGACTCATTCTCCACCATGACCTTCCACTTCTGAAACATATTAAACACTTCAGATTTACTTTTTAGAAATTAAACCCATACCTTCCTTGTTGAGTCATCGATGAATGTCACATAGTATTGTGACCCTCCAGGAGAATGTACCGGTGCAAACCCCCAAACATCTGTGTGCACTAGGTCCAACTTCCCAGCCTTCAGTGTTCTACCTCCTTTTGCAAAAGACACCTTCTTCTACTTTCCAAAGATACAATCTTCACATAGGCCAACATCTACTGACTTTAACTCTGGTAGCAGCCCTTTTGTTTCCAGCACCTTCATCCCCTTCTCACTCATGTGGCCTAGTCTGTAGTGCCATAATTATGAATCTTTGACAACTTTCAATGATGAAACCATGTCTATGCATGTTTTTGTCATGTTGTATAGGGTACCATTCTTTGCTCCCCGAGCTATGACCATAGCTCCTTTGGTGATCTTCCATGAACCAACAATGAATGTCATACTCAACCCTATATCATCAAGTTGTCCAATAGAAATAAGATTTCTTCTCAAGCCAAGGATATATTTCACATTTTCCAGAACCAGAAGACTCCCACTGTTGGCCTTAATCTGTGCATCTCCTTTCCCCACAATCTGTAAGGGTTCATCATCAGCAAGATGTATCTTTCCGAAATTTCCATAAACATAATTTTTCAGGAATCCCTTCTCCGATATAGAATGGAAAGACGCCCCAGAGTCCAAAATCCAAGACTCCATTGGGCTATCCATGCTCAACAGCAACACATCATCAGTTCCTTCAGTTTCCATATTTGCTCCACTGGTTTTAGGTCCCTTCTGATTATCTCTGCACTCCTTCTTGACATGTCCTTTCTTCCCGCAAGTACAACAAGTAGGACCGACCCCCTTTTCCTTGTCTCAAATTTTCCCTCTTGACCTTGATCGCCCTCTACGATTATCTCGTTGTGGGTACCTTCCTCTCCCTTCAACGTTCATAGAAGAACTTGAGAATCTGCCAGATTCTCTTCTTCGCACATCCTCGCTAAGGATTAGGTCCCATATATCTTTCAGAACCAGTTTTGTATTCCCCGAAGTACTACTCACAACTGTTACAGTTGCTTCCCAACTGTCAGGTAAAGAAGATAGTAAGACCGACGCACATACCTCATCACCAAGATCAATTTTCACTGATGTAAGCTGAAATATGATGATGTTGAATTTGTTGATGTGGTCTACAACAATTCTTCCTTCAACCATTTTCAGGTTGAACAATCACCGCATCAAATGCACCTTGTTTTCCGTAGAAGGCTTCTCGTACATATTTGTGAGAGCTTTCATCAGATCCACCACCATCTTCTCCTCTTTGATGTTGAACTTCACGTTTTTTTCCAACGTAAGGTGCAAAACACCCAGAACTTGCCGATCCAGCAACTCCCACTCTAACTGCTCCATGTCCATTGGATTTAGACCCAGAAGCGGCAAGTGCATCTTTTTTTGATAAAGATAATCCTCGATTTTCATCCTCCAGAAAATGAAGTCAGTTCCATCGAAGCGATCGATCTTCATTTTGCCTTCATTCATAGTTATCGTTGGAGAATTCCGAACTCACTCTCTGATACCAGTTTTTGTAGAAATGTCGGGAGTCGTAACGACAGGAACAAGATATGAAAGAAAATGCAGAAAAAAAGAAAACACAAAGAACACACAAATTTATGTGGTTCAGGAATACACTACTGGAAAAACTACCTATACCCACGGTTCAAAACCGTGGGTATAGCCCCCAAAACCGTGGGTATAGGCTATACCCACGGTTTTGGGAACCGTGGGGCTGAGTGGCGTCGGTATAGGGGTCTTACCCTATCCCCACGGTTTGACAAACCGTGGGGATATATATTTTTTCCACCGTGTCAATCCATCCTCCACGGTGTCAAACCATTCTTCCCACAGTTTAAAAATCGTGGGTAAAAAATATTGAAAATATACAGCCGTTAGGTCTTGAACCCGCACCAACCCGCAACCTGAGGGATTAATCTAACGAACTTCATGACTTCAGCCAACATTATATATTAATCTTTGACCATATAACAAAAAAATGAAGTCGGCGGGTTTTGAACCCGCATCTGACACATCATACTTCCATCGATCCAGCACTTAACCAACTAAGCAGACTCAACTTTGCATTAACCAATCTGTATTTTTAATAATATACTAATCCCCGTGTCTGTATTAAAAAAAAACGAAGCCAGTGGGATTCGATACCAAAACCGCTGCAACAAATACGCAACACATAACCAACCAAGCCACATATTTTATTTGTTTATAAATTTCTATCAACTTATATATATTAGTTCAAATCATGGGTATAAATTTTCCCGCTAAATCGTTTTGGTTTTCCCGCGCCTTTTTCTTTTGCCGCCATAATTTGGGTAACCTATCCCCACGGTTCTGAAAAACCGTGGGTATAGGGCCTTCAAAATTTGGGGATAGGCCTTGAAATAAATACCTATACCGATGGTTTTACAAAACCGTGGGTATAGGCCTTCGAAAAAAACCCTATCCCCACGGTTTTAGAAAAACTGTGGGTATAGGTGACCAATACCCACGGTTTTCCAGAACCGTGGGTATAGGTTCCCCCGCTACACATATACCCACGGTTTTCTTAAACCGTGGGTATAGGGCACCCCTATACCCAAGGTTTTTTCCAAAACCGTGGGTATAGGTCTATTTTCCAGTAGTGATAATCCCTACGTCCACAGAGAGGTAGAACATCACTATGATTCGGGAGCACAAATTACAGAAAATTTTCACACAAATACTAGCCTGAAAATGGGTTACAAAAGGAGGAAGACGATCCACTATTCCGCATAGGAAGTCCGCATCGCTACAGTAAAAGATGGACACCCAAGTCAAAATTTCTATAGTGGCTG
The DNA here is from genome assembly GCA_963277665.1 of Viscum album. Taxonomy (NCBI): domain Eukaryota; kingdom Viridiplantae; phylum Streptophyta; class Magnoliopsida; order Santalales; family Viscaceae; genus Viscum; species Viscum album. Next base: position 1,940,532,412 of record OY728119.1, on the reverse strand, counting down.
TCGGCTGGAAGCCCAAAAGGCTATAGTAAAGTTAACTCTGAAGTCCGCATTGCTACAATGCTCTGTCGGTGTCAGTCATTCATCTTGACCTGCGACAGTTGCAGGCCACAAGCATTCAGCCCAACCGGATCGGGCTACACCAATCCAACATAGGGTGCCGGTGGGATTTCTGTAATAAAATTAATATGGATGGTAGTGTCTACCTATAAATCACACTTGGTGGAAAAAGGTTTAAAAAAAAGTTCTTAGTATTGACTATAAAAAAACCTTTTCACTTGTTGTGTTAATTCAATCCATTCAGATTTTTCTAGCCATAACTGCTCATTATGATTATGAGATATATCAAATGGATATTAAAACTACATTACTTAATGAGAATTTATCTGAGGATGCATATATGATACAACCTCAAGGGTTTTTAAGTTCCAAATGAGATTGCTAAGGTTTCCAAGTTGCAATGATCCATTTATGGACTAAAGCAAGCCTCTTAGAGTTGGAATATTTGGTTTTATGATGTAAGCAGGAAGTTTGGTTTCATCAAGAATATGGTCGATTCCGGTGTATTCAAGCATCTTAGTTGGAGAATAGTATTATTTCTAATATTGTATATTGATGGCATACTAATTATTGGAAATGATGTCCTGACACTTCACTCTGTGAAGATGTGGTTGGGTAAATGTTTCTCAATGAATGACATGGGTGAATCAGTTTACATACTCGGTGTGAGGATCTATAGAGATAGATCTAAGATGTTTCTTGGACTGAGTCAGAAAACATATATTAGTAAAGTGCAAAAGTGGTTTAGCATGGATAACTCCATTATCACAACAACAACATGGTGTCCATATAGAATCTGTGGGTGTTAAACAAATGAGAGATTGGTTGTAATGGTTGTAAATATATCATGTTATTATAACAAATACTATATCTAATTATCATTCATTCATGTGGGCTATTATTTATTTTATATGAATAGTTGAATGATAATATCCCCTCAAAGAATGAATTTGAGTTATCCCTAACCGATGATCATTACAGAGTATTATGGGTTGTAATGCTATGATGAGGTTAGGATGAATAAAATCTTGTATTTAATGAAAAGAGTTGTATTTGAGATGTGAAGAATGAATTCATGAGGTAATAAGTAGAGACTTATTACTTGGATTGATCTTCTAAAGTATATCTCATGTAATGTCATAAATTCATCGATATACTTAGGGGTGTATGCTTATTATCAGTCTTTTTTACCTATGTTTAGAAAGATACCTATCATGATAACCTTCATACTTTGATACCCTACTTATGAAATTCAACACATGAACTTAGCTAATAAGGGAGTGGTTGGGTATGTTGATGATCATGTCAACGATTGGAGTGAAATCAAGATGATATTTGTCCACTTGTATGACGAGAAAATACATATAGACCTTGATTGAATTAGAATAAGGAAATGCATGACCATGCTTAGTTGTTTCACATATGATGTGTTCGACTATTTGGATAAGTGACATATGATGTATTTATCAATTAGATGAATGATGTGATATATTCATCCACTTGATCATTCCTTTTTAGAGAATCTAGAAATGATGAGAGACCAATACTAGATTGACATGTTCCATTTCTAGTGGTCACTCGATGTCATAGAAAAAAGTATTATATAGGATACATACAATGTATATGATATATCCTATGGTGGACATGTTTGTATTGAGATATGATTATGTTTTATAAAGATAACATCATACCCCTTAGTAGCTTGAGTATCACTGATGCTTTGTTAGAGGTCGTTCTTTGCTTACATTTATGAAATTTGAATTTCATAGTTGCTTTCAAAGCTATTAAGGCCCATAGGGTCACACTATTTGGCCCTTGGATAAGGATAATATTTTGGACAAAGTGTTTCTTTAAAATGAATAAATTTGATGATAAAACCATTTCTAAAATAGTTTGGATGGATTCACAGAGTTGTGAAGTTTTGTATAAAGTCCTTATGGGATTTTAATGCAAGTGAGAGATTGTTGGATGCACACTAAAATGTACATGCATGAGATTCATGTACATATGCATATATTACATGATATATATATATATAATATGATATTACACACACATATATATGTAGTGTACTTTTTATAATTCATGCATGCGATGCATGAATATTATATATATAATATATATATATATATATTATTCATTTATTTCTCCCAAATGGTTTACTTATCAGTTATATTCCATTATGAATAAATTAATTTTATTGCTTTTATTTAGTGAAATGAATTTAATAAATAAATACCCAATGGGCAGTAACACTTGAGAAACATTATGAATAAGATATGCCTTGAGCACTACCTATATAAGTGGATGGGTTCCTCTCATGTTGGGTGTGGGTGGTGCAATGTGCAAGCCTTTACTAAACTCTCTTCCTCCAGATACTCTGTTTATCTCATTTGAGAAGGTGTTGTCACCCCTTTGACATTTGGGTATCCTCATGATACAATCATGGATCTATTGGACGGTGTATTCCCCTAGAGGTAGGGTGATTTTATTCACCGCTCCTCATGATCTTCTTCAAACATTCTCTATGGAAGGTTGATGGAAGTTACTATAACTTTTGAATTCCAAGTACATTGTTTTACAGTTTTATTTACATGTTGATTTTTTGAAGACAGATCTTCCTGTGTTTTGGGTTGTCTTCCACTACAAATGGTCATTATATGATCATACAAAACCCATCAATAAGAGCATTAATATCACTTGATAATTATGTTGAAAACCCAAAATAATGAGAAACTATATGCCAAATTCAATAAGTTTGAATTCTGTTTACATGAAGTATAATTCTTGGGGTATGTGATCACTAGTGACCCTTTTAAGATGAGGGACATTGAACATTGACCCAGACCAACCATTGTCATTGAGATATGAAGTTTTATTATATTAGATAGATATTATCAATGCTTTGTTATAAAATTCTCATGACTATCTAATATACTCTCCAAGTTAACATAGAAGGGATTCGACTTCCTTTGAACTAATGGATGTAAATAAAATTTCAAGGATCTGACGGTTCTCTCAACGCGGACTGATTCAGTTTGTCTCTATGTTGATGTTATGGTTTCTCTTACTCTTTCCGAGGTGATAATGTAAATATTCATGGGTTTTTTTGGTTTTTTGTTTTTCATACCCTTGTTTTCGGTGTTGTTACGGTGGCAGCCGACGATGCTGTTCATGATGACACCATTTCAAGGATATTGTGTTTTCTTTGGTGGTGGTGGTTTGACTATTTTTGGTTTGCAATGACATGGTGTTGGGGTTTTTCAGTAACTACGATGGGCTCTGATGCTCTCTGACGATTGATGTGGTGTTCGGACGATGATGACAATGACGGTAAGGATGGAAATGTTGACGGTGGTTCTCATGATGATGATGGATGGAGATGGGACTTGACTGACATGGTTGAGATGATGGAGACTCGATGGGAATGACATCGTGATGGATGATGCAGTTCTAATGTGTAGCAGGTGGTGGCTCGCGGCTCTATCCTATGGTGGTTTTTGAATTTTTGAATTCCATGGTTTTGGGTATTTCATTTTGAATTTTGAATTTCACTGCAGTTTGTTTTTGAATTTTGGAACATGGTGGTATGTGGTTTCTGTTTTTTGGTTTGTACGGTTCCCACTTAACCTTAAAGTGTATTTTTAGAAAATACAAAAAAAAAGGATTGGAGTCATAAAGAGATAAATTTGATATGTATTATAAAAGATATTATCAAATTTAATTGAGTATGCATAACAGAAAATAGAAAAATCTAATTTATACAATTATGTGTATCGAGATCAGATGATTCAATAAGTAAATTAAAAAGAGAGAACAAACACATTTTTGATATAGGAGTTCAACAATAGTTTGGTGTGAGAAGAAGAAAGAAACCAATCCTACTTTGCTTTTTGATAGAAGTAGCAGGAAACCAAGCCTCCCTTTCTTTTTGATGGAAGTAGAAATGAACCAATTGTAGAAGGTAGGATGAGAAGTGGATGATTTTCTTGGCGTAAATCCATTACAAATCCAATATCATATATCTCAAAGGATAAAACAAGAAGAGAGAGATAAAGAGATAAAGACTAAGGTAGAAGAGAGCCTTTAAGGAATTGAGGATTGAGAATTTGATCTTGGAAGAGGATTTTGAGATTGGAGAGAAATCCATCATTAAAGTGTCACTTGATCTGATCATCCAATCCAATATCATTGAGAGATAAGATCTAAGCCTCCCAATGTCTCTATATATAGGCTTCATAGGAGTTGAGGGAGTCTGGGATTGAGATGAGGCTTTAATGGCCCGACCCAAGCCTTTTTTACCATCATTAAATGATCCTTAGAATATTTTGGATCGCATCCACCAGCTAGTCGGTTCACTTTTTGGGATCTACATGGAACTACCTATATCCATCGGCTGGTCGGTGCTCCTCCACCGACTGGATTGTTGTCTTCCTGCACTTCTGAGGCTACTGTATTCAATACTGGATAGTCGACAGCTCTGCACCAACTAGCCGATTTTGCTTGTTGGTTCCTTATCCAAAACGTTCCACCTTGACTACCTTCTATAGTCTTATACTGGTCTTCTAACTTCATTCAAATATTTTTAAACATGAATTAAGACTAGTCCAATCCTTTAACAAGATCATCAAGAATACTTTGAATATACTTTAATAACTTCATCAATTCCATTAATGAAATCACCTAAAGTCCAAAAGGTGAGACTGAAATTCACTCAAATGAAAATATTAGATACACAAGAGAGTGTTTGAGATCATGAAAACACCATGAGAGAGAGAGATATATGTACAACAATCTCCCCTTTTTAATGATAAAAAACACTTAACATAAAAAAGATATATCATGTGTAAATTAAGAGTGAAACATGTACTAATTAATTCAAGATATTAAGATATTCAATATGTTCAAGAGATAAACTAAAAGATATTCAATATTCCCAAGATATAAAAAAAGTTATTATGATATTCAATATGATCAAGAGATAAAATAAAATATAATCAATATGATCAAGAGATAAATGATTTCAATATGCTCAATAGAAAAACTAAAATATGTTAAGATATTCAATATGATCAGGAGATAAACTAAAAGATATTGAATATGCTCAAGTGATAAACTAAAATATATTCAATATTTTCAATAGATAAATGAAAGATATTTAATAACATATCCCCTTTTAACCTAAAAACATATCCCCAATGACCTGGAAACATCTCCCCCTTTGAAAAAAAAATTTATAATAAAAAAATTCTCCCCCTAAATAACCAAAACACATCTCCAACTTTGTGATACAATTTTTTTCTCAAATAACTAAGAAACTTCTCCCACTTTGTGATTATCAAAAAAAAGGGGAGGGAAAAAAGATTTTTAAATAAATAAGGATAATTTCACATAAGGTAAAACAATAGTGACATACAATACTCTGTCCCCCTTAATGATTATCATAAACTCAAGAACTAAGTTAAGACAATAATGCATGTAAAACAAAGTCTATTCATAAGATAGAAATAAGTAAAGCACATGATATTGATTAAATATAAGACACACATTTTCTCAAATTACAAGGATATTTGAAGAAACTTTTCAAAAATAATTTCAAAGATTTCAAGATAAATAGATAAGAGTTATTCTAAAGATTTATAAAAGATTTAAAATATTTTGAAAAATAATTTTGAAAAATATAAGAACATGAGATTTCAAAAGGAAAAGAAAAATAGATTCTAAAAATAGATTAGAAAAAGAAAATTTGAAAAGAAAAAAGCTAAAAAATTTGAAAAGAGAGAAGAAAAAGAATATAAATTTTGAAAACAAATAGAAAGAAATAAAGTGAAAAACAAAACAAAAATTTAAAAAAATTTAAAAGAAGATTTACCCTTTTTAAGAATAAGAAGGTATATAAAAAGTGAGAGAGGGAAAAGAGATCTTTAAATGAAGTTCACAAGGGAAAATAATAAATAACACATATAAAAACTTGTGCTTCGCGAGATGAAAGTTGATGTCCAAACATCACCGAAAAGGTAAAAGCAAGGACCCCCTTAATTAGAGTAATTAACCAAGATCTCAAGTGGTAATAATAGATAAATCACTTCAAGTTATTGTAGTCCATTTTTATTGATAATTGACGTTATAATATGTTAATGAATCTCCATAGTGTAGTCCTACAATATATCAAAAAAGTATTTTTTGGTACCCAGATTTTGGGTCCAGAAAGGTGATCCATAATAGATTTAGAAGCAAAAACAATATTGGTTCCACTAAGATTGGATAATAAATATTTATTAACCCAAACTTGTTTAGTATGATATTTTATATGATATAAATGAGATGAAATATGAATAGATTTAGGTATTCTATATATAACAAATTTGAATCACATGTAAATTAATTTCCTTGTTTTATGATAATAATTACACCATTTATTTGGTGTAATCCCTTTTACAAAAGTAGTATTTTGAAAAAACTAGCATTATTTGAAAAAGAAAAACCATGATGAATTTTTATATTAAGAACCTAGAATCATACCAAGATTGTAATGTCCTACCAAACTCACTATATAACTAGTGGCTGGACTAGTTCACCACATGACCTCAAACATGTCTCCCCATATGCTAGAGGTTTCCGACTAACAACAGGGGTGTAAGATGGTATGCTGGGGAGACTATAACCTCCATATCAAAGTGTGAAATAACAAATAAAACATGAAACATCATCCATGAAAATAAATAATCAGAGTACACATAAATGAATAACATCTAGTAATAATACATGGAATGTGATAAAGGCCCGAACAACAATGCTGGAACATACAAAAAACCGCCCACTGGGTCAGTCATAGATACATGCTAGAATAAAATAAATAAACAAAATAAGGCTCAACTACATAACCAATCCAAAACTCATCTGGTCTCTTGATATCATCTGAGCTATCTTACTCGACCATGATTACTCGGGCTCCAGCCTAACCTATTCCTATAATAAACATGTGAGAGCTTCTCGGGTACCCAAGTGCAATGGCAGCCAAAACAGGGTGTGAGTAAAACTCAGTAGGTCAACACCACTGTTTCTAAACAAATCCAGTCTAAGTATATAATGCATGAAATAGTATGATAAATAAGGGAATTGATTTATAATTAAAGCAGAACATCAAATAAGCTTGTTGACCTTCTAGCTCATAGTTGACACCCGTGCTCATCCAAACCTGCTTCAGCACATTACCATATATCCCTGAGCATGTCACAGGTCCAAGTCAACTATAAACATAATCATAGTCACCCTCTTCAGTGCAATGATGATTATCTCTATCATGTGGCAGATCCTCCTGTATTAGGATGGATCACCCAAGTTGATGGAAGATTATCCTACCGAGGATGAATCACACATATCACATCACATACAAGTAGTCCCTACCCTCAAATCATCAAGAATCTCTCCCTATGGCATCAAATATAAACTTACTTCTTGCCCTCAGGCATCAAGTAAATACGTGTCAATCCATCGGGATTTATGTACCATGCATATAGCCCTAGGGCGGTCAATACTGTGCATCTATCCCTCAGAAGGTATGTTATCATGCCTCTGGCCCTTAGGAGACCTACAACTATGCATCTGGACCTCAAGAACCCACATTAACAAGGATTCATATCAAGGCATAATGCTAACAAGTAGTTCACATGACCAAGCACCAAGTAGAATGAACATGCCATCATAAGCTATAATGGCTAATTCATCAAATTACCATTTTTCTAGTCATTTAAATTTTATAAGGTTAGGATCCCAATTATCATCATAATTACATCAATCCAGTTTCATTTATCATTTTAACCCCAAGGTCATTAGCATTCTAGTATAGACACAACTCATCAAGTAAACATGCTAAGCTGATTACACATCATTTAACAATTTATAGTCCAAATGATTCTATTTTAAGTAATCACCTCAATTCACATGTTATGCCAAGTGGTCAATTTTTCTAGTTATCAAATAACAAGGAAAAAATTAACCCTAACCAAATTATCAATTTTCACAATAGTTATAACTATTCCAATTATCTTATCATTAGGCAATGAATACCATTTAATAGATATGTTATCTACTCTCATGAAAATCATCATGATTACCAAGTTTATCCAAATCCATAACAAGTCAAGTTCTCAAATTACATGCAAAACCAACTCACGTGGTTAAATACATAACCATTTTATTCAAGAGGGATTCGGTTTTGTTTTGCATAAGTTCCCAACCAAGGGTCAAGTGTTGGCACACCCCTTGGGTGACCACAAGTTCAAGTATCAACACCAATGGACCCGAAGGGATCCAAAGGAAGGTATATACATGTATAATGCGTGAAGTTTCATCCAAGAAATGGATTTATCAATTTAGTTAGGTTGGGTTCATAACATGCTGACATGATCACACATCTTTCATATACCATAACAAAACAAAATAGACCAATGGGATTTGTTATAGACCACCTACCTTTTACTGAGGATTTTCCCACTTGACGCTAAGTCCCAGTAGCATCCACCAAATCCCACCAAGCTCTTCCAGCCTTGCTCTTGATCAAATGAGCTCCTCTCAAAGCTCCATGTTCCTAACTCATTCCAAGAAATCATAATTAATTAATTATAGAAATTATAATTAATTAATTAATTAAATATAAGCTCGACATATTTCCGATTAACTCACTGGGTCATTCCGCCATGAAAAAAACATTGGTATAAGGGTGAGTTCTACCCCACATGCACTATTGGATTTAGGCTACACAAAAGCCCCAATCAATTCTTCCGATTCAACAAATGAAAAAAATTAATTTAGCGCAAAATCCTTCTGAAAATTGAAAGAGGCATATATCAACGGATCAGCATGAGAATGCAGGTGAAATTCATCTTAGTATCCCTTATTTCTAGGTTGCAATGAATCCTTGAATAAATATGGTGATTTCACCATCCTTTGATGAAATCGACATTTCAATCTAAAACAGACATCTCTAGATTCAACAACGAGGGTGAAATAATGAAAAAGGATGGTGGAGGAAGATCTTACCCATCGACACCGTCAAATCACACCCAGGAATGCCAAGATCAGTGGGGAAACAAGGGAGAGGAGGCATTTTCCAAACCCTCCTGGGTGCTCCTAACTTTCCTAAAGAAACAAGGGGCCAATCCCTTATTTTTAAAAAAATCTTCCAGTTAAGTTTCACAACATGAAACTTGGTTTCACGCTGTGAAATTCTCAAGGATGGTCCTGAGATCCCTATTTTCACATCCTGTACTCCCTGGATACACCCCATGAAACCATTTCACATCATGAATCATATTCATGACATGAATGACTCGCAAGAGTTATTTTTAGTATCCCGATATGTTCGTTTCTCCTCATGTGTTTGCTCGAATCCCTGAGATTTCCACTGAAACATTAACCATATCCAAAAAACCATTTTAGGACATTAAAATACATGAGACCTCATTCTGATTCTTTGATTTCAAAATGACCCATCCACCAATGGAGAAAAATTCAAATTCTTGTTGAGATTTTTACCGGTTCAGATACGGTTTCTTACAATCTCTCCATCATAAAACTTCTCATCCCCAAGAAGCCTCGTCGACATTTACCAGATGAACTTGAACTATACAGGTTTCTCAAACAAACTTTTCTTTCCACATTCTACTCTAAAATACAGAAAGATATTCCATTATGCAACTCCAAACATGAGGTGATTTATTCTCCAAAGCCTGAGCCACCACTCGTAACCATTACTGAAACCCTAGATAGTGCTTCCAACACCTGTCTATTTTTGAAACACCACTGTCTCAATAGACATTTCATCATAAGGTTCATGGTGCTCCCCACCATAGAAACCAACTTTCCCTGACCACTTCCATCTCATGACATTCCCACCATTGAGGTCTCATATCAAAACACAAACTTCACGATCCAACAACCCCTCAACACAATTCCCATCCCCTCATGAACGAACACGTAAAAAACACCTTCCAAAGTTGGTTCCATCTCCTAATTTCGATTCCAAGCCAAACAGATGATTATTCATTACCCACACACAAGGCCCACACATGCTAAACTCTCCTCAGAAGGTCCCATATAAACCTCTAAATACTCATTTCATGCCCGAAACAAAGTTCTCGAGCCATAGAACCAACTTCTCAAGCCTTACTATGTATTTCACCCTAGACAACACCTTCATCACTCTTGTCACACGTTTTACCCTTGAAAAATGTCAGGAAATATTTCATCGTATGTTTACCCCCTGAAACATGTCACAAAGTGGGGATTCACCCCTTGATGCAAGTGATGAAACTCATTCACACCCTAAACCAAACCATGAATCATGGAAAACCCCATGAAACATGTCATGAAATGGTTCAACCCATGAATCATCTTCTGACCACACCAGAACATCCCGAACTCAATGCCAATGCATTGAATTCATCCAGTGTCTCATCCGAAATTCAATTTGGTATTTCCATGGGACTATATAAAATAGACTTCATAACTTTTCAGTGCTCAAACACCACCATGACCATCCAACAACCAATTCAACAAATACAAGGACCCTTCTCACAAAAGGATCATATTCCAACAACCTATGGTGGTCTCCCCACCATATAACTTTCCTTATACCACTCTACGAGTGAAACACTAAGGAGGTCCTTAATCCAAACAAAAATATATTTAGGTAGCTAGGCGCATGGCCAAATCACACTTAGCATACTTAGGATGATGTTAAGATATTGGTCATGATTGTCTCTAAATTGGGAGTACACTAAGATGTCATCAAAGATTTCCATCACAAATCATTCATTCCTGATGTCCCCTATTACCATAGGGACATTCCAAACCCATTCAAGGGTCATGAGCCTCCATACTCGCAGGTATATCACTAACATCTAGATACCACGATTCAAGAGGTAATCATTATCAAAAACTCACTAACACTTCAAGACTCTCTTCCAAGAAGTCATGAATGATAGTTTACTATGGATCTACCACCACATAGCCACTCAAGTTCCTCTACCACAACTTTAATGATTTCTAATGGATGCGAAACTGATCCATCACACCAATCCAAAACCATTTATCTCACCATAATGGGTTCACATCACCTTGATTTCACTAAAAATAATGGGCGCTTACTATAACATCTCAGCTTGGGTGCCACACACTAGTGCCTCGAGCCAGTCAGTCTAATGACCTCAAGCATGCCTCCCCGTACACATAGGCTTCTGACTAGCAATGAGGGTCTGATAAGTCGATCATAGGGAGAATATACCCTCTTTTATCAGAGTAACACAACAACGAAAGTAAATAAACAATTTGCAGAAGAATATATAATAATAAACAATACCAAATATCAAGATAATCAAGAAAGAAATACAATATCCAACTGAATCAGAAAACATGCCATGCTAAAGTAAGTGTCAAGTGTCTAAAATGAAAACTATAAATAAAGACACTGACAAATCCCAAGCGTGTCTCGAACCATGCATAGTTACCTCATCCAAGCTCCATCCCCAATCAACAATATAATCGAGGGCCTTTTCTCTTAGCCTGTCATGTATCCATAAAGTCTATTTGGGTACCGATCAGGTAGCCCGAGTAGGTTATGAGTACAACTCAGCAGGTCACCACCAACAGCGTCTAAAACAAATCCAGTCAATAACAAGTGTATGCAGTTGTATAAATAAATAATTACATTGCATAAATAAATAGTTATCACATTATAAATTATTCTTTATTAAACCACATATACCACCGAGTTCCCAAGGAAGCTCGTACCTCATTACCTGCTTCAGTCCACACCGGTTCTGAACCCTGTTACTTTTCAATCCACATCTCATTATTACGGCCACTTGGAAACATATTCCAATGCCAATGTTTTGGATGTAGAACTCCATGTATAGTCCCCATTTATTAATCATGCATATATATATATGTGTGTGTGTGTGTGTGTGTGTGTGTCATGGGTATAAAATGTCATGTCTAGCACCCCAATTCACATAATGCACATACACCATGGGCATAGAAAATCATGTCTAGCACCCCAATTATCAATCATGCACATATATCATTGGTGTAGATCATCATGTATAGAACCCCATTTATCAACCATGCTAATAAATCTATCATTGGCATAAATCGTTATGTATAGAACCCCATTTAACAACTATTCATGTATATCACTAGCGTAGATAATCATGTCTAGCACCCCATTTATCAACTATGAAGAATCATCATTTCTTATCACAACTTCATATATATCTCATTATCACATGTTTTCACATTTTCACATCAACCAAGATTAAACACATTAGTATTATTATCGTAATTAACCATCATAACTTCCATTAATCAATTAATAAATTAATTAATCCAAGTCCCATCAATTAATTCAACAATTAATTAGTCTTTTCACAATCCAATAATTAATTTACCAATTAATTATTCAAGCACACTATTTCAATATCCCATAATAAATTTCCCGATTAATTATCTCAAATCATGATATCAATCTCCCATAATTATTTGCCCAATTAATTACTCAATTCAACCATCTCAATTTCCTCATATTTAATTTCCACAATTAATTATCCAATTCAAAAATTTCAAAATCTCACAATTTAAAAATTATCACAATTAATTAATTTACCACATTAATTAATTCAATTAGGGGTTTCAATTGCTAAAAAACTCTAGAAATTCTATAACTTGAATATATGTAATCAAAATCACGACTATGAGATTTGAGTTTTAGACCACCTATCTCGATTCGTTTATGAACATTCGCCCAATGGAATTCCCCAAAATTGATCAGCGCAATGACATAGATCAGAGTCCTGATATAAAATCTTAAATCAAGATTAAGAAAATCAAGATCTATTTAATCTAGATCTAGTTCTACAATCCTAGATCTAGATTCACTAAATCTAGATCTAGATCTAGAAAAACAGAAGATAACTTCCACAAAAAGAATAAGAGAAGAAAGGAGAGTGAATGAGAAAGTAATGAGATAGGAGTCACTTACCAGGAGAGGATAAGATCTTCAATTAGGGATTTGAATTGTGAAGAAAGGAGGTTTTATGACCTTGTAATCCCTTCAGAAATATCTGAAATCATCCAAAATTGTAAGGGTCTGAGTTTGGGTCGAATGGGAGAAGTTTCAGGAGTTTGGGTAAATTTAAAACTAATTTTTAGGCAATTAAAAATACCATGCATAGTTTCTTGGGAAGAGGAACATGGTTTTTCCTAACCACGTTCCAACCATGCACCTATTATTTTAGGGGTGTATGGTTTCTATTTTTAGAGCGCATGTTTTGAAAAACCATGTGCCAACCATGTGACCCCCAACTGTCCAGGGTCACACAGTTTCCTAGCCAGGGGCATAGAGTTTGATCTAATCATGTGCCAACCGTTCACAACTACTTTTTCTTACATTTTTCTTAAAATTCACCCAAACACACCCCAAGGTATAACCCAAATGAAATTTACTCAAACAAAACAAGATTAACTATAAAAAAGTCTAAGAAAACTCCAGAAAAGGTCAGGATCATACAATCTCACCACCTTATAAGAGATCATCCTCAATCCACAGTCCCAAACTTCTCTAATATTCTAAGAAAAAAATATTGGGCCACTGATCCCTCTATCTTCTTCCCTTTCCCAAGTTTCCTCATATAGACTTCCATGTTGCCGCAATACACAAACTATCGGTACAGTCTTTCGCCGCAACACTTTCTCACTACGACCCAATACACATATCAGATGCTCCTAAAAGGACACATCTATCTCAAGGTCAACCTCATCCACATCAATCACATGAGAAGGTTCGGGGTGATACCTCTGTAGTTGTGATACATGGAAAAAATCATGCATAGAATTGTATGTCTATAGAAGAGCCAATCAGTATGCCACCAACCCAATTCTCTCAAAAACCTTAAAAGGTCTAACAAACCTGGGTGCCAACTTTCCCTGTCTCTGTATCTTGTAGTGACCCAGTCTAGGAGACACTCGAATGAATACATGATCAACCTATGTAAACTCTATGGGTCATCTCCGTTTATTAGCATATGACTTCTGTCTACTCTGAGCCATAGAAATACGTTTCTGAATCAGCCGAACTTGCTCTGATGTCTCCTGTACAAGACTCGATCCCCACAACTCTAACTCACTAGCCTCCATCTATAATAGAAATGATCTGCATGGCCTACCATAAAGAGTCTCATATGATACCATCTGTATGTTTTCCTGATAACTATTGTTATAGTAAAACTCTACTAAATCCAAGTGTTTCTTCCAAGACCCACCAAATTCAAGGACACAGGCTCACAACATATCTTCAAACACCTGTATAGTATGCTTTTACTGCCCATCTGTCTGTGGGTGAAAAGCAGTACTCAAAAATACATGTGTAATGAATGCTTTCTACAAGCCCTACCTAAAGCATGAAGTGAAATGTGAGTTATGATTTGAAACTATAGTCTGTGGAACCCCATGCATACAGACCATCTCCCAAATATAAAAATCTCACAACTGCTCCATTGAGAAAGTTTCTTGTATAGGTAAGAAATGCGTTAATTTCTTTAGTTGATATATAATAACCCAAATAGCTTCATTCTTCCTAGGCATATTCAAAAGACGCAATAACAAATCCATAGTCACGTTGTCTCACTTCTATTCTGAAATGGGAAACGACTACAACAAACCTCTAGGTCGTTAATGATTTTGCCTTCACCTGTTGGTAGGTGTAGCATCATGTCACAAACTCTGCTATATCCATTTTCATTCTAGACCACCAAAAATGTCATCATAGGTCATGGTACATTTTGGTAACACCTAGATGTACCACCCACTTCAAGGCATGAAATCCCCACATCAGTTCCTATCGCATGCTCGTAGGCACAACAACTCGTTTTTTTGATATAGATGATCTTGTCCTCATCTATGCTCCAGTCTGAAGGTGTCTCCCCACCTTCAAGGATTTACCTAAAGGTTAAACACACTGTATCCTCATACTTTATATCCTTGATCCATCTCAAAAGTGTAGACTCCACTGGAACTGATACATGAGTCATCTTCTCCTGATGCTCTTGAACCACAACATGCATCTCAGCCAGCAAAGCCATCATCTTCCACTCAGCACTAGACTCCTGAACCACTTGAGTCTGAGTTTTCCTTCTCAAGGAATTATCAATATTGTTCCCCTTATTGGGCATATATTCTAGATCAAAATCAAATTAATGCATATACTCCACCCATATTCGTTAGCGGAGATTCAAATCTTTCTTTGAGAAAATATACCTTCATCTATTGTGACCTGTAAACACTGTTAACTTCTCACCCAAAAGGTAATTCTTCCAACACTTTAGAGCGTAAACCACTACTACAAACTCAAGGTCATGCGTAGGGTAGTTACATTCATGTGGCCTCAGCTGCTGAGACCCATACACTATGGCTCGATCTCCTTACATCAACACAACTCTGAGTTCAATCCTAGAAGCGTCATAATATACTGTATAGTCCTCACCTAACTCAGGAAGGATCAAGATCAGTGTTGATGTCAAGCAATTATTCAACTCTTAGAAGTCCTTATCTCATGCCTCTGACCAACCAAACTTTATCCCCCTTTTTTTAAGCCTGAAAGCATCATCGCCAAATAGGAAAAGTACTGGATGAATCTCTGATAATATCAAACTAAACCTTGAAAGCTATGAATATCAAATACGTTCTTGGGATGTTCCCAAAAAACCACTACTTGAACCTTATCTGGGTCTACATACACACCTTCCTCCTAGATGATGTAACCCAAGAAGGGTAACTGATCAATCCAAAACTGACACTTAGATAGCTTGATGTATAGCCGACGATCTCTCAGTGTACTCAGGATGCTGTCAAGATGTTTGGAATGACCGTCATGAGTCTTGGAGTACACCGAGATTTTATCAGCAAACTCTACAATTAACTAATCTAGGTACGGATGGAATAATCTATTCATCAAGGCCATAAACATTTCTGGTGCGTTCATCAAACCAAACGACATTACAACAAACTCATATAGGCCATACCTTCTTCTGAAAGTAGTCCTCGATATATCAGAAGTCCAGACTCTCAACTGTTGAAACCCTGATCTCAAGTTAATCTTCTAGAACACACAAAATCCTCTCAACTTGTCAAAAAATCATCGATACATGGAAGAAGATACTAGTTCTTTATAGTCATCTTCTTCAAATTTCAGTAATCGACACACAAGCGCAAAACCCCATCGACCTTCTTTGAAAACAACATAGGTGATCCCCAAGGTGATGTACTCAGATGGATAAACCCTTTATCCTCCAACTCCTCCAACTAAGTCTTAAGATCTTGAATCTCTATTAGTTTCATTCTATATGGTGTAATAGAAATCGGCTCTGCCCTTGGCATGAGATCAATAGTGAATTCTGCATCTCTCTTAGGTGGCATCCCTGAAAAGTCTCCAGGAAAGACATCCTAAAATAGTTCCACTACTAGTAGAAAGACATCTTGCTTTAAACCCCTATCATCCAGTAATGGACTAGAAACCTGGTCTATGAGCTCTCCTAATTTATAAGTAATTGGACTTGCTCGACCGTCCTGGATATCCCACTCCCCCCGATGAATGTAGTGGCCACCCTTAGGAGATGTAAACATAACTCTCCTATAGTAATAGTCTATATGGGCTCGGTATGTGACTAGACAGTCTATACCCATAATTAGGTTGAAGCTTGAAATGTCCAGGATATAGAGATCCCACATAAAAGGACAATCCCTAACTATAAGAGAACATCCCTTGCACAAACAGATGTCTCTAGATCGTACTTCCAACAGTGTATCTGTAGTCATAGTTTCATTCACAAACTCCACCACCATGCTCAAACCATTAACATTTTTTTGCAGATATAAATGAATGAGAGGCACCAATATCAAATAAGGAACTAGATAATGTAGAATCCACACGAATATTACCTCTAATTATCGATGGCCCAACCTCACTATCCACAAGTGTAGGTTGCACTGCATGTAGTTGTCCTGTCCCTCTTCCCGGTGACGCAGTTTGACTTCCCTGAGTTGCACCACTCTGCTGATATGGGAACTCTTTCTTAGAAGCACCAAATCCACTACCTCTACCACCTCATCCAATATAGATTAAGCTTCCAGAAAGATATGGTGTAGAAGATCCCCTTGCTGCACCCTGGTTATGTCTAGTTCCTCCATCACTAGCCATCCGTCCCGGGTTCCTACAGAACCTCTGTAGGTGTCCCATATTTCCAAAAGATCAAAACTCCACTGGTGGTTGGGGATGATGTTTATGATAGTGTCTTAACTTACCACACTAGTGTAAAAGTACTTGGGTCAGATCCTGAATGACTGATCCCCCTAACTAGCCACTCTACTTCCCACTGCTCTAGCTAAAGTTCTCATAATGATGCTTCTTGTTCTCGAAAGACATACCCCATGATTGTCTAGAATAAACCACCTATCCACCACTAGAAGCCGCC
This sequence comes from Viscum album, assembly GCA_963277665.1. Taxonomy (NCBI): domain Eukaryota; kingdom Viridiplantae; phylum Streptophyta; class Magnoliopsida; order Santalales; family Viscaceae; genus Viscum; species Viscum album. The sequence goes on along the minus strand of OY728119.1, from coordinate 1,940,514,830 downwards.
TTCAGGTTCCCCACTGAGATGAGAGCCTGATTCACCACTTCTGAAAACTTCTTCAGCCTGAGGATATTCACTTGAGACTTAATTTTACACTTAATTTCATACTGAAATCGTTTCGCTAAAGTATCCCCATCTACTTCCAATTCTAGAGTAAAGCGTTGAAAATCTATAAATCATCTAGAATAGTTCATCATGGACACACTCCTCTAAGTCATCCACATGAAATCTAACACTCTCTCCTACCTCAGCATATTTGGGTAGAAGTGCTCTAAGAACTTCTCTAAAAAATCCTTCCATAGCATACCATTAGTCTATCCAGTTTGCACCTGAACGTCCCACCAACGCTTCGTTGATCCTCATAGCATATAAGTATCCAACTTGACCCTTTTCTCAGTAGGGGTCTCCAAATGGTCAAGTATCATCTCGATGGAATCAACCCAGAACTCACCTCCCTTAGGTCCACCCTCTCCAGTAAAAGTAGGAGGGTGCTATAACTGAAACTATCTCATTAGGTCAAACATGCTCTTCATTAACCACCTTGAGTCTCCTTACATGAATTTTATGAAGCAAGTGAAGTTATCTTAGAGCTGCTCCCCTATTTACTTACCCGACACTATCGGTGCCCCAGGTTCCACTATTGGTGGAACATCTCCAGCCACATCCTCCTGTCATCCCCTCAACAGGCATCGTTGTGGAGGCATAACTCTAAAATGTCAAATACACATCTTAGGAATAATAACATAACTTTATCACATTTATGTAAGAGGAATAATCATAACAAGTCCTTTACTCAAGCCTCGCCACATGGTCAAAACCAAGGTGCTATCAATAACCTTAACCATCCTACACCTAGGTCCTAGTTAATAAGGGTAAACACGTATCATATTCAATTTTCTCATTTAAAAACTCAATTATTCACATTATTTCATCATTTTACCACTTTCGATTTCATATTAGGCACCACTTTCAATTCAATTCCACAAGCTAAGAAAATAGTTCAAGTTCAAAAACTTACCCAAAACCCATTTTTCTATGCGTACCTAAAATAATGCATGTCAAAAAATAATCCTAAGTGCCTAGAATGATGCATGAAGACTAAAATCTCATTCCATTCAGGGCCATGATCCAATTCTCAACAAATCTCAGAAAAAAATCACATCACACCACAAGTGAATCACCAAAGGTGAAATAATATTCAACTGTAACGACAAACAATAATAACAACAATCCCACCCAATGTACTTTGGTTTTCTTTCGTACATGGGTTTACAACTCCCATGCATGAGCTCATTACCAAGCCCCAACTCTTCTTAGTATTCTGTTTTCCTTTCCCAAATAGAAAGACAAAAGAAAAAGAAAAGAAAATGAGAGCTATGATTCCACTTTGTAACATCCTGACCTGGGTGCCACATGCCGGTTCCTTGAGACGGTTGGTCACATGACCTCAAGCGTGCCTCCCCATATGCTAGAGGCTATCAACTAGTAGTGAGGGTCTGGTAAGTCAATCATGGGGATACTATACCCTCTTTTATCAGAGTAAGACACCATTGGAAGTAAATAAACAATTTACAGAAGCATATATAATCATAAACAATACCAAATATAAAGATAATCAAGCAGGAAATACAATATCCAACTAAAGTATAAAACTTGCAATGCTAAAGTAAGTGTCAAGTTTTTAAAATTCAATCTGTAAATAAAGGCACATAAAACTCCCAAGCGGGTCCCAATCCACGTCCGTTTTCCTCATCTAAGCTCCATCCCCAATTAGCAATCTAACTGAGGGCTTTTTCTCTTAGCCTTTCCTACATTCATAAAGTCTATTCAGGTACCGATTAGGCAGCCTGAGTAGGGTGTGAGTACAACTCAGTAGGCCACCACCAATGGTTTCTAAAACAAATCCAGTCAATAATAAGTGTATACAGTTGTATAAAGAAATAATTACAATTAATAAATAAATAGTTATCACATTATAAATTAATATTTATTAAAACACATAGACCATAGGGTTCCTGAGGACACTCGTACCTCAATACCTGCTTTAGCCCGCGTCGGGTCTGAACCTTGTTATATTTTCAATTCACATCTCATTATTACGGCTGCTTGGAAACATATTCCAATGCCAGTTTTTTGGGTGTAGAACCCCATGTTTACTCCCCATTTATTAATCATGGATATATATATATATCATGGGAATAGAACGTCATGTTTATCCCCCCAATTCTCATCATGCATGTACACCATGGGCATAGAACATCACGTCTAGCACCCTAATTCTCAATCATACACATATATCATTGGTTTAGATCGTCATGTCTATCACCCCATTTATCAAACTTGCAGATAGATCTATCATTGGTGTAGATCATCATGTCTATCACCCCATTTAACAACTATGCATGTATATCACTGGCGTAGATCGTCATGTCTAGCATCCAATTTATCAACTATACATATACATAATTTCTTATCACAACTTCATATATATCTCATTATCACATGTTTTCACATTGTCACGTCAATAAAGATTAAATACATTAATCTTCTTATCACAATTAACCATTAGAACTTCCATTAATTAATTCATAAATTAATTAATCCAACTCCATTAATTAATTTGACAATTAATTAATCTTTTCACAATATTAACATCCAATAATTAATTGACCAATTAATTATTCAAGCACACAATTTCAATATCTCATAATTAATTCACTAATTTATTATTCAATTCATGACATCAATATCCCATAATTAATTCCTCAATTAATTATCTCAAATCATGATATCAATATCCAATAATTATTTCCCCAATTAATTACATAATTCAACCATCTCAATTTCCTCATAATTAATTTCCACAATTAATTATCAAATTCACAAATCCAAAAATCTCACAATTTCAGAATTATCACAATTAATTAATTTACCACATTAATTAATTAAATTAGGGGATTCAATTGCTAAAAAACTCTATCAATTATACAAATTGAATATATATAATTAAAATCATGACTATGAGATTTTATTTTTAAACCACTAATCTTGATTCATTGATGAACACTCACCCAACATAATTCCCCAAAATCGAGCAGCGCTACGATGTAGATCGGTTTACGAATCTAAAATCTTAAATCAAGATTAAAAAAATCACGATATCTTTAATCTAGATCCAATTCTATATGCCTAGATCTAGATTCACCAAATCTAGATCTAGATCTAGAAAAACAGAAGAAAACTTCCACCAAAATAACAAGATAAGGAAGAAGGATGAATAGGAAAGAAACGAGATAAGATTCAATTACCAGGAGAGGAGAAGATCTTTGATTTAGGCTTCAAATCGTGAATAACAGAGGTTTTAGGCCTTGGAATCCCTCTCAAAAGCTCTGAAATCATCCAAAATTGCAAGGGTTTGAGTTTGGGTTGAATGAGGGAAGTTTTAGGGGTTTGGGTGAATTGAAAACTAATTTTCAGGAAATTAAAAATATCACGCACAGTTTCTTGGGAAGGGGTACACAGTTTTCCCTAACTGTACGCCAGCCATGCGATTCCCCGCTATCCAGGGTCACACAACTTCCTAGATTGGGGAGCAAAGTTTTCTCTAACTATATTACAATCATGAACAAACCATTTTTCTTCCATTTTTCTTAAAATTCTCCCAAACACACCCCATGGTACAACCCAAAAAAAAGTACTCAAAAAAGGAGTACCTGTAAGAAAGTCCGAGACAACTCCAGAAAAGGTCAAAATCTTACACTTACACTTGAGATACCTATTCACAAATCCCAAATGGCGTCACACATGCCCAACATATGCCAGCCATTCTATTCTCATCAGAAACCATTGGTTCACACACCTTCCAATGACCATTCCCCTAACCTCACTCAAAATCCCATGATTCATTTATCATCAAAACTAGGATCAACTCCCACGCAAGCAAATGATCATGCCTCATGGTCCACCATTCTCAATAGGTCAAAAGATCCCATGGAACTCCTCTTTAAAACTTGACACCTTATCCGTGCTATGACTAATCACATGACCGCCATCCTCACAACATCATTCTAGAATTGCAGTTTTTTATCCTTATCGAATGGCATTTCAAACTCATCCACATTCTTGTCCATTGTTAGACGTTGCTCTAGTCATGAGCATCCACTCGCATTTTGACTATTCTACCAAAGTTTGTTCAACCCATAGGATTATACGTCACCCTGGTCTTACCCCAAGGACCACATTTTGATTCCTAGAGCACTAACATGCATGGTGCTCATCACCAGAACCCCTAAGCACTTTTTGTGCATCAGTTTCAGAAGCCAAAACCAATACAAAAATGGGGTAACCCCTCTAACAGGTCACTATCAAACAAAACAAAAACACCAACCCACTAGGGTCCAAGTCAAAGATAAGGGCCTATAGGTCTCCCACCTATCCCTACTGGTCAAGTCTCAAGAACAAAAATAGGTCCAAACACCTAGTCTATAGGTCAACCTCTCATAAGATCACAACTCATGAGGCATCAAGCACACATCGGTCCCAAAATCACATGAAATCAACATGTCAAGAATTCTATCTCTAGGGTCTTTCATATGAAATGAATAAAAATTCCAACTAACCACCCACATTTAGGGAACCCGTCCTCTCTGAGAACCTACAAATCAGACTACTCTCTGGAGGACTAGTCCACACAACTGAAATCGAACATAAACTACCCATAAAGGGTCCAAAGTTTAGGAACCTATGCCACATTGAGCCATTGGGCTACTACACTTTCTGTTCAAAAGGATCGCATCATCATTATCCTCCTCTTGGAACATCTCTCCATAGATTCACAAGACCTTACATCAAAGAATCCATATAAAAGTTATCCCAACTGAGAAGAATACCACCAAGCACTGATATGTAAAAACATCATATGAGCAATTATTGACACTTCAAGAAATCGTGACTCTATTGTTAGTGAAATCACACACTAGAAGGCCTATATTTCATGTGAATCCTATGTTCCTGATATGGTTCTTGAGACTCCTTTTACCTTCAAAGTCCAAGATTCAAAATAAACTCACTGAACTCTTGCTAATGGGCCAACAACCACATATCCATCGTAAACCAAAATATCAAAACTACATGTGCATCACCCAAGGTGAAAATAAAATACAACTGTAACAATTAAAATTAGAACAATATCCCCATTCCCTAGTTACCTGGAATTCCTAGAATAAAATATGTTCATGATGCACCAATCCGACATCCATCATAGGCTCCGACACATTCCTAAATGTCCATTATACCTAATCCAAAAATCATAAGACAAGGAAAGTAAATCTACCTCTGATACCACTTTGTAATGTCCCACCCCGGCTCACTATATAACTAGTGGTTGGATCAGTTCACCACATGACCTCAAGAATGCCTCCCCATATGCCAAAGGTTTCCAAATAGCATTGGGTGTGTAAAATGGTATGATGAGGAGATTACAACCCCTATATCAGAGTGCACAATAGAAAATAAATAATGAAACATCATCCATGGAAATAAATAATCTGAGTAAGCATAAATGAATAATATCTAGTAATAAGAAAATGAATGCATTAAAGGCCCAAACAACCATGATGAAACATACAGTAGACCATCCACTAGGATGGTTATAGATACATGCTAGAATAAAAGAAACAAAAAAAAATAAATCTCAATTGCATCACCAAGTTGAAACTCATCCAGTTTCCTGATACCATCTGATCTATCCTTCTCAATAATGCTAACCCGAGTTCCAGCCTGACCTGTGCCTATAATAAACATGTAAGAGCTACTCGGGTATCCAAGTGAAATGGTGGTCCGAATAGGGTGTGAGTTAAACTTAGTAGGTCAACACCACAATGTCTAAAAAACCTAGTCTAAGTATATAATGCATTCAATAGTATGATAATTAGGGAAATAAATTTAAAACTAAAGAAGAACATCAAATAAATCAGCTGACCCTTGAGCTCAGGGTTTACACCCGGGGTCATCCAAACCTGATTCAACGCATTACCATATATCTTTGAGTATGTCACTAGTCCAAGTCAACCATAAACATAATCATAATCACTTATTTAAACACAATGCTGGTTATCTATATCATGTGGAAGATCCTCTTGTATCAGGATGGATCACCCAAGTCGATGGTAGATTCTCTTATTGAGGATGAATCAAACATATCACATCATGGACAAGAAGTCCCTACCCTCAGGTCATCAAGAATATCACCATAATGCATTAAATATAAATATAAACCTCACCCTCATGCATCAAGTGTTAGTTCCTAGGTAGGATCCAAATATCACTAAGACGGGGAGGGGGTGAATCAGTGATATATTTTTCTTTTAATTTTCCTTACTAATGAAACAATCTTCACCTCCTGTTAAAGATTTCTTTCCCTACTGAAAACAAATCAAACACACATCCATAGGAACACAAGAATTTATAAGGTTCACTACTCAATAAGAGTAGATACATCCTTGATATGGTTTGGAAATGATCCAATACAAACCAATCCACTAGAAAACAATCCTTTTGTACGTAATACAACAAGTAGGATATGCCCTTACACTCATGTAGAACCATGTTCAATAAAATAGTGTTTGTGCTCCTTCCAGCACAAATGATGTAATACAATTTTTTGTAACAAGTTAAGAAACATGTTACTGTGATTCTTAGAAAACTTTCAACAATATGTTCTTCAAACACAATTCTTTACTTTCTTTCCTAGAAGCAGGCAAGAACTTCTTCTAAACTTCTTAATGATACTAAGTTTGATTTCCCAATCTTATTCCCAAGTATGAATGATCAATACAAAAATAATACTCTGCTAGAATACTATTGAAACAATTCCAAACTTCTTATTCCTTAGTTTGTAAATCTCAATATGATTTTTTTGTTCCAATAATCCACCCCAATATGATAAACAACTGAATACGACCTTCTCTCTTCTCCTTTATTCTTCTGTCCAAATAACTTTCTCAAGAATTCACAATCCAGAAACTTCTTATCTCTAGAAATCTATATATTCTATCTTTTCCTTTGAATATTACATGTTAGGAAATCACAAAGTACTTTATCCTTTTATAGGTGACCCAAAAAGGTTTGGGTGGGAAATCTAAAACCTTTTCCCACTCAGCAAAATTCCCCAAAATCTCTATTTTCCTTAAATTCTGGATGCATTTATGACTTCATCAATGCTTCTCAAATCTTCTCAAATCTTCTAGAATCTTATTAAAACTTCATATCACTTCAGTATTCTTAAAAAACTTTAGTTCGATTCCGATTCCAATTTCCTAATGCGATTTATTCATTATGATAAAGTATTTTGGTCACTTTGATTTTCTTAATGCACTTGAAAACAAATCAGAATTGAATAAATCCGATTATGTTGCTTTACACCAATTGAAAGACTAATATTCCCATTCTAATTTGCTCATTATGATGAAGACAACAGATTATTCAATACATTGCTCTGTACCAAATGTGACAAATGTAAAACATATTTCTTCCCATTACGATGATCTCCTTGACAATATTTTTGAATCTTCTTCAAACTCTTCAAGAAATATTCTTGTCTCCCTTTGAAAACACTTCCACAACTCTCTAAAAAGGATTATTCTTCTTTTTTTTTCAGACTGATGATCCTACATCCAATGAGATATCGGTGTTAACCTACATCTGATGGATCGATCTCAGCTTCATTATGAAAATCAGTTCCAACTTCAATATGATGTCTCTTGACCCACATGTGAATGCATAAATTATTAAGAAAATTCTTCTTTCTCTTTCCCCACTTGAAACCAAAATCTTTAAAATAAATCAGAGGAACAAAACAATTCATCTTGATGAAAATGATTGACTACATTATTGACCGGTCTCTGAATTTCTTATCATATCAGTCCCCAATAACTTTACTTATTTTCCTTTTCATTTGTCCCAAAAACTCCCAATGAAAACAATTCTTAATCTAATGATTATGATGACATAATGTGTTCGGTGGGATGATATTGGCAGCTTTGACTCCAACAAATTTTCCTCTTTTCTAATTATGATACTCATAAACTTCTTTCTATGAGGTCTAAATAAAAACTAGCACCTTCAGTTTATCTCCTTATGATCAAGAAAATCTTCCCAGCCTTTAAACAAATATGAATATGATGATCTCACACTGATGATATGAGACCATAAAGATTCATAAACCTTCTTCTTCTAAAAAATTTAAATTGTAAGCATGAATTCCTTCATGACTTTGAATACATTGAAGATTAGATTTGGAATTGTCTTATTTACATTGGTAAGTATTTGTGACTTCCCATCCTTTCCAGAAATATCTTTCCTTTCAACCCTCAATATAATTGGTAGCACTTACCCTTTCTTACATAAGGCTTATATCATAATCTTTTCAAACACTTATGATTTATGATAACTAAAAGATCAACAAAACATCGTTAGATATGTCATCAAATCCATGCAGAATCCTATTTTCTTCCTCATTATGATCAGAACCTCATTCTGGACCCAAGGTGAGTTTGATAAGCCTTTTCTTCCAGTAAGCATCTTCCCAATCTGATAGACTTTCTTAAGTATTGTGAGTACAATGTTTTGAATACAATGATTAGTCTAATCACTCAGATATTTTTACAAAGTGAGGTGATTTATTTCCTTCGACAACAAAATACAATGCCTATGAAACAAACATCTCTTGATTATGATGGTGAGTCCAATCTTCATGTTGATGGTTCTGGATCTGATTCTCAGATTTACAAAACTTTCCTCCATCCATATTTCCATTACTCTCAATATACTCCTTTTCTTCAACATAATCAATATATTGATCTATTGACAACAAATACAATCAAAACACAACTTGGGCCCAACAATCTCCCCCTTTGTGTTTGTTTTCAACACCCACTTCAATACCAAAAAATCACTTCTAAGCAATACCAATTGAAATTTTATTTTCTCACTTTTTCTTTTCCCCATTCATTTCTTGCTCCCCCTATTTATTATCTCTCCCCCTTATCGACAATCAAATTCAAATGGTCCATCATAATCTTAAACTTATTCTTCAGGAGAACATAAGTATCACATTATTTTCTTTACAAATATCCTTCAACTAAACAACTCCAAGTCTATGTGGGTGAACTTGGTGTAGAAAACAAGAGTGTATAATCAAGGTTATCAATGTTGTCCATTACACAACTTTCATGCAATACCTTTTCATTTCTATTTCAACATTCTCACGACTTGGGAAATCTTTGAAAGAATTTTTTAAGATAAAAGTAACCTTCACCCATATCAACAAACATATTAGAAATTTCAGGTGTATAAAAACAAAACTTTACAAAAAATCATATTTTTCATAACCTCATTACTTTCTTTTAAAAATAATAATAAGAGAATTATCAACACCAACTTTCTTATTTTGAATCCTTCAATTCCATATAAGTTAGAACAAGCATATGAAATTTTTTGGAAAAAGGGGTAATCTTAGTTGTTTTTTAGAAGCAACAATCAGACTAAGAGCCCTCTATCAGTCTTGGATTTTTATTATTTTTCTTGGATTTTTCATTGGATTTTTTTCCTTCCTTCTTTTCATCTTTCTCAAATTTTGCAATAACATTATTCTTATATGTAGAATCTTCTAATGAGGCTATTGACTTTTCCTCAACATTTGTAACATCTTTGTTACAATTAGTTTGTAACACCTTCTTCATGTATTCTTCTTGGGATGACAAGATAGTCAGACATCTTTTAGTAACATGTCCATATTTCTCACATATCTTTCATATTTTTCAGTTCTTCAAGTCACAATCTTTTGATATATTTTTATCAACATTATTATCATTTTCAGAAACCTTTTTCTTCCCCTTTACTTCAGCTGGTTTTTGTGCTTCTTCCAATTTTCTATCCATTGTTAGTTGTTCTAGACAAAGAACTGGGCACTCTCTCTTTTAGAACTCAGTATGTTTATTTTTCATAGGTTTCAAAATACCTTCTCATCATTCTTCCTTTAAGAGGATTGAATCCCCCTAAAACTTTACCTTTTATAACTTTTGGAATAGTTTCAATGTTGTTGGTTGAACTAGTACATGTTAGTCGTATGCCCAAATCCACCACCATGCCCGCAGTACCCATAGAAGGAGTACCTTCCTCTGTAACTTCCATAATATATGTAATTATTAACATGTTTCTCATAAAATTTATTAAATTTCATATATGAACTTTTTATACCATCAAAATTTCTATTATCAACCGAATTTATCCTTTTTATCTTGGTTTTCTATTTGGCTTTATCAGAATTAAAAGTAATAGAAACTTTTTTGGAATCAGGATTTTTAGAAACTTATGAATTCCTGACTTTGTTGGTTTTGGCCACATATATAACTTTACTATATTTCTTATTAACCTTTTAAGGTAACTTTTTTTATCCTTATCAGGTTCATCCTTATGAGAACTTTCACCAACTCAAAATATATAATTATAAAAACTTGTAGCCCTCTGTTTAGCTTTATAAAGTTTTTGTTGGAAAGGTTCCAACTATTCTTCTTTTTCCTTTAACTTTACTTCTAGATGTTAATTATAATTATTTTATTTCCCTAGATATTTCTTCAAATAATTATTCTCTTCTGGAGGCTTGAATTTCTCATCAGGAAAATATTCTTTATTGTTAGCTAAAGAGTATTCACTTTTCAAATTCATGATTTCTTTCTCAAGCCTCTAAATATTCCTCAAACATGCTTTCAATTATTCTTTTAGATGAAATTATAATTGAGTTTCTTCTTCTTCAGAACTACTGCTTATGAATACTTCATAATTCACTGTTGTAATGAAAGTATTCTCTCCAGCCTTCTCAATAGACTTTTCAGATTCAACTTCACTATTTTCCTTTTCAAAATAACTATTTTAACTGCTATCAAAACTCTCCTCATTAACTATTGCAATAAATGTGTTTTCTTCAGAACCATTTGTAAATTATTCACTATCACCATATTTGGACAAAAAACTTCTCCTTTTGGATTTGGAGAACTTCTTATCTTTCTTCTTAGAATATAATTTTTCTTTATCTCCCTATTTCTTCTAAGATCTTCTTGGACTTCTTTCTTCTTCATCACTTTCTTCTTCATCACCTATTTGAGGACAATTGAAAAAAAAAGTACCCAATGGATCCACAACCAAAATTTTTTAAGGGAAACTCATCAGGTCATTAAAACTTTCCAAAACCAATAGTAATAGGGTGAGTCCTACCCTAGATACACTACTATATTTAGGATTCACAAAAGACCAAATTGATTCTTCCAATTCAACAGTCGAAAAAATTAATTTAGGAAAAAACACATTGGAAAATTGAAATTAATTCATATATCAATGGATCATCATGAGAATGTTGGAAAACTTCATCTAGGGATCCCCTCTTTCCAATCTATAAATAATCCTCAAATAAATCCAGAAATTTTTCCATCATTCAGTGAAATTGACATTTTGACCTAAAACTGACATCTCCAAATTCATCAACAATGAGGGAGAAACAACCCTAAAGGATGGTGGAGGAAGATCTTACCCATTTACACCATCAAATCACACCCAATAATTCTAATATTAGTGGGGAAATGAGGGAGAGTAGGTGTTGGATGAACCCTCTTGTGTGTTCCTTGATTTCCCAAAGAAATAAGGGACCAAGCCCCTGTTTAAAATAAAAAAAAATCAGTCAAGTTTCAAAGAATGAAACTTGGTTTAATGCTTTTAAATTCTTAGGGATGTACCAGATATCCCATTTTAATGTCATTTACTCCCTAGATGCACCCCATGAAACCATTTCAGGTTGTGAATCATATTCATGACATGAATAACCCACTGGAGCTGTTTTCAGCAGCTCGATATGTCCGTTTCTCCTCTGGTGTTCGCATGGACCCCTAAGACTTCCACCAAAACATTAATCATGCCCAAAACACCATTTTAGGATGTTAAAACACCTAGATACTTGTTCCAATTCATGTATTTTAAAACCAACCATCCACCAATTGAGAAAATTCAAATTCAAACAGAATTTACTACCGATTTAGATGTAGCTTCTTTCAAAGATATTGATCACCATTGTGGAATTGAAAAATATCATTTTTAAGTTATTTGTTTTTGGGATTCTAAATTATAAACGTTTGGTTGTTCTTTTAATTTCAAAACTAAAACATCTTTTTCTTTGTAAAGTATATCCTTTTCATTAGAAAGTTTATTTTTTCGTTAAGAACTTGTTTATATTTTTTATTAAGGTCTTTTTATTTTAAATGGTGTTCATTATAAAAAATCACAAGCTCATTTTTTTATTAGGAGAGGAAGAAAAAGATGAAGATGAATGAGAGGAAGATGAGGAATGATAAGGAGATTGGTAAATTTGATAACTAACCTCATTATCTTCTTTGAGATGTTCCATGAGGCATTTATGACTTGAGTCACTTAAGTAAGATGAGTCAAGGGAGTCTTCATAGCACTCTAGGTTGATACTTTAGGATATTTCACATCTTTATTATTTTATTTCAACTTATTTTTGTAGATGGGATTTTACATTATAATATGTACCTTTTTGTTTCATTCATAACATGTCACATCTAGTTCTTCAATTTGATTTTTATTTTTGGAATCACATGATGATTTATTCTTTTTTATTCAATTTTTTTAATATCTTGGTCAAGCGTTCAATCTTGGATTCATTATTAGTCAAATATTCATCATAAATAGCATTGAAGGTAATTATTCTTATGGATTATTTGTCTTCCTTTACTTATTTATCTTCTCTAGATTCTTTATCATCTTTTCACTTTTTGGTTATTTCATACGTCATGAGAGATCTAATTAGTTCCTCAAGTGACATATGTTTGATATATTTTGATTTTTTTCACCTTTGGTTCCTAAGAGCTTGGAAAGACCTAGGGAATTTTATTCACTAAATTTTATATTAACAAATCATCACCATGAGACTTTTTACCATTGTAAATGTTAGTAAAATGAGTAAACATATCAATAATATATTTATTTGAATTCATGGTAAATATTTCAAATTATTATATAAATATATCCAATCTAGTTTCTTTAACTTTTTCATGCCTTAGTGTGTGACTTCTAAGATTTTTTGGATTTTATGTCGGGTTGTGCAAGTATACATCTATTTAAATTTATTTGGTTCAATCTTGTAGTGGAGAGAATTCATGTATTTTCCATTAAGTTTAAAAGAAGAAATATCTTGATGAGTCCATTTTTCATTTGCTTATTTTATAAGAATGTATTCATGAATAACCATTTTCCAAATAAGATAACCCATGCTACTGAGAAAGGTAGACATGTGAATTTTCCAATAAGAATAATTTGGACTATTAAATAAAGGGAAATGTCCCAAAGAGAGTCCTTTGGGAGCATTTTAAAAATAACATGTCATTTAAAAAAATCATTCTTTGAAACTGATTTGTGTTTTTGAAATTTAAAACTTGTTTTTAAAGAAAAGGATTTGATAAAAATAGAAATATATCCTCTGATATTAAATGTTGGGTGGAGTATAATGGAAATAAGGGTGAATTTACTTTTAAAAAAATATAATGATAAATATAAATGACAAATTAAAAAAAAATTATTTTGATACGATGGAGTGATAAAGTGATAAATTCAATCTATATTTTAAAATTTAATATCAAAGTTAATTAATCAAGTATGTATAATAGAGAATGGAAGAATCAAATTTATACAATTATGCATATTGAGACCAGATGATGCAATTCATAAATTAGAAAGAGATAATAAACGTAGTTTGATAAAGGATTTTGGTAATAGCTCAATGTGAGTCTCTACATATCCTTCCCTTATAATGAGATGTTTTTATTATCAGTCTCATGATTTTAATAGAGACTATGTAACCTTATCATCCATTTATTTTTTATTGAAGAAGAAAGAAACCAACCCTCCCTTACTTTTTAATGGAAGTATCAACCAATCATCCCTTACTTTTTGATAGAAGTAGTAAGAAACCAATTTTTAGAATGTTGGAGGAGAAAAGAATGATTTTATTGTGATAAATTCATTGAAAATATAGTTTCATATATCTCAAAGGATAGAAAAAGAATATATAGAGATAGAGACAAAGGTTGAAGAAATCCTTTGAGAAATTGAGAAATGAGAATTTTCTCTTGAAAGAGGATCTTGAGATTGGAGAGAAATATTTTGTTGAAGTATCACTTTATTTTATCATTCAATACACCATCATTGAGTGATAATATCCAAGACTCCCAAGTTATCTATTTATAGGATTCATAGGAGATGATAGATTATGAAGAATCAATCCTTTTACCCATATGATTACATAATATTTAACATAAACATCCATTAATTACAATCTGAGGATCAGAAAGGCCCAGTGTCTTTGTGAGACAAGGTACAAAAAAACTAAAATAAAAATTCTTTATATTAATCTCCATAATGATATCCTAAGTACAATTAATCTCCTAAAACATTGTAGGATAACCTGGGTAATACATAAAATAAATGGGAGAGCTAAAGATCCTAGTAAGAAAATAAACATGATAAGGAAGAATAACATGTGAGTCAAAGGTATAACATGATATCATAAAAGATGAGACACATGAGTAACCACATGTAAGCACAACATAAATAACATGGTATCATAAGACCATGGAATCATAGGAAAATGGTAGCAACATATATCATGACATAAACATGAGTCAAGGATAACTTTTTAGACAATATAACATTGTGGAAAAAGTTCCATAATGGATTAGGTTTACTCCCTAATCCCATACATGAATCCTCATGAGACTAAAGACTTACCCAATGCATTTAAGAGCTATCTAGGAACACCGATCATAACATGTTCATGATATAAGTGCGCCACATAAATAAAATCAATCATAAATGATAACATAAGAATTAATCATGGAAAGAAAATATGTTGAGTAGTCTTGCTTAATATCATAATCAAAGTAAATTTCATAATGAAGGAATTTGAGAAATGATAATTAGGTATATATTATCCCCTAAAAGGAAGAGAGAATAGGATAGGTATATATGTGAGAGACATATTTACAGAATTTATAAGCAATCCATAACATCAAAGGTTATTTTCATTGATGAATAGAAATACTAAAAAATTAAAAACATTCTTGAGGAAAATAACCTTTCCACTTTGAAAATTACTTATAAAAACTAAAATTTAACACAAAATTTTGAAAATAATTTTTTTTAAACAAAATTTGAAACTTGTAAATTAATATTTAAAGAATATAATGGTCATGATAGTAGGAAATTTCATTCATATTTTATACATTAAAATAAGGACTCCTTCCACATTTTCAGTAAAATCCAAATAGGGATTGTTTTTTAAAAAGACATGAATATTTATTTTAATTTTTTTTTGTACAAATCCATAAAAGGGTGAAATTTAATTTAAAAAAATCATAGAGGAAAATGAAAACATTTTTTAAAACATTTTTTTAAATCAAGGATATGGAAGAAAAATATTTTTTGACCGAAGAGAGAAATAAAGTTGATATTCTTTAAAAAAATTCTTTCAAAATCTTGAGCACATAAAGAGAGGAAAATGAAGGGAAAATGTATTCTTAAGGAATAAAAAGATGATAATAAATTTAATGAAGTTATTTATAATTAGATGATAATATTTCACTATTGAAACCATAATCATAAACAATCCTGATAAACAATGTGATTATAGAATCAAACCCTTACGACTTTGGTAACTTTTGAATCTTAAGCCCCATTAAAGAATAATATCAAATAAAACATTAAATATCATAAATATAAATATATTCATGATATAAAATTTCAAAGGGGGATTATATAAACCTCATAAAATAAGATAGGCACATAACATAACATATGTATGAAATAAGGAAATTTGAGATAAAAATCCCATACCTCGAGCCCGATTTGTCACAAGAGTTATCTATCTTCCCGAATAATAAAGTTATATTAATTATTTAATTGATTAAGAATATTTTTAAAGTTTAATATTTCATTTATTTTATTTTATTACATGCATTATTCAATTACTTAACCAATTAAGTTTATGCCAAACGTTTTAATGATAAACGACTCATATGTCAAAAATCACTTTAGTAAGTTAACTAAGGTTAAAGAGATTATTATTTAATCATATAAAGAATTATAATCATGAAATAATCATCATTTTTATAAATAAACTATACTTTTTAAAACCAACTGTGAAATATGGTTATGAAAAATGAACTACGTTATAATCAAGGAGACGGTGGGTAGTGCGTACGCATAAGTAACATTTCCATATTTCGATGATCATGATGGAAGGAAGGTAAGTGTTATTTTATCATTAAAATATGATAATTATATCATAAATTTCATATTATTTCTTTAAATACCCTTACAAATACCATCCATGTGATATAGTAATAAAAAAAATCACATCGCTTCGTAGGGCGGTAGTCCACCGTACACATGAACGACAATATCATTTATTCAATGGATAGTAAGAAATTATATGATATATTCCATAATTATTAATATTTAATTAATATAATATATAAACATAAAATAAATACTTATTAAACTCCATATAAGTTGTAAGTGAAAAAAGAATCACATCGCATCGCGAGGTGATAGTTCATCGTACACACGAGCGAAATTATCATATTCTCTACGGAATATAAGGTAAGAAGATATATGTGATATTATAATTACATAAGTATAATTATATAATAAATACCATATATATATATATTAGATACATCATTATATCCATCTGTGAGAAGTGGTGATGGAAATTGAATTTCATCGGTTCGCGGGGCGGTAGTCCACCGTACACACGATCAACAATTTCATTTCCAATTTGAGGGAGAAGGAGATGGTTGTAGGTCATTAAATTAACATAAAAACATCTAAATATATATATAATATTTTGGTTATTATATCAGCAAGGATTAATAATATTTTAAGGATGCAAAAAAAATTAATAAAATAAAGCGCTTAGTTAAGGACATTACCTCTTCTTCGGATAACTTCTTTGGGTTTGCACCAAAATCCTTCCTGGGTTGGATTTATGACCAAAAAAAGGCTTCTAGGACGAGGGGATTGAATTAGGGAAGTTATTTGGGTAGGTATTGTATGAACCAATGGGTTTTGGAAGTGTGGAAAGGAGAGGAGAGGGGGATGACCTTTAATAAGCGGGGGAGAGGACGCACTTCGAATTTTTTAAAAGAAATAATCCCACCCATGTTTTTTCTCTTGAAAATGGATCCAAAATAAACCATTTTATAACATTATAAGATAAAAATTAAAAATATGACCATATAATAGGAATTATAAATTTTTTGGGTAATTTTTAACCCTTATCATTTTAGTTTAACCCTCTAAAAAATCCATTTTACCTTGACTGCGGTAAATAATTTTTAATATTTTCACAATTCATTATGGTAAAAAATTAATTCAACCTTATTAGATAATATAAATTATTCTAATTCCAAATATGGAATCCATTTTTCTAAATTTAACTCATATAAGTAGCAGAATTTAATTTAAAATTAAACCTGTAGACGTTTCAAAAAAATGTTTTTTTAAGAGATGAAACTTTTAAGGAAAATATGATCTCAAATTAAATGTTTAAATATTAATAATAATTAAATGAATTTCAATTCATATTTATATATATATAATCTATAAATTCCATTAAATTAATTCCTTATTAAGTGTTATTTTAATTATTTAAAATGGAGAAACATTATTCACGTTATTTTTTTTAAAGTGTTTTAAATCCTAAAGATAAACTGATACTAAAATATAGTATAATGATAATTTAAATGTAATTAATTGGATTTAATATTATTAAATAATACTTATGTTAATTTGAAATCAAATTAAAAGAATAATGGGACTTAACTTATTAAAAAGAAATGACAATTTTGTAAGACCCTGAGATTTTGTGATTTTGTTTTCAAATAATTTTAATATTTTTGATATTTTTCATTGTAAGGAATAAAAAAGTTCAGCTTTTGTTACATGAAATACTGATTTTAGCTTGCATTTCATGCCACACCAAGTTTAAATGAAACATGACATAATTTTAATATATTTTTATTTAATATGATAGTTACAATCTAGCCATTAGAATGGTGGGTATGAATAAGATTAATTAAATTATAAAAATATATGTTTCAAAAATATATATATTGAATTATTTTTTAAACAATTAAATAGAAATAAAAATAAAAACTAATTGAAAATAAAGAAAATCTTTTTCTGAAGAACTATTTTTATGTAAACAAACACGTTTTAACTCAATAAATTAGATAAAAAAAAATTGGTGAATGATTTTAATGAAATTTATATATTATATATTCAATAAAATATTTAATATTCATATTATGTGTTTTTTATACAATATATAATAATAAATATAATATTATGCTTAAAAAATGTATTTTTCAAAAAAACCAGTTTTGTCTCCTTTTGTGCACTTATTTTAAAATCAATTTTATCCACTTTTAAGTAATTTATTTGAAAATATAATCTTTAATATTGAAATAAAAAATGTCAAAATTATCTTGGAATGAATTTTTCATAATTTTCTAAAAATATAAAATTTTCGATGAATAATGAAAATACTGGTTTTTATTAAGAATTGTCATTTATTTTAAAAGATTTAAACACATATTTTTTAAGATTGTTTTAAAAGTAAAATTAGTTCAATAATATATCTATTAATCCAATTTATTCCATTTTAATCAATTTTATATTGAATTTTGATATATATTTTTGTTTAAAATTTTTAACATTTTCTCTTTGGAAAACCACTTTCTCATCGCATTTGCAAGATTAATTTTAAATTAAAATTTACCACTTCTGTGAATGGAATTTTGAAAAATGGATTCCATATTTTTAATCATAATAATATATATTATCTAATAATATCAACTTAATTTTTGAGCATAATTAATAGTAAAAATATTAAAAATTAATTACCACGGTTAAGGTAAAAATGAGTTTATTGGGGGTTAAATTAAAAAAAGTGTTAAAAATGACCCAAAACTTGTAAAACACAAATTTTATGGCCATATTTTTACCTTATATCTTTTATTTTATATAATAGTCCATTTTAGAGCATTGTGGCATGTGAAAAATGTTGGTACGTCTTTTTCTTTTCAAAAATTTCAAGTGTGTCAATCACCTCAATTATAAAAGGCCACCCTCTATCCTCTTCTATTTACACTTTAAAAACACATTGGTTTAGACAATACCTACCCAAATAAATTCCTTAATTCCCTACGGACATCCTATAATCCCTATTTTGGCTAGAAATCCAACCTAGGACAACTTTTGGTGCAAATCAAAAAGAAGTTGGCTGAAGAAGAGGTAACGTCCCTAACTGAGCATTTTATATTATTTCTTCCTCCAAATACTTCAATTATTATTAAAAAAATGATGATATAATAACCTAAATATATTCCATATAATGATATTTTATTATATTAAGGTCATTACCTACAACTATCTCCACTTCCATCAAATGGGATACAAAATAATTATTTGTGTGTACAACGAACTATCGCCTTGCGAACCGATGTTATTTGTTTTTCCATTAAAAAATATCATGGATGGATATAATGATGGATTAAATTCTTATATATATATATAATATTATGACATTATTATACTTCTATAATTATTATATCATATATACCTTTTTAAATTCCATTATGTGGTAATAGGAAAACATCGCTCGTGTGTACGATGGACTACCACCTTACGAAGCGATACGATTCATTTATGCATTACATGGAAGATAATAAGGATGAGTTTAATTAAAACATGTGATATATATAACATAAAAATGAATCTATAATGTTAATATAATATATACATTTATTTCTTTCAATCTGTCAAGAAAATGGAAACAACGTTCATGTGTACATATGACCTACTGTCTCTATGAATGATGTATTTCATTTTCTACCTATAAATTTTATGGACTAATATAAATACATATATAATAAATATATATATTATTTATATTATGGTTAACATTTTGGAGATTATATAACCATGATCAAAGTAATAAGTCCAAAAAAATAATAACAAATCAAAACATACATGAAAAACAAAGCACTTATTGCTCGAAACAAGACTTTAACATGGAAATGTTAATAAATAGGTAATAAAGGGTCCTAATTAAATCATATATGGTATTATATATATAATTATGGTTATATAATATATTTATAATAAACTTATATTTATTATACATAATTTTTGAACATGTATGAAGGAAGTCAAGACTTAAGGTAAGGAATTTCCGTCTCACTTTTTACTTATGTGAGACACATGCCATATTCATCAGCTATTTCTTTTATGTGGTGTATATACTACCCATAAATTAATTTTATTATGATTAGACTTAAAATTATTGGGAATTAAATATCCATTTGAGTATCTATCTTTCATGGGGTTTACGGTTCAAAAATTACCAAAGTTTTAAGGACCCGACCCCAGTTGCCCGGAGCCGGTACCTTATTTGATTACATTGGAATATAAACAATGAATATACATCCTAAAAGATCGAGTAGTTTAGTATTATTTTAAACAATATACATACATAAGTTCAACATTAAAACTTGAAAATAAATACAATGTAGAAAATCCTTAGACAACATCCATAACTCCTAGGTTATTTCAGCATATCATTTATAATAAAATTCAACATGTCCTGAGAAAATGAAACATAAGAAAGGGGTGATATCAAACGCTCAGTAAGGGTAAGCAATACAATAGAAGATTTATAAACATTAGGCAAATTGAATAACTAAAAACATATGCCTTTAACAAAAACTTGAACACATTATGGCGAGAATAAGAGATGAGTAAGTAATTCCATAATAAAACATAATCATGGGTATTCTACTGGTCGAATAACCACATGAACCATAAATAATATTTTCATAATGAGGGAATTCATAATTTCAGACATCATCACCATATCGTCAAGGCCTCGTGCCAAGACCATAAATAATCATTTTGTCAAGGCCTTGTGCCAAGACCGTAGTTTGTCTCATGAGACCTACTGATGCACCGAGGGGCTATAGCGGTCCCCACCCAACAATTTCTATGTCCAATGAATTCCTAATATGAATGTGGATAAATATAAACAACATATACATTCACATTGAAACTAATATATGAAATGTAAATAACTTTCCTTGACCATTAAGCATAAACACTAACCATTTGGAGTAAATTGGTGAATGGTTTTAAGATAGCACATCCACAGCCAAAATAATAATAAACCATTAAATTAAATATGGTATATGATACCATGTAATATTAATCCCAATAACACATAAGAGTCAACAAGAGTGTTTAAATAGATGAAGATACTCTTATAAAATCTTCGAGTAATTCTTGAGATAAATACCCTTTTACTTTGAAAAGAAGAGTTCTTTTGGAAAAATATTTGTATAAAACCAAAAGTTAAGTAAGATAATATTTTCATAATAAAATGAGTTATTTTATAAAGATAATGGTTTCCAAAAACATATTATAGAGTTCCCTTGAAAATATGTAAGAATTTGAGAAATTACCTTGAATCGGGCTTGTATTTCGGGAAGGATTTTTAAAAGATCCTTTTAGAACATATAACTCCAATTAAATTAAAGTGAAATTCTGGTTGTTAAACATGTATAAAACACTCAAACAGAATTTATGAGGAGTATATAATAATACACAAGAATTTCATTGAGGTAATTAGACAATAAATATAACCCGAATGAAAATGGAGGTTCGGGAAGAAAAACCCTTACCTTAAGTCCGAATGTGTTCCACTTTTGAACTTAAGGTCCTTGAATATGAAATTATAATTATAAATAACTTATTTCATAACCTATTATACATGATTTTATTTTATCATAATTCTTTTTAGTTCATTTATGTCCTTATTGATAAGTTGTTATTGTTGAAATAGTGGGTGCCCTAGACCCAACTATTCAGTGCTTTTGATTACCATATCGTGTATACAGTAAGCTATGCATGATGTAATATTACCATTATAGTGTAGAATTTTTTGCATCCACTATTGAAATGGTAATGTCCAAAGATTAATTGTCGTATCGAAAGGTTATAGCAGTTCCCAGGCTATAATGAGAACCTCTAGATACTATGACATTAATCTTAAATATATGTTCTGTAGTCTAGATACATCTTACTGATTGGAAACAGTAGATGTTTGACTATCAAGTGCTGGGGGATCATAAACATTGAGACTTCTTCTCATGAAGTTCACACTTGGTGATCTATAGTAGTGAGATCATGAGGACAGACCCGCCAATAGGAACTCCACATGTTTCAGGTGTCATTGGATGTTCCTATCTATGATCATGTGTAATGGTCTCCTGACTTGAGATCATTACCAATGTATGTCACTTGATTGCATACTTTGATGCAAGATGAAAACCATGGCGATGAAGTCGTGGTGAGGTAGTTTGTGTCCGGTTCGTCGTTGGTGGCATGACATTGGTTGAATGGTCAAGAAAGGATTTGTCACTTCCGGGTTATAGAAGTAATATATCTCTGGCCATGTTGATATGGAAGGCAGTACCTTTATAAGAACATGGCCATGGAAATCAAGGGTAAATCCATCCAGTTAAATCAACAAACTATAAAGCAAGAAAAGGGCGATGACACGTGAGTGCGTCCTGTTTTATGAGATATTACAGACAAAAAGATTATATTACACAGTGCGTGTTCGTAGGTTGGTTTTCGCTGCTGTGATAATCCTTATTTCTTCAGGGGCCATGATGGGTTGCTAGATCCTGCTCTTGTTATGTGAATACTATTCACGGCTGTCGAAATAAGGTCCTAGAGGGTCACACACAATAGCATATTCAAGAATCTGCCCTATTCAGTTGAATAGGAGTATTGAACATAGTGGGTCCCGCCATAGGGGTCCGGGAATTGTCCAAAGTTAAACGATCACCAATGAAATAAATGAATTCATATTATTCGAGTTTAGAATAATGAATATTTAATTTATTTATTAAATGTATTTATGAGTTTTAGTAAATACATGAAAAAATATTAATTGATGAATATTAAATTATTCAAGGGTCAATTAATATTTATGGGAGTGACGAGTCGGGTTAATGACTTAATTATTATCATGTAATATATTTTAATATATTACAAGTAAATGATAATAATATTTATGGCTCAGTTTAGTCGTCATAAAATGTCGCTGATAGTGCGTTAAGTATTTGGGGCCGACGAGGCGATACCAGGTATTTTAATTGAGCACTATAAATAGAAGAGGAGGGGCATTTTCCAAATACTATTCATGGAGCTTATCTCTCCTCTCCTCTCTCCCACATTCTAGAGAGAGATGCTCTGGATCCAAGGAGCTTGGATGGAGCTCTCTCTCAGGCATCGCTATCGATGCGATGCGGTGGTCGTTGGAGTGTTGAAGGCATCATCACAAATCCGCGCTAGCACCCAGATTATGATGAATGGTGCTCCCGCAGATTCCTTGAAGCGAGTGTGGATGATCTAGAGGAATTTGACTTCAGATTCTTTGAGCAGCGATTTCCAACGACGAGCAGACGTCGTGCGTGGCTTTAGATTTAATCCAGGTATTTTACGGTTTATTTTTTGTGCTTAAAATCCTCCACGCGTGGTCCTCAGCTTTGACCGAGCTGCTTTTCACCGACGTCGGCAAGTTTACATCGAATGACGGTGGAAATTTTTTAAAAAACCCACCTGTTTGGGGCTTCCGCTACACGCCCGGTTCCAACAAGTGGTATCAGAGGGAGGCGTGTCGATTTTAAGCCAAGAAAAATTAAATTTACATTAATTCTTGAAAATGGTGTTGATACTGTCCCAATGCCGCAACCTGAATCTGAATCGGATTTCAGATGTTCAGTCTGCGGACATCCAAACATATGAATTCACATTGAAAAATTATGGGTCACCAGAATAGTATTTTCCAGTGATTCAAATAATTGTTATTATTATAATAATAATATTGGTTTTATATCTTAATATTAATTTGATTATTATAATTTCTATTATAATAATTTTTAATAATATTATTAATTTCTACAGCCTAAACAGGCTTTAGAATTTTTAATGGGTATAAGTCTTTGTTTAAAAAAAAGGAGAATAAAGACTTGCAAAAGCAAGTCTATTTTAAAAAAAATAAAGGAAAGGGTTGATGACCTGCATGTGCAGGTCGTGATTTTTTTTGGATGAATAGGGTGGGCGGACCTTCCTAACCGGATAATAAAAAAAAGGAGGCATGGGGCGACCTGCACAGCAGGTCGTGCAAGAAATAAAAAAAGGGAGACCTGATTGGGTCTCCCTCATGCAGCGCATTCCGCGGCCATGAGGGCCGCCTCGTCCCTCAGCCGACCATGGCCCACTCCCAGCACAGGGCCGGCGACCCCTCCTCCTTCCTCGCCCGCGGAAACAATCACACCAAACCAAGGCCGACGAGACCCCCTCCCCTTGCACGGCTTCTCCCTACACCAACCGCTGCACCCAGGCGCATGAACCGCCTCCTCTCCCCTGCGGAGGGAAGCAACACCATCCAGGGGTGTTTCTCTTCTCCCGCTGAGGCCGGAGCCACCTGCACCCAGCGCCCCGCAGGCTGCGGCAACCATCACCCCACGTGCTCGGCCTCCCTGCTTGAGCACCCCCCCCACGGACATGCAACATCAGCGCATCTCCAGCGGTCACCGGTGCAGACCTAGCTGCAACGGCTCCCTCTCCTGGACAAGGCGCATGGCCGACTGCCTCCTCTATGTAGCTTTCCACACAAGTGCGCCACCTCCACCCCTGTGCCCTATCCAAGCCAACCAGACCTGCACTTCCTCTGTCTGATGGGTTTCTTGGGGAGTCGTGGTGCACCGCGAGATGACGGCTGATTTAGGGGGTGGAGTTTTTTTTTTTTTTTAGTTTAATGGGGCAGGGGTTTATTATTTGGGGAAATGGGGTGGTGGAGCGCCACTTGAAGTGCCGCTTTGCACCCCACGCCCCATCCCCTTAACCTACCTATATATATATATATTATAATATATATAATATACATATAATAAATTTATTATAAATATAAAATACAATATAAATAGGATTAAATATATAAGAAATATAATAAAAATATGCGTAAATATAATAAAAACATAATTGCAAATATAATAATAAATATGTAATTGTAAGAATTTATTATATTTACATATAATTAAATAAATGTATAATAAATATATTATAACTATCATAAATATATTATAAATATGATAAATATATTATAAATATAATAAATATATTAAAAATATAATAAATTTATAATAAATATAAAATATTATATCTTTAAAAGTATTATAAATTTATTATATCTTTAAATATTATAAATATATAATTATAAATATGATAAATATAAAATTAAAATATACACATATATATATAATTATAAATATGCATATATTTATAATTATATTTATTTATAGTTGTTAATATATAATTATATATTTATATATGTAGTTAAATATATATATTTATAATTATATTTATTTATAATTTTAAATTTATCTTTACATAAATAAATTTATATTTATAAACATATATTTAAGTAATAAATAAATAAATAAATATAATAAATATATAATCATAAATATAATAAATATATAGTCACATATATATATACTCATAAATATATATAATTATATATTTATAATTACATTTAAAAATAATAACTACAATTTTTAAAATATATTTATAAATATGTATTTAAAAATATGAAATTATTTATAATTATATTTATAATTATATATAAATATTTAAATATAAATAAACCTTATATTTAAAATTTATAAATTTATATATAATTATTTAAATACATAATTAAACCATATTAAATTTATTTATAAATTTATATATATATAAACATTATTAAAATTATTTATATTTATATAAATAAACATTATGAAATATTAAATAATTATTATAATTACATAATTATTATAATCATATATTTATTACATTTATAATTATATATTTATTATATTTTTAATCATATATTTATTATAATCTTATATTTACAATAATTACAAATTTATTATAATTATATATTAAATATATATTTGTAATAAATATATTATAATTATGCATTTATTATATTTATTATTATGTATTTATTATAATTATATATTTGTTTCAATTATATATTTATTGTGATTATATAATTATTATATTTTTAATTATATATTTATTATATTTATATATTTATTATGATTAGATATTTATTATAATTAGATATTTATTATAATTATATATTAATTATAATTATGGATTTGTTACATTTATAATTATTATATTTATATATTTATTTTATTATACTTTTATTATAAATAAATACATATTTATTAATGTGATAAATAAATTTATTAAATATATTGATATATTTATATATAACTATCTAAATATAGATTTATAATTGTATAATTATATTTATATTTATAAGTATAATTATAAATAATCTCACATTTTTAGGTTTACATTTATAAATATATTTTTAAAATTGTAATTATTTATTATTAAATGTAATTATATATATATAATTATAATATATTATAATAAATATAATAAATATAAATAATTTTAATAATGTTTATTTTTATATATATATATATATATAAATTTATAAATAAATTTAATATGGTTTATTTATGTATTTAAATAATTATATATAAATTTATAAATAATTAGATATAAATAAACCTTATATTTAAAATTTATAAATTTATATTTAAATAAACATTATTAAAATTATTTGTCTTTATATAAATAAACTTTATTAAATATTATATAATTATTATAATTACATATTTATTATAATTATGTAATTACTATATGTATTTAAATAATTATATATAAATTTATAAATTTATAAATAATTAGATATAAATAAACCTTATATTTAAAATTTATAAATTTATATTTAAATAAACATTATTAAAATTATTTGTCTTTATATAAATAAACCTTATTAAATATTATATAATTATTATAATTACATATTTATTATAATTATGTAATTACTATAATCATATATTCATTATATTTATAACTATATTTATTATATTTTAATTATATATTAATTATTATAATCATATCTTTATATATATAAACCTTATTAATTATATATATATATATATAATAGGTATATATTTACAATAATTATATATTTACAATAATTATATAATTATAATAATTATATAACTACAATAATTATATAATTATAATAATTATATAACTACAATAATTATATATTTATAATTTTTATGTAATTACACTAATTATATATTTATTATAATTATAAAAATTATATAATTATTAATAATTATAACAATTATATATTTATATATTTATTATATTTATAATTATATATTTATTAAAATTATTTAATAATTATAATTGTATATTTATTATATTTGTAATTATAGAATTATTGTAATTATAATTGTATATTTATTATAATTATATAATTATTATATTTACAATTATATAATTATTATAATTTTAGTAATTATATAATTATTATATTTATAATTATATATTTATTATAAATATACAATTATTATATTTATATATTTATTATATTTATAGTTATTTAATTATTGTAATTTTATAATTATTATAATTTTATATTTATTATAATTATATATTTATTATAATTATATATTTATGATAATTATATAATTGTTATAATTATAATAAACATTATTATAAATTTATTGTATTTATTTTAGTTATTATATTTATTATAAATATATTTATTATAATTATAATTATAATAAATAAGATATATATATATAAGGGTTGGGGAGGGGTTGTCTGGGATTTGGAAACCAAAACCCAAGAGCGCCAATTCATTTGGCGCTCTAGGGTAAAAGTGTCTAGCGCCAATTCATTTGGTGCTAGACACACCCATTTATCAAAATAAAAAAAAACAGACCCTTTAAATTAAAATAAAAAATAAAAAAACCCTCTATCCTAAATTAGCCCCAGATGACCCGCTGATCTCCTTCGCAGAGACCCGCTGCAAGAGGACCAGGTGTTGTCCCACACACCAGCAGAGTCCCTCCGCCCGCGCCTCCCAGTTACCCACCAGCTGCTTCCGCCTTGGACCAGCCCACTTCGCCCCAGACTTGCCTCGTTCCGGCCACCGCCCGGTGCAAGTAACATGCGCTACCACTAAACAGGCCCGGGTGGGTCTGCTTAGCTCGGAACGGGCTTTGGCGGACCTGCCCATCCCATAACGCCCCTGCACGGGGTCTGCAAGGCACGAACTGAGCATGTGCGGGTTCGCCTCGACCCGAATAGTCTCTGCCCGGTTTTCCGGGCCAAGATATAATTTAATTAATAAAAAAATTAATTAAGCTAATTAATTTAATTACGGTTGATAATTAAATTAATTGAATATTAATTTTTGATTTAATAACGATTGCGGCATAATTAATTTAATTTGGGAGACAATTAAATTAATTAATTAATTTAATTTTTATTTTTAAAATTAAATTAATTAAATGGGACCGAACGACATAAATATTGAATTAAAATCAGAGTGAAATTTTAATTCAATAAAACAATGCCCTCAAGTTTATGTTAATGCAAGTTTAATTTTATTCTGCATTTAATTTAATATACGCGAGTTTAATGCACATATGCTGGTCATGAGCCGTCGACCTACCAATGCATGTCTGGTGATTATTTGTTTATTTAATTAATTTATTTAATTATTGCATGGTTTTTTAATAATTAATTTAATTAAATAAAAGGTGATCTGCATGTCGTCTTAGAGTCGTTATATGTATAAGGGCATGCGTGCCCATTCTCAGAGTTGTATTTAATACCCCGAGACCCCCTCGCCTGCGTGCAAGTACTATTGTATAATGACGAGATGCCAAATGACGTACTTCACGCCAAGTGACGGCAACATGCCAGATAGAAGATATATGCATTGGATGAGCAAACATTGCTATTAAAGTTTCAAGCCACACGACTGAAGGTATTTACCCTTAGGGTTTCGGTTGGTCTGTTATTCCCTCAATGGATCAACCAATAGTACCAGCTCATGATCAGGTGTTCGTTTTATTTTTGCATGGTTTATTATTTTTGTGCATGTGTAATTTATTGCGCGATCACATAGTATAATATTAAACCAGCATGCAAGATAAAAATGAACATGTGACGCGATGAAATTTCTATTTCTTGCACGGTCAGTTGTAAGTGAGATCACATAGTACATGCTTATAAAATTAGAAAATGATTTCTTTCATCACACTAAAAAATAATAAAACCCTCAAAGATATATTAAGTTTAAATAGCCTTCTGTCATTCAAATTTGGACAAAACCAGCTGTTTGAGGTGCCGGTCATGCCTTAGCTGAGGGTGCCTCTTACTACTGGGGATTCCTTATAAGAATTATGGGTCGACTTAAATAAAGTGCTAGTAAGGATTAGCCATAGATAACTTTCTATCATTTTAGAGGCAAGTATTGAGTAAATCAAATTTTGATTTTAAGAAGCTGAGACTTCACTCAACAGATCAAGGAACCGCAAGTTAAAGCAGTCGGCCAGCCAAAAGCCTACCTAGAACCCTCTAAGTAGTGGCGTAGCCTTAGCTTGTAGACTATGAGGGGTGGTTCTGGGATCCTTTCCACTAGAATACTCAAGAGACAGAGTATTCCGATTCTAGCACAGAGGGTTCCTAGATTCTGATAAAATAGTGGGAGACATAAAATTATTTAAGTAATTAATCAAAATTTCTAAACTAGTAATCCAGATAAAAGACACTCATATGCTAAAATTTATTTTTGTAGAAAAATGGAAAGTTATACCACAAGATTAAAACTGCGATATTATAATGGACAAAGTAAATGTCCACACTAACACGAGTGTCCATGAATAGTACAGGTGTGTGTGCATAGTACCATGTTATAGGAAACTCAAGGTGTCAGTGTCCCCAACACTGTTAAACGACCTCATGAAGCGAGAGTAAAAATTGATTACAGGAGACTAATGTACAAAGCATATGATAGTTATATCATTATGCTTTCCTCAACGTCTGGTGTTAGTTGCGGTCTCTACACCCAGACATAGATGATATAACATAAAGTCTCATCTCTGAGAAGTTCGCAAGGAGAAAGCAAAACAATGATATGAATAAGGTAAAGTTTACACTGGCATGTGTAAATTGAAAGATCGATCATGATCTTTAAATATCATTTTCACCACATTACTCAAGTCTTGTTTTAAGTTACAAAAGGAACAAGTATTGAGTAAATGCTTCATTACCAATTTAGGTAAGGTTCGCCAAGTGAATAAGAATAAAAGACAATTAAGCTTTAATTCTTATGGTGGATAAATTGAAAGACAATGTGAAAAAGGTCAAAGTAATTTAATGCCAATGACATATTCGCGACGTCCTTCAATTAATGAGGTATTAACAGAGGTTATTTGCATTTCATATTATAAAATAATACTATGGAAGTTTAAAAGAAATAAATTGATTTAAAGAAGCAAGTTTTCGCTTCTACATCAGGCATATTCATCAATGTAATGTTTCCTTTACTACTTGGGTATTAAATACAATATGTTGGTAACATATGTGTATTCTAATACGATAAAAAAGTTAGTATAGAAACCTTACTAGAAGTCAGGTGTATTCTCCAAGTGGTGGTGAAAGGGTGATACCTAGGCCAGTGGCGAGAAGTACACGACTTCTTTAATTTCCAAGTGAAAGATTCATGTTGAACTATTGTTGAGTATAACCAAAAACATTAATCTCATGTGTCCTTGGACGCAAGGAGACATTCTTTCAGTTTCTGGAATGAATGTTGTTTTTGGTAAACTCAATCACTAGTTCAGTGATACATGAATCATAGGCAATTAGTGATGAATATAAATGTAAGACTTATACCTAGTTGTGACAGGATAATTCTTTGTCAAGTAATATTAAAAATGGACGTCATGAATATACCAAGTATGCTATTTAGGCTTGGCACAGCTAAATACTTTGGGTATTATCGACGTCTTTAGTTTGGAAAAAGGAGACTTTATAAATAAAGGTATGTCATAAAGCTTTTGAATATAGTTCAACAAGTTAACATGAACTATCCGAAGTATAATCTAGAGTTATATATACTTCATAAGATTCTTTTAAGTTATTAAGGAATATCAAAGTGAAGTATTTTCATGGTCAGGAGATATGAGTTGCTTTGGGTTGGTATATCAAAGAATATCTCGACCAAGCATTCATCAATCATGATAATGTAGCATGGAGCAATTCCTAAACTCACATTACCTTATTGACATCACAATGATCATGTTGTCGAGCGCGTCAAATTAGTTGTTTAATTTTGACTAGAATTTCTTTAGTATAGCACCAACCCTAGGTCGTCTCTCGACAGAGCCTTAGATCATTAATTTAAAAAGAGGGTTTTGATTGTGAAAGTAGACGGTGGATTAGGTTTTGTAAAACTTGGGGGTTTTATGATTAATGACAAAAATAGGAAATGAAAGCGATAAAACAAAGTAGAAATGAACAAGATTGATTAAATGTGATCAACCTGGGGAAGTCTCGTGGTGCTCAACCTTCATCGCTTCAAGGGATGGGGTTATGATATTTTAATACCTGGTTTGTAACACATATTAACATATTTTTAATGAGTTTATTCTAAAATACCTCTTAGGATTCAGTCGAAAACACACAATTTTTCACTGGACACCGCCGATGATTGAGTGATTTGTGTTCGTCATCATAACCGAAACTCACCAAGGCAACACACGAAGAACTCGATGTGATGTTCAGGTTTGTATGTTACTTATTTGTGATACCATTACATAAATGTTCATGATCTTGATAGTGCTTATGTGAGTTCAATTGACCAATATGAACCACACAAACACCGCAATTGAATGAGGGAAGAAAAAGGGATGAACGGTGCGTGAAACATCACATGAAAGGGTACCCCCAAACATGATCATTTGAGTTGAGTATAACATACCAGTATATAACTCAATTAAATAAAAATAGAGGATGAGGAAAAAAACATACAACCTATAATTAAAAAGATCATTCAAAATAATACAACTTTGAAGCTCGGGATTACATCACATTCCTCCCTGGGTGATCACAAGGGGTTTAGAAACCCATGGGAGAGGAATAAGAAGAATATGTTGAAGTAGAACTTCACATAGCCTCCAGAACTACTAGGGATGTTGAGAAGACTCCTTGGGTACTCCAAAATGGTAGCACCTTACCTCTTGGCCAAAATTGCAAATGGGGAGCCCAAGGTATCATTTTATAGGAAAATTGGAAGGTGGTTTTAGGCACACATATTTCATCAATCCACTTGTAACATGCATTTCGGACTTCATACAACCTTATCTCACTTTGAATAAAATATAAAAGTTGTAGCCCCATCTCTTTAATGTCTCCACCGAAAGTTTTTCACCATTTGAACAACTACAGATCAAGATATTGATAAAATACAGAACACTCCATTTGACTTGGTCCAACTTTGATTCCTTGGACAGATCAATTAGTATGGGCATCGTAGAGGCCGAATGGGGCTTCGATTCCTTAATATGAAATGTAGCCCATCAAATTTGGACCGGCCCACAAAATTTTAGCCCATTTGGATGCACGAATTTCTCGTACTATTTAAAAAATTGGACAGATGTTCATGGATCCATGCAATTTTGGCCCATTTTTCTTCCACTTCATCAAGGACCCTCCAAATCATCTCCAGCTACATTGAAATAATAATAAAAAGTAACATTTACAATTATAATGTTCATTAGAATTAATTAAATGATTCAAATATTGAGTGAAATTTATTATTAAATTTGGAATATTCATTATAAAACTAGTTTAAAACGGCGGTGTAAGGGTGGAATAAAACAGTGAATCGTGGTACGATCACACCCCCACACCTAAACATTTTCAATCCTGGGAAAAGTCACATATCCCAATATTATATATATATATATATATATATATATTTCCAACATTTGAGGAAATTTTATTTAAAGTAAAGTGATCAATGCACGAACCACAGCAAGGAGTTCTTCTTAGTGAAAATAGAAAAAAAATGTCTCATAAATCATATCATAGCGAAATTCAAAAAGATTCATGATACCCAATTGAGCAAGGAATTCAGAAGTAAACCATGACACTAACTCTCCATGTGTGTGTGTGAATTCCACTCCATGCTATTCTTTCCACTTTCTATCCAATAAATATATGTTATTTTAACATTTTTCAGCTTAAATGATTTTGTCCACCGAACCTTCCCTATATCCTTTACAATCATATTTCAAGACCCACTCATTTAAGCATTCCTAGAAGTCAAACCATAAGCTCCCGACCTAGATATATCCATATTTTTCACATTTAATCACTCCCCTCATTTATTGTATTTTTTTTAAAGTTGCATTTGGAACAAATTTCACACTCATCTCTCAACCCTTGTTTGATCTCCTCACGACACTAATTGTAATATTTATAACAAGATCAAAGGTTGAGGAGGAGTGATTTTTGACCTGCCCAAGACACAACAATTTTTTTTGAGGGTGTACAAGAGTCGGACATTAGGTACACATGCATAGGTCAATCTGGTACAGTAATGAAATAGATCAGATAAGGAACGAACGTATGTAAATATCATTTAAAGCTGAAAAATATTAACCCAACGTATATTTACCTTATATTAAGTAAGAAATAATCACACTTCGTGGTTTGGTGCAAATTGTTTTTGTAGATATTAGTGTCACATTTTTCCCAAAAACCACTCACACAAGGGGCATCAATCATCACAAAGGTTTCACATAGATATGACCATTTATATCATTGACAGAAAACCAATTCACAAAACAAAATCACTCCCTGATGTTAAATTCATACAAATATTCTTTTTGGCCTTCGTTATGATATTTTTACTTTCCCCCCTTTATGGTCGCCAAATAATGGAACTTTGAAATTGTTGATGGGGAAAAATGAAAATACCATAAAGAATGCCAAAAATAGAAAAAAAAAAACGATGAAAATTCCTAACTAACCGAGGAATGTATCCACCCCCCCACACCTAGAATGTGTAGTGTCCTCACATAAATAATTGAGAATGTGAGAAGGAAGGATAAAACCTGGTGTGTTTTATTGGTATGATGCGTCGAGAAGGTGTATTTCCTCCTCCAAATTCTTCGGAAAATACTCATAGAAGTGTTTAAGTCACTGCCCATTGACGGAAAGACTTCATCCACTCTGCTCATGCAAAACCTGTATTGTACCAAAAGGGTAAACATTAGTAACAGTATAAGGACCGAGCCATCGAGAACGAAGCTTACCTGGGTGGAGCTTAAGATTGGAATTGTACATGAGGACCTTCTCACCAATATGGAACTTCCTCTGGTGAATCATGCTATCATGAATATCCTTTGTCTTCTCTTTATAGATTCGGGATTTTTCATATGCATCACATCGAATTTCTTCCAACTCTTGAATTTGCAGCTTTCTTTGCTCACCTGCATCTGAAAGGTTCAAATTATATTGTTTAACAGACCAATATGCACGGTGTTCTACCTCCAATGGGAGGTGACAAGCCTTTACAAACAAAATTCTATACGGTGACATTCCGATTGGGGTTTTAAAAGCTGTACGGTATGCCCAAAGTGCATCATCCAAGCGCAAACTCCAATCTTTCCTATTGGGTTGTACCATTTTTTCTAAGATTCATTTAACTTCCAGATTTGATATTTCTACTTGTCTATTAGTTTGGGGGTGATATGCAGTGGAGAATTTATGATCAACCCCATACTTATGAAGTAAAATTTTCATGTTGCGATTGCAAAAATGTGAACCCTGATCACTAATGATGAATCTTGGTAAACCAAACCTACTGAAAATTTGGGACCTCACAAAATCAACAACCACTCGAGAGTCATCAGTCCTGGTGGCCTTTTCTTCCACCCATTTAGATACATATTCAATATCCAATAAGATGTATACAAAGCCAAATGAATTTGGAAAAGGCCCCATGAAGTCAATGCCCCATGCATCGAAGATCTCACAAAATAACATGGGCTGTTGGGGCATTTCATTCCTCTTGGAGATATTCCCTATGAATTGACAACGACTACATGACTTGAAAAATCTATGGGCATCCCTATACAATTTTGGCCAATAAATTCCTAAGTCAAGGACCTTTCGAGCTATACATAGAGAGACAAAGTGGCCCCCACATTCCAAAGTGTGGCAGAAGGTCAAAACAGAGGTGAACTCATGGTCAGGGACACACCGACGAACACCTTGATCACTAAAAATTCTCCACAAATATGGATCATCCCAAATGTACCATCGAGAATCATTTTTAAGTCTCTGGGATTGTGAAGTGATAAAATCAGTGGGGACCCTAGATGTTGCTAGAAAATTCACAATGTCCGCATACTAGGGGGTAAGGTCCACAACATCACAAAGGTTCTCATGAGGGAAGAATTCTACAATGGGTAGGGGCGAGTCAACATGATGGTCCAATGATGGGTAAATCCTACTAATGTGGTCAGCTACTATATTCTCCACTCCTCTCTTATCTCTAATATCAAGGTCAAACTCTTGGAGGAGGAGCATCCACCGAATGAGGCGGGGCTTGGCTTCAGGTTTCTTTAGGAGGAAATGAAGGGCAGCATGATCAGAGAAGACGATGATTTTTGACTTGAGAATATATGAATGGAATTTTTTCAAGGAAAAAACAATAGAAAGATGTTCTTTTTTAGTGGTTGTGTAGTTCACCTGGGCAGGGTCAAGGGTACATGAGGCATACACAATGACATGAGGTGATTTCTCAACCCTTTGTGATAAAACTGCCCCAACTGCAAAGTTAGAGGCATCACACATAAGTTCGAAGGGCAGATCCCACCTTGGTGGTTGGATTATGGGAGGTGATGTGAGACTCATTTTTAGTGAATTGAAAGCATCCTCACAATTTTTATCAAATACAAACTCAGAATCTTTTTGTAATAACCGAGATAACGGAAGTGCGATCTTACTAAAGTCTTTAATGAATCAGCGGTAAAAACCAGCATGACCCAAGAAAGATCACACCTCATGAACAAATTTTGGATATGGAAGGGTTGAAATTAATTAAATTTTAGATTTATCAACTTGAATTCCCTTATTTGAAATGACATTACCAAGAACTATCCCCCACTCAACCATAAAATGGCATTTATCGTAATTTAAAACAAGATCTTTTTCAATGCAGCGGCGGAGGATATAACCTAGGTGTTTCAAAAAATCATCAAAAGATGATCCATATATCGTGAAATCATCCATAAATACTTCCATACAACTCTCAAGGTACTCAGAAAAAATACTCAACATACATTGCTGAAAAGTACCAGGAGAATTACATAGACCGAATGACATCCTTCTGTAAGAAAATGTGCCAAATGGACAGGTAAATGTGGTCTTTTCTTGATCCTCATGGGCTATATGGATTTGTAAATAACCTGAATAGCCATCAAGGAAAGAATAATGGGACTTACTAGCCAATCTTTCTAAAATTTAGTCAATGAAAGGTAATGGAAAGTGGCCCTTCCACGTGGCTTGATTCAGTCGACGGTAGTCAATACAGACTCGCCAACTGTTTTTCACACATGTTGGAACCAACTCATTCCTTTCATTTGACAAAACTGTTATTCCCATTTTTTTAGGAACAATTTGCACTATGCTAACCCATTTACTATCAGATATAGGATAAATGATCCCCGCAGCAAGTAATTTACTGACTTCCAATTTTACCACTTCAAGGAGAGTGGGATTCAACCGGCATTGAGATTGTCTTACAGACTTAGCCTCATAATCCAAAAGTATATGGTGCATACAAATAGATGGGCTAATCCCATGAATATCATCCAATGTCCATCCTATTGCCTTTTTACACTCTCTCAAAAGTTTGAGCAGTTTCGATTCCTGTTGTGGAGAGAGGTTATTGGCAATAATGATGGGAAATTGGTCAATACCCTCAAGATATGCATATTTTAAATTATAAGGAAGTTGTTTAAGTTCCAACACCGGTGGTTTCTGTATTGAGGGAGGAGATTTAAGGGGAGTGAGGTCCATTAAACTGTCTATCTGCTCATGTTTATTCTCTAAAGATAGAGAATCTATAGAAATGAGATTTGCAGAATAATCGACGGTCATGGGTACCTCAGAATGAACACACTCATCGATTAAAGCACAAAATTTACACTTTTCAAAAACCACACAACACTCAAAACATGTCTCAAAACTCAAATCATCCAAGGGTGAAGAAAAAAAAATGAATTAGAGTTTGGGTTAAGGAGAGAATTGTGTGTGTGTGCATCGTTTGAGAGAACTTCCATCGAATAGACAGGAAGAGTGGAGTGCTCTTCAATGGGGTGTTTCATAGCCTCAAGGATGTTAAAAATTACCTTTTCTCCACCAAATTCCATGGAAAATGTACCATTGTGAATGTTGATGATCGTATTTGCTTTTTTGAGGAATGGCCTCCCAAGTATGAGAGGA
This sequence comes from Viscum album, assembly GCA_963277665.1. Lineage (NCBI taxonomy): Eukaryota > Viridiplantae > Streptophyta > Magnoliopsida > Santalales > Viscaceae > Viscum > Viscum album. The sequence continues at coordinate 1,940,477,183 of OY728119.1, read as the reverse complement.
GCGTGTCCTTGGGTTCGGGTATCTTCCATCTCAAGAATGTAAAAATCAGCGGGGAAGATGAGATTCGTCACTCTAACAAGGACATCCTCAATCACTCCTTTTGGATGCATTGTACTCCGGTTGGAAAGTTGCACGACAAAGCCTGTTGGTTGAAGCTCTCCAACCTGTAGATAAGTATACATGGAGTGAGGCATTACATTAATGGAAGCACCTAAATCTAGCATAGCATCAGAAAAGAAGGTCTCCCCTATGGTACACAGTATCATGAATGTGCCCGGATCCTTGAATTTGGTTGGCATTACTGGTTGAATCAAGGCCGAGACATTCCTTCCCAGGTTGACTCTCTCATTCCCCTTCAACCTCCTTCTATGGGTGCAAAGCTCTTTAAGAAATTTGGCATAACGGGTAATTTTCTTGACAGCATCCAACAATGGAATATTAACTTGAACTTTTTTAAATGTATCCATTATTTCATTTTCAATCTCATTATCAGAGTTTTTCTTAGATTTAGAGAGTCTTTGAGGGAAAGGAAGAGGAATTGATTGTTCATTTGGATCATCAATGATAATTTTATTGCCCTTTTTTTTTTCATTACATGAAATTTTTGAGGGTTGGGAAGGAGTGTTTTCAAGAGGGGGACATACCTGTTTCATAGAATCAGTAGAAGGAGAATATTCTTTACCACTACGAAGTGTAATTGCACATACATTACCTTTGTCCTTTGGATTGGAAATGGGTTGGGATGGTAGTTGTCCAGACCCTTGAATCTTAAGCTCACCGATGGTGTTCGTCAATTGTCCCACTTGATTTCGTAGGTCTTGAATTGCCGATTGTGTGGTCTATTGGAACTGAAGGTTCTGGGTTTCCATTTTCTTCACCATATCCTCAAGGCTTGGTTCAGATTTGGGAGGAGGAGGATGATTGTTTTGAGAAGTTGAAGGATAAGAAGGTTGCATACCTTGGCCTTGTTGATACCAATTCTGCTTTGGGTAGCTTGAGTTTCCTCCTTGTCAGTACTGGGGTTGTGCTTGCCACCCTAGATTTGGATTTGGCCTGAATTGTTCTTGCTTGAAGGGAGGTGCTTGTTGGAATGGATGCCCTGGGAACACAACTTCACAAGACTCAGATGAATCTTGAAGTTGTGGGCACTGGTCATAAAAATGAGTGTTATCAGAACAAATACCACAATGCAATGGAATAGAAGTAGAGTGCGAGTTACCTTGTGCTTGAGCTAATTGCCTTAGAAGGGTATACATCTCATCAAGTTTAGTATCTACCTTTTTTTCTAGGGTTGAATGACTTACCTCATGAACTCCTCGGGTTGGTGCAATTGCTCGTGTACTAAATTGTTGTGCATTTTGATCCATGTTGGCTATTAAGTCACGAGTGGCGGAAAGAGTTTTATCAACTAGGGCACCACCAGCTACAGCATCAATCACTCCACGATCCATGGGAATAAGTCCCTCATATAAGTATTAGATTAGTAGTTGTTAACTAATCTGGTGGTGGGGGTATCTTGAACAAAGTCTTTTGAATCTGTCCCAGTATTCATGAAGGGTCTCTCCTTGTAACTTCCTAATGCCACAAATTTATTTCTTAATTGATGAAGTTCGGGAGGTAGGGAAAAAATTCTCTAGAAAGAGTCGTTTAAGGTCATTCCAGCCCCCAATTGTGGTAGGCAGAGAGTATAGCCAGTATTTGGCTACACCATCAAGGGATAAAGGGAAGGCCCTAAACTTAATAAGGTCCTCAGAAACATTTTTGGGGTTTCATGGTGGAGAAAACTATGTGAAAATCCTTTAGATGTTTGTGAGGGTCCTCACCGGGAAGACCATGGAATTTAGGAATAAGGTGGATGAGGCCATATCTCAGCTCAAAGTTGGCTACTTCCTCAGGATATTGGATGTACGCAGGTTGGTACTCCACATTAGGGGTGGTCTGTTCTTTTAAATTTAGATTATTTGTAGCCATGTTTTCTTGGGTTTGATTGGGTTCAACTTTAGATTGATTTAGAACCACTTGAGGTTCCAAAAGGGGTTCCTAAATGTTACTTTATTGACCTTCTCTAGATGCCTTGATTTGTGTGTGAAGTGACTTTTCAATTTTAGGATCGAATTCAAGTAGTGTTTCTTTACCAGATCTTGTCATGCAACAATGATGTCCAGTTTGATTGATTGATTTTTTTGTTGTGTGTTTTTTTGAGATGGATAAAAAAACTTAATAAGGGTGAAATAAGAATATAATGTTATACTACATAATTAGAGAGGGATATGGAGAAGAAGAAGAGAGAGAGAGAGAGATAAAGAACACACCAAAAAAACAAAAATAAAGAAAAAATCCAAAACAAAAATAATCAAATGGGGGTGGGGTATTTAAAGGAGTAATAATTAATAAGTAAAATAAATAAATAAAAGGAAATAAATAAAAAAATGATATTGGATCCCTGGAAACGGCGCCAAAATTTGATCGTGTTGTCGAGCGTGTCAAATTAGTTGTTTAATTTTGACTAGAATTTCTGCAGTATAGCAGCAACCCTAGGTCGTCTCTCGACAGAGCCTTAGATCATTAATTTAAAAAGAGGGTTTTTATTGTGAAATTAGAAGGTGAATTAGGTTTTGTAAAACTTTGGGGTTTTATGATTAATTATGAAAATAGGAAATGAAAGCGAAAAAACAAAGTAGAAATGAACAAGATTGATTAAACGTGATCAACCTGGGGAAGTCTCGTGATGCTCATCCTTCATCGCTTCATGGGATGGGGTTATGATCTTTTAATACCTGGTTTTTAACACATATTAACATATTATTACTGATTTTATTCTAGGATACCTCCTAGGTTTTAGTTGAAAACACACAATGTTTCACCGGACACCGCTGATGATTGAGTGATTTGTGTTCGACATCATAACTGAAACTCACCAAGGCAACACACGAAGAACTCGATGTGCTGTTTAGGTTTGTATGTTACTTCTTTTTGATACCATGACATAAATGTTCATGATCTTGATAGTTCTTATTTGAGTTCAATTGACCAATTTGAATCACACAAACACCAAAATTGAATGAGGGAAGAAAAAGGGATGAACGGTGTGTGAAACATCACATGAAAGGGTACCCCCAAACATGATCATTTGAGTTGAGTATAATATACCAGTATATAACTCAATTAAATAAAAATAGAGGATGATGAAAAACAACATAAAACCTGTAATTAAAAATATCATTCAAAACAATACAACTTTGAAGCTCGAGATTACATCACATTCCTCCCCGGGTGATCACAAGGGGTTTAGAAACCCATGGGAGAGGAAGAAGAAGAAGATGTTAAAGTAGCACTTCCCATAGCCTACAGAACTGATAAGGATGTTGAGAAGACTCCTTGGGGAATCCAAAATGACAGCACCTTGCCTCCTGGCCGAACTTGCAAATGGGGAGCCCAAGGTGTCATTTTATAGGAAAATTGGAAGGTGGTTTATTCACACAGATTTCATCAATCCACTTGTACCACGCGTTTCGGCCTTCAGACAGCCTTATCTCACTTTGGAAAAAATATAAAAGTTGTATCCCCACCTTTTTACTATCTCCACCGAATGGTTGACACCATTTGGACAACTACAGCTCACTATATTGATAAAATACAGAACACCGCATTTGACTTGGTCCAACTTTGATTCCTTGGACAGATCAGTTAGTATGGGCATCGTAGAGGCCTAATGGGGCTTTGGTTCCTTCATATGAAATGTATCCCATCATAGTTTGGATAAACACACAAAATTTCATCCCATTTTGATGCATGGATTTCGCATACTATTAAAAAAATTGGACAGATGTCCATGGATCCATTCAATTTTGGCCCATTTTTCTTCCACTTCATCAAGGACCCTCCAAATCATCTCCACCTACATTGAAATAATAAAAACAAGTAACATTTCCAATTATAATGTTGATTAAAATTAATTAAATTATTCAAACATTGAGTGAAATTTATTATTAAATTTTTAATATTCATTAAAAAACTAGTTTAAAACAATGGTGTAAGGGTGGAATAAAACAGTGAATCGTGGTACGATCACACGACATTGATGTTAATGGGGAGGATTGATGATTAAGTCTTACATATCAACATTGATCAACAAAATTTTGCATGGATTAATTCCTAAATGCACATTTTATACATCAAAGTATTGATGTAATTAATAACAATGTTGGAACTAGCAGAAACTTCCATTATATTTCATGAAATGCTTTGTAAATAACAACGATATCCCACACCCATATGCCAACTATAATGACAAATGGATATCATAAGAGTCATAGTATGACGTAAACCCATTATGTCATAAGAAAATGTGTTTGGATGCAAATAGTTTGTTTGAATATAAACAAACTTGCATCAAGATAAACACATTGTGCATCTAAGGTTCTTATCCTAACGATTGCTTAGTATATTACATAAATCCCTAAGATAGAAATGTTGTAGTCATGTAAGAGACTACATATCTATATAAGGTTGCACATCTCTAATAGAGATAGCGAGAGATATATTGACTTGTGTTTAGTCAATGCTCAAAATTCACAAGTAGTTGGCATAGGAACTAGTTCCACAAGTGCATGTGGTACAGAGTATGTTTCGAAGAAACATACTGCGTAGGAAGGATAAAACCATTGTGATGGTTTTTATATTCACCGCGATCGGTGATCTATTATTCAAAGTGAATAATATTTCCTGCAAGTAAGCAGTATATGGAAATTATCTAACATTGATAAGACCAACTAAAATTCAATTAATGGATTCCATGTATCAAAGTACAAAAGGGGCTTATTATTTTGAATACTGCGGTGGGTATTCAAGTGAGTTGATACATGGATGGTATAAGTGTAGTGCCAATAAGGCTTGATTGGTTTCACCAAGTTGTTATGCCTAAATCCATTAGAATTTTACTTATCATAGCTAATATCTATGATCAATTTATTTATCATTGGATGTCATGACACCCAATCATGGATGGTGTCTATATGACGCAACCACAAAGGGATGGTCACGTCACAGAATGCCAATAAAGGTTGAAAGTTACTAAAATACGGTTTAGGATTAAAGTAAGCAAAATGATCATAGTATAGACATTTAAAACAAATGTTTTCCATGTGTCTACTTGAGGTTAGTGGGAGCACAAAGCTTTTCTAATAACAAATATGTTCGGTAACATATGGAAAACAGACATTGTTCTGACAGTTAGTTAAGACCAAAATGAAATTTACTCTCCAATGATTGACTTAAAGTAGCAACCTATGTTCTAGGGAACATGATCTACTAAGGTATATCTATAGGTTGCTTGGTCCTAGTGAATTGTACATATAGTGACATTGTATTGAAAAATACATGTTGGAACAATTCAAGAGATGAATTGTTGCCTATGTCACAGGGCATAATCTCTCCATGTTAACTTGTCCGTGACATGGGAAGAGATAAATGCGGTGAGTTGAAATCCATACGTCAGAGCGATGGAACAATCACGTATGCCATGATATGTACAAGAACCGATATTGCCAAGTTATATTTTACAATAGGAAAATATCAGTTATATCCAGGATCACTGCAAGGGATGCAGTCAGAACAATCTAATTGTACTTCAGCAAGTACAAAAGATATGTACTTGGTAAGTGGAGAAGAAAGGATACTAGTTTTTGGGGATATGAACTAGTCTTACATTGATCAATGTGATCAAGTATTGCAGTTAGGCTAAAGGTGATGATCGAGTCAAGATCATATCATCCAGTGGTGGCCATACCTACAAACCCGAGTACATTGCAGCTTCTAAGATATCTAAGAAGCAGTTAAATGCAATGATTTGTTCCAGTTCTTGGAATCGCACCTGGTGAGAAAAGTATTATCATAATATAAATTATGATATTATTACTAGCCAAGATGTCATGTTATGACAGTGGACAAAAGGGATACACTCGGGATACCATCTCTTGAGAAGTTTTAATCAAAGAGATGAGGTCTCTATAGTAGAATAGTCACACGGTGGAACCGTGGTGGACCCAGTATCTAAGGCCTTTACTCAGAAGAAACATGATGCTTATCATGTGAGTGGCTAACAAGTTTTGGTTAGAAAGTTGGCTCTAGTGCAAGTGGGAGTGTTGAAATAGTGGGTGCCCTAGACCCAACTATTCAGTGCTTTTGATTACCATATCGTATATACAGTAAGCTATGCATGATGTCATCTTACCATTATAGTGTAGACTTTTCTGCGTCCACTATTGAAATGGTAATGTCCAAAGATTAATTGTCTTATCGAAAGGTTATAACAGTTCCCAGGCTATAATGAGAACCTCTAGATACTATGAAATTAATCTTAAATATATGTTCTGTAGTCTAGATACATCTTACTGATTCGACGCAGTAGATGTTTGACTATTAGGTGCTAGGGACTCATAAGCATTGAGACTTATTCTCATGAAGTTTACACTTGGTGAGCTCTAGTAGTGAGATCATGAGAACATACCCGCCAATAGGAACTCCACATATTTCAGGTGTCATTACATGTTCTTATCTACGATCATGTGTAATGGTCTCCTGACTTGAGATTATTACCAATGTATGTCACTTGATTACATACTTTGATACAAGACGAAAACCATGGCGATGAAGTCGTGGTGAGGTAGTTTGTGTCGGGTGCGTCATTGGTGGCATGGCATTGGTTGAATGGTCAAGAAGGGATTTTTCACTTCCAGGTTATGGAAGTAATATATCTCTGGCCATGTTGATATGGATGGAAGTACCTTTATAAGACCATGGCCATGGCAGTCAAGGGTAAATCCATCCAGTTAAATCAAAAAACTATACAGCAAGAAAAGGTCGATGACACATGAGTGCGTCCTGCTTTATGAGATATTACGGACAAAGATATTATATTACACAGTGCATGTTCGTAGGTTGGTTATCATTGTTGTGAAAATCCTTATTTCTTCAGGGGCCATGATGGTTTGCTAGATCTCGCTCTTGGTCTGTGAATACTATTCACGACTGTCGAAATAAGGGCCTAGAGGGTCACACACAATAGCGTATTCAAGAATTTGCCCTATTCAGTTGAATAGGAGTATTGGGCATAGTGGGCCCCGCCACAGGGGTCCGGGAATTGTCTAAAGTTAAACGATCACCAATGAAATAAATGAATTCATATTATTCGATTTTAGAATAATGAATATTTAATTTATTTATTAAATGTATTTACGAGTTTTAGTAAATACATGAAAAAATATTAATTGACGAATATTAAATTATTCAAGGATAAATTAATATTTATGGGAGCGACGAGTCAGGTTAATGACTTAATTATTATCATGTAATATATTTTAATATATTACAAGTAAATGATAATAATATTTATGGCTCAGTTTAGTAGTCATAAAATTTCGCTGATAGTGCGTTAAGTGTTCGGGGCCGGCAAGGCGATACCGGGTATTTTAATTGAGCACTATAAATAGATGAGGAGGGGAATTTTCCAAATACTATTCATGGAGATTATCTCTCCTCTCCTCTCTCCCAAATTCTATAGAGAGATGCTCTGGATCCAAGGAGCTCGGATGGAGCTCTCTCTCGGGCATCGCTAGCGATGCGATGCGGTGGTCGTTGGAGTGTCGAAGGCATCATCACAAATCCGCGCTAGCACCTGGATTACGACGAACAGTGCTCCTGAAAATTCCTTGAAGCATGTGTGGACGATCTAGAGGAATTCGACTTTGGATTCTTTGAGCAGCGATCACCAATGACGAGAATACGTCGTGCAAGACTTCAGATTTAATCCAGGTATTTTACAGTTTAATTTTTGTGCTTAAAATCCTCCACATGTGGTCCTCGACTTTGACCGGGCTTCTTTTCACTGACATCGACAAGTTCACGTCGAACAACGGTTGAAATTTTTTAAAAAACCCACCTGTTTGGGGCTTCCACTACATGCCTGGTTCCAATAATTATATTGAATTATGTTGTTCCGGAGTGTTCATTTTCTTGATGTTCCTAAACAGTTCACTTGTTTTTAAGTAATGGAGTGCATGTGGAATGGATGTAAATATCTATAATTGAAATTACATATTTTTTATGAACATATAGAAGTTTTAATGGTCATTTATATCATTTTTTTACATGGAAATAGGATGAATCATTAGATAAATTATTAATGATATTCACTTAGATTATTTTAGCGGTATTTTGATTATTAGGAACTAGTTTGGTCATATGATTTAATAATATGTATGTATACTAGTTAATAAATATTAATTAGGTTATAATACGTATATTATAGTCTGTTTCAACCATAAAAATGGTTTCATGACCAGTAATGAAGGAAAAATTGAAGAACGAAACTTCGTCGTCCACGAAAGTTATAAATTGGAACCTCATGAATGTTGATTTCATTTATAAAATAACAGGGAGAGAGTAAGAATATTGATGATGGTTCTTCCATTAACACTATATAAATCCAGTACATGGATGATACTAGAATTATCATGTTCATTTGGATAGAGGTTGTGAGGAGAGGATATCAAAAGAAGATAAATTGAAATGAAACTAAATAAAAGAGAAGGATGCTTTATCTCTTGAAATAACCTCCTTGAGAAACTCCTTAAGGGAATGGGTTTTGGTATTTTGGAAAGACCATGAGATTATTGGAAGTCAAGGGTGACTGGAGAAAGATATTTTGGTAGAGATTTTAGGAGCTTAAATGCTTAGAGGAGTGAAGATAAGAGGGAGTGATGGGGGGTTTTATAGTGGAGGAGAGGAGTGAATTTTGAATATTTTATTCATTATTTTATTAATTCCCTCAAGACAACCAATAGTGTTGGTTCACATGACTCATAATAATAATAAGTGCATGTTATTTAGAATAAAGTGGTCTTACATCACTTATGATGTCATAAATAGTGTATTTAACTAATAATTTGTATATACAGTATTTTACCGTATTTCACTATTCATCAACAATTCAAGAATTTCAGAAAAATAAAAAAAATTCACCCCAACCATTTTTAGATGTTTAGAATTCAAATATAAACTCTATTTTTCAAAAATAATTTTCTAAATATTATTAATTTAAATTTTAAATAAAATCATAATTAATTAGAAAAATATAAAATTTTAAGGTATAATTAGTTTTATATGACATTGAAAAATTAATTAAGATATAATTATCTTATTACCTTAATAAAATAAAATAATATCTTTATTTACTATTCATAAGGTTCATATTACTATTCATATCACTATTTGTAAGGGTATATTAATATTCACCAAAAATCAAGTTTGTTCTATCAGACTCCACATGACTTACTGATCACAACTCTAAATGACCGTTTTTCGAAATTCAAAACATAGAAGAGGAAAATTTGTGTTTAATGGCTAGATTATAAAATGTGTTGTATTTTAGGGACATAGTGTTTCATGCATTCAATATTTATTTTCAAAACCTTGGGGTGTTACAAAAGTGGTAAGGAATTTTTATCTCAATTTGCCTTCTTTGAGAAATATGTTGTGTTATGCACCTATCTTATTTTATAAAGTGTATATAATACCCATTTTATATGTTATATAATTAATGTCCTATTAATGATATATTAAGTTCTATTTAATGTTATTCTTTCATGGGGATTATGATTTAATGTTACCAAAGTGGTAATGGTTTTATAATACAATCTCATCGTTTATTTGGATTGTGTATGTTTATCCTTCTGATAAAGAAATATTATGACCCATATTTCAATAAAATCTTGATTTTTTTGGCACTCGGGTTATTTCATGATAATAAATATTTTCTATTAATTTTACTCTCTTTATATACTCAAGAGTTCAAAGGATTTTTTTAATAAAAATCATATTTATTTTTCTATTTAGTCAAAAACCCTTTTTATTTCAAAACCATGTTTTCTAAAAATGTTTTCAAATTTATTAACATTATAAAAATTATTTATTAAATAATTTTTTTCCCATGTTTGACTTTTTACAATTTTTTTTAAAAGGAATCATCATGTTATTTTCAAAAATAGGACCCGTTTGGATTTTATTGAAAATGTGAAAGGAATTTTTGTTTTAACCCATATGACATGAATGATATTTTTATCCATCATAATCACTAATTTTTTTAAATATTACTTTATATGTATCAGAGGTTATTTTCAAAGAAAACGATTTTTAAAATATTTCGTGTTTTATTTTTTTCAAAGTGGAAGGGATATTTTCCTCAAGAAATATTATAAATTATTTTTAAATATTATTTTGAAAGTTTTCAAGGTTATTTTCAAATAAAATATTTTACAAAATATTTTATGAATTTTTAGTTTTAATAATTTATTTTCAAAGAAAAGTTACTTTAATCAAGAAATGTTCCAAGTAATATTTAAAAACCAATTTCCATCTAAGATGACGTCCTTTGATGTTAATTATTCTTTACTGAGGTTATTATCCAAGTATACCATTCTTATTCTTTCTATAAATGGTTTATGTTTATGATACAAGTTGTTTAAGAAACTTTTTTCTCTTCCATGGGTTATACCATGATAAAATAGTTATGAAACCTGCTTATTTTTCCATGGGTTATGCTATGGTGAAATGATTATGAAACCTATTTATTTTCCACAGGTTATTCTTTGATGAAATGTTTATTTAAACCATTTCTTTTCATGTGTTATGATATGATGAATGTTTTATGAAAACCATTTCTTTTCATTGGTTTTGATATGATACATGTTTTATGATCTTGTGGAACACATATTTATGATTTTCATTATGTGATGGTGGTTATGTTATAACCAAGATGATGGTTACGTTATAAACAAAGATGGGTGGGACCTATATCTCACTCCAATGCATTGGGTAAAGATTGATATCTCATGAGATGAATAGGATTGTAATGATAACTAAAACTGGTTCAGTAAGGGAATCTATTCACTATGATAGTATTGAGAGTGAACCTTGACTACTACAATGGTTTGGTGAGTGAACCCATTCCACTATGATAGTTTTGAAAATGATCAATGACTACTAAGGAAATTATTTTCTATGATTATGTGTATGTCATAATCCCATGTCTTATGTTAATGTTATGCTTTTATGGATCATGTTATTTTATTTTCTTATGATTCATGTCTTATGAACTACTAATATTTAATCTATGACTCAAGATTTTGATATTTGATATACAGGGTATGGTTTTCATATCTTATGCTCACATTTATATACCCTTATGCTCATGTTATTTTTATGTATTTTACTTTGTTTACCCTTACTGAGCATATGAGATCACACTTTTTTATGTTTCCTTTCCCTAGGTTATGAAGAAATATTTTAAGTAGGGTATGTTTATAAAGAGTAATAAATGGGAAGATATTTGTGGAAAATATTGATGATATTCCACTAAATAAGAATATTGTGTACCTAGTTTCCAAAGGCACTAAACCATTATTTCCCTTAGGTGTGTGTTTATGTAATGTAATTAATATTCATCTAAAATATGTAATATATATTTATGAAAACATTGGTTCACTACAGTTGATATCAAAGGAAAGGTTTAGTTAACCTTTAGAAACCAGCATGAGAAAACATTAGTGAGATCCCATGGGATATTTCTAAGGATATGTATAGGGATATATTTAAGTATAAGTCTAAGGTTGAGTAAAAGTATAGTAAAATGTCATGGAATTTTGGAAAAGGATAGATTGAGTGTATTCCAATAAATTATATCCCTATCTATATACTACAAGTGGACGTGGCTCTAACATGAAGGTACCTAGGGGTAATAAATCTGAAAAGGGTGCATTGAGTTGGACTTAATCTTCACATGGTGCATGATAATGGGACTTTCTACACACATAGTTTGACACTCCTGGGAGATATGATTTGGAAATTCATAGACTCTTTAAAAACCATCATGAAGTATTTTAATAATGACCATGAATGGCCTAGGCTAGGCCTAATTTTTCATAGATTTAAATGAAGATGACACAATTTAGACATCCTATAAGTTATTTTTCATGATTATGTGGGTTATTACTATGATTATTGTTGTTCATACTATGATTTTTTGTTTCAATCAATGTAAAGAACCAGAAGGAACCAAATCAACATTGAATGTGATAGAAAATGTGTTGACAAATAACCATATGGGATGAAAACTAAATTTAAGGATATTTTGATTTTGACTAATCAATTATCATGATATATAATTAACAAATTTCATTAACCAACTCTCATAATCACTAAATAATATAATGATATAGTTTTTTGAGATTTTGGGTGGTGGGGACCATAGAGGAAAGAAGGTTCAGTTTCCCATATGTCAAGAATGTGGGAAGAATCACTCCAGGGAGTGTCTCAAAGGAATTATAATTTTTTTTGAGTGTAGAAAAGGACATAAAGAAAGTAATTGTAGAGGAAAAATGAAAGGTTTAGTTAATTTAATGGATGAGAATAATGGTTCTCTAAGATATCATCGACATTTTAATGTTTTAAATGTGGAAAATATGGGCATTATGCAAATTGATGTCCCAAGGGGAATGATCATGAAGAAAACTAGTAAGGTTGTACAAGTAATGGTTACACTATTGATGATGGAGAGACTATGAATAAAATATAAAAGTTATGTCCTATTATAATAGTACTATTTATGTTAAATGTAATAAGCATGACTATATTAAGGTTGATGAACATTAATATATGATTCATATTTCATATTATAGGAAAGAGATATTAAAGAATAAGATGATAAATCTTGGTTAATGGTGTGTGAAGAAAATGGAGTGATTGATGTGTTTATGTATTGGGATTCAAAGAATTTTTTTTATTAATGGTATTTTGGTTATTAGAATCATGAAGCACTAATGGATTGTTTCAAAATAGTTTTTCATTAAGTAGTTTTAAGAATATGTTAAATGGCACTGATGGACTATGTAGAGCATAGTGTTGCATTTGTTTTCAATAAGACGCAAATATGTGTATGGAAAGGTAGTGATTAAGTGATGATGATGATTGAATAGGAGAAGTTGTTCCAAATCTTATGTCACTTGGATAATCAATATGAAATGACCTTGGATGTCATTATTGGACATTTGGAGAATCAATATGAAATGACATTGGATTTCATGCTTGGAAATTCTCCATAATAATTCAGACGATTGTTGAGCCAATCATAAGTTCCAAGAATTGTTTCAAGGTGATGAATTATTACAACACTTGAAGAAGTCCATGAAATACTCAAATTCACAAGGAAAGAAGTAAGGATCCATCCATAGTCACTAAGTGGATGAAGTGTTGAAGATCCATCCATTGAGTCTAAATGGATGAAGATTAAAAATCATATGATTGAAGAGATGATCTCTAAAGTTCCAAGATATGTGTTTAAAGGATAACACATCACTCATGACAACATTAAAGGATATTCATTCTGATTTAGTGCATGAGGTGAAGCAATGATCCATGCATCATCCATTATTGGATTAAAAGAATGTTGAAGAACTTGGATTTGTTTGTTCCAAAAATAAAGTCAAGAAGAGAAGAGAAAAGGTGCATAAGATTGGTATTTAACGAAGAGGTGGCCATGTATTACATTTGTATTGCAATTTTGTTTGTTAATAAAGTGCATATATAATACTTGGATTTCTAAAAAGATAGGCCAACCAAGAGGGTCAGCCGAGGTCCTCGACCACAGGAACCTGTGGGACCTGTGGGTCTACCACGCCTGAGGGAAGCCTCAATCTAGCCCCATAAGAGGTGCAGGAGCACGGGCCATGTATAAGACTATAAGAGCACACACGGTGATCAACCCATGTAGTAGGGTGCATAGTGGGTGCTAGGAGCGTACCCTAGGATTAGAGAGTGGGCGTAGAAGCATGACCATAGGGTGAACATAGTACGGGGTGGTACCATGAGGGGAGGAGGAGAATTCTGAGGGTTATATGCCACGAGTTGATATTTAAACCACATGAAATCCGCAATGCGTTTCGATGTGGGACAAGTTTTTAAAAACATGAACTCAATCTCTGCCGTCCAATCTGATCACAATATGATCTCAGCTATTGACCCCTCATCGACACACAGTCTATCATTCAATTAGTGTGGTCTCGATCCAACACATTGCGACCATCCGATCTCTCCATCCTAGTTATCTTCAACCTTCAGCCACCCCCACTACACCCGCGAACTAGTGATGATCCTGGACACCTATCTCATCACTCCAGCCACCGTTTGAGATCATTCCAATATTGTCTATATCTTCAGAGCATAATGAAGACCATGCATGAAATTCCATTTTCATGCATGCATGAAACCAAATATCTCCAAGGAAGCTGAGGAAACATAAAGTTACTGAGGCTATGAAGAAAGCTCCATGATCGAGCTTGCATGGAGAATAAGATATGCATGAATTATTAAACACATGAACAAGATGTTTTGAGTGAAAGGAGTCCACATTGAAGATGAAAAAACCCAAAGATTCAAGAAATCATATCCATGGATTGAAATATTTCAAAACACCATATATCTCATGCATTCAAACCTTGAATCCTGTGACATATGTTGAGGATTTTGAACGTGGAAGGAGGAGTCACCGTCAACTATAAAATGAGGAGCCTGTGACAAGAAAATTTTCTTCCATTATCAAAGAAAGGAGCTCATGTTTCTCTAAAGAAATAGAGCTAAAGAGAACCTCTCCTATTTTTGAAAGGTAGAGTTCCGCACAACCTAGATATGCAAAGAAGAAGAGTCATGCATCTCTTGCACGAAGAAGGCGTCCTGTGCATCCCTTGCTCGAAGGAGTCCCGCACATCCCTTGCACGAAAAAGAGCCACACACCTCTCGTGGTTCATGAAGATAAGAACCGTTAAACCCTTGGTTCGTGAAAGAACTTTCACCCTCTGTGCAAAGAGAAACCATGAGCACACGACAGGTTCTTTCGAACCCTCACTGTACCTTTGTGTGTAATATACCGCAAGTACACAAAAATTGCATGCACCCTTGTGATAATCTGTGAAGGTACCCTAGCTGAGGATTCCTCCCTGGTTTCACAAAGAAGAAGAACCCACACATACACCACTCACATACCCATTCAGGTTGTGTGTGCTTTATTTGAAGAAGAAGAAACCTGAGGCCCTTAGAGAAGAAAAATAACCCAAGATTTTGGGTGCGTGCATAAGAGGAAGAAGGGAATGCATGATGCACATGCATACACATGCATGAGTTTATACCATCTTCATGCAAAGAAAACAAAAGAACAAAAAGTGTGTGCACATGTAAAGGAGGAGGAAGAAAGAAGAAAGAACACACATAAATAAGACCACCCATTCGGGTTTGAATAAACATACACTTATATTGAACCTAAACTAAATAATAAGTGTGTGTGTGCAAAGAACCAAAGACAAAAAGTGTGTGTGATATTAAGTGAGAAAAATAAAGAAGAAGTTTCCATGCTCAAAAGGTTATACTTGTCACAACCCGTCCCCTGGGGCCCGTGCCGTGACTACCCCAAGCCTGCCTTCCATAGGCCAGGGGTTGGAAACTAGCACTGACAGGAATATCCTAAAAAATGGGAAGGCATTTCCTTTAAACCTGCAAACACACAGTCCAAGGATACAATGAGTACAACCCATGTAGTAAAACTGCAGTAGTAAAAATATTTGTACTTAAAGTAAAAGGGGTGAGTACTATAAGTAATGGAGGCCAGAATACAAGACCAACTATAAAGTACTACTATAACTGAAAAAAATCTCCCTGAATCGCCCTTAGGGTTCCTACCTGAAGGGTAGGTACAACTCTCAGTCGGTTGTCACTACGAAATGTCACGTTTAAAGTTCCACCTCCGAGCACCGTCTAGTCCTGGCTCCCAAACCTCGGTCAAAGCTGTCCATCGTCTGCACAAGACACAACAAGGTGCGGGTGAAGACCGTGCAGGGGTGAGTATAACAATACTCAGTAGGGACCTCGAGACCCCCAAAGGTCTCCCAGAGTTCCACAAAGGAAAAACCACAAATAAAGACCTCAATCACAGAGCAAGAATCAATAGTCAGCTCACACCAAGTATACAACTCAGAGATCAGGAATATAGATGATTAGTCTTAAGTTATATCATCTTATTCCATTTAGAAGTTCCAAAACACATCCTAAAAGATATTTTTCTATTATCGATCCCCTCTTGGATGTAAGTCGTTGTTCCACGATGGGTCGTTGTAAGGTGGGTCCTCATCGGGTCACGCTACTGCTAATCCACACAGGGTCGCTAGAATGATGATCCACACAGGGTCACTGGAATGCTGATCCACACAGGGTCGCTGAATACTGATCCACATAGGGTCGCTGAAATGATGATCCACATAGGGTTTCTCGATGCTGATCCACATAGGGTTGCTAGTTGTTGATCCTCGACGGGCTGCTCTAAAACTGGTCCTCGTCAGGTAGCTACGACGTTGATCCACACAGGGTTTCTATGATGTTGATCTACATAGGATCACTACATCAAAGATAGCCAGTCATAGGATTAATGCTCATAGCACCCTTGATTTTGGGATAACCGCTCTTCAAGCCATCAGTCACATTTCAACTGGTATGAAGTCCTGCAAAAATCATACCCAAGGGACCGCCTCGTCATAGGGGTCCCAACGCGATAGACGGTGCGTCGATCAGACGCCCGATCTGTGAGATATGAGCACTTTTTTAAAAAGGGCCCGATTAGATTCAAGTCTGATCCAACCCAAGTTACACGTCAAACTCCATAAAAACTTTCTTAGAGTATCTCCAAAGGACCTCCTTGTCACAAGGGTCCTTATGCCACAGATGGAGCGTCGATCAGATGCCTGATCTGTTAGTTACATCTCCTTCTGTGAATCAGGGGTGATCACACCTTGGTCTGGCCCAGCTCTGTCGGGCCCGCCAGAATATGCCAAAGCGACCGCTTCCCAATAGGGGTCCCAATTCCATAGACATCGTGTTAAACATACACCTAGTTTTTCAGTTACGGGCGTTTATTTACTCGGGGGCCGGTTGGGTCTGGGCCCAGTCCGACTTGGTCTGACTGGCCCAACGCAAGGGGTCTCAGGGTCTACCTAACCCTGCTCAGGTTCATCCCGGTTCGTTGGGTCCGGCCCATTGGTTCGCGATCTCGGGTCGCAGTTGGCCCGGCCCTCCGGGTGGGGCTCGGCCCACCCGCATTGGCCCACTGGGCCGCGGGTTCGTCCCTACCCACTAGGCGGGTCCCGCCCGCATCCAGCTCAGTCCACTAGAAGGCGGACCGTTTTCTCCCACTGGCCTCACGGTTGCAGGGTCGTTTTGTCCAACCGGTGGGGCACTGCCCCACCGGGTTCAACGATCAGCCGTTTAGCTGACCGACTTCTGCCAACGCTACTCGGCGCGGTGCGGGGCTTCACAACCCTCCTCCTACCATGTCCCACTGGACACGACTGCTGCCGGTGGCGGCGTTGTCTTTGTCTCGCGCGGCCAGCTCGGGCCAGCTACCCTTGGCCACCGCAACGCACTACGATGCACCGCTTTCCATCGCCCATGACCAGTCGCTGTTGGTCTCCTCCAGCCACCACTGGCCGCCGTCGACATGGCGCGCCAACAATTTATTCTGTGGGTCACCCGACGTGCTCTGGTGGTCCATTTTTGATGCCGTCAATGCCTACGAGGTTCTCGGGTCACTGTCGCTGCTCCAGGTCCTCCAGTTTCATCTTGACGCTCCTTTTGGAAAACCATTCCAGAATAACGAGATTAATATCGTAAAAGTGGAGGGTCGAGGCCTTGTTCATTTGGATTGTGCCCTCCGTGTTAGGATTGTATCAAGCGGTCAACAATTTATCTAATGAATATGAACTTTACAATAATCCCCCTACCTAGATTAGATGTATGACGACAATCGACGGAACATCCTTCTTCGTTGTCATCAGTTCATGATTCAGTGGCTCTCATCACCACTCGCTAAAACTAGTCTCATCCTTAAAGTGGTTTTTTTCATAGTACTTTACCATAGCTTCGTCTCTTGGTGAAGCCGTTCCAACACCCCTCCTCGAGCTCTATATAAATAGGATGGGGAAGAGGTGGTTAACGTTTCAAGGAATTTATGAGGTTCATTTAATTCATGAACATCCCAAATTCCAATGGTACAGTAACAAACAAGGAGGAGTCAATCCAATTAATGGCTTGACATGTCATTGGTCCTGCCACCACCGCTTATCTACTTGAGAAAAAGAAAAGAAATAAAATAACGTAACATGTTATTTTATTAATTTTTCAAAATTCCATAAAATTAACCTTTTCACCCAACCTACTGTGATCAAAGTGAATCCCCCTTTATGGAAATCCTGGTGCTATGGATTCAACAGTGCCCTATGATTTTTAATCTGAGCACTGGTTCAAAAGATAGAAAATGCCGCCTACACATTTACTGAACGTACCTAAAAAAATTTCAGAAATTCATTCCGGGAACACCGAGACTCGGAATCACGCACCGTCAATTTTTGAAGACTCGTAATAATCCCAAATAATTAAAAAAATTTGCTTGGAAAATATAGGTCTTTAAATTCTCCCCACATTAGGGATTTTCATCCCCAAAAGCCACAACATAGACTAAGGAAACAAATGGGGGTACTGAACACGAATCTGAGCCCCCCACTCCCTTGTGCTCTATTGGAGATTTCCGTGCTACCAGCGAACTCGCACCAGAGGGATCAATCATCCATGAAGGACCCTCTCTTGTTGATCCTTAATCTCTACTGGAACCTCTATAAATGTTTCCCCATCATCAATTTCTAGCTTTCCCCAGTCAATAACATGCGATGGATCATGCATGTACTTCCTCAGCTGCGACACGTGGAAAACATCATGCACCTAATGCATCTGTGGGGGAAGATCTAGGTGATATTCCACCTCACCAACTCACCTGAGAACCTGAATGGGTCTGATGAACCTCAGAGATATCTTGTCGCCCCATCCAAATCTCCACAAACCTCATCGAGGTGAGACCCATAGGAAGTCATGGTCTCCCTAATCGAACTCCAAAGGTCTCCATCTCCTGTCAGCATAAGACTTCTATCTGCTATGTGCAGTCTTTATCCACTCCTTGATGATTTGCACCGTCTCAGTGGTAGCCCGTACCAACTCTGGACCCATAAGTACTGACT
The DNA here is from genome assembly GCA_963277665.1 of Viscum album. Lineage (NCBI taxonomy): Eukaryota > Viridiplantae > Streptophyta > Magnoliopsida > Santalales > Viscaceae > Viscum > Viscum album. Next base: position 1,940,458,023 of record OY728119.1, on the reverse strand, counting down.
CCCCCAAGTCAGTATAGCATAGAGGTGATCTCCATGGTCGACCGTACAAGGCCTCAAACAGTTCCATACTAATGGTGGAGTGATAGCTGTTGTTGTACACAAACTCCACCAAGAGAAAGTTATCCTCCCAACTACGACCAAAATATAGGATGCACGCACAGAGCATGTCCTCTAGTGTATATATGGTCCACCCTGTCTGACCATCCATCTGAGGATGAAAGGTGGTTCTCAAATGTAGCTAAGTCCCGAATGCCTCCTGTAATTCATTCCACAATCGGGATGTAAAATGTGTATCATGGTCAAAGACGATCATCGATGGCACCCCATGAAGTCGTACAATATTTTGTATGTAGAGGCGTCCCAATCCATCTACTAATCCATGCTCTTGAATGGGTAGGAAGTGGGCCGACTTGGTGAGTCGATCAACAATCACCCAGATGGAATTGTGGACCCTAGACGTATGTGGTATCCCTATCATGAAATCCATGGAAATATTATCCCACTTTCACTCTAGTACCTCTAATAGCTGTGCTAAGCCTGCTGGAACCTGATGTTCAGCCTTCACTTGCTGACAAGTGAGGCATCGTGAAACAAACTCTTCCACTTCTTTCTTCATCCCTGACCACCATTGCTAACTCCAGAGGTCCTGGTATATCTTTGACACACCAGAGGTCATGTATGGAACTCCCTCAACACCTTAGCCCATAACACCACCAGTACCATGGTGCATCCTCTAAAGAGGATGATGTGCTCCCCATATTCAGAAAATCCATCAGGTTTCTATCCTGAGAATATCTGAGCACGTCGAGACTCACAGTAAATGTCCCCAAACTGTGCCTCTCGAACTCACTAAAGAAGTGGGGGGAGTGGTAGTCATAGACTAGAGGTAAGATACTCCATATCTATCCACAAAGGATATCTGCAATGCGGCTAGCTGCTCTGTCGCCTCACTCAACAACTATAGACCAGACCTCCTGTTGAGTGCATCTGATATTACGTTCCCCTTCCTAGGAGTGTAGAATATATCAAAGTCATAGTCCTGTATGAACTCTATCCAACGTCTCTGTATCAGGTTCAAGTCATTCTGTGAGAAGATATACTGGAGACTCTTGTGATCAGAGTAAACAGTAAACCATTCACCCATCAAGTAGTGTCGCCACATATTCAAGTTGAAAACCACTGCTGCTAACTCCAGGTCATGGGTAGCGTAGTTCTACTCATTTTTTCTCAGCTGTTGTGAACCATAAGTGATCACTACTCACTCCAACATCAAGACACATCCCAGTCTGATCTCTGATGCGTCATAGTAGATTACATACCCAATGCCCTCTTCTGTTAGCCTCAAAATGGGGGCACTCGTCAGTCTCTGCCTCAGCTCCTGAAAACTCTACTGGCATGTATCCGTCCATACGAAGGGTTGTCCCTTCTTTTTCAAGGCTGATAAGGGTTCCAAAACTCTGGAAAAGTCAGGTATGAATCTCTGGTAGTACCCATCCAACCCCAAGAAACTCCACATCTTGGTCACACTCCTGGGTGGCTTCCAAGAAAGCACAACCTCTATCTTCTCTAGATCCACTGCAAATTCAGCCTCTAAGATAACGTGTCCCAAAAAGTGGACCTCCCATATCTATAACTAGAAATTAGAGAGATTACTATAAATCCGGTGATCTCGGAGTGTATCCAGAACTATCTACAGATGATAGGCATCCTCCTCCTCTGTTTCTAAGTATATTAAGATGTCGTCGATGAAGACCACCAAAAAGTGATTGAGGTATGACTGAAAGATCCTGTTCATGAGTCCCTTGAACACTTCAGGGGCATTGGTCATGCCGAATGGCATAACCAAGAACTCATAATGGCCACACCGACATCTAAATGCCTTCTTCTACACATCCTTATCTCGTACCCTGAGCTAATGATATCCCAATATGAGGTCTATCTTTGAAAACCAACAATCTCCCTTCAGCTAATCAAAGAGATCATCAATCCTCTAGAGTGGATACTTTTTCTTCACAGTCACCTAGTTCTAGCGCCGATAATCTACATAGAGCCTCAAACTCCCATCTACCTTTTTGGCAAAAAAAATCGTGGTTGCCCATGAAGAAACAATGGGCCTTATGAATCCCTTCCTCAGTAAGTCCTCCAGCTGTACCTGTAACTCACGAAGCTCTCCATGATCCATATGATATGTTAGTATAGATATCAGTGTTGTCTCAGGGTACATATCAATGTAAAATTCCACCTCTCTGTGAGGAGGTAGTCCTGGAACATCATCAGGGAAGACATTGGCATACTGGTCCACCACTACAGGACAAATCAGACTCTCAACATCAACTTCTATGAGGGTAAGGCTAGCCAACTGATGTGTGATCGGCTGCACCCTCCTCTGGGTAAGTCCATCCTGTTCTGTAAAGGTCCCCTTCTCACTGATGAAGGAAAACATGGTCCCATCCTCACGAACAAACCACACTTTGTGCCTAATGTAGTCAATATCAACATGGACTGTGGATAACCAGTCCATACCCAAGATAACATCGTAAGGCCTCGATGACACTACTAGAAGATCCTATCTGAAGCTCTCTCCTTCTAGAACAAGCTCACACTGCCGAAACCAGTGTGTAATCATTAAATCTTCTCCTGTAGGAGTCTCTAATTGCAAGGATTGAGCCAATGGATCCACCAGAATCTATGAGATCCAAACGAGAGCCGTGGAAATGAAAGAGTGACTGGCACCTGTGTCTATAAGTACTGTAGCTAAGGTGGTGTAGAAATAGATTGTACCTCGAATCATCTATAGAGAACTGTTGTTGTAGGCTTTAGCTGTCTGGAGTTGAGCTTGTCCCTATCCACCTACTCCCTATGGTTGGGGTGGAAAACCTGGAGGAGGTGGCGGTAGAACCTCAAATCGCCACCCACCACCTACTACACGACCTGCTCCTCTGCCATGTCTACCACCCTGCGAACCTTCTCGCTCGAATCTCAACCTCTACCTTGAAGGTCCCTTGACCTTTTTCTGGTCATCAGTGCGGCTGGTCGGGTAGTCACGATCCATGTGACACTTCCCACCACACGTGAAGCACAATCTGCTCCTCTACTAGCCTACTCTACCCCGTGAGCCTCACACCTCCGACCCTATGTCTTGGGGTCGTCCTCTAGAAGGTCTGGTCTGCTTGGACCTATGTATAATATGCCTACTACCAGCTGTAGATGACTCTGCTACATATCGCCCGGTGGTGGGTCTCGATGTTGGTGTCTTCTTGGCAAGGAATATCTCCACCAAGAGTGCTCTCTCTAGAACTCCATCATGCGTCGAGATTCTAAGAGATACCATCAAAGCTTTGATCTCCCGTCGGAGTCCCTACTCAAAGGTCTGGGCCCTAAAGAAAGGGACCCGCACCATGTCGGTAGAGTAGTGTGAGAGGTTAGTGAAACTTTCCAAGAACTAGGCCACGGTCAGGCTGCCATGATGTAAGTGTAGTAGATCCTATATAAAAATAGAGCGTAGTGTTGCTGGAATGAACTCTACCCTGAAGAGGCCCTAAAAATCTTCCCAGGTGAGGGTTGCCTCATCCTATATCTAGAGAGTTAGGCTCCACCATCTCCCTACTACTCCCTGGAAAAGACTGGCAGCTAGGATCACCATCTGGTCGGTTGGTGTCCCAACCAGGCAAAAAATTCTGGCCACAACCTCCAGCCAGTCCTCAGCCGCATGCGGTTCCATCTCGCCTCGAAACCTCAGAGGCCTCTACCGCTGAAACTCATGCAACACACTTAGTCGGTGTGCACCATCTTCTAGTGGGGCTGGTGGCAACGACTTCCCAACAAGTAGTGGTGCTGCTGGTACACCAACCGATGGTACTATCACCGTAAGAGGGCCCTACACTAAATCCTCGTCGCTCAGTGGGCCGTCATCGTGTACTATCTTGGGAATCCTGGCTGGCTGGCTATGTGGCGGCATCCTGAAAGGAAACAGGTGCACCACGGTCATTAAGTTATACCTGGTGAGTTGACTCTAAAGAGATTAAAAGTAAAACATTTCCAAAACACATGCAATCAGTGTTATAATGTACTGAGTCAGAAATCAGAATTTAGGGTCCTGGTGTATGGATACGTCGGCTACTGCACCAACACTGGATTCCCTGAACTGAAACCCCACTCAAAACACTTAACATCATTGCTCCATTAAAATATCAGAGTCCTAGTTATTCGGTAGAACCAACTCCTCTGATACCACTTTGTCACGACCCGTCCCCTGGGGCCTGTTCCCTGACTACCCAAAACCCGCCTTCCATAGGCCAGGGGTTGGCGACTAGCACCGAAAGGCATATCCCTAAGAAACGGGAAGACATTTCATTTAAAACTACAAACACACAGTCCAAGGATACAACGAGTACAACCCATGTAATAAAACTGTAGTAGTAAAAAGATATGTACTAAAAGTAAAAGGGGTGAGCACTGTAAGTAATGGGGGATGGAATACAAGACCAAATGAAAAGTACTACTATAACAGAAAAACAACTCCCTAAATCGCCACCAGGGTTCCTTCCTGAAGGGTAGGTACAACTCTCAGTTAGTCGTCACTACGACACATCACGCCTAAAGGTCCACCTTCGAGCACCGTCTAGTCCTGGCTCCCAACCCTCGGTCAAAGCTGTCTGTCATCTGCACAAGACACAATAAGGTGTAGGCGAAGCCCGTGCAGGGGTGAGTATAACAATACTCAGTAGGGACCCCGAGACCCCCTAAGGTCTCACGGAGTTCCACAAAGGAAAAACCACAAATCAAGACCTCAATCACAGAGCACGAAGCAATAGTCAGCTCACACCAGGTATAAAACTCAGATATTTGGAATATAAATGATTAGTCTTAAGATATATCATCATATTCCATTTAGAAGTTCCAAAAATAATCTACAAAGAAGTTGTTTTATTATCGATACACTCTTGGACGTAAGTCGCTGTTCCACGACAGGCCACTGTAAGGCGGGTCCTCGTCGGGTCATGCTACTGCTAATCCACACAGGTTCCTTAGAATGTTGATCCACACAAGGTCACTAGAATGTTGATCCACACAGGGTTGCTGAATGCTGATCCACACAGGGTCACTGAAATGCTGATCCACCCAGGGTTGCTCGATGCTAATCTATATAGGGACGCTAGTTGCTGATCCTTGACGGGCTGCTCTAAAACTGGTCCTCGTCAGGTAGCTATGATGCTGATCCACACATGGTCGCTATGATGCTGATCCACACAAGATCACTACTTCAAAGACAACCGATCATATGATTCCCGCTCACAGCGCACTAGATTCTAGGAGAAATTCTCCTCAAGCCATCAGTCATATTTCAACCTGTACGAAGTCCCACAAAAAGCATACCCAAGGGACCGCCCCATCATAGGGGTACCAATGTGACAGACGGAGCATCGATCGAATGCCTAATTTGTGAGATATGAGCACTTTTCTAAAAAGGTCCCGGTTGGATTCAAGTCTGATCCAACCCAAGTCGCACGTCAAACTTCATCTAAAGTCAGTATCTCCGAATGACCACCTTGTCACAAGGGTCCTTATTCCATAGACAGTGCGTCAATCAGAATCCCAGTTTGTCAGTTGGATCCCCTTCTGTGAATTGGGGGTGATCACACCTCAGTCCGGTCCAACTTAGTCGGGACCGCAGGAATATACCAAAAGGACTGCTTCCCAAAAGGTGTCCCAACGCCATTTACGACGTGTCAAACAGACACCTGGTTCATCATTTACGGTCGTTTATTTATTTGGGGGCTGGTTGGGTCTGGGCCTGGTCTGACTCGGTCTGACCGGCCCGACGCAATGGGTCTCGGGGTTTACCTAACCCTGCCCGGGTTTGGCCCATTAAGGGTCAACTCAGTTCGTTGGGTTCAACGTATTTGTTCGTGGGCCCATGCCACGATTGTCCTGGCCCACTGGGTGTGGTTTGGCCCACCAGCGTTGGCCCGCAGGTCAAGCCCGACCCGCTAGGCAGGTCAAGCTCACTCGGTCGGCCCAGTCTTCCAGAAGGCGAACCATTTTCTCCCACTGGCCTAGTGGTTACGGGGCTGTTTTTTCCAGCCGGCGGGGTGCTTCCCCACTGGGTTCAATGGTCAGTCGTTTGGCCGATCGGCTTCCGCCAATGCAATGCGGAGCCGGTTGGCGCCGCCATCCTCCTACCGCAGCCCATTGGCCTCGGCTGCTGCCACCGGCGATGCCTGCAGGCACCCTCTTTGTCCTGCACAGCCGGCTCGGGCTGACCACCCTTGGCCGCCATAGCACGCGATGACGTGCCGCTTTCTACCGCCCGCGACCAGTCACTGTGGGTCTCCTCTGGTCACCACTAGCCGCCGCTGACATGGTGCACCAGCAGTTTCTTTTGTGGGCCACCAAACGTGCTCCGTTGGTCCGTTTTTGATGTCGTCAGTGCCTATGAGGCTCTTGGGTCACCATCGCTGCTGCGGGTCCTCCAGTTTCATCCTGCCATTCCATTTGGAAAACCATTCTAGAATAATGAGACAAATAACATAGAAGTAGAGGGCCTGGTCCTTGTTTGTTTGGCCCATGCCCTCTGCATTAGGATTGTATCAAGTTTTCAACAATTTATCTTGTAAAGATGAACTTTACAACAATCCCCCTACCTAGATTAGACATCTGCTGACGACGATCTATGAAACCTCCTTCATCATTTTCGTCGGTTCGTAATTCGGTGGCGCTCTTCACTGCTCGCTGAAACCGGTCTCATCCTCCACGTGGTTGGAATCGTGGTACTTTTCCATAGCTTCATCGCTTGATGAATCCATGCCAACACCCCTCCCCAAGCTCCATATAAATAGGAGGGGGAAGTGGTGGTTAACGTTGTGAAGAATTTATGAGGTTTATTTAATTAACAAACCTAATTCCAATGGTACAGTTACAAACACAGATGATTCAAGCAAATTAACGGCTTGACATGTCATCGGTCCTACCACTGCCACTTATCTGCTATAGAAAAAGAAAAGAAATAAAATAACATAACATGTTATTTTATTAATCTTTCAAAAGTCTGTAAAATTAACTTTTTCACCTGACCTACTGTGGTCGAAGTGAAGCCTTCCTTAAGAAAATCTCGGCGTTGCGGATTCAACAATGCCCTTGGATTTTTAATCCGAGCACCAGTTCAAAAGACAGAAAACGCCGCCCACGCATTTACTAAACGTACCTAAAAAAAGTTTAGAAATTCATTCCGAGCACACCGAGTCTCAGAATCACGCATCATCAATTTTCACAGACTCTTAATAATCCAAAATAATTAAAAAATTACTTGTAAAATCCATGTCTTTTCAATACTCATTGGGGTTTTCACACAAAGAAGAAAAGGATTGTGTATGCATGCATGCATGCACACGCACACATAAAGACACTTAAAAGAAGAATCAAGATTGTTAGTGCACATGTGTAAACAAGAAGAAGCGATTACATTCAACTTATTCATGAAGAATAATTGATTGAGATATCCAAAACAAGAAGTTTGGATTCCATGTAATCCATGCATTAAGTGAATAAGTTTTGAGACTAAATCCAAAAAAAGTTAAATAAGATCTTATATCTGAGTTGACAGTGTTTGAGAATCCAAGAAGCGAGAAAATATTGATATTGTGAAAGATAATTCTTGCATATTATAGTCTTGAAGAAGTTGTGTGCACCATTGGCACACATCTTAGCGAGGCCATGTCTTCATCAAAAGAAGAAAGAATTGCATGAGCATTGTTGAGACTAAGGGCTGATCAGAAAAGTGATAGGAGTTATTGGGAAATACCAAGAGACCTTATTAAAGGCTATTGAATATTCTTGAAGAGATTCACCATCAAGTGCGATTTATCAAGCTCGTGAGGGAAGATTAGAAGATCTATCCACAATGAATCAAGAAGCATCTCTTGTGAAATCCAGGAGGAAGAAGTCTTCAGTGGGACTCTGGTAACATTATGGGAAGTAGTATAAAGAAACTCCTGTGGGAATCAAGAGAGATAAAATGCAACTCTTTATCGACCATTTTAATTACTCATCTAATTATAGTAGAGAATCTGTGTTTGGTAGAATAACCACCACAGTAAGAAGTAGGTCTTTGAACTGAACCTTGTAAATCATTATGTTCAGTGCCTTTACATTTATAACATCATTCAAGGTAAGGTTGAGAGACACAAGAACAGTGGATTGAGGCTTTAACCATACATAGAGGTTTAATTGAAAATAATCAATTAGTAAAAAGATTTGAAGGGATCACTGATTCACCCCTCCCCCTCTCAGTGATTCACACTAATTTGGACACTTCAATTGGTATTAGAGGTAAGGTCACCTCTAAAAGATCCAAGGGAGTATTTATGAAGTGCATATTTGAGGAAATGAGTGAGAAACCTTAAATGGATATTTATACCAAGACTCAGAAAAACAGAAAGAAGAAACAAGCAAGGAAGATGAAGAATAATCTTACTACTAATAGGGAGACACCTTCTACTGAAGGTGTTTTTAAAGGTACAACATGTGATAATACTTATTATTCTTCTGATGAATCTCGTTCAAGATGTGATGATAATAGATAAATTAGTGATCTTAAAACTACACTCAAAGATCATCTAGAGAAGGTCCCTAGAGAAGTGGAAAGACACATTGCTGCAAGCATTAGTGCTCTTCAGGATGCAAAATTACAGCCGGAAAAAAGAAGCTAATGATATGGAAGAAACATTGGCTAAAAGGGTTGGGATTTACAACACTCTCACAAAACATGTGAAGGAAAAGGAAGAAACAATTTATCTTTGCAATTAAAGACATGATCGAGTTTCTAAAGAATTGCAAGGAAGCATTTGTGAGAAATAATTCTTTGAGATTTTATTTTTTTAATCATTCCATGCATTTGAAAAATTGCACAAAGTCTCTATTGTTGTCAAAGCTTCTCAACTAGAATACAAAGCTAATAGGGTAAAGGAGATTTACATTTATTTGCAAGAATTAAAAAGGATGAATGGAGGAAAAGTGATAAATTTGAAGGAGAATTGGGAAAGTATGCTGAGATCAGTTGAGGATGAAAATAACTTCCTCAACATGAAATGTTTAGAGCTAGAGGTGATATTGAAAAATCATCAATCACCCCAAGATGGAACATCCCAAATAGCTGAAAGAAGAAATGATGCCACTAAAGTTTTCATTAAGGAATATGATTCCAAAAGGAACATCAGATCATCCTCTAATCCAATGGAAACATCCTCCAAGAAAAAGGTATCCCATAACCCATCTATTTCTATTTCTACTAATGCAGTTTCATATGCAAGTACTAGTTCAAAGCTAAATGCTGGAAAGATGTGAATTGATAAAAATGTTAATACATCCATCAAAATTTCAAGTATAAATGATGGGATGATTAATAATAAAATCTACCAAATGGATTCTCCAAAGAAATAAATACAATTCCAGAAACAAAAAATCACTAAATCTAGCGAGACAAATAATACAAGAAAAAGAAGAATATTTATTAGCTACTGTTGGTGTTGCTGGAAGTTTGGGAATTAGGATAATGATTGTTGGAACATATGAAAATTTTGAAAGGCCTAAATTTAGGGAAAGTAGATGTGAAGAAATGAATCATCCTGCAAAGTAAAGGCAGAAAACATAGATGAAGAAGAATTTGTCTATCAAGAATAGATTTGAGTATCTTGAAGACTTCAATGATAATTTCAAAAAAATTGGTCACAATTTTAATGAGTTCTGGTTTATTCCTACCATGCCTCAAGCATATGTTGATAAGAATCATAGACCAAAACAAAGGTAGGAGAAATAAAAAGGAGTTGAAAAGTATTCCATTGGGAATATGCAATACAATGAAGTTAAGAAAACAGTGAAAAAAATTATTCCCAAGAAGAAGTTCAATCCGGATTCCAAAATTTTCATCTCAACAAAGAAAAGATGCTTCTATTGTGGAAATAAAAGACATACCATGGATCACTACAAAAAATCCATGAAAACGAATGGAATCAAGTTGAAACTAAAAGGATAATCAATCCAGAAGAAGATGAGATTGACCGAAGACATTCCTGAAGATAATCTTAATAAGTTTCCTAAGAAAGGTAAATTGAAGACAATGAAGAATCCATGTGGAATATCCAAATCAGAAAATGTTAAGAAGGAGTTTTTATTTATCTGGACTAATCAATTGAAAATTTCTAGAGAACTAAAAAGAGCATAAAATTAATTACTAGCTAAAGATAAGGAAAAGGGGAAACTGGTTATTCCACATGAAAGATAATTAAAATTTCATGAGAGGTTGTCATCACATGATAACCCAAGTGTCTCAAAACAACTATGTGGAAGGTGTAAGAAGGCTGTACATCATGAAAATAAATGTACAATTATTTTACCAGGCCAAATGGAGATGCTGAAAATTGAATAACATGCACCAGTGGAAGCTACTTCACTACTGGTAGAAGTAAAGAAAAATAATCCACACAAGTTGAAGGTAAATTTAAGTAAAGGGTCCATAATGAAAAAGAAAGATCAAAATGTAAAATGGAGAGGAAACACCAGCATTAAGAGTACTAGACACTTTAGAGCTGTAAGGAAAGGAGTTATTGGGTTGAGATAAAATTCTAAGCCCCAGTGCTTCTATTAAGATGCTCACAAGTGTTCAATATTATTCCATTATATTTTTGTTATATATGTGTGCTTACATTTTAGGGAATTTAAGATTAATGTCATTCCTAAGATGAAAGTTAAATGAGCAAAGTGGACTCATTATTCATGATTTGATAATAACTTGAAATTTTCCACAGTGGAAGATTATCAACATGAATATCTTGAAGAATATGTGGTGATATTTTCTACCATGATGAATTAAATGGATTTTAACCTTTAAGGGGGATAAAATATGAAGGAGATGATATCAAGGATTATGTCATAACAAATCTTGAAATTCATATCATCTCAAGAAGATGAAACTGAGGTATTCCAATCACACTTTTATCCCTTGTTCTTAATTCTATTTATCATATAAATTAAGGGAGAGTTATTGATTGATGAAAAAATGGGATGAAAGGGGGGAGATTTATCTTTTTTACTTGAAAATTTTAATATGTTTGGTGAAGTATGTGCAGGATTTAGAATTTCATTGATAAGTCTGATTATCTCCAATCCCTTAATCAAGAATTAATACACTCTGAGCATGATTTCACATGTATGGTTGTTTATTGAAAACATCAAAAACCTTGGTCATATCTCTCTTGTTTTCTACACTGGGTTAGCCTAAGTATACTTAGAGTTGATTTAATAAAGGATCTTTACTAAGTGAACCATGTGACATCATCCCTCTCTCAGAAATATTCAAGAATATATTCCTTAAAGGGAGGAGAACATGTTTTGAATTGACCCCACTAAACCTTTTCATTTGGTTTCCAATAATAGGGAGAAAATATTGGAACACATATTAACCCTTATAAAGTGTTCCTAAGGGATATTGACAAAAAAATACAAAGGGGGATATTTTAGAGCATAATGTTGCATTTGTTGTCAATAATATGTCAATATGTGTATTGAAAGGTAGTGATGAAGTGATAATGATGATTGAAGAGGAGAAGTTGTTCCAAAGATTATGTCACTTGGAGAATCAATATGAAATGATATTGGATGTCATGCTTGGACATTTAGAGAATCAATATTAAATGGCATTGGATGTTATGCTTGGACATTCTCCATAATAATTCAGATGATTGTTGAGCTAATCCTAAGTTCCAAGACTTGTATCGAGGTGATACATTGCTACAACACTTGAATAAGTCCATGAAATACTCAATTGCATGAGGAAAGAAGTAAATATCCATCCATAGTCACTAAGTGGGTGAAGTGTTGAAGATACATCCATTGAGTCTAAATGGATGAATTTTAAAAATTAGAATATTGAAGAGCTGATCTCTAAAGTTCCAAGACATGTGTTTAAAGGATAACACATCACTCATTACAACATTAAAGGCCATGCATTATACTTTAGTGCATGAGGTGAAGAAATGATCCATGCATCATCCATGATTGGATTAAAGGAATGTTGAAGATCTTGGATTTGTTTGTTCAAAAAATAAAGTCAATAAGATAAGAGAAAAGGTGCATAGGATTGGTATTTAAAGAATAGGTGGCCATGCATTACATTTGTATTGTAATTTTGTTTGTTAACAAAGTGCATATATAATTCTTGGCTTAATAAAAGGATAGGACAACCAAGAGGGCAAGCTGAGGTCCTTGACCATAGGCACAAGTGGAACCTGAGGGTCAACCTTGCCTAAGGGAAGCCTCAAGCCAGCCCCACAAGAGGCGCAGGAGCGCGGGTCATGTATAAGACCACAAGAGCACACATAGTGATCAACCCGTGTAGTAGGGTGCATAGTGGGAAATGGGAGAGCACTCGAGGAGCATAGAGTGGGTGTAGAAGAGCTCCCAAAGGGTAAACATAGTACAGGGAGGTACCATGAGGGGAGGGGGAGAATTATGAGGGTTGGCTGTTGTGAGTTGATATTTAAAACACACAAAATCCGCAGCGCGCTTCAATGTGGGAAAAGTTTTTAAAAATGCAGACTCAATCTCCACTGTCTGATCTGATCACGATATGATCTCGGCTAGTTATCCCTCAACGACACACAATTTACCGTCTGATTAGTACTCTCTCGATCCAGTGCATCAGAGCCATCCAATCTCTCCAGTCGAGTTATCTTTAACCTCCATCCACCCCCACCGCACCCGTGAACCAGTGATGATCCCAGAAACCTGTCTCATCACCCTGACCACTGTTTGAGCTCATTCTAAGCTCGTCTAGATAATCTGAGCATAATGAAGACCATGCATGCAATTCTATTTGCATGCATGCATGAAACCAAAGATCTCCAAGGAGGACGAGGAAACGCAAAGCTACCGAGGCTATGAAGAAAGATCCATGATTGAGCTTTCATAGAGAAGAGGATATGCATGCATTATTAAATGCATGAATGTGATTTTTTCACATGAAATAAGGAGTCCACATTGAATAGGAACAAACCAAGAGATTCGGAAAATCGTATCCATGGTTTGAAATATTTAAAAATGTTGTATATCTCATGCATTCAAGCTATGAATCCCACAACATATCTCTAGTATTTTGAATGCAGAAGGAGGAGTAACCCTCACCTATAAAAGGAGGAGCTTGAGACGAGAAAATTTGCTGCCATTCTCGAAGAAAGAAGCTCCTATTTCTTTGAAGAAACATAGATAAAGTTAACCTATTCGGTAAACAAAAGGCATATTTCTGTGTAGCCTAGCTATTCATAGAAGAAGAGATGCACATCTCTTGTGTGAAGAAGGCGTCTTGTGCATCCCTTGCACGGAGTCCCGCACAACCCTTACACAAAGGAGATCCACGGACCTCTCGTGATTCACGAAGAGAAGAACCGTGAGCCCCTTGGTTCGTGAAAGAACTTGAACCCTCTGTGAGAATATAAACCACAAGCACATGACAGGTTCTTTAGAACCCTCACTGTGCCTTCATGCGTAGTATACCACAAGTACAGCATAAGTGCATGCACCTTTTTGATACTCTAAGAAGGTACCCAAGATAAGGATTCCTCCTTTATTTCACAAAGAATAAGAACCTACACATACACCACTCACATACCCATTCGGGTTGTGTGTGCTTTATTTGAAGAAGAAGAAACTCGAGGCCCTTAGGGAAGAAAAATAACCCAATATTTCGGGTGTGTTCATAAGAGGAAGAAGGGAATGAATGATGCACATTCATACACATGTATGAGTTGATACCATCTTCATGCAAAGAAAAAAAACAATAAGTGTGTGTACATGTGAAGGAGGATGAATAAAGAAGAAAGAACACACATAAATAAGATCACCCATTCAAGTTTGAATAAACATACACTTTTATTAAACCTAAACTAAATAATAAGTGTGTGTGTGCAAATAACCAATGACAAAAATTGTGTGTGATAAAGTTAGAGAAAGAAAGAGAAAGTGTGTGTGCTCAAAAGTTTATAGCCATTTGGTTTTTCACAAAAAGAAGAAAAGGATTGTGAATACATGCATGCATGCACATGAACACATTAAGACACTTAAAAGAAGAATCCAGATTGTTAGTGCATGTGTGTAAACAAGAAGAATCAATTCCATGCAACTTATTCATGAAGCATAATTGATTGAGATATCCAAAATAAGAAGTTTTGATGCCATGAAATCCATGCATAAAGTGAATGAGTTTTGAGAATAATGCCAGAAAAAGTTAAAGAAGATCTTATATCTGAGTTGACAGTGTTTGAGAATCCAAGAAGATAGATAATTCTAATATTTTTCAAGATAATTCTTGCATATTATAGTCTTGAGAAGTCATGTACACCATTGGAACACATCTTAGTGAGGCCAGGTCTTCATCAGAAGAAGAAAGAATTGCCTGAGCATTGTTGAGACTGAGATCTGATCAGAAAAGTGATTAGAGTTATTGAGAAAGGCCAACAAAACTTATCAAAGGCTATTGGAGATTCTAGAAGAGATTCACAAGAAAGTGTGATTCAGCAAGTTCTTGAGGGAAGATCAGAAGATCCATCCACAGTGAATCAAGAAGCATCTCTTGTGAAAGCCAGGAGGAAGAAGTCTTTAGTGGGACTCTGAAGCAGGCCAGTGGGAATTTGGTAACACTGTGGGAAGCAGTATAAAGAACCTACTATGGGGCTCAGGAGAGATACAATGTGACTCTATATCAAACATTGTAATTACTCATCTGATCATAGTGGATGATCTGTGCTGGGGAGAATAACTAACACAACAAGGAGTAGGTCTTTGAACCAAACCTTGTAAATGCTTATGTTCAGTACCTTTACATTTACAACATCATTCGAGGTAAGGCTATGAGACACAATAAGAGTGGATCGAGGCTTTAAGAATCCATAAGAGTTTAATTGAAAAGAATCAATTAGTAAAAAGATTTTAAGGTATCACCAATTCACCCCCCATCCCTTAGTGATTCACACTGATCTGGTCACTTCAGCCTAAAAAAGTGATTTAATGGAAAGGTGATATTTTGATTAAGGGAATATGAATCTTAATATGTTTATAAAGGTGAGAAAATGGTTTTTAGTTTGGATAAAGAGATTATTGATATGAATAATGTAAATTGGATAGTATTGATGACATTGGAATAGATTAAAGATTTTATGAAAAAGTGGTTTATGTTATCATTGATGAAGTTTAAAACATTATTAGATTTATGGAATATATTCAATAATATGTGTTTTTATTTCAGGAATGAGGAGGATTATATGTTTTCATTGAGGTTTTAGGGTAATTATGGTTGTTACCATGATTCATGAGAATATATGACCAAGGTATTCACATATTTTTATGTGACCATAAAGAGATACTTATTGATATTTAGGGGATTAATGTCAATTTGTTTTTTTCAAAATTTAGTGACCTTATTTATAAATTTTTAATTCTGTAAGGTTCATGAGGTTAAATATTTTCGTAATGGTTTAAGTTGAACTTTAGATGAGTTTTTAGAGAGTAATGTATTACTTAACCATATTAATCTTTATGTATATTAGATAACCCATGCTAACCTTTTTGTTGTGATTATAACTAAAGATAAAAGAAATGAACTATCATTCTATTTTGGATCTTGTGATCCATTAGTGCTTTAGGGATAAAAAATTCATCTTAATTTTTTGGAGTAAGATATGAAGTAGAAATTGATCATGGCACAACCAAAGGATGATATTGTGCTTATGAAATGGAATAAAATCAAGTAAGTATATCTTCTCATGAAACTTATTAAACTTTATAAAAAGGATCTTGAAATAAGATATTGTCCTATTACCATAATTTATGATGATATCAATGAACATTTTCACACCTCTTTGGTTTATGGTTTTTTATTTTCTGATTTTCACATGATCATTCACTTTCTTGTGATCAATGATCTCTATCACTCTCCACCATTATTTAGACATTACACTTTTCTTCCATGTCCAAGTATTCACTTCGCATATATGATATTCTATTTATAAACCTAGTATGTGTTATTCTAGATGAATTTAACACATAACTTCTTCTCTTTTTAATATAAAGTTTTATTAACCCTTTTCATGATGTGGGTTTCCCACAAAGGGATTTTAAAATGTTAAACCCCGGTTTACTAATCACAAGTTCAAATTGTGAGGACATAATTTATTTAACGGGGTAGAATGTAAGCAACCAAGATTTTTAGAATTTTTTTTCAAATAAATTTAATTCATTTAATATTTTTCATTACACAAAATAATTAGTTTAGCTTGAATTACACAAAACATAGAATTTATCTTACGTTATACACAACAACGAGTTTAAATGAAATGTGACGTATTATTAAAATACTATTATTTAATACGATAGTTATCACCTAACTATTGAAACAGCAGGTATGAATAATATTAATTAAATTATGAAAACTTATGGTTTAAACATGTATATAAAATTAATTCTTTAGTGACTAATTAATTATAAATGAAAATAAAAACTATTTGAAAATAAAATAAAACTTTTTCTGAAAAACTATTTTTATGCAACCAAATACGTTTTAACTCAATAAATTAAACATTTTTTTTGGAAAATAATTTTAATGAAATTTATATATTATATATTCAATAAAATGTTTAACATTTATCTTTTGTGTTTTCTAGATAATATATAAAAATAAATCCAATTTTATTCTTAAAAATTGTATTTTTCTAAAAGAAATTTTCTCTCCTTTTGTGCACTTATTTTAAAATTAATTTTTGAAACTTTTAGAAATTTTATTTGTAAAAATAAAATAAAATTTTGAAATCATAATTTCAAAATTATCTTGGAGTGAATTTTAAATAATTTTCTAAAAAAGATAAATTTTTTGATGAATAGTGAAAATACTAGTTTTTATTAAGAATTTCCATTTCTTTTTAAAAAAATTAAATGCATAAAAATTGTTTTAATATGGTTTTAAAAGTTAAATATGTTAAATTATATATATATTAATCCAATTTAGGTCATTTTAATCAATTTTAAATTTAATTTTTATATAAAAACTTTTTAAACTTTTGAACATTTTTTCTTTGAAAAACCACTTTCTCATCATATCTACAGGATTAATTTTAAATTAAAATTTCCCACTTATATGAATTAAATTTGGAATAATAGATTCCATATTTTTAATCAGAATAATTTATATAATCTAATAATCTCAACTTAATTTTTTACCGTAATGAATTGTAAAAATAATAAAAATTAATTACCATAGTTAAGGTAAAAATGGGTTTATAGGGTGTTAAAATAAAATTATAAGGGTTAAAAATGACCCAAAACTTTTCAAAAACTAATTTATATCCATATTCGAACCTTATATCTTCAATTTTCTAGAATTTCCCATTTTTGAGCCTTTTGGCATGTGAAAACATGGGTACACCTTTTTCTTTTCAAAAATTTCAAGTGTGCCACTCACCTCACTTATAAAAGGACACCCCTATCATCTTTTATTCACACTTTTAAAATGAATTGGTTGAACTAATAACTACCCAAATTACTTATTTAATTACCTCCTATAATCCTATAATCCTTATTGTGGTCATAAATCCAACCCAGGAAGGATTTGGATGCAAACAAAAGAAGTTGTCCAAAGAAGAGGTAACATCCCTAACTGAGAATTTTATTTTATTTATTCCTACACCTCCTTAAATTATTATTAAAAAATGATGATGTAATAAAATCAAAATATTCCATATACTGATATATTTTTATTTTAAGGTCATGACCCTAGACCATCTCTACTTCCCTTAAATGGGATACAAAAACATTATTCTTGTGTACGACAGAGTACTGTCATGCGAATTAGTGTCATTCATTTTTCCATTATCAAATTTCATGGTTGGATATAATAATGGATTAAATGTTTATATATTATATTTATGGTATTATTATACTTTTGAAATTATTATATCATAGATAACTTCTTACTTTCTATTCCATGGGAATATGATAACATCGCTCGTGTGTATGATGGACTACCGCCTCGCGAAGCGATGTGATTCATTCATGCTTTACATGGAAGGTAATACATATTATTTTAATGAAAATATGTGATATATATGAAATAAAAACGATTCTATAATTTTAATATATTATTTATCTTTCTTTATTTCAATTTCTCAAGAAAATGAAAATAATGTTCTTATATATGTACAACTTGTCGTCTCCATGAACGATATATTTCATTTTCTATCTCTAACTTTTATGTACTACTATAAATACATATATAATGAATATATATGGTATTTATATAATTTTTAAAATTATAGATATTATATAACCATGATCAAATTAATAGGACCAAAATAATAATAACAAATCAAAACATACATGAAAAGCAAAACAGTTATTACCTGAAACAAGACTTTAACATAGAATTGTTTATAAAAAGGAAATAACAGGTCATAAGTAAATCATATATGGTATGATATATATAATTATGGTTCTATAATATATTTATAATAAACTTATCTTTATTAAATAGTATTTTTGAACGTGTATGAAGTAAGTCGAGACTTAAGGTAATGGATTTCTATCTTAATTTTTACTTTTGTGAGATACGTGCCATATTCACCACCTATTTATTTTATATGGTGTATATAATGTCCATGAATTTATTTTATGATTATTATCATGAAAATTATTGGTATTTACATATCCATTTTAGGATCTCTATTTCATTGTATTTACGGTTCAAAAGTTACCAAAGTGGTAAAATATTTTGTTCTTAATTTTCCGTCTTTGATACATACGTTGTGTTATGCACCTATATTCTTCTATTAAGTGTATATAATACAAATAAAAAATGTTATATCATTAATATAATTATATTAATGATATATTTAGTTTCATTTAATTTTATTCTTTTATGGTGCTTACGATTCAATATTACCAAATTGGTAATGGTTTTATGATATAATCTCATCATTTATTAGGATTGTTTATGTTTATAATTCTGATAATGAAATATTAAGATCAATATCTCAAAAAACTCATTAATTTTCTTCTAATATGTTTATTTCATGAAAATAAATTATTTCCCTTTATTTTACTCTCTTTATGTACTCAAGAGTTCGAAGGAATGTTTTTAAGAAAAAATGTCTTTATTTCTCTCTTCGGTCAAAAACCCTTTTTCTTCTAAAACCATGTTTTCTAAAAAAAAATTAAAAAATGTTTTAAAAATTATTAAAATTATTTATTAAATAAATTTTACCCATTTTTTACTTTATATTTTTTTTAAATGAGTCTTCATATCATTTTCAAAAACAAGGCTCGTTTAGATTTTATTGAAAATGTGAAAGGAATGTTTGTTTTAACCTGTACAACATGAACAATATTTTTCACCATCATGAGAACTAAATGTTTTAAATATTCCTTTATAATTTTCAGATTCTATTTTCAAATAAAAGTATTTTTAAAATGTTTTATTTTTTAATTTTTTTTCAAATTAGAAAGGTTATTTTCCACAAGAAATGTTTTAAATGATTTTTAAATCATCCTTTTTAAAATTTCAAGGTTATTTTCAAAGAAATTTATTTCAAAAATATTTTATGAATTTTTAGTTTTAAAAATTGATTTTAAAATAAATTTATTTTCCTCAAGAAATTTTCCAAGTGGTCTTTCAAAATCACTTTCTATCTAAGAAGACATCCTTTAATGTTACTTATGATTTACTGGGGATATGATCCAAGGATACCATTCTTATTATTTCTCTGTATGGTTTATGTTTATGATAAAAATTTATTTATGAAACCCATTTCTATTCCACGGGTTATACCATGATAATTTTTTTATGATATCCACTTATTTTTCCATGAGTTATGCTATGATAAAATGATGAAACGATTATGAAACTGGTTTATTTAACATAGGTTATGCTATGATGAAATTCTTATGAAACCAATTTATTTTAATGGGTTCTGGTATAATGAATGTTTTATGAAACCCATTTCTTTTCATGATTTCTAAAATTATGAATGTTTTATGATCTTGTGGAACACATATAAATGATTTTCATTATGTGATAGTGGTTATGTTATAACCAAGGATGGTGGTTATGTTATAACCAAATATGAGTGGGTTATATATATCTCTCTAATTTATTGGGTAAAGATTGATATCTCATGTGATAAAAATGACAGGAATGGGATGTGAACTTAATTCAGTAATGGACTCTGTACACTATGAAAGTCTTCAGAGTGAACCTTTACTACTATGATGGTTTGGGGAGTGAACCCATTCCACTATGATAGTTTTGTAAATGATCCTTGACTACTAAGGATATTATTTTTTTATGTTTTTATGTATGAAACAATTTCATGACTTATGTAAATGTTATGCTCTCATGGATCATGTTCATTTATTTTCATATGATTCATGTCTTATGAATTTCCAATCTTTATACCACGACTCATGATTTTAATATTTGATATACATGGTATGGTTTTCACATGTTGTGGTCACATTATCATACCACTATAATCACCTTATGTTTATGTATTTTCCCTTGTTTACCCTAATTGAGCATATGATCTGACCCTTTCTTATATTTCCTTTCCCCAGGTTATGAATAAATGTTTTAATTAGGGTATTTCTTTGAAGAGTGCTAAATTAGAATATCTTTTTGGGAAACATTGAAGATCTTTCACTAAATAATAAGATTGTGTACCTAGTCTCCAAATGCACCAAACCATTATGATCCTTTAGCATGTGTTTGTGTAATTTAATAAATATTAATCTAAAATATGTAATATCTATGTATGAAAAGTTTGGGTTGCTACAAATTTTATAAAAATCGGTATTTTCACCATTCACTGAAAAATTAATATTGTCTGAAAAATCCCAAAATTTTCACCCTAAGTTAATATAGATATCCTAATTTAAAAAATGAATCCCATTTTATAAAATTTATTTTATAAAAGTGGTAAAAATTAATTTTAAATTATGTGTGAAAATCACAACTAAACATCCTTTTATAAAAATTATTTTTTTTGGAAAACATTTATTTTTATTTCAAATGATTCTTATTTTATTTCTAATCAATGTATAACCATTGAATTTATTTTATACATTTTTAAACCATATAATTTTCATAATTTAGTTAGTTTTATTAATACCCACCAACTTAATGTATTGGTTATAATGGGTATGCTAAAATAATAATATTTTAATAGAGTATCGTGTTTCGTTTAAACTCGGTGTTGCAAGCCATGTAAGCTATCTAAGACATTGAATTTATTTTAAAAAATATCATAAAGTCTTGGGGTGTTACATTCTAATATAATATCAATGTTTAATTTCATATATTATATCAATAATAATTTTATTATTTTAAAATCTCATGGTGTTAGATTCTACCCCCTTAAATAAGTTGTGTCCTCACAATTTAATATTAAACTTGGTAATCAAGGGTCTGACATTTGAAAATCCCTTTTGGAAAACCCCCATAATAAAAATAGTTCATAAAACTTCCAATTAACAATAGTTAAAGGGAAATACAAATGTCATATGTAATAACACATAAATAGGGTTCCAAGTTGAAGGAAATTGGTGGCATGTGAAGATATGTACATGGAAGAAAAGCATAAATAATTAGGGAGAGTAGTAGAGACCATCAATTATAAGAAAGTTAATGTTCAAGGGAAAGTTAAAGACCCCCAAACCATAAATATATGATGTGTTAAATAACTATTGATTCATAATATATTAAGTTAATAGGATAATATTTTTGTTTTAAGATACTTTTCCTAAAACTGTGGAATTCCATTACCATCTAGCTAAAGAAAATATGGAAATATACTTACTTGATGAGAATAATTTCATAATTTAATCATTTCCCTCCACACTATCATCTTTTTCTCTAAATTATGAGTAAGAAAGATGAATTTTTCATGTTTGGAGAACTAAAATTAACTTCTAATGGATCATATGATTCCATAAAGAATAACAATATATTCCTCATATCTTTACTAAAACCAAATTGGTTAGCACAAGTTATCCAATATAATACATGAATTTCTAATAACTCAATTGTATATACCAAAATTAAACTTAATTACATAAGTGTATATCCATAAAAACCTTCATATAATATCTCTAAAAATGTAATATCACTCTTACCAAACAATCCTTTATGTTAAACAAAAATTTTATATATAATTCAACCTAATAAAACATCTCTTGATATATCATTAGTCACCTAAAAATCCAATTACTTAAAACCTAAAAGGTTGTGTCTAAGAATTTGAAATTATGATCAACCTCAAACTCATAAACCCATGATGGTATCCATAACTATTAAGTTAATCTAACATGAAGATATATATGCTTTAAAAATTAACACAATCCTTAGATGTTTCATGATTCTTATAACCAAAATACTATCAGTAAAAATACTTTATAGCACAATTATTAAAAATATATAAATTCTTCAAAAATTTTACTTAAATTATTTGGCATAACATTTTTCCTTCCTCGGTCTAGGGGCTAAACCTTAGTTTAGGGCATTGACTTGGATAATTCCCAAGTTCCCTACATATAATACATCAAATTCCTAAGAAATTTATTACTCTATGACCTCCAATTACACATAGAAAACATATTCCCCTCTATTTAAGATATATATATATATAGGTGTTTTTCCCACCTTATTGATATGTATGAAGTTAAATATTCTTTCCTATATGTTCATTACCATATAAACATTCATAAAATTCTACCCTCATCTTATTTTACTTGTTAGGAATCTCATCAAAGTTCATGTTGTTAATCATATATCGTGATAGATGATTAGGAATAATCATAATATCATTCACTCAATTAATCTTCCAATTTTTTTGTTCATCAAAACATTTTATATCACATTAACATTAATCCAGTTCCTTCTAGTTCCCACCATTGACTAAAACCATAAATCATAGTGTGATTTACAATATTCATAGTGGAAAAAACATAATCATGAACAATTATTTATAAGATGTCTAAATCATGAAACCTTAATTTAAATATAATAAACCTTAGGTTTAACCTCAACCATCCATGATAATTATATATTCAAATCTTCCATGATGGTTTATAAAGAGTTTTTGAATTTACAAAGCATATCTCCCAGGATTGTCAAACCAGGTGCTCAGTAAGGACCATTGTTTTTTACTAGGTAACGCTCAAGTCATTATCGACATGAATTTTTCATATTTATAACCCCTTGGTACATTTTTTCCCTAAACACATCCACTTATAGTGTCTAGAAAAGGATATAGTTTCTCAAAACCACTCTCTCTATACTTCACTAAGATTCTAGTTTTTCTACACTTAGTATTATTCTTAGGCTTATCCATAGGGTTCTCACTAAAGTTTCTCATCCTAGTTACAAAGGTCAACTAAAACTTTATTATGATACCAAATATGATTACTTTATCCTTTTACACATATTATTACATGATTTTTAACATAAAAATCCATCAATTAAAAACTGAGGATCAGAAATGCCTAGTGTATTTGGAAGACTAGGTACCAAAAACAACTGAAATAAAACTTCTTTATCTTAATCTCCATAATGATCTCCTAAATGAAATTTATCTCATAAAACTACATTGGATAAACTAGGGAATACATAAAATAAATTATTGGTCTAAAAATATCTATAAGTAAATAAACATGATAAGGAATCATAACACGTGAGTCAAAGGTATAACATGATATCATAAAAGGGGAGACATATGAGTAATCATAAGGAAGAATAACATAAATAATGTGGTATCATAAGATCATGGAATGATAGGAAATTTTAAGTAGTATATAACATGACATAAACATGAGTCAAGGATAATTTACTAGACAATATCACATGGTGAAAAAAGTCCCATAATGGATTAGGTTTACTCCCTAATATCATACTTGAATCCTCGTGATAATAAATCTTTACCCAATGAATTAGAGTTTTATCTAGGCACACCCATCCTAACATGTTCATGATATATGTGTACCACATAAAGTAAATAAATCATAATTCACAACATAATAAATAACCATGGAAAGAAAATGGGTTTCATAGTCATGCTTCATATAATAATCAAAGGAGATTTCATAATGAAGGAATTTGAGAAATGATCATAAGGTATATATTAATCCATAAAATAAAGATATAATAGGATAGTTATATATGTGAGAGACATATATATAGAATTTATAACTAATATATAACATCAAATGTTGTTGTCATTGATGAATAGAAATTCTATAAAAATATTAAAAACATTCTTGAGAAAAATAACCTTTCCACTTTAAAAATTAAATATAAAAACTAAAAGTTCAAAAAAAAATTGATTTTTTAAAAATAACCTTTAAAAGTTATAAATTAATCTTTAAAACATTTATTGGTCATGATTTTAGGAATTTAGTTCATTCCATACATATTAAAACAAGTATTCCTTTCACATTTTTAGTAAAATCCAAACGAGCCTTGTTTTTTAAAACAACATGAATATTACTTTTAAAACATTTTGTAAAAATCCAAAAAAGGGTAAAATTGACTATAAAAAATCATATAGGAACATTAAAATATTTCTGAAAACATTTTTTTGCAAACATGGATATGGAAGAAATAAAGTTTTTGATCGAAGAGAGAAATAAAGTTGGTCTTATTTAAAAACATTCTTCTGGAATATTGAGTACATAAAGAGAGTAAAATGAAGGTAAGACATGTATTATCAAGGAATAAATAGAGTATAAGAAATTTCATGATGTTATTGATAATCATATCATAATATTTTATCACCAAAAGCATAATAAAAAACAATATCGACAAATAATGAGATTGTAACATCAAACCCTTACAACTTTGGTAACTTTTGATTCATAAGACACATTAAAGAATAACATCAAATTAAACTTTAAATATCATTAATATAATTATATTAATTATAAAAATTATCAAAGGGTTATTATATACACCTCATAAAAGAAGATAGGTGCATAACATAACATATGTCTCAAAGAAGGAAAATTGAGATAAAAATACCTTAACTTGAGCCTGATTTTTCATGTGTGTTATTTATCTTACTAAATAATAAAACTATATTAATTATTTAATTTCTTAAGAAATTTTTTCAATTTTATTATCCCTTTTATTATTTTTTACTATGTCAAATTCAATTACTTAACCAATTAATTTTACATCATACATTTTAACGATAAACTACTCATATGTCCAAAATCACTTTGGTAAGTTGAATAAGTTCAAAGATATTATTATTTAATAATATATATAATGGTAATCATTACATAATTATAATTTTTATACATAAATTATACCTTTTAATTCCAAACATGAAATATGGTTTTGAAAAATGAACTACATTATAATCATAGAGATAGTGGGTTGTACGTACGCATGAGTACCATTTCCATTTTTCTATGATCATGATGGAAATAAGGTAAGTGTTATTTTATCTTTAAAGTATTATAATTATGTCATAAATTTCATATTATTTCTTAAAATACCCCTATACATACCATCCATGTGATATGGTAATAAAAAATAATCACATCACTTTGCTAGGTGGTAGTCCACCATACACACCAACGACGTTATCATTTATTCATGATATATTTATTTTCAAAAATTATTAATATATCATTAATATCATATATAAACATTAAATTATTCTTTATTACCCTCCATGTAAATTATAAGTGAAAAATGAATCACATCGCATCGCAAGGCAGTAGTTCTCCATATACATGAGCGATGTTATCGTATTTTCTACAGAATAGAAGGTAAGAAGGTATATGTAATATTATAATTATATAAGTATAATTATATTAGAAATATCATATATAAACATTATATACATAATTATATTCATATGTGAGAAGTAGTGATGGAAAAAAATTCATCAGTTCACGAGGCAGTAGTTTGTCGTACTCACGATCAACGGTTTCGTTTCCTATTTGAGGGAGGAAGAGATGGTTCTAGGTCATGAACACAACATAAAAAAAATATAAGTATATGTAATATACTGATGTTATTATATCATCATGGTTTAATAATATTTTAATTAGTTATAATAATAAATAAAATAAAATGCTCGGTTAAGGATGTTACCTCTTCTTCGGACAACTTCTTTTGGTTTGCACCAAAATATTTCCTAGGTTGGATTTATGAAAAAAACAAGGCTTATAGAATGATGGGATGGGATTATATAATATATTTGGGTAGGTATTGTCTGAAATAATTGGTTTTATAAGTTTGGAAATAATATGAGAAAGGTGGCCTTTTATAAGTGGGGGAGATAACACACTTGGAATTTTTGAAAATAAAGAATTCCACCCATGTTTTTATCATGCCAATAGGATATTAAATGGACCATGTTTTAGAATTATAATATAATAGGTCGTAATATGAGTATAAAATATAATTTATACAAGTTTTGGGTCATTTTTAACCATTATAGTTTTAGTTTAACCCCCGGTAAACCTATTTTTACCTTAACCCCGGTGAATATTTTTTACAATTTTCACTATTCACCATGGTAAAAAATTAAGTTCAAATTATTAGATAATATAAATTATTTTTATTAAAAATATGGAATTAATTTTTCCAAATTAAAATCATGGATTTGGTAGCAATTAATTTAAAATTAAACATGAAAACGTGTCAAAAAAATGGTTTTTCAAGAAATACAATTTTTAATGAAAATATGATCTCATATTAAATATGTGAAAAATAATCATTATTAAATTAAATGAAATTAATATTTATATATATAAAATCTATAAATTTAATTTAATTCATTCATAATTAGGGGTTATTTTATTTATTTAAAATGGAGAAATATTATGCACTTTAAAACAATTTCCATAAAAAAGTGTTTTAAATCCTAATGATAAACTTATAATAAAATAGAGTATAAAGATGATTTAAATATAATTAATTGGATTTAAAATAACTAAATAATACTTATGTCAATTTTAAATTGAAATTAAAATTATAATGGGACTTAATTTATTAAAAACAAATGAAAATTTTATAAAAATCCGTATTTTTAACTATTCATTAAAAAATTAATATTTTCCAAAAAATGATAAAAATTTCATCATAAGGTAATAATTGTATATTAATTTAAAAATTTAAGTCCATTTTATCAAATAAATTTTCTAAAAGTGGTAAAATTTAATTTTAAATTATGTGCTCAAAGAACGACTAAACCGTCTTTTAGAAAAATATTTTTTTTCAAAAACATATATTTTTCTTTCAAATGGTTTTTTATTTCTAATTAATAGATAACCATAGAATTTATTTTATACATGTGTGAAACATACAATTTTCATAATTTAGTTAGTCCTATTCATACCCGCCAACTTATGGCTATGTTATAATGACCATGTTTAAATAATAATATTTTAATAGAGTATCACATTTAGTTTAAACTCAGTGCTTCATGCTATATAAGCTATCAAATAAATTGATTTTTTTTAAATATTATAAATTCTTGGCGCGTTTCATTCTTGTTTAATATCGGTTTAGCATTTCATATATGCTATCGAACATTATGTTATTCTTTTAAAATCTTGAGGCGTTATAGGGAGTCTAGGATCAATTTGGGGATTTAATAGCCTAATAAAATACCTTTTTAACATCATTAAATGCTTCTCATAAGATTCTAGAATGAAACCACCAGCTATCCACTCAATGGAACTAGCTAGTCGGTTTACATGCTAGGATACTCTTAGTAATTCATGCTTAAACAAGTTATAAAATGGTCTTTCTGCACTTATGAGACTATTATCTTCACCACCAGTTGGCCAATGGATCTACTCCATATAGCTAGTGAAACCTTCTAGTTATCCAAAAGGTTCCACCTTGACCTCCTTCCATGTTCTTCTATTGTTCTTTTAAATTCATTCAAATATTTTTAAATATGAATTAAGACTGGTCTGATCCTTTAACAAGATCAGCAAGAAGCCTTTGAATAGAATTTAATAAATTCATCAAGTCCATCAATGGAATCACTTAAAGGCCAATAGGTGAGGTTGAAATTCAATAAAATGAAAAAAACTAAATACATAAGAAAGTTTTTTTGATCTTGAAAACACCATGACTGAGAGAGAGGTATAACACATTTTGGGTGGTATAACATAAAGAGAGATATTTTAGAGCATGTATCTTGATGCTTAGTATGCCAAAAAGTTAATTCCGAGTGGTATAATTCTAAGATAATGTTAGAAATATTACTTATACTTATATAGAAATGGGAAAACACCACCATATATTTCATCATAGGGCTACCCAAGACATATAAAGGGTATAATGTTATTTAGGTTGTAGCCAGTCACCTTACAAAATTGGAAAATTTCATTAATCTCAGATAATATTTCCCTCTTGATCATCTTTCCCAATTATACATTAAGGAAGTGGTAAGGTTACATGGAGTACCACATTCTATTGTATCTGATCGAGATATGAGGTTTACCTTGAAGTTCTATAGAATTATTAAGCAAGATGTAGATATGGTGTTGTGTTTCAATACCACCTATCATCCTCAGATATATGGTCATTCTAAGAGACCCATTCAAACCCCAAAGGATATGATGATATCCAATTATCTAAATTTTAAAGGTGTTTGGGATCAATACCTTCCTCTTGTCAAATTATCTTATAACAATAACTTTCACTTGAGAATTTAGATGGATCCTTATGAATCCCTGAAAAAATCTGATATTCTTGGATGAAGTTGGATAATGAAATCTATTGTGACCAAATCTAGTTTAGGAAATTGTAGAAAAATGTTAGTTTTATTCAGCATCACATCAAGGCATCTCAAAGTCAACAGAAGAGTTATGCTCACAATCATCAATGAGATATGGAATTAGAACTTGGTGAGAAGGTATTCCTATGAATTTATCCATAGAATAAGTTTATGAT
Organism: Viscum album; assembly: GCA_963277665.1. Taxonomy (NCBI): domain Eukaryota; kingdom Viridiplantae; phylum Streptophyta; class Magnoliopsida; order Santalales; family Viscaceae; genus Viscum; species Viscum album. The sequence goes on along the minus strand of OY728119.1, from coordinate 1,940,429,015 downwards.
ATTTGGAAATAAGGTAAATCCAATACCTAGTTATATTTACCCCTTAAAGATTCTTGATCAAGTAGGGATTGTAGCTTGTCGCTTCAACCAAACCTCTATCAAGTCCGTGATGTATTCCATGTGTATCTTTTGAGGAAGTACATACCTAATAATTCACATATACTAAAATCAGAGGTTTTACCACTATATAATGATTTTATTATTAATATAAACTAGTATAAATATTGGATTATACAGATAAAGTTCTATGGAACAATACTGCTCGCCTAATTAATGTTCTTTAGAGGAATAAAAAAATCTAGGAAGCTACATGGGAACACAATGATGTGATGAACCATAAGTTTCATCATTTTTATGTAAGAGTTATAGAATTTAAAGGGTTAAATTCATTTAAGGTGGGTATAATGTAACACCCCAAGATTTTACATGTATTCCTTCAAATTAAATCCAAAGTATTCGATAACTTTCTTTACACGCAGCTCCAAGTCTAAATAAACCATGATATATTATGGCCTTTATAACCTATCCATTTGATTATAAGGTACGAATAGGATTAACCAAATTATGATATATATATATATATGTAAATATTTTCCTTAATTAAAATTATTGATTAATTCCTATGAAATAATCATTAAATTAAATCATTTCATGATTAAAAGATCCATTTTTCTAAAGAAATGTATTTTTCTAGGTGTCATGAATTTTTATATAAACAAATATATTTATCTATATTAAAAATTTATTTTAATGAAATTAATTATTATTTTATTAATAATCATTCATGCATTAGTTATTTAATATTTAGTAATGAAGATAAAATCCTTTTAAGTAAAAAAGTGTTATTTTTCAAAAAAACTATTTTTATGTTTGCAATATTTTTTTATCTTAATAAATTAAATAAATCACTATTGATTAATTATGATAATTAAATATGTATATTATATATTTAATAAAATATTTTAACTTTCATATAATAGTTTTTATTAGGAAAGGAATGAATGTAAATCCAATTTTATACTTAAAATTGTTTTTTTTTCTAAAAATGGTTTTCATTGAGTTATACAGACTTATTGTAAAGTTAATTTATAACAATTATGGAAATTTAATTTGATAAAATGGATTATTTATTTTTAATAATAATTTAATTTTTTTTAATTAGGTCACTTTTATTTTTGGTCATAATGAATAGTAAAAATAGTAAAAAATTGTTACCATGGTTAGGGTTAAAACATATTAACAAAGGAGGTTAAAATAAGAGATAATGATAACAATGCCATTTAAACTTGTCTAAATATAATTTTTTTAAGATATTTTGACATTTTTTATATTAATTTCAAAGTATTTTCCATTTTTTCCACTTTTATAAGAAAGGGACTTTATATTATTTAAATCTTTTCAATAATTCCATATGTGTCCCTCCCTTCACTTATAAAAGGGAACCTATTCTCCTCTATAATTCATAAACTTTCAACCCTCTATATTAGAAAACAATTTCCCAAAAATCTTCTTAGCTTCATTATTTATCTCCCTTTCTTATCCTAAGAGAAACCTATGAAGGCTTATGGTGTAAACCAAATGAGGTCTCTTAAAGAATAGGTAATCATCTTACCCGGATCTTTAAAAGTTTATTTCTTATTATAATTTATTTAAATATATTTTATATATCATAAAATAATTAATATTTTATAATAAATATACTTTTAATTTATTATTATTATGGTAAAACCATTTTCACCTTCTTTCCATCAAAATAGAAATGAAAGTATCGCTCATGCATATATGTGGAATACCACTTCCACATAGCAATATGATTCATCTTCCATCACCAACTCTCATTGATGGATATAATGATATATTTAATAAATATATATGATATTTATGATATAATTATGATTCTTAAATGGTAAAATATTATTTATCTTTCTTTCCTTCTTTTCGTTAGAAAATGAAAACCACACTGATGCGTACGTAAAGACTACCATATCTATAAACAATGTAATTAATTTTTCTATATATGAATTTTATGGATGGTTAAAGATATATATATAATGAATATATATTATATTTATATCATTATTGACATTATTTATATGATCTAACCATATTCAATATAAAAGGACCATAACTATCGAATAAAAACTTTCATGAAAAACAATGCACTTAACAACCAAAATGATGGTGATAATGAAAGTTTATTAATTAATGGGTGATAAAATGTTATAATTAAACAATTTATGATATTATAAGTACGATTATTAATATGGTATAAAATTATAATAAATTTTAATTTATTATAAATTAGTTTAAAATCACTTACAAAGTAAGTCGAACCCGAGGTAAGGGTTTTATGTTACAATCTCATTTTTTACCAGAATTGTTTATTATTAAATTTATAATGATTAAATTATATGATATATATCTAAAAAATATTATATAAAATATTATACTATTTTTATTTCAGAAAATTATTATTTTTTCCTTTAATTTTTATCTCTCTAAGTACTCAAAAGTTTGGAATAACATTTTTAAGAAAAAATGACTTTTTTTCTATTCGAACAAGAATATTTTTCTTCCATGTCCATATTTTATTTAAATTTTTTTCAATAATAATATTTCTATTCTAAAATAATTGACTAAATTCTTTTTTACCCATTTTTTATTTTCTATAAAATGGATTAAAAGGAATATTCTTATCATTTTCCAAATGAGGTACTTTTTACCAAAGGTGTGAATGAAATCTTTATTTTACCATTTAACGCATGAACAAATTTTACAGACATCATGATTATTATTTTCTTTAAATCTTACATTAAAATTTTACTTGGTTATTTTCAAAGAAAACGTTTTTCTAATATTCTATAAATTTTTATATTTTAAATAGGTGATTCAAAATAATAAAAAAATATTTTCCTCAAGAAATGTTCTAGTGATATTTTAAAGGTATTATTATCTATGAAAACATCCATTGATGTTTCTTATGCTTAACTAGGAATATAATCCAATTATAAAATATTCATTCATTCTCTATATGTATTATGAATCTAATGATGAAATATTAATGAAACCCATTTTCTTTTCCATGGGTTTAGTTATGATGGAATTATAAATGTTTTCATGATCTTGTGTCGTACATATAAATGGATTATGATTATGGGATAAGTGGGTATATTATATCCCTATAATGAACTGGGTAATGATTATTATTTCATAATATCAAAGGGTACATGGTCAATTAGCCCAATCCCAAAATAGGGTAAATAGGTAGTTATTCTAAGCCTAAACTAGGTAAACAGGTGGTCATCTAAAGACTTACATGTGATAAATGTCTTGGTAGGTATCATGGACATTAGATTTTTATAATTACGATCATACCACACTTTTTATGCCACTCTCTCTGAAATTTTCGTATTCTTATGATATGACCTCATGATTTTTTATTCTTCTATGATTCATGTTTTAGGGTCTTATAAGGCCTTATTCCATGATTATGTTTCATAAATTATTGAGTATGATTTTTAAATGTTAATATCATATTCTCATACCCTTATACTCATTCTATTATTATATATGATCATTAAATGACATCTCCTATGTTTACCCTTATTTAGAATCTGAGATCACCCTTTCTTATGATTCCTTTTCCCAGGTTATGAAGAAATATTTTAATTAGAGATTGAATAAGAAGTGTAATATGTGAGAATAACTTTATGGGAGATGATGAAGAACTTTCATAAAATAAGATGATTATATATCTAGTCTTCAAAGAAACTAAACCTTTATAGTTCTAGGGAATGTATTGTTATTATATGTATTTAATATCTATCTAAAATGATGTAATATTTATGTATGTACAATTTGGGTCACCTCCATAAGGTGAAGTAATAACATGAACTAATGCATATGATACACATGGAGCCGCTAAATAGAAAGATAGAATGGATGGATAACCTGGATGAGTCTATTAAGAAAGTATTATCAAGGTATAACATTCAATATGGTAATGAACATGGGATTTATTAATTGGAAAGAGTGTGTCAATTTAAATTACATGGGTCCAGCGGACTAGCTTGCAACATACCAAGTAATTGGCCCAACTTAGATGTCCAAAATAGAAACCCAGTAAGACAAAGAAGTAAATTAAAATTCATAATAAAAATTTGAGAATAAAAAAATTACAATTTCATTATAATTAAACAAGTAAAATGGTAGATAAAAAAGGAAATTTTAATATGGATATCAAAATTCATAGGTACCCATAAGGTAACCTCCTCCTACATCTTCTTCGGTCAGTGATGAATACATTGATTCTTAAAATACTGCGATGATGAAGGTGTCATATCAAATGATTTAAGGTGAGATGAGGTTGTAGAATATTTGTTTAGTTGATCCTTGAGGATGGCGTAAACCAAATTGATTGATTTTATGGTCATCTAGTCATCAATTTTTTGTGTACCCCCACTCAAAATCTCCCTCTATTCGTTATCCTCTTCTGGTAGGATAGTGGAGACACAAGTCACCTGTGTAGTAGTTTTCCCAATTCAACTTTCCTAGAGTCAACCATAATCTTGAGGATATATTTGATAATGAACCAATATTGGATATTGGGTCCTCATATATAATGGAAGGGGCAGTAATCTAGGTGGACAATGAGATATACTTCTCTGGGTTTCCTAACCTCTATAAGTTTAAGAAAATTATTCTCCATGGTAGTGATGAAGTAACATAAGACTTACTCTTTTCAGAATGAATAAACTTTATTCTTTTGATATTCAATTAGTGGATGCATCTTCTCCTCCATCCCCTATTAACGAGGGTTCTATTGTTGTGGCTACATTTCGGGAGGAGGAACTGCATGATATTAAACAGATATGGGGGATAGAATCCACATGAGTTTTAGTTTAAGCATAATTGTTGAAACTTCAAATTTATTGAACCACTTTCCATGAACTTATAGTGTTGACTAATATTTTTCCTTTGAGTGTTGGACAGAATCATACAAATTTTTTGAAACTACTACAAACACGTGCAATCTAATAGAGTACTTTAGTATAATTATTATTGTTTATAACTCATCCTAGATATTCTCTTTTCATATCTCCAACACTTGTTCTTGCAAGAGTTATGTGTTTTGGGAGTAAGTTAAACCCTTCCATCTAGTAATGAAATACGAGGCCTTATCATTCTAAAACTTATTGAAATTTTAGAGATATATGATCACTATCTTTATCAATGTAAATATGAATTTGGGTATGAATTTTCAATGAAGGTCTTCCCAACCTATAACAGACCTAACTGGTAGGTTGTTATACCATAAAAATAACAACCCGTCCAGAGTCTGCACAAATCACATGGGTTGGTTGCTTATTATTATTCAAGTTTTCCCATCATGGGGCCACATAGAGACAAAAAAATGTGTTAAATGCTATGAGGGATCTTTAGTTCCATTAAAGATTGGGAATGTTGGGTTTTTGAAGATGGGAAGTGGAGGATTCACATCCACCCGCTTATGATACAACTTTTTTTAGGTTTCACTTGTCACACCCCGACCACAGACGCCCATGTTTTTATTTATTTCTTGGTCCTGTGACTCTGGGTTGAGTCAGGTTTGGGTTCGGGTTTTAATTTTTGAAGCTTTGATATTTTTGGTGGGTCTCGGGCCAGTGCGCAGTCACCGCACTGCTAGCGGTCACTGCGCATTCGGTCCGGGTGTGTGCATGGTCACCGCACATTCAGTCTGATCGTGCATTCGAACCTGGTGAGTGCGCGGTTTCCCAACTGTTTATAAAAATAATAAAATTAAATGAATAAATTAAATTGAAATGAATTTTATAAAATGTTTAATAATAATAATAACAATAATTTATAATATTTTTGTTGTTATTATTATTATTATTATTATTCTTATTATTAATATTAATATTATTTTTGTTATTATTATCCTTTATATTATATTATTTACTTACTTTTCTTTTTATTTTATTTTATCTTTTCCCCCTTTCTTTCTCTTTTCTTCTCCTTTCTTCTTTTCCCTTTTTTTATCCACACGGTGCTACTCCCCCTGTTTCTGAGAACGCCACACCCGAGTCTTCCTCGGGTCTCCTCTTGCCCTCATATGGTCTGCCGCGCCAACCCTCCACCAAATCCGGTGCCTTCTGCAGCCACCCACTCCTTCCTCGCTACTTCCCCGCATAGCAACCCGTGTCCCGGCCTCCGCGCCTGCAGCCTATCCGCTCCGCTAGCCGCCCTCCCTGCTCGCGCGACTCCCCATACGGCTCGTTTCCCTTCCCTGTAGCACCGCACCAGCAGCTGGCCTCCCACGCTGCACCCTCTCCCCAGCGCGCCGCCACTCTTGGCTTGCCCTGCGCCTTCCGCCGGACTAGCCAGACCTCTGCCATTGCACGCTCCTAGAAACCCCGCACAACAGCACCAGTCGCGCCCCCGGACATCCTGCTCCCCAGCCTGCTCTTGTTCACCTGCATCTGCATTGCCACTCCTCCTGTTCTCCCCTCCGACTCGCCTTAACAACTTTGCCATTGATCAGCCCGCACCCCAGCCACTAGCCGACTGCCTGCACCGCGCCCCTACCCTGCACCTCTATCACTCACACCACTCATGCAAGGCACCTCCCTCCAGTTTCCCTTCTCCCTATCATGAAGGTCGGCATCGCAGCAGCCTCCCGCGCACCCCAGGTCCCGCGTCCCCTCCTCTCTCTTGGACAACAGCACCTGCACCAGCCGACAACACCGGCCCGACCCCCTTCCTCTCACTCAGCACTCTGTCGCCCTCATGTTCTGTGTGCAATGGCCAGTCCATGCTTCTCCTTACGCTGCTGCCCACCGTAGATCCTCCTTGCGATGTTTGGCTACCCGCAGCCCTGCCCCCCTTCCCTGTCTAGCTGGAGAAAGACCACCCTCCTTCTCCCTCGATAGACAGCCCAATTTCCCCCTTCCCGGCCTGTTCCCCCCTAGTGTGCGCCTCTTTCCCGGTGGACCCTCCTTCTGCCTACTCCGCCCAGCACAACGGTCCGGCACACACTATTTCAGCGACCTCGCCTCCGGTCGTGGCCCTCCTGCTCAGCAACGGAGCGACACCCCGACAATCCCTTCCCCTGATTAACACGCAGCCCCGGTCGAACCGTATCCAGTCGCGCTGACCCCCTCCGCTGGTCCGGCGCGATGATCTTCGGTGGCCGCAGCTTCTCCGGCCTTCCTCCGGCCAATTTACGCTGTTGGCATTGCCCCGACCAGCCCTCCGACAGTCCGTTTATTGTTGCAACCCCCCCGATGGGTATACCCTTTTATTTTATGCTCCGTTTAATATATATATATTTACCCTGGTTTGATTATAATTTTTATTAATTAAATTTTATTTGGGTCGGTTTGACTTTTTAAGACCCGCACAGGGTGTTTTCGAGTGAGCGTCATCGCCGCGCCAGGTTTCCGAGCTTGCGCCGTCATTGCGTCTTGGTCTCGAGGTAGGTCCCCCACTGCACTCACCTTTAAATTTAGAATTTATTAATTGCTTGATGTTTTATTAATTTTAATAAATGAGAAATAATATAAGATAATTAATTTTTAAATGATTATTTGGTGTAAAAAGAGCCGCTTATTTTATACACGACACTTGAAACATTTTCTTGATAATAGGACACCCATTATTGAAAGATTTCCCGTTTAGACTTTAAACATAATTCACATAATTTCAAATGTGTTTCTGGTTTTAAAGATAAATGATTTCTTCTGAACAAGTGTTTTGGGTATTCTTGAGAAATCGAGGTTTTTCTTTAAAGTTAGTGAAGGCCCGTTTGGCACTTTAATAAAAATAAATTATTTTGGAAAAATCTCTTTGGGGTGACTCAGGGGTGACCTTTGGTGTTTGTTGACTGCATATGTTGTATGTGATGTTTGTTCATTGTGACTGATTGATTTATATTGTGGATGCACCCCTTTTTTATTGCTTGTGTTGACATGTGAACCTGGCATAGTGAGTGAATCTTCTGAGAATGGTTGCTGCACTAGTTTAGATTACGCACTGGCTAGTGGCCCCATAGTAGGGGAATACTGAGTTATTGCTGCTATGGAGGTTGGGCCCCTCGGTTAGGCCATGCAGGGCTATGCCGAACGTTAGGGCATTATGACATCATAAAGTTAGAGAATGCTTTCAGGATGAGTCACATGTATAGTACGTTCTATATTGTTCACGATCTCCTAGGTTCGAACCATGTTTCCTTTGGTGTTTTTTTTTGTATATGGAAGACGGTTGAGAGGACTAGTTCGGTTGCTGGCCCTTGTGTGCCACTTTTTCCATTGCCCTTGGTGTGTGTTGTGTGATATGTGTGGTTTTTCCTTTTTGGATAATTACAGAAGTTTGGATTCCTAAATTGTTCGCATAAAATGTTTTAAAATGAAATGTACCTATTCCTTTCAAACATTAAACTTTTTTTTAAAATTAAAATGGGAAGTGGGCTGATACTTGTTTTAGAAATGAAAGTGTGTGTGAAAACTAATATTTTATATAATTTAGTTAAAACCTGGAATTGGTAGATTCTTTATTTAAAGTTAGTGTATTGGGAATAGATATTGGTCTAGCCTACTAAGTTTTAATACTCATTCCTATAGTTCTTTTCTGTTTTTAGTGTTTGTGTAGGCTACAACTTGGGTGTGTTCGCTTTGGGAGACGTTTGGTCACGAGTGGGAGAGTGACCCACGAGGTCACACAGAGATAGTGGTTGTCACTTTCAGTTAGTTTTATTTTCTTTTGTTCTTGTTTAGTTACTTTACTATGTTTATTTATTTTGTGCTACTCTATTTAATTTCTGCTGCTTTATTTATTTATTTTTACTGGGAGAAATCATTCCCACAACCTCTGTTGATTCCTTGGCACTTGTCGCCATCCCGGAAGGATCAGGAACGCCTCTCGGGCCATGTCGCAAACCGGCTCGGGTGACCGGTTCAAGGTCGACCCAGGTTGTTTCGTGACAAAATTGTATTAGAGGAGGTCATCCCTTAGCATACCTCACTTTTTAGAGCGCCCTTTGTTATTTGGGATGTCCAGTAGATGGAGATTAGGACTATCGGGGCTCAGGAGGTAGGGTACGGGTCGGTGCCTGATCACCACCGCTCGCGACGAGACCTGAGTTACTAGGGTTTTTATGGGATTTTAATCTTTTGTCTTTGGTTATTTTGGATTGAGGGATGACAATAGAGGCGAATCAGTTCACTTTGCAACCTCACATGGGGTGGTGACCCATGTGGAGTCCAAGTGTCTGGTTTATGGTCCTCTAAGTGTTTTGCTTTACTTGGGGCATGGCTCACCACCATGTTGCTGGGTCAGACATATGCACTAGTTCCTCATTCCAGTGGGTTATTACTACTAGTGTTTTGTTTTAATCTCAGTTGATTTGAGTTCCTTAAAAGTAAAATTGGTTTTTAAATATAAAATTGTTTCTTCCAAATTATTTTTGAAATTACTAAAGTGGGTTTTTTTTAAATAGGTGTATCAGTTTGGGAAAAAAAACTTGGTATGTGTTTGGATTTGGTAAGGAAAATAAGTGTTTGAACATTGGAACTCTTTATGGAGGGTCACACGTGCATGGGTATGTATAGAAAGTGTGTGGGGGCACTTTTTCACAGATGAGGTGAGCGGGATTGAATAAACGCACATGTGACGGTTCATAAAGTGCCATAGGTGAGTTTTGAAAATTTTAAAGAAATAACAGTTTTGGAAAAGTGATTTCTCCTTGTGTTGTATATGTTTGGATTATGGGCCTATTGTCCTTGGCTTGTGTCGTTGCTTTGATCGAGTTTTGTCTTGATGTCTATTTCGATGGTGTTTCTCGTGTTGTCATGAGTATGCTGCCCAGAAAGCCTCCAAAAGTTGTCAATGAGTTATGATGAATTCTCATTTCCTTTTGTTTTTTCTTGCTTTTCGAGGTAATCGAAGTCTGTTAGAGGTTTTTGTATCACTCTAAAAGATAGTGTGTCTTTGGGTTGTTGGGAACTCCCAGGATAGTTAAGGTTCGTACCGCCCTAGAGTTATTTGAGAGTTCAGTTTTGGACTAGTAAATATGAGATGTCTCATCGTCATTGGAGTTTTGGGTGTGATTAATGGTGGTCGACTTCCACAAAGGTTCCCCACCTGGTAGGGAGTGCGGGCCGGTGGAACCTATCTCCAAGAAACCATCCTCGTCGGTACTGGCTCCTAGTTCGTCGAACCTCTCTCTTGTACGCCACTAGTATGGCCTGTCTAGACATTCTAAGTTGTCATGTTGCATCCCTTTGAAAATGTACGACCATCGTGGTTGTTCGAATCATCGAACGGAAGAAAGATTTAGAGACCAGAAGATGAAAATTCCTGACTGTGAGGCGGGAGACGCTTCAGCTATCAGGGCCCTAGCCACAGGTCTCAGGGTGAAGCTCACGCACAGTCAGGAGTTTCCGAGGGTGTGTGGAATCTCAGTCTAGATAATTTCTTCAGCTTTGGAATGGAAATATCCAAAATTTACCTTGTTCTATTATCATCCCTATCGTAAGCTCACCCTTGCTATGGTGGTGTGATGGGCCCGTTTCCCCACAATCCAAGCGGTCTTATCTGCTCTCAGTGTGGTTCTTAAGTTGTTTGGTCTCTCTGAATGGTGTGGGCCTGGGAATAAATGGACCTATTCTGTTTTTGAGTTGGTCCTAGCTGTGTTCGATAGGGGAATGTTCGTTTCATGAAGTTTATGGGAGGTGTTGAGTTAATTTCTCATCCACAAGTTGTTGGATTATTCTATAGCAAGCTTTTCGTCAAGTCTCATGTGTGTTGTTCGGTACATGTGGGAAAAATGAATGAGTTTGGTTTGGGAGTTCCCGTGTTGCCCCCCCAGGGGATGGTTTGTTCAGGTTTCAAGGGTTTTTGTATTAGTGAATTCTTGTGGTGGGGAGAACCCTCCCATGTTCTCCCCTCAATCTCAGGTAGTGGGTTTTCTTGAAAGTTGTGTCAACTATTGGCTTGTTGACTTTCTAGGGGAAGAAAGTGTCTGTGGTGGGGAGAATTGTCGCACCCCGACCATAGACTCCCATGTGTTTATTCTTTTCTCAGTCCCGTGACTCTGGGTAGAGTTGGGTTTGGGTTCGGGTTTTAATTTTTGAAGCTTTGATATTTTCGGTGGGTCTCGGGCCAGTGCGCAGTCACCGCACTGCTAGCAGTCACCGCACTGCTAGCAGTCACCGCGCATTCGGTCCGGTTGTGTACATGGTCACCGCACATTCGGTACGATCATGAATTCGGGCCTGGTGAGTGCGCGGTTGCCCAACTGTTTAGAAAAATAATAAATTAAATGAATAAATTAAATTGAAAAGAATTTTATAATTTTTTTAATAATAGTAATAACATTAATTTATAATAATAATAATAATAATATTATTATTATTCTTATTATTATTATTCTTCTTTTTATTATTAATATTAATATTATTTTTGTTATTATTATCCTTTATATTCAATTATTTATTTACTTTTCTTTTTATTTTATTTTATCTTTTTCCCCCTTTCTTTCTATTTTCTTCTCCTTTCTTCTTTTCCCTTTTTTATCCACGGGGTGATGATCCCCTTGTTTCTGAGTACGCCACACCCGAGTCTTCCTCGGGTCTCCTCTCGCCCTCATACAGTATGTCGCGCCAACCCTTCGCCAGATCTGGTGCCTCCTGTAGCCGCCCACTCCTTCCTCGCTGCTTCCCCGCACAACAGCCCATGTCCCGGCCTCCACGCTTATAGCTTTTCAGCACCGCTAGCCACCCTCCCTGCTCCTGCGGCTCCCTGTCCGGCTCGTTTCCCTTCCCTATAGCGCCACACCAGCAGCTGGCCTCCCACGCCGCACCCTCTCCTAGAATCCCCAGCGTGCCTGTAGAGACCCGGAGCCTGACGTACATGGATATTACATTACTTTTGCGGAATACTTAGTACATAACAAAAACACACACACAAGGATCGTAATAGTTTAGTGTCTTTGGAAACTCGGAACGTAATATTCTAATCGAGGTGAAAGATCTTCAATATCTCCCATAAAGATCTTCCATTGTTTTTTTACCTAAAACCTTTCTTTATATCCTGGGGAAAATAAAACATAAAAGGGTGAGCTCAAATGCTCAGTAAGGGTACACAAAAGAAAAATCAATCACATCATATTCATAAGAACATAACTTTTGGAAATCTTAACCTGTAAAAGAGAGCATAATTTCATAACATGGGATAAATCATAGTAGTGAAATGAAATCCCAATAATCATAACTTAAAACATGAAACTTTGTGGCATTCACACATAATCATAGAGAATCATTTCTTGTTAGTCAAGACTCATTGCCAAGACTATCTTAGTGGACAAAGTCCCTTTCTGAATCGAGTAACCCTCGTTTCAGTCCTGTTTCACTGAACCGGTATAACCTACCGTTCCAGCCCTGTCTATCTCATGAGATATAAAATATTTACCCAATGCATTGAAGGGAGATATAGGTCCCACCCATCTTATAATGGATCCTTTCTTATGTGTGCCACATAATCATAAATCATACATCATCGCATAACCCATGTAATAAATATGGGATTCTTAAACAACATGACATCATAAAACAATTCATATAAGATAAAGGAATTCATAAAAATATTTCCATCACAACATAATAAAATCAATGTAATAATAGGGATAAAAATATAACCCATTATTATCTTAGATGGAAAATAATTTTGATAAAACACTTGAACTCCATTCTTGAAGAAAATATCCTTTCTTCTTCAAAAACATTTTTCCTTTCATAACATGTCATACAACTTTATAATAAAAGAAGTTGATTAAAAATAAACTTGAAAACTTGTAAAGGAAGCTTCTTGGAAATAATGTTTTAAAAATCCATTCATGCCGTATAAGTTAAAAAAACATTCTTCGTACTTTTTTCGGAAAAGTCAAAAAGTACCTCGTACGAAAAACGACAAAAGATTCCTTTCTTATCTTTTACTAAAATTCACCGAAGGGTAAAATTGGATTTAAACAATTGTAGGTGGATGGAGATAATATTACATATTGATGAAACATGTATGTGGATGATAAAATACACCCCAGAAAATACTTACGAATAAACAATCTCGGATAAAAATGAGATTGTGATATTTCCCTTACCTTAGGTTCGACTTGCTTTGTAAGTGTCCGAACCTCCTGTATAATGAGTTAAATCATGTTATTGACTTATTCCATAATCATATTCATTGTTATTATATCATATATGGTCCACTTATGACTTTATATTACCTGTTCTTTTGTAAATTCATGTTAAAGTAGCGTTTTGGGTAAAATCGTCTCATTTGTCGTTCGTGTTTTTAACTTGTAATTATTAATATGATTACTTGGATCATGATTACTTATATCCAGAATGTAAAACATTATTTATATATAATATATATTCAGAATATATATATATATATAATATCGATAAATGGAATGAAATACACCGTTCATGGAGACGGTAGTCCGTACGTACGCATGAACGCTGTTTTCATTTCCTTATTGAAGTGAATGGAATTAAGTAGATGACATACATATAAATTTACATAAATCCAGTATCATTATTATGTCATATATTTCATTAGTACTTATTATATATATACTTTATAATCATTCATGAATGGTTAATCATTGAGAATGAATCTCATCGCGTCGTGGAGACGGTAGTCCGTACGTACGCACGAGCGATGATATCGTTACCATGGTCGTGGAATTGTGTTGAAGTGTATGTAGACTATTTCAGTATCAATATCAATTTATAATAATCATGTATAGTTACTCATTACACCATTATACCCATCCTATTAAGGTGGTGGTGGAAAATAGATTACACCACGGCGTGGAGACGGTATTCTGTACGTACGCACGCGCGGTGATTTCATTTTTCCGTTGGATGGATAGAAGGTGAATTTGGGTTGTTTCATATTTATAATAACATATCAGTATGTAAGTAATACTGATGTTATTACTTTATCATGAAACAAATAAAGAAGAAGAAGTTGAAGAAGAAAGAAATTGAAAAGATCGGTAATGGATATTACCTCTTCTTTGGAACACCTCTTTGAATCCTCCACTTAGGGAACTAAGATTGGTCTTTGAAGAAGACCAGGACCTCTAGGATTATTCTAGGGAAGTGTAGAGGAGAAAATGGCAGGGGTTGGCCGAGCTTGAGTGCTCAATTTGGTGTGAGGAGGAGGGGGAGGAGGTGTCCTTTTATAAGGGAGGAGAGGGGCACCTTAGGAATATCTCAAAATATTATTTTATATTAAAGTCAAAATCGGTTTATAATGGTTCCAAAGGGCCTTATTTCGAAGCTAAAGTGGGGATGGGTCGAAATCCTATCAACCAATAGGATTTAGACAAGTTTAGGGTATTATTTTAACCTTATCAATTAGATTTAACTCTAAGTTAATTAATTTAACTTTTACCGTGTCTTTTTGTTTTCTTTCACTATATGGTTAATACACTTACTATAACATGCCAAACGAACCCCAAATTGTTTATTATTAATATATATATCCTTATCTAAGTCATTTGGCCGAACCTTAGATTTTTAGGAATAAAATAACAATTAATAATATAATATTAGATTTAAAAACTATTTTGTGTCAATTTTGACACTATTTGATATATGATTTTTGTGAAAGTCATAACAGAATTATATGTTCGAACCAAGTTGATTAAATCAACACTAATATATCATAGTAACCTAGAAAATTAGTGGAATTCATAAAAAGTCTCAAATTACATTTATTTTGGTGTTTATAACATCAATTATGTCAATATTTCATTAATAAGATAATTACTGCATCATCATTGTGTCATAAATAAATTAAATTATTTAATGTCTAAAAATTAAAAATAAAATACCATTATGTAGGAAATCTTTTTAGCTTTCTAATGAATATTTATAGTTGAATTTATCTTATGTATAACCCCATATTAAAAATGATTTACTTATTAAACTTTGATTTTAACTATTTTAACCCTTCTTTAAATAAATTAATAATAAATGTCCTAATCTAATCCAAGTGGGCCTAAATAGTCATATTTTATTCCTAAGTTTGTTTTTGGTCGAATTACACTTATCCAATAGAATTAGGACATGTGTTAGGGTAATAGTAATATCATATTTACCCTTAGTTACCATATTTACTATTAACCGTGGTTAAAAAAAATAAAAAGTTACTATTCACCAAAAATTATTTTCATCTCATTGAACCACATTTTAGTCATTGATATTAACTGTGTCTATCGGATTTTCAAAATTCCATTCACAGAAGCGGTAAAATTAAGTTTTATGCAAAATTCAGTTTTTAACCTACCACTTAGTAGTTTCACTATTCATCAAAAATTGATGTTTTTCATAACAATGCCAAAATTTCATCCTAAGCTATATTTCATATTCCGAATTCAAAAATGAAGTCTATTTAACCAAATTCATAACATAGAAGTTGCATTAATTAATTTTATAATTAAATCCCGTTGTTAAAACAAATAGCGTGTTTTTAAGAAACAATATCTATCAAAAGATTGACACTTGTTTATGTCTGGTTTAAATGTGAAATTACATCCAATGACCAACATTGTATTAAATTGTAAAAATATATTCTAAATATACTTTAAAACAACTCAAATTAATAATTTATCACTATTAATTATTTTGATTAAAAAAGTTGTTTTTAATTATAATTTAGTAATTTTCACTATTCATCAGAATATTAAAGTTATCCGAAAGTACCAAAATTTCACCTTAGGCTAAATTCGATACTCCGAATCCAAAAATGAAGTACATTTTGAGAGCTAAAATTTCTAAAATTTTAAAAGGTGGTTATTACTATTCATAACGGCTAGTTATAATAATATTTTAATAGCATATCGTTGTTTAGTGAAACTCGTTATTGCATACTACACACGCTATCGAGGAAGGTCGCGATTGCGTGTAATGCAAGGCAAGTCAAGGATGCGTGTTGTGCAAGCTCCTTTTGGTGTAGCGTACAACACAAGACATTAGTGAAATAAAAAGAATATTTTTCATAAAATCTCGGGCTGTTACATTCTACCCCCCTTAAAATGAATTTCGCCCTCGAAATTCGTCAGGGTTATAAATGGTTTACTATTTGAAAGTTTCTTTAATAGAAACCCACATCGTAAAAAGGAATACCAAAACTTGGCTTTAAAAACTAAAGTATGAAATGTAACGATTACCCAAATAAACTAATCGTCGGGTTTCCACATAGGTAAAAATATGGATATGGAAGAGAAATCTAACCATCATGTTCTGATGGAGAGTGGTAGAGAACATGGCTATGGAAAAGCCAGTAATCACAAATCCATAGATTTGTGATGATATAAGGTACCATCTGATTCATCAGGTATAAGATCACTAGGACAACATTTTTGGTTTTTAAGATCATTTCCCTAAAGTTGAAAATTTGAATTAGAATAAATACTTACTTTATTTTGGGTATAATCTCACTGTTGTTCGTGCCTTGAACAATTTCCACTTCATCTCTTAAATAAATGAAGTTGAATTTGTTATTTGTGAAGTGTTAGCAGATTATGTGATAGAATGACGGGTCATTCCATCTATCTCAAACAAAAGGTTAGAAAAAATTATATATATAAGTCGGTTTATAGTGAGATTAATCATATATGGTTCCTAAAATGGACTTATACTTCATATATCATACTGCTTAATATAATAAAACTAGTTTCTACTAAACAGGGACTTCCTGTAGGCCAGTGGTAGGCGATAAAGGCCAGTCGCACTTCGGTTGTGGGTTCGATTCCCACAGCCTTGTCCGAAGCGATGGGCTGTCACCCGTCCTGTAGGTTGTCCTTTTTCTACTATAACATCCCATCAATAATATCGAAAAAAAAACTTCTATCCTTAAACAATACTCATTTATGTCCAACATAATCCATTTCAATCTTTAGGCTTATCCATAATACTGCAGTCCACTCTCATAATATAGTGAAAACGATTACCAGCAATTTAGTACCATCGTTGATCCCCATATATCATAAGATATGTCTTGTTGGTCACATTCTAAACATTCAAAGTCCTTAATAATGTATTCTCTTGAATACCCATTGAACCATAGTGAAAACTTGAATGCAGTTAAACGTTAACACTTTCCACATACCAAAATCCTCAAAATTCTTTATAATCAAACCATGATATCACTTAGTCCTTATATCAATCATGAGCTCATGAATACTGTTAAACATTTCATTTTCTCATTTTCCCTTCATTATGCGCATATCGTCTTATTTCCAAAAATATCTCAATCACTTTGAATACCACATTAGACCAATACACAAATATTCCAATACTCCATGATACAACATTATTTTGGAATCCCATTACATAAACACTTAATCATTCCACCACATCGTTGTCATATTCAACATCGCCAATAGTGATCGCATGTGACTTCCCTTTATCCTTTGCCTTAAGCGGTTGCTCATGTCGATCATCACTAACCCTTGGATTAGGGCATTTATTAGCATAATTCCCCATTTCCTTGCACTTGAAGCATTGAAGTGTTGGTGGTGCGTTCTCTGCAGTGTTTGCTTTATTCACATCATTAGAAACCCTTTTCCCATTACTTCGACACTCAGCTGCTCGATGAACTTATTTTCCACACTTAAAACATTTTCTAGTCCCTTTAAGAAAATCTCCACCATGCTTCTTTCCACACTTTGAGCATAAGGAAACATTCATTTTCTTTTCACCATTATTCTGAGATTTCTCCTTGAACTCCATCTTTCGTTTCTTGTCAAAACCCTGAGATGGATATGTAACACCAACTTCCATTTCTACCTTGATAGCACAACGCACAATTTCTTCATAGCTACTGAAGTCTCTTATAGCCAATGCCCTTCGAAGACTTGGTTTTAAGCCACTGAAAAATCGATCAACTTTACTTTCAGGTTGGATGATAATGCCAGATGCATACCTTGCAAGTCTTGTAAAATTCGCTTCGTATATACCAAAAGATTCATCATCCTTCTGCTTCAGCTCAAGAAACTCCTTTTCCATCTTTGTTCGAAGAATACGAGGGAAGTACTTACTGAAAAACAAGTTCTTGAACTCGTCCCATTCCATGGACTCAATTTCATCTCTTTGCCTCGTATTCTTGATAAGATTCCACCATTGATCAGCTTCACCTTCCAAACGATATACTGCTAAGATGACTTTATCATGCTCAGAACATTGAAGAACTGAAAATATCTTTTCAGTGGTACTGATCCATTGTTCAGCAACAAGTGGATCGGAAGTCCCACTGAAAGAAGGTGGACGTTGCCTCATGAAGGACTCAATAGAATATTATTCCCTTCTCTGCTCATTTGGAAGTCCAGAATGATTCATAGCTTGTGTAAGTATAGCAATAAGATTTTGCACTCCATCTCCCATAACATTTGTTTGTTCAGGAGGACAATCATTGCATTGTCCATTGCATTGATCAACACGGTTCCTTCGGGTTCCAGCCATCGTCTAAAACCCAAAAAGAATAGTGTGAGAGGCAAAAATCATGCTAGGGAAAACAACATAATAAAGGGGGAGTATCTTCAATATCTAACATCTTAGGTTTAAATTCAATGATCGTTACCGTAGTTCTAGGACTGTATCCTATACGTATACTTATCCTTAGGGACATCCCTAGACATACCTTATAAATATCTCTAGGGATCTCACTAAAGTTCTCGCATCCTAGTTTCCAAATGTTGACTAAACCTTTCCTCTGATACCAACTGTAGAGACCCGGAGCCTGACGTACATGGATATTACATTACTTTTGCGGAATACTTAGTACATAACAAAAACACACACACAAGGATCATAATAGTTTAGTGTCTTTGGAAACTCGGAACGTAATCTTCTAATCGAGGTGAAAGATCTTAAATATCTCCCATAAAGATCTTCCATTGTTTTTTTTACCTAAAACCTTTCTTTATATCCTGGGGAAAATAAAACATAAAAGGGTGAGCTCAAATGCTCAGTAAGGGTACACAAAAGAAAAATCAATCACATCATATTCATAAGAACATAACTTTTGGAAATATTAACCTACAAAAGAGAGCATAATTTCATAACATGGGATAAATCATAGTAGTGAAATGAAATCCCAATAATCATAACTTAAAACATGAAACTTTGTGGCATTCACACATAATCATAGAGAATCATTTCTTGTTAGTCAAGACTCATTGCCAAGACTATCTTAGTGGACAAAGTCCCTTTCTGAATCGAGTAACCCTCGTTTCAGTCCTGTTTCACTGAACCGGTATAACCTACCATTCCAGCCCTGTCTATCTCATGAGATATAAAATCTTTACCCAATTCATTGGAGGGAGATATAGGTCCCACCCATCTTATAATGAATCCTTTCTTATGTGTGCCACATAATCATAAATCATACATCATCGCATAACCCATGTAATAAATATGGGATTCTTAAACAACATGACATCATAAAACAATTCATATAAGATAAAGGAATTCATAAAAATATTTCAATCACAACATAATAAAATCAATGTAATAATAGGGATAAAAATATAACCCATTATTATCTTAGATGGAAAATAATTTTGATAAAACACTTGAACTCCATTCTTGAGGAAAATATCATTTCTTCTTCAAAAACATTTTTCCTTTCATAACATGTCATACAACTTTATAATAAAAGAAGTTGATTAAAAATAAACTTGAAAACTTGTAAAGGAAGCTTCTTGGAAATAATGTTTTAAAAATCCATTCATGCTGTATAAGTTAAAAAAACATTCTTCGTACTTTTTTCGGAAAAGTCAAAAAGTACCTCGTACGAAAAACGACAAAAGATTCCTTTCTTATCTTTTACTAAAATTCACCGAAGGGTAAAATTGGATTTAAAAAATTGTAGGTGGATGGAAATAATATTACATATTGATGAAACATGGATGTGGATGATAAAATACACCCCAGAAAATACTTATGAATAAACAATCTCGGATAAAAATGAGATTGTGATATTTCCCTTACCTTAGGTCCGACTTGCTTTGTAAGTGTCCGAACCTCCTGTATAATGAGTTAAATCATGTTATTGACTTATTCCATAATCATATTCATTGTTATTATATCATATATGGTCCACTTATGACTTTATATTACCTGTTCTTTTGTAAATTCATGTTAAAGTAGCGTTTTGGGTAAAATCGTCTCATTTGTCGTTCGTGTTTTTAACTTGTAATTATTAATATGATTACTTGGATCATGATTACTTATATCCAGAATGTAAAACATGATTTATATATAATATATATTCAGAATATATATATATATATATAATATCGATAAATGGAATGAAATACACCGTTCATGGAGACGGTAGTCCGTACGTACGCATGAACGCTGTTTTCATTTCCTTATTGAAGTGAATGGAATTAAGTAGATAACATACATATAAATTTACATAAATCCAGTATCATTATTATGTCATATATTTCATTAGTACTTATTATATATATACTTTATAATCATTCATGAATGGTTAATCATTGAGAATGAATCTCATCGCGTCGTGGAGACGGTAGTCCGTACGTACGCACGAGCGATGATATCGTTCCCATGGTCGTGGAATTGTGTTGAAGTGTATGTAGACTATTTCAGTATCAATATCAATTTATAATAATCATGTATAGTTACTCATTACACCATTATACCCACCCTATTAAGGTGGTGGTGGAAAATAGTTTACACCACGGCGTGGAGACGGTATTCCGTACGTACGCACGCGCGGTGATTTCATTTTTCCGTTGGATGGATAGAAGGTGAATTAGGGCTGTTTCATATTTATAATAACATATCAGTATGTAAGTAATACTTATGTTATTACTTTATCATGAAACAACTAAAGAAGAAGAAGTTGAAGAAGAAAGAAATTGAAAAGATCGGTAATGGATATTACCTCTTCTTTGGAACGCCTCTTTGAATCCTCCACTTAGGGAACTAAGATTGGTCTTTGAAGAAGACCAGGACCTCTAGGATTATTCTAGGGAAGTGGAGAGGAGAAAATGGCAGGGGTTGGCCGAGCTTGAGTGCTCAATTTGGTGTGAGGAGGAGGGGGAGGAGGTGTCCTTTTATAAGGGAGGAGAGGGGCACCTTAGGAATATCTCAAAATATTATTTTATATTAAAGTCAAAATCGGTTTATAATGGTTCCAAAGGGCCTTATTTCGAAGCTAAAGTGGGTATGGGTCGAAATCCTATCAACCAATAGGATTTAGACAAGTTTAGGGTATTATTTTAACCTTATCAATTAGATTTAACTCTAAGTTAATTAATTTAACTTTTACCGTGTCTTTTTGTTTTCTTTCACTATATGGTTAATACACTTACTATAACATGCCAAACGAACCCCAAATTGTTTATTATTAATATATATATCCTTATCTAAGTCATTTGGCCGAACCTTAGATTTTTAGGAATAAAATAACAATTAATAATATAATATTTGATTTAAAAACTATTTTGTGTCAATTTTGACACTATTTGATATATGATTTTTGTGAAAGTCATAACAGAATTATATGTTCGAACCAAGTTGATTAAATCAACACTAATATATCATAGTAACCTAGAAAATTAGTGGAATTCATAAAAAGTCTCAAATTACATTTATTTTGGTGTTTATAACATCAATTATGTCAATATTTCATTAATAAGATAATTACTGCATCATCATTGTGTCATAAATAAATTAAATTATTTAATGTCTAAAAATTACAAATAAAATACCATTATGTAGGAAATCTTTTTATATTTCTAATGAATATTTATAGTCGAATTTATCTTATGTATAACCCCATATTAAAAATGATTTACTTATTAAACTTTGATTTTAACTATTTTAACCCTTCTTTAAATAAATTAATAATAAATGTCCTAATCTAATCCAAGTGGGCCTAAATGGTCATATTTTATTCCTAAGTTTGTTTTTGGTCGAATTACACTTATCCAATAGAATTAGGACATGTGTTAGGGTAATAGTAATATCATATTTACCCTTAGTTACCCTATTTACTATTAACCGTGGTTAAAAAAAATAAAAAGTTACTATTCACCAAAAATTATTTTCATCTCATTGAACCACATTTTAGTCCTTGATATTAACCGTGTCTGTCGGATTTTCGAAATTCCATTCACAGAAGCGGTAAAATTAAGTTTTATGCAAAATTCAATTTTTAACCTACCACTTAGTAGTTTCACTATTCATCAAAAATTGATGTTTTTCATAACAATGCCAAAATTTCATCCTAAGCTATATTTCATATTCCGAATTCAAAAATGAAGTCTATTTTACCAAATTCATAACATAGAAGTTGCATTAATTAATTTTATAATTAAATCCCGTTGTTAAAACAAATAGCGTGTTTTTAAGAAACAATATCTATCAAAAGATTAACACTTGTTTATGTCTGGTTTAAATGTGAAATTACATCCAATGACCAACATTGTATTAAATTGTAAAAATATATTCTAAATATACTTTAAAACAACTCAAAATAATAATTTATCACTATTAATTATTTTGATTAAAAAAGTTGTTTTTAATTATAATTTAGTAATTTTCACTATTCATCAGAATATTAAAGTTATCCGAAAAGTACCAAAATTTCACCTTAGGCTAAATTCGATACTCCGAATCCAAAAATGAAGTACATTTTGAGAGCTAAAATTTCTAAAATTTTAAAAGGTGGTTATTACTATTCATAACGGCTAGTTATAATAATATTTTAATAGCATATCGTTGTTTTGTGAAACTCGTTATTGCGTACTACACACGCTATCGAGGAAGGTCGCGATTGCGTGTAATGCAAGGCAAGTCAAGGATGCGTGTTGTGCAAGCTCCTTTTGGTGTAGCGTACAACACAAGACATTAGTGAAATAAAAAGAATATTTTTCATAAAATCTCGGGCTGTTACAGTGCCGCCACTCTTGGCTTGCCCTGCGCCTTCCACTGGACCAACCAGACCTCTGCCATCGCATGCTCCCAGCAACCCTGCACAGCAACACCAGTCGCGCCCCCAGACATCCCGATCCCCAACCTGCTCCTGTTCACCTGCATCTGCATTGCCCCTCCTCATGTTCTCCCCTCCGCCTCGCCTTGCCAACTTCACCGCTGATCAGTCCGCACCCCAGCCACTAGCCGACTGCCTTCACCACACCCCTGCCCTGCGCCTCTATCACCCGTACCACTAATGTGAGGCGCCTTTCTCCATTTTCCCTTCTCCTTGTCACGAAAGTCAGCACCACAACATCCTCCCGTGCACCCCAGGTCCCGCATCCCCTCCTCTCTCTTGGACAGCAGCACCTGCACCAGCCGACGCCACCGGCCCGACCCCCTTCCTCTCACTCAGCACTCTGCTGCCCTCATGTTCTATGTGCGGCGGCCAGTCCTCCTCGTCCATGCTTCTCCTTGCGCTGCTGCCCACCGCAGATCCTCCTTGCGATGTTCGGCTGCCCGTAGCCCTGCCCCCTTCCTTGTCCAGCTGGAGCCAGACCACCCCTCCTTCTCCCTCAACAGATATCCCACTTTCCCCCTTCCCGGCCAGTTTCCCCCTAGTGTGCACCTATTTCCCGGCGGACCCTCCTTCCGCCTGCTCCACCCAACACAACGGTCTGACGCACACTATTTTGGCGACCTCGCCTCCGGTCGCGACCCTCCTTCTCAGCAGCGGAGCGACACCCCAACAATCCCTTCCCCTACATAGCACGCAGCCCCGGTCAGATCATATCTAGTCGTGCGGACCCCCTCCGCTGGTCCGGCGCGACGCTCTTCAGTGGCCGCAGCTTCTCTGGCTTTCCTCCGGCCAATTTACACTGTCGGCTTTGCCCCGACCAGCCCTCCGGCAGTCCGTTTCTTGTCACAACCCCCCCAATGGGTATACCCTTTTATTTTATGCTTCGTTTGATATATATATATATATATTTATTTACCCGAGTTTGATTATAAGTTTTATTAATTAAATTTTATTTGGGTTTGTTTGACTTTTTAGGACCCGCGCAGGGTGTTTCCGAGTGAGCGTCATCGCCACGCCTGGTTTCCGAGCTTGCACCGTCGTCGTGCCTTGGTCTTGAGGTAGGTCCCCCACTGCACTCACCATTAAATTTAGAATTTATTAATTACTGTATGTTTTATTAATTTTAATAAATGAGAAATAATATAAGATAATTAATTTTTAAATGATTATTTGGTGTAAAAAGAGCCGTTTATTTTTTACACGATACTTGAAACATTTTCTTGACAAGCGGACACCCATTATTGAAACAATGCCCGTTTGGCCTTTAAACATAATTCACGGAATTTCAAATGTGTTTCTGGTTTTAAATATAAATGATTTCTTCTGAACAAGTGTTTCGGGTTTTCTTGAGAAACTGAGGTTTTTCATTAAAGTTAGTGAAGGCCCGTTTGGCACTTTAATAAAAATAAATTATTTTGGAAAACTCTCTTTGGGGTGACTCAGGGGTGACCTTTGGTGTTTGTTGACTGCATATGTTGTATGTGATGTTTGTGCATTATGACTGATTGATTTACATTGTGGACCACCCCTTTTTATTTCTTGTGTTGACATGGGAACCTGGTATAGTGAGTGAATCTTCTGAGAACGATTACTGCACTTTTTTAGATTATACACTGGCTAGTGTCCCCATAGTAGGGGAATATTGATTTATTGCTGCTATGGGGATTGGGCCCCTCAGATAGGCCATGCAGGGCTATGCCGAGCATTAGGGCGTTATGATGTCATCGAGTTAGAGCATGATTTCAGTATGAGTCACATGTATAGTACGTTCTGTATTGTTCACGATCTCTTAGGTTTGACCCATGTTTCCTTTGGTGTTTTTTATATGTGGCAGATGGTTGAGAGTACTAGATCATTTTCTGGCCCCTGTGTTTTGCTTTTTTCCATTGCCCTTGGTGTGTATTATGTGATATGTGTGGTTTTTCCTTTTTGGCTAATAACTGAAGTTTGGATTCCTAAATTGTTCACATAAATTTTTTTAAAATGAAATGTACCTATTCCTTTCAAACATTAAACTTGTTTTTTTAAATTTAAAAGGGCAGTGGGCTGAACTTGTTTTAGAAATGAAAGTGTGTGTGAAAACTAATATTTTATATAATTTAGTTCAAACCTGGAATTGGTAGATTCTTTATTTAAAGGTAGTGCATTGGGAATAGATATCGGGAAAGCCTACTGTGTTTTAATACCCATGCCTATAGTTCTTTTCTGTTTTTAGTGTTTGTGCAGGCTACAACTTGGGTGTGTTCTCTTTGGGCGACGTTTGGTCGCGAGTGGGAGAGTGGCCCGCGAGGTCACACAGAGATAGTGGTTGTCACTTTTGGTTAGTTTTATTTTCTTTTGTTCTTGTTTAGTTACTTTACTCTGTTCATTTATTTTTCACTGCTCTGTTTAATTTCTGCTACTTTATTTATTTATTTTTACTAGGAAAAATCATTCCCACAGCCTCTGTTGATGCCCTGGTGCTTGTTGCCAGCCCGGGAGGATCGAGAACGCCTCTCAGGCCATGTCGCGGATCGGCTCGGGTGACCGGTTCAGGGTCGACCCAGGTTGGTTCATGACACCACTAGTGCTCATCGCCCTTAAAAACCTTCCATTGAGTGGCCGGGGTATCAATGGAATCAAGGAGACTTGGATGGGTGTTCAGTTGGGTAGACAGTCAAGTAGAGGCAATGGGAAGAGCCTGATATGGTTTTATCACCCATATCTATAATTGATATCTAGTATGATCTAACATAGGGTATGTTTCCTATCATGACTTCAATTTCCTCCCTATTGGAATAATTCCTAATAATATTCAACCACTAAATTTATATACACTAATTTTTTAGACCTAGATCCTATTGGGTGGTTAGACTATGCCCATATAGGTTGAGAAGTTCCTTCATGTTGAACATATATCAAAGAAAATCTATTATATTTCATCTAGAAATTACACTTGGTAAGAATATTTACTTTGATTAGTTCACCATTGAATCACTTAATCTCCTCCAACTCAACTTTATATTGGGGTAATTTATCCTTAGTGGTGAGAGTCTTAGCTTTGTTAGGTGGTGGGTGGGATGTGACCATGACTTTCCCTTTTTCTTTGGTAGAAACTCCCTGAGTAGGTAGAATATGAGTGCTTAGAGGGGTTACCAAGTTTTAAACCTATATATGATGTTGAGTACACACACCTTCTTCAAGTAATTTGGTGTGTATCATATTCCAAATAGAGATCTCCTCATCATGTTCTCATTCATCAGTGTTGTAATTTGAGTTACTAGTGAGGCCGATGCTTATGATATTCGTTGATGCATAGTGTGTCTTAGGGATCATATCCTTATCATAAGGGTAGGGAAAATTATCAACTTATGAGTATCCATAAAGGGATATATCACAATCCTCCATAGTCTCTACCTTCTTGATGGACCATTTTAGTTTATGGCCTCTAGTGAGACTTTAACTTCTCTAATTTTTGTTCCCTAGAAGTGATTTATAAAGGGTGATTCGGAGGGAAGAGAAGGGAGTAATAATGAACCGACCTTGTACACTGGGGTTGGATCGGCTCTTCCACCATCACATCTTAGACCTTCTAGGGATTTTATGTTACAAAGGATGGTAGTGGTGGAAAAAATTATACCAAAGTTTTTGCTGGGGATGCTATCATAACATTTTTGAGGTATATACTATCTCAAATCTCTTAAAACTTTGTTATTTAATAAAAAAATTCTCCAAATATAGTATGTATTATGGGTAAGAACTTCCCACCACTAAGATTTTATTTTTATTTTTATGTTTTTTTACCTTGGATTGGAAACTCACTCAACTTCCTTGGTATCTTGGTACAAGAGTTTATCAATGGCCTTCTCTCACTGAGTATTCCATTTTTGAGCTCTAGAAATGGCATGATTTTAATGAACCAACAACTAGAATATTCATAACCTTGTCCTAAGACTTTTAATGAGGTGATGATGTTGTATATTGTTTACTCTAGTGGACTTTATTGGTTGTTGGGTATAGTAAAGTAAAATTCTCCATGTTCACCCCAACCTTTGATGTGAACCTCAGGTGGGGCCTCATAGATTACCAAGAAAATAATATTCAAACTACTAATACATGCATGTTGGAGGTCTCTGCATTTTTTTCTCAATATTAGATATCATGTAGATGAGAGGGATTCCAAGTTGACTCAATGGAAGAGTTTGATTACTACATCAATTTTGTTGGTATACTCTATGTAATACAAATGCTTGATCTTAAGATGGAGGAGATATGTTTATAGATTCAAACATAGATATTGTATGCATTATTATTTCAATACCTTCAGAATTTCATACTGGGAAGTATTTATGTTCCAAAACATAATTATGATATTTCCCTCGACTAGTTCTTTCCTCATAACCATATTATTTTACTTGTCCTATAAGAGGGATTACTCTAATTAATCTGACCAAAGTGGGAATTTACCAACTACCTTATCAAGGGGAGTAGGGTAATCTGAAATCTCCTTAGGTACATCATAGAACATGTAGTGTAGAGGAGACAAAAATGATGACCATCTCCCCGAGTCACCCATCGATGGGGGTGAAACATCGTCTATTAATGATGAGGTGTTGGGTATGGGAAAACTCAAAATTTTGAGTTCCACCTGACATGAGGGAATTCTCAAATTAATAGTGAAAAAATGAGGAACTTTATGTTGGGGAGATAAGATTTTGTAGGGAGAATTTATACAATGAGAACCATGGGGAGGGCCTACATGATTATCTTCATATTCTCTATTATAGCGAGGACTTAAATTATGGATTGATGTTTGGTTATAGGGAGGAATTCCATAATATATGCACTGGGGAGGACTTCTAGGGTGGATGATCTGGATTCCATAGGGAGGAACTTCATGTTTACCAATATTTGATGAATTAGTAAGGGTATGACCTCTTTTTGGTTGATCTTCAAGTTACATGTAGGACTTCAAAAATTAACTTCATGGGGAGGACCTTCATGATTGATCTTCATATCATCGTCAGGAGGACATTTATGATGAGAACTCTTATAAGGGCCTCTAGAGATACTAATCATGGTACTATGGGGAGGAAATCTATGGACATTTCTTCCTTCCCTTAGTGATAAAGAGTTGGAAGATTCTTGAGCCTCCATTGATAGATGTTGGAGGACTTCAAGAATATCATCATTCATAAGGTTTGGGATATTATCCTACTCACAATTTTTAGATTACCCTGGATGATAACTTATGGATATTTGTGGCTAGTGACTGAGGCATGAACCATAATCATTATTGGATTCATGCAATGTGTGAAACAATTCTCATGTGCATGATCCCCCTAGGTGATCTTCTGACCATTGTTAGATGATGACTTTCTAATATAACTGCTAGAATATATTAGTGTGATTCACAATTATGATAATATATAGAGATATGAGCTTGTTGTTGATCTTCAATAACTATTCAAAAATACCAACATAGCTCCTGGGTGAGGATGTGAATATTAGCCTACTCATTAGTGGGTGCCACTTGGATTTGATGGCGGTATTCATGTGCCTGGGTAAGAATATGATCTTTCCAACTTTTCATCTATAGAACATGTTTTTGACCTCTATATAGATTAAATATATGAACCTAGTCTATAATTCCTTCCACAATATATAGGAGAGATCCCATGATATTTTAAGGAATATAGTTCTACCTTGAAGTGACTGTCGGAGAATATTGGCAAACTCTAGTTGGAGTGAGAATATGATCTCGATCATGTTCTTCATTCCTCACCAGGATATGTCAAAGATCCACCATAATGGGAATGGGAATATGAGACCTCTATTGAGTAGCCTATAGGATGTGCCAATTAATTGCTTCAATTTTAGCATGGTTAGAAATATGGGCCGACACCATGGTGGCCGCTGGTATATATCGATGATTATATCATGTTGTTTGTAGGATATGATGAAAAATTCACAAGATGTGGGCAAGGATATAACCCTATACTTCTATTAATGTTATGATATATTGATGATATTCTATAAAAGTAACTATAATATAATCCCACTATTCAATGAGAATGGGAATATGGGCCCACTCTTGTCCTCTATTTTTCATCAGGATATGAAAATGGGATTCATATATTGGAGAAAGAATATGGGATTGATTCCTATTTTTTTCTAGAATATGCCAGTATGTTCTTCCAAATGCTTCAAGGATATACTTTTAACAGTATTGAGTATTATTAGGAGAAAAATCCCACTCTTCGGTTATTTACAAGGTATGATAAATAACTTATTAAATGGGAATAGTAATATGGGTCTATTCCCTTCCTCCTGTGATATGATAACCTTAGAAACACCTT
The DNA here is from genome assembly GCA_963277665.1 of Viscum album. Taxonomy (NCBI): domain Eukaryota; kingdom Viridiplantae; phylum Streptophyta; class Magnoliopsida; order Santalales; family Viscaceae; genus Viscum; species Viscum album. The sequence goes on along the minus strand of OY728119.1, from coordinate 1,940,399,571 downwards.
CTTTTAGGCACCTTATTATTGGTGAGAGGGGCTGATTTATCTAGGGCAGACTCCTCAATGAGTTACTATGGAGAAAGTGCTACATGTAATTAGTGACATCAGCAGTTAGTTGGAGCCCTCCTAGGAAACTCTTAAACCAAAGTGAGGATGCAGTTGTACTCTTTCTCCATCTCCGTAAGATAAGAGAGGATGACATTATCAAGTTCTAGGGATAGGCTCTTGAGATAGTTTATTTTGGTGACAAGATCCACTAGATTCGCTAAAGACCTCCATTGATGGGGTGATCCCCTGGTTTTGACCACTTAAAGGCTCTACCAAGCTACCTCCAGGGTTGGAATAGTACCATTGATGTGGTAATCTTTGACCAGGGTGTTGAATACAAGGTGTTAGAGATGATGTGCTGATGAAAACATTCTATTATTCATTGAGGTCATGAAATTTGTAGTAGTTAGGGAATATGTGGGGTTCTTCGACTATTCTGAAGTATCCTGAGAGTAACTACAATATTATTTGATCTACCCATAAAACTTATCATGTGATCATGATGATCTATATAATTCCATTGTTTTTGATTCAAGAGAGATCTCATAAGGGCTTCTAAAAGTCTTTAAGGGATCAATGAGCTCAAAAAAGAAATCCATCAGTGTTTTATAACATGTAAGAGCATGATCAACTGATCATTGATAATAGTCTCATGTTAGGTTCACCATTATTTTTCTAATGTGTGTACGCACCCGTGCTTTGTTTTGAGTCAATGTGAACATGAATTTTTATGGAAAGCGATCATTAAGACCTTACTAGAGATTCTCAGTTTGTGAAATGGTCAAGATTATGGGAGGTTATGATCATATCACCCTTTATGGGGGGATTATTGACTACATTGGGACTCTCATAAATATTTAATACATTTTCATAAATCCTTCCCAAATCCTTTAATGGGATCGGTTATCACTATGCTAGTGATCGATTATTGATATACATCTATGTAAATATCTATATTTAGAAAATTTCTCTATCAATTGGATCATCTATATATATAAAAGGTTCTCCATCAATGATAAAATATCTATATATCATAGGTTTTCTATTTTTATTTTTCCAGTTAACAATACTATGGTTTGAAGCAACAAAAGTTGGAACTCTATTGTTTATCATCATCGAGGGAGGTAGTGGGTGTTGAGGATTTGATATTGGGCCTATGATATTGGATTCCTATGTATTCTTATGATAGGAATTAGAACCTGTATAGTTTAGTTACACTTAACAATATATGTCATACCTTTTAAGATCATGTTATAAGAGACATCATTGTGCCTTTTAATGTTTGCATCCATGAATAATTCTCTGTAGTTTAATGTCATTCAATGTGGAATATTTGGAAAAAGGTTCCTATAAATGGTTAGTGCAAGACTAATGCATGAGGGGAATTTCCTGGTTCACCCCATAGGAAATATGGATCTTTGAGAAGGGTTGTTTCATAGGGAATATGGACAATTGAGTATTAATTATATAACTCATGGGGGATATTTCCTAATGACTATATAGTTTTGTAGGGAATATATCCAAGTGGAATTATGATTTTGGATGTTGGGTTTGAAACTTATATTGGAATCCTACATATCCTAATTAATATTAAGTAGATCCCATATAGTTTAGAGTGTGTAATTTTAGGTCATGTTACTAGAATAAACCATGAAATTTAACATCATGTGGTAAGGATATTGTTTTATAGTTTTATGCTGTTTAACAAGGATGTTTTTATTTTTAAAGCTGTGATAAAAAATATTGAGAGGGGATTATTCATTGTGGATTCCAAGAAGTTTATACATCCATCCCTTTTTGGTTGGTAACAAGACTAGGAAGGACAACCAAATGCATGGGGAATATGGACCCATGGGGATATATTGGGACTTACACCTAGTAGAAAGACCAGAACCAGATAGGTGATTAGGAAGAATATGTGTAGGGAATATGCATATGCTACCCATATGTGTATGACCTGGTTTTTAACTCAGATGAAGGTGGGATTCTAGGGCTTAAACCTAGTATATGAACTCTGACGTGTCTTTGGCTCATTAAGTGGAACAAAGGAGTCCACTATCTACTGGGGTTGATAGGGTGTTGGATATGGGGAAACCAAGATATAAATACTGATCCAAGAGAAGTTTCATTAGTATCCTCATGATATATACCCTTGTTATTAAGGGAATAACATATATTTATTACCCTAAGGATCCTATTGAATTGGGATTAAAACACAGGAGAGGCCTTTTATCAAGGGAATACACAATTGAAGGGGTACAATTTTATATACATGGATAGATCATGTATCTCAAGAGAATGTGGTGTAGGACTTACAATCATAAGTTTTTAGGGATTTAAACTTGGTGAAAGAGTGATTAGAAGGTTATTTGGATGATCCCAACCTAGGTAGATGACTCGGGTGGAATAAAGGATAATAAGGAAGCCTAATTACCCATATTCAAGTTGATTTATAATGTGGTTGTGGATGTACTAAATGCTTCACATCTATATACTATTTGGAAGAGGTTAAAGACCATAATAAGTGTAGAGACCCGGAGCCTGACGTACATGGATATTACATTACTTTTGCGGAATACTTAGTACATAACAAAAACACACACACAAGGATCGTAATAGTTTAGTGTCTTTAGAAACTCGGAACGTAATCTTCTAATCGAGGTGAAAGATCTTCAATATCTCCCATAAAGATCTTCCATTGTTTTTTTTACCTAAAACCTTTCTTTATATCCTGGGTAAAATAAAACATAAAAGGGTGAGCTCAAATGCTCAGTAAGGGTACACAAAAGAAAAATCAATCACATCATATTCATAAGAACATAACTTTTGGAAATCTTAACCTGCAAAAGAGAGCATAATTTCATAACATGGGATAAATCATAGTAGTGAAATGAAATCCCAATAATCATAACTTAAAACATGAAACTTTGTGGCATTCACACATAATCATAGAGAATCATTTCTTGTTAGTCAAGACTCATTGCCAAGACTATCTTATTGGACAAAGTCCCTTTCTGAATCGAGTAACCCTCGTTTCAGTCCTGTTTCACTGAACCGGTATAACCTACCATTCCAGCCATGTCTATCTCATGAGATATAAATTCTTTACCCAATGAATTGGAGGGAGATATAGGTCCCACCCATCTTATAATGAATCCTTTCTTATGTGTGCCACATAATCATAAATCATACATCATCGCATAACACATGTAACAAAAATGGGATTCTTGAAACATCATGACATCATAAAACAAACCATATTTGATGAAGGAATTCATAAAAATATTTCCATCACAACATAATCAAACCATTGTAATAATAGGTATAAAAACAGAACCCTTTTATTATCTTAGATGGAAAATAATTTTGATAAAATACTTGAACTTCATTCTTGAGGAAAATATCCTTTCTACTTCAAAAACACCTTTCCTTCCTTAACATGTCATACAATTTTAAACTAAAATAAGTTGATTAAAAATAAACTTGAAAACTTGTAAAGGAAGCTTCTTGTGAATAATGTTTTAGAAATCCATTCATGCCGTATAATTTAAAAAAACATTCTTCGTACTTTTTTTGGAAAAGTCAAAAAGTACCTCGTACGAAAAACGAAAAAAGATTCCTTTCATTTCTTTTACTAAAAACTCACCGAAGGGTAAAAATGGATTTAAACAATTGTAGGTGTATGGAAATAATATTACATATTTATGAAACATGGATGTGGATGATAAAATACACCCCAGTAAATACTTACGAATAAACAATCTTGGATAAAAATGAGATTGTGATATTTCCCTTACCTTAGGTCCGACTTGCTTTGTAAGTGTCCGAACCTCCTGTATAATGAGTTAAATCATGTTATTGACTTATTCCATAATCATATTCATTGTTATTATATCATATATGGTCCACTTATGACTTTATATTACCTGTTCTTTTGTAAATTCATGTTAAAGTAGCGTTTTGGGTAAAATCGTCTCATTTGTCGTTCGTGTTTTTAACTTGTAATTATTAATATGATTACTTGGATCATGATTACTTATATCCAGAATGTAAAACATGATTTATATATAATATATATTCAGAATATATATATATATATAATATCGATAAATGGAATGAAATACACCGTTCATGGAGACGGTAGTCCGTACGTACGCATGAACGCTGTTTTCATTTCCTTATTGAAGTGAATGGAATTAAGTAGATGACATACATATAAATTTACATAAATCCAGTATCATTATTATGTCATATATTTCATTAGTACTTATTATATATATACTTTATAATCATTCATGAATGGTTAATCATTGAGAATGAATCTCATCGCGTCGTGGAGACGGTAGTCCGTACGTACGCACGAGCGATGATATCGTTCCCATGGTCGTGGAATTGTGTTGAAGTGTATGTAGACTATTTCAGTATCAATATCAATTTATAATAATCATGTATAGTTACTCATTACACCATTATACCCATCCTATTAAGTTGGTGGTGGAAAATAGATTACACCACGGCGTGGAGACGGTATTCCGTACGTACGCACGCGCGGTGATTTCATTTTTCCGTTGGATGGATAGAAGGTGAATTAGGGTTGTTTCATATTTATAATAACATATCAGTATGTAAGTAATACTGATGTTATTACTTTATCATGAAACAACTAAAGAAGAAGAAGTTGAAGAAGAAAGAAATTGAAAAGATCGGTAATGGATATTACCTCTTCTTTGGAACGCCTCTTTGAATCCTCCACTTAGGGAACTAAGATTGGTCTTTGAAGAAGACCAGGACCTCTAGGATTATTCTAGGGAAGTGGAGAGGAGAAAATGGCAGGGGTTGGCCGAGCTTGAGTGCTCAATTTGGTGTGAGGAGGAGGGGGAGGAGGTGTCCTTTTATAAGGGAGGAGAGGGGCACCTTAGGAATATCTCAAAATATTATTTTATATTAAAGTCAAAATCGGTTTATAATGGTTCCAAAGGGCCTTATTTAGAATCTAAAGTGGGGATGGGTTGAAATACTATCAACCAATAGGATTTAGACAAGTTTAGGGTATTATTTTAACCTTATCAATTAGATTTAACTCTAAGTTAATTAATTTAACTTTTACCGTGTCTTTTTGTTTTCTTTCACTATATGGTTAATACACTTACTATAACATGCCAAAAGAACCCCAAATTGTTTATTATTAATATATATATCCTTATCTAAGTCATTTGGCCGAACCTTAGATTTTTAGGAATAAAATAACAATTAATAATATAATATTTGATTTAAAAACTATTTTGTGTCAATTTTGACACTATTTGATATATGATTTTTGTGAAAGTCATAACAGAATTATATGTTCGAACCAAGTTGATTAAATCAACACTAATATATCATAGTAACCTAGAAAATTAGTGGAATTCATAAAAAGTCTCAAATTACATTTATTTTGGTGTTTATAACATCAATTATGTCAATATTTCATTAATAAGATAATTACTGCATCATCATTGTGTCATAAATAAATTAAATTATTTAATGTCTAAAAATTACAAATAAAATACCATTATGCAGGAAATCTTTTTAGATTTCTAATGAATATTTATAGTCGAATTTATCTTATGTATAACCCCATATTAAAAATGATTTACTTATTAAACTTTGATTTTAACTATTTTAACCCTTCTTTAAATAAATTAATAATAAATGTCCTAATCTAATCCAAGTGGGCCTAAATGGTCATATTTTATTCCTAAGTTTGTTTTTGGTCTAATTACACTTATCCAATAGAATTAGGACATGTGTTAGGGTAATAGTAATATCATATTTACCCTTAGTTACCCTATTTACTATTAACCGTGGTTAAAAAAAATAAAAAGTTACTATTCACCAAAAATTATTTTCATCTCATTGAACCACATTTTAGTCCTTGATATTAACCGTGTCTGTCGGATTTTCGAAATTCCATTCACAGAAGAGGTAAAATTAAGTTTTATGTAAAATTCAGTTTTTAACCTACCACTTAGTAGTTTCACTATTCATCAAAAATTGATGTTTTTCATAACAATGCCAAAATTTCATCCTAAGCTATATTTCATATTCCGAATTCAAAAATGAAGTCTATTTTACCAAATTAATAACATAGAAGTTGCATTAATTATAATTAAATCCCGTTGTTAAAACAAATAGCGTGTTTTTAAGAAACAATATCTATCAAAAGATTGACACTTGTTTATGTCTGGTTTAAATGTGAAATTACATCCAATGACCAACATTGTATTAAATTGTAAAAATATATTCTAAATATACTTTAAAACAACTCAAATTAATAATTTATCACTATTAATTATTTTGATTAAAAAAGTTGTTCTTAATTATAATTTAGTAATTTTCACTATTAATCAGAATATTAAAGTTATCCGAAAAGTACCAAAATTTCACCTTCGGCTAAATTCGATACTCCGAATCCAAAAATGAAGTACATTTTGAGAGCTAAAATTTCTAAAATTTTAAAAGGTGGTTATTACTATTCATAACGGCTAGTTATAATAATATTTTAATAGCATATCGTTGTTTAGTGAAACTCGTTATTGCGTACTACACACGCTATCGAGGAAGGTCGCGATTGCGTGTAATGCAAGGCAAGTCAAGGATGCGTGTTGTGCAAGATCCTTTTGGTGTAGCGTACAACACAAGACATTAGTGAAATAAAAAGAATATTTGTCATAAAATCTCGGGCTGTTACAATAAGGGACCCTTATTCTATATAGTATAAATGTGACACACAAAGGGGAAAATGGACCATGTAATTCCTGGTCTAAAGTATATACATGAAGGAGATCCGCATACACCACCTCAAGGATAGCGTATTACAAAGGAGATTCATGGATAGTGCCTCATGGATGAGAGCCTCATAAAGGGTCTTTATAGAGGGGAATCATGAAAAATACCTTGTAAAATAACATTATAGAAGATCCATTTTGAAGGGATCTCAAAAACTACAATCCCTCACATTGGAGATTCATGTAGGGAGATCATGGAGATACCTAATAGACGAGGACCTTATAAAGGGTCTTTATGAATGAGACATCATGAACAAGCCCTCATGAATGGAATTTGTAAACAAGACCATGTAAAGGGACTCTATGGTCATGAACTCATGTATGAACCCTTTTCAAGGGTCTATACATGATGAATTTCATCTTATTTATTTGGATTGAGAGTTAACTATTGATTTCTTCACAATAAATATGATCACCCAAGGCCAAAATTTTTCCCAAAATAGAGAAAATATTTATTATTTATGGAAAATTATCTCTCTCAGTCCTACAAAATTCCACTTTCTTGAATATAATTTTGGCTATTTATAGTCAATGATTTCCTAAAATAAGAATCCATGTAGGGAGTAAACAGTTATGTAGTAAGGTTTGCATAAATATTATGTGTCCATGTAAGGAGACTACCTCACTGTCACTAATGATATTGGTTCATGAAGTTTTTATGTGGCTACATAGGATCTATGCCTTTAAACCACATATGATAATGACCTAAAATGCCTGTATGTGACCACATAAGTGGCTACCTTGGTGCCCATTAATGAAGTATGCGGTCTATTAGAATTCATCATGAGGCTTCATGAACTGACTTCATAAACTGATGAATTACTTCATGGAATTGCTTCATTTTTCAATTTTAACTTCAATATTATTTTATTAATTTCTTTATACTTAACATGGAGTAGTTTAGAATTTAAGTATTCACAAATAATTTGAGTTACACTCATATGATTCTATTGAAAATAATAGAGAATATCATAGCATTGAATATCATATAATTTTCATATTTGAAATATAGAAATAATATTCACATGATTCAATGAACATATTAAAATAGGATAAGAAGAAGAAGAATGTTGGTGTGAAAAAATAATGAATTGACATAGTTGTTATCTTGATTGTTCTATGTCAAAGTAAAGGTGAGATCCAATGCTACTATGAGATATCATCCTTATGAATTGAAGAAGAATAAGTATAAGAATAGAATATAGAGAGAGGAAAGCATTCAAAATATCTACTGATTATCATTCTATAATAAAAAGGATGTGAGAAGTTTGGATTATGATTCATATATCATAAACTTTGAATATTTTTGAGATAGTCTTGAATACTAATAGAAAATGAAAAAATGGGTATCCTGTCACACCCTTCATCTTTAAATAAATTATTTTATTAATTTTCAGGGAATTGGGTAGTTCAGGTTGAATCCGACTCAAAAATTTTGGGTTCTTATTTAAAGAAATACACATTTTGGCTTTGAAACGCGACCTCACCCAGCTCATCAGGGCTTAACAGTGTGCGACTCATGGGCGACGCACCGACGAAACATAACTGCGAAGGCTTGCGACTCCGCCAGTGCCACCGTGTGACCCGCCCATCATTCAATTTTACTTTTTGTAGATAAATGAATATTTTGGTTTTGGCAGCATCCAACGCACGAGCGGGGAATGGTCGAAACTGCGCGGCTTTGACTGGGTCACCGCTTAACCTGGCCCGATTCCTCGCACGGGCTGTATGATGTTCAAGACAAATAAATGAGGTAAAATTAATAAATGATTTGAATAAAGAATTCCTCACAAAATTAAACGATAAGAATAAAATTATTTAAGGGATGTTTTAATAATAATAATAAAAATAATAATAATGACAATACTAACAATAATAATAATAGTAATAATAAAAATAACACTATTATTATTATTATTATTATTCGTATTTTCATGGTTTTAATTAAGTTATTAGCAATATTATTAAAATTATTATTATGGTTGCAGTTTTATTAAGTTATCATAAACTTTATTATAATTAGGATTATGATAATTATCATTAGTTATTATTATGATTTCTTTTTTTTTCTTTTTTTTTTATTTATTTATTTATTTTAGTTTATTTTTCTTTTCATTTTCTAGGGTTTCGGATTTTTTCGGGCCCCCTTTCTTCCTCCGCATCGCGGAACACCCCCATGTCTCCCATCTCCTTCCCTACCATGCAGTGCCCCCTGGCCTTCTCCCTGTGCGGTGCACCATCCTGCCGCTCCCTCCTCCTTCACGCTGCCTCCCCTCCCTCACCGGCGACCTCCCTTCCCAGTGGCTGACCTCCCTCTCGCTCGGTAGCGCACCAACCCCCAGTATGCACTCCCCTGCCATAGACGCGACGTCTCACCCCCTACTCCTCATTTCATCTCTCCACCGGCGGCGCTCCAACGCGCCCCCTCCTCACCGGACCTCTCCACCAACGCAACACCACCCTCTGACGAACCTGAACCCCCCCCCACATAGCGCCTCCGCTACCTCTCCGGTGTGTGGTTTCCCCTCCTTCGGTATATTCCTTTTTTTGGATTTTTTTCTCAAATTAATCAAAACTCTAATGCCATGGGTCATGTTCGTGCATTTTGTTTGGTGTCTAGGGTATGTGATTGGTCCACGGAGCGATGCTTTTCCTTCTGTTGAGGTCCCGTCGCATTCGCGCGTGTTGAGTTAGGTGTTTCCGCCTTTAAACATTATTTAATGAACTAATTTTCTAGCTTAGTTAATTTATGATGTTCATTGATTAATTATTTTGGATGTAGATTTCGTTTTCTTGAAGTTTTTTATGTGTTAAATTTTTTTGTTAGTGTGTTTATATGGGTGGGTACGTTCATTGGTTGAAAACTTATATTTAGTAAATTTTTAGTGTTTAATAATGTTTTCAGTTAGCTTTTCATTTGTGCAAGTAGTGATAATTGTTTTTGACATGGCGTAGTGTGTTCTTGGTTGTAAGTGAAGGTGTTGTAATGGTTGAGTAGGTTGTTGCTATGAAAACCTATGTGGCTTGTCTTTTAGTGTTTTATAAAGTTGTGTTTTTTTTGTGAAAATGTGCAAAGTGAAATATTTGTGTCCTAGTATTTTTATAAAGTTTGTGTTTGTTTTGTGAAAATGTGCAAAGTGTGAAGTTTGTGTTCCTGCTGTGGCGTTGGGTGTGTTTGGTCATGAAAGAGGGTTGAGTTGGTTTTGCGGGTAAAAGTTGTGTTATGTTTCTTTTTAAATAATTTGTTTACAAAGAATTTAATATTATTTAATAAAAATGATTAATGATAAAAATTTAATATGTTTTTAATAAACAAGTATTAGCAATGCAAATATTGTTTTAATTGAGTTGGGTAAAGTCTTTTGGCATGCGTACTTTGTCAAATGGTTTTCTATGTGTGTGAAAGTGTGGCTTTGGGATTATATAACACCCTGTTTGTTTTATTTGTCTAAGTTTGACATGAAATGTGAAATTAGAACATCTTAAGAAAAAAAGGGGGAAGCCTGGGTACTAGGTGGGCGGACTAGATCTAGCATGCTAGTGATTCGGAAGCGGCTCTGTCCCTGTTTCACTTAGCCGGTTTGACGATTACAACACTAACTAAACATTGGATGATGATTAGAGACCACTACATTATGGATGTGTTGCCCTACTAGTGGCTCATGCATGAGAACCTATTTTTTTGTGTTTCATATACTGCTATTCACCGAGACACGATGTTCTATGGTCCCATTCCTCTTGCTAGTACCTATAGGGCCTATCCCACTTTTAGTGCTCCTGGATTACTATAAACTCACCGTCGGCATGCGGTGTTGCATTTGGGTTCTCTTGAAGGTTTGAGTTTTCTTAACTGCAAGGGTGTTTTATTTTTATTTAAGTTGTTTTTGTTGAAGGTTCTTTCTTTATAGAAACCATTCTTTTAATGTTTTTTAAGCTTTAGCAACCTTTCTTTTACTAAGCCTAAAAATGTATTTGTCATTTAATGTTTACATGTGGAACCATTTTGTTGGGTGACGTCCTTCTGGGCTTTTGGATCACACCCTACATACACCTTTGGCTGTATGTAGACCTTGTTTCTTGTGTAATCCAGGTTGTGACATCGTGCTCAGCGATGGTGGTTTTGGTCGGTGATGGTCTTCTCGTGCAGGTTGGTGTAGTGGCTTGTGGATGCTGCACCACTCTTGTCACTTGGAGGTTTGAGATAGAGTTTTAGTTTCTTTGGTTGTCGTTTATTTTTGGATGTTGGTTCTAGTTGTAAAACATTAAATTTTATTTAGTTTGGTTGTCTATTTTCAGTTTTGGTTTATGCATCTTATTAGTTTTTTTGTGTTTACTATTTTGGGTAAATTGTTCCCATGTGTTAGTTTTGATACCCGGGCACTTGTGCCAGCCCATGGGGATTGGGAACGCCCCTCGGTTCATGTCGCGGACCAGGCCGGGTCGTGCAGGTTGGTGTTGTGGCGTGTGGATGCTGCACCACTCTTGTTGCTTGGAGGTTTGAGATAGAGTTTTAGTTTCTTTTGTTGTTGTTTATTTTTGGATGTGTGTTCAAGTTGTAAACCTTTTAATTTTATTTAGTTTGGTTGTCTATTTTCAGTTTTGGTTTATGCATCTTATCAGTTGTTTTGTGTTTACTATTTTGTGTAAATCGTTCCTATGTGTTAGTTTTGATACCCAAGCACTTGTGCCAGCCTGTGGGGATTGGGAATGCCCCTCGGGTCATGTCGCGGACTGAGTCTGGCGTCGGGTCGGATGGCGACCCGACCTGGTTTGTGAAAAAATGATATTAGAGGGGCATGTTTTCTCTCTTGGGTCGTGTTCTTTTGGAATAGAGTCACGATAGACTGGAGTTAAGGTTTTTGGGACTCGACGTCTTGGCTACGAGTAAGGTGCCTGGCCAGCACACCTCGTGGAGGGACTCGAGTTACCAAAGTAAGTTTAGGTTTGTCTGAGTTTTAAGTCTTTGTGATTAATCTTGTTTTGGGGAAATGAATAGAGAGTAGGGTCAGTGGTCTTAATGAGATTGCAGGGCCTGGAAAGCCATGTGGAGGTGGGGACACTGTCATAAAATACTCTCTGTGGCTAGTGGCGTGATTGTTGTATGGCCGCCGACCATATGTTCCAATCACCCGCTGACACTAGTTTCATCCTGCATTGTTCCTCGTCTCTTTGTTTTGGATTTATAGAAATCTGGTTTTTAAGTAAAAATGTTTTGGTCTTAGAAAAATGTTTTCAAATGAAGCACTTTAAAAATGAAATGATATGTAAGGTTTGAAAACTGCAGGTTGAATGTTTGGTTTTGAAAAAAAATGGAAAGGTTTGGTTCTTATCCTTGGTGTTCTCCTGAACAACCACATGCATGAGTGTTTATGGAAAGAGAAATGGTCAATGGCACGAGTGGATGAATTTATGGATGGACATGAGTTGGGTGCGAGTGTGGCACGAGAACATGCATGTGCGAGGCCCATGGGACACCATTGGTCTTTGCGCAACCAACTAGCTTTACTTATTTTCAAAAGGTTTTGTTAAATGAAAATTTGTGTGTTAATAACCGGTGATTGTGTGGCGTGTCCTTGTGTTTTGGAAATGTTGGATGTGAGGCGTTTTGAGCCGAGGATCCTTTCTGACTGATTTTTGTCTTGAGTTTGAATTTTTATTTGTAAGTTTGTGTGCAAGCATGGGGTTAGTGAATTATTTTGAGAAGTTCTTCGGGAATTCCTTGCAGTGGTACCCACTACATGTGTAATGCTCACTTGTGGTATGTATTGGCCATTGGACCAGTTCGACTGGATCCATGGTTTTATTTATTAACTAGTGTATGCCCTCCATAAAGCGTTGACATGTGATTAAAGTGTGTCCACAGGAAATTCGTCATTGGCCGACCCTCCAGTTGATCAGAGGAATCTCTTCTTGAATTCTAGAAATGAACCCACCTCTCATTTTTACAACTAAGAGGATCCTCTCGCAGCGGGATGATAGTTGTGAGGGGAGTTGAAGGGAGTTTTGGTCTTTTGAGTGTCTGACTCATCGGGTATGAAGTTTTACATTGTTGTGTTTGAAGGTTCCCCCTGGAAACAGTGAAAGGAATTCCAACGGGGAATGGTTAAGGCAGTTCAGAATTATCAGTGTTGACTAGTGTCTTGAAGGGCTTTGTAGTATTTTCATCAGCTGCAAGGGTTATGTTTGGTGATGTCTTTCAGTGTGAGTTCACTTTGATAGTCAAGGGTGAAGTTTGACCTCATTAATTTGAAAGTTCTGTTTGAAAACGATAAAGGAAATTTCAGTGGGGAAGGGTGGAAGCAGCCTGGAGTGGTCGGTGCTGGCCACTATTCTAAATGACCTTTGGTCCTTCGTTGGATTCGTTTAAGAAAGGGTCTACGTTAGGCCACTAGTGTGGAAGACCCAGTCACACGAGGATGCTATGATTGATTGCGGGAATCACATGTTATTTAAGACTCAGTTTGAAGTCCCTCTCCGTATAACATTCCTCTCTACAGCAATGGTCATGTTCAGGTGACAATTTGTGGTGTCGTGTTCTCATTCAGTGTGACAAAGCGTGATGCACATACACCATTTCAGCTCTTCTGTTGGTGAATATTCCATGTATGATCAGTTGGATGTCGTGATGTGTTGTGGTTTCTGGTGTTGTCTTGGTTGCAGTGTGGTTGCGTGTGGCACCAAAAGGAGAAGCTCCGTTCGTGAGACTTCAATGCCTGACTGCGAGGCAGAAGACGATTCAAACATCAGGACTCCAAACATAGGCCTCAGAGTGAAGCTGGAACATGGTTAGGAACCCCAAGAGTGTGTGGGACCCCAAATTTATTTCTGTCATCAGTGTTGAAAGTGGAGGGAATTTAAATCGTTTCTATGGTTGTTCCGCTCCGAACAAACCGTCTGATTGCATAAGGTTTTTGTAACCATGTGGAGGCGTGTTCGTCTCATTGCCTTAAAGTCTTGGGGGTTGAGTCCCACTGGATGTAATCGCTTTAGTGGTCCTTATGAGAGTCTATTGGGTAAATATGTCTCAAATTTGAATAATTCTCATCCAGGAATGAGGAAATGCTGGTTTGTCTTGGGTCATGCTTTTGACGCCCCGGTAGTCGGGTCCCTCCCTCCCCACCCCTTATGGTGGGGTGTTTGGTTACCATCAAGAAATTTTCAAAGTTTTATACCTTCCGTTAGTTCTAATGGTGGGGAGAACCACATTGGATCTCGCACGAATATCTCTAGAATGAATCAGTGCTGGACTTTTCTTTGATGGCGGAGAGTCCGCTCGAACCTCCCCGTGTCTGTTTTCCAGTCTCATCTTGGGCGTTAGTATGTTCTTAATGGCGGGGAGCCCCTCGGGCTTCCCCACATTGAACTTTTGGTTATGTTTCTAAATATGAGTTTGCGATAGGTGATAAGGGTGCTTTTGGGTCATGGTTGCTCTCATTTGTTCGTTCCAGACAAATGATGTGGTTTTCATTCAATGGTGCTTGTGATGTTTCGGCATGTGAAGTTGGATTCTCTGGGTGTGAGGGTTACCTTCTTTGATCATTCAAATGGAGGCGTTCTAGCTCTTTGGGGTGGGTGACACATATCATAAAATCTTTTTACGAGCTTCTTGAAGCTATCTATAAGTCACATTTTTCTGAGCACGATGTGTTTTCCTCTTTCTGCTTGTTTTCATAGGGATCCTCTTGAACCTTAAGGGGGTGTCGTTTCCTACTTTGGGTCTCACCCTTAGTTGTGGATTTCCGGGGACAAAAAGCTTTATGGTGGGGATAATTGTCACACTCGTCATCGTTAAATAAATTATTTTATTAATTTTTAGGGAATTGGGCAGTTCGGGTTGAATCCGACTCAAAACTTTTGGGTTCTTATTTAAAGAAATACACGTTTTGGCTTTGACACACGACCTCACCCAGCTCATCAGGGCTTGACAGCATGCGACGCATGGGCGAAACATAATTGCGAAGTCTTGCGACTCCGCCAGCGCCACCATGTGACCTGCCCATCATTCAATTTTACATTTTTTAGATAAATGAATATTTTGGGCTTGGAGGCATCCAACGCACAGGCAAGGAATGGTCGAAGCTATGCGGCTTTGACTGGGTCACCGCATGACCTTACTCTGTTCCTCGCACGACCTGCACAATGTTCAGGACAAATAAATGAGGTAAAATTAATAAATGAGTTGAATAAAGAATTCCTCACAAAATTAAATGATAATAATAAAATGATTAAGGGATTTTATAATAATAATAATAACAATAATAATAATAACAATAATAATAATAACAATACTAACAATAATAATATTAGTAATAATAACAATAAAATTAAGATTATTATTATTATTATTATTTGTATTGTCATGGTTTTAATTAAGTCATTAGTAATATTATTAAAATTATTATTATGGTTGCAGTTTTATTAAGTTATCATAAACTTTATTATAATTATGATTATAATAATTATCATTAGTTATTATTATTATTTCTTTTTTTTTCTTTTTATTTATTTATTTATTTTAGTTTATTTTTCTTTTCATTTTCTAGGGTTTCAGTTTTTTTCGGGCCCTCTTTCTTCCTCCGCATTGTAGCACACCCCCTATCTCCCATCTCCTTCCCTACCACACAGTGCCCCCTGGCCTTCTCCCTATGCAGCACACCATCCCCTCGCTCCCTCCTCCTTCACGTTGCCTCCCCTCCCTCACCGTCGGCCTCCCTTCCCGGTGGCCGACCTCCCTCCTGCTCGGCAGCACACCAACCCCTATCCTGCACTCCCCTTCCCTAGACACGACGGCTCACCCCCCACTCCTCATTGCATCTCTCCACCGATGGTGCTCCAGCACGCCCCTCCTTTCTGGACCTCTCCACCAGCGCAACACCACCCTCCAACAAACCTGACCCCCCCCACGTAGTGCCTCCGCTGCCTCTCCGACGTGTGGTTTCCCCTCCTTCGGTATATTCCTTTTTTGGTGTTTTTCTCAAATCAATCAAAACTCTAATGCCACGGGTCGTGTTCGTGCGTTTTGTTCGGTGTCTAGGGTATGTGATTGGTCTGCGGAGCGATTTTTTTCCTTCCGTTGAGGTCCCGTCGCATTCGCATATGTTGAGGTAGGTGGTTCCATGTTTAAACATTATTTAATGAACTAATTTTCTAGCTTAGCTAATTTATGATGTTCCTTGATTAATTATTTTGGATTCAGATTTGGTTTTCTTGAAGTTTTTCATGTATTAAATTTGTTTGGTAGTATGTTTATATGGGTGGTTATGTTCATTGGTTGAAAACTTATCTTTATTCAATTGTTAGTGTTTAATAATGTTTGTAGTTAGCTTTTCATTTGTGAAAGTAATGCTAATTGTGTTCGACATGGCGTAGTGTGTTCTTGGTTGTAAGTGAAGGTGTTGTAATGGTTGAGTAGATTGTTTATATGAAAACCTATGTGACCTGTCTTCTAGTATTTTATAAATTTGTGTTTGTTTGTGAAAATGTGAAAAGTGCAATATTTGTGTTCTAGTGTTTTTATAAAGTTTGTGTTTGTTTTGTGAAAATATGAAAAGTGTGCAGTTTGTGTTCGTTCTGTGGCGTTGGGTGTGTTTGGTCATAAAAGAGGGTTGAGTTTGTTTTGTGGGTAAAAGTCATGTTATGTTTATTTTTAAAGAATTTATTTACAAAGAATTTAATATGTTTTAATAAAAATGATTAATGATAAAAATTTAATATGTTTTTAATAAACAAGTATTAGCAATGCAAAAATTGTTTTAATTGAGTTGGGTAAAGTCTTTTGGCATGCGTACTTTGTCAAATGGTTTTCTATGTGTGTGAAAGTGTTGTGTTGGGTTTATGTAACACCCTATTTGTTTTATTTGTTTGAGTTTGACATGAAATGTGAAATTGGAACATCTTGACCACAAAAAAGGGGAAGCCTGGGTACTAGGTGGGTGGACTAGATCTAGCATGCTAGTGATTCAGAAGCGGATCTGGACCAGTTTCACTTAGCTGGTTTGATGATTACAACACTAACTAAACATTGGATGATGATTGGAGACCACTAGGTTATGGATGTGTTGCCCTACTAGTGGATCGTGCACAAGAACACATTTTGTTGTGTTTCATATACTGCTGTTCACTGAGACACAATGTTATAGGGTTCCATTCCTCGTGCTAGTACCTATAGGGACTCTCCCACTTTTAGTGCTCCTGGATTACTATACACTCACCATCGGCATGTAGTGTATCATTTGGGTTCTCTTGAAGGTTTGAGTTTTCTTAACTGCAAGGGTGTTTTATTTTTATTTAATTTGTTTTTGTTGAAGGTGATTTCTTTATAGAAACTGTTATTTTAAATTTGTTCAAGCTTTGGTGTCCTTTCTTTTACTAAGCCTGCAAATGTATTTGTCATTTAATGTCTACACGTGTAACCTTTTTGTTGGGTGACGTCCTACTGGGCTTTTGGCTCACACCCTACATACACCTTTGGGTGTATGTAGACCTTGTTTCTTGTGTAATCCAGGTTGTGACATCATGCTCAGTGATGGTGGTTTTGGTCGGTGATGGTCTTCTCGTGCACGTTGTGTTGTGGCGTGTGGATACTGCACCAATGTTGTCGCTTGGAGGTTTGAGATAGAGTTTTAGTTTCTTTTGTTATTGTTTATTTTTGGATGTTGGTTTTAGTTGTAAACCATTTAATTTTATTTAGTTTGGTTGTCTATTTTCAGTTTTGGTTTATGCATCTTATCAGTTGTTTTGTGTTTACTATTTCGGGTAAATCATTCCCATGTGTTAGTTTTGATACCCGGGCACTTGTTCCAGCCCGTGGGGATCAGGAACACCCCTCGGGTCATGTCGTGGACCGGGTCGAGCGTCGGGTCGGATGGCGACCCGGCCTGGTTCGTGACATATCCTATTGTTATTGTTTCATAATGAGTAAGGAGATCATATTAATATTATCTAGGAGAGACATGACCCTACCCAATTAATCATATTTTAAAGAGGATCCTTCCAAATATGGTATTCTAGGAAAGACTAGTTGGTTCCATATCCTAAGAATAGAATAAGTTTATTCTTGTATATAATCTAGTTAATGCTATATACAAAATGGTTCAAGGTCATTCCCTTTCCCTTTTTCGACTCTTGATAATAAAGGATTAGTTTTGTGTGTGTGGGATAATAAACACCATATACCATGTATTAGATCACACATTGTGATTGAAACTTGTAAATCCTTATATTCCTATTGTTTTCTTCCCTATTTATTATTGCGATGTTTGTTGGTCAAGGTTTGATAAAAGAGTGATATATAAATTCAACGAATAAGTGAAAAGGTGAACATGGAAAATGGTTTAAATTTAAAAAATCCACACATGTTGATTCACTACCCCTCTCGATGTGGTTGCACCAATCTTGGTAAACCTAACAATTTGTATCAAAGATATGGTTCCACCTATGCTTGGATTTTCAAACTCTTAGAAGATATGAAGTTTTGATTTTATCTACCAAAGTCTTTATGAAGTTAATATTTTAAGAATCTGGTGAATTCACCATCAGTGCAACCATTGAAGAAAAATCTTCCAATCCTTTGAATAATGAGAAGAAAAAAGATTTAATAAAATTAATAATGTACTTGTTAGAGAAAAAGGTTTAACCACTATATAATGGTAATTAAAATAGAGATATTTATATTATATTTGATGATAATTTCCCTCTTTAATAAACTAAATATGATAATTCACCCCTCATGAGAAAAAGGGTGAAAACATTATTTTTACATACAATACTCATAAATACATCAAAAATGACATGGAGGAAGAAGAACCAAGAAAAAGTGGGGAATATCATATATTTTAGGATTCATGGTATTAATAAATTTTTTTTAAAGGATATCCAATATAATTATACCAAATAAATAGTCACTTTTATTTATGTCACTTTTAGAAACATAAAGGGGGATATCACCTAACTTGAATATGATTATTAAAATTTAGATAAATATTTGAAAAAATAGTGTTGATATATAGATAAATTTATAAAAAATAGGATCTAAAAGTTACATGAATGTTGAACTTGAAGAAAGGTGCTCCATATTTAAGAATGATTGGTTTAATTCAATCTAAGAAAATGATGAATCCAAGAAAAGGAATAAAGAAAATATCCAAGCATTGGAAGAGTTTATTGTTGTTAAGGGTTCTTAACTGGGTAAGAAAGATAATATGATTAAGGAGCTTGATATTTATTTATAAGATAAGAACTAGATACATGAAGTTGATATTGAGAAAGAAAGAATATAGTTTGAAGAAAAGGTGATATCAGTTGAGTATGAGAAAAATATCCTCACTATGAAGAATAGAGTTGGAAGTCAATTTAATAAATTAGAAAGTGACACAATATTAGTCCTCACAAGATGCTAAGAAATGAATTACTACAATTAGAACTTATAAGGGGGATCTTTTTGTTAAAAGATCTATAACCATTGAAAATAAGGGACTAAATTCATTCTTAGATAAAACAATAGTATGTATAAACAAATAGTTTTCATAAAATTCGAAAAAGTATGATTGTAAATTTTTTTCATGAATTGTATAGTTTTAAAATCAAAATATTTGGTAATATAGATGAATAAAATTAGTGAGAAACCTACTACTAAATATATGTTGAATGGAAGAAAATATAGGGGACATAGTTCCCCAAAATGTGCTCAAAGAAATGATATTTTTTCACCAAAAAGAACATTAAGGTGTTCATTATGGCTTGATTGGAATTCAAGGGAGAAAAATAAGATTTTTTGTCTATTTCTAGTGTTGTTAAATATTTGGGCACAAGGAAATTAAGTATTGTCATAACATTTCAACTAATGGAAGAAAATGGAGGTTGGTATAAATGGGGGTAGAGATGATATAAATAAAAAACACAAAGAAGTTAAACTTAAAGGATCTATCCATATCTAATATATTTGAAAGTTTTGAGAATATATGTGGAAGTTGAAACAGGATTGGTCATAGTAATAGAGAATGATAGTCCAAAATAACTAAGCATGAAATAAAATTTATTGAGAAACTAAGACCACAAAAGGTGAAAAGAAATAAAGATAAGTAGGATGATTTTACCTTGGGAAGTAAAAAAATAATAATGGTGTTCAAAGAAAAAACAAGAATACAAAGAAGGATTCTGCACCAAGGATAAGAAGTAGCTTATTTTATAGAATAAAATGACACACCATGAAATTTTACAAATAATCCATGAGTATTTCTTCCAATGGAGTCAAGATATGTTTATAAATAAGTTTAAAAAATCCAAAATATAAACAAGAGGATTGTTTTTGTGGAAGAAATCATAGAATAAGTGTTTAAAAAATTTTCCAACTTAATGATTCATGAGAAAATATGTGGAATAACCAATAAAGTTGACCATATTCCTAAAAAACATGATTATTTGGCTATCCTAATTGGAAATATAAAGAAATATTAAAAAATAACAAGATAATGTAAGTTCTAAAGTGAATCAAGAAAATCCACATGATGAAGAAATTGAATTTCATGAGAGGTTATAAAAATTATGAACCTAAAAGTTCATGAGGAGATGTATAAAATATTCAAGAATTATGGACACATTTCAAAGTATTGTTGGAACATGATGTTAGCCTAATTAAATATAATAAATAAAATGAATCTAGCACCAATAAACTCATGTTCTTTCATTTATAATGTGAATAAAGGGATTCTACACAATTAAGTATCTAAAAAAGGAAATAAGATCATGTTTCCAAAGGGGAATGCAAGATTAAATATCAAAAGTGAAATCATGAAGAGTTTCCCTAAAAATATATTCAAAATTAAAGGATTATCCTAGTTGAGGATAAACCCTCAACCTTATTTCTCTCACTAAAGAGTATTGGAGAACCACCTTATTCCCATAAATATTGTATTTTTTCTTTCTTTGAATGTAATTGAAGATGATGAATAATTTCAGAGGAGAGAACTGAGGATATGAGTATACTATCAAATTTATATGGTATTTAAAGTGATCTAGGTATCTTGAAATTTATTTGATGAAGATATCAACCTTTATGAAGTAAAGCTAGAATGTGTCCCTTGAGGAGGAGAATTAATAGGAGCAATTTAATTATGAAATATATGTAGAATGGTCCTACACATTATAAATTTATTTATTAATTATTAGTAATTAAGTACTCAATTTTTAGTGAAGTCATTTTACGCTTCAAAAATATTTTTTCTTCAGAAATGGATTTTATTGATTTTTTAAAGAAAATATTATAATTAATTTTTACCACTTTTATAAATTATATTTTATAAAAATGATATCATTTTTTTAAATCATAATACCAAAATTTTCTTAATGTGAAATTTTAGTATTTTTCTAAAAAGACAAATTCTTCAATGAATAATGATAAAATATTTTATAGAAACCTATATTTTCCATTAATGTATTTAAAAAATCACATTTTGTTTTAAATTTATATGAAAATTTACTTAGTTAATTTTTATTAAACATAATACAATTAATTTCACTGTAATCAATATTATGCTTAATTTTGGTATAAAAACATATTTATACTTAAAAACATATTTTTTCTGGAAAACCGTATTTCATCATGTTTTCAGGTTTATTTTGAAATTAAATTCTATTATTTATAGTGATTGAATACAGTAAAATTTATTCCATATTTGGAATCATCATAATTAATATTATATAATAATATAAACTTAATTTTTGATCATTATGAATAGTAACTATGGTAAAAATTAGTTACTGCAATAAAGGTTAAAAGGGGTTAATGAGGGGTTAAAAACAAAAAGATAAGGGTTAAATTGACCTAAAAACTTGTATAAATCCAATTTTAAAATCATATTTCAATAATATATCATATAATATTCAAATATAAGTCATTTTTTAGCCATTTTTCTTGAGTAAGACATTGATATATTTTAATCTTTTGAAAAAATCCAAGTGTATCCTCTCCCTCCCTTATAAAAGGACACCAACTATCCTCTATTACTCAAACTTCATGATCCTTCTATCTTGTACAATACCAACCCAAATATTTTCTTTATATCTCTCCCCATGTTATAGAAGTCTTTTTTTATTATAATTCCATCCTCTCAAGGCTTAAGGTATAAGCCATGGAAGGTTTCTCAACAAAGAGGTATAACTCTTAACTGAGTACTTTCAATATTTTTTCTTCTTCAACATTCTATAAAACTAATATGTTTTTATATTGATTTAACAACATTTATTCATCCCCTTCTCCATCAAATTGGAAATGAAAACATCATTTGTACATATGTGCAGGCTATCGCCACAGGAAGTGATGTATTTCGTTTTTCATCACCATCATTCATGGTAGGTTATTATGATGGATTTAATGTTTATATATGATATTTATTGAATAATTATTATTATTTAATTATAATATATTATCAAACTTATTACCTTTCCATCTGTTGTAAAATGATAACGTTGATCGTGCATACGTGTGGACTACCACCTCTATGAAGCAATGTGCTTTATTTTTCATTTCCACTTTACATGGTTGTTAATAAGGATATATTTAATAAATATATATAATATTTATGATATAATAATTATTCTTTAAAGATTAATTATAATTTACCTTTCTTTCATTTAATCCATCTAAAATTGGCAACATCACTCATGTGCACATATAAACATTTTCTCCACAAAGTGATGTAATTCATTTTTCCTCAATGATTTATGAGAATGGTTATAAAATTATATATAATGAATTAATATGATACTTATGTCATGATTAATATTCTATATATTATTAAACCATAACCAAGTTATAATAACTAGAACCATCAAATTGAAACATGCATGGAAAATAGAGCAATTTTCACCTGAATATCCATTTTAAGGGAGAATTATTAATAAAAGGATAATTCGAAATTATAAAGGAATGGTATATAGTATGTTACGTATGAATATGTTTCTAAAATATATTTATAATAAATCAATATTTATTATACGAGTGTTTTTAATTTTTATGAAGCAATATGAGACTTGAGAAAATGTATCTATGTTACAATCTCATTTCTTTTTGAGACTGTTTATATTAAATTTCATTAAGGGAAATTATATGATCCTTATCCTTTAAACCCCATATATTTTCTTCTCCTAAATTTATTCATTGAATTTTCTATTAATATTACTTTTTTCTCTTTTTTATACTTAAAGTGATTGAGAAAATGTTTTTAAGAAAAACCGACCTTGATTTATATTTGGTCGGGAATATTTTTATTAAATGTACATATTTTATTTAAAATATTTTCAATAATGATTTAAATATTATAAAGTGATTTATTAAACTCAATTCTACTCATATTTTAATTTCTATAAAGGGTTTTAATAGGAATCTTCTATCCATTTTCTGAATGAGGCACTTTTTACGGAAGGTGTGAATGAAATCTTTGTTTTAACATATACAACACAAATAAAATTTCCCATGGTAATGATTAATTTTTTCTTTGATGTTTACCTTAAAATTTTACATGGTTATTTTAAAATAAAATTTCCCCCTAATATTCTAGAAATTTTTAGATTTTAAAAGTGATTTAAAAATAAAAAGGGTATTTTCCTCAAGAAATGTTCCCATGATTTTTTAAAGGTGTTTTCATCTATGAAAACATACTTTGATGTTACTTATTCTTGAATAAGGAAAGTTTTAAATGATACCATACTTATTACTATTTTTATAGTTATTTATGATGATGATTAAATCTTGATGAAATCTATTTTCTTTTCCATGGGTCAAGCTATTATGAAATGAAAAATGTTTTTACAACCTTATGGATTAAATATAAATATATTATGATTATGTAATGGTTGGGTCCATTTTATCCCTCCAATGAACTGGGTAATGGTATATAGATATACCATGATATGATGATGATGAACATGGACATTATGATTTATTCTAGCTATGCTCACAATATTATGTGTGGAAATGATTTTGAATAGATATGTTCTCAATATTATGGTTTCTTATACTTATAATTCCACATGCCTATGTTATGAATCTTGAATAATGATTACCACTTTGACACCCATATTAATCATGATTCTAGATGTGAATTGATTTATGAGTTTATGATATAAGCTTTTATAGGCATGAATATGTTATATTGAGAACATAAACTTGATTGTGTTATCATACCCATACGATCATCTTATTATATTATTGTTGATATCTCTCATGTTTACCCTTACTAAGAATCTAAGATTACCCTTTATTATGATTTCCTTCCCCATGTTTTGATGGAAGGTTATAATTATGAACTAATATGAAGATATATATGGGAGATATTGTAGATATTTTAAGAAATATGTTGATTATGTATATATTCTAAAAAAAACTAAACCTTTAAAATCCTTGAGCATATATAATTATTATACGTATCAAATATTCATATATAATGATTTAATATTTTTATATGTTATTCTTGGGTCACCTTAGTTGGTATCAGAGAATGGTTTAGTTATTTTTGGATATTAGGTTATAGAAAACATGAGGATATAACCTAATAAAACCTATGGTCAACCAAAAGTGATATAGGATGAACCTAAAGTATCATAGGTTGATAATTTATTTTTTCATAAATTAGGAAATATCTGAAATTATTTTCTTATGATTTATTACACTTTTTATTATTTCTAAATAATTATGTTAGCTTTTTTTGGTTTTAGTCAATGGCTGGAACCATAAGGATTTATACTAATAATGAATGTTTTGGGTAATTCAATGTCCATACTCATGATAAACCAATTTTATTTAGAGTTGGGATGAAATATCTTGTTTCTATGATCACTCAAGCCACACAATTTATGAGTAATAACGCGAACCATATTGAGCTTCCAAATGCACTGAGGATGGAGAAACACATCGCAAAGTCTTTTATGCGACAATATCCACCCTCCTTATATAGGTATTATGATCCAATAATTGTTGAAAAATGGATCATTGATATGTAAAATATATTTTATTCTCTTAAGTTCTTGAAACATGAAAAAGTTGTCTTAGCAGCCTATTGCATAGAAGGCAAAGTTGATCAATGGTGGACTCTTATCAAGAACATAAGGAAATTGGAAGAAATAAACTCCATGTAATGGGATGAGTTCAAGAGGGAATTTCTCAATAAATACTTTCCTTGAACCCTTTATACGAATATGGAAAGGTACTTTCAAGATATGTAATAAAATAATGATGAATCTGTTGGTACCTATGAATCATACTTTACAATACTTTCAAGGTATGCTTCTGGATTTATCATAAACCATGTGAGAAAAATTGATTGATTATTTAATGGATTGAAACCACGTATTTGAAAAGAATTATCCATAAGATACTTTTTTAAATATAAATAAATCATTCAATATGATCTGAAGGTAAAAATATAGAGTGAGAACTCCAATTATTCTACTGGTTTTAGTGACAAGAAAAGAAAATTGGGATTTATAGAAACTTGAATGGTAAATACCATGGAGGAAAGAAATTATAGAATCTTACATGCCAATAATATAGGGTAAATAACATAGGAAATTATTTTAAAAGAACCGGAAAATGCTTCAATTGTGGAAATACTAGATATCGACCTAGTTATTGTCAATAGGGAATGAAAATTTTGGAAAATGTAATAGATAATAAGATAGATTCAACCAATGAATTTTCATTTTTTTCGATATAGGGATATTTGGCATTATAAGAATCAATGCCCTGATATAAGAGATAACTTGGATGGTAGACCTTGAAAAATCCCTAAAAAAAGGATAAAGGGAATCCCTTTTCTATCATAATTGAAGTGGTTTAGGAGAACACATCTACCATCCAATCTAGAACTACAAATATATTATTTTATTCTGGATCTTCCCAATATTTTATGTCTGAATAATTTTTTAAGGGTATCATATCACCACCTCAATGATTATATATTGAGTTAGTAGCAAAAACTTCTAATGGTATGATGATCTCATATCAAGTCTATAGCTCCTCTTCGATATATGTGTGTAGGAATATGCTTCCTAAAAATCTAGTGATTCTCCCTCTAGTTAAATTTGATGTTATTTTAGGCATGGATTATATCTATATATATAGATCCCATGTCAAATATCAGGTAAGGGAAGTCACGTTTGATATTCCGAACCAATATAATATCATCTTTCGGTGTGAGGATGAATATGAACTTCCAATAGAAGTTACTTCCATTATATTAGTCTTACTTCCTATTCACAAGGGATATTTATCTCAAATGGTTGGAGAGAAACTAAACATTGAATATATGCCTATTTTCATGATTATGTAGATGTA
The DNA here is from genome assembly GCA_963277665.1 of Viscum album. NCBI lineage: Eukaryota > Viridiplantae > Streptophyta > Magnoliopsida > Santalales > Viscaceae > Viscum > Viscum album. Next base: position 1,940,373,372 of record OY728119.1, on the reverse strand, counting down.
TTTCCTAAATAGTTGTCTAGTATTACTATAAATAATGAAGTTTATATTTCAATATAACTCATACCTAGTGCTACACCTATTTCAAATTCTCCTTATAGAATGACCAAATTGAGTTGTAGGAATTGAAGAATAAACTCTAGGAGAATATTGATAAAGGATTCATAACCCAAGTGTGTCACCATGGGGTGTGCATATTATTTTTGTTAATAATAAATATGATTCAATGTGTATTTTCATTTATTATTGAGAACTTAAGAATATCAAAATCAAGAATAAGTATCTTTTACCCTGCATTGATGACTTGTTTGATCAATTGCATGAATACCAATAATTCTAAAAGATTGACCTTTATTCTTGATATCGTAAATTAAGGGTTGAGAAAGAGGATATACCAAAGATAGAATTATGTATGAGTTATGAGAATTATGAATTTATAGTAATTCCATTTTGAATTACTAATTCCCTCATTATATTCATGGATTTGATGAATGTAGTCTTTAGATATTACCTTGATAATTTTGTGGTAGTATTTATAGATGATATTATTATATATTTAAAAAGTGATAAAGATCATAAAGATCATTTAAATACTATGTTTAAAACCTTGAGGAAGGATAATCTATAATCCAAATTAACAAAGTGTGAATTTTGGATATAGAAGGTTTCATTCTTGAGTCATATAATCTCAAGTGAGTGTATATCTATATATCCTTAAAAGATGCAATTTATTAACCAATTGCCTATACCAACCATGAAAACATAGATCTATTGTTTTATTAGGTTATTTAGATGTTATTAATTATTTGAGAATAATTTATCATGGCTATTTAATCGACTAACCAAGTTTACATGGAAAGGATCCAAGTTCTTATAAATATATGAATGTGAGAAAAATTTCAAGGAGTTGAAAAGAAGTTTGGTCAATCCTCCTATGCTCACACTAATCAACAGTGCAGAAGGGTTTTTGATCTATAGTGATTCATTAAAGAATATAATGGGATGTGTCCTCATGTATAATGACATGGTGATAACTTATTCCTCCAATTTAAAATTCATGAGAAAAATTACCCAACTCATGATTTAGAGGTGATAGCTGAAATTTTTACATTTAAAATATAGTGGCATCATATTTATGGTGAAATATGTGATTTATATTTTGATTATAATATCTTGAAGTATATATTCACATATAAATATTTGAATATTCACCAAAGGAGATGGTTGAAATTTATTAAAGATTATGACAACTCAATACACCACCACCCTGGGAAGGTGAACAAGGTGGATAATTCTCTAGGTTGGAAGTACCATACTAGTTTATCCATAGTGAGCGTTTAAAGGATAAAATATTTATGGATTTTAAAAATATTTAAATCATGATTGAAGGGAAAATATCATATATTTCATAGATGAATGTTCTAGCATCAATCCATGTGATGAATAAAGTGGCGCAAAAGGATGATATTGAATTGCATAAAAATGTGAGAAATGTTCCTGAGTTAAACCATGATTATAATGTAAAAATAAGGTTTATAAATCGAGTATTTTTCCTATAAATAAAATACTTTAAGATGGATCTATTGGATGAAGCACATATTTCATCATTTTCTATTCATCCTAGAAGTATGAATGTGTATAAAGATCTAAAAGTGTATTTCTGGTGGGATAACATGAAGAAGGATATTGAAGAGTATATATCTCAATGATTTGTATGTAAAAAAGTTAAGGATGATAGATATAAGTCTAATGGTACATTACAACCATTACCCATATCAGAATGAAAATAGGAAAGCATCACCATGGATTTCATCATCGGACTCTTCAAAACATCTAAAGGGAACAATGCTAATTGGTTACAATTGATCGCCTTATGAAGTTAGTATATTTCATTATAATAAGATAATATTTATCACTTGATTAGGTTTATATGATATACATAAATTAAGTGGTAATATTTCATAGAGTAACACATTCTATTATATTTGATCAAGATCCAAGGTTTATCTTAAAGTTCTGGTGAAGTATTCAGCTGGCATTGAATATAGAGTTGAAATTTAGAACTATATATCATCCTTAGATTGATGGTCATACTAAGAGGAATATTCAAACACTATAGTATATTATGAGATAATAAACTATGGATTTTAAATGTTTTTGGGATCAATACCTTCCATTGGTGAAATTTTCTTTTAATAATATCTTCCACTCAAGTATTCATATGGATCCTTGTGAAGACCTCTATGAAAGGAAGTGTGGAACTCCAATGTTTTTGGATGAATTTGGAGAATTAAATATATTTGGGATTAAAATAATTGAGGAAATGGAAGATAATGTTAGATTTATTCAGTATAACTTTAGGGTAGATCCAAGTTGACAAAAAACTTATGCTGACAATCATTGGTGAGATCTAGAGTTTGATGTTGGTGATAAGGTATTCCTATAAATATATTCTTAGAAGAAGGTTATAAGATTTTAAAATAAGGGAAATATGATCCCTATATATATTGGTACCTTTAAATTTATTTATTTTATTGGGATAGTTTCTTATCATTTGGCACTTCCACTGAATCTCTCTCAAGTTTTTGATGTGTTCCATGCATCTATCTTAATGAAGTACATACCTGATCCTTCACATATATTGAACTTAGAATCAGTGAAACTAAAGAATGATATATATTATTATGAAAATATAGTGTAGATTATATATCAAATAGTGTAATTTGTAAGGAATAATAACACACATCTGTTCAAAGTTTTGTGGTGAAACCAAAAAATTAAGGAAGCTAAAGGGAACCCAAGGATATAATGAGGTAGATGTATCCTTAGTTATTTGTATCATAGTGAATGAATTTAATGGATAAAATTATTATAATGAGGTTATAATTTAACACCCTAATATTTTATGATATATTTCTCTTTAAATAAATTGTATTTCTTTGATAGCTTGCTTTACACACAACACCAAGTTTGAATGGATTGCGATATACTATTGAAATATTATTATTTTAAATATGATCCATATAACCTAACCTTTTAATTGGAGGGTTTTGAATAAGAGTAACCACATTATGAAATATATTTATATTGGTCTTAATAAATTCAAATTTATTGATTAATTATTATGAATTAAGTACTTGGTATTTAGTGAATTCGTTTTATGATTCAAAAGTACTTTTTCTTCAAAAATGGGTTTTATAGATTTTTTTGAGAAAATATTATAAATTATTTATAATAATTTTAGAAATTTTATTTTAAAAAAATGATACCATTTTTGAAATCATAATATCAAAATTATATTAAGGTAAAATTTTGGTATTTTTTGAAAAGATTAATTTTTCAGTGAATAGCGAAAAAATACCGATTTTATAGAAAACCGTCTTTTCCATTGAAGTATTTACAAAGTAACATTTTATTTAGAATTTATTTTAAAATTTAATTAGTTTATTTTGATTAAAAATAATCCAATTTTGGTCATTTTAATTTAAAATATGCTTAATTTTGTTATAAAGTCAATTTTATACTTAAAAATACATTTTTCTATAAAATCATTTTTCATCATGTTTTGTGAGTTTGTTTTAAAATAAATTTCTACCTATTATTGATATTTAATCCTTTAAAATGGTTTTAATATTTTTAATTACCATAATTTATATTATTTAATATGTTCAAGTTAAATTTTGGTCATTATGAATAGTAACTGAGCTAAAAATCCATTACTACGACAATGTTAAAAGGGGTTAATGAGGGGTTAAACAAAAGAGATATGGGTTAAAATGACATAAAACTTATATAAATCATATTTTATTATAATATTATGACCCTATGTCAGCTTATATTTTAATATGAGTCATTTTTGACCCATTTGGATTGAGTAATACATTAATATATTTAAATCTTTTGAAAACTTCCAAGTGTGTCCTCTCCCTCCCTTAAAAAAGAACACCACCTCTACTCTCTTCCTAAAACTTAATGATACTTATAGTTTATCCAAGACCTACCCAAATATTTTAATAAAATCCCTCCTCATTTTTAGAGGTCCTGGTTTTATTTCAATACCATTCTTTAAAGGCTTAAGTTGTAAGACAAAGAAGGTTTCTCAATGAAGAGGTATAACTCTTAACCGAGTACTTTCAATATTATTTCATCTCATACCTCCTATAAAACTATTGCATCCCTTGTAACATGATGAATCCAGTATCATAAATACCCTTATATTTTATTATCTTGATTTCAAAACCTTTATTCATCTCCTTCTCTATAAATTGGAAATGAAATCACCATTCGTGAGTACGCGTAGACTACTATCTCGTGAAACAATGTATTTAATTTTTAATCACCCTCATTCATGGTTGGTTATTATAATAGATTTAATTTTTTTATATTATATTAATGATATAATTCTTCTTCTTTAATTATAATATATTATCTAAATTCTTACCTTTCCATCCGTTGAAAAACGATAACGCTGCTCATGTGTACGCCTAGACTACCACCTCCGCGAAGCGATGAGATTAATTTTTCATTTCTGCTTTTGCATGGATTATAATAAGGATAAATTTAGTGAATATGTATGATATTTATTATATAATAATGATTCTAGAAATTTGAATTATAATTTACCTTTATTTCCTTCCATCCATCAAATAGTGGAAACATCACACGTGCCTATGTAAGGACTACCATCTCCATGAAGTGATGTAATTAATTTTTCACCACTGCTTTATGTGAATGGTTATAAATCTATATATAATGAATAAATATAATACTTATTTATGATTAATATTATATATATTATGAAACCATGACCAATTTTCAAGTACCAGAACTATTGAAATGAAACATGCATGGAAAATTGACCAATTTTCACCCTAATGTCCATTTTAAGGAAGAATTGTTAATAAAAGGATAATTGAAAATTTTAAAGGAATGGTACTTATTAATTTATGTATGAATATGGTTTTTTAATATATTTATAATAAATATATATTTATTATATGGGAGGTTTGAACATGTGTGAAGAAAGATGAGACTTGAGGTAAGAGATTTATGTTATAATCTCATTTCTTTTTAGGGTTGTTTATGTTAAATTTCCATTGAGGTAAATTGAATAGTACTTATAATTTAAGATAAATATATTTTCTTATCCTACAGTTATTCATATAAATTTCAATTAATAGTACTATTTTCTCTCTTCAATATATAAAATTATTGAGAAAGTGTTTTTAAAAAAATATGACTTTATTCCTCTTTGGTTGGAAATATTTTTATTATATATGCATATTTTTTTTAAAATATTTTAATTAATGTTTTAAATATTATCCAATGATTTATTAAATTCATTTTTACCCATATTTTAATTTCTATAAAAAGGTTTAAAAGTAATCTCTTTTTTTTTCTAAATGAGGTGCTTTTTACCAAAGGTGTGAATGAAATATTTATTTTAACACATACCGTGTGAATGAGTTTTTCCACCATAATGACTAATGTTTTATTTAAATATTTATTTATAAGTTTACATGGTTATTTTAAAATAATTTTTTTCCTAATATTATGGAAATTTTTAGATTTTGAATAATCAATTTCAAAATAAAAAAGGTATTTTCCTCAAGAAATGTTCCTGTGATTTCTTAAACGAATTTTCATCTATGAAAAAAATCATTTGATGTTACTTATTCTTCACTAAGGATATGATTCAATGAAACCATCCTTAATATTTCTCTATATGGTTATTTATTATTATGATGAAATCTTGTTGAATCTAATTTTATTTTCCACAGGTTAAACTATTATGAAATGATAAATGTTTTTATGACCTTGTGGCTTACACATGAATGCGTTATTATTATGTGATGATTGGGTCTATTATATACCTCTATTTCATGGGTAATGTGATATAGATAACGTTCATGAGATGATGATGACAAGCATATACATGATTGTATATAGATAGGTTCAAATTTTGATATGTGAGTATGATTTATTCTATCTATACTCACAAGATTATGCATATACATAATTATGAATGGATATTTTCACATTTTGATACATGAGTATGATTTATTCTAGCTATTCTCACAAGATTATGAAGGGAAATTATTATGAATGGTTATGTTCACAAGATTATGATTTCCTATGCTTATAATGTGACATACCTATGATATAACTCTTGAATGATGATTACTGCTTTAACATTATTATTAATCATACTTCTAGAAGTGAATTTATTTTGGAGTTTATGATCAAATTTTTCTGGGGGATGAATATTTTATGTTGAGAACATGAACTTGATTATGTTATCATACCCTTATGATTATATTATTCTCTTTTTATTTACATCTCTCATGTTTACCAATACTGAGCATCTAATCTCAACCTTTCATATGTTTTACTTCCCTAGTTTTTGATGGAAGGTTCTAAGTATGATCTATTTAGAAGGGTACTAATATGGAGATCTTTACGGGATATTTTTAAAATATTTTAAGAAATAAGTTTATTATATATCTAGTCTCCAAATACGCTAAACCTTTATAGTCCTCAAGCATGTATAATTGTGATGTGTATTGAATATTCATCTAGAATTATGTAATATTTATGTATGTTATACTTGGGTAACCTTAGTTGGTATTAAATGAAAATTAAGTTATTTTTGGAAATTAGGTTATGGGAAATATGAGGATAGAAACTAAGAAAATCTATGGTGAACCAAAAGTGATATAGGATGAACCTAAATTATTATAAGTTGATAAAAATGTGTCATAACTTAGGAAATAAAAAATATTTTTCTTATTATTTTTAGTGATCTATGTTTTCCCTTATAATACTTTGAAATACTATATGGAATATATTTAGAGTTAGGTGCTTATACGACATGATATTCTAAGGTCCAGTGAGCCTGAAATTGATATTATAAAAATATTAGATATATTAATATCACACACATTTAGTTTTTTTAGAATAATGGAATAACTCTTAAATTTATTATTGGATCAGAAATTTGAAATCGTTGTTGAGTCTGAAATGTGGGGTTTACCCTAGGTGTGATCTAACATTGGTCAGCAACGTATGTCCGATTGGGGCAGTCGTTGGCAGTGCATTTAATTAAAATAAATAATTAAATTTATTTGTTTTATTTAAAAAAACATGACCTAACATCCTCTATATATTAATAATTATAACAATTATAAAGGTTTATCTACTTAAACCCTGAGATAATTGAGAGTATCTCTAATGTTCTTTGTTGGAGGATCAAGAATTAAGGATGATAGTTGATCAGATCGAGGTGGATTAAGAGGGAGTGGATGTAGTGAGTCTTATACTTTTATGGATAATTAATTCTTCCCCAATGATTGATCCCTTTTTGAGGTAGGGATCTTCAATTGTAATTTCTTTCCTTGATTAAAGGTTTGAGAATGGTTTTTATCTACAATACATTGATCTGTGATCTTTTAATCTATGCATGATCCCATTCCATAAATGTAAATTTATCGAATCAATTTATATTTTATATTCCATGTTATCTCCCATGGATATCCCCATCATTAAATTGTTGGACAAGAAAACTTGACCAATGAAGTATTATTTAGTTCTTGTGTATTTCACCCCACTGTTCATCACATTCTTTACCATTGGCCTATGAGGTCGCAATTCGACATTGACGCGGTTAGTTCGAGCGCAATCAAAACCTCAGATTCACATTGAATTAGTGAATTATGATTAAGATGGTGTTTTTTGAATGGATCAAAATAGGTTATGGAATGCAGGTGCGACCTATATGGATCTAGGATTTAGAGTGTCGATGGAAAGTGATGGGAGGTGCACAGGTGATGCTACGGGTATAGTGTGGGTGACTAGATTTGGATTTCCAGCCACCGAAGGTCGATAAATTGATGGAAAACATAGTTACCTTCAAATATGATGGATTTTAAGTGGTAAATGGCTAGAAATCATGGTAGAAGAGGTGGATATGGGATTTTCATGAAAGACTAGACTTTCTATAGAAAACCCAACTAAATTTCATGTATTATAAATAACACATGCTGTATAGTACCACCTGGATGTGGAACTTGGTTTTTGAGTGGAGTTAAGGATCACGCATTTTGTGGTTAGACCCACACACCATGTGACCCTCCCTGAGTGGCCAATCCCTATACCATATGGCACATACCTAGGACCCCATGTGGGAGGACATGCCATGTACTAGGAATTCATGAGCACATGAAGAAATACACAGTCATGGGTTGAGTTTCCTGGATAGGACCACAAGTGGTCATGTATGACATGTATCCCGAAGGTCATGCCATGTATAGATATATGGATTCTAGATTCATGTCCAAGGAGAACATTTCCAGGTATAGGAGAAGATCCACACACCGTGTGGACCCCATACACACAATGTAATCCTATATGAATCTTCTACCTCTCATATCTTATTTATTTTGACTCAGATTTCACCCCATGAGTAGCCCATCCTGAGTTTTTTTTTCATGTAGAACACCATGGTGTCCATTTTTGTATATTTTAAAATACGATGAGAGGTGTTATGAGTGTGAAACTTATTTAGGCGAATATTGATGATGATAATGATCAGGAAGGATCATCATATTGATACTAGGGTCATTATAGGGCACAAGTTCTCCAATCTATAATAGAGATGTTGGGGTCAGTACTCCCGTATTGCACCTGGGTAAAGGTTCCCTATGCTATCAAAGAAATGTCGGGGTCATTACACCCCTGTCACATTTGGTTGTGGGTTCCTTAGGGTATCAGAGATGTATTATGGTTAGTACTCCCTAATCACACTAGAGCATGGGTTCCCTATTTCTTTATATAAGTAGAGTTAGTACTCCTATTACTACATGGCATGAGTTCTCTCCCTATAGAGTGGTACTCCCTCATATTTGAGCTTTGGTGGGTGTGGGTCCTCCATAGAAGATGTATGCTCCCTTGACCATGGAGGGATATTGTGAGGTGTAGGCCCCTCCACACATATTCTGGTGTGATTTCATTTGATGTTGGGAATTAGTGATAAACTTATAGAGTTTTAGGCTTACTCATTGACTTTAGATGGGATGTGAAATGGATATCCCCTTTCTCTCTTATTTGGGTTTCTTTATGAGTGCGTGTATATATATATATGTGTGTGTGTGTGTATATATATTTGTGTGTGTATGTTGGATTTCCCCCCTATTTCTTGGGTTGAGATGACTATTGTTGTATCTCTCTATTGATCCCTTTCGGTTTTGGTGAATCTTAATAGGTATGAATATACTCACCCAAGCATGGGATTTTCTCACACGTGTCATGTCTTATGTAGATAACAGATAGATAAGAGGTGATTATGGTGGAGCATAGTGATACCTGGGTGCATTGACCATGTATGGTGGTCAGGCTTAAAGATTAGGAGTGGGGATCTCTCAGATTTCATTATTTCTAGTTGTTGTTAGGTTGGGAATTCATTTCTGGTTAGGTGTGTATTTTTTCCATTTATAATTTGATTTTATTATTTTGTAATCTATTATATTCCCCGAAGTTTATTTCATTCATGGTCTATATCTAGATTTTATAATCTTTACTTTATATTCCTTTTCACTATTTCTTAGAGATGATTGGGTGTGTGCATACATGTACATTAGGAAAAGACCTCTCATTTTAGTTATTAATTCTAGATGATTGTCACCATACCCTAGCCTATTGAAGGTTGGATTGGGGTTGTGGTGGCCCGACCATCCATTTACTAGGAGGGGCTCAGTGGATTGGTTCTTTACAGAGTGGTATTAGAGGTGGTTCAAACTCAGGATGGTGTTTAGAGTTTTTTTCCTTATGAGGTTTGGTTGGGAACTTAGGGAAAAATTATGAGAGAGTATTAAGTGTGACTTTTAGGCCAAAGAATCTAGTGTTGGTGCGGAAACCAATGTATCCATACACCAGGACTCTGAATACCTACTTTTTAACTTATCATACTGAGGAATTATTTTTAGGGAACAATGGTAAATGCATCATATATGATTGATTCCTTTTACTATACTTATTGATTCATCTCACCATATATACATGCTCATCTGATTTTGGTATGTATTGATTATATTTAGGATTCCTCCATGAAGACAACCAACTGGGTTACCAATTCATTATCATGATAATGATATGATGAGTGATGAGGCCTCGGTTCAGGGGTCATCCTTTGATGTGTTTCCTCTAGATGGAAAGGTAGTATAGCCCCCACCCATCAAGCATTAGTTACTACTAGAAGACCAGGATGAGGATGTGTGAAATATTAGTATACTCCACAAGTTCCAATGTTAGAGACCACTGAGGTTCCATGGTAAGCTAGATCCCCAAGCAATTAAGGATTGGCTCGAGTTGGTGGTTTGACTCTTCAGGATGGTTCAAACCCCAAAATATTATATGGTTGTGTTGGAATATAGTATTTTCCATGGATTAGATGGTAACTAGTGGAGTTTGGTTATATAGACCCATGATGTGGCGATGTTCTCATAGTCCAACTTATAGAAACTGTTTTATGAGGAGTATTACCCATCATTCTTGTGCTTAGTTTGAATCTAAGAGCTTATTGAGATGTAACATAGTAGTATGATAGTAGCTTAGTATGACACAAAGTTCACATACCTTATTTGATACTACCTCAATATGGATTGATATGGATTATTCCAGGTGAGGAAGTTTAATAAGGGTCTCCAGAGAGACATTAGAGACAATGTGATCTCATTATGCCTAACCACTTATGTTGGAGTACAAGAGTGGGCTCTGGTGACTAAGAGCTTCCTATTAGAGGGGCTTAGGATAGTTAGAGTCGATAATGGGAAACATGTGGTCGATCTATCTACAATAGGTAGAAAACATAATATGTTGTGATATCAGAATAAGAGTCATTCTCTTATTCTAATTCATGGTTATGTGGCTTAGGAATCACATAAAGGATCCAACCATCTTGAAGAGGGATAATTTTTTGATTGTGATGGACATGGTCACTTGGGTCATGATTGACTGACCCGTCATGCTGACTAGGACTTGAATTGAGTGGATGTAACTCTACAGTAGAGGTAGTTCCATGATCAAGGATCCCCGAGACATGGATAGGGTGTCCCTCATGGATCAGTGCTTGAAAAGGAGTAGGATTGGATCTGGAGGGAGGATCAGTTGATGGAGGGATTTTTACAAGCTATAGATGAGTTGATATGAGGTATGATATGTGTATAGTATACTCTTTCCTCAGTACTAGTACAAATAAGTGGGATTAATTCCTTCATCTCCTCATCCTAGTGTGAGAGTTTGATCTTCCAGTTGAGACCTTATCCCATCAGCTATGTCTATAGGTTTCTACAGGGAGTGATTCTTTGATATCACTCATCTTCTAAAAGTGAAAGTTATCACTTGTTGGAGAGAGTTTCATGTGGGTCCTCTTATTCATCATGATTAAGCCTTATAATTTCATATTGGGTATGTATTGGTTTTCCATGGTTTGATCCTAGATTGACTATCATCGCAGATGTCTCAGATTCCTTCAGATAGATGGGACAAGATTCTCATTTGTGGGTGAGAGAGATCACATGGTAGAACAAGTGGGCCTTGTGCACAGGAGCCTAAATCCCACCATCTATTAGTTTTAGGTTTTATCCCTTGGTGTAGTAGGCTCTTTAGGAATCTAGATTCCCTTAATAGTATATTACTTATGGATGTCTTCCCTAAGGATGTTTTGAGACTACATATGTGGGGAGAGATGGATTTCTGTATTGAATTTCACCCCAAGATAGTGCTGATATCTTCTACAGAATATTAGATGCCCCTAATGAGTTTCAAGTGATGAGGGTGAATTTTAAGGACCTTTGAGAGAATGATTTTATTAGAACCAATGCCCCCCCATGCATCTCTAGGTTTTTTCGTGAAAAGTGAGGATGGAAGCTTGTAGATTTGTGTTGGTTATCATTGACTGAACCAAGAAATTATAAAGAACAAGTACCCCTTGGCAAGGATTGAAAACCTCTTTGGTCAGTTAAGAGGTTTGAGTTAGTTCCCAAATATAGATCTCAAGTCTGGCTACCACTGGTAGAGTGTTTGCGAGGTTGATATTATGAAGATGGCATTCCAATGTCGCTATTGACCCTATGAGTTCCCGGTGATACCTTTTGATGTGATGAATTCCCCCATTGTGTTTATTACTTTTATGAACCAGATCTTCCATCTATACTTAAACTGATTTATGGTTGTATTCATTTATGACATACTCATTTAATTTATGTTAGAGGAGGAGCATGCAGAGCACTTGAGGATGGTTATAGAATTTCTCTAAGAGCACCAGATTTATAGTAAGCTCTCCATGTTCCAGTTATAGGTCTGTGAGGTTCACTTTCTAGGGAATTTCATTTTTTAGCATAGATTATATATGGACCCGGTGAAGATTTATGTAGCTCTTTCTTGGGATCCACCTAAGATCATGTTGGAGGTGGTGAGTTTTCTTGACTTTTTCATGTACTGCAGGAGGTTCATGGGAGAATTTTACAGTATTGTAGCCCCTTTTACTATCCTGAATAAGAAAGGGAATCTATTTACCTAGACCGAGCAGTGTTAAAGATCTATTATGGATTTTAGGCGGAGGTTTATTAGTGATCCTATTTTGAAACTATCAAAGGAGGGAATGGAGTACACAGTGTACTATGATGCCTCTAGAGCTAGGACTGAATGCATGTTGATGTAGAGGTAGGTAGTGATCGCATATGGGTCGAAGTAGTTGAGAACCCATGAGTATAATTGTGTGACTCATGACATGGATTTGGTATCAATAGTTTTCGCTCTGAAGATGTGGAGGCACTATCTTCTTAGAGAGTTCTTTATTTTTTGTGGTGAAAGGTTGTGATGGTAGGATGACCTCTAGTTTCTTCTTCCTCATTTAGGTCTTTGTTGGATCATTGGTTTCATGGAGAATACCTTCGGGTGCTTGTATCATGGTTTGTTTGAGGGTTTCAGTGGTTTCAATGGAAGTTCTATGGCTTGAGCTGATGGTGATGGTCTCATCAGAGTGTGAATAGAGGAGGCTTGATCCAAGGTTTCAGGTTTGAGGTTCATTTCTTTATCTCTTATCCCTGGTTTGAGGTCTCCCTATTGGTTGCCGATGTCATTATTCCGGTGATGTGGTTGTTGATTGAAGAGGATAACGATGTGGAAGGTCTGGCGGTGAGGACAATGATGGGGTTAGTGATGATGACACCGGTGGATGGTCTCATCGGCAACTTGCTCTGATGTGATGATGGAGATGTGTGATGAAAGGGTACAAAACTCGATGTGGTTGTGATACTCTATCAGGATGTGTGGCATGAAGTGTAGGTTTGGTCATGATTTTTCTCAAATTTTGAATTTTAAAAATTTGAATTGTAGTCTGGAATTTTCGGGTACTGTTCTATGGATCAGCTGTTTTTAAATTTGGATATTTTGTGTGTATAGTTACTAGTTATCCTTAAAACAGATTATAAAAAAATTAAAAAAATGGATTTAGAGGAGATATTCTATTCTCCTAGGAAGGGAACTATGGTGGAAGATTCCCTTAAAAAGAAGTCTCATTATTGTTTGGTGGGAAATGTGTCTAAGTAGTTGGATTCCTTGTAGCTAACCTTCATGGAGGGGAGGGGTGTATATTATCTTCAGTCAATGGTGTTGACTCCTATACTTATCTATCATGTGAGATAGTATCAGTTTGGATACATCGACTATGAAATTCTATGTGACGATATTTCTCTTACATATTCACTATATGAATATTTTTAATGAGGGGAACATGTCATCCTTTTCTAGGGATGGATAGTGGTTTTGGTCATTATGTGGGAGGAGGTGATGAGATAGTTTCAAAATTCTTATTTGAATGTGCATCCCAGGGTAGAGAAGATGTATAGATACCTTTAGTGGCAGTTTTGGTGGGATGGAATAAGGTGGAGTGTTGTTGAGTTTTCCTCTTAGTGTCTCACATGTCAGTAGGTGAAGGCTGGGCACTAGGTTTTGGCAGGTTTGACATATCCTCTTGAGATCCTAGAGTGGAAATGTTATAGTGTATCCATGAAATTTGTGATAGGACTTCCATGGATAGCAAGATGCCACAATGACATCTAAGAGATAGTTGATCGACTTACGAAGTCAACACACTTATTTTCCATCAAGGAATAATGTTTGATGGGGATTTTGGGATAGTTGTATGTGTGAGAAATCATTTATATCCATGGGGTACCCTCAATTATTATCTCTAAATGTGATGTGTGGTTTATTTCACAGTTATGTAGAGGCCTACAAGTGGAATTTGGGACCTAGTTGTGAATGAGTATATAATTTCACCCCCATATGGATGGGCGGATCGAGTGCACTATCCTGGTGTTGGAGCATATGTTTAGAGCTTATGTTTAGAGCTTATGTTTTGGACTTTGTCCAAATATGGGAGGATCACTTAACATTATTAGTGTTTTATTATAATAATATCTATCACTCTATGATCGATATGTAACCTTTTAATTCCTTTTATGGGAGACTATAAAGGTCACCCTTATGCTAGATTGTGATTAACAAGGCTTTTATGACCAGGAGAGAGATGGTGTAGGTGACGATGGAGAAAGTTTAGGTGATCCATGAGAGTACGGGGAAAACCTATAGCTGAAAAGAATATTATACATATTGATATTGTAGGCTCTTGGATTTTGAGCAGGGATAACATGTTTTATGAATAGTCTTCCCACAATGAGGGTTAAAAAGGTTCGGTCGGGGAGGCAAGTTATCCTCGAGGTTCATCAGGTCGTTCGAGATCTCATAGAGGGTTTTCAAGGTTTATTTCTTCCTAGACTTACCCCAATAGTTAGAGATAGTTCATGAAGTCTTCCATGTGTTGTAGTTGAGGAGATACATACATGATCCTATGCATGTTATTGACTGGGGTGAGTTGGACATCCTGGATGGAGCCACCTTTATGAAGTTCCCAGTGGAGATCAAGGATCGGTGGGAGAGGATCCTATGAGGATGGACCATTCCATTGGTTCATGTGTTATGGTAGCATGGGAGTATATTGGAGAGCTCCTGAGAGAAGGAGATCTAGATGTGGGCTCAGTATCCCTTCCTTTTTGTTTAGTTTGTGATTTTTGGGGACTAAAATCCTTGAAGGGGGGAATAATGTAGTTACCCATTTTTTTCCTTATAAGACATTGATATATTCTAAGGAATATTTTTGGAGCCAGGTGTTGAGATGACATGAGATCCCGATGCCTAATGATCCCAAAATTGATATTATAAAAATATTAAATATATTAATATCACACACATGTAGTTATTTTTAGGAATAATGGGATAAATATTATACAGAGTCTTGGATAAATAATCTAAGACTGTCATAGATTTTGAAATGTGGGGTTTACCCTAGGCACCACCTAAGGTTGATCAGAACCAGATGTCGGGTTGAGGCATTAATTGGTGGTGCATTTAATTAAAATAAATAGGTAAATTTATTTATTTATTTTAAACACCCATGAATTAAAATCCTCTATATATACCTCATTATAAAAATTCTCCAAGTTGATCCACTTAAACTTGGGTATAATTGAGAGGATCTCTGGCGTTCTTCATTAGAGGATCAAGAATAGGGGACGACGGTTGATTGGATTGAGGTGGATGAAGAGGTAGTGGATGCATCAGGTCCTCTACTTTGATGGTGAATGCATTATTCACTAATGATTGATCCCTTTTCATTGTAGGGCTCATAAATTGTGGTTTTTTATCTTGATTAAAATTTTGAGCATGGTTTTTATCTGCTATTTTTTTATCTGTGATCTTTTAACTATCACATGAGATCGTTCCATAAATTTAAATTATGTGAATCAATTTATATATGATATTACATTATATATCCCTTAGACATCCTATTATGTAATCAGTGGTAAATAATACTTTTCCAATGAAGTATTACATTATTTTTGTGCATTTCTCCCCACAGTTCTTCACGTTCTTTGTTGTTATCCAATGGGGTCATGGTTTGACATTTTTTTTGGGTGGGATTGAGTGTGATTGAACCCCCAAATTCATAATAGATTAGAAAATGACAACTAGGATTATGATTTATGGATAGATTGGGATAGGTTTTGGGATGTAGTTGAGATATATGTGGATTTGGGATCTAGAGCAGCAATGGAAGGCAACAAGAGATGCATGGGAGACTCTACATGCATCGTGTGTGTGGCCAAATTCTATTTTTAGCCACTAGAGGCTGGAAAATTGATGGTCATCATCATTACCTTAGAATACAGTATATTTTGAGTGGTCAATGGATGAAAATCATGGAAAAGGATATGGATATGGGATTGACATGAAAATCCATACTTTATGTGGAAAACCCAATTACACAACGTGTACTGTGAAGAAAACACACCATGTAGTACCCCTGGTTATGGTGTTAGTGTTTCCGGTAGAGTTAAGGATCACACACCATGTGGTCGATCCCACATGCTGTGTGACCCTCCCTAGGTGGCCAAGTTGTGTGCCAGATGGTACATGCCTAGGACCCCATGTGGGAAGACACACCGTATACTGGGAGTGCACAAGCATGGGAAAAAAATACAAAATCAGGGGTTGAGTTGCACGAACAGGACCCTGAGTGTTTATACACACCATGTACCCTAGAGGGCACGATGTATTCAAAGACATGGCTTTCCAAGCTGTGTCCAAGGAGAACACAACCAGGAAGAGGATCAGGACTACACGTCATGTGGACCACATACATGTCGTGTACTCCTATATGAATATTATACCTCTAAAATATCCTTCATTTTTTACTTGGATTTTGGCCCATGAGTTGCCTATCCTAAGTGTTTTTCTATGTAGAACATGATGGTGTCCTTTGAAGTAGATTTTGAGATACGATGAAATATGTTCTGAGCATAACACTTATTTAGGAGATTCTTGATGATGGTAGTGATCAAGTGGGATCATCATATAGATACTAGGGTCTGTACTCCCCTATAACACTAGAGTGTGGGTTTTCCACTCTATCAGAGAGATGATGGGGTTAGTACTCCCCTATCACACCAGGGAACATGTTCCCCACACCATTAGAGAAATATCATGGTTATTACTCCCCTATCACATCAGGATATGGGTTCCTCATGATATCAGAGAGATATCGAGGTCAGTACTCCCCCATCACACTAGGGCACAAGCTTCCCATTTATTTATATAGGTAGAGTTAGTAGTCCCCTTACTACAGGGTGTAATTTCTCTACCTACATAGTGGTATTCCCTCATCTTAGAGCTCTGATAGGGTACAATTCCTACATAGTATATGTGTGCTACCACAGTTTTGGATCATAGTTATGAGGTTTCATGCACCTCTACACACATTTTTGTGTGGTTGCGTTTGATATAGGGAATCAGTGATCGACTTATAGAGTTGTAGGCTTACTAATCAACTTCATCTGGGCTATGAGATAGAGATCACCTTTCTCTATCATTTGGGATTATTTATGATAATATATATATGTGTGTGTGTTGGGTTTCTTTTCCCTCTTTCTTGGGTTGAGATGAATATTTTTTATCTCTATATTTCCCCCTTTTGATTTCAAGGCAACTTACTGTGTATGTATTTACTCACCCCTGCATGGGATTTACCTGCACATGTCATGTCTTATGTAGAAAAAAACATATCGACGGTGATTATAGTGGATCATAGTGATACTTGGGTGCATTGACTGCATACGGTGGTTAGGATTTGATATTAGAAGTTGGGATCTCTCACCTTTCATTATATCTAGTTGTTTTAAGGTTGGGTTATCATTTATTACTGGGCATATATTTTTCCCCTACACACTTTGGTTCTATTCTGTTTTACTTTGTTGTATTCCCTATAGTTTATTACATGCATGGTTTGTCTCTATATATTATAATCTTTACTTTTTATTCCTCTGCACTGTTTCATGGAGATGATTGGGTGTATGCATAAAGGTACATTATAGGAAGGCCCACTATTTTATTATGCCTTCTTAGCACTTATCACCATCCCCTAGCCTATTGGAGGCAGGATTAGTGTTGTGGTGGCTTGACCTTCCACTGTCTAGGTAGGCCTTAGTGGGTCGGGTTGTTACATGATTTCTTACTATATTTATTAATGCTCAATACTTATGTTAGCTATTTTTTGTTTTATTCCATGGATGAAACCAAAAGGAATCATGATAACAACGAATGAGATAGAAAATGAAATGACTATATTCATGAGAAAAAAAATGGATCTAGAGTTGGAATGAAATATATTATGGTGCACAATAGCCTCATCCTAATTGGTGAGGACTCAGAAAGTGCATCCAAGAGACTCGATATCAAATCTGAGTGGATACATATTTTTGGGATACTGTAGTAGTATTATAGTAGGCACTGTAGCAGAAAATATAGCATGTAATAAAGTAGGTACTGTTCAGTACTGTAGTAGCCATAAATATTCATCCGTTAGGGATTTTGGGCCACCCGTTTGGTCCTTGAGTCATTCACAGACTTCGGGTCACCCAAGGCCTTCGGTCCAGTAAGGCTTTCAGGCCACCTCAAGGCATTCGGGCCACCTTAAGGCATTCATACCACCTCAAGGCCTTTAGGACACATGAAATTGTGCTTAAATGGACCAATAATGCTCTACAAGGAGAAGGATTTAGATGAGGATTCAGAGCTGGTGCATTCACCAGAGCAGTGAAATCAGATTTGGAAGAATGAGAGTGTATGAAGATTGCCATTGGGACCAGCCTGTGCATGCATGGGAAGCCTAGCCAAACATCCATGAAAATGTGTATAGATGAAATCATGATGTATACACTAGGGATGAGTAGTTCCAAGTAGTTATAGTCTGGATTAATTCCTCTAGACCTATGGGTTATGCAATGTAACAAAGCCTACGGGCCATGTAAGGGTTCCCCTTCAACCCTTAAAATGGGTATTATAAACAATGAATAAAAATAGAAGTCCTTAGGGCCATTCAAGAAATATATTATGGTTATGCTCACTCAAACCTCTCAATATATGAGAAATAACCTAAACCATATTGAGCCTCTGAATGCACTGAGGATAGAGAAACATGACACTGAGTCTTCTATGAGACAATGTCCACCCTCCTTTTGTGGGTATTCTAATCCACTATTTGTTGAGAAATGGATGAATTATATGGAAAATATATTTTCTATTCTTCAATTCTCAGAACATGAGAAAGTTTTCTTAGTATTATATCACTTGGAAGGTGAATCTAATCAATGATGTACTCTTATAAAGAACATGAGGAAAGAGGAATAAATAAACTCCATGGAATGGGAGGAATTTGAGATGGTATTTCTTAATAAATTCTTTCCTTGAAATATTTTTACTAAGATATAAAGGGTCTTTCTAGAGTAGAAATAGAAGGATGGTGAATCCATTGGTTCCTATAAATAAAATTTTACAAGACTTTCAAGGTACACTTCTAGATTTATCATCAACCCTGTGAGAAAAATTCATTGATTCTTTAGTGGACTAACACAAATTCTTCAAATGGTGATATCCATAATAGACTTATTTAGTAATGAAGAAATTTTCCAATGTGCTCTGAAGATAGAAATGGAGAGTGGTAACTCCAATTATTCTTCCGATCTTAGAGAAAAGAAAAGAGAATGGAGCTTCAAAAAGAATTGAATAGTAAATACCATGGAGGAATGAATTTCCATCCACTTACATGCCAAAATTTGGGGGAAATTACTTCATAAATTGTTTTAAATAAACTAGGAAATGATTCAATTTTGGAAAAGTTGTTTATCAAGATAGAGATTGTTGATAGGGGATAAAAGGTTGGTAAATAAAATAGAGGATAAGAAGGATTCAATCAATGAAATTAAATGTTTCAGATAAAGGTAGATTGGGAATTATGTGGATCAATTCTCTAATACATGATCCAATGAGGATGCTAGGATTTAACAACCCCCCTGAGTAAAAAGATAAGGGTAAAACCTTTGTAATCACTACTAAAGTGGGTCGGAAGAATGATACGGTGAAAGGAACACTAAACATCCACTCTAAAACTATAAATATATTATTGGATTCTGGATCTACCCACTATTTTATGTCTGAAGAACTTTTTAAGGGTATTAAATCACCACCTCAATGATTAGATACTGAGTTGGTAGTAAAAAATCCTAATGGTATGATGATTTCATCTCAAATCTATATCTCTTTCTGATAGAAGTGTGTGGGAATGTGCTTCTTGAAAATCTTTTGATTCTCACTCTAGTTGAATATGATGTGATTTTGGGCATGGATTGACTCTCTCTATATAGAACCAATATAAATTTATGAGTAATGGAATTCACATTTTATATTTTGAATCAACTTAAGATCATATTTCAGTGTGAGGATGAATATGAACTTCCAATAGAAATTACTTCCCTTATATTAGTCTTACTTTCTATTCATGAGGGATATTTATCTCAAATGGTTGGGGAGAAACTCAACATCAAAGATATACCTATTTTTCAGGATTAGAAAGATATATTTCATGAGGAATTTCCTAGACTTCCTATGAATAGTGAAGTTGAGTTTTCAATAGAAATCATACATAGTGATACACCTATTTCATAGAATCTTTACAGAATGTCCCTAATAGAGTTTTAGGAATTGAAAAAGTAAATCTAAGAGAATCTTGATAAAGGATTCATATTCTAGAGTGAATCACCATGTGGTGCACCTATTCTTTTTGTTAAGAATAAAGGTGGGTCAATGCATCTTTTCATTTATTATTGAGAACATAACAAGATCATTATCAATAAAAAGTATCCTTTACCCCATATTTATGACTTGTTTGATCAAATTTGTAGAGATAAATACTTTTGAAAGATTGAAATTCATTATGGATATCATTAATTGAGTGAAAAGAAATAGGATAGACCAAATAAATCATTTCGTACAAGGTATGAGAATTATAAATTTATAATAATTCCATTTTTATTTACCAATGCTCCATTATATTTATGGATCTAATGAATAGAGTCTTTAGATATTAACTTGATCTATTTGTGGTAGTCTTTATAGATAACATTCTTATATATTCAAATATAAATAACGATCAGGAAGATTATTTGAATATTGTGTTGATGTCCCTAAGGAAGGAGAAGTTGCACGAAAAATTTACCAAGTTTTAATTTTTTCTATATAAGGTTTCATTATTGGGTCATATAATCTCAAGCGTGGGTATATCGATAGATCCTTCAAAGATGAAAGTTATTGGCCAATGGCTCAGAACAACCATTATAACTAATATCTGTAGATTTCTTGGGTTTGTTGGATATTATCAACACATTGTGAATAATTTCTCATAGATATCTAATCCATTAACTAAGTTTACATATAAGGGATCCAAGTTCTTATGGATGGATGAATGTGAGGAAATTTTCATGGATCTAAAAAAAGGTTGGTCAATGCACCTATGCTCACACTACCATGTAGTGGGGAAGGGGTTATGATCTATAGTAATGAATTGAAGAAGGTAATGGGATGTTTCATAATTTATAATGACATGGTTATAGCTTATGTATCATGGAAATTGAAAATTCATGAGAAAATTACCCGACTAATGATCTAGAACAAAAAAAATTATAATTTTTTACATTGAAAATATAGAGGAATTATCTTTATGGTAAAAGATGTGATATATATACTGATCATAAATTATTTGAGTATATATTCACATAGAAATTGTTGAATATGTTCCAAAGGATATGGTTTTAATTTATTAAAGATTATGATGACTCGATACACTGCCACCCTAGGAAGGAGAACAAGGTGGTCGATGCACTGAGTCAGAATAACCATGCTAGTTTTTCTATAATAAGGATTGAAAGAGATCCAATATTTATATATTTCTAGAAGATGGACCTTGAAATAATGAAGAAATGGGACAGATCATATCTTTATCATATTAATGTTCAATCATCCATCCATGTGAGGATTAAAAAGGTACAGAAAGAGGATGTGGAACTACAAAAGAATGTGAGAAATATTCCTGAGTTCAACCATGATTTTAATGGGATGATGAAGTTCAAAAACTGAGTATTTTTCCTATAAATACTATACTTAAAGAAGTACCTATTGGATGAAGTTCATAGTTCATTATTCTCTATTCACTCTCTAAGTAAAAAGATGTATAGAGACCTAAAAGAGTATTTATAGTGGGATAACATGAACTGAGATATTGTAGAGTATGTATCTAAATGCCTAATATGTTTGTAAGTTAAGGATAAGAGAAAAAAATTTGTGGATATGTTACAACCATTACCCATACCAGAATGGAAATGGGAAAACATTAACATGTATTTCATCACCGTAATCCCCAAAACATTTAAAGGTTGTTGGATGTGCACTAAAATATACATTCATGAGATGCATGCACACATTCATATGATACATGGTATATATAGTGTTCATTTTATAATTCATGCATGTGATGCATGAATATAATATATATATATATATATAATATTATTCACTTATTTCTCTCAGATGGTTTATTCATCGATTATATTCTATAATGAATGTATTAATTTCATTACATTTATTTATTGAAATAAATCCTATAAATAAATACACAACAGGTAGTAATGCATGAGAAGCATTATGAATAAAAGATGCCTCAAGCACTACCTATATAATTGGATTATTTCCTCTCCTATTTTGAATCTGGTGTATGATGTGTATAAATATCTATTAAACTCTATTCTTTATGAAACTCTATTCATCACTTTTAAAACGAGCTATCACCCCTTCAGATTTAGGGTTCCCTCACAAAGAATACATGGATTCATTGGACAATGTACTCCCTCTGAGGTAGGGTGATTTTTTTCACTGGTTCTTGTGATCTTCCTCAAACATTCTCTATAGAAGGAATACTAAAATTGTTGTTGTTTGAGTATCCAAGTAATCTATTTTATATTATTTGTTAAATGTTGTTTCTTTAAGATAGATATACTATGTTTTTGGGTTTTATTTGTCTAAAAATGGACATTATATGATAATACAAAACCCATCAGTGGTATCATAGGATAGGTGAAAGGGTCAGTCGATTCCTAAGAACTTTCACACATGAACAATGATGAAGTGTGGCTCTCCAAACAAGAGATCCATTGTGATGAAAAAAGTTTCATGCCCAAAGAGTTGGGTCATTGGAGTCATTTGATAGGTTCATATGAATGTCACATTTGAAATGTTCATATAAGGAATAGAGATTATGAAACCACATCATTGGTATCAGAGTGAGTATGTTCAAGATTTAAAATGGGTTTAAATCACTATTTTTCAAAGAAAAATAAATAACAATATTTTCATAAAACTTGATAAGGTTAAGGATCTTACATGAGTTGTGTAAAGTTAAGTTTGATTTACCCTTATTCAGGTCGGTTATGTGAAGGTCACACACTTACACAAAAGTTATATGTAAGGGAAACTGCAGTATTACCTTTACACAAATGGGTTCTCTAAAGGTAGTACCCTTACACAACAGTGCTACGTAAAGATAAATATGATTTACCCTTACATGATATCCATACATAGAAGGTCGATGTAAGGGTAACCTAATTATTAAATATATATAAAGGAGTTGTGTGAAGGAGATACCCTTACTCCATGGGTTTACATGAGGATCATTAGTGACTTACCTTAACATGTAAAGGTAGATATTGTGTAAAGGTCCCTGGTGTTTACCTTTATGTAGTGTATGAGATTTGGAGAGTAACCTCACACAATGGAGTTACGTGGGATAATACCTTTATGCGAGGGAGATGAATAAAGTTAATATGTATATTACCATTACACAATGGATAAAAATATAAGTACCCTTATGTATGGCATCCATGTAAGGGTAAAGGGAGGATACCCTTACGTAGAATAGGGATTCTGCATAAGGGAAAGTAGAAAATATATTTAAAAATTATTTTTAAATATTAAATGGTATTCATGGTTTGTAAATTTTTTATAAATTAAAATAAAAGGTATTTTGTGATATTTTAATTTATAAGGATTTTATTAATTAATTTATTAATTATAAATTGTTTATAATTAGTTAAATAAATGTTTATGAAACATTATTTCCAAATATTAAAGGTTAATATTTTAAAAATACCTTTTTAAAAATTAAATGGCATGCCTTATGATCTAGAAATAAATGGTTTATTTAGAAATCATAAGAGGTGGTTTATGAAGTGTTTATTAATTAAAATATATATGATATTTAGATTATATAAAATGTTTATATAATATATTTTTAATTATAAAATGTTTATAATTCATTAAATATCATATAAATTCCATTAAATATAAAATATTAAGGGGTTAATATTGAAATTAATATAAATTGTTTATATTATTGATAATTTATAAGAATTTTATAATTAATATTTATTTATAGTTCATAAATGTCTCACGTTTTAGAAAATAAATAATATTTTTATTTATTTGTTAAATTTAATTGATATTAATGCTTAGTAATTTTTTATGAAATATGAATATTCGATATGACCATATATATGATAAATTGCTTCTAGGATAGATCATTTCATATCAGGATAGGTTTTATATCATAAAAGTTAGTTCTCATCTACTTAGACCTTGGTTTATATTTTAAGTTATGAACTTGAAAATAGTTTTTGGTTATAATTTTTTCACATTAAAAGTTATAGTTTTCATTAATTGAATTCTCTTTTGAGTAAAGTATCCCTGGGTAGAGGGACTTGGGGTGGACCACCTACTTTCCCAGAGGCTTGCCTTACCCAGGAAAGTGAATGGGGTTGGATATCTATATCTCCAGATTTTCTCATGTGAATTTTTTCAATCTCATATAAATATATGCCTTGATAATATAATGTATTTGGATATGTATAGATATAATTATATTCTCTTTTTGGGTGATTAAAATGGAATTTTTTATTGTGTAAAGAGTTACACATTAATGTGGTGTAAACACAATAATTTGGTGGTTAGAATTGGGATTTCCAAAACTAAATTGTTATAATCATGCATACAAAAAAGGAAATAAAATAATAAAATATTATGATTATATATGATGTAATAGTTTAATATTCATATGATTTATATTAAATTGATGAGACTAAAACTCCCCTCAAATACTAAGTGTGATATTACTTCCAAAGAAACATTTTTCAAGACCCAGATCATTCAACCAAGTATTATTGAGCTCAGCATGAGTACCCATGGATTATCTTGTGTAAAGAAACAAAGCTATAAGAAACTCAAAATTTTCATATTGGATATTTTAGAGCTTATCATGAGTATCCCTTAATTTTCCTTAGTTGTATTATCCTTGGAATTTCTTTGTGTTACACTAGATGAGAATTCTTAATGGCTAGGATATAATAGGAATAGAGTTGAGTGAATCCATATAATGGATTTTGATATGTGTTTATCCACTCAATTATCCAAGAGTCACAAATGTTTTGATTGGTATGATTCCCCGCCTAAATAACTAAGTAGTGAGATGAATGATAAATAAGTATAATTTATTATTGAAATATGGATCTTATCTCACTAAAATGATATGACGTATGGGTTCATCAATTTTAGTGGGTACACTATCATTAAAATTACTTAATGAATATATATAAGACATTATATTCATTTGATAAAAATTTTATTTCTAGATAACTTTGTTATCATCATCAAACTAAATCTTTGAAATCTTTCACGACCTGACCTCCTAAGGACATGAACATGATTAGATAAACTAGATGGTTAATAGCATGTGGTGTGGTAGGAATACAAACAAGGTATTCCATGTCTTCTCTTGGTCCACCGAGGACCCCATAAAATGATATTCCATCTGCATAAGACATGACATGTATAGGCCCATATAGGAGTGAGTATAACAATACCCAGTAGAACACCCATGAATCACCAAACATAAATCATAAAGAGAGTATTAAGATAATAATAAGGGTATTTCAATCATATTATTATACATACAATAATAACATCTAGATATACTCATGATAGACTCTAAGTATTAGGGTAAGGTCGCAACTGTAAATCCATTATAGGATTCCTACTCTAGATATAAGACAATGCTCATATGGGAGAACTCACTCCATGATCCGTATAACACTGATGGAATTTATCTGAGTGGGTGTGATTGTACTACATCATTAGGAAGAATCATGCATTGGAAGTCAAAAGATACTGATACAAAGATAAGAAATCACACCCAAGGTCATGGGGGACACCAAAAACAAAAAATGGATTAACCCAAAAGTAGGGGATCAAAACCTTTTTATGTTGGTTATTCCGATACCTATAACCCCAACTAGGGTAGAATATATAATAGAGGATCCCACCTTGGGCCTCATGGGGGGATTTATAAAACACTATACAAGACTAATACCATAGAGGGGATCGCATCCTATGCTCAGTAAATGATTCCTCAGTCTACCCTCATGGGGGATGAAATGAGGGAACATAACCTAAGTAAACCTATACATACAGAAGAGAGAAAGGGCATCAATCTATCATGGAGAAAGTAAACAATGTTTGGTGGTATTATACATCATTTCCTGACTACCCTAGGTTGGACCATGTGTTTTATCCAATTCCCATGTACTCTTGGACATGACTATGTACTTGGCCATGCTCATGTACCAAGCCACATCCAGGTACCTAGATACGTATGAGTGCCGAGACATTCCTATTTAATCTATCCATGCCCATGTACATGGTTGTGTACATACCTATGTACCTCGAGGGAACACACTAAGTTATCGGGTCATGTCACACAGTGTGTTGTATTTATCTCTGCATGGAAAACCTAGCGCCATAGAAGGGGGACTAAACACTATGCAACACAGATTTTCTAGAAAGTCTATAATGATCACACTTCATCTTTAAACACCACTAATATATTTATACCTCCACAAACCATGTTGAGGAACTTGAACATGAGGTTGACTAACCTCAATTAGTCATCGATGAATAGAATCCAGCCTTCAATCTGATCGGAAAAATCTATTGTCGCACTCTATCATCGCCACATGAAAAATTGGGAAACGAGACATTTCGATCTGATCCCGATCTATCATTGTAACCATTTCACCCTGATTGCATAATTAGTTTTGAACCAAACCCACAATATCAATCTATTTTTTCTAATAACATTACTCAATGATTGATTACTAGTTATTTTTCAAATCATCAGCCAAACCGAATACCGATGATGATTGCATGAAGAACAGGGAGAGAAATGTATAAAATAAAAACATAAGGAATTAACCTCAACTAATGTTCATGTTGGCCTTGTTTCATTGATGTAGAAATGAAAAAAAGATAATTAACAAAGAAAAATTAAATAATATCAATTCCTAATATTTTTGGAAGATAAATCATCAACTATAATTTATCCTTCAACCCACAAATAAAACTTTTAGAAGAATTGATTTTCATTCAACATGGGATAATGGAAAAAAGGATAAAATCAAAAAATAAAAATCCATTCTAAAGTTTGTATCAATAATTTTTTAAGAATGGTTTTGTGCCATTGTTGTCAGTGATATCCATGAATTCTGTTAGTGCTTTGATCACCAAAGCACAATCTGATATTGGTTGTCCATGAAATCTCCTCCAACGACTCCCCTCCCAATACATGGGGTTATATGGATAACCCTATGGATTTTACATAACCATGATTATATATAGGATTATAGGTCACAGTGATATAAAAAGAAATAAATAAATAAATTTATTTATTAAATTACCAAACCGTTCATGACTGCACTTTAACCTAATACCTGATGCTAACACAGGTCATGTCACACCTAGTGTAAAACCCACATTCTAGATTAAAAAATATATATTATTTCTGATATGAGACTTTGTTCAAGATTAATTAAAATATTTTAAAAGAACTATGTATACGTGTTATAATATATTTAATATTTTTATAATATCAATACCAAGGATATTCAGGTCTTGGAATCTTGCACTGTCTCACCGCCTGACTTAAAAAATATTTCTGAATATATTCTAAAGTCATAAATAGAAAAAATAAGGATTTTATAAAATTAATCCTTGAAATTAGAAGATTAAATTAATAAAATCCTAAGTCTAGTAATTTATAAAAATTTCTTAAGCAAGTAGAGTCTTCTATGTGTTATAATAGTTCCTTCTTGAGTAACCAAGTGTTGAAGTTGTTCAAGAACAAAATCAAGATTCTTATGGAATCATGGAATCATTCATTTAAGGATTAAAATTCATTAGATGCTAATTTACCTATGTAATTATAGTCTCATATACTCAATATGATTTGGAATGTCTATGATATTCAATATAATTGAATATTTTTATATAAACTGAATAATTCCTATGAGGCTTATTATGGTTAAGGAATTAATTATATTATTATATATAGAAATATTCTGGAAGGATGAATTAATTCAATAAAAATTTACCTAATATTCTCAAATTGTTTAGGATAGATGAACTAGACATATGATGACTATGTTCTGGTATGGTACTGACAGTATAAGGAGGTAAAATTTCAAAATCGGAAGTGATCAAGAAGCTAGTTAAGGTTATTTGAAACCTAAGGTTATTATCAAGAAGGATTAATGATTCCATATGATGGAATTATCTATAATCCCTAAAGGGTTTTGGGATCTCCAGGGAATTTACATGTCATGTATTAATGTTATAGAAATTTATTATTCAATTTTGAAGGGTATATGAAACTGAATGTATGTTTTACAAGTTTTGTAAATATATAGTAGTTCAAAATCATATTCATAATTGAAAAATCTTATATTAATCATCCAGGTGATGAACCAAATAGTTTATACATCATAAATTTGAATTTAAATATGTTTATCAAGCTTGGATGAATCTAAGTAAAGAAAGTGTATTTTCATATCACTACTCTTATATAATAATTGGTGTTAACAATGAGTTGTTATAAACAACATGAGATGATTGATTTAATTCATTGAGTTTATGATTCATTGGGTTCAATAACATGTTTTTAGAAGAAGATATGGATAAAAGTGTTTTTTGTAATGCCCTGACCCTAGTTACCTAGAGTCGGTGCATTATTACATAACATTGGCATGATCACAAAAGATCAAGTCTCAAAAGACTGATTAGTTTAGTAGCCTTGGAAATAATAGATACATTAATAAGTTTTACATTACATTATAAAATTAAAAAAACTATAAAAAAATAGTCTCCATAGGCCACACTCATATCCCTTAGACTATCCCTGCCGGTCAATCATAATATACTTCTTCACATCCTGGGAAAAATAAAACATAGAAAGAGATGAGCTCAGATGCTCAGTAAGGATAAAAATATAGCAGAAACTTTCATAAATAAGCATAAACATTTAAGGCAATGTAAGACTAAAACAAAAGCCTTTTAAACTTGAACTTCAGCATAATATGGAAAATATAAAATCAAATAATTCCATTTACTTATTCATATGGATATTCTACTAGTCGAATAATCACACGAAATATCAATATCCACTTTCAGAATGATGGAATGCATAATGATAGACTTCATAACCACATAGTCAAGGCCTTGTTCCAAGACTAAAAATAAGATTTTGTAAAGGCCTTGTGCCAAGAAACTAGTTTGTCTCATGAGACCTACCGATGCATCGAGGAGCTATAGCAGGCTCCACCCGTCACTTACTAAGTCCAATGCATTTCTCATATGAAAAATTTTAAACATAACATAAACATTCATATTAAAACTAGCATACGAAATGTCAATACTTTATCCATAAACCATGAATGGTGTAAAAATAATACATACATAGTCAAAAATATCATAAAACCTTCAATACAATATGGAAGTTTTGTATCATAATAAATCAACTTCAAATAAGCTTAAAATCTGTCAAAGGATGTTGACATAAATGAAATCAAAACTTTTTTTAGAGAAATATATCTTTCAATTTTGAAATCATTTAAAAGTAATATAATTATAAAAGAAAACATTTATTTGGAAAATATTCTTATAATCTTTTAAGGGAATCTTCAAAGATGTTATAAGTTTTGAAAATAGTCGCACCCACCGTATAAGTTAAAAAAACATTCTTACCTTAATTTTTTTTGAAAATGTCATAAAGTACCTTGTTTGGAAAATGACATAAAGATTCCTTTCAAAACATATAAGGTAAAATAAGGGTATAAAATACTTTAACCCATTTTCTAGTAATTTTTTTTTGAAATACATTTTTAAGAAAACACAGATGTGGATGATAAAGAGGCCCTAGTAGATACTTACGTAAAAACAACCTTGGATAATAAAGAGATTATGAAATTAACCCTTACCTTCTACTTTTCATTGGAAGAGGGTACATTAACCTTCTTTATAATAGTTAAATCATTGTTATTAAATTATAAAATAACCATATAAGTAAATATGATATCATATATGATCTTCTAATATTACTTGGTTAATAATATTTTAGTATTATCATCGTTTTGGGTGTTAACTGATTCGTTTTCTTTTATATGCTTTGTTACATAAGTAATTTTTTTTATGGATAGTATGTATATTATCCATATTTATAATTATATTAAGTATTTAAACATTATTTTTTTAATCATCAAATGAAAATTAGTCTTGAATGGATATGATGGGGAATGAATCTCATCGCGTTCATAAAGGCGGTAATCCGTATGTACGCACGAGAGACAATATCATTCTTTTGATATTAAAATCATATATAATTGGATGTTATATCATATATAAATAATCATTATCATCTTATATTTATTATTTATATCATTTATACTCATTATTATTCCCATCCAAATGATTAAGTGTTTGAATAACAAACTACACCACGACGTGGAGACGGTAATCCGTATGTACGCACGTATAGTGACTTTGTCATTTATAGGATGGATAGAATAATGAATATAGTTGTAACATTTTTATAATAACATCATAGTATATAGAAGATACTGTAGTTATTATTTTAGAATGGAAACAACAAAGAAAGAGTAAGGGGAAGAAGAAAAGAACTTGAAAGAGGTGATGAAATATTTACCTCTTCTTCAGGTTCTTCCTTTTGATTTGATCAAAAGGGATCATTAGGTTGGATTTATGAATAAATGAATGCCTCTAGGATGAAGGGAGGAAATTAGGGAGGATATTTGGGCAGGTTTTGGCCAAGCCAAAAGTATTTGGAGGTGTTAAATTAAGATAATGGGAATTTCCCTTTTATAAGAGGGGTGAGGGGCACCTTAGGAAAAGATTGAAATATTATTTTATAATAAAATAATTTTTGGTTTATAATGGATCCAAAATGAATTATTTAAAGTCTAATGTGGGGATGGGTCAAAACAATCTCAACCAATAGGTTTTAGATAGGTTTAGGTCATCATATTAACCTTATATTTTAGATTTAACTCTTAGTTAAATAGTTTGACATTTACCATGTCTCTTTGTATTTTTATATTATATGGTTAATAAACTTAATATAAACTTCCAAGATAACCTCAAGTGGTTCATTAATGAAATATATAATATTATTTAATCCCTTTGAAAGAATCTTAGATTTTTAGGAATAATAAAATATTTGTTTTAAAAACTCTTTTATGTCAATTTTGATACTATTTGGTATTTTGTTTTTTTTTGAATTCATAAAAGCATTATTACTTGAAAAAAAATTCATTTAATCAACCCTAAAATGTCATATTAACCTATAAAATTAGTTTAATTTATTAAAAGTCTAAAATAAAATTTATTTGGATATTTATATTATCAATTAATTTAATATTTCATTAATAAGGTAATTACTACATCATCATTGTGTCATAAATAATTTTAATTATTTAATGTATAAAAATTATAAATAAAATAAAATCATGTAGGAAATATTTTTAGCTTTCTAATGAATATTTATAGTCGAATTTATCTTATGTATAACCCTATATTAAAAATGGTTTAGTTATTAAACATTGATTTTAACTCTTTTAACTCTTCTTTAAATAAAATAATAATAAATGTCCTAATCTAATCCAAGTGGACCAAAAGAGATCATATTTTATTAATAAGGTTGTTTTTGGTCAGATTATACTTATCCAATATAATTAGTACATGTGTTAGGGTAATTATGATATCATTTTTACCCTTAATTACCCAACTTACTTTTAACCATGCTAAATAAAAATCAAAAGTTACTATTCACCAAAAATTATTTTCATCTTATTGAACCACATTTTACTTACTGATATTAACCATGTCTCTCAGATTTTGGAAATTCAACTCACAGAAGCGATAAGATTAAGTTTTATACAAATTTGCAAATGCTCCTAGGAGGTGGGTAAAAGACGGTAAAAAGTTCGATAAAATTATATATATATAAAATTATTATAAAATGAATCCATTGAAGTTGAAAATATATAGGTATTGTGTATCTATTTTGACCTAAAATAAATTAAAACATAATAACTAATTATTTAATAAAAATTCGGTTTTAACTTATAACGCAGTGTTTTTTCACTATTCATCAAAAATTGAAAGTTTTCATAAAAATACCAAAAATTCACTCTAAGATAATTTCGGTATTATGAATCCAAAAATGAAGTCCATTTCGAAAGATAAAATTTATAAAATTTCAAAAAGTGGGTATTACTATTCATAATGGCTAGTTTGATTGGTTGTGGTGTGTTTGAACTCAGAGTTGTCTATAACACAGGCTATTGTATTTTTCAAAGGGAAACATACCGTGGAAGCTTGGGGTGTTACATTATCCCCTCTTTAAAATAATTTCATCCTCAAAATTTCTAGAATATTACTGCATAAAAATATTCGGGTGGTTCTTCATCTTAAGTTCCTCTGGTTCCCACATTGCCTCTTCCATCTTATGGTTTCTCCATAGAACTTTTACCAGATGAGTCATCCGGTTTCTCAGCACTTGTTCTCTGGTATCAAGAATTATGATAGGATCTTCACAATAAGATAGATCAGGTTGAAATTCTAATTCTTCATAGGTGACTACATGCGTTGGGTCAGGCATGTATTTTCTCAACAATGATACGTAGAACACATCATGAACTTTAGAGAGACTTAGAGGCATTGCCAAACAATAAGATATAACTCCAATTCGTTCTAGAATTTTAAAACGTCTGATGTACCTAGGACTCAATTTTGTCTTCTTACCGAAATGTATAACACCCTTCCATGGAGATACCTTCAAGAAAACATGGTCTCCTACTTGAAATTCCAAATCCTTCCTTCGGTTATCGGCATAGATCTTTTTCCTACTTTGGGCTGCTTTGATGTGGTTTTGGATAACCTTCACCTTTTCCACTGTTTCCTCAACAAGTTATAAGCTTATGAGTTTTCTTTCACCAAAATCATCCCAAAAAGTTGGTGTGTGGAATCTCTTTCTATATAACACTTCATATGGTTCCATCTGAATACTTTAATGGAAGTTATTATTATAGGAAAATTCTACCAGAGGTAAATATTGATCCCACATACCTTGAAAGTCAAGTGAGAAAGATCTCAACATGTCTTTTAAGGTTTGAATAGTCCGTTCTGATTGTCCATCAGTTTGAGGGTGGTAGGTAGTTCTCAAATAAAGATCAGTATCCAGGGATTTTTGAAGACTTTTCTAGAATCTTGATGTAAAATGGGGATCACAATCAGAAACAATCGATAAGGGTACTCCATGAAGTCTTACAACTTCATTAATATATAGTCTTTCTAGATTTTCAAGTGGTAAATCTTCTATTATAGTAAGAAAATGTGCTGACTTGGTAAGACGATCAACAATGACCCATATTTCATTATTCATTCTAGGAGTCTTTGGTAGACCCATGACAAATTCCATCGTAATATTATCCCATTTCCACTTAGGTATGGGAATAGGTTGCATGACTCCTCCAGATTGTTGCCTTCCAGCTTTCACTTGTTGACAAACCATACATCTTGACACAAAATCAGCAATCTCCCTCTTCATGTTGTCCCCCCAAGAATGTTCCTTCAAATCTCTATACATCTTAGTACTACAATGGTGTATAGAGAAATTGGAGCTATGCCCATCATCCAACAATTCCCTTTTTAGATCCAGTATATTGGGAACACAAAGTCTCTTCCCAAATTTCAAAATCCCATCTTCATATATGAAGTCACTCAATCTCCCATCATTCACATCTTTAATCTTCTTTTGAAGCTCCTCATCATCAGTCGAAAAACTTTTTATCCTTTCTAGTAAAGATGGTTTGACAACCATTTGAAAAAGTATTGTTGTTTCACCTTCCATGATTATTCCCATAACCATTTTCACTAGATCCATGAAAATAGGATCCATTTCAACTCTCATCTTGTTCAAAACTCCATGATCCTTTCTACTCAAATCACCTTCCACCTTATTTGCCTTCCCCAGGTGGTTGTGTATTGTGAAATTATAATATTTGAGTAGTTAAATCTATCTTCTTTGCCTCATGTTGAGTTCTTTCTGTGAGAAAATATACTTCAAACTCTTGTGATCGGTATATATCTCACATTTTTCACCATAGAGATAATGTTTCCATATCTTCAAAAAAAATATTATAGCTGTTAACTCAAGATCATGAGTAGGATAGTTTTTATCATGAATTTTTAGCTGTCATTATGCATAGGCAATAACCCTATCATTTTTCATAAGGACACAACCAAGTCCTTTCTTTGATGCATCACTATAAATAAAAAACCCATCATTCCCCGATGGTAGAGTAAAGATAAGAGCATTGAATAATATTCTCTTCAATTATAAAAAACATTCTTCACACTCTTTTTTCCAAACAAATTTAACCCCTTCATGTGTGAGCTTGGTTAATGGGTTAGCCAATCAGGAAAAATTCTGGATGAAACATCGATAATAACCTACTAAACCAATAAAACCGCATACCTCAGTTATACTCATCGGTGCTGGCCATTATTGGATTGCTATCATCTTAGAAGAATCAATGAAGATTTAATCATTAGAGACAATATGACCGAGAAAATAAATCTCCTGAAGCCATAATTCACACTTGCTAAACTTCCGATATAATTCATTTCTTCTAAGGGTTTTCATAATGGTGCGCAAGTGATTTTCATGATCTTCATCGATTTTGGATTATACCAAGATATCATCAATAAATACCACTACAAAGTCATCAAGATATTCCTTGAAAACTCTGTTCATTATATCCATGAAAAGAGAGGGTGCATTAGTCAATCCAAAAGGCATTACTGTAAACTCATAATGCTCGTACCTGGTTTGAAATGCTATTTTCGAAATGCCTTCATTCTTCACACCCATTTGATGATATCCAAATCGAAGTTCAATCTTTGAAAAATATAGAGCTCCATGAAGTTTATTGAATAAATCATCAATGCGAGGTAGGGGATACTTGTTCTTTATTGTTATAACATTGATCTCCCTATATTCAATGCAAAACCTCATAAATACTTCTTTCTTCTTAACAAAAAGGATAGGGGCTCCCCATGGAGAAAAACTAGGGAGAATAAATCCCTTATTGCTCAATTCCTATAGTTGTTTCATTAGTTCCACTAATTCCACAGTTTCCATTCTATAAGGGGTCCTCGATATGGGCCTTGAACCAGGAATTAAATCAATGAAAAACTCAATTTCTTGATCTGGAGGATGTTCAGGTAAATCTTCTGAAAACACATAAACATATTATTGCACAATAGGTACATCTTCTATTTGAACATTCCATTCCTCACCCTCATTTATTTCATTCCTTTCCTCCCCAATAATTGAATTTAGTTGAGCTACTAGGGGTGGATCTAGATAAGAATCAGATGGTGACGTTTCTGCTCTAAAGATAAGGTACTCCTTATCATCATCAAAAATTGTAACCTCCTTCTTCTTATAATAAATTTTTGCATCATGGTCTGAAATCCAATCCATACCAAGGATTATAACAAATTCAATCATGGGTATGATGATGAGATCAGCAGATAAATAACGTGTATATTCCTTAATGGGGACTGATTCACAAAACTTTGTTGCAATGATACTTCCCTTAAAAGTTCTGACTGAAGAATCTCTTGTTAAATAAAATTGGAAATATCTAATTTTCTTAGAAAATTGGGAAGATATGAAACAATGAGATAATCCAAAATCAAATAAAGCATTTTATAAACTTGAGGAAACCATTAAATTACCTGCCACCATATATTTTGGAACTTCAACCTTAGCAGTAGTGATAGCATAATCTTGGACTTGATCCCTTAGATTTTTTTGAGGTAATTTTCTTAGGTGCTTAGGAAATTTATTTTCATAACACCCCCTTTCTCTACAATTATAGCATTCAACATTGACAACCTCTTTCTTCCCCTTGCAATCACGGGCTTGGTGGCCTTTTTCACCACACCTGTAACAGACTCTCATTCCCTTCAGGAAAGTACTGGGGTGTTTCTTCCCACATTTATTGTAGGATGGATATTCAACTTTTCCCTTCTTCCCCTTATTTCCATTTCCAGAGTGTTCAATAGATCTCTTTTTCTCTTGCTCTCCTTTAAAGTCATAAGACTTAGATAATTCCTTTTCTGTCTTGATAGCACACGAGACAATATCTTCATACGATGAGAAGGATTGTGAGAAAAATTATTGATGGATAAATGGTTTTAACCCATCAAATAAAGGAACAATCTTACTTCTTGGGTTACATATATAATCTATATCATGCCTTACTAACCTTGTAAATTTTTCCTCATACTTTGCAACATTCTCATCCGCTTTTTTCCTCATACTTAGAAATTGTCTTTTCATATCCGCTTAATGGTCACGAGGAAAATATTTTTCTAAGAAAACTTCTTTAAACACCATCCATTACATATTTGATACTTCATCATCTTCCTTTGTGTTTTGAATCAATGACCACCATTGATCTTCATCTCTCGTGAGGTGATAAACTGACATGACAACTTTTTTCCTTTCGCTACTCCCTAAAGCGTGAAATATTTTCTCTAAGGAATTTATCCATTGCTCAGCTAATAATGGATTTGTACTCCCATTGAATGTTGGTGTTTGTTATCTCATGAAGCGGTCTAACATTGATCCTCTACATTTTGGATCAGGGTGCTCAATACGGGTAAGGTTATTATTCATAACTTGAGTGAGTTGTCCCAGTATGGTGATAAGATAATCAGCACCAGTTTCTTCACCATATCCACTATAATTATATAGAGTAGGAGGGAAATACCTATATGTATTGTGCTCGTTGATACGTTTTCCATTAATTCCACTAGGCACCATTTGTAAACAATTTCATACACTAGATTAGTTTATGAATCGCAATACAGAATTCCAAACTTGTAAAACACTTAACATAAATTGAACAGTTTATGGATATAATCCATTATCATAAAAATATTTTCTTTGAGTAAGTATATACTCATAAACCCTTCATAATGGTTTTTAAAGAAAATGAGAATTATCCTAAGCATATCCCCTGGGAGTGTCATAACCAAGAGTGAAGCAAGGCCCGTTGTCGTGCACCAGTTACCGTTCGAGTCTAGCTCAAAGCATTATTTTCGGGTTTTACCCCTAGGTACATCTATTCTAGAGCCACCTCTACCTACTTGTATCCAGACATGGATGTATTTCTTAGAAAACTCACAAAATCTCTACTGTACCAAAATTCTAGTAAGTTCTTCTATACTAATCTCCAAAGTCTATCTTAGGGTAATGTTCTCTAATCAAAGTTTTTCTAAATATAGCTTCCAAGGTTTGTAGTAAACTTCCTCTGATACTAACTGTAACGCCCAGACCCCAGTTACCCAAAGTCGGTACATTATTACATAACATTGTCATGATCACAAAAGATCAAGTCTCGAAAGACCGATTAGTTTAGTAGCCTTGGAAATACTAGATACATTCATAAGTTTTACATTACATTATAAAATTAAAAAAATACAACAACATAGTCTCTATAGGACACACTCATATCCCTTAGACAATCCCTACAAGTCAGTCATAATATACTTCTTTGCATCTTGGAAAAAATAAAAGATAGAAAGGGGTGATCTCAGATGCTCAGTAAGGATAACAATATAGTAGAAACTTTCATAAATAAGCATAAACATTTAAGGCAATGTAAGACTAAAACAAAATACTTTTAAACTTGAACTTCAGAATAATATAGAAAATATAAAATCAAATAATCCCATTTACTTATTCACATGGATATTCTACTAGTCGAATAATCACATGCAATATCAATATCCACTTTCATAATGATGGAATGCATAATGCCAGACTTCATAACCACATAGTCAAGGCCTTGTGACAAGACTACAAATAAGATTTTTTCAAGGCCTTGTTCCAAGAAACTATTTTGTCTCATGAGACATACCGATGCATTGAGGAGCTATAGTGGGCTCCACCTGTCACTTACTAAGTCCAATGCATTCCTCATATGAAAAGGTTTAAAAATAACATAAACATTTGTATTAAAAATAGCATACAAAATGTAAACAATATATCTATAAACCATGAATGATGTAAAAATAACACATCCACAGTAAAAAATATCACAAAACCTTCAATTCAATATGGAATTTTTGTATCATAATAAATCAACTTCAAATAATCTTAAAATCCATCAAAGGATGTTGACATAGATGAAATCAAAACTTTATTTTAAAGAAATATATCTTTATATTTTGAAATAATTTAAAAGTCATATAATTATAAAAGAAAACGTTTATTTTGAAAATATTCTAATAATCTTGTAATGGAATCTTTGGTGATGTTATAACGGCCGAAAATAGCCGCACCCGTCGTATAAGTTAAAAAAACATTCTTACCTTAATTTTGTCGAAAAGGTCAAAAAGTGTCTTGTTTGGAAAATGAAATAAAGATTACTTTAAAAACATATAAGGTCAAATAAGGTTATAAATGAATTTAACCCATTGTTTAGTAAATTTTTTTTGAAATACATTTTTAAGAAAACACGGATGTGGATGATAAAGAGGTCCCAGTAGATACTTACGTAAAAACAACCTTGGATAATAAAGAGATTGTGAAATTAACACTTACCTTGTACTTTTCCTTGGTTGAGGGTACGTTAAACTCTTGTATAATAGTCAAATAATTATTATTAAATTATACAAGAACCATATAATCAAATATGATATCATATATGATCT
Source organism: Viscum album (assembly GCA_963277665.1). Lineage (NCBI taxonomy): Eukaryota > Viridiplantae > Streptophyta > Magnoliopsida > Santalales > Viscaceae > Viscum > Viscum album. The sequence continues at coordinate 1,940,334,186 of OY728119.1, read as the reverse complement.
TCTAATATTACTTGGTTAATAATATTTTAGTATTATCATCGTTTCAGGTGTTAAATGATTCATTTTCCTTTATATGATTTGTTACATAAGTAATGTTTGTTATGGATAGAATGTATCTTATTAATATTAATAATTATATTAAGTTTTTAAACATTATTTTTTGAATCATCAAATGAAAATTAGTCTTGAATGGATACAATGGGGAATAAATCTCATCGCATTCGTGGAGACGATAATCTGTACGTACGCACGAGCGAAAATATCATTATTTTGATAATAAAATCATATATAATTGGATGTTATATAATATATAAATAATCATTATAATTTTATATTTATTATTTAAATCATTTATACTCATTATTATACCCATCCAAATGATTAAGTGTTTGAATAACAAACTACACCACGACGTGGTGACAATAATCCGTATGTACGTACGTATGGTGACTTTTTCAATTATAGGATGGATAGAATAATGAATATGGTTGTACCATTTTTATAATAACATAATGTTATATAGAAGATACTAGAGTTATTATTTTAGAATGGAAACAATAAAGAAATAGGAAGTGGAAGAAGAAAAGAACTTGAAAGAGGTGATGAAATATTTACCTCTTCTTCGGGTTCTTCCTTTTTATTTGATCAAAAGGACTCCTTAGGTTGGTTTTATGACTAAAGGAAGGCCTCTAGGATGAAGGGAGGAACGTTTTGAGGATATTTGGTAAGGGTTTTTCTGATCCAAAAGTCTTTGGGGGTGTGAAATTAAGAGAATGGGAAGTGCCCTTTTATAAGAGGGGTGAGGGGACACCTTAGGAGAAGATTGAAATATTATTTTATAATAAAATCATTTTTAGTTTCTAATGGATACAAAATGAATTATTTAAAGGATAAGGTGGGTATGGGTCGAAAACCTCTCAAAAAATAGGGTTTAGACAGGTTTATTTTATCATATTAACCTTATCTTTTAGATTTAACTCTTAGTTAAATAGTTTAACATTTACCATGTCTCTTTGTATTTTTATATTATATGGTTAATAAACTTACTATAAACTTCCAAGAGAACCTCAAGTGTTTCATTAATGACATATATAAGATTATTTAATCACTTTTTCCGAACCTTATATTTTTAGGAATATAATATTAATTAATAATATAATATTTATTTTAAAAACTCTTTTATGTCAATTTTGACACTATTTGGTGTTTTGTTTTTGTTAAATTCATAACAGAATTATTAATTAGAAAAAAAATTATTTTAATCAACCCTAACATGTCATATTAACCTATAAAATTAGTGTAATTAATTAAAAGTCTCAAATTACATTTATTTGGATATTTATAATATCAACTATTTTAATCTTTCATTAATAACGAAATTATTGCATCATCATTGTGTCAAAAATATATTTAATTATTTAATGTCTAAAAATTATAAATAAAATACCATTATTTAGGAAATGGTTTTATCTTTATAATGAATATTTATTGTCTAATTTATCTTATGTATAACCCTATATTAAAAATGGTTTAGTTATTAAACTTTGATTTTAACTCTTTTAACTCTTCTTTAAATAAAATAATAATAAATGTCCTAATCTAATAAAAGTGGACCAAATGGGATCATATTTTATTCCTAAGGTTGTTTTTGGTTGAATTATACTTATCCAATATAATTAGGACATGTGTTAGGGTAATTATGATATCATTTTTACCCTTAATTACCCTATTTACTTTTAACTGTGGTAAATAAAAGTAAAAAGTTACTATTCACCAAAAATTATTTTCATATTATTAAACCAAATTTTACTTAATGATATTAACCATGCTTCTCAGATTTTTGAAATTCAACTCACAGAAGTGGTAAAATTAAGTTTTATACAAATTTGCAAATGCTCCTAGGAGGTGGGTAAAAGACGGTAAAAAGTTCGATAAAATTTTATATATCTAAACTTATTATATAATGACTCCAATGAATTATGTTGAACATATATAGGTATTATGTATCTATTTTAACCTAAAATAAATTAAAATGAAATAACTAATTATTTAATAAAAAGTCAGTTTTAACCAATAACACAGTGTTTTTTCACTATTCATCAAAAATTGAAAGTTTTCAGAAAAATACCAAAAAATAACCCTAAGATAATTTTGATATTAAGAATCCAAATATGAAGTCCACTTCGAAAGATAAAATTTATAAAATTTTAAAAATTGGTATTACTATTCATAACAGCTAGTTTGATTGGTTATGGTGTGTTTGAACTCGAAGTTGCGTACAATACAAGCTATTATATTCTTCAAAGGGAAATGTACCGTGGAAGCTTGGGGTGTTACATTTTTTCCAGAATAAAGTATTTATTTTATGAATTTATTAAAATATGATGGAATTTGATTCCATCCCATAGTGGTGTATTCTAATGAATAAAATATATTTTTTCAATAAAATTATTTAAACACATAGAATTCCATATGATATATGGAAACAATAGTTTATTTGTTAAATATTACTACTAAAAGTAAATAAGTGTTATTTCTTAAAACAAAAAGTTGTTTGTGTTTTATATTAGAAAGATATTCTGAAGTGAATATAATATCTAAGAGGATAGTGCGAGTATTTTTGAACTTAGAGAAGTTCAAAGTTAAGGAATAAAATATTGTTCTAGATATAGATTAAGTGGTTATTTACTTTATATCATCAAGAGTTTGGATATGTGACACTAAATAAAAATGTAAATAGTTACATTTAGTTACTATGATAAAGTGAAGATTATAGTGATTCTCCACTTAATATCCTAAAGAAGTTTAGAATATGTGATAGTAAATAAAAATATAAAGAGTTTCATTTAGTTACCATAACAATTGAACATCACTATTCCCAAAATTTTTATACCATCCAATACACAAAGTGTATCACTTTGTATCCTAAAAGAGTTTAGGGTATGGTGGTAAAGAGAAATATAAAGAGTTACATCAGTTACTGTAATAAAGTGGATATCACTTTATCCTAAAATATTTTAGGATGTGTCAGTAAAGTAATAATGTAAAAAAGTTACATTATTTGCAATATATTTCAAGGAAAAAGTTTGATTGAAAGGGTTACAAGGATGACAATGAATTACTTATAAATAGTTATAAGTAGACAATTTAAGATAACATTATAACATTTTATATTATTAAGTTAAGTAGTTTGAATATAAGTTTAAAGAGTTTAACTTAAGGAATATGATTCCTATGTCTCATAATTATTCAAACTAGCTTGATTCATAAATGTTACTCACTAAGAGGTTAGTGGAAGTATTTTATCAGATGGTTACATAGGGATGTGGCAAGAATTACATATGGATGTAGTTTTCAAAAACCATTTATCCTGAAACAACATGAGAGTCATGTGGAATATATAAATGTTAAAAACTTAAGAGATTGTTTGTAATGGCTGTAAACATATCATTTTTTTATAATAAAGTTAATATACATTTATCATTCATTCATGTGTGTTGAAACTTTACTTTACATGAACATTTGAATGATAAATATCCCCTCAAATTATAAACTTGAGTTTTCCATAACCAATGATTATCATGGAGTATAATGGGTTGTGATGATATATAAAGGTTAGATTGAATATATTTTTATATCCATTACAAATGGTTGTATATGAGATATGAATAATAGATTATTGAAATAATAAGTATAGACTTATTACTTGGACTAATCCATGAATTTATATCTCCTAGAATTCCTTATGGTCATAGATATACTTATGGGTGTATAATTATTATCAATCCTTATTACCTAAGGTTGGAGAGATATCTAGAATGAGAAATTTCACACTTTTATACCATAATTATACAAGTAAACATATGAAGTTAGCTAATATAGTGGTGGTTGGGTATGTTGCTAATCATGTTATTGGTTGGAGTCAACTAAGATGGTATTTTTTCACTTGTATAACAAGTAAATATATCTAGAACTTGATTGAATCATATTAAGAAAATGCATGGAAATGCTTAGTTTTTTCACATATGATGTGTTCAAATACTTGGATAAGTGAAATGTGATGTACTTATCAGATAAATTAATAACATGCAATGTATTCATTTACTTGGTCAGTATTTTTATAGAATCAAGAAAAGATGAGAGCCTATATTATATTGAAATGTTCCATGTCTAGTGGTCACTCAATATCATGAAATAGGGATTATATAGGTATACATATGATGAAAATGATGCATCTTATGGTGTACATGTTCTTATAGAGATATGATTATGTTTGATAGATATCACATGAGACCCTTAGTAGATTAAGTTGCACCGATTCTTTTCTAGAGGCTTCTCTTTGATAACATCTATGAAATTGGGATTTAATAGTTGTTATTAATGCTGTTAAGGCCTATAGGTTCACACTGTTGGGTCATTAGATAAGGACAAAATTTTGGACAATTTTTTTTTCAAAATGAAGAGAGTTTGATGAAAAAACCATATTTAAAAGAGTTTGGATAAATTCAAAAATAGTTTTTAAGTTTTTCATAAATTCGTTATGGGATTTTAATGAAGTTGGATATTGTTATATATTCACTAAAATGTACATACATGAGATTCATGTACACATGTATATGATGAATGATATATATATATATATGATATTATATATATACTGTAAATTTTATAATTCATGCATGTGATGAATAAATATAATACATATATGTATATATATATAATATGTATTATCCAGTTAATTATTTTGAATGGTTTATTCATCAGTTATATTCCATTATAAATGGATTAATTACATTTCATTTATTTATTAAAATGAATTCAATAAATAAACACCCAACGGGTAGTAACGCATGATAAACATTATGAATAATAGATTCCTCGAGCACTACCTATATAAGAGGATGAGTTCCTATCCTATTGTGGGTGTGGTGTGTGATGTATATGAATATCTTCTTGAATATTTTCTTCTAAAAACTTCATTTATTTATTTTTGAGAAGGCAATAGTACCCCTTAGGATTTAGGGTATCCTCATGAAGAGTTTTTGGAACAATTGGATGGGGTACTCCCTCAGAGGCAGGGTTCTTTTGTTCATTGCTTCTCGTGATCTTACTCAAACATTATCTATGGAAGGAAAATAGAAACAATTGATGTTTGAGTAATCTAGGTACACTTATTTACAGTATTATTTACATGTTGTTTCTTGAATATAGATCTACTATGTTTTTTAGTTGTCTTATGATGTAAATGGTCATTAAATGATCATAAAAAATCTATCAAAGGGTATAATGTTATTTGGGTTGTAGTTAATCACCTTATGAAGTCAGCACATTTCATTATAATAAGAGAAGATTTCAACGTTGACCGGACTACCTAGATATACATCAAGGAAGTTGTAAGATTTCATGGAGTACCACATTAAATTGTATTTGATCAGGATACAAGGATTACCTTGTAGTTATAGATAAGTATTCAGATAGAATTGAATATAGAGTTGAACTTTATCACTATATATCATCCTCAAACAAATGGTCAGTCTAATAGAACTATTCAAACCCTAGAAAATATATAGAGATCCTATTATATGGATTTCAAAGGTTTTTGGGATCAACAACATTGGTGAAATTTTTTCTACAATAATATATTTCACTTGATAATTTATATGGATTCTTATGAATACCTCTGTAGCCATAAGTATAAAAATCCAATGTGTCGGACTACCACCTCAGGAAGCAATGTATTTCATTTTTCATCACTATAATTCAAATTTTGTTATTATGATGGATTTAATTTTCATATATGAAATTTATTAATTATTTATTCATTTGGGATTATAATATTTTATTTACCCTTGTACCTTTCTATCTATTGGAAAATGATAATGTCGCTCGTGTGTGTGTGTGGACTGCCACCTCCATGAAGTGATGCTATTCATTTTTCATTTCCTCTTTTACATTTATAGTAATAACAATAGACTTAATGAATATATATTATATTTATGATATAATAATTTTTCTATAGTTTTGAATTATAATTTACCTTTCTTTCATTCCAGCCATCAAAAAATGGGAACATCACTCATGTGTACGTAAGAAGTACCATCTCCACGAAGTCATGTAATTCATTTTTCACCACCGATTTATGTAAATAGTTATAAAATATAAATAATAAATAAATTAAATAATTATATTATGATTAATTTTTTGGATATTATGAAACCATGACCAAGGTGAAAGTACCAAAACTATCAAATCAAAACATGCATGGGAAATAGACTTGTTTCACTCAAATGTCCATTTTAAGGAAGAACTATTAATAAAATAATATCTAGAAATTATAATGAAATGTTATATAGTAACTTATGTATGAATATGGTTCTGTAATAGATTTATAGTAAATATATATTTATTATACAAGAGTTTTGAACATGTACAAAGCAATATGATCCTTGAGGTAAGGGATTTGTGTTACCATCTCATTTCTTTTTCGAATTGTTTATGTTAAATTTCTATTGAGGGAAATTATACAATCATTATCCATTAAAACACATATATTCTATTCTCTTATATTTATTCATGTAATTTCCAATTAATAGTACTATTTCCCCCTCTTTGGTACTTAAAATGATCAAGAAAATGTTTTTAATAAAAGCCAACCTTATTCCTCTTTGGTCAGGAATATTTTACTTCCATGTCCATATTTTATTTAAAATATTTTCATGATTGTTTTCACTATTCAAAAATGATTTATTAAATTTATTTTTACCCATATTTTACATTCTATAATTTTTTAAAATGAATCTTCTTTTCATACTTTGAACGAGTTACTTTTTACCAAAGGTGTGACTGGAATCTTTGTTTTAATGTATACCGCATGAGAGAATTTTACTACCATCATGAATACACTTTTATTAAAAGTTTCCTTTAAAAGTTTCCATGGTTCTTTTTTTTTAAAATTCCAAAATATTCTGGAAATTTTTAGATTTTTAAGAAGTTATTTCAAAATGAAAATGTTATTTTCCTCAATAAATATTACTGTGATTTTTAAAGGCATTTTCATCTATGACAAAGTCCTTTTATGTTACTTATGATTCACTAGAGACATGATCCAATGATAGAATTATTATTATTTATCAATATTTTTATTTATTATGATGATGAAATCTTGATGAAATCTATTTTCTTTTCCATAGGTTAATCTATGAAGAAATGATAAATTTTTTCATGACCTTGTGGCTTATATATGAATGGATTATTATTATGTGATGATTGGGTCCATTATATCCATCTATTTGATTGATAAATGTGACATAAATATATAATGAGATGATGATGATAATTTTGAACGTGATTTAAAATTTATATGTTCACATTTTGATGTGTGGATATGATTTCTTATATCAATACATATAATATTATGTTTGGACATGATTGTGAATGGCTATGTTCACATTTTAAAGCATGAGTATTATTAATCCTACCTATTATCACAATATTATATATAGAAATGATTATGAATATCTATGTTAACAAGTTTTTAATTTCTTATGGTTATAATGACACATGTCTATGTTATGAATCTAGAATTATGATTACTACTTTGAAACCCTTTTTAATCATGATTCTGGATGTGACATGATTTTAGAGTTTATGATCTAAGATTTTTTGGGTTTGAATATTTTATGTTGAGAACATGCACTTGATTATGTTATCATATCCTTATGATCGTATTATTATCTTATTATTTATATCTCCCATGTTTTCCCTTATTGAGCATCTAAGATCACCCTTTCTTATGTTTTCCTTCACCAAGTTTTTGATGTAATGTTCTAAGTATGATATATTTAGAAGGGTAATAATATGAATATATTTATGGGATATGTTGAATATATTTTAAGAAATAATTTAATTATGTATATCATCTCTAATGACACTAAACATTTACATTCCTTGATCATGTATAATTATTATATGTAATGAATATTCATCTAAAATGATGTAATATTTATGTATGTTATACTTGGGCTGGCTCAGAATGTTTATAATATATTATTGAGACAAGTTCAATAACTATGCTCAAAAGTCACATGAAAATATATCCAATAACTGGTATAAGCATAAAAATTTATTCAAACAACCCTTGATAAAATAATTTTGAATTTTTATCATATTCTGGTTTGGTTATGGATAGCATTGTTGTCTAAGTTAGTCCCTCTGTTTTTCTACACCAAGAATTTCTATTATATACATAAAATGGAATAATTGATGGTACAAGTATTTAAGTGAAATGAAACCACCCTATTTCAATATCCTTTGTATTTATTATCAATAAGGGGGGCGGAGAAGAAATTTAAAGAAGGAATATTGATATATTGTTTCTATATAGGTATTGATAAAAAATCTAAATTGGTAGATTATTGAACCCACTTGATGTTATGTTGTATTTGTTATCAATAAACATCATTTAAATAAGTGAAGTGAATATTTATAGGAGTTTTGAGTATCCAAGAATATGATATCAAGATATGAAATGAAGTACCAAAGCAATGTGTCATTATATGTTTAGTTTTGAACAATGAATTAGGATTAAATAAATGTATATTACTTGGAAGTAAGTTACTATCATTATTCATATGAAAAAGAATATGTTTGAGTTATTTCCATAGTGCTTGGATATCCATTCACATATTTCAGAGAGATTGAGTTACTTCTAATATTGCATAGTGACTAATTTTCTTCCAAAGATTGGAAAAACTTATTGAAAGGATGAGGAAGTTACTACATGAAGGTTCAAGTGAAAAATAATTTTAATCAAATTTTAGGAATTTGAGGAATTTGATGTGTTAAGTAGAGTTCCATGGAGCTTTAATATTTCTAAATATTATAACTCGATGAACAATCTGAGAAGCTATCTGAGGTTGGAGTAGAATAAACATTGGTTAGTATATTGATGAAGATCCATCCCTATGAATGCCATTCCTAAAGGATTATATCTATATAGATATATCTCTTGGATGATGTCACGATGAAGAAACTAAATTGAAGTTGAATTAAAATTTTCAATTTATCGGAAATATGTTTTAATGAATTTTTGAGTATTATGGTATTCATACACGTTTCAAATGATTTATAAATTGAGATTAAATTATGTATGAATTTTTGATAAGTTTTTGAAGTTATTTTATTTTTTTATAATGTATATTATTATTTGGGGATGTTTTGAAATGTGTTGAGATGTTTGAAGATGAATTCAAGAGGTTTTAGAGTTGCAAGTTGTTGAAGATTTGGTAAACTCTTATGTATGTATGAGTTAACATGATTTTTGAGTACATGTGTATGATTTGCTTCAAATTTCTAAATTGATACGCAATAATCACTCTGAATTTTCCATCTATGTGTAAGGATTTATATGAAATGATGAAGGATATATAAGAGTAATTTACTCATATATAAGAGTCTTTCTGAATTATAGAATGAGAATTTTTAAAAGTATTAATCTAAACTAAGATACAAAAGGGTAATCCTATGGTTTTAAAGAATATATAAGTTCCACCAAAACAATACATAAAATTTAGCTGGATTTTCCAGTTGATATGTAAGAATGAATTCCACAATGAAGTAAATACATAAGGGTCTATGGGAGATTCAATGAAATACATAAAGGTCAATCAGAGGAAACAAGATATAAAAGATTAATTCTATATTTTTGATTGATATGTATAAATGATTAAGAAGCTACAAAATATTAAATTAAGATTCTCAAAGACTATATAAGATTCCATTGAAAGTTTTATGATATTAAAATGAATGTATTAAGTAAATCGTGAGTTATAAATGTGATGATGTTGAGTTTTTCTTCAAATATTTAAATATCATAATGTTTTTGGTAATCAGTTGTGATATAAGGTAAGAATTATCAGAGAATAATGATAGGTTTTTAAAATTATAATTATAGGATTTAAAAAATAAAAATTTGAAATCATTCATGAAGATCAAATTTAGATGAATTATCATTAAGTATTCTTTGTCTATTTTAAATGATATTCTTAGGTGTTTTTGGAAAGGTGATTAAGATAGTTGGTTAAAAAATGAATATTATGAGATCATGGGGAATATTTGAGAATTTAATGTAACGCCCTTACCCCAGTTTCCCAGAGTCAGTGCATTATTACATAACATTGGCATGATACTAGAAATAATGTACCGAAAGACCAACCAGTTTAGTAGCCTTATAAGTACTAGATACATTCATAATTTTTACATTACATCATGAAATAAAAACATCAACAACATTTTGTATCATTTTGAACACACTTATATCCTTATCCTATTCCAACAGGTCAACCATAAAATACTTCTTCAAATCTTGGGAAAAATAAAACATAGAAAGGGGTGAGCTCATATGCTCAGTAAGGATAAAAATATAGTGGAAACTTTCATAAATAAGAATAAACATTTAAGGAAATGTAGAAGACTAAAAAAATACTTTTAAAAATAAACTTCAGGATAATATGGAAAAGATAAAATCAAATAATTCTATTTACTTATTCACATGGATATTCTACTAGTCAAATAATCACATGCAATATCAATAGCCACTTTCATAATGATGGAATGCATAATGTTAGACTTCATAACCACATAGTCAAGGCCTTATGCCAAAACTAAAAATAAGATTTTGTCAAGGAATTGTGCCAAGACACTAGTTTGTCTCATGAGACCTGCCGATGCATCGAGGAGCTATAGCGGGCTCCACCCATCACTTACTAAGTCCAATGCATTCCTCATATGAAAAGGTTTAAACATAACATAAACATTTGTATTAAAACTAGCATAAGAAATGTCAATACTTTATCCATAAACCATAAATGGTATAAAAATAACACATACACAGTCAAATATATCACAAAACCTTCAATAGAATATGGAAGATTTGTATCATAAATAAATAAACTTCAAACATGTTTAAAATCTATCAAAGAATGTTGACATAGATGAAATCAAAACTTTTTTAGAGAAATATCTCTTTCTATTTTGAAATAATTTAGAAGTCATGTAATTATAAAATAAAACATTTATTTTTAAAATATTCTTATAAGCTTTTATGGTAAGCTTCGACGATGTTATAACGGTGGAAAATAGTCGCACCCACCGTATAAGTTAAAAAAACATTCCTACCTTAATTTTGTCGAAAAGGTCATAAAGAACCTTGTTTGGAAAATGACGGAAAGATTCCTTTAAAAACATATAAGTTCAAATAAGGGTATAAATGACTTTAACCCATTGTATCATAAATAGTAAAAATGTTTTGAAATACATTTTTAAGAAAACATGGATATGGATGATAAAGAGGTCCAAATAGATACTTATGTAAAAACAACCTCGGATAATAAAGAGATTGTGAAATTAACCCTTAACTTGTAATTTTCCTTAGTAGATGGTATGTTAACCTCCTTTATAATAGTTAAAAAATTGTTATTAAATTATTCAAGAACTATATACATAAATATGATATCATATATGATCCTCTAATATTGCTTTGTTAATAATATTTCAGTAGTATCATCGTTTCGGGTGTTCGCTGATTCGTTTTTCTTTATATGATTGGTTACATAAGACATGTTTGTTATATATAGGATGTATTTTATTCATATATAGAATGATATTAAGTTCTTAAACATTATTTTTAATCATAAAATGAAAATTATTCTTGAATTATTACGATGGGGAATGAATCTCATCGCGTTCGTGGAGACAGTAATCCGTATATACGAACGAGTGACAATATCATTATATTGATGGTTAAATTGTATGTAATTGGATGGTATATCATATATAAATAATAATTAACATGTTATATTTATTATTTTCATCAGTTATACTCATTATTATACCCATCCAAAAAAATGAAGTGTTTGAATGACAAACTACACCACGACATGGAGACGGTAAGCCGTACGTACGCACGTATGGTGACTTTGTCATTCATGTGATGGATTGAATAATGAATATGGTTGTACCATTTTTATAATAATATAACAGAATATAGAAGATAATTTAGTTATTATTTTATAATGTAAACAACAAATAAAGAGGAAGTGGAAGAAGAAAAGAATTTGAAAGAGGTGATGAAATATTTACCTCTTCTTCGGGCTCTTCCTTTTGATTTGATCAAAAGGGCTCATTAGGTTGGATTTATGACCAAAGGAAGGCCTCTAGGATGAAGGGAGGAAATTTGGGAGGAAATTTGGGCAGAGTTTGGCCGAGACAAATGGATTTGGAGGTGTGGAATTTAGATAAGGGGAAGTACCCTTTTATAAGAGAGGTGAGGGTCACTTTAGGAAAAGATTGAAATATTATTTCATAATAAAATCATTTTCGTTTTATAATGGCTCCAAAATGAATTATTTAGAGTATATTGTGGATATGGGTCGAAACCTTCTCAACCAATAGGTTTTAGACAGGTTTAGGTCACCATATTAACCTTATATTTTAGATTTAACTCTTAGTTAAATAGTTTGACATTTACCATGTCTCTTTGTATTTTTATATTATATGGTTAATAAACTTATTATAACAAGCCAATATAACCCCATGTGGTTAATTATTAATATATATAACCTTATATAAGTTCTTTTTCCTAACCTTATATTTTTAAGAATATTATATCAATTAATAATATAGTATTTTCTTTAAAAACTCAATTATGTCAGTTTTGACACTATTTAGTATTTGGTTTTTGTGAAAATACTAACAACATGATTACTTCAGAAAATATATTTAATCAACCGTAACATGTCATATTAACCTATAAAATTAGTGTAATTCATAAAAAGTCTCAAATTACATTTATTTGGATATTTATAATATCAATTATTTTAATCTTTCATTAACAAGGTAATTACTGCATCATCATTGTGTCATAAATAAATTAAATTATTTATTATCTAAAAATTATAAATAAAATACCATTATGTTGGAAATATTTTTAGCTTTCTAATTAATATTTATAGTTGAATTTATCTTATGTATAACCCTATATTAAAAATGGTTTAGTTATTAAACTTTGAATTTAACTCTTTTAACTCTTCTTTAAATAAAATAATAATAAATGTTCTAATCTAATTCAAGTGGACCAAAGGGGATCATATTTTATTCCTAAGTCTTCTTTTTTTTCTAATTACACTTATCCAATAGAATTAGTACATGTTTTAGGGTAATTATAATATCATTTCTACCCTTAATTACCCTATTTACTTTTAACCGTGGTAAACAAAAGTAAAAAGTTACTATTCACCAAAAAATATTTTCATATTATTGAACAACATTTTACTTACTGATGTCAACTGTGTCTCTATAATTTTTGAAATTCAACTCACAGAAGCAATAAAATTGAGTTTTATGCAAATTTGCAAATGCTCCTAGGATGTGGGTAAAAGACGGTAAAAAGTTCAATAAAATTTTTTATATATCTAAACTTATTATAAAATGACACCAATGAATTACATTGAACTTATATTGGTATTATGTATCTATTTTGACCTAAAATAAATTTCAATAAAATAAATAATTATTTAAATAAAAAAATTAGGTTTTAACCAATAACACAGTGTTTTTCATTATTCATCAAAAATTGAAAGTTTTCAGAAAAAACCAAAAATTCACCCTAAGATAATTTCAATATTCCGAATTCAAAAATGAAGTCCATTTTGAAAAATAAAATTTATAAAATTTCAAAAATTGGGTATTACTAATCATAACAGCTAGTTTGATTGGTCACGGTGTGTTAGAATCTCGAAATTGCATACAATACAAGCTATTGCATTATTCAAAGGGAAACATACTGTGGAAGCTTAGGGTGTTACATTCTCTCCTCCTAAAAATAATTTTGTTCTTGAAATTTCTAGAATATTACTACATAAAAAGATTTAGGTGGTTCTTCATCATAAGTTCCTCAGGTTCCCAAGTTGCCTCTTTCATCTTATGGTTTCTCCATAGAACTTTCACCAGAGGAGTCGTCCAGTTTCTCAACACTTGTTCTTTGGTGTCAAGAATTCTGATAGGCTCTTCACAATAAGACATATCGGTTTCTAGTTGTAATTCTTCATAGTTGAGTACATGCATTGGGTCAGGCATGTATTTTCTCAACAGTGATACGTGGAACACATCATGAACTTTGGAGAGACTTGGCGGCATTGCCAAAAAGTAAGCTACAACCCCAATTCGTTCTTGAATTTTGAAATGTCTGATGTACCTGGGACTTAATTTACCCTTTTTACCGAATCGCATAACTCTATTCCATGAAGATACCTTCAAGAAAACATGATCTCCTACCTAAAATTCCAAATCATTCCTTCGGTTATCGACATAACTCTTCTGGATACTTTGAGCTGATTTGATGTGGGTTTGGATAACCTTCACCTTTTCCATTGTTTCCTCAACAAGTTCTGGGCCTACGAGTTTTATTTTTCCAACATCATCCCAAAAAGTTGGTGTGCGACATCTCTTGCCATATAACGCTTCATATGGTGCCATCTGAATACTTGAATGGAATCTATTATTATAGGAAAATTCTACCAGAGGTAAATATTGATCCCACATACCTTGAAAGTCAATTGATCAAGATCTCAACATGTCTTATAAGGTTTGAATAGTCCATTCTGATTGTCCATCAGTTTGGGGGTGGTAGGCAGTGCTCAAATGAAGTTCAGTATCTAGGGCCTTCTTAAGACTTTTCCAGAATCTTGATGTAAAATAGGGATCACGATCAGAAACAATCGATAGGGGTACTCCATAAAGTCTTAAAACTTTATTAATATATAGTCTTTCCATACATTCAAGTGTTAAAGATTCTCTTATAGCAAGAAAATGTGCTGACTTGGTAAGACGATCAAAAATGACTCATATTGCATCATTCATTCTAGGAGTCTTTGGTATCCCCATGACAAAGACCATTGTAATATTATCTCATTTCCACTCAGGTATGGGAATAGGTTTCATGACTCCTCCTGGTTGTTGCCTTACAACTTTCACTTGTTGAAAAACCATAAATCTTGACACAAAATCAGAAATCTCCCTCTTCATGTTGTCCCACCAAAAATTTTCTTTCAAATCTATATACATCTTAGTGCTACCAGGGTGTATAGAGAAATTGGAGCTATGAGAATTATCCAATAATTCCCTTTTTAGACCAGGTATATCAGGAACAAAAAGTCTCTTCCCAAATTTCAAAATTCCATCTTCATATATAAATTCACTCAATCTCCCATCATTCACAGCATTAATCTTCATTTTAAACTCCTCATCCTTAGTCTGAGAAATATTTATCCTTTCTAGTAAATATGGCTTGGCAACCATTTGAAAAATCATTGATGTTTCACCTTCCATGGTTATTCCCATATCTATCTTTACTAGATCCATGAAAATAGGATCTCTTTCAACTCTCATCTTGTTCAAAACACCATGATTTTTTATACTCAAAGCATCTTCCACATTATTTACCTTCCCCGAGTGGTTGTGTATAGTGAAATCATAATCATTGAGTAGTTCAAGCCATCACATTTGCCTCATGATGAGTTTTTTTTGTCAGAAAATATACTTCAAACTCTTGTGATCTGTATAAATCTCACATTTTTCACCATAGAGATTGTGTCTCCATATTTTCAGAGCAAAGATTACAGCTACTAACTCAATATCATGAGTAGGATATTTTTTCTCATGAATTTTTCACTGTCGTGATGCATAGGAAATAACTCTATCATTCTGCATAAGGACACAACCAAGTCCTTTCTTTGAAGCATCACTATAAATAACAAACCCATCATTCCCTGATGGTAGAGTCAAGATAGGAGCATTGACTAATCTTATATTCAATTCTTCAAAACATTCTTCACACTCTTTTTTTCAAACAAATTTAACCCCTTTACGTGTGAGCTTGGTTAATGGTTAGCCAACTAGGAAAAATTCTGGATGAAACGTCGATAATAACCTACTAAACCAATAAAACTGCATACCTCAGTTATACTCATCGGTACTAGCCATTATTGGATTGAATTGGTCTTTTAAGGATCAACATAGATTCTATCCTTAGATACAATATGGCCAAGAAAAGAAATATCCTAGAGCCAGAATTCACACTTGCTAAATTTCGCATATAATTCATTTCTTCTAAGAGTCTTTAGAATAATACGCAAGTGATTTTCACCATCTTCATAGATTTTGTAGTATACCAAGATATCATAAATAAATACCACTACAAATTCATCAAGATATTCATTGATAAATCTATTCATTAGATCCATGAAGACAAAGGGTGCATTAGTCAATCCAAAAGGCATTACTGTAAACTCGTAATGCCCTTACCTGGTTCGAAATGCTATTTTCAGAATGTCTTCTTCTTCACACACAACTGATGATATCCAGATCAAAGGTCAATCTTTGAAAAAATATTGATCCTTATGAAGTTGGTTGAATAAATCATCAATGCGAGGTAGGGGATACTTGTTCTTTATTGTTATAGCATTGATATCCCTGTAGTCAATGCACAACCTCATATATCCATATTTCTTATTAACAAAAAGGACAGGGGCTCCCCATGGAGAAACACTAGGGTGAATAAATCCTTTATTACTCAATTCCTCTAGTTTTTTCTTTAGTTCCACTAATTCCACAATGGCCATTCTATAAGGGGTCTTCGATATGGGCCTTGAACTAAGAATTAAGTCAATAGAAAACTCAATTTCTCGTTCTGGAGGATGTCCAGGTAGATCCTCTGGAAACACATCAACATATGTTTTCACAATAGGTAAGTACTCTATTCGAACATTATTTTCCTCAACCATAATTATTTAATTCTCTTCCTCCCTAATAATTAAGTTTAGTAGAGCTACAGGGGTGGATCTAGATAAGAATCAGGTGGGGATGTTTCTTCTCTAAAGATAAGGTACTCCTTATCATCATCAAAAATTGTAACCTCCTTCTTATAATAAATTTTAACATCATGGTCCGAAATCCAATCCATCCTAAGGATTATATAAAATTCAATCATGGGTATGATGATGAGATCAGTAGATAAAGAACATTTATATGATCTAATGGGAACAGATTCACAAAAAATTTGTTGCAATGATACTTCCCTTAGGTGTTTTGACTAACAACTCCCTTGTTAAGTAAAATTGAAAATATATAATTTTCTTAGAAAACTAGGAAGATATGAAACAATGTGATGATATAGAATCAAATAAAGCATTGTCTGAACTTGAGAAAACCATTAAATTACCTACCACCATGTCTTCCGGAGCTTCAACCTCAGCAGTAGTGATTGCATAAGCTTGGCCTTTCTCACTTGGCCTTTTCTGAGGTATGTTCCCTTGGTTATTAGGAAATTAATTTGAATAATTCCCCTTTTCTCTACAATTGAAGAATTAAACATTGACAACCTCTTTCTTTCCCTTACAATCATGAGCTTGGTGGCCTTTTTCACCACACTTGTAACAGACTCCCATTCCCTTCAGGCAAGTATCAGGGTGTTTCTTCCCACATTTACCACAGGATGGATATTCAACTTTTCCCTTCTTCCCCTTATTTCCATTTTTAGAGTGTTCAACAGATCTCTTTTTCTCTTGCTTTTCTTTAAAGTTTTAAGACTTAGAGAATTCCTTTTTTGTCTTGATAGCGCATGAGAAGATATCTTCGTATGATGAGAAGGATTGTGAGACTAATGCTCGATAGAGAAATAGTTTTAACCCATAAAATAATTGATCAATCTTAATCCTTGGGTTACATATATAATCTGTTGCATGACTTGAAAACCTTGTAAAGTTAGCCTCATACTTTGCAACATTTTCATCCTCCTTTTTCCTCAGACTCAGAAATTGTCTTTCCATATCCACTTGATGGTCACGAGGAAAGTATTTTTCTAATAAAATCTCTTTAAACTCCCTACATTACATGTTTGATACTTATTCATCTTCCTTTGTGTTTTGGATGAATGACCACCATTGATCTGCATCTCCCATGAGGCGATAAACTACCATGAAAACTTTTTCACTTTCACTACTTCCCAAAGCATGAAATATTTTCTCTAAAGAATTTATCTATTTCTCAGCTACTAATGGATTTGTACTCCCATTTAATGATGGTGTTTGTTTCTTCATGAAGCGGTCTAACATTGATCCTACGCATTTTGGATCAGGGTTCTCCATACAGGTAAGTTTATTATTCATAACGTGAGTGAGTTGTCACAATATGGTGATAAGCTGATCAACACCAGTTGTTTCAGCAACTCCACTATAATTATCTTGAGTAGGATGTAAATCCCTACATGTATTACGTCCATTTATACGGTTTCCATTCCATCCACTAGGCACCATTTCTAAACAATTACATACACTAGATTAGTTTATGAATCACAATACATAATTCCAAACTTGTAAAACACTTAACATAAATTGAATAGTTTATGGATATAATCCATAATCATAAAAATATTTTCTTCAAGGATGTATATACTCATAAACCCTTCATAATGGTTTATAAAGAAAATTAGAATTGTCCTAAGCATATCCCTCGGGAGTATCGTAACCAAGAGTGAAACAAGGCTCGTTGTTGTGCACCAGTTCCCATTTGAGTCTAGCTCAAAGCAGTGTTTTCGGGTTTTACCCCTAGGTACATATGTGTCAGAGCCGCCCCTACTTGCTCGTATCGAGATAGAAATTTATTTCTTGGAAAACTCACAAAATCTCTATAGTACCGAAATTCTAGGAAGTTCTTCTATACTAATACTCAAAATCTATCTTAGGGTAGTGTTCTATAATCAGAGTTTTTCTAAATCTTGCTTCTAAGATTTGTACTAAACTTCCTCTAATACCAACTGTAACACCCTAACCCTAGTTACCCAGAGTTGGTGCATTATTATATAACATTGGCATGATATAATAAATCATGTCCTGAAAGATCGATCAGTTTAGTAGCCTTGGAAGTACTAGATACATTCATAAGTTTTACATTACATCATGAAATAAAACCATCAACAACATTTTGTCTCCTTTTGAAAACACTTATATCCTTATCTTATCCCTACAAGTCAACCATAAAATACTTCTTCACATCCTAGGAAAAATAAAACATAGAAAGGGGCGAGCTCAGATTCTCAGTAAGGATAACAATATAGTGGAAACTTTCATAAATAAGTTTAAACATTTAAGGCAATGTAGAAGACTAAAAAAGCCTTTTAAATTTAAAATTCAGCATAATATGGAAAAGATAAAATCAAATAATTCTATTTACTTATTCACATGTATATTCTACTAGTCTAATAATCACATGCAATATCAATAGCCACTTTCATAATGATGGAATACATAATACCAGACTTCATAACCACATAGTCAAAGCTTTGTGCCAAGACTACAAATAAGATTTTGTTAAGGCCTTGTTCCAAGACACTAGTTTGTCTCATGAGAACTATCTATGCATCAAGGATCTATAGAGGGATCCACCCATCACTTACTAAGTCCAATGCATTCCTCATATGAAAAGTTTTAAACATAACATAAACATTCGTATTAAAACAATAATACGAAATGTCAATACTTTTTCCATAAAACATGAATGGTATAAAAATAACACATCCATAGTGAAATATATCACAAAAACATTAATACAATATATAAGATTTTTATCATAAATAAATCAACTTCAAATAGGTTTAAAATCTATCAAAGAATGTTGACATAGATGAAGTCAAAACTTTTTGAGAGAAATATCTCTTTCTATTTGGAAATCATTTAGAAGTCATGTAATTATAAAAGAAAACATTTATTTTGAAAATATTCTTATAAGATTGTTAGGGAATCTTAGAGGATGTTATAATGGTGGAAAATAGCTGCACTCACCGTATAAGTTAAAAAAACATTCTTACCTTAATTTTGTTGAAAATGTCATAAAGTAATTTGTTTGGAAAACGACAGAAAGATTCCTTTCAAAACATTTAAGGTCAAATAAGGGTATAAATGAATTTAACCCATTGTCTCATAAATATTAAAAATGTTTTTAAATTTTTTTTTAAGAAAACATGGATGTGGATGATAAGGAGGTCCCAATAGATACTTACGTAAAAACAACCTCAGATAATAAAGAGATTGTGAAATTAACCCTTACCTTGTACTTTTCCTTAGTCGATGGTATGTTAACTGACCGCGCTGTTGTGGCGTGGAAAATTGATTATGATGTTAATTTTGATTTATAATCTAGGTCAGACCCTAGGTCATCTCTCAAGGAGCATTGGTGGGTTTAGAGTGTGCATTTTTAATATGAAGTACTTAAATAGGGGGTGGTTTTGAAAACAATTTTAGGATGAAATGACTTAATTAAAGAGTATAATAGTTGGAAAGAAAAGGTGGTGTTTATTAATTATGAGATAAAAAGGTTTATTGTGAGTTCACTACACACATTTAAAGCTCATTTTTCTTGGAGATTAAATAAGGTTTGATGTAATTCTTTGGTTGAAATCAATCGGAATCCCGATTACTTTCCAAGCTCTTATATCAAAGCACGTTGAGCCAAAACTTGAAATAATAATCATATAGACAAGGTCCAAATAATATGAATGGTATAATAGCTTTCAAAACAAATTGAAATCTCAAATAAGTGGGGAAGAAAAGGATTCTTTTGCTATCCAATCGGAACAACACAAGTCACACACTCAAAACTTCGCACCGGTCGGTTAAAAGTAAAGAGCATTTCATTCGATTAAATCGAACACAGATAAATCAAAGTAAGATACTTATAAATGAAATGTTTTCAAACCCAAAATACATCAAACCATTAGTATTAAAAGTTCCAAAACTCCCTTTACATGTTTGTAGCTCCCTCACAATGAATGCCCACCATTTAGCTCGACATCGGGAGGAGAAGGAAGCTCGGGTGGAACTCCTTCTTCATTATTGATCCCACTATGAGGTTAGGGTCCTCAAGAACTTATAGTATGAGTAAGATAATCCTCTAGGACTCTAAAATGGCAGAGCTTCACTTCTTGTTGGAACTTACAAATGGGGTTCCCAAGGTTCCTTTTTATATCCAAAATGGGAAGTGGTTTTGGGCACTCAGATTTTGATAAACAACTTGGAGGAAGGGTTTAGGCTACCATACAGTCGAATATCCTTCTTAAAAAAACTGAAAAGTTTTATAAACACATCCTTACTATCACCACCGAAAGTTTGGCATCATTTGGACAATCACAGATCGAGATATTGACATATTACAGAACTCCACTTTTGACTTTGTGCATATTCAGTGGCTTGGACAGATCAGTTCGGATGGACCACATAGAAGCCGAATCAGGATTGGGTTTTTTGGGATTAAATGTAGATTATTATATTCTGGACCGGACCACAAAATTTCATCCCATTTTGATGCTCTTATTTCTTGTAATGTTCAAAACAGTGGACGGATGTCCATGGGATGCCATGCAGTTTGGCCCATTTTTCTTCTGGATGATCTCCGGGCCTCCAAATCACCTCCACCTTCAATGAAAATATCAAAACAAGTATAATTGCCCTTTTTAACAGTTATAAACATTAATTCATTTAATAAAACAATAATTTCAATTTATTATTAAATTTTTAATATTCATTACAAAAGTAGTTTAAAACAGCAGTGTAAGGGTGGAATTGAATAATGAATCGCTATGCAATCACACCCCCACACCTAAACATTTTCACTCCTGGGAAAAGTCACATATCCAAAAAAAATAATGATACATGTATATATTTCCATCATTATGAATATTTAACATTTGAAGAAATTTTAATTAAATTAATGTGATCAATGCACGAACAACACCAAGGAGTTCTTCCTAGTGAAAATAGAAAAAGATGTCTCATAAATCATATCATAGTGAAATTAAAAAGATTCATGATACCAAATTGATAAAGGAATTCAGAAGTCAAACATGACACTAAATCTACATTTGTTTGTGTAAAAACCATTCCATGCTATTATTTCCACTTGCTATCTAATAAATATAGGTTATTTTAACATTTTTTAGCTTAAATGATTTTTTCCACCGAACCTGCCCTACATCCTTTGTAATCATATTTCAAGACCCACTCACATAAGTATTCCCAGAAGTCAAACCATAATCTCCCTACCTAAATATCCCCATATGTTTTACATTTAATCAAGCCCCTCATTTATTTATTTTTGTTCTTTTTAGAAGTTGCATTTGGAATAAATCTCACACTCATCTCTCAACCCTTGTTTGATCTCCTCACGACACTAATTGAAATAGTTATAACAAGATCAAAGGTTGAGGAGGAGTGTTTTTTGACCTTCCCAAGACACAACCCATTTTTTAGGGCATACAACAGTCAGACATTAGGTATACACACATAGGTCAATCTGGTACAGTAATGAAACAGATTGGATAAGGAACGAACGTATGGAAATATCATTTAAAGCTTAAAATTATTAACCTAACATATATTTACCTTATATTAAGTAATAAATATTCACACATTGTGGTTTGGTGCAAAACTGTGTGGAGATATTAGTGACATAGTTTTACCAAAAACTACTCACACAAGGGGAATCAATCATCTCAAAGGTTTCACATAGATACAACCATTTATATCATTGACAGAAAACCAATTCACTAAAAAACTTACTTCCTGATGTTAAGAAAAATATTCTTTTTCACCTTCTTTATGGTATTTTTAATTTCCCCCCTTTATGGTCACCAAATGAATGTTGAAATTTTTGATGGAGAAAAATGAAAATACCATAAAGAAGGAAAAAAAGAGAAGAAAGAAGAAAGACAATGGAAATCTTAATAAACCCAGGAATGTATCCACCCCCACACCTAGAATGTGCAGTGTCCTCACTGTAATAAAAGAGAATGTGGTAAGGAAGGATAAAAACTGGTAAGTGTCATTCATATACTACTTCTTGAACTTAGAGTTCCTCCATCGGGGACTCCAGAATGGATTCATGGAAGTGCTTCAGCCACCGCCCATTCACAGTGAAGGTTTGCTTGGTTTCTTCATTTTGAACCTGGACAACACCAAATGGAGAGATGTTATTAACAGTGTATGGTCCAAACCAGTGGGAACAAAGCTTAACTAGATGAAACTTTAGCCTTGCATTGTAAAGGAGGACCTTCTTCCCAATGTGGAACTGACTATGAAGGAAAATATGGTCATGGGAAGCCTTGGTTCACTCCTTATAAATATTAGAGTTTTCATATGCATCTCTTCTCATTTCCTCCAACTCCTGAATCTGTAAATTCCTTTGGGAACCCACGCCAGAAAGATTATAATTGCATTGTTTTATGACCTAGTAGGCCTAGTGCTCAATCTCATCAGGGAGGTGACAACTCTTTCCAAACACAAGACGATAGGGTGACATTCTAATGAGAGTTTTGAAAGTAGTATGGTAGGACCATAATGAATCATCAAGTCGAAGACTCCTATATTTTCTATTGGGTTGAACTATTTTTTCAATAATTTGTTTTACCTCTCTATTTGAAACCTCGGCTTGACCATTGGTCTATGGGTGATATGCAGTAGACACTCGATGACAGACCCCATACCAACGCAAAAGTTATTGCATTGTTTGGTTGCAGAAATGAGAAACCTGATCACTAATGATGAACCTAGGTAAACCAAACCTAGAGAAAATTTGGGTTCTCAAAAATTCTATGAATACCTTAGAATCATCATTCCTTGTAGCTCGTGCCTCTACCCATTTAGACACGTAATCAACTTCCAGAAGAATTTACAAGTTGCAAAAGGAATTGGGAAATGGCCCCATAAATTCAACACCCCAAACATAAAAAATGTCATGAAATAGAAAAGGTTGTTGGGGAATTTCATTTCTTTTAAATACATTACCCATTATTTGACAATGAGGATAAGATTTAAAAAAATCATGGGAATCCTGAAAAAGTGTTGGCCAAAAGAGACCAGAATCAAGGATTTTACGACCAATCTATTGGGGACCAAAGTGGACCCCACAAGCAAGAGTGTGGAAGAATCTAAGGACAGACTGAAACTCACTATCGGGAACACAACGCCTAAGGAATTGATCACTATAGGTGTGCCAGAGGTACGGGTCATACCAAATTTACCAACGAGACTCATGTTTTAGACGACTGTCTTGGTTTTTATTGAAATCAGTAAGAATGAAAGATGCTACCAAATAATTTACAATTTCAGCATACTGAGGAATAACATATTGCACTCGGTACAATTTCTCATCAGGAAACATATCATTAATGGGAATATAGAGGTATGAGTCAATTTACGAGGATGGGAGGATCCTACTGATATGGTCATCCACCACATTCTCTGCTCCTTTTTTATCTCTAATTTCTAGATTGAATTATTGAAGGAGTATCCAACGAATGAGACATGGTTTGGCTTCCAGTTTCTTAAGGATATACCGAAGGGCTGCATGGTTTGAGAACACAATGACTTTGGACCCCAAAAGGTATAAGATGAATTTGTCCAAGGAAAACAAAATGGAAAGGAATTCTTTTTCAGTTGTGGTGTAGTTTGCTTGGGAAGGGTCTAAAGTACGTGAGGCATATGGTATGACATGTGGAGCTCAGTCAACCTTTTATGAAAAAATCACCCCAACTGCATAGTTAGAGGTGTCACACATGATCTCAAATGGTAAATCACACCAAGGTGGTTTGATTACCAGGGGTGATGTGAGACTCCATTTTAACTTATTAAAATCTTCCTCACATTATTTATCAAAAAAAATTCTTTTCTTTTTTGGAGTAATCGGGAGAGGGGGAGTGCAATTTTATTAAAGTCACGAATGAAACGACGGTAAAATCCATCATGAACAAGGAAAGACTGCACATCCCATACATTTTTGGGGAATGGTAGGGAAGAAATGACATACACTTTTTATTTATCTACTTGGATACCATCCCCAGAAATGAAATTCCCCAAAACTATACCTTGTCTCACCATGAAATGGAATTTATCATAATTTAATACAAGATTCTTTTCAATATAGTGACATAGGACTGAAGAGAGAATACTCAAACATTCATCAAAATAAGAGCCATAAACCATGAAATCATCTATGAATACTTCCATGAAATTCTCCAGGTAATCTGAAAAAATACTAACCATGCATCATTGGAAAGTACCCAGAGAATTTCACAGACCAAATGGCATCCTTCTATATGAAAATGTGCCAAGGGGGCAAGTGAAGGTTGTCTTTTCTTGATCCTAAAGGGTAATATGGTTCTGAATGTATCCAAAATACCCATCAAGGAAACAGTAGTGGGACTTACCCACTAGCCTCTCTAGCATTTGGTCAATGAATGGAAAAGGGAAATGGTCCTTCCTAGTGTGTCGGTTTAGTCAACAATAGTCTATGTAGACACGCCAATTATTCTGCACACAAGTTGGAACCAATTCATTATTTTCATTTTTGATTACTGTAAGGCCAGTTTTTTTAGGAACTACTTGAACGGGATTGACCCATTGGCTGTTAGAGATGGGGTAAATGATTCCAACAACCAATAATTTTGTTACCTCATTTTTCAAAACTTCTAAGAGGTTTGGGTTTAGTCGACGTTGTGCCTGCCTCACCGGTTTAGCTTCATCATTTAATAAAATATGATGTGTACAAATTGATGGTCTAATACCAAGAATGTATGAAAGTGTACATCATAATTCTTGTTTATACTCCCTCAAAAGTTCAAGCAGTCGCAATTCATGCTCAGGAGGGTGTGAACTAGCAATGATGATGGGAAACTTGTTTCCATTCTCAAGATATAAATATTTTAAATCTTGAGGTAGTTGTTTAAGTTCCAATTTAGGTGGATTTTGGATTGATGGGAGTGTGTGTGAATGTGAGAGATCACTAATCTCATCTAACTACTCAATGGTATCATCCTTGAATGAGGAATGATATTTTATAATCTTAGCAGTATCATCGATGATCAGTGGATCCTCAGTGTTCAAGAAATCATCAATCAATGAACATGCATGACACTTTTCTAGACCACTACAATAATCAATGAATGAATCATTTCCTAGCATTTCTATCAATGAAGAAAACTCAAAAAGGGGATTAGGAGAAAGAAATGAAGTTTTTTTCAAGAGAAGGGAGTACATATATAGAATTAATAGAGAGAGGAATGTTCTTCTAAGGGGTGCTTCATGGCATCAAGGATATTGAATTGGACAATGTCACCACCAAAATCCAGAGATAATGTACCATTGTAGACATTAATTATGGTTTTGGAAGTTTTCAAGAAGGGTCTCCCCAATATAATCAGGGAATGTCCATTCATCCTATCATCCTCTATTTTAAGCACATACAAGTCAGCAAGAAAAATTAAATTTTGAACCCTCACAAGAACATCCTCTAACACACCAGAGGGGTGTGCGGTACTCCAGTTATCCAGTTGAACAATAATTCTATTTAGCTTCAGTTCTCCAACCTGCAATGTAGAGTAAATAGAGTGTGAAATCACATTTATAGAAGCACCTAAATCAAGAATATCATTAGAAAAAGAATACTCCCCTATGGTGCATGGAATTGAGAATTTTCAAGGATCATTGCACTTGGTGGGAAGTTATGGCTCTATCAATGATGATACGTTCATCCCCAAGCTCACCTTTTCATCTCCACGAAGTCGCCTTCGGTGTGTACACATCTCTTTTAGAAACTTGGTGTACCATGGAATTTGCTTCACAACATCAATCAATGGGATGTTAACTTGCACTTTCTTGAAAATTTACAATATTTCCTTATCAAGTTCAGTTTCCTTTTGTTTTCTTGGTTGGATGGCCCTTTGAGGAAATGGAAGAGGAATGGTTGGGCTAGGTGACTAATTAATGTACACACTCTTTCCTTCGGAAGGGCTTCGCTCAGGACAAGGTTCTTCAACATTTGGATCATTTTTAATGGTTGGAATGGAGGTTTCCTCAGGAGGGGATGACTTTAATGGAGGATTCATTTTACTTTCTAGTTATTTCCCACTCCTAAGGGTGATGGCACTAACATTTTTGTTGAACCCTCTATGAAATGGTTATTTTAATAATCACAAATCATTGTTATTTCTGTTTATAAGTAAATTTAGTCAACTATTCATTCTGTTCTAAATGTGTTTATATATGTTTAATCATGTTTACATATGTTTATCTATGATTATTTATGGTTTTCTATTGACCTAGAAGTGTTCTGGTTTGAACAGACACTTGGTGTGTATTTCATGTTTTTGAATCACCATTAGTTATTTTCTTGAATCATCGTTAGTTCGCACCGATGAAGAACAGACACACCGATGAAGAATGGTCACACCGATGAAGAATGGTCGAACCGATGAAAAATGGTCTCACTGATGAAGAATGGTTGCACCGATGAAGAATGGTCACACCGATGAAGAATCGTCGCACCAATAAAGAACGGTCGCACCAATGACAACGGTCGCACTGATGAAGAACGGTCCCACTGATGACAACGGTCGCACCGATGAAGAATAGTCACACCAATGACAACAGTTGCACCAATGAAAATGGTCACACTGATGACAACGGTCGCACCAATGAAGAACGGTCACACCGATGCTGATCAAATGACCTACCGAAATCGATGTTGATCAAATGACCTACTAAAACTGATGCTGATCAAATGACCTACTGAAACCGATGCTGATCAAATGACCTACCAAAACTGATGCTGATCAAATGACCTACCAAAACTGATGCTGATCAAATGACCTACCGAAACTGACGATGATCACATGACCTACTGATACCGATGAAAATTCAAAATGACTTACCAATCTCATGACTCACCGATAGTCATGAAAACTATTTGAACTTTCTACTAACCCTTTTAATTCCAACAGTCATATTTTCTTAGTTAAATGCACCTGCTATTAATTAATGTTGGTTGTTGGATGTTAGGAAACCGTACCTCGTACCTGTAAAAAGGTAATCATTATTTTTTATAGATCTCAAGGAATAAAAAGGAAGATCTTCAGTAAAAATAAAGGAGAGCTGAACGAAAAAGAAAAGACATAAGAAAGAAGGTTCATGTGTGTGAAGTCCCAGGGAACACAAGGCGAACTCAAAGAACTCCTGTAAAAACCAGAGAGCTTGAAGATGATCTTTCACCTAGAACAAACAAAAGACGAGTAGATGTGACTTAATGAAAATCATATGCACAAGTCTAAATAGCTGTAGCTGAGAAGAACAACGATACTCTGTTTTGAGTCATCCTCACTAGAAAGGACTTGACTTCCATTTGCAACATCAAAACGAGTCTAGAGCATACCTGCAAATACACAGAGCATTCTAAACTCTATAATTTTCTCTATTGTATTCCTTTGCTTAACATTCTGAGCAGTGTGTGTGTACATATGTATACTCTAGATACACATAGTCTCCTGAGTTGAACTGGAGGATATTAAATCCTCACACAAAACTTTTTACACCTTCTTGTATCCCACCGTGAGTTGTGGAAGAGGTCAAGTGTGACCTGGACAACTTGAAAGCTGTTGCTATTGTTTTTCTCACATAGAACTGTGGTAGAGGTATTAGGACCTGAACAGTCTTTGTACTGTTGTTTTCCCCGATCCAGGGTGTGGATCAAATCTTTATAAATTGTTTGAGAGGACTAAGTCTCAGCTTGAGACTAAACCTCTTGGTTATATCTGTTGTGCATCTTAGATTAAGTTTAAAGTATATTATATATTTTTTATTCCACTTTTATTTACTTTGAAATACAAATCTATTTTAAATTTACTATGATAGTTAAATTAGTAAGTGTTTGTAACTTTTGTAAATCAGTAGATTAGTTTCAAAAGCTAATTTAATCATCTGATTAAATTAACTGAGACCTAATAAATCTTTTGATAATCTAATTGAACCTTTACAGTTTTACAAATTCACTGTAGTTTAACTTGTTTTTAAATTGGGGGGTTTTTAATAGAAATATTTTAATAGAAATTCTTAATTGGAACTCAATTCAGCCACCCTCTTGAGTATCCACTCTGACCAACATTTGGTATTAGAGGTTGTTATTTTTAAAGGATTTTAGAATACTCTATTTTCAACTTTGATTTTAGTTGCATCCTAAAGATCTTAAATTTCTGTTAGTTCTAAATTTTATCTCTTTAAATATATTTTCTAAAATATAATTATGGATAATAGAACAGAAGGTGCTGCTACCAATAGACCACCTTTCTTCAATGGTACAAATTATTCCCAGTGGAAACGTAAAATGAAAATTCACTTAGAGAGTATGGGATTTGATATCTATACTGCTATAGAAACTCAATATAAGATTCCAGACACTAAGAGAACTACTTGGGATGAACCTACTAAAACTGCATACAATAATAACTGTAAAGAAATGAATGCCATGTACTGTGCTTTAAGAGATGAAGAATTTAATCCCATATCTTCTTGTAAAACTACTTAGGAAATTTGGGATACTCTGGGTTTTTCTCATGAGGGAACTACCAATGTTAAAGAAATGAGATTAAACACTTACACTATTGAATATGATAATTTTAAAATGAAGTGTGATGAACCTATTTCTGCCATGTATCTTAGGTTCAATGAGATTGTCAACACTATAAGCTCACTTGGAAAAGTTGTTCCTGTAAAAGAACAGATCATGAGGATATTAAAATGTTTACCAGACATATGGAGAGGCACATCTATTTCAATTAAAGAATCCTGTAATATTGGTGCTTTACCTATTAAGGAATTAATTGGTAAGCTTATGATGTATGAATAATAACTTAAAGTAAATAAGGAAGAAGATGATGAACCAAGTAAGAAGTCAGTATCCTTCAATACATATGCTTTAAAGAGAAAAGATAAGGTGAAAGTTCACATACCTACTGAAATCTCAACAAGTGAATGTTCAGATTCTCACAGTGATGCGAAAATGGCTCAAATAGCCAGTAGATTTAAGAAGTTCTACAGGAAGAAGAAATTCTTCAAAAAATCAAACTACAAAGGTAAATATGACAATATAGGTCATTGGAAGAAGGACGGGAAAAATTATGATAAGAGTGATGAGATTGTCTATTATGAGTGCAAAAGGAAAGGACACATTAAGGATGACTGTCCAAAGTTAAAGTTCAAAAAGAAATATGACTGTAAGGACAATAAGTAAAAGAAATCAATGAAAACAACTTGGAGTGCTTTAGAAGACACTTCAAGTGATTCTGATTCTACTAAGGATGAAGACTCTCACAAGGCTAACATGTGTTTTATGACAAACACATCTGAGGTAACACTGGACACTCATGCTTTAAATTCATATTATTCTGGAGTTGATTCTAATTCTGAATCTGAAAACATGACAAGTGAAGAGTTGTTTGAATATTGAAATATGCTAAAAGAAATATGTAATGAATTAAAGGAAAAGTATAAGACCTTAAAGAAATAGCATGCTTTAACCATCTCTGTTAAATCTACCCTTGATATAGAGAAAGAAAAGAATGCTCAATTACTTAAGGAAAATACTGAACTGAAAATGTCTAATGATCAACTGAGTAAGGACATAGAAAAGTTCACGAATGGAAAAGACACACTTACAAAAATGTTAGGTAAACAAGTGGCACCAAAATATACCACTGGAATAGGTTATCAGTCTGGATAGAGACAGATTACTAAAAATAGATTTATTCCTAAATCTGGACAGAATGCTGCTAGTTTGAGTTCTGGAAATTCATATGCTTCAACTCATTACTCACATTGCTATATATCAAATAAAGTTTATCTTTAAAAATATATTGATTCTGTAGATTATATGAGACCCATGAGACAAATCTGGGTACCTAAGGCTTTGCTTGCTAACCTATCTGGACCCAAGAAAATCTGGGTATCAAAATCATTTTATGTTTAAACCTGTTTTGTAGGAAACTTGCTTGAAAAGTTCCCATAAGAAGGTATGGTACTTGGACAGTGGATGTTCAAGACACATGACTATAGGTTAATCATGCTTCAAGAGTTTAATCAAGGTTGATGGAGGCCATGTCACCTTTGGTGATAATTCAAAAGGAAAAATCATTAGCTTAGGCCAGATTAGTAACACTAATTCAGTTCTAATTTCTAAAGTATTATTTATTGATTGACTTAAATATAATCTGTTAAGTATTTCTCAGTTATGTGATGATGGCTTCAATGTTAAATTTGAAAATAATTCTTGTAATGTTTTTAATTCTAAAAATATTTTAGTATTTTCTGTTTTGAGAAATGAAAATGTTTATGCTGTTGATTTGAATTATTTAGCTAAAAAATGTTACTTGCTTGAATGATTTTCATAAAGAGTCTTGGCTTTGGCACAGAAGATTAGGACACTGCAACATTCATTCAATTAGAAAATTTACTAGGAAGAACTTAGTTAGAGACCTACCCAAACTTGAATTCCCAACTGATAAAGTTTGTAATCCCTGTCAAAAGGGAAAGCAACATAATGTTTCATTCAAATTAAAGAAAGAAGTTTCAACTTCTCAACCTCTCGAGTTGGTTCACATAGAATTGTTTGGACCTTCTAGAGTTTCTAGTTTAAATGGGAAGCACTGTGTCTATGTCTTAGTATATGGATTTTCTAGATATACTTGGGTATACTTCTTAGCTCACAAAAGTGAAGCTTGTTCTTATTTTGTTAAATACTCCAAGTCTGTAGAGAACATTAGTGGACTTAAGATCAAGACCCTAAGAAGTGATCATGGTTTTGAGTTTGAAAATCATGAGTTTGAATCTTACTGCTCACACAATAGCTATAGTCACAATTTTTCTTCCCCTAGAACACCTCAGCAGAATGGTGTAGTAGAAAGAAGAAACAGAACCCTTCAAGAAATTGTAAGAACTATGATAAATGAATATGACCTACCTATTTATTTTTGGGATGAAGCTATAAATACATCTTGTTATATTATTAATAGAGTCTTGATCAGACCTGTTCTTAAGAAGACCCCTTATGAACTGTGGAATAATAGGAAACCTAAAGTTAGTTACTTCAGAGTCTTTGGTTGTAAAGTATTTATTCTCAATACTAAGGATAATCTAGAAAAATTTTCATCCAAGTGTGATGAAGGAATATTTTTAGGATATTAAATTAATAGAAAATACTATAGAGTCTTTAATAAGATAACCAAGTGTATGGAAGAATCTGTTCACATCATATTTGATGAAACTGATCCACATGAACCTAAACCTTCTTTAGAAAATCTTGAAGAAGATTTGTCTGTTCTAAACCTCAATGAAAAAAATAGTGACCCTATTATTAAGTCAACCAGCTTTGGAAATGTTCCAGAACCTGCTTCTAATGCATCCAAACCTAGAGAACCTAAAATTTCTAGTCCCACCTTTACTAGATCAACTAGGATTCTAAAGAATCATCTATTAGATGTTGTTGTTGGTAATCTTTATAGAGGTACATAGACTAGAGCTTCTCTAAGAAATCAGGTTGAAAATCAATCCTTTGTTTCACAGCTAGAACCTAAAAATATCAATGATGCAATCAATGATGAATTTTGGGTAATGGCTATGCAAGAAGAGTTAAATCAATTTGAAAGAAACAAAGTCTGGGAATTAGTAGAAATACCTAAGGACACCTTGACCATATGCACTAAATGGGTTTTTAGAAACAAGGTTGATGAATCAGGAAATATAGTTAGAAATAAAGAAAGTCTAGTTGCACAAGGGTATAGTCAAAAGGAAGGAATAGACTATGCAGAAACCCTTTCACCTGTAGCTAGATTAGAAGCTATTAGGATTCTACTTGCCTATGATTTTCATCTGAATTTCAAGTTATATCAAATGGATGTTAAAAGTGCTTTTCTGAATGGTTTTATAATTGAAGATGTTTTTGTTGAATAACCACCTGGTTTTACAAACCCCCATTTTCAAAATCATGTTTTTAAACTTCCTAAAGCATTATATGGTTTAAAACAGGCTCCAAGAGCTTGGTATGATAGACTTAAAATTTTTCTTATTTCTAAAGGTTTTACTAAAGGAATTGAAGATCCTACTCTTTTTATTAAAATAATTTCTAAATATATTTTGATTATACAAATCTATGTTGATGATATTATCTTTGGATCTTCTAAAAATTCTTTATGTTCTGATTTTTCAAAGATTATGAAAGATGAATTTGAAATGAGTTTAATGGGAGAACTCAAGTATTTTCTTGGATTTCAAATTTTTCAAAAGAAGGATGGTATTATTTTAAATAAAAGTAAATATACAAAGGATCTTTTAAAACATTTTGGTTTGGATAGTAATAAGGGAAGTGACACACCTATGAGTACCACCTGTAAGTTGGATGATGATGAAACTGGGAAACCAGTTGATCAAACCAATTATAGAGGTATGATTGGAAGTTTACTTTATCTTACTGCTAGTTGACCAGATATCATGTTTAGTGTATGCATGTGTGAAAGATTTCAGGATAATCCTAAAGAATCGCGTTTACTTGCTGTTAAAAGGATTTTCAAATATCTTAAATATACTAACAATTTAGGTTTGTTTTATCCAAAAGGAAAATCCTTTGAATTAATGATTTATTCAGATACTGACTTTGCCAGTTTCAAGTTATATAGGAAGAGCACATCCGGAACATTTCATCTTTTGGGAAAATCCCTGGTATCTTGGTGTATTAAGAAACAGAACTCCATTGCATTGTCTACTACTGAAGCAGAATACATTGCTGCTGGTAGTTGTTGTGCACAGATTCTGTGGATGAAACACACCCTGTTGGACTATGGATATCAATTTAGACATGTGTCTATAAATTGTGATTACACTAGTACAATTAGTATCTCTAAGAATCATGTGTCTCACTTTAGGACCAAACACATTGATGTCAGAGATCACTTCTTGAGAGATAATTATCAAAAAGGTGATATTTCTCTAGAATTTATTGACTCTGAACATCAATTAGTTGATATCTTCACAAAACCCATGATCATAGAAAGGTTAAATTTTATTAAGAAATAATTAGGTATGATCGATCAGTGAAACCGATCAGTGAAACCGATCAGTGAAACCGATCAGTGAAATCGATCAGTGAAACCGATATTTTGCTACCATTTGTGTCTTATAGTGTTTAACAATTTTATTGTTTATCAAAACAACATTGTTTTACTTAATCGATATTATATTTAGTATTGTAACCCTAAATGATAAATTTAATGACCCACGACTATTTTTATTCCTAAGAACTGTGACTTTCCATCTCCCGCTGAACCTTAATTTTTCTGAAACTTGAACCTCTTGAACCTCTCGAACCTTTTTAAATCCTTCAAACCTTTAAAACCTCTCAAACCTCCAAATGGAAAATCAAAAGCGGAAAATCAAGGAATCTGATAGTTCCTCTCTTATGAAACACCAACAGGGAGAATCGAGCATCACGACTCAAAGGTCAATGAACCCAGAGTTGGAAAATCGGGTGGTTACCACGGAAAAGGAGGTGAGTTACGAATTGGTGTTAACCAGTAAGTCTTCTCTTTTGAAAGTAATGGAGATACAATGATGGAAAGACTGGTTCTGTGATAATAACCGAGTCTACTACCCAAATCTTGTGCATGAGTTTTATCTGAACTTAACTATTGTATTGGACGGAGCAGAAGCTGCAAGATTATCTTCTATAGTCAAAGGTAAAAATATAACTTTTTCTTCAAAGCAATAGTCTGAGTATTTGGGAGTACCTCATAAAGGTAGATATGAATACTATTCTGGTAATATTCCTCCTACCACTGAATATTTTTCATATGAGCTTTCTCTAGAGATGCTGACTGGCAATTCTGAATCCAGAAGAATAACAGCGGCTGAGTTAGATGGTAAAAGTAGATTTTTTTTTTTAAGTTTATTCAGCACTAAATCAGTCCTAGAAAGGGTGATTTTTCTATTTTGAAGTATCAGGATGTTTTCTTGTTGTTTTTATTTCTAAATGATGATAAGATCAACTTGTGTAGATATTTTACTGTTCATATTGCTGAGATGGTGAAGCCTTCCAAGAAAGCTACAACCTTGTTCTACTCTAAGAAAATCTCTGCTATGTTAAAATTTTTGGGCTGTGTTGAAGATGGATATGAGTGTATCTCATCCAGTAGTAGTTTTTTTATTAACAAGGACATCTGCAAAAGAATGAAAATCAACTAGACTCCATGGAAGAAGGCATGGATTGCTGATGAAGATAAGTTGTTTGACTCCTTTAATCCTTCTGACCATCCTAAGAGACCAAAGGAGATGAGAGATCCTGGTTTAAAACCTGATGAATAAGTTGTTTATTATGATGAGGAAGAGGAGACAGAAGTTCCTAAGAAAACTGGAGAGTTAAGTAAGAAAGGAACAGGGGAAGCTGAGGTTGATGATGATGTGGATACTGAAAAAGAGCCTGAGTCACCTTCTGATGACAAGAGTGATCCTAATATAGTAAGTCCTAAGAAAAGAAGAATGGAATTTGGACCAACTATTCCACCTCTCAAGTTACCAGAGTCATAACCTCTTCTAGGTGATAAAGAAGAAGCTGAAACTGCAGAATCAAATTCTGAGGAGTATGAATCCAGTAGCAAAGATAGTACCAATGAAACTTCAGTAAATAATAATGTAAATGAAAATGGTGATGATGATGATGGAAATAATGATGATGGTGGTGATGATGATGATGCTACTCAACCAGTAGATGGTAAAAATGTGATCCAAGATGATCCAAAACCACAACATGTTGAAGAAGAAGCTGTTCCTGAGGCTGAAAGAACAATACAGACAGAGATTGGTGTAGGTGAAGAAATCTCACATGAAAATTCTGGAAAATCTGATTTTGTAAATCCCCAGTATACCTCTTGTAAAGCTGCATGGGAGGAACACCCAGGTTTTACTGTTCTTGGTTTAGATTATTCATAGGAAGAAGAAGAAGGAGTGCACAAAGTAAGGGAAAGCCTCTCAGTTAAGGCTAGACTAGTTACTGAGAATGTGCAAGTGACAACAGAAAGACCTGGTCCTTCAGTTTCTCAATCGGATTTAGAAAAATTTAAAGATGAGTTGCTCCATGCAGTTAGAGAGACAATGAAAGATGAATTTTCTCATGCTCCTGCTCCTGTGAATTTATCTGAGGCTACTATAGATGCTATAACTCAAAGAGTAGTAAGTATTATCAAGCCAGGCCTATGAAATACTGGTGAAATGATTGGAAGGCACATTACCTCTCTAAATCAAGCACTCAAGGATTTAGGCAATGACTTAGTTTCTATGTCAGGAGAATTTAGATCAACCATCACTGGTATGATGGAAGTTCTGAGAAATTTGACAGAACATCTGAAGAAGTCAGATTTGAGAAAGTTGAAGGCTGAGATTACTCAGATTGTTGCTCAAGATAGCTCCTCCAAAGTGACCAAGATTATTGGTCATGAGATCAATGCTCTAAAGGATGTTATAAAAGAAGAGTTAGTAGCAATTGGACAGATTTTGTATTTGGACTCATTGAAAAAGATGAAAGAAAATAGTGATCATATTCAAAAGATGGTGAAGCTTTATTCGACTGATGCTACTCAGGCTTAGAAAGAGATCAAAGAAAAGGTGGATCACTATTTCTCTGAAATCTATACCAAGCATGAGTTGAACCATCATTTTAAAGTTCTGGATGACAATTTGAGGCTTCCACTAGTCACTCAAACTGTTAAGGCTCATGTACAACAGTTGAAAGATTGTACTCCCACTCTCGAAAGTTTTATGCAGAACAAATATTATTTTGAGAAGGCGATAAAATATGGTGGTGAAGTCATTCAAGATTTTATCAATTTGCTCAAACCCTATCTCTATGTGCACGCTAAGGCAATTGTTTTTCCTACTACTGAGCCTCTCAGTCCATTCGGTGTTTCTCCTGGTCAGTTATTAGTTTCTCAAGCTCTCTCTAATATTCAGCCATTCATTCAGCAGCTGCCTTCAGGAAGATATTCTACTCAACCACAAGTCACTTTAGCACCCACTCTGCTTCTAGCCAGAGCTGTCCTGCCACCTCTCTCCATCCAGCCAGATCAACCTTCCACCAAGCCACCCTCTGGCCCATCCATTCCTCCATCTTCTAAAGGAAAAGCTCATCTGCATCCCAAGAAGTTGCCATGCCTATCATTTTTGATAGGGTGTCTTTTATGTGTTTCTTTTTCTTGTACCCTTTTCAGTGGTTATTTCAATGTAACTTTATTCTGTTTTCTCTCTCTACTCTTTTTTCTTTTTTATAATCCCAAAGGGGTATAACAAGAATAACAGGCATACAGTCAGACTATATGAAGTAAGGGGGAGAAATGATGACTGCTTAAATGATGACTACTTATATAAATGAATAAATAGATAAAATACCTTATATATAGAGGGGAGCTCTCTGTAATCTGATGCTATGTTGATATACTCTCACTTTGTTTATGATCTAGTGCATTCTATGATGATCCATTTATCTTTGGTTATATATTTTGTTTACATAAGGGGAGCATACTGAATGTTACATTCTTTCCTCTCTTTTCTTTTATGCCATAGATTTGTGATTATCAAAAAGGGGGAGATTGTTGAACCCTCTGTGAAATGATTATTTTAATAATCACAAATCATTGTTATTTCTATTTATAAGTAAATTTAGTCAACTATTCATTCTGTTCTAAATGTGTTTATATATGTTTAATCATGTTTACATATGTTTATCTATGATTATTTATGGATTTCTATTGACCTGGAAGTGTTCTGGTTTGAACAGACACTTGGTACGTATTTCATGTTTTTGACTCACCGTTAGTTATTTTCTTGAGTCACCGTTAGTTCGCACCAATGAAGAACAATCGCACCGATGAAGAATTGTCGCACCGATGAAGAACGGTCACACCGATGAAGAATGGTTGCACCGATGAAGAACAGTCGCATCGATGAAGAACGGTCGCACAAATGAAGAACGGTCGCACCGATGAAGAACGTTCGCACCGATGACAACAGTCGCATTGATGAAGAATGGTCACACTGATGACAATGGTCGCACCGATGAAGAACAGTCGCACCGATGACAATGGTCGCACCGATGATAATGGTCCCACCGATGACAACGGTCGCACCAATGAAGAACGGTTGCACCGATGCTAATCAAATGACCTACCAAAACTGATGCTGATCAAATGAACTACCAAAACCGATGCTGGTCAAATGACCTACCGAAACCGATGTTGATCAAATGACCTACCAAAACCGATGCTGATCAAATGACCTACCAAAACCGATGTTGATCAAATGACCTACCGAAACGGATGCTGATCAAATGACCTGCCAAAACCGATGCTGATCAAATGACCTACCGAAATTGATGCTGATCACATGACCTATCAATTCCAATGAAAATTCAAAATGACTTACCAATCTCATGACTCACTGATAGTCATGAAAACTGTTTGAACTTTCTACTAACCCTTTTAATTCCAACAGTCATATTTTCTTAGTTAAATGCACCTGCTATTAATTAATGTTGGTTGTTGGATGTCAGGAAACCATACCTCGTACCTATAAAAAGGTAATCATTCTTTTTTCCAGATCTCAAGGAATAAAAAGGAATATTTGTAGTAAAAAGAAAGGAGATCTTAACAAAAAATAAAATACATACGAAAGAAGGTGCACGTGTGTGAAGTCCCAGGGAACACAAGGAGAACTCGAATAACTCCTGTAAAAACCAGAGAGTTTGAAGCAGATCTTTCACCTGGAACAAACAAAAGATGAGTAGTTGTGCCTTACTAAAAATCATATGCACAAGTCTAAATAGTTGTAGCTAAGAAGAACAACGATACTCTATTTTGAGTCATCCTCACCAGAAAGGACTTGACTTCCATCTGAAACATCAAAACGAGTCCAAAGCATATCTAAAAATACACAAAGATTTATAAACTCTATAATTTCCTCTATTGTATCACTTTGATTAACATTATGAGTAGTGTGTGTGTACATCTTTCTACTCTAGATACACATTGTCTCCTGAGCTGAACTGGAGGATATTAAATCCTCACACCGAACTTTCTACACCTTCTTGTATCCCACTGTGAGTTGTGGAAGAGGTCAAGTGTGACCTAGATAGCCTGAAAGCTGTTGCTATTGTTTTCCCCACGTAGAAGTGTGGTAGAGGTCTTAGGACCTAAATAGTCTCTGTATTAATTGTTTTCCCCAATCCAGGGTGTGGATAAAATATTTATAAATTGTTTGAGAGGACTAAGTCTAGGCTTGAGATTGAACCTCTTGGTTATATCTTTTGTGTATCTTAGATTAAGTTTAAAGTATATTATATATATTTTATTATGCTGCTATTTACTTTGAAATAAAAATCTATTTTAAAGTTACTCTGATAGTTAAATTAGCAAGTTTTTGTAACTTTTTTAAATTTGTAGATTAGTTTCAAAAGATAATTTAATCCTCTGATTAAATTAACTGAGACCTAATCAATCTTTTGAGAATTTAATTGAACCTTTATAGTTTTAAAAATTCACTACAGTTTAACTTGTTTTTAAATTGGGGGTTTTTAATAGAAATATTTTAACAGAAATTCTTAATTGGAACTCAATTCACCCCCCCCTCTCGAGTATCCACTCTGACCAAAAAAATTATTTATACCTAGGTTTAACTACTGTTTGAGAGGGTAGTTTACCCGACCCATGACTTTGAATTTACCCCACCAAGTTAGCTAGTTAGCCTAATTGGGTTTTAAGGTCTTGTATGGCTACCTGGGTGGTTTGTTGGAATTGGAGATTGTTGTCAGCCATTTGTTTCATCATATCTTCTAGTCTAGGCTCATGTTTTGGAGGGGGTGGTTGGAAAGGCCTTTTGGGGTGGTTGAGGATTTCTGAGTGATGGTGGTGGATGACTACCCTGGCCTTGTTGGTTCCATGGTTGATGAGGATGGTTTGAATACCCCCTTACCAATAATCTTGGTTTTATTTCCACCTAGAATTGGATGGATAGTATGGTTCTTTCCTAAAGGGTTGGTTATAGGGGTGTCCTGGGAAGATTGCCTCACAACTCTTAGAAGTTTCTCTCAATTGGGGGAATTGGTTAGAATAATGAGTGTCAGAAGAGAAGATTCCACAATGTATGGGAGGAGGAGATTGAGATTTCCCTTGGAAGAGAGTGAGTTTTCATAAAAGGGTACTTACCTCTTTAAACATCGTGTCCACCTTCTTCTAAAATTCAGTACTTTTCACCTCATGGACACCTCGAATGGGTACACTGGACCTTGTGCCAAATTGTTGAGTGTTTTGTGCCATGTTCTCAATCATGGTTCTTGCAGAAATTGGGGTCTTATCTACCAGTGCACCACTTGCAGAAACATCGATCATATTCCGATCAATATAGATTAAACCTTCATAAAATTATTGAATTAAAAGTTGATCACTTATTTAGTGGTGTGGGAAACTTGAACATAACCTTTTTAAGTGTTCCCAATATTCATGTAATGTTTCCCCTTGAGATTTTATTATCCCACAAATTTCTTTCCTTATTGTTGCAGTTCGAGAGGCTAGAAAATATTTTTCAAGAAAAAGGCGTTTCATGTATGCCCAAACTCTTATTGGTGAATTAACATAGTACAACCAATATTTTGTAGTGTCTTCTAAAGAAAATTGGAATTCTCTAAGATGTACTTGTTCCTCATCCACATTAGCAGGTTTTAATGTTGAATAATAAGTATGAAATTATTTTATGTTCTTGCGTGGATCCTCTCCAGTAAGTCTATGGAATCTTGGTAATAGATGAATTAAACCATATTTTAGTTCAAAATTGGGTGCCTCGCCTTATAATTGAATGTATGTGGGCTGAATATCAACATCATGTGAGGTTAGTTCTTTTAGTGTTCTACTGTTTTCAACCATGTTATACAATTTTATTTCAGTTTTGATGTCAGTTCTAGAAGAAGATGATGTGTGAGGAAGAGTTTCAATGTGCGGCGTGTCCTCCTTCAAAGTGTAGTCTTGTGTGTCTTGGTGTCGTTGACGTCGGGTCCTTTCTGGTTCGAGTTCGAAAGGTGATAAATCTACCGGAGTAGAATGTGCCATGCACCAAACCTAAACAAAAAATATATCATAACAAAAAGGTATTGAAAAGTTATAAGAGAAAACAAATAAATATTCATAAAAATTAAAAAAACCTTATAAAAAACACGCACTAAAAACCAAAGCACTCCCCGACAACGGTGCCAAAATTTGACTGCGCTATCATGATGTGGAAAATTTATTATGATGTTAAGTTTGATTTATAGTCTAGGGTAGACCCTAGGTCATCTCTCAAGGAGCATTGGTGGGTTTAGAGTGTGCATTTTTATTAAGAAGAACTTCAATAGGGGGTGGTTTTGAAAACAGTTTTAGGATTAAATGACTTAATTAAAGAGTTTAATAGTTGGTAAGAAAAGGTGGTGTTTATTAATTATGAGATAAAAGGGTTTATTGTGAGTTCACTACACATATTTAAAGTTCATTTTTCTTGGATATTAATTAAGGTTTGATGTAATTATTTGGTTGAAATCAATCAGAATCCCGATTACTTTCCAAGATCTTATATCAAAGCACATTGATCCAAACCATGACATAAAAATCGTATAGACAAGGTCAAGATCACATGAATGGTATACTATATTCCAAAACAAATTTAAATCTCAAATAAATTGGGAATAAAATGATTCTTGTGTTGTCCAATCAGAACAACACAAGTCACCCACTAAAAACTTCGCATCGATCGGTTAAAAGTAAAGAGCATTTAATTCAGTTAAATAAAAAAAGATAAATCAAATTAAGATACTTCTAAATGAAATGTTTTCAAACCCAAAATACATCAAAACATTAGTTTTACATGTTCCAGAACTCCCTTTACATGTGTGTAGCTCCCTCACAATGAACGCCCACCGTTTAGCTCCACATCGGGAGGAGGAGGAAGCTCGGGTGGAACTCCTTCTTCATTCTTGATCCCCCCATGAGGATAAGGGCCTCCAGAACTTCTAGGATGAGGGGGAGACTCCTCTAGAAATCAAAAATGGTAGAGCTTCACTTCTTGTACGAACATACAAATGGGGTGCCCAAGGCTCCTTTTTATAGTCAAAATGGGAAGTGGTTTTGGGAACCCATATTTTGATAAACAACTTGGAGGATGATTTTAGGCTACTAGAAAGTATAATATCCTTTTAAAAAAAATGTAAAGTTGTAGAAAAACATCTTTACTATCACCACCTAAAGTTTTGAATCATTTGGATAATTTCATCTCGAGATATTGACATATTACAGAATGCCACTTTTGACTTTATGCATATTCGGTGGCTTGGACAGATCAGTATGGAAGGTTCCCTTAGAAGCTGAATCAGGATTAAGTTCTTTGTGATGAAATTTATATTATTAAATTTTTGACCAGACCACAAAATTTCATCCCATTTGGATCCGCGTATTTCCTATAATATTTAAAACAGTGGACAGATGTCCATGGGATACCATGCAGTTTGGCCCATTTTTCTTCTGGATGATCTTCAGGCCTCCAAATCACCTCCACATTCAATTAAAATATCAAAACAAGTATAATTTTCCTTTTAAAAGTGATAAAACTTAATTCATTGAATAAAACATGAAGTTAAATTTATTATTATATTTTGAATATTCATTACAAAAGTAGTTTAAAACAGTAGTGTAGGGGTGGAATTGGATAATGAATCACTATGTGATCATTAAACTCCTGTATAACAATTAAAACATTGTTATTAAATTATACAAGAACTATATACATAAATATTATATCAGATATGATCCTCTAATATTGCTTTGTTAATAATATTTCAGTAGTATCATCGTTTTAGGTGTTAACTAATTCGTTTTTCTTTATATGATTGGTTATGTAATCCATGTTTATTATGGATAGGATGTATTTTATTCATATATAGAATTATATTAAGTTCTTAAACATTATTTTTAATCATAAAATGAAAATTATTCTTGAATGATTACTATGGGGAATGAATCTCATCAAGTTCGTGGAGATGGTAATCCGTACGTACGCACGACCGACAATATCATTATATTGATGGTGAATTCATATGTAATTGGTTGGTATATCATATATATAGAATAATTAAAAT
Source organism: Viscum album (assembly GCA_963277665.1). Taxonomy (NCBI): domain Eukaryota; kingdom Viridiplantae; phylum Streptophyta; class Magnoliopsida; order Santalales; family Viscaceae; genus Viscum; species Viscum album. The sequence continues at coordinate 1,940,291,067 of OY728119.1, read as the reverse complement.
TTTATATTTATTATTTTCATCATTTATACTCATTATTATACCTATCCAAATAATTAAGTGTTTTAATGACAAACTACACCACGACATGGAGACAGTAAGTTGTACGTACACACATTTGTTGACTTTGTTATTCATATGATGGACTAAATAATGAATATGGTTGTAAAATTTTTATAATAACATCACAGTATATAGAATATACTAGAGTTATTATTTTAGAATTGAAACAATAAAGAAAGAGGAAGTGGAAGAAGAAAAGAACTTGAAAGAGGTGATGAAATATTTACCTCTTCTTCGGGTTCTTCCTTTTGATTTGATCAAGAGGGATCCTTAGGTTGGATTTTTGACCAAAGGAAGGCTTCTAGGATGAAGGGACGAAAGTTGGAAGGATATTTGGGCAGGGTTTGGCTGAGCCAAATGGCTTTGGATGTGTGAAATTAAGAGAAGGGGAAGTACCCTTTTATAAGAGAGGTGAGAGTCACTTTAGGAAAAGCTTGAAATATTATTTTATAATAAAATCATTTTCGGTTTATAATGGCTCCAAAATGAATTATTTAGAGTATAAGGTGGGGATGGGTCGAAAAACTCTCAACCAATATGTTTTAGACAGGTTTAGGTCACCATATTAACCTTATCCTTTAGATTTAACTCTTAGTTAAATAGTTTGACATTTACCATGTCTCTTTGTATTTTTATATTATATGATTAATAAACTTACTATAACAAGACAAGAAAACCCCATGTGGTTCATTATTAATATATATAACCTTATCTAAGTCCTTTGACCGAACCTTAGATTTTTAGAAATATTATATCAATTAATAATTTAGTATTTGTTTTAAAAACTCAATTATGTCAATTTTGACACTATTTGGTATTTGGTTTTTGTGAAAATCAGAACAGCATGATTACTTCGGAAAAAAGTTATTTAATCAACCATAACATGTCATATTAAACTAGAAAATTAGTATAATTCATCAAAAGTCTCAAATTACATTTATTTGGATATTTATAATATCAATTATTTTAATCTTTCATTAATAAGGTAATTACTGCATCATCATTGTGTCATAAATAAATTAAATTATTTAATGTATAAAAATTATAAATAAAATATCATTATGTTGGAAATATTTTTAACTTTCTAATTAATATTTATAGTCAAATTTATCTTATGTATAACCCTGTATTAAAAATGGTTTAGTTATTGAACTTTGAATTTAACTCTTTTAACACTTCTTTAAATAAAATAATAATAAATGTATTAATCTAATCCAAGTGGACCAAGTGGGATCATATTTTATTCCTAAGGGTGTTTTTGGTTGAATTAAACTTATAAAATAGAATTATAACACGTGTTAGGATAATTATAATATCATTTTTACCCTTAATTACCATATTTACTCTTAACTATGGTAAATAAGAGTAAAAAGTTACTATTCACCAAAAATCATTTTCATCTTATTGAACCACATTTTACTTAATTATGTCAATTGTTTCTCTCTGATTTTTGAAATTCAACTCACAAAAGTGGTAAAATTAAGTGTTATGCAAATTTGCAAATGCTCTTAGGAGGTGGGTAAAAGACGATAAAAATTTCAATAAATTTTTTTTATATCTGAACTTATTATAAAATGAATCCAATGAATTAAATTGAACTTATATATGTATTATGTATCTATTTTGACCTAAAATAAATTTAAATAAAATAAATAATTATTTAAATAAAAAATTTGGTTTTAACCAATAATGTAGCATTTTTCACTATTCATCAAAAATTTAAAGTTTTCAGAAAAATACCAAAAATTCACCCTAAGATAATTTCGATATTCCAAATTCAAAAATGAAGTCCATTTTGAAAAATAAAATTTATAAAATTTCAAAAAGGGGGTATTAATATTCATAACGGCTAGTTTGATTGGCCGCGGTGTGTTAGAATCTCAAAGTTGCGTACAATGCAAGCTATTGCATTATTCAAAGAGAAAAGTACCATGGAAGTTTGAGGTGTTACATTTAAGGAGCCCCGTATCAAGGGGGATACACTCATATAATTATGTTGAAACAAATATAGAAGATCACAGTTCTGAATATCATGTAATTTACATATTTGAAATATATAAATAATATTCATCTGATTTGGTGAACATATTAGAAGAGATGAAGAATAAAAACATGGGGGTGAAAAAAGAAAGAATTGATGCTTTTTTTCTAAATAATCTATGTGTTAAAGTAATGGTGATATCCAACACTATTATTAGAGATCAACCATGTGTGTTGAATAGGAAAAATAAGATAAGATAAAGAGAGATCAGTAGGAATATTATCTATCTACTATCATAAAAACTAAATAAGATAGTGAGAAAACTAGCCTATGATTCCTTAAAAGGTCTAGAGATTTGTGAGACATACTTAAAGATACTATGGAAAGAAAAATAATAAAATCTAGCTTCTTGTGATTTCTATATACTAAGTAACGAGATCATATTAATATGGTTCAGGAGAGATAAGTGCCTCCACTACTAATCATACTTTAGAGAGGGGATAACTGAATCTAGTATTAAAGTTGGACTGTTTGGATCCAGATCCTAAGAAGAGCATATGCTAGTGATTTCATGTAATCTGATTAGTGTCAAATACAAAAGGGTTAAAGGAAATTCCCTTTACCTTGGTTGATTATTGATGATAAAAGACTAGTCGTGTGTGTGTGGGATATAAAACGTCCTATATTAAGGACTATCTCACACATTGTGAGTAAAACTCATAAATCCTTATGTGTCATGTTGTTTATTTTCTTGTTTATTATTTCATGCATGTTTACTGAGTTGTGAAAAAATATTGAGAGATCCATTCATTTAATAGGTAAAGTGGTAAAAATGGAAAATGGTTTAAATTGAAAAAAAATAACTCACACCGGTTCACCCCCCATAACGAGGTTGAAACAATCCTAATGATCCCTCATATGAAGAGTATAAAATCTAGTTATTAAATTTATTTAGAATAAAGGAGTATATGACCACACTTATATAAAACATGTGTTTTTATTATTAATTAGATGAAGGGAATGTCATACCTTAGGATAAATGATATTCAATGTTTCCATCTATCTGGTTAGTGTATACTCAGAGAATCAAGAATGTATGAGTAGCTATATGATATCAACATACTTTGTATTCCATAGTTATTCAATGTATTAGATAAAGGGTTCATATAAAAATTAATACTTATATATGATAAATATGGTGGACACAGGTATCAAGATACATGTTTTTGATGGAGATCATGTTATATACCTTTGTTGCTTAAGTGGAACTAATTCTTTGTTTGAGGCTGGTCTTTTCTTAGATTTATGAATTCCAAAATTTGTATTTGTTTTCAATGCTACAAAGGATCATGGGGTTACACTTTATGGTTTATTTAATGGGGATTGGTTTTTATAAAACCTAGAGAGTTTCTCTAAAAGTTTTTATAGTTAATCTAAAAGGAGTTTGGATAGATATTCATAATGTATAACATATGTTGCAATACATAGTAAAGTTGATGAAAACTTTCCAAAATTATTTTCAAATATCCAAAAAGCATTTTTCGATATGGTTTCACAGTATTGTATATGATATGATATAAGGTTAAATAGAACAAGGTCTACAAGGATTTAGTGAAAGTGGGAGAATGGTAGAGATATTCCCTAAAGATTAATGTATTTATGATATATATTATCCTATTTAGTGGTGTAAAATAATGAACCAACCTGGGTGGACTTGACACATCACCTGATTTGATTCACCATAAAGCCTCAATTGTACCTCCCCATATGATAGAGGCTACCGACTAGTAGTTTAGGTCTAAAAGCTGTAGTGGGGAGACTATGAACTTGGTCAAAGTGAAATAAAAGAAGAAATAAACCAGACACATTCAAATCATAATAATCAGAGTACACATAATAAATAATTGAAACATAAGCATGTTATGATAAAAATGTAATACAAAATATAGTCATACAGACTCACAAGCATTATAAAAGAAAAAAACTACTCACCCATCGGGCCGAACACATATACGTAATAAACAATCTAAAAATAAATGCACAAGGCTTTATTACCAACTTTGAGCCGAACCACATACCCAGTCACCACAACTATCAATCTACACCAACATAATCCTGAGACTCCACAAAAGGAAATTTTATCAATCATGTAACATAAGGTCCAAATAGATCCACACTACATCTAGTTCTCATCCTGGAATCATATATAAGGTCTGCACACACACTAAGGTGAATGTATAAAGAGTGATAAATAGAACTCTATAGGAAACCCCCATGATGGTCCTAAAATTTAATGTCATAAAAAGTTAATGCACACATGATATGCTTGGATAAGTTGAAAAATAATAATAGTTTACATAAAACCATAACAAGTCATAAAAATAAAAAAACATAGCATATAAAGGGGGTTAAAAAAAATAAAAGAATAAAATAGTAAACCCTAGGATCTATCTTGACACCCAAGGTAAATCTAACATCACTTTGGCCTAGCCATAGGATTTATAGAAAGTGTCTCACCCATCCACACAATATTAGGTGATTCTTCTAAATATATATAGGAGCTCCAAGATATCCAATGTGAGGATATGCATGAATGTTAGACTTTAGGGCATAACCATAGGTATCTAAAATGACAACATGAAACTCTACCAAGCTCTAGGAATCTAATGGCATAATACAAACTACCAATAGGAACTATACTAACACTAATAGAACCTATTGAAAGCACAATAGTCATGTAAAACTAATTATCTCTATAAAATATGAAGTTAAGGAAATGAATAAATTGTAACCTGAGTCTATCAAAAAGTTCAGAACCATGAACAACCAAAACCTAGTCGTGTAAGAATATGCTGTCCTAGGGGATGGTTTCACTCCTTCAGATCATCCATTAGATCCCTATTCTCATCTAACTATAGACATCCAATGGAAGAGAGAACCATATAAATTTAAAATAAATGTATAGTCCAAAGATGTATCAAAGGTTTACTCCTACTTCAAGGTCCAAAGAAGAAACTACCTCAAGAATCCTTGGATAAAGGCCACAAAGGAAGGTTTTATTAACTCTTAAACCCATTATCAAACTGTTAATACACCATCATTGACCATATCATGGTCAAAAAATCTCACGGATCTCATGGTCGCTTAAAACACCAAAACAACCACTATGAGATCTCACCATCAGTATCTAGGTTATAAGGGGATACCCAACATCACCAATGTTGATCATGTACTAAAACCTCACTAGTACAACCAAAACATGGGTCTCCCTCGACCCCCTAGATCACATCCATCTAAAAATATAGGCCACACCTGTTACATGAAATCTCAAATAGTGACTCAGTACCTAACCCAACCATGACTATTAACTATCCCATAAGGGAATCCGCAAAGATAGAACATGAGACCCTACAAGGGGATCCTCAATCAAATCCAAATCATTGTACCAACCCATCACAAAAAACTTCTCCAAATAGTCATCAATGCCTAACCACTAATCCTTGATCAATAGAGTTCCCAAAGGGCATAAACAAGCATCACTATGACCATATGGTTATTATCAAAATTATTTGTGACCTTTCAAAGAACAAGAAACCCCAAAAGGGGATCCTCCAGTATAATACATTCCATGGGAAATCCCATTGAAAGAAATCCTCACTCATAATCCCTAATATATTACCCATTCTATGGTATTATCTAAACCTTAAGGGAATCTATAATTTTCCCTTAGAAACATCTCAACATCCACTCAATGGATCCCATCCATACTCAAAACCCCATAGTGTCAACCCAACTAGAAGGCTAAAAAAAAACAAATCCTCAACATTATATTTAAAACCTCAAGTGAGTATTCTATAACCTAAACTACTCAAACCTCAAGCAATAGGTCCAAACATCTAAGTACCATCCAAGATCTCCTCAAAGATACTACTCAATATTAACTTTTAGGATCCATCTGAAAGAACCTCAAAAAAAATAACTTAGGGTCCAAAAACCAATTCACCCCACAATATCATGAATCTCACTTGGGCCTCTCATCACACATCCCAACCCACAGGAGGATTCTGATAAAAAACTCACGGAAATTACCCTCCAAATATTTCCCAATCCAAAGCACCATCCAAACAAACTCTAAATTTATAAAGGATTCCACCATCACAATATAAATGAAAAAACACTCAGAATGGACTTCTCAAAGTTACAATTCTAAGTATAGGGTGATAAAATAGGAAAAAAACCTCTAAGGAGGTAGTTCATGGCATACACCTCATGTACACAGTGTGAGCCTACAACTGGCCTCCCTATCCATGTGCCACAACCCACTCAGTGTGCACTTTCCCTGAGTACACATTGTGTACCAAACACACATGGTGTGTAAGTAACATGGGTTATATGGACATGTACCCTACACGAGGTCAGTCCAAGTATCCCATATGGTCTCTGGCTATGTCCAGTATGCTATGTCTAGTCATGTACCATACACGACAATGTTCCACTGATATGGGGTGTCTAGTTGTGCCCTATCCCACACTCTGAGTCATCCCACATGGTGTGTCCAACACACACACACACACAGACACTCCATGTAACCCATTATTCTTCACCTCACTCAAAAGGAAGAACACATTGTGTCTTTTATCTAAACTACACATCATGTAAATGGGTTTCCCAAAGAAAAATATTGTACGATCTTCATAAAACCCCTATTTCCACCCAAAAACTACAGACCATCCCTCAAGGGGTCCCCAAAAACCATAAATTATATTTAAAACTTAAAAAAATTATTATATGGGGATTTGGGAAAAAAATAATAAATCAGCCTACCTCTAGGCATAAAACTCCAACACTTGACCTAAATCCATGCTCCGTAGTAGTCACACATTGATCCGGCATCAGACGAGTTTCACAGTGGAACCTCCCTCTCCCTCCCTACCTCCATATCCCTCTATTCCTATCTTATCACTACATCAAGTGAGACTCACAGTGGGGATTGTGTGAGAAGCCGCATGGGGGAGGAGGAAGAGAAAAGGGAAAAAGAAAACTAAAATAAATAAATAAAGTAAAAAGAATAGAAAATGAGGCTCATCCCTAGATTAGACACCCATGATGGGATTATATATTTCTTAATACCCTCCCACCCCCATTATAAACTCAACTATAGAGTCATAATATCAATATTATAGTACAAATAGAATATATCATCATTCGAATGTGCATGGAAAATAAATATTTAGTTAAATAAATATTAAATATTCTACCAAAATTCGAAAAACTTAGAATTAAACTGAACTCTTATCTTAGGTTAAAAACATTACTCTAGGACCAATAAAGTGATCATAAAAATTATCCGATATGATCTCAAAATTTAAATTACCATTTTACCTTTTAAAACCAATAGAGGACTAAAATTAAAGTTTCTCCTGATTTTCTCAACCTATAACACCATGGGTTATTACAATATTCACACCATAACACTTATTTCCCTTGACAAGCCTTGGTTTCCAACCAACTCCCATGATTTCACTCCAAGAATCACTATAACTGATACTATCTCGATCATCCATCAACCGATATCACAATGCACACAACTCTCTTATCACAAGAGACATTCAAACGCGACCGATATGATACTCCCTACTATAGGAGTATCCTTATCATTTCCCTACAATAAAAAAATCAATCTCCAGAGACCATGATCTATCCACTATCTAATGTAAGGACTAGACAACACCAAACCGCCCACACCAAGGCACCAGTATGAAAACCGTAATCATCTCCAGCTCCTAACTCACCAAGAACAACTTACACCATGCATTAAAAACTACCTAAAATAAGGATCACATCCTCCAATGGAAAATAGTACTCTTCCCACTATAGTGCTTTTCTTACACCAATCCTTGAGCATCGACCTCAATAGGTCCACCATGAAAAATCCATTTGGGTGACGTATCACCCAATCCAGCTCGACCTCAATAGGTCCCTTGATACCTCATTCACCAGTGGTGCTTCCATCTCTCACGACCTTCGATCCAGGGCCTGTTTCTATGGATGTCACACCATATGCTCTAGGGGGTATCCCAAAACCCTCATCCAGGTCTTGTGGACCGACCTTATCCTTCAAGGAGGATCTCTGTGGAGCTTCAGGCAGCTCCTCTTAGGTTTGATTTCTGATTATTCAACCATTTTCTCCTATGGTGTCATGGGAGGGGTTGAGGGTTTCAATGGAGGTTAAATCTTCGGACTTTATAGAGGCCCAGGAAGTCCATAATTGGACCCTCGTGGCTTTTTTTGGTTCTCCGCTCCCACCCCTACCGGCCTTCAATCAGTTTGTGGATTCCTAGGGGCTCCAAGTGCTGACATGTATCTCCACACTCTAGAGGAACTAATTCTATCTTATTATTGCATATTAAGTGGACTTTTTTCTGACCTGGTGTAAGGCGCCTCACTGTTGGGGTTTTTGGAATTTCAATCTGGTTTGGTGGTCCTTAGAGGTGCACAGGGGGAAGGAAAGTCCGCATGCTGTTGTTTGGATCTGTCTGTCGGGTATTCCATTTCCCTTCTAGAACGGTGCCTTCCTCAAGGCTATCAGTGATTCTCTAGCTCTTTCTCTCTTTGAGGATGACCACACTAGTAGGGGAGTGGTAACTTCAATGTCCCGGATCTGCGTCAAGCTGGATTTATCACTTCTCGTCCTAGAGACATTGTCCCTAAGGGTGCAGGATTATTTTGTCCGGAATCAAGACATTACGTACCTAGTGTTTCCCAGGTACTATTCTGTTTGCCTTATCTAGGGTCAATATTTTCATGTGTATAAGAAAGGTCTTAGTATTTCTCATCGCCAAGTGTTAAGCAGCCCTCCAGGAGGTGTCTCTCATACACTTGTGGGGTCTTCCTTGAGATCTGGCCATGTGGTGCCTGGGTATGGACCCCCTGTCTTCTATTGGTTGAGAGCCCACAACACTAGGGAGACTTCTTACCCTTCTAGAACCCAAGTGCAAGCATCCAGCTTGGAAATTTTTCCCTTCTGCAGTTGTGGGACTCACCTCGTGCTCCCGGAGTGTCTATCTCAACTTTGCAGTTCCCCTCAATGGATTTCAAACGACGATCTCCTTATGAGGATTCTAAGTTACCATTATATTCCCTAGGGACCCTTCCTCTTGTTATTCCATCTCTAGAACAATTCTCAGGCCTTTGTGATGGATTACTATTTTGGGCCGGGAACGTCTTGGAGGCTCTTATCCCTGCAGTTGTGGAAAAGGCTCGGGATAAGGAGGATAGTTTCTCTCAGGCTTTTGCTTCAAGGGCACTCATTGTTTGGGTGGATGGGGAGATTAGGTCTTTGGATCAATCCCCGACCAAGGATGTGAAGGAGAAATATCCCAAACTCTCCTCTCTTCTCCATAAGTCAGTCCTCAACTCATCAGAAAAGAGTCTGAGGGTGTGCACAAGGCTTTAGATGAAGCAAAAACAGATACAAGAGAGCTCCCTGCTTTCATCTCACATCATGGGCCAAGAGTCTGGGGACAAATCCATACACACACATATCAATATTTAAAGTCCTCATCTGGAATGCCTGGGGTTTATTGGATCGGGCTAAATCCAACTTCATTGTTAACAAGTTCTTCAACAATTCAATTGCGATGTGGGTGATCCTTGAACCCAAACTTACTTCAAGAAAAATCAAGGAGTATGCATAGAGGCTTAGAGTATGAGGTCACATGCATAGAGACCCTACTAATTCTCACATTTGACTGTTTTGGAAGGACTACATCAAGGTTGACTTCTTTAGTGCATCAGACCAATATCTGGCTACTTGTGTCTCTGCAGGTCCTCATGAATTCATCATCTCCTTCATCTATGCAAAGTGTATTTCACAGGTTAGGATGGATTTGTGGTGTGACCTGGATGGAATCATCTCATATAACAACCCGTGGATCGTTGGGGGTGACTTTAACATTATCATACATCTGAAGGAGAAACAAGGGGGAGGTTCTTTTCCCACAAGAACCAACTAGGAGTTTGTGTCGTTCATGGTGAGGAATGGACCTATGGATGTGGGCTACGAGGGGAACCATTTCACATGGTGCAATAATCAATGAGGTGGAAGATGCATCTGGTGTCACCTGGACTAGTGTTTGATGAACGAGGCAGCTATTTCTATCTTTCCAGACACCAATGTTACTCACCTGGTCCGGTGCCTTTCCGATCACTCTTCGCTGCACATTACCCTGGGTTCAGGATCAACGAGAGAATAACATTTGCAGTTTTCAAGAGTGTGGGTGGAGGAACCCAGTTTCAACAATATTGTAAGGTAAGCATGGTCTCTCATCCATACGGGGAACCCATGGATGAAAATCCATAGGAAGTGAAGGCATCTAAAGCATTTTTTACACATATGGAGGAAAACTCTCCCTGCACGGGATCACGAGCTCACTGAAGTCAGTAAGGAGGTAGAATGCTTCAAGACATGTCTGGAATAGGGATGAGATGAAAGTATGTTTATTGAGATAATGAGGAAGAAGGACCACCTTACTGATATCCTTATGCGGTAGGAATGGGTGGCGAGAGAGGGTGCCAGAGTCCGATAGCTTCGGGAGGGGGACAAGAATACCGGTTATTTACATGCGTGCATAAAAGAAAGACACCGCTTCCATATTCCCAACATCCTAATGGGGGAAGGAACTTACACCAATGACTATGAAGAAGTAGGCGGTATGGACAACACTAGCATTAAAGATCTCCTGGCAGGCTCCAATCCCAACATGAATGAAGGGTATCTGAGTGGGGCAGTAGATGTTTTTGAAGACATTCCAAGATGTGTATTTCCGGATGTGGATGAGAGGTTGAGAAGTCCTATGGAAGAAGAAGAAGTGCATGAGGTGATTTGGACCTTGAACTCGGATAGTGCACTAGGGCCAGACAACATTCTGGGTTCTTTTTACAGGGAAGCTTGGGAAACTATTAAGGGGGATATCGTGAGAGCAGTAAAAGACTAATTCCAAGGGGGGAACTTGCCATGTATTGCATGTGTAACTAAGATGATTTTACTCCCGAAGGTGTGTAATCCCCAATACATTGAGAATTATTATCCTATAATTATATTCAACTTTCTGTACAAGGTTCTCACAAGTATTCTTAACAGAAGGATGGATCCCTACTTGATCTCTTGGATGGATCTAGAGCATCATGGTTTTATTAAGGGGTGGTCAACACAAGGGGCAGTTGGAATAGTGTAGTAGAGAATGAGTGACACCAATAACAAATTTTTTGGGAGTAATCTGGTGATTAAATTATACATGATAAAGGCTTATGATAGGATGGAATGGGGCTTTATTCTAAGGGTTTTGGCCTGCATGGGGTTTTCCCACTAGACCAGGTACCTTATGTTTTGGTACTTCAGCTCGGTGTGGATCTCAACTTCTTTTATGGGAAATAAATTTGGTTTCTTAAAGGCTTATAGAGGGATCAGGTAAGGGGATCCACTCTCTCCCACCATTTTCATCATATCCCAAAATTCTCTTAGCTACTCCATCAACCGGGGGGGCTTCACATTGGGAAAATAATTCCGTATAGGAACTGGCATGCTTCAGGGGGCACCTTTCACTTGATTTTTTTGGATGACATGATTTTGTTCATCAATGGTAGTAGAAGATCAGTGCTTGGGATGAATCAGATCCTTGGTGATTACTGTAAGTGGAGTGTGCAGGTGGTCAATAGGGAGAAAAGCCTTTATTTCACTACAAAGAGGATCTTAGGTAGAAGGGAAAGGATCATTGATGCCAATCCAAATATGAGAAGTGGGAGCTTCCCTATAGAGTATATCATACTGCCGGTTAGTCCTAATTCTCTTAGTGTGCATCACTTTGATAAAATCATTAGTAAGATCACATGACACATCTTCAATTGGAAGAGCAGATTCTTATCTTTTGGTGGTCACATAACACTCGTCAATAGTGTCCTAGTGTCTATCCCCATGCACATTCTTTCCAACCTAAAGGTTACCAAAAGTTTCATTGATAATATGGAGAGGATTTTGGTGGAATTTATATGGGATGGACAGATGGAAGGCAGACACAACTGGGCTTCAGGGGAGCACCTGACAAGACCTATTTTGGAAGGGGGCATCAATTTGAATAGTGTTTCCTTGACTATACAAGGGTTGCACGTGAAACTCATGTGGGAGGCTATGGAAGGAAAGACCCTTTGGGGAATGATCATGAAAGATAGATATGTTTAGGATGTTAACATACAAAGATCAAACTCTTCAAAGATATGGAATATGGTCCATCCGTATATTGAGACCCTAAGACCTCTATCGCGATGGTTGGTGGGAAAAGGTGATATTAATTTCTAGGAGCATAATTGGGAGGGTGGAAAGCTATGGTTTCCAGGATTCCACACTCCTTTCATTTCCTTCAGGGAGGCATGTGATCATCCTAGTTTTATCTAGGCCATACTTGATGAGGACCAATAGGCCTATTTCAAAAATATTGTGCTTAGCGATGATCTGGATAGATTCATTTTTCTAGGTTCCATGTCGGGAGAGTTCTCAATCAATGATTTTGTTCATGTGAGGATGGTTCTAATTAATGTCGACCTGTAGGGGGAGATACTATGGTGAAAAGAGGTTCTGTTTAAATTTAATTTCCTATTGTGGAGAGTGAGACATAATGCTCTACCCACAGATGACAGAATCCAATGCATGGGGGTTAGCCCGGATTCCATGTGCTACAACTGTATGGATCCTAAACTAGAAATGGTGGGGAACCTCTTTGTGGATAGTGACTGGGAAAGATGGGTGTGGTAGACACACAGGGTATTCACTGGCTAGGATAATCAAGGAGGCATGGTGGATGATTTCTTCAGTTTTTGGTTCCAGGGGGCGGGTGATCGGGGAACCGAGAGGAGAGGTCAAGCTATTATCTTCATGGAGGGCTGTTGGATCATCTAGAAGGATCGTAATGATGCTCTCCAAAACAATGCAATAGGTTCTCATACCAGCACCACCTTTAAAATGAGGAATACACTACTATACATGTACAACTTGTGCACTGATTTCCAGGCTGCTCCGTCAGTAAGGCCTTCTATTCTGAATCATGTTATAACTAACTAGGACAGTAGGCAGGGGCAGGGGAATTGGGTCTGTTGGCATCGTCCCAATTGTGGTTTCAAACTAAACTCGAATGGATATCTCTTCAGTAGGGAGATTCATGGTGGAGGCATTATTGGGGATAGGGAGGGGTCGGTCATTGCTGCATTCTCATCTTGGTATGGGAGGGGCGATGTTGTGCAGGCGAAGGCCATGGCCATGTTCACTAGGCTGGAGTTATGAAAACAAAGGCATATCAACCTTAAGGTAGTGGATATGGACTCAATGATCCTCTATAATGAATTATCTGGAACGAATAAGTACCCTTGGAACATTTCTTACATGATTAGGAAGTGTAAAAAGCTTATGGGAGTCCACACAGAGATTACTCATTCTCGGCGAGAAGGCAACATGGCAGCTGACTTCTTGGCATCCGCAGCTCCTTCAAACCAAAGTATATCCTACTTCCTTCACTTGGGTTCCATTCCCACTGAGGGAATCAAATTTATTGTTAATGATGATTTGGGCCTTCACTACTTTAGACCCCCTTGATTCATCTTTTTTGTGGTTTTATTTCTACAAAATCAATAAAATTTTTAGTATTCAGTCAGTCAATACACAAGGATTTACATCCAAATTCGAGTAGAACCACGTACCTAGTCTTGACAACTATCGAGCTGCACCAACACAATCCTGAGACTCCACATGAGTTTCTCTACTCGATCATGAAAAAATGGACCCCACTTGATCCACTATTCATCTTATGATCAACTTAAAAGCATACATAAAGTTTGTACACACACCAAGGTTCACATATAGAGGGTGAGAAATAAATATCAGTAGGCTATCCCCAATGGTGGTCCGAACATCTTCTATCATAATAAGTGCATGCACATGTGATATACCCAACCTAGTCAAAAAATAATAATATAATTCATAAAACCATAAAAAATTTAGTAAAATAAAAAATATATAGTAAATAAATGGGGATAAAAACAATAAAACCATAAAAAATCCAACCCTAGGATATAGCCTAATACCCAAGGTAAATCTATCCCCACTCTAGACTATAATAGAGGATTTATAGCATGTGGACCACCTATCCACACAACATCAGGTGCTTCCAACATATCTACATAGGTTCCTCAAGATATATAAAGCGAGGACGAGTATTAATGTAATACCCTAAGGGTTAACTACAAGCATCTAAAAAATAACAAAAAAATCTACTGGGCTCTTGGACTCCAATGACATTATCTGAACAAGTGATAATAACTATACTAATACTAAGATAACATATCCAAAGCATGATATTCCTATAGAACTAATCTGATAAAAAAATATAAAGTTGAGGAAAAGAATAGCCTACAACCTAGGACCATTAAAATGTTTGGGACCACATACACCCAAACCCTAGCTACGTAATAATCTACTAAACTATAGGAGGGTTTCACTCCTCAAGATCATCTATTGGATCCATATGACCATCTAACCATATCCAATAAATAAAGAAGAGAATATGATAAATCTCAGGACCAATTCCCCGTCTAAAGATATCCCAAATTTATCTTCCTATATTAAGGTCATGAGTAGAAGCTACCTCAAACATTCTTATACAGAGGCCACAAAAGAAAGGGTTGATAAAATATTGAAACCATTATACATTGAAACTGACCATCTCATAGTAAAAAAATCTTGAGATTACCATGGTCTCCTATGACACCAGAACAGACACTATGAGCTCTCACCACTAGTCGCTGGATTATAAGAGGACACCCGACATTGCCAATGTTGAGCAATAAAAAGATCCCTCACTGTGTAAACCAAAACACGGGGCTCCCTCGGTCCCATGGATCATAAGCATCCCAAACAATGGGATATGAATGACACATGAAAACTAAAATGGTGACTCAACACCCAATACAACTACAACTATTAACTCATTTAAAGGGTCACCCACAAAGATAAAATGGGACACCCTATTAAGGGATCCTCTATTACATCCAAAGTATGGGACAATCTTGGTATACAAAACATCTCCAATTATCCCTTAATGGATAACCACTGATATTCAATCAACAATATGACCTCAAGAGAATAAAAATGAATCACCACACCCCCAAGTGAATTATAAAAAATCCTCATGATCCTAATAATAATAGCACACACCAAAAGGGTCTTCTATGGTATAAGTGAAACCTGGGGAAAATCCTGACATAATAATTCCCCAACTGACCTCCTGGGTATACAACCCATCCTCAAGTATTATATCTCCCCAAATTGAACCATAATAGGTCACTCAGAGCTATCTCAACATCCACTCAATGACTCCTAGTCATACTTGACACCCCATGCTATCAGACCTTCTTGAAGGATCTAATAGAAATGATCCTAAACATCAAATTTAAAACCTCAAATAAGTGCTCAAGAACCTTCACCACTCAAACCCCAAGCAATAGGACCAGATATCTAAGAACCATCTAATATCTCCTTAGAGATACTACTCAATCCCAACTTCCAAGATCTGTATAAAAGAACCTAAAAAACATACTTGGAATCCACAAACCAAGTCATATCACAAGATCAAAGCCCTCACTCGGGTCTCAAATCACACACCCCAACCCATATGATGATTCTGATCAAAACCTCTAGGAAAACATCTCACCAAAGCTCTCCCAATCCAAAAACCCATCTATAAGGACTCTAAATGCTAAAAGGATTCCATTATCATGATCTATATGAAAAAACACTGAAAATGGTCTACTCACATATCTAATTTTGAGTCCAGGGAAATAAAATTGGAAAAAATACCTCCTAAGAGGTATTATATAGCATATACCTAGTGTACATGATGTGTACCTATAACTGGAATCCCTGGTCTTGTGCCATATCCCACTTGGTGCGTACATTACCTAACTACATGTCATGTACCAAACCAAACATGCATGATGTGTAAGTCACATAGGGTACCTGGCCATATACCATACACGAGGTCAGGATTAATAATCCACATGGTCTTTGGCCATTTCCAGCACCCAGGTTCAGGCTTTGAACCCTAAAAAACCATGTACCCCCTTGCACAAGGTGTCTGGTCATGCCTCAGGACACACCTCGATTCATCACCCAGGGCATGTCCTGAGCACACATGTTGTGTAACCCCTTCTTCCTCACCTCTTCTAAAAGAAAAAACCACAACATGTGTTCTACAAACTACACATTATGTAAATGGGTTTCCCAAATAGATATCACTTGTGATGTTCTACAAACCCCCTTTTCCCACAAAAAGACATAGATTTACCCTCAAGGGGTCCCCATGAACCATAAAAGATCTTTAAAAACTTAAAAAAAGGATTCTGCAGGTATCAGAGATAAAAACTAAAACACCATCCTACCCATGAGCTATAATTTTACTGCTTTACCCAAATCTATGCTCTTCATTAGCCACACATTGATCAGACATTGGATGATATCTGTGATGACACCTACATATCCCTGTCTTTGTTTATCTCTCTCCCTCTTCCTATATTCTCTCTCAGATGATCACAACCCATAGAGAGGGTGTTCATGAGAAAACACATAGTGGAGGAGGAATAGAAAAGTGAAAAATAAATAGTAAAGAAATAAAAAAATAAAAAAAAGATAAAGGGGCCCAGGCCCAGCCGTAGTTCCTGTGATGGGATTATATCTATTCTAGGAAAACCCCATTATTCAAGACTAAATTATGGAGTTATAATATCAATTAGATGCTCTAAATATAATATATCACCATTCAAACAGACGTGAATAATTAATTTTTAATTAATGGAATATCAAATATTCTGTAAAAATTTTAAAGGCTCGGAATTTCACTAAACTCATATCCTTGGGTAAAAACCTTATCCTAGGACCAATGAAGTGGTTAGAAAAATCATCTAATATTATATCTTATGAGAAATTACCATTTTTCCCTTGAAACCATCAAGAAATAAAATTTCAAATTTATATTGATTTTCTTAACCTATAATGACATGGGTCCTTACATGTATGATATAGAGATGTTTTATGATAAAATATCCTTATTACAAAAGTAATGTTTCATATATTTATGGGATTATTGTTTTTTATGATATAGTGATATCATAAAACACTTCTTCCTAAGTTGATCATATTTAAATTTTGGAAATATCATGTCCATGGTGAGTCATATTATATGATTCACATAGAAGGATTATAATTAATTTAGGCAGTCAAAAATTAAGTGTTAACATTCATATCTCTTCTATGATGATCATCATTATCATAAATGATTTATTTTATGAAAATATGAGAGAATCATGAATACATTTCTATGATAATTACTTGATTGGTCAAGGGTTGAAAAGGGTTTATAACTACATTCCATTTACTTGTACATTATGAACATATGATTATATTCATTTAAGGCTTGAGGAGAGTCCTTGAGGTCTATATATAGAGACTGGATCCTTTAGAATAGTGTTCCATCTAATTCAATCTTTTGTTCTTTCAAGATGATTCTCCTAGATATATTTTCTCCTTATTTATTTACTTTAAGAGGTACCAACATGCCATGGGAGTTAAAGAGGATCCCACCCAAGTGTTGGGTGATTTAGGTTAGCCCTTAGATACACTATATATAAATGAGTCCTTTGGTTATTTCTCAGGTATCTTCATCAAACAGTGTAATTTAATACTAGAGGACCAACCATCTATGGTGTAAGGAACACACATGTTCACCATTTTAATGCTTTTATGGTTTTGGTTTTTGTTGGTCCCAAGAAAGGTAAATACCCTAAGAGTGGGGTGAATTATAGTATGTCAACCTTTCTCAAATGACTCCTCACCAACAATATTTGTGACACCCCAGCTGAAATTCACTCATCATTTCTCCAATTGAGGTTTCACAAAACCTCAAGCATGAATCCTTATATGATATAGGCTTCTAAATAGTGTTGAGTTCCTAAATCATTAATTATAGAGACTATTCCATCAAATAAGAGTCTACCAAAAAGTATAAATAACCACAAAATATCCATAGAAAACATCAGAGTATGCATAATCAAAAAAATACATTGTTATAACAAAATGAATGTGGAACCATACAATCATCCATAAACTAATCACACACTAGTCACATATACAAAATAAAAAGAAAAAAAACACATAAGTGTATCTACTTACACACAAAAGCATCACAATACCCTAGTCTCCAATACCCATTGAGATACCCCAACCAGATCCATGGTACATCCTTCACTCCGACCTTAAAGTAGACATAAGGTTTTCATGCGCACCAGAACACCTATGCTGGGTGTGAGAAATGCACATAAGTAGGGTATAATCAAGTTTCCCAATAACACACTATCATATACTTTTATACATGAGGAAAAAATAAATAAATAAACATACACACACAAGTTCCTTGAAACAAAATGTTCTATCCAAACTACCACAAATCCATGTTCATCTGGCCATTATGTACTAATCAGGCCACTATGACACCCAACCATACCTTATTTGGTCTAAGTTGGAATCCATTAACCTCTGGTCATTACACCCATAACCTAAATTACACCTAAATAATCATGACAGAACATCCACCAAGTCTTAACCACTACACAAAGGTGCATGGTAGGGTCCTGTATCCAAGTCTTGGACTCACCTTCTCACTCAAGGTGGTCCTACCAATACATTCTTACTCAAGGTAAGGTCAAATTAAAAGTCTTGTCCACTATAATCTCACTTAGTATGAGTCCCATACTGAGTACCAAGACCATTTACACTATCTCATAAAGGTTACACATCAACATCCATAATTGACCCTCTCACTCGGAGGTGGTCATATATTACATCCACCTCCCTCTCACTTAGGAAGAGTCATAACCGAACCACTCCCATATCTCAGGGTAGGTCTTAAAAACATAGGTGGATTGTAAAACCCCAAGGTTTTGAAAATAAATATAGAATGAAATTTTATAATCTAGCCATTAAACACAACTTTGCCTCTTCTATGTTTTGAATTTCGAAAAATGGTCATCTAGAGTTGTGTTCGGTATGTCATTTGGAATCTAATAGAACAAAATTGATTTTTGGTGAATAGTAACATACCATTATGAATAGTAATATGAATAGTAATATGACCCTTATGAATAGTAAATAATAATAATATTTTATTTTCTTAAGGTAATAAGATAATGATATCTTAATTAGTTTTTCAATGAGAAATAAAACTAATTGCACTTTAAGATTGTTATTTTTCAAATTAACTATGACCTTATTTAAAAATTAAATTAATAATATTTAGAAAATTATTTTTCAAAAATGGACTTCACTTTTGAATTCTACATGTCGAAAAATGGTATGGGTGAATTTTTGGGGTTTTTTCTAAAATACATGAATTTTTCATGAATAGTAAAAATACAGTTTTGAGTTTTCGGTAGTTTAATGACATCATAATGATGTAATAAATAAATATAAAAGTATTGTAGAATTGGGTATAGTAAATTATGACATGAGGTGTCTCAAGTGGCTTAAACCATGGGCAAATACCATGGGCAAGCCCATGGTTTGGCAAAAAACACTAATGAGGTGTCCCATTGAAATTATTAAAAAATTACCTCTCTTTTTCTATAAATACCCACTCATCCATTCGTTTTCTTTCATTACAAATCCCTCATACTCAAAGCTCTGGTGGTTTTACCTCTCTAGGAGTCCTACCAAGGTGTCCCTAATCCCCCAAGGTCCCATCCTTCAAGATCTAGGAGTTATTCTACAAGGTAAGGGAATCCTTCATTCTCTTCTTTAAGTCGACACTTCTTTTATGTTAGCTATTTGAAATTCCTTTCACATATGTTGGGGTTTGTTTTTATTTATTCTTCTTAATTTCCTTTTGATTTCAATATGATGAGATACCCTTTTTGTTCTCATCATTTTATTTTATGAAATTCTAAGTGACGCCGTTAGACTTCTGAATTTTCATAAGGGGTCTCTTAACTTTTCTTTATTTTCAAGTTCATCTATTTTATTTTTCTCTCCTCACCTCCTCTGTACAAATGATCATGGTAACTCCAGTAACATCTATATACTGGATTTATATCATGTGAATGGAAGAACCATCATAAATATTCTTACTCCCTCCCTTTTATTTTATAAACGAAATCGACGTCCATAAGGTTCCGATTTATAACCTTCGTGGACGATGAAGTTTCATTCTTCAATTTATTATTCATTACTGGTCATGAAACCATATTCATGGTTGAATAAGACTATAATATATGTTTTATAACCTAATTAATAATCAGGAACCAGAATATGTACATATAATTAAGTTATATGACAAAACTAGTTCATAATATTTCAAATACCGCCGAATAATCGAAGTGGTGGTCACCTAATGATTCTTCCTCATTACATGTAACCAAATGATAGAAATGAAAATTACCAATTATTTATGTTCATAAATAATAAATAATTCCAATCCTAGATATTTATAACCTTTTTACATGAACTCCACTACTTAAAAACAAGTGAACCGATTATAAAAATAATGAAAATGAACACCCCGGAACAATGAAATTCAATATAATAACTTGTCAATAAAGACACAAATGAACTAACCAGAATTATGTTAAGATAAATACATGTATAATAGGTTTTGAAATAAGTTCTTAACAATTATAATTTCATATTCTAGGAGCTTAAGTACAAGAGCGGAACACGTTTGGAGTTAAGGTAAGGGTTTTTCCACCCGAACTTCCATTTTCATTCGGGATACTTTCATTGTCTAAATACCTCAATGAAACTTTTATGTATTGTTATTTACTCCACATATATTCTGTTTTAGTATCATATATATGTCTAAAAACCATAATCCTTCCTTATTTTATGGATATTTACATGTTTTAAAAGGAACATTCAAAATTGTTTCGAAAATACGAGCCCGGTTCAAGGGAATTTCTCAAATTCTTACCTATTTTCAAGGGCAATCTATAATTTGTTTTTGGAAACAATTATATTTATAAAACCACTCATTTTATTATGAAAATACTATCTTACTTTACTTCTGGTTTTATACAAATATTTTTCCAAAAGAACTCTTCTTTTCAAAATAAAAGAGTTTATCTCCAGAATTGCTAAATGATTTTATAAGAGTGTTTTCATCTAATTCAACACTCTTGTTGATTCCATGGTATTATTGGGTTTAATAGTTTATGAGGTCATCTACCATATTTTATTTAATGGTTTATGACTAACTCTATTATGGATGATCTATCCTAAAACCATTCAACATATTATTCCGAATGGTTAGTGTTTTATGTTTAATGATTAGGGAAAGATAGTTACATTTTATATGATAGTTTCAATATGAATGTATATGTTGTTTATATTTATCCCCACTCATATGATGAATGCATTGGACTTATTATGAGACGGGTGGGTCCCGCTATATCCCCTCGATGCATCAGTAGGTCTCATGAGACAAATAGATGTGGAATTGGCCGAGGCCTTTCCCAATGTGATATGGATTTTGGTCGTGGCCTTAATCACTTGATGTCTTGGCCGAGGCCATGAAAAAATGATTCAGAATGTCCGACATATGCACTTCCCTCATTATGACGCTAGTATTTGAAGTTCATGTGGCTACTCTACTAGTAGAATACCCATGATTATGTTTTATTATGGCATTATTTATTCATCTCATATTTCTTCCATAATGTGTTTAAGTTCATTATTAAAGGCATGTGTTTTCAATTATTCACCATGTCTAATGTTTATATTATCTTATGTTGTATTGCTTACTCTTACTGAGCGTTTGAGCTAACCACTTTCTTATGTTTCATTTTCTCAGGACATGAAGAAGTAATTTATGAATGACTTTCAAGCATAATCTAGGAGACGTGATGTTTCTAGTGGAATAATTTAGTGTTGTTTTTTTCCTTCATGTTGTAATTTTAAACTTATGTATGTAACTTGTTTCCAATAATACTAAACTACTCAGTCTTTCTGGATCTGTATTCCTTATATGTATTCCAACGTAATCAAATAAGGCACCAGCTCTGGGCAACTGGGGTCGGGTCCTTACAGTTGGTATCAGAGGAAGTTTAGTAGAAAAATTGGAACCTAGATTTAGAAAACGTAGATTAGGGAAGAGTACCTAAGATAGTATTTGAGGATAAACATACAAGAACGTCCTGATATTTTGGTAAGTAATAGATTATGTGGATCTTTCAAGCAATACATCCATGTCCGGATACGAGCAGGTAGAGGAGGCTCTGGTACAGATGTATCTAGGGGTAAAACCCGAAAACACCATTTTAAGCTAAACTCGAACGGGAAATGGTGCATGACAACAGGACTTGTTGTACTCTTGGTTACGACACTCTCATGGGATATGCTTATGATAATTCACATTTTCTTTATAATCCATTATGAAGGAGTTTAATGTAAATATTCCTCAAGGAAACCATTTTTGTGAATATGGGATTAGCCATGCGTAGGATCTAAATTTTTCTGAGTATTTTTAAGTTAATATTATACATTATGATTCATAACCTAATATAGTGTATGCCATTATCTAGATATGGAGCCTAGTGGATGGAATGGAAATCACACGAATGCACGTGTCCCCTGTAGGGATTTTCCTCGAACACAATACAATGATGTTGGATCTGGTGCTGTGACTGGTACTGAGCAACTCATAACTATACTGGGACAACTTACTCAGGATATAAATAATAACCTTACCCGTATTGAGCATCCAGATCCACCACGTGGAGGAGCCATGCTAGATCGCTTTATGCGACAACAACCTCCATCATTCAACGGGACTACAAACCCGTTTGTAGCAGAGTACTGGATACGTTCCCTTGAGAAGATATTTCTCATTTTGGGATGTAATGAAAGAGAGAAGGTTTTCATGGAAGTATATCATCTATCAGGAGATGCAGATCAGTGGTGGTCATTAATCCAAAACACAAAGTAGGAGGAAGATATAGAAGAGATATAATGGAGGGATTTTAAGGAAATCTTCTTAGAAAAATATTTCCCTCGTGAGCAGCGAGCAGCGAGCAGATATGGAGAGACAATTCTTGAATCTGAGGTAGAAGGAAGATGAAAATGTTTCCAAGTATGAAGCCAACTTCACAAGGTTAGAAAGACATGTTGTGGACTATATACGAAATCCAAGGAGCAAAATTGATCGATTCTTTGATGGCCTAAATCCATTCCTCCGACGGGCACTGGTCTCCCAGAGTTTTTAGTCATATGAGGAATAGTTTCATGTTCCATCAAGACAGAAAAAGATTTCTCTAAGTCTTATGACTTTAAGGGAAAGTAAGAAAAGAAGAGGTCTGCTGAAAACCCTGGGAAAGGAAATAAGGAAATGGGGAAGAAGGGAAGAGTTGAATTTCCACCATCTGACAATTTTGGAAAGAAACACCCTGGTGCATGCTTAAAAGGAAAAGAAGTCTGCTACAAATGTGGTCAGAAAGGCCATCTTGCTGGTGATTTCAAAGGGAGGAAGAAATCCAATGATGTTCAATGATATAGTTGTCTGGAGATGAGACACTATGCTAATGATTGTCCAAAACGTCAAAGAAATATGCAATAGAAAAGGCCAAGGGATCAGGGACAAGCTTATGAAATCACAACTGCAGAGGTTGAAGTTCCTAATGACGTGGTGGCGGGTACTTTAATTGTTTCCTCAAGTTTATCCAATGCTTTATTTGATTCTAGATCATCACATTGTTTCATATCTTCCCAGTTTTCTAAAAAATTAGATATTTCCAATTTTATTTGACAAGGGAGTTGTCAGTCAAAACTCCTAAGGGAAGTATCATTGCTACAAAATTCTGTCAATCGGTTCCCATTAAGGAATATAAATGTTCTTTATCTGCTGATCTCATTGTCATACCCATGAGTGAGTTTGATATAATCATCGGTATGGATTGTCTTTCATACTATGCTGAAAAAATTTATTGTAAGAAGAAGGAGGTTATGATTTTTTATGACAATGATAAAGAACACCTTATCTTTAGAGAAGAATCGTCACCACCTAATTCTTATCTAGATACACCCCCAGTAGTTCAACTAAATTCAATTATTCGGGAGGAAGAGAATGAAATAACTGTGGGTGAGGAAAGGAATGTTCAAATAGAGGATGTACCTATTGTGAGAAAATATGTTGATGTGTTTCCATAAGATTTACCTAGGCATCCTCCAGAATGAGAAATTGAGTTTTCCATTGACTTAATTCCTGGTTCAAGGGCCATATCAAAGACCCCATATATAATGTACACTGTGGAATTAGTGTAACTAAAGAAACAACTAGAGGAATTGAGTAATAAGGTATTTATCCGCCCTAGTGTTTCTCCATGGGGAGCCCCTGTCCTTTTTTTTAAGAAGAAATATGTATTGACTACAGGGAGATAAATTTTATAACAATAAATAACAAGTATAACCTACCTTGCATTGATGATTTATTTGACCAAATACATGGAGCTCAATAATTTTCAAAGATTGACCTTCGATCTGGATATCATCAGTTTAGTGTGAAGAAGGAAGACATTCCAAAAACAGCATTTCAAACTAGGTACATGCATTACAATTTTACAGTAATGACTTTTGGATTGACTAATTCACCCTCTATCTTCATGGATCTAATGAACAGAGTTTTCAAGGAATATCTCGATGATTTTGTAGTGTTATTTATTGATGATATCTTGGTATACTCCAAAATCTGTGAAGATCATGAAAATCACTTGCGCATTATCCTGAAGACTCTTAGAAGACATGAATTATATGGGAAGTTTAGCAAGTGTGAATTCTGGCTTCAAGAGATTTCTTTTTTTTGACATATTTTCTCTACGGATGGAATCCTAGTTGATCCTGCAAAGACAAAGGCAATCCAAGATTGGCCCACGCCAACAAACATAACTGAGGTACGCATTTTTATTGGCTTAGCAAGTTATTATCAGCGTTTTGTACAGAATTTTTCCCGACTGGATAACCCGCTAATGAAGCTCACATGTAAAGGGGTTAAATTTGTTTGTAAAAAAGATTGCGAAGAATGTTCCAAAGAACTGAAGAGAAGATTAGTCAATGCTCCTATATTGACTCTACCATCATGGAATGATAGGTTTGTTATTTATAGTGATGCTTCAAAGAAAGGACTTGGTTGTGTCCTTATGAAAAATGATAGGGTTATTGCTTATGCATCACGATAGCTAAAAATTCATGAGCAAAACTATCCTACTCATGATCTTGAGTTAGCTGCTGTAATCTTTGCTTTGAAGATATGGTGACATTACCTCTATGGTTAAAAATGTGAGATTTATACTGATCAAAAGATTTTGAAGTATATTTTCTCATAGAAAGAACTCAACATGAGGCAAAGGAGATGGATTGAACTCCTCAAAGATTATGATTTCACGATACACTACCATACGGGGAAGGAAAAAAAGGTGGTAGATGCTTTGAGCAGAAAGGATCATGGAGTTTTGAACAAGATGAGAGTTGAAAGGGATCCTATTTTCATGGATCTAGTAAAGATGGATGTGGGAAAAAAATGGAAGGTGAAACATCAATTCTTTTTCAAATGTTTTCTAAACCATCTTTACTAGAAAGGATACGAAGTTCTTAGGATGATGATAAGGAGTTTCAAAAGAAGATTAAAGTTGTGAATTATGGGAGATTGAGTGACTTCATATATGAAGATGTAATTTTGAAATTTGGGAAGAGACTTTGTGTTCCCGATATACCTAATCTAAAAAGGGAATTTTTGGATGATACTCATAGGTCCAATTTCTCTATACAGCCTGGTAGCACTAAGATGTATAGAGATTTGAAGGAACATTTCTGGTGGGACAACATGAAGAGGGAGATTGCTAATTTTGTGTCAATATGTATGGTTTGTCAACAAGTGAAATCTGGAAGACAACTGCCTGGAGAAGTTTTGCAACCTCTTCCCATACCTGAGTGGAAATGGGATAATATCACAATGGACTTTTTCATAGGACTACCAAAGACTCCTAGAAGGAATGATGCAATATGGGTCATTGTTGACCGTCTTACCAAGTCAGCACATTTTCTTGCTATAAGATAAGATCTACCACTTGAACGTCTAGCAAGACTATATATTAATGAAGTTGTGAGACTTCATGGAGTACCCCTATTGATTATTTCTGATTGTGATCCATATTTTACAACAAGATTCTAGAAAAGTCTTCAGAAGGCCCTAGATACTGATCTTTGTTTGAGCACTGCCTACCGCCCACAAACTGATGGACAATCAGAACGGACTATTCAAACATTGGAAGACATGTTGAGGTCTTTTTCACTTGATTTTCAAGGCATGTGAGATCAATATTTACCCCTCGTATAATTTTACTACAACAATAGCTTCCATTCAAGTATACAGATGGCACCCTATGAAGCATTATATGGGAGGCGATGTCGTACACCAACTTGTTGGGATGATGTTGGTGAAAGAAAGTTTGTGGGCCCATAACATGTGGAAGAAACAATGGAAAAGGTTAATATTATCCAGAACCATATCAAAATAGCTCAAAGTAGGCAAAATATCTGTGTATACAACCGAAGAAAGGATTTGGAGTTTCAAGAAGGAGATCATGTTTTCTTAAAGGTATCTCCATGGAAATGTATTATACGATTTGGTAAGAAGGGAAAGTTAAGTCCCAGGTACATCTGACCTTTTTAAATTCTGGACCGAATTGGAGCTGTAGATTACCGTTTGGCAATGCCGCCAAGTCTCTCCATGGTTCACAATGTGTTCCACGTGTCAATGTTAAGAAAGTACATGCCAGACCCAACACATGTACTTACTTATGAAGAAGTGGAACTTGATCTCGATCTATCTTACTGTGAAGATCCTATCAAGATTCTTGATACTAGAGAACAAGTATTGAGAAATCAGACGACTCGTCTGGTGAAGGTTCTATGGAGGAACCATAAGATGGAGGAAGAGACATGGGAGCCTGAGGAGCTTATGTTAAAGACATACCCGAATCTTTCTAGGTATTATTCTGTGAATTTCGAGGATGAAATTTTTGTAAGGAGGGGAGAATGTAACACCCCAAGGTTTTGAAAATAAATATAGAATGCAATTTTATAATCTATCCATTAAACACAACATTGCCTCTTCTATGTTTTGAATTTCAAAAAATGGCCATCTAGAGTTGTGTTCAGTAAGTCATTTGGAATCTGATAGAACAAAAAAGTTTTTTGGTTAATAGTAACATACCCTTATGAATAGTAATATGAATAGTAATATTACCCTTATGAATAGTAAATAATAATATTATTTTATTTTATTATGGTAATAAGATAATGATATCTTAATTAGTTTTTCTATGAGAAATAAAACTAATTGCACTTTAAGATTGTTATTTTTCGAATTAACTATGACCTTATTTAAAAATTAAATTAATAATATTTAGAAAATTATTTTTCAAAAATGGACTTCACTTTTTAATTCTACACGTCGAAAAATGGTAGGGGTGAATTTTTGGGATTTTTCTAAAATACACGAATTTTTCATGAATAGTACAAATACACTTGAGTTTTCGGTAGTTTAATGACATCATAATGATGTAATAAATAAATATAAAAGTATGGTCGACTTGGGTATAGTAACGTATGACATGAGGTGTCCCAAGTGGCTTAAACCATGGGAAAATACCAAGGTCAAGCCCATGGTTTGGCAAAAACCACTAATGAGGCGTCCCTTTGAAATTATTAAAAAATTACCTCTCTTTTTATATAAATAACCACTCATCCATTCATTTTATTTCATTAAAAATCCCTCATACTAGAATATATGGTGGTTTTACCTCTCTAGGAGTCCTCCTAAGGCGTCCCTAAGCTCCCACAGTCCCATCCTTCAAGATCTAGGAGTTATTCTACAAGGTAAGGGAACCATTCATTCTCTTCTTTAAGTCGACACTTCTTTTATGTTAGCTATTTGAAATTACTTTCTCATATGTTGGGGTTTTTTTTAATTTATTCTTATTACTGTAATTTTTATTTCAATATGATGAGATACCCTTTTTTTTCTCATCATTTGATTTTAGTAAATTCTAAGTGACGTCATTAGGTTGCCGAATTTTCATAAGGGATCTCTTAACTTTTCTTTATTTTCAAGTTCATCTATTTTATTTTTCTCTCCTCACCTCCTCTGTCCAAATGATCATGGTAACTCTAGAAAAATCTATATAATGGATTTATATCATGTTAATGTAAGAACCATCATAAATATTCTTACTACCTCCCTTTTATTTTATAAACAAAATCAACGTCCATAAGGTTCCAATTTATAACCTTCGTGGACGACGAAGTTTCATTCTTCAATTTCTTCTTCATTACTGGTCATGAAACTATATTCATGGTTGAACCAGACTATAATATATGTTTTATAACCTAATTAATAACCAGGAACCAGAATATGTACATATAATTAAGTTATATGACAAAACTAGTTCATAATATTTCAAATACCGCCGAATAATCGAAGTGGTGGTCACCTAATGATTCTTCCTCATTCCATGTAAACAAATGATAGAAATGACCA
The DNA here is from genome assembly GCA_963277665.1 of Viscum album. NCBI lineage: Eukaryota > Viridiplantae > Streptophyta > Magnoliopsida > Santalales > Viscaceae > Viscum > Viscum album. Next base: position 1,940,262,354 of record OY728119.1, on the reverse strand, counting down.
TTACCTATTCTTTATGTTCATAAATAATATATAATTCCAATACTGGAGATTTATAACCTTTTTACATGAACTCCTCTACTTAAAATCAAGTGAACCGATTATAAAATTAATGAAAACGAACACCCAGGAAAAATGAAATTCAATATAATAACTTGTCAATAAAGACACAAATAAACTAACCATAATTATGGTAAACTAAATAAATTTATAATAGGTTATCAAATAAGTTCTTAACAAGTATAATTTCATATTCCAGGAGCTTAAGTACAAGAGCGGAACATATTTGGAGTTAATGTAAGGGTTTTTCCACCCGAACTTCCATTTTCATTCGGGATACTTTCATTGTATAAATACCTCAATGAAACTCTTATGTATTGTTATTTACTCTTCATATATTATGTTTGAGTATCATATATATGTCTAAAAACCAGAATCCTTCCTTATTTTATGGATAGTTACATGTTTTAAAAGGAACATTCAAAATTGTTTCAAAAATACGAGCCCGATTCAAGGGAATTTCTCAAATTCTTAGCTATTTTCAAGGGAACTCTATAATTTGTTTTTGGAAAACATTATCTTTATAAAACCACTCATTTTACTATGAAAATACTATCTTACTTTACTTCTGGTTTTATTGAATTATTTTTCCAAAATAACTCTTCTTTTCAAAATAAAAGAGTATTTATCTCCAGAATTGCTAAATGATTTTATAAGAGTGTTTTCATCTAATTCAACACTCCTGTTGATTCCATAATATTATTGGGTTTAATAATTTATGAGGTCATATAACATATTTGATTTAATGGTTTATGACTAAATTTATTGTGGATGATCTATCCTAAAACCATTCAACATATTATTCTGAATGGTTAGTGTTTTATGTTTAATGATTGGGGAAAGATAGTTACATTTCATATGATAGTTTCAATATGAATGTATATGTTGTTTATATTTATCCCCGCTCATATGAGGAATGCATTGGACTTATTATGTGACGGGTTGGGCCTGCCATAGCCCCTCGATGTATCGGTAGGTCTCATGAGACAAATAGACATGGAATTGACCGAGGCCTTTCCCAATGTGATATGGATTTTGGCCGAGGCCTTAATCACTAGATGTCTTGGCTGAGGCCATGAAAAAATGATTCCGAATGTCTGACATATGAACTTCCCTCATTATGATTATAGTATTTTAAGTTCTTGCGGTTATTCGACTAGTATAATACCCATGATTATGTTTTATTATGTCATTATTTATTCAGCTCATATTTCTGACATAATATGTTTAAGTTCATTATTAAAGGAATGTGTTTTCAATTATTCACCATGTCTAATGTTTATATTATCTTCTGATATATTGCTTACTCTTACTTAGTGTTTGAGCTCACCCCTTTCTTATGTTTCATTTTCTCAGGACATGAAGAAGTAATTTATGAATGACTTGCAAGCATAATCTAGGAGACGTGATGTTTCTAGTGGAATAATTTAGTGTTGTTTTTCCCTTCATGTTGTAATGTTAAACTTATGTATGTAACTTGTTTCCAATAATACTAAACTACTCGGTCTTTCAGGATCCGTATTCCTTGTATGTATTCCAACATAATCAAATAAGGCACCAGCTCTGGGCAACTGGGGTCGGGTCCTTACATGGATCAATACCCTCTCACTCATAGAGGTCCCTACTAGTACCCTCTCACTCAAGTTAGGACCATACATCCTCGTCACTATGCTCTTACTCATGGTAGGGTTGATTACATCCTTTTTCACCTTGTCACTCAAGATGGGTCACAACCGGACAATACATTCAAATAAAAACATAGAATGATAACCATATCACAATCTAATAATCCCATCAATAGGGTGATAATCACTCAAGATATAGACCAATGTCTCTATATATATATATCTAATTATCCATCCAACCTCATGGGATACTCTCCTCAAGACCATTTTGGTTACACATACCTATCTTACTGGTCCTCTCGGGGTGTTAATATCTCCCATTAGGGTTTATACTATGATCATATAGACCCATCTCACCTAATTGATACTCATATGCACTCTCCACCTCATTATGACTTCATATCTCATAAGCTCTTCAAGATCTATTCCTTAATAGGGTGGTCCAAACCTCATTAAAAAAAACTTCACAACCCTCAATAGGCTCTATCTTGCATTTCTCTCTAAATCCCATCACCTAGAGGAAATCCATATCTATCACAACCTATATAGTCCCATTGGACTCATCCAACCCATGGTGCCCAACAACTCTCCATCCTCCCTCAAGAGGGTGATACATACCAAGCGTAAGATGCATCGTTATATTACCCATCACTACTAGGCCTAAACATATCATTTATACCTTATTAGACCTTGGAAACTAATCTAGCATACTTGTGTCACATCTCAAGCCTTGAGACCTTACTAAGGTCCCTTGTAAACTCAACTGGAACTCTTCCCCATAGTAATACAGTCGTTATTCAATCCCAATTTACCAAAGTGCTGATAAGAACTTATTCTAACTTGAGGAGGCTCAATTCAACATTCTCTCTTTCTATAGGGCACTATCAAACCCTAACCTATCTTCCCATTACCATTAAAACATACAATCATGCACACTCATGTATAAAAATTCTTATGGTTTTGTATTAAAGTGTCTAACTACCTTTAACATGGAGTTACCACCCAGAATGTGCTCCACACATCCTCATCCAAGCCCATCCATACCTCATCTAAGATTGCACCACCACCAAAAATCCTATATGATGCCACAACATTGAAATAATTAATTATAAAAATTTATATTTAATTATTTAAATTAATCTAAGGAGGAATATTCATTGAAAAACTCATAAGGTATAAACGCATCACCAAAACTGTGTAAAACCTCTTACATTAATCCTATTAGGACCTCCTCTACCCATGTTGAGAAAAATACCCATATAATTTGTTCAATTTCACATTTATATGGTGAAATTTTCACTAAAAATCTAACTTGGAGATATATAAAATCCTAAAAAACAAAAGGAAATAGGAATGGAGGAAGAAAATAGAGAAATCACCTTAAATCCACTGTGAAAATGCCAAGAAATTTCACTTATTCAAGGGGATCATAAGAGGGATTAGGGAGGGGGATAGATATTATAATGGACCTATTCAGATACCTCTATTGAACTAAAAAAAAGGGGGTCTATTGGAAAATTGCTAGTCTATCCCTACTAAAAAGATCACCAAGGCACGTAGTCATGATGGGACCATGAGGTTCACACTGTGATGCCTCATCACCATGATGAGTTGTGGTGTAGCATTTCAGTTATGGGGAAACCAGACACTAAAAGGTAGGGGTTGGTTACCATGGACTCCCACATTAAATGGACCCTATGGGTCATGTTGTGGCCTCTCCCACTAGGTTCACACTACAGCGTGGAGCCTGGGTTACAACACAACTTCCTACTAAGGAGAAGAGGGCCCAACCCCGACCACCCCTTCATAGTGTGGCCCCTAATGGCCATTTCATGAGGCATACACCCCACAAAAAAGCTTTATCTATTTCATTGTTTTCTCCTTGGACTCAAGACACCACACCATGAAACCAATCACCACACTGCGAGGCCTCGCTTGCAACTAAATTCGGCTGCAGGGCCAACCTGACCCTACTCCAACATTCACCCAAGTACCTGAAACACCTCTAAAGCCTTGATCCATATCCAAAAACTTCAACTAAATCTTTAATAACCCTCACAATTCAAATATAATTCAAAATTATCCAAATATACCCCTATCTAAGACCAAAAATCCAAATTTCCTAAAAACAATGATCCATAAAATTGTTGGGTCGTTACAAACTCCCATCCATATTGTTTCTCATCATTAGGAAGTTACAGTAGTCCTTCTTACATCTATCTACCTAGACCTACCCTAATCATAAATTCACTAATAACTCATAGAATTATCTCCCCAAACACCGAACACACTTTCGTTTTGCAACTCCAAACACCAAACTGCACTATCCACTAGAATTCCATCCACTCACTCATCATCATCACCAACTCTGAGAAGGTTCCTGACCACACTTATCTATCCCAAGAAACCTAGGTTCACTTAAACAATTCATCCTAAGGCTTAAAATTCTATCCACTATAAGACTCATTTTATAAAGTTTGATTCTGAACTATGGTTCTCACATCCATAGTAATTCAAAACCAAAAATACTCTTCCAATGGTCTGTTGATAAGATCAATGCGGTTTCCACCTCGCCACACTAGTGCAGAAAACATTTTTTACGTCGGTTATTTTTCATTATTTACGTCGGTTTTTAGGCGACGTTAATACAGACGACGTTATAAATAACGTTTTTTACATCGGTTATTTAAAACCCGAAGTAACATCCCTAACATCACGGTGTTTATCACGCCGGTTCATTAATAACCGACGTGATTAACCCTTCCCCGGGCCTATTATCACGTCGGTTTCTTAAATAACCGACGTGATAAAAAGGCCTAGGAAACGTTTTAGCACGTCGGTTATGACATAACCGACGTGATTAACCCTTCCCCGGGCCTATTATCACGTCGGTTTCTTAAATAACCGACGTGATAAAAAGGCCTGGGAAACGTTTTAGCATGTCGGTTATCTAATAACCGACGTGGTAAATCGATTCCCAGGCCTTTTAGCACGTCGGTTATATTAAGAACCGACGTGATAAAAGGCCCGGGAACGGTTTAGCACGTCGGTTCTCGAAAAAACCGACGTGATAAACCCCTACCGATTTATTTACCACGTCGGTTATAAAATAACCGACGTGAAAGCGATATATTTTTTTTTAAATAATTGCACTGCTCTCACCAAAAAACTACCAGAAACCAAACAACAAAAATAACCATGGCAGCCCTCCCCCAAGCCCCAACTGAACCCCACCCTCATCTATACCCACCTAACAACCTGGCCAGCCCTCCCCCACCACATTGGAGCCCCACCACAACCCTTGGACACCCCCACCCCTTGGACAGCCCCCCACCCTCATTTACACCCCCACGACCCCTAGTACAGCCTCAAACACCCATTGGACACCCCTCCCATATCCCTTGGACACCCCCACCCCTTGGACACCCCCCACCCCTTGGACAGCCCCCCCCCACCCTCATTTACACCCAACCGGCCCCTTGGACAGAACTCCCAGACACCTTGGACACCACTCCCATATCCCTTGGACACCCCCCACCCCTTGGACACCCCACCCCTTCGACAGCCCCCCCACCCTCATTTACACCCCCTGAACACTAGGACAGCCCCAAACACCCCTTGGACACCCCTCCCATATCCCTTGGACCCCCCCACCCCTTGGACACCCCCACCCCTTGGACAGCCCCCCACCCTCATTTACACCCCAAGACCCCTAGTACAGCCTCAAACACCCATTGGACACCCCCCCCACACCTTGACAGCCCTCCCAGACCCCTTGGACACCCCCCCGACCCCTGGACACCCCCCCGAGCCCTTGGATAGCCCCAAACACACCTTGGACACCCCTCCCATATCCCTTGGACACCCCCACCCCTTGGACACCCCCACCCCTTGGACAGCCCCCCCACCCTCATTTACACCCAACCGACCCCTTGGACAGAACTCCCAGACACCTTGGACACCACTCCCATATCCCTTGGACACCCCCCACCCCTTGGACACCCCCACCCCTTCGACAGCCCCCCAACCTCATTTACACCCCCCGAACACTAGGACAGCCCCAAACACCCCTTGGACACCCCTCCCATATCCCTTGGTCACCCCCACCCCTTGGACACCCCCCACCCCTTGGACAGCCCCCACCCTCATTTACACCCCCAAGACCCCTAGTACAGCCTCAAACACCCATTGGACACCCCCCCCACACCTTGACAGCCCTCCACTAGTAGAATAATAACCTATACCAACGGTTTGGAACCGTTGGTATAGGCCTCCAAACCGTTGGTATAGCCTATACCAACGGTTTGGAGAACCGTTGCAAAGTAAGCCGTTGGGATAGGTCTATACCAACGGTTTTCCCAAAACCGTTGGTATAGACCTATCCCAACGGTTTACAAAACCGTTGGTATAAGTAATATGAAAATCTATTCCAACGGATATAAAACCGTTGGTAAATGTATTTCAAAAAAAAACATGTGCTGGGATTTGATCCCACGACCCCTTGTTTATAATTGAGCAACATAACCACTAAGCTAACATCACTTTTGTAAACATAATTTCATAAATATATATATGTATTATCATAATTATTTAAAATTTAGATTTATATAATGTTCTCGGGTAGCAGAACTTGAAGAAATGAAAGAATCTATCCCAACGGTTCTCAAAACCGTTGGGATAGACCTATGGGATAGGTGGAAATTTCCAGGAGGGTGAATGTTGGTTTTGGGGGTGACTTTTCCCAACGGTTCTCTCAAACCGTTGGGAAAGGGGGGGTCTTTCCCAACGGTTTGGGAGAACCGTTGGGAAAGGGTCCTCAAAACCCCCCTTTCCCAACGGTTCTCTCAAACCGTTGGGAAAGGGGGGGTCTTTCCCAACGGTTTGGGAGAACCGTTGGGAAAGACCCCCTCAAAACCCCCCTTTCCCAACGGTTCTCCCAAACCGTTGGGAAAGACCCCCCCTTTCCCAACGGTTTGAGAGAACCGTTGGGAAAGGGGGGTTTTGAGGCCCCTTTCCCAACGGTTCTCCCAAACCGTTGGGAAAGACCCCCCTTTCCCAACGGTTTGAGAGAACCGTTGGGAAAGGGTGTATATAAGTGTTGGGAAAGATCCGATTTCCAGTAGTGCTCCCAGACCCCTTGGACACCCCCCCGACCCCTGGACACTCCCCCGAGCCCTTGGACAGCCCCAAACACCCCTTGGACACCCCTCCCATATCCCTTGGACACCCCCCACCCCTTGGACACCCCCCACCCCTTGGACAGCCCCCCCACCCTCATTTACACCCAACTGGCCCCTTGGACAGAACTCCCAGACACCTTGGACACCACTCCCATATCCCTTGGACACCCCCACCCCTTGGACACCCCCACCCCTTCGACAGCCCCCCCCACCCTCATTTACACCCCCCGAACACTAGGACATCCGAAAACACCCCTTGGACACCCCTCCCATATCCCTTGGACACCCCCCACCCCTTGGACACCCCCCACCCCTTGGACATCCCCCCCACCCCCTAGACACCCCCCCGACCCCTTGGAACCCCCCCGACCCCTTGGAAACCCCCCCATCCCCTTGGACAGCCCCAAACACCCCTTGGACACCCCTCCTATATCCCTTGGACACCCCCCACCACTTGGACACCCCCACCCCTTGGACAGCCCCCCCCCCCACCCTCATTTACACCCAACCGACCCCTTGGACAGCCCCAAACACACCTTGGACACCCCTCCCATATCCCTTGGACACCCCCACCCCTTGGACACCCCCACCCTCATTTACACCCCCCGACCCCTAGGACAGCCCCAAACACACCTTGGAAACCCCTCCCATATCCCTTGGATACCCCCCAAACACCCACCCACCCCCTTGGAACCTCTCCCCCCATACCAAAATCCAGACCAGAAAAACCATCAACAGTAGACCAAAACAAGAAGTAGAGAAAAATTAAACATTCACTTATATAACATTCAAAACTTACACTGTCAACTTCAAAAAAAAAAACTAAATCCAACCTAAACGACTAAGAAATACACAATTACATTGACAATATTCAAAATTACATTTTACATTACAAACAACTAAAAGTCAATCAAACCTGTAAAATAATTTGACCACTCCACTTGTAAGTGTTTTATATCTTCAGCAGTAAAGGTTTGAGGGTCATCAAAAAGCTACAAAGGAAAAGGATAGTAGTCAACGTGTATAATGAATAAATCAAATTGAAATATTATGAGAAAGAGGAAATCTTACCAGGTCAAAACTCAGAACTGTCCCAGTTGTTATTATTTCATACATAAATCTTAACATGTAATATCCGCATTCGATGATGCCTTGTTGCTCATGAAATTTCTATTTGAATGAGTGTAAATTCAATATATTATTTTTATGTAATAAATCAAAATGTACAAATTATAAATGGATATTTACCTTCGCATGTACATATTTGATCTTGAAATTCCTTTTCTTTGCGCTTTTTCGAAAGTGGACCCATGCCCTGTTAGAAAATAATACGAATGGGGTAAATTTAAAATTCATTATAATATATAAAACTATTGTGAAATTGAAACTTACGTTTCCAATATATTCTTAAAACTTTCTCGCACATCATCATGGAGAGAGCATATCCAATAAAGTGCTTTCTCCCTAGGGCAAAAAACCCCTAACATCCAATGATCCCTCATAAAAGGAAATTTAACGTCAGTGGTTTTTTATGTTAAAAGATAATTAACTCTTTGAGAGGGATGTGTTTCATACCTCTCACAAAAAGGCATCATCCAACACTGTGTGATTACATTCTTTTCAAATCTATCAGCAATATAAATCATTCTTTGTTCCTCATCCAATGCACATGCTTCAGGGGAAATCAATTGTGGGTCCACGAATCCATATACATCTGTCAGCTCATTCCTCTTACAAATTTTATACAGATACCTAATACAAAGCAGACATAAGTATACATTTTTAATAAATATAACGCAAGGAAAAGGTGTTAAGACTTACATGATAAAAATTTGCACCACGTTGATGCCCAACTTATCTCCAGTGACAAACTCCATGATATCAGTTTTCATAATCCCCACACTTAGTTCATGTCCACAGACATGAGCTTCCATTGTAAAGTCATAATGATCCACCAACAAATTTGAATATCTTGACAATTTGTCAAGACTGCTAGTATCTACATCTGATGTCATAGCTATCTGTCTTTGTTGTTGTCTATATAGTATTTCTTTACCTTTGAAGTATTCCTGTAAAAATAAATTGAAAAATATATTAGTTTTCAAATGATAAAACATTAATAAAAATATAAAATAAAAGATATAACATCCATACCTCTATGGTAATGAGTCGAAGAAGTCTGGATGGCCAAAGTAAAAAATGGCCGATACTATGTCCAACTGTCGTCACCTCATCTGTAGGTAATGGTATCCGAGCTGATCTATCTATAATATCCTATACAGTGACCCTCTGATTCTCTACCTCTAACTGTTGATGATGAACTGTATCTCCTATACAATATACCATCCCATATACAACTATATGATGTTGAGGATCATCAACATACAACTCACAATAAGTAGGTAGCTGCGGCGGAGGAGGATGATCAAAAATGGGGTCCGTAGGCTGAGGTGGGGGAGTGGGAGCTATTGGGAGAGGTGGAGTGGGAGCTGCACCCTGAAATTGTCTTTGCAAGTCTGCAAACATAAACTGCACCGATGCTCTAATCTTGTCCTCCATTGTCGCATTAATATTATGGACTTCAGCCTCCAAGGATTCTATTTTTTTTATAAACTCCCTCAACGTTAGAAGTTGAGGAACGTGGAAACACTTTTCTTACTGATACACCTGCCGGATATCCTCTTACACGGCCAGGATGTTCGGGCTTTCCCAATGCCACAGATAAAATATCTTCCCTCCCAGATGGTGTAAATGTCCCCTGTGAACTCTTCTCCTCAAGAGAGTCCTGTAATAATTAATTGAACATTTCTATAATGATTGGAAATATATGACGAAAATAGTAAACTTAAATAAATAAAATAGATATCTTACAATCCTCTCAACTACGAGTCTCGATTCTTCCGAAAGATATTGTCCTTTTTTGCCCTTCTGAGCTCTTTTCCATTTCTCATGTCTAGATGGAGGGGATGGAGGGGCCACCTCTCCAGAGCTTGAAGACTCAGCTCTTAGTTGTTGAAATTTTTCTGCCATCATTTGTTCTTCCAATAATGCATACCCTCCCCGAGATAAACTATGAGGGTATACATTTTTAGATTGGATCTCTTGATGATCTTTCCTTGTTTGCTGTAAATTAAGAATAAGTAATCATTAACAAAACAATAATAAGATCATTTATATAAGAAAGCTTATAAAAGTTTACATTGCCCTTACCAAAAATGATTCTTTTCTTCTACTTTCAAAAAATTGTCTCCATGTGTCTTCATCTATAAAAGGATATATACGACATGGATTCTCACGACTCCTATGACCATAAATGAAATCAGATGAGAGGGTTGATTTGAAATCCCTCCATCTCCTAGCAGCCAACGATAAGCATTTCTTCCTGACTCCTCCAGTGTCAGGAATATCAAATGTCATCTGATAAAAAAGAGGTTAAAAATATTATATATACTAGAAACATTTAAAGAACAGTCAAACAATAGCAAAAGATCTTACCAAAATGTGCTCCCACAGCTGAGAAATTATCGCCTTATCCACACTTCTCCAATCATCATAGAGAATGCTTACTTTGCTCTTAGCCTGAGTTGCGACAAAACCCTTAAAATCTTTAGCATTTGGACCTCTAGGAAGATCATCATCATCAAACTCCACGACTATCCTCTCCTCCTTCGTACGGGCAAGTGATAATTTTGGTAAATGTGTGCACCCACGCTTACCAACCTTTGAACTCTTTTTCGTAATAGGAGCATGTGAATGTTCCTCCCCAGATGTATGACCAATATGCTCATCTCCAGAATCATGTGGCTGATCAACTGATTGATCTGTCATTTTCCTTCAAATCTAAAAAACAAACATTAGTTCACAAATATACAAATTCAAATATTGTAATACTACTTAATCAGAAAATAGAAAAGTGTACTAAATTACATAATAGTAAACATTGGTAATATGGTAAGCATGTTAAACAATGATAAACATGGTAAACACAGTCTGTTGTACCCCTCTCTCTTGGATTTTAATGATCACAATCACTCTTATTATGTTCTAACTTGTTTTCAAGTGTTTTTGTTGATAGGCAAAAGGTTGCCAAGGAGTTGGCCCAAGAAAGCTGAAAAGTGGACTCACTGAGTCCACCGGTCAGCCGGTGTGAGCTCACCGGCCAGCCGGAGGACCCAGGCAGTAGACTTTCCCACTGCCTGGTGTCACCGGCCGGCCGGTGGCTCACCACCGGCCGGCCGGTGGACCAGACAGCCTTGCTCTGTCTGGGCCACCGGCCGGCCGCTGGCTCACCACCGGCCGGCCGGTGGACCAGACAGAGAGCCTTCCTCTCTGTCTGGACCACCGGCCGGCCGCTGGCTCATCACCGGCCGGCCGGTGGACCAGACAGTGCTTTGCTGTCTGGACCACCGGCCAACTGGTGATCCACCACCGGCCAGCCGATGCGCCCATGACTTCTCCTCTTTACGGTTTTTATTGTTTTATCATTTTGGTTTGATACATGTTTTAATAAGTAAAAAATTTACAATATCTAACATTATATGAAAAAACTAAATGTAAACAAGAAATAAACATGTGTTACCTGTAATTTTAGGAATGTACAGTTGGATTGTTTTCCCAAATTCCTTCGTCGTGATCGTTCCTTATGGCACAAACCATGTCTTCAACATACTCATCATTATGTTCTGTTAATCTTTCCATGGAAGTAGGGATCTCACATAAATCAACATCTTCATCAAATTCATCCTCACCAACAAATTGTTTTTTCCCTTGTAAAACAACAGCCCACTGCATATCTGATTGATCTACTACATAGAAAATTTGTTTGGCATGTGTTGCCATTATAAAAGAATCAGCTGTGTCTTCCAATCTATTCAGATTAACAAGTGTCATTCCAAATTCATCGTGTCTGACACTGTTGTTACCGATAAACCATTTATAGTTAAAAACATGAACTTTAATTTTAAAGTAATCAGCCTCCCATATATCTTCAATCACTCCATAATATGCACTTGATGCCGAAATTGGGTTTCTGTCCTTAGCACTCGAAAAATGCATTGCTTCTGCAAACACCAATACACCACTATTCTGAACTGCACTTCTGTTGTCCTGAGCTTTCGTAAGAAATGTATATCCATTAATGTCATAAGCGGACCATGTTATCACATTTAAAGATGGACCACCCACTATCCATTTTAATGTCTCTGATACATCTGATCTACCAAGAAAGGTATTTTTAAACCATGGAAAAAAAGTTTTGTTGTGCTCATTCCAAATCCACATTTCTTTCTTCTTTGGATGACATTGTTTCAACTCATTAATATATAATGTGATATACGGTTGAACATCAGCTATGTTATTCAAGATGTATGATTCTAACTTCTTCATCTGTTCAGCTGACAGTGATTTGACTTTCAAGCCACGAATCCCCTTTCCCTCATTATTAACCCGTTCATGGCGAGATGGAGGCAAACCTATGTGTTGCGCCGTAGCCAAGTAGCTCGTACAAAACTCTGCTACCTCCTCAGAAATACACTTTTCAATAATGGAGGCTTCAGGTCGATATGGATTTTTAACATATCCCTTTAATATTTTCATATACCTTTCAAAAGGATACATCCAACGAAGATATACAGGTCCACAAAGCTTTATTTCTCGAACCAGATGAATCATTAAATGCACCATCATATCAAAAAAAGTTGGAGGAAAATACATTTCCAAATGACAAAGTATAAAAATTGCATCCTTTTCCAAAATGTTCAAAGCATTCACATCAATCGCCTTGTTACAAATTGAATTGAAAAAATAACACAACCTCATTATAGTCTTTCTGACACGGATCGGCAATATTCCACGCAGTGCAACTGGTAGAATTTGTTGCATCATGATGTGACAATCATGTGATTTCATACCTATCAACTTCAAGTCTTTCAATGAGACAAAATTTTTTACATTTGAAGAATAACCTTGAGGCACTTTGATATCATGAAGACACTGACATAAGCTACTTTTCTCCCTCTTCGATAATGTATGACAAGCCGGGGGAAGAAATGTCCGTCTTCCTTTAGGAGTGGGAGCTAACTCCAAACGTATTCCCATTGATAGTAGGTCTAACCTTGAATTCAACCCATCTTTTGTCTTTCCTTTAATATCTAGCAATGTTCTGATCAAAGAATCACAGATATTCTTCTCCACTTTCATGACATCAATATTATGTTTGACTTCATGATACCTCCAATATGGTAGCTCAAAAAATATTGACCTTTTCTTCCAAATATGTCTATCATTACCAGATTTCTGTGTCTTTCCCAATGTCTATCAAGGTTTTTCACCCTCTCAAAATACAAATATGGGGATAAAGGTTTTGGAGCAGTATCAAATTCTTGTGAGCCATTGAATGCCTTTTTTAGTCTTTTATAAGGGTGATCCATAGGCAAAAACTTTCGATGACCCATGTACACTGTTTTCCTCCCATGATGCAATTGACAATATGACGTCTGTTGTTCGCAAATTGGACATGCTTTATGCCCTTTAACACTGTATCCAGACAAATTTCCATATGCTGGGAAGTCATTTATAGTGAATAGAAGCACTGCATGCAGTTGAAAATATTCCATTTTATAAGAATCATACACCCTAATACCATCAGCCCATAACAGTTTCAAATCATCAATCAGCGGTGACAAGTATACATCAATATCATTGCCGGGTTGCTTTGGACCAGAGATCATGATACTCAACATGACATATTTGCGCTTCATACAAACTTCAGGAGAGAGGTTGTAAATTTCCAATAAAATAGGCTATGAACTATGTGTGCTACTGAGGGTTCGGTATGGATTCATTCCATCTGTGCACAAGCCTAGTCTCAGATTTCTAATTTCATTTCCAAATGTAGGGTACTGGGCATCAATTTTCTTTCATTGTGGACAATCAGCTGGATGACGTATTTTTCCATCACATACCCGCTCATCAGCATGCCATCTTAACCTTTTTGCATCATGTGAATTAGCAAATAAACGTTTGAAACGAGGAATTATAGAAAGATACCAAAATACCTTTGAAGGGAGCTTTGTAATCTCTACATCAGCTTGTGATTTGTCTTTCACCTTATACCGTGATGTCCCACATTTAGGACACTCTTTCAGAAATTCATATTCCTTCCTATATATAATGCAGTCATTCGGACATGCATGTATTTTCCTGTATCCCAATCCCATCGGGCATAATATTTTTTTGGCCTTATAATGTGAATCTGGAAGATCGTTATCTTTTGGAAGAATGTCTTTCATCAATTGTAGCAGCTCTGTAAAACTTCTGTCACTCCATCCATGTTTCGCCTTCAGGTTAATCAATCTTAACACCGCCGACAAAACCGTAAAATCTGTACAACCAGGATATAATGGTTTTTCGGCATCACCATATAGACGTGCAACTGTCAGTTCTATCTCAATTTTTTCTGCTACAATATCGCGAATCATTTCTTCAATTCCATCGGAGTTACCATCTTGCGATTCATTATCATCAGTGACATTCTGTCCAGTTTCGCCATGCCAAATCCAAGGGTTGTAACTCGGATTGAAACCATGACAAATCAGATGATCTTTTATCTCTCTACTTTTCAACTTCTTCATATTCAGACATTTCAGGCATGGACAGAAAAAAATGTCACTACTTGGAACATTTCGTTTAGCAAATTCAAAAAAGGCATCAACACCTTCCTCATATTCATTGCTCATTCGATGTGCCGTAATCCAACTTCGACTCATTATTACCTATAACAAATAGCAAAAATATATATATTTTTTAGATAAGACAAATATATGTTTATATGAAAAAAATCATAATTTGAATGTAAACAATTTTGAAATATAAAACAAATCGATGTGTATTTAAAAAAATATGCTTGAATATTATTTTTTAAACAAAATATAGTAAGATATAACACCCCCCCTGGACACCCCCCGACCCCTCTGGACAGCCCCCCGCCCCTCCTGGACACCACCCCCCACCCCCTACCCCCTTGGACACCCCCTGGACATCCCCCAACCCTCTGGACAGCCCCCCACCCACCCGGACAACCCCAAATACCCTCTGGAGAGGCCGCCACCCACTTGGACAGCCCCCCACACCCATCCGCCCCCTTGGACACCCCCCTGGACACCCCACCGACCCCTCTGGACAGGCCGCCACCCCCTTGGACAGCCCCCCACACCCACCCATCCCCTTGGACACCACCATGGACACCCCCCGACCCCTCTGGACAGCCCCCGACCCCTCTAGAAAGCACCCCCACCCCTCCTGGACACAACCCCCCACCCCCGACATGCTTGGACACCCCTCCTGGACACCCCCCAACCCTCTGGACAGCCCCCCACCCCTCCTAAACACCACCCCCACCCCCTAACCCCTTGGACACCCCCCTGGACACCCCCCAACACCCACTCACACCCTTGGACAGCCCCCCACACCCACCCACCCCCTTGTAAACCCCCCTGGACACCCCCCGACCCCTCTGGACAGCCCCCCACCCCTCCTGGACACCACCCCCCACCCCCTACCCCCTTGGACACCCCCCTGGACATCCCCCAACCCTCTGGGCAGCCCCCCACCCACCCGGACAACCCCAAATACCCTCTGGAGAGGCCGCCACCCACTTGGACAGCCCCCCACACCCATCCACCCCCTTGGACACCCCCCTAGACACCCCACCGACCCCTCTGGACAGGCCGCCACCCCCTTGGACAGCCCCCACACCCACCCATCCCCTTGGACACCACCCTGGACACCCCCCGACCCCTCTGGACAGCCCCCGACCCCTCTAGAAAGCACACCCACCCCTCCTGGACACAACCCCCACCCCCGACCTACTTGGACACCCCCCTGGACACCCCCCAACCCTCTGGACAGCCCCCCCACCCCTCCTAAACACCACCCCCACCCCCTACCCCCTTGGACACCCCCTGGACACCCCCCAACACCCACCCACACCCTTGGACAACCCCCCACACCCACCCACCCCCTTGTAAACCCCCCTGGACACCCCCCGACCCCTCTGGACAGCCCCCCGGCCCTCCTGGACACCACCCCCCCACCCCCTACCCCCTTGGACACCCCCTGGACATCCCCCAACCCTCTGGACAGCCCCCCACCCACCCGGACAACCCCAAATACCCTCTGGAGAGGCCGCCACCCACTTGGACAGCCCCCCACACCCATCCAACCCCTTGGACACCCCCCTGGACACCCCACCGACCCCTCTGGACAGGCCGCCACCCCCTTGGACAACCCCCCACACCCACCCATCCCCTTGGACACCACCCTGGACACCCCCCGACCCCTCTGGACAGCCCCCGACCCCTCTAGAAAGCACCCCCACCCCTCCTAGACACAACCCCCCACCCCCGACCTGCTTGGACACCCCCCTGGACACCCCCCAACCCTCTGGACAGCCCCCCACCCCTCCTAAACACCACCCCACCCCCTACCCCCTTGGACACCCCCCTGGACACCCCCCAACACCCACCCACACCCTTGGACAACCCCCCACACCCACCCACCCCCTTGTAAACCCCCCTGGACACCCCCCGACCCCTCTGGACAACCCCCCACCCCTCCTGGACACCACCCCCACACCCTACCCCCTTGGACACCCCCCTGGACACCCCCCAACCCTCTTGATAGCCCTCCCACCCCCTGGAATCACTGAAAATTTACCATAACAAGAAGTTGGGCCATTCAAAGAATGTTTTTAGGTGTGGAGGAAGAACTGAGTTTCAATAGATAGAGAAGGAACTCGACATTAGGTTGTCTATTCCAGGTGTGGATTTGAAGGAGTTAATGTTTGTTCAGTGACCCAAGAGATTGAATCATAAATTCAGATGTTGTGCCATTTTCTCATGATGAGGATGAATAATTGGTGGGGTTTGACTTTTAAATGGATAGCTTAGCAGACCATCATATTTTCTATAGATCAGTAAAGGATGTTAGCATCGAACATAAGGCTTAAGGGATGCTTTCAGATCCAAATATGTATGTTGATGGATGCAATGGATCTAGTAGAGGTTCTAGAAAGAATGGTGGTTTTATTTGTTTAGGATAAGTAGTGAAGAAAAAACTAGTTAATTTTTTACTTGCTGAAAAGAGGGTATCAAAATTTTTTAACATGCCAAGGGGAAATCTGGCGAGTCCTCCTCGTGAAACTTTGTTTGCAGGGGGTGAAAATGGTGATGTGATCCCAAATCCATGCACCTATGCCATGGTTGTGTGTGAATAAAGTAGTAACAACTGTAAAAGGGCAACCCATCCAAATGGACACGCCCCAACCCTCTCGGGGATTTATAGAAAACGATGAAAAATTAGTGAAATCATAAAATTAGTCAATATTGCAAGTCGAACTAATAGATCTAGGGATGATAAATAAGATTATGGTTCCAAAACGAGTTAAAAGGGTTCGCAATCGAAGAATCTTAGCTAGTTTCAACAAAAAAATCACAACACATATATATATATATACTATCCGCGAAAAAAAACGAACGAGTGGGAGGATTACCTAAGTGCTGCGAGTTTAGATGATTGATCCGAGGAGATTAAATATGAGAAACGATGATCGCAAAACGAATCTAAACCAATGAAATGGACGAGCTGATTCAGGTTTACGTGTGAGAGAGACGAGTCGCGACTGTCGAAGGTAAGCTCGTGAATGACAATCCACGGGTCTGGGTAAATTTTTAAATGAGTTATCACGTCGGTTATTCAATAATCGACGTTATAATTTTTTTAAAAACATTTATAACGTCGGTTATTCAATAACCGACGTAAAAACCTTCCTCCGATTCTTTTTTTACATCGGTTATTTTATAACCGACATTATAAAGGGCTCAAAATCCGCGTTTTTTTACGTCGGTTATTGAATAACCGACGTAACAAACACCCCCCCGCTTCTGTTTTTTATGGCAGTTAATGTATAACCGACGTAAAAAACCTCGTTTTACATGTTATGACGTCGGTTTTATATAACCGACGTAAAAAATAGTGACGTAAAAAACGTTTTCTGCACTAGTGCCACACCCAAATTCATGTAAATATATTGGTCAGTCCCCATATGAATGAACTCTCTTTAGAATTACTAACCACACCCATCGATGAATTATCTCATAACCCAATCATGATACCTTAACTCCCAGAGGCATCACATGATCATCCAAAAACCCACTCTGAAGTCCAAACATGAATCTCGGTGCAATTCCATGGTTGGATCACCAACCACCTGCACCATTAATCATACTCTCATCATGAGTACCAATGAACATCTGATCTTACAAACTCTTGGGTCACACCAAAACCAAACCAAGCCCAAATCTTACACTTGAACTCCACCTACCACTGTATCTAAATTATAAAAATTGGTATTTAACAAGGAACCAGATCACATCGGATCTATCTACCCACCAACATCCCAGTTTTAACATGAACATATCCTAATTCAGTATCACCACATCCACAACCCTTCGAATGTGGTGATTATACACCCATAATTGATTTAATGATCCCTACAATGAAAGTATCCTCATCACTACCTCTCTAACCCAAAACTTGATCTCCACGACCCATGACTTGTTCATTATTTCATGTAATGACTGAATTCGATCATCCCAATCACACTTAAGAACCAACAATAAACACTAATTACCATATATTCCCAACTCTCTGGGAATATCATCCTCATAATTAATAAAAAATTCATCTACAACAAGGTTCACACCCTCCAAAAACCAATGGTGTGCTCCCTACTATATGTCTTTACTTACACCACTCATTGACCATAACAACTAGAAAATTTACAAAATTATATGTGATTCTCTCCCTCTAAGCCACACTTACCCATCCTTTTAACCCCTTTCAAGGGACAAAATCGGATAAACTATACCATAGTACCCCAATCCATCCATGATGTCACCATATTATCATAGAGGGATATCTCACATCCTCACCAAAAACCTCAGGCTTTCATGCTTAAAATCATCCCACCAAACCCATTAGTCCTTAGACCACACATGTTCATTCACTAATCCACAACTCAATGGGAATAATTCATAATAAGCACACTTTTTTCATCCCACAATGATTTTTTTCCAAAAAAAATCTTACTAATACTCACTACACTCCTCCTGGGTAGAGTGAACCTCCCAAAAAATCCTCTCAAAGGTTCTTATCCACTATCTACCTCAACATCACCTGAACCAAATGCGTGAATATTCTCATACTTACTAATCACACCACACAACTCATGTTCCCATGAGTCATATCCCATAAAACTTAGGATCACACACCTAACAAACTAATCATGTCCCACTGCATGTTAGTCTCATCCAATATCCCAAGGCATCTCGCTCCTTCCAAGGCCAACCACATGATCACCCACCACTCGAGAATTATTAAAAAACCATGAGAATCTATCTAGATTCCACCACACTATATAAAGTGCATTCATAATCAACAAGACTAATAATCCAGATTATCATTCCCTCAAAACCTAACCCCAATACTAAAATCAATTGGAGTGTGATCACATAGTGATTTACTATTCAATTACACCCTTACACCGCTGTTTTAAACTAGTTTTATACTGAATATTAAAAATATAATGATAAATTTCACTTCATGTTTTATTCAATGAGTTAATTTTTATCAATGATAAAAATGGAATGTATACTTGTTTTGATATTTTAATTGAAGGTGGAGGTGATTTAGAGGCCCGAAGATCATCCAGAAGAAAAATGGGCCAAACTGCATGGCATCCCATGGACATATGTCCACTTTTTTGAATAGTACGAGAATTCCGTGAATCCAAATGGCCTGAAACTTGGTTTTCCTATCCAAAACATCATCGTATACAACACTTATTTAGGAACCAAAGCCTAATTCAAACATTTGGTGGCCCTTACAAACCATTCTGTCCAGGGGACAGAATCTGCCCGAATTCAAAAGTTTGTTTCGGTCTTTTGACCATATCTCCCAATATAGTTGTCTAATGGCTTCCAAATTTGAAAAGGAGACATTAAAGAGGATTTAAAACAACTATTATCTTTTTTTCAAGTAGTGATATGGATTTATACTATTCAACAACCGAGACACAAGTGTATCTCAAAAATAGGGCGCCCAAAACCACATCCCATTTTGGCTATAAAAAGGTACCATGGGCACCTCGTTTGGAAGTCCAAACCAGAAGTGAAAATCTACCAATTTGTAATCCTGGAGGAGTATCCCCTTCATCCTTGAAGTTTTTGAGGCCCATATCCTCGTAGGGGGGTCAATAATGAAGAAGGAGTTCCACCCGAGCTTCCTCCTCCTCCCGATGTCGAGCTAAATTGTGGGTGATCATTGCGAGGGAGATACACACATGAAGAGGGAGTTATGACACCTTATATTCTACTGGTTTTGTGTAATTTGTGTGTGGATTATTTAAATTATGTTTAATCTTTGTATTATTCTTCTCTGAATTTATTTATTTGGTTTAATTAAGTGAAACATTTCTCATTTCAATACTGATTGGGTTGAGATTCAAGTGGGAATCTTGGGTTGTTCTGATTGGAAAACACAAGAATCCTATTTATCTCACACATACATGATATTTAAGTATGCTTTGGTAGACCTCACTCTATTATTGTGGTCCAAACCTTTACAACATGATTGTTGTGTCAAGGGGTGGTTCTTTGTGCATAATTTTAAGAGGAAATAAGGGAACCAAGATCTTGGTTAACCCTCAACCAATGGATTACACTAAAACCTAATAATAAATTAAGAATTATGAACTCTTCAAGTGATGTAGTAACTTATCAAAGATAACTTATTTATCTCATATTTTTTTAAAATCCACCTTGTCTTTCAACTTTACAACTCTTTACATTAAGTTACTTTCTTAAAATTATTTACAAAATCACCCCCTCTTTTGTTCTTCTTATTAGAAACAAACACTCAAAACCTATCAAATATTCTTGAGAGATGACCTAGGGTCTTCCCTAAACTATAAATCAACCTTAAAAAACATAATAAATTTGACGCATCATGAAAAAGTGGTCAAATTTTGGCACTGTTTCGGGGGACCGCTTTGGTTTTTAGTGCGTGTTTTTTATAAGATTTTTGTAAATTTTGTGAATATTTATTTGTTTTATCTTATACCTTTACCTATATTTTTGTGTACTGATTTATTTATTGTGTAGGTTTTCTGCATTAAGTGTTCCAATCCCTGATATTTACCACCTTTTGAACCCGAATCGGAGAGGATCTTACGTCAGCGACCCTAAGACGCACAAGAGAACCCTTTGAAGGAGGACACACAAGAAAACAACACTCTTCTTGATCCTTAATATTCTTCTTATAGAACCAAAATCAAAACTGAAATAAACTTGCATAAAATGGCTGAAAATAAGTAGACATTAAAAGAACTAACCTCACCTGATGTTGATATCCAACCCACATACATTCAAATTCAAGGCAAGACACCCAATTTTGAACTAAAATCGGGTCTAATTCATTTATTAACATGATTCCAAGGAATCTCTAGAGAATATCCACACAAGAATTTAAAATAATTTCATACTATTTGTTCAACATTAAAACCTTCTAATTTGGATGAAGAAAAACTAAATCTTATGTAACACCCCGAGATTTTATGAGAAGTATTATTTTTAATTTTTTTATGTCTCATGTTATATGCCACACCAAACGAATATTTCACTACACACAACACTGGCTTGGCTTGCCTTACATGCAATCACGACCTTCCTCGATAGCGTGTGTAGTACGCAATACCTGGTTCCACTAAACAATGATATATTGTTATAATATTATTATGGACTACCGTTATGAATAGTATTAACTATATTTTGAATTTTATAAAATTATTATTCATATTACACATTTTCTAAAACATGGTATGTGAACAAAATAAAATTTTCAGGTAAAATAAGTATTTTCAAAAAATATAGTTTTGCCGCCTTTTGATGGCGCACCAACTTTAAATCTAGTTTTTGATAGGTTTATAAGTTCAATTTGACAAAATAAAATTTTTATTTTGAATCAGGATACAAAAATTTACTTTGGATGAATTTTTCATATTATTTTGATAACTTTCATATTTTAAGGAATAGTAAAAACACGCTATATTTTAATTAAAAACAACTTTTTTCATCACAATAATTTATATGTTTAAATTATAATATTGAATGGTTTTAAATTATAAATAGAATTTATTTTTACAATTTAATATAATGTATTTCACTACCATTAATTTTACATTGAATTCATAGGTAAAAACATTTCAATGTTTGGCAATGTTTTAACTTTTAAAACTTGTTTTCTTAACAACGGGATTAATTTTAAATTAATTGCTGCTACTTATGTGTTTTGAATTTTAAAAAATGGATTCCATATTTGAATTAAGTGGGTCAAAATTATGTTAATAGGTTACTTTTAGTTTTTTGATATTATGAATAGTAACTACGGTAATTTTTATTTACTACAGTTAAAGGTAAATCGGGTAATTAAGGGTAAAATTAAGATTATAAAATTACACTGACACCTGAAAAAATTATATTTTTTGACTAAAAGTCGACCCATATCACCTAAGGGTCAGAATATATAAATTTTATGGACTTTTTACCATGAAAATAATTTAATTATTATTAAAACCAAAGAAAGTGACAACATGTCACTCTCTTAAATCTTATAAGTATAATAATTTTAATTTAGTGATAAACTTCATGAAACTTCAAACATGAATAGTATCTAGAAATTTAATAAAATTATCTACATCATGTGAATTTATTTATAATTTTTAGGGATTAAATAATTATCATTAAAGGTGACACAATAATGATGTTGAAATTATTTTATTGATTGAAATATCAAATAAATGATATTAAAAATATTAAAATAAATATTATATGAACTATTTAATATTATCCACTAATTTTCTAGATAAATATGAAATTTTATGAATCTATTAAAGCTTTTAGTTCGAACATATCTTCTGTGAAGATTTTATTTAAATTCAAATAAATGAATAGTGTCAAAATTGACACTATTGTTATTTTATAAAAATAACTTAATATAAAATTATTTAAAAATCACAAAAATATTTAAAAATAATAAATTAAAATTTATATGGTCTAAAATTTCATAAATTATCCAATTATGGGAAATTCACAACACATAATTAATTATTTATAACAATTTAAAATTTAGAATCTTATTACCACAAATAAAATTAAATAAATTAAATAAGGATAAATCAAGTTTTAAATTAATTCCCAACATATCTAAATTTTATTGGTTGATGATATTAAAACCCTATCTCATCTATTCTTTAGATTTGAGTAATTTTGGAAGTTTTTATGTGGGGTTTGAATTTTTTATAAATTAATATTTTTGAGGTTTCCAAAGGTGCCCCTCTGCTCCCTTATAAAAGGGCACTTCCTCCCTGTTCTCTTTACACAATTTTGAGCCTTCAAGATCGGCCAAACCCTGCCCATTTCCCTTATCAACTTCCCTAGAAACATTATAGAGGTTCTGGTCTCCTCAAAATACCAACTCTAGCGCCTTAATAAGAAGCTTAAAAGAGGTGCGTCAAAGAAGAGGTAATCTCTTCTACCAATTCTTTCAAGTTTCTTTCTTATTATACTTCTTATTCATTTGTTTTTTCATAATAAAGTAATAACATGAGTATAAATAATATAATTATATGTTATTATAAATAGAAAACAAACCAATTTCACCTTCTATCCATTCTACGGAAAACGAAATCACCGCGCGTGCATACGTACGGAATACCGTCTCCACGCCGTGGTGTAATCTATTTTTCCACCACCACCTTACTTGGATGGGTATAATGGTGTAAATAATAACTATATATTGTTATTATAAAATAATACTGATTCTGAAATATTATATCATCCACTACAATTCCATTCAATAATTATGGGAATGATATCATCGCTCATGCGTACGTACGGATTACCATCTCCACGACGCGATGAGATTCATTCTCCATGTTAACCATTCAAGAATGATTATAAACTATATATAATTAATAATAATTAAATATATGACATGATAAAGATACTGGATTTTTATATATATATATATATATGTCATCTACTTACTTTAATTCAAGTCAATAAGGAAAGGAAAACAGCGTTCATGCGTACGTACAGCCTACCGTCTCCATGAACAGTGTATTTCATTTCATTTATCTATCTATTACATATATATATATACTAAATATATATGATATATAAATCATGATTTACATTTTGGAAGTAAGTAAAACATGATATAAGTAATAATAAATCAAGAACAACAAGTCCAAACACGTACGATAAATAAAACGATTTTACCCAAAACGCCGCTTTAACATAGAATTTACAAAATAACGGGTAATATAAAGTCATAAGTGAACCATATATGATATCATAAAAATGAATATGATTCTGTAATAAGTCAATGACATTATTTAAATCATTATACAGGAGGTCTGGATACGTACGAAGCAAATCAGACCTAAGGTAAGGGATAATTTTGCAATCTTATTTTTATCCGAGATCGCTTATACGTAAGTATTTACTGGGGTTATATTTTTCATCCATGACCATAAAATGTTTTTCATAAAGTTTTTAATATTCTTCCATGTATTTTTAATGTCATGTTTACCCCTCTTTGGCTTTTACTTTGTGTTGTGGAAGGAATCTTCCTTTTGTATACCATACAAGGAACTTTTTGACTTTTCCGAAAAAAGTACGAGGAGAATGTTTTTTTAACTTATACGACATGAATGGATTTTTATGATTTCATAGAAAATTATTTCCATGAAGATTCCTTTAAAAGTTTTCAATTTTATTTTTAATTATCTTCTTTTAGTTTAAAATTGTATGACATGTTAAGAAAGGAAAAATGTTTTTGAAGTAGAAAGGATATTTTCCTCAAGAATGAAGTTCAAATGTTTTATCAAAATTATTTTCCATCTAATATAATATAGGGTTCTGTTTATATCCCTATTATTAAATTTATTGGATTATGTTATGATGTAATTATTTTTATTAATTCCTTTTATCTTATATGGATTATGTTATGATGGCATGATGTTTAAGAATCCCATTTTTATTACATGGGTTATGCTATGATTTATGATTTATGATTTTATGACACACATAAGAATGGTTTCATTATGAGTTTGGTGAGACCTATATCTCCCTCCAATGCATTGGTTAAAGATTTATATCTCATGAGATAGACATGGCTGGAATGACAAGTTAATCTGGTTCAGTGATACAGGACTGGAACGAGGAGTGAACTCGATTCAGTAAGGGACATTGTCCACTAAGATGGTCTTGGTAGCAATGCCTTGGCTACTATGGAAATCATATCATGTGATTAATGGTTTTACACGATTAAATGTTTTATTACCATGCTATTTTATCATGATTGATGTTCCGTTATGATCTATGCCTTACGTACTGCCAAGATTTATTTCACAACTCAAGATTTTGATGTTTAGATTGTGTGTTCAAGTTTTTGCATTCAAATGTTTATAGATTGTTTTATGTTCTCTATGTTTACCCTTACTAAGCATTCGAGCTCACCCTTTTTATGTTTTCTTTTCCCCATGATATAAAGAAAGGTTTTAGGTAAGAAAACAAAAGGGGAATATCTTTATGGGAGATGTTGAAGATCTTTCACCATGATTAGAAGATTATGTTCTGAGTTTCTAAAGACACTAAACTATTAAGGTCCTCGAGTGTTGGTTCTTTTTATGTATTAATTATTCCATAAAAGTAATGTAATGTTTATGTACGTCAATATTGGGTCTATATAGTTTGTATTAGAGGAAAGGTTTAGTCAACCTTTGGAAACTAGGATGCGAAAACTTTAGTGAGATCCCTAGAGATATTTATAAGGTATGTCTAGGGATGTCCCTAAGGTTAAGTATACGTATAGGTAATAGTCCTAGAATTACAGTAACAATATTAGAATTAAACCTATGATTTTAGATATTGAAGGTACTCCCCCTTTATTATGTTGTTTTCCCTAGCATGATTTTTGCCTCTCATATTATTCTTTTTGGGTTTTAGACGATGGCTGGAACCCGAAGGAACCGTGTAGATCAATGTAATGGACAATGCAATGATTGTCCTCCTGAAAAAACCAATGTTTAGGGAGAAGGAGTGAAAAATATTATTGTTATACTTACACAAGCTATGAATCATTATGGACTTCCAAATGAGCAGGGAAAGGAACAATATTCTATTGAGTCCTTCATGAGGAAACGTCCACCCTCTTTCAGTGGATCTTATGATCCACTTGTTACTGAACAATGGATTAATACCATTGAAAAGATATTTTTGATACTTCACTATTTAGAGCATGAAAAAGTCATTTTTCCTGTTTACTAGTTAGAAGGTGAAGAAGACCAATGGTGGACTCTGATTAAGAATATGAGGCCCCAAGATGAAATTGAATCCATGGAATGGGATGAGTTCAATAACTTATTTTTCAATAAGTACTTCCCTCGTATTATTCAAAAAAACATGGAAAAGGAGTTCCTTGAGATTAAGAAAAAGGATGATGAATCTGTTGGTATATATGAAGTGAATTTTACAAGACTTACAAGGTATGAATCTGGATTTATCATCCAACCTGAAAGTAAAGTTGATCGATTATTCAGTGGCTTAAAACCAAGTCTTAGAAGGGAATTAGCTATAAGAGACTTTAGTAGCTATGAAGAAATTGTGTGTTGTGCTATCAAGGTAGAAATGGAAGTTAGTGTTACATATCCATCTCATGGTTTTGACAAGAAACGAAATATGGAGTTCAAGGAAAAATCTTAGAATAATGGTGAAAAGAAGGTGAATGTTTCTTTATGCTCAAAATGTGGAAAGAATCATGATGGAGATTGTCTAAAAGGTACTAGAAAATGTTTCACGTGTGGAAAAGAAGGCCATCAAGCATCTGAGTGTCGAAGTAATGGGAAAAAGTTAGCTAATGATGAGAATTGAGAAAATACTACAGAGAATGCACCACCAACACTTTAATGCTTCAAGTGCAAGGAAATGGGGCATTATTCTAACCAATACCCTAATACAAGGTTTAATGATGATCGAATTCAACAACATCTTAAGGTAAAGGACAAAGGTAAGTCACATGCGATCACTATTGGAAATGTTGAGTATGACAACGATGTGGTGGAATGATTATGTGTTTATGTAACGGGATTCCGAAATAATGTTTTGGAATATAATTTTTAGTATTGTGAAATATTAGAGTATCTATGTATGGGTTTATTATGGTTTTCAATAATTATATGGTACTGGTAACCATGAAAATTAATTCAAATATTTTGGAAAGCAGATGATATGTGCATAACGAAGGGATAAGGAGAAAATGAAATGTTTGATAGTATTCATGAGCTCATGACTGATATAAGAACAAAGTGATATCATGGTTTGAGTATATAGAAATTTTGGGATTTTGGTGTGTAGAAAGAGTTAACTTTTGATAGTACTCATGTTTTCACTAAGGTTCTATGGTAATTCATGTTTCAAAAGAATACATGATTAAGGTATTCACGTGTTTGGAATGTGACCAACAAGATATATCTTATGATATATGGGGGATAAATGATGGTATTCACGTGCTTGTTATGTGACATTTCAAGTAATCGTTTTCTTTATACTATGAGATTGGACATATGTATTTTGGATAATCCTAAAGATTGTAATGGATTATGTTGGACATAAGATAGTATTGTTTAAGGATATAACTTTTTTTTGATATTATTTCCGGAATGTTATAATGGTGTAGTTTTAGAAAAAGGGACAACCTGTAAGACAAGCGACAACCCATCACGTCAGACAAGGTTGTGAGAATTGAACCCAAAACCAAAGTGTGACATGCCTTTATTACCTACCACTGGCCTACAAGAAGTCCCTGGTTAGTATAAACTAGTTTTATTTTATTAAGCGGTATGATAGATAAAGTATAAGTCCATTTTTGTAATCATATACGATTAAACTCACCATAGATGGACTTATGTATATTTGATAACTTTTTCTAACCTTTTGTTTGAGACAGATGGAATGACCCATCATTCTGTCACATGATCTGCTAACACTTCAAGAATGACAAATTCAACTTCATTTCTTTAAGAGATGAAGTGTCAATTGTTCAAGGCACAAACAACAGTGAGATTGTACCGAAATAAAGTAAGTATTTATTCTAATTCAAAATTTTCAACTTTAGGGAAATGATATTGAAAACCAAAAATGTTGTCCTAGTGTCTTCATATTCGATGAATCAGATGGTACCTTAGATCGTCACAAATTTATGGTTTTGTGATTGTTGGCTTTTTCATAGTCATGTTCTCTACCACTCTCCATCAGAACTTGATGGTTAGGTTTCTCTTCCATATATATATTTTCACATATGTTCTCCTATGTGGAAACCCGGTGATGAGTTAATTTGGGTAACCGATATGTTTCATACTTCACTTTTTAAAATTTAGTTTTAGTATTCCTTTTTATGATGTGGGTTTTTATGAAAGAAACTTTCAAGTAGTAAACCATTTATAACCCCGACGAATTTCGAGGGCGAAATTCATTTTAAGAGGGATAGAATGTAATACCCCGAGATTTTATGAGAATTATTCTTTTTAATTTTTTTATGTATTATGTTATACACAACACCAAAATAATCTTTCACTACACACAACACTGGCTTGGCTTGCGTTACATGCAATCGTGACCTTCCTCGATAACGTGTGTAGTACGCAATACCTGGTTTCACTAAACAACGATATATTATTATAATATTATTATGGACTATACGTTATGAATATTATTAAATAAATATTTAATTTTATAACATTATTATTCATCTTACACATTTTATAAAACATGGTATGTAAACAAAATAATTTTTTCGGGTAAAATAAGTATTTTTCAAAAAAATGCAGTTTTGCCGCCTTTTGATGGAACACCCACTTTAAATCTAGTTTTTGACAGGTTTATAAGTTAAATTTGACAAAATAAAATTCTTCTTTGGAATAAGGATATAAAAATTTACTTTGGATAAAATTTTCATATTATTCTGATAACTTTCATATTTTAATGAATAGTAAAAACACGCTATATTTTAATTTAAAACAACTTTTTTCATCACAATAATTTATATGTTTAAATTATAATATTTAATGGTTTTAAAGTATAAATAGAATATATTTTTACAATTTAATATAATTTATGTCATTACCATTAATTTTACATTAAATTCATAGGTAAAAACATTTCAATATTTGACAATGTTTTAACTTTTAAAACCTGTTTTCTTAACAACGAGATTAATTTTAAATTAATTACTCTAACTTCTGTGTTTTGATTTTTGAAAAATAGATTCCATATTTGAATTTATTGGGTTCAAATTATGTTAATAGGTTACTTTTAGTTTTTTGATATTATGAATAGTAACTACGGTAATTTTTATTTACTACAGTTAAAGGTAAATTGGGTAATTAAGGGTAAAATTAAGATTATAAAATTACCCTTACACCTACAAAAATTCTATTGGATGACTAAAAATCGACCCATATCACCTAATAATCGGAATAGATTAATTTTATGGACTTTTTCCATGAAAATATTTTAATTATTATTAAAACCAAAGAAAGTGACAACATGTCACTCTCTTAAATCTTATAAGTATAATAATTTTAATTTAGTGATTAACTTCCTGAAACTTCGAACATGAATAGTCTACAAAGATCTAATAAAATTGTCTACATCATGTTAATTTATTTATAATTTTTAAGGATTAAATAATTATCATTAAAGGTGACACAATAGTGATGTTGAAATTATTTTATTGATTGAAATATCAAATAAATGGTTTTAAAAATATTAAAATAAATATTATATGAACTATTTAATATGCTCCAATAATTTTATAGATAAATATGATATTTTATGAATCTATTAAAGCTTTTATTTTGAACATATCTTCTGTGAGGATTTTATTTAAATTCAAATAAATGAATTGTGTCAAAATTAACACTATAGTTATTTTATAAAAATAACATAATATAAAATTGTTTAAAATCACAAAAATATTTAAAAAATATAAATTAAAATTTATATAGTCTATAATTTCATAAATTATCCAATTATGGACAATAAACAACACATAATTAATTATTTATAACGATTTAAAATTTAGAATCTTATTACCATAAATAAAATTAAATATATTAAATAAGGATAAATCAAGTTGATAATGTTTAAAATTAATTCCCAACATGTCTAAATTTTATTTTTTGATGATATTACAACCCTATCTCATCTATTTTTCGTATTTGATTCATTTTGGAAGTTTTTATGTGGGGTTTTAATTTTTTATAAATTAATATTTTTGAGGTTTCCAAAGGTGCCCCTCTCCTCCCTTATAAAAGGGCACATCCTCCCTCTTCTCTTTACACAATTTTGAGCCTTAAAGCTGAGCTAAACCCTGCCCATTTTCCTTATAAACTTCCATATAAACATTATAGAGGTTTGGGTCTCCTCAAAAGACCAACTCTAGTGCCTTAAGAGGAAGCTTAAAAGAGGTGCGTCGAAGAAAAGGTAATCTCTTCTACCGATTCTCTCAAGTTTATTTCTTCTTATACCTCTTCTTAATTTGTTCTTTAATAATAAAGTAATTACATGACTATAAATAATATACTGATATTTTATTATAAATATGAAGCAATCCTATTTCACCTTCTATCCATCCTACGGAAAATGAAATCACCACGCGTGCGTACGTACGAAATACCATCTCCATGCCGTGGTGTAATCTGTTTTTCCACCACCACCTTAATTGGATGGGTATAATGGTGTAAATAATAACTATATACGGTTATTATAACATCATACTGATTATGAGATATTATATCATCCACTCCAATTCCATTCAATAATCATGGGAATGATATCATCGCTCGTGCGTACGTACGGATTACCGTCTCCACGACGCGATGAGATTCATTTTCCATGTTCACCATTCAAGAATGATTATAAAGTATATATAATGAATAATAATGAAATATATTACCTGATAAAGATACTTTATTTATGTATATATATATATGTCATCTACTTACTTCAATTCAAGTCAATAAGGAAAGGAAAACAGCGTTCATGCGTACGTACGGCCTATTGTCTCCATGAACGGTGTATTTCATTTCATTTACCTATCTATCACATATATATATACTGAATATATATGATATATAAATCATGATTTAAATTCTGGAAGTAAGTAAAAAATGATATAAGTAATAATAATATCAAGAACAACATGTCCAAACACATACGATAAATAAAACGATTTTACCCAAAACACTGCTTTAACATAGAATTTATAAAAGAACGGGTAATATAAAGTCATAAGTGAACCATATATGATATCATAACAATGAATATGATTATGTAATAAGTCAATGACATTATTTAAATCATTATACAGGAGGTTCGGATACATACGAAGCATATCAGACCTAAGGTAAGGGATAATTTTTCAATCTCATTTTTATCCGAGATCGCTTTTACGTAAGTATTTACTGGGGTTATATTTTTCATCCATGCCCATAATATGTTTTTCATAAAGTTTTTAATATTCTTACATGTATTTTTAATGTCATGTTTACCCCTCTTTGACTTTTACTTTTTGTTATGGAAGGAATCTTTCTTTTGAATACCATACGAGGAACATTTTAACTTTTCCGACAAAAGTACAAGGAGAATGTTTTTTAACTTATACGGCATGAATGGATTTTTATGATTTCATAGAACATTATTTACATGAATATTCCTTTACAAGTTTTCAAGTTTATTTTTAATTAAATTCTTTTAGTTTAAAATTTTATGACATGTTAATAAAGGAAAAATGTTTTTGAAGTAGAAAGGATATTTTCCTCAAGAATGGAGTTCAAATGTTTTATCAAAATTATTTTCCATCTAAGATAATATAGGGTTATGTTTCTATCCCTATTATTACATTTATTGGATTATGTTATGATGGAATTATTTCTATGAATTCCTTTTATCTTATATGGATTATGTTATGATGGAATGATGTTTAAGAATCCCATTTTTATTACATGGGTTATGCTATGATTTATGATTTATGATTTTGTGGAACACATAAGAATGGTTTCATTATAAGATGGGTGGGAACTATATCTCCCTATAATGCATTGGGTAAATATTTATATCTCATGAGATAGACATGGCTGGAATGACAAGTTAATCCGGTTTAGTGATACAGGACTAGAATGAGGAGTGAACTTGATTCAGTAAGGGACTTTGTCCACTATGATGGTCTTGGTAGTAATGCCTTGGCTACTATGGAAATCATATCATGTGATTAATGGTTTTACACAATTAAATGTTTTATTACCATGCTATTGTATCATGATTGATGTTCCTTTATGATATATGTCTTACGTACTTCCATGATTTATTTTACAACTCAAGATTTTGATGTTTAGATTTTATGTTCAAGTTTTTACATTCAAATGTTTATGGATTGTTTTATGTTATCTATGTTTACCCTTACTGAGCATTCTAGCTCACCCTTTTTATGTTTTCTTTTTCCTAGGATATAAATAAAGATTTTAGGTAAGAAAACAAAAGGGGAATATCTTTATGGGAGATTTTGAAGATATTTCACCATGATTAGAAGATTATGTTCTGAGTTTCCAAAGACACTAAACTATTATAGTCCTTGAGTGTTGGTTCTTATTATGTATTAATTATTACGAAAAATTAATGTAATGTCCATGTACGTCAAGATCGGGTCTCTATATCTTATATCATTCCCCTTTTCTTTAGAAGATACAACAAAAGATTGGTTATATTATGTTAATTCCCCAATAAGAGGCTGGCGGACATGAAATGCCTTTTTCTTGAAAAATATTTCCCAGCCTCTCGAACTGAAACTATAAGGAAATAAATTTGTGGGATAATAAAATATCAAGGGGAAACACTTCATTAATATTGTGAAATATTTCAAATATTATGTTCATGTTTTCCACACCACCAAATAAGTGACCAACTTTTAATACAATATTTTTATGAAGGTTTAATCCCTATTGATAGAAACATGATTGATGTTGCTGCAGGTGGTACGCTGGTAGATAAGACCCTAATTGATAAAAGGACCTTAATTGAGAACATGGCGCAAAACACTCAATAATTTGGTTCAAGGTCCAATATACCCATTCTAGGTGTCCATGAGGTGCAAAGTACTGAATTCAAGAAGAAGGTGGACACAAAGTTTGAGGAGGTAAGTAACCTTCTACGAAAACTTTCTCTCTACCAAGGTAAATATAAATATTATCCTCCCATAAATTGTGAAATCTACTCTTCTGACACCCATTATTCTAACCAATTCCCTAAATTGAGAGAAATTTTTTAGAGTTGCAAGGCAATCTTCCCAGGACACCCCTATAACCAAACCTTTAAGAAAGAACCATACTATCCATCCAACTCTGGGTGAAAATAAAATGAAGGTTATAGGAAAGGGGGGTATTCAAACCAACCTCATCAACCATGGAACCAACAAGGTCAGAGTATTCATCCACCACCACCACCCAGAAATCCTCAACCACCCTAAAGGCCTTTCTAACCGCCCCCTCCCAAAATCGAGCCTAGCCTAGAAGATATGATGAAAAAAATGGATGCCAACCATATCCAATTCCAAAAACCACCCAATATACCATACAAGACCTCAAACCCCAATTAGGCCAACTATAACTACTGTAAAAGGATGATATACCAATGGTTCTGAACCATTGGGAAAGGCCACAGAACCGTTGGTATACCTTATACCAACGGTTCTGGGAACCGTTGGTATGTAAGCTGTTGGGATAGATTTTCCCAACAGTTTACATAGAACTATTGGGATAAGTTAGAAAAATTATCCTATCTTAATGGTTTTGGGAACCGTTGGGAAAAGTTTTTCCCAACAGTTTCCCCTGGACCGTTGGCAAAACCAAAATTTTTCCATTATTCCCAATGGTTTTAGAAACCATTGGGAATGTATTTTTACCAACGGTTCAAGGGAACTGTTGGTAAAAACTTTTCAATTAACCCTATGCCAATGGTTTGAAATCGTTGGCATGGGCTATGCTATGTAAATTGCACAGCAGCCTGCAATTTGCACAGCACTGGCAGAGTGTCCATCCATTCAGGTAAATCTCCTCTCCAATTAATCTACCTGAAATAACCAACTAACACATACATATACAGAAAAAATTCATATACATTTAATATATAATGAATCTGGAACTATACACATCCATAATTAAATCATAATTCATAACTTAATTATAAACATACATAATTCATTTTAACATACACATTTAAATGTGTTTTTTTTCTAGAAATGATGTCCATTTTAAACAGAATACATACATTTGGAGTGATACCGACCACACCATACCTTGGATTTAGGGGAGGTTGACTCGTGCACATCATATATGATGCATGGATAATTGTTCTAAAGTATCAACACAATTAGAATCCGTTTGGTTGGTTTTCCGTATGTACTTAAAATTTTGTCCATTTTAAACAAAAGAGAGACACTTAGAGTGATCTTGGCCACACTGTGACTTGGATTGAGGCACGGTTGACTCGTACACATCACATATTACCCATGGATCGTTTTCCTAAAGTTTCAACAGAATCCTAATGTGTTTGGTTGGTTTACCGTATGTCAGTTGTTGTTTTCAATTAAAATGAAGTCCATTTTAAACTATAGAGAGACACTTCAAGTGGTGTTGGCCACTCCGCACCTCAGATTGAGGCATGTTTGACACATACAAATCACATATGAACCATGGATCATTTTCCTAAAGTTTCAACAGAATATGAATGTGTTTGGTCAGTTTTCTGTATGTCAGTTGTTGTTTTCACTTAAAATGTTTCCCATTTCAAATAAACCTGAGACACTTTGAGTGGTGCCGGCCACACCGGGCCTCGGATTGAGGCAGAGTTGACTCGTACACATCAAAAATGACTCATGTAACTTTACACTAAAGTTTAAATAGAATATGAATGTCTTTGGTCCATTTTCCGTATGTCAGTTTTTGTTTTCATTTAAAATGTTGTCCATTTTAAACTAGAGAGAGAGAGTTCAAGTGGTGTTGGCCACACCACGCCTCAGATTGAGGATGGGTTGACTCATACACATAACATATGATTCATGGATTTTTTACCTAAAGTTTCAACATAATTTGAATGCATTTGGTCAGTTTTACGTATGTCAGTTGTTGTTTTCACTTAAAATGATGTCCTTTTGAAACAAAAGAGAGACACTTTTAGTGGTGTCGGCCACACCGGGTCTCAGATTGAGGTGTGGTTGACTCATACACATCACATATGACTAATAGATCGTTTTACTAAAGAAACAACACATTCCTAATTCATTTGGTTGGTTTTTTGTATGTCAGTTGTTCTTTTAACTTAAAATTAAGTCCATTTTAAACAAAAGAGAGCCACTTTGAGTGGTGCCAGCCACACCGCACCTCGGATTGAGGCAGGGTTAACTCGTACACATCACATATGACCCATTTATTATTGTGCTATAGTATCAATACAATCAGAATCCGTTTGGTTGGTTTTTAGTATGTACTTAAAATGTTGTCCATTTTAAACATAAGAGACAATTTGGGTGGTGCCAGCCACACTGCGACTCGGATTGAGGCGCGGTTGACTCATAAACATTAAATATGACCCATGGATCGTTTTCCTAATGTTTCAACCGAATCCTAATGCGTTTGGTTAGTTTTCTGTATGTTAGTTGTTGTTTTCACTTAACATGAAGTCCATTTTAAACTAAAGAGAGACACTTTGAGTAGTTCCGGCCACACCGCATCTTGTATTGAGACGGGGTTGACTCTTAAACATAAAATATGACTCATGGATCGTTTTCCTAAAGAAACAACACATTCCAAATTCTTTTTTTCAGTTTTCCGTATGTTAGTTGTTGTTTTCACTTAAAATCATGTCCATTTTAAACAAAAGAAATACACTTTGAGTGGTGCTGGCAATACCATGCTTCAGATTGAGGTGGGGTTGACTCGTACATGTCACATATGACCCATGGATCATTTTTCTAAAGTATCAACACAATCAGAATTTGTTTGGTTGGTTTTTCATATGCTAGTTGTTATTTTTACTTAAAATGTTGTCCATTTCAAATAAACCTGAGACACTTTGAGTGGTACCGGAAATACCGGGCCTCTGATTGAGGCAGGGTTGACTTTTACATGTAAAAAATGACTCATGGAACGTTTTCCTAAAGTTTCAAAAGAATTAAAATGCATTTGGTCAGTTTTCCGTATGTCAGTTGCTGTTTTCACTTAATATGAAGTCCATTTTAAACTAAAAAGAGACACTTTGAGTGGTGACAGCCACAACTCATCTTGGATTGAGATGGGGTTGACTCGTACACATCAAAAATGACTCATGTAATTTTTTCCTAAAGCATTAACACATTATAAATGAATTTGGTCAGTTTTCCGTATGTCAGTTGTTGTTTTCACTTAAAAAGATGTTCATTTTAACCAAAAAAAAGACACTTTGAGTGGTGTTGGAAACACTGTTCCTCAGATTGAGGTAGGGTTGACTCTTACACATCACATATGACCCATGGATCGTTGTGATAATGTATCAACATGATCTAAATGCATTTGGTCAATTTTTCGTATTCTAGTTGTTATTTTTACTTAAAATGTTGTCCATTTCAAATAAACCTGAGACACTTTGAGTGGTGTCGGCCACACCGGGCCTCATATTGAGGTGGGGTTGACTCTTACATGTCAAAATTAACCCAAGGATCATTTTACTAAATTATCAACACAATATGAATGCGTTTGGTCAGTTTTTCGTATGTCAGTTGTACTTTTCACTTAAAATGTTATCCATTTCAAACAAAAGTGAGACACTTCGAATGGTTCCAGCCACACCGCGCCTCATATTGAGACGAGGTTGACTCATAAATGTCACATATGACCCATGGATTGTTGTGATAAATTATCAATAGAATCCGAATGCGTTTGGTTGGTTTTTCGTATGTCAGTTTTTCTTTTCACTTAAAATCTCATCCATTTTAAACAAAAGAGACACAATTAGAGTGCTATCGGCCAGACCATGCCTCGAATTTAGACGGGGTTGACTTTTACACATCGAAAATGACCCAAGGATAATTTTCCTAAAGTATAAACACAATCCGAATGCATTTGGTCGGTTTTCTGTATGTCAGTTGTACTTTTCACTTAAAATGTTATCCATTTCAAACAAAAGTGAGACACTTTGAATGGTGCCGGCCACACCAGGTCTTAGATTGAGGTGGGGTTGACTTGTACATGTAACATATGACTCATGGATCGTTTTCCTAAAGAAACAACACATTCTGAATACGTTTGGTCAGTTTTTCGTATGTCAGTTGTTGTTTTCAATTAAAATTAAGTCAATTTTAAACAAAAGAGAGACACTTTGAGTGGTTCCAACCACACCGCACCTCAGATTGGGTGGGGTTGACTTGTAAACATCACATATGACCCATGTATTTTTGTTCTAAAGTATCAACATAATCAAAATCCTTTTGTTCAGTTTTCTGTATGTACTTAAAATGTTGTCTATTTTTAACATAAGAGACACTTTGGGTGGTTCCGGCCACACTGCAACTCGTATTGAG
The DNA here is from genome assembly GCA_963277665.1 of Viscum album. Taxonomy (NCBI): domain Eukaryota; kingdom Viridiplantae; phylum Streptophyta; class Magnoliopsida; order Santalales; family Viscaceae; genus Viscum; species Viscum album. The sequence continues at coordinate 1,940,224,706 of OY728119.1, read as the reverse complement.
GTAAGGTTGACTCATAAACGTCACATATGACCCATGGATCATTTTCCTAAAGTTTCAACAGAATTCGAATGAATTTGGTCAGTTTTCCGTATGTCAGTTGCTGTTTTCACTTAACATGAAGTCCATTTTAAACTAAAGAGAGACACTTTGAGTGGTGCCAGCCACATAAGGTCTCTAATTGAGGTGGGGTTGAATCATATACATCACATATGACTCATGGATCGTTTTCCTAAAGAAAAAACACATTCTGAATGTGTTTGGTCAGTTTTCTGTATGTCAGTTGTTGTTTTCACTTAAAATTAAGTCCATTTTAAACAAAAGAGAGACACTTTGAGTGGTGCTGGCCACACCACACTTCATATTGAGGAGGGGTTGACTCGTACACATCACATATGACCCATGGATCATTTTTCTAAAGTATTAACACAATCAGAATCTTTTTGGTCGGTTTTCCGTATGTAATTAAAATGTTGTCCATTTCAAATAAACCTGAGACACTTTGGGTGGTTCCAGCCACACCGGGCCTCGGATTGAGGAAAAGTTGACTCATACATTTCACAAATGACTCATGGAACGTTTTCCTAAAGTTTCAACAGAATATGAATGCGTTTGGTCGGTTTTCCATAAATTAGTTGTTGTTTTCACTTAACATGAAGTCCATTTTAAACTAAAAAGAGACACTTTGAGTGGTGTCGACCACACCGTGTCTTGGATTGAGAGGAGGTTAACTTTTACACGTCAAAAATAACTCACGAAACATTTTCCTAAAGCATCAACACATTCCAAATGCGTTTGGTCGGTTTTCCGTATGTCAGTTGTTGTTTTCACTTAAAATGATGTTCATTTTAAACAAAAGAAAGACACTTTGAGTGGTTTCGGCAACACCGTTCCTAGGATTGAGGTGGGTTTGACTCATAAACATCACATATGACCCATGGATAGTTTTTCTAAAGTATCAACACAATCTGAATATGTTTGGTTGGTTTTCTATATGCTAGTTTTTATTTTTACTTAAAATGTTGTCCATTTCAAATAAACCTGAGACACTTTGAGTGGTGACGGACACACCGGCCTCATATTGAGGTGGGGTTGACTCTTACACATCACAAATGACCCAAGGATCATTTTCCTAAAGTATCAACACAATCCAAATGTGTTTGGTCGGTTTTCCGTATGTCAGTTGTACTTTTCACTTAAAATGTTATCCATTTCAAACAAAAGTGAGACACTTCGAATAGTACCGGCCACACCGCACCTAGGATTAAGATGGGGTTGACTCTTACACATCACATATGACCCATGTATCATTGTGATAAAGTATCAACAGAATATGAATGCGTTTGGTCGGTTTTCCGTATATCAGTTGTTCTTTTCACTTAAAATCCCATCCATTTTAAACAAAAGAGACATAGTTAGAGTGCTACTGGCCACACTGTGCCTCAGATTTAGATGGGGTTGACTCGTAAACGTCAAAAATTATCCATGGATCATTTTACTAAAGTATAAACATAATCTGAATGTGTTTGGTTGATTTTCCGTATGCCAGTTGTGATTTTCACTTAAAATGTTGTCTATTTCAAATAAACCTGAGACATTTTGAGTGGTTTCGGCCACACCTGAGGCATGGTATTACCATCTTGCAAAACAGACATGTCCTCGGTTTATCTTCAATGAACCAATATCACTCATGGGTAATAGAAACCATCCTGGTAGCTCTCACCTAGAAACCAAAGCATACATCCTGGAACTTCAAGTCTAAATTCCCTGAGCATGACGAGTCCGTCCATGAGTCCTTAACAAGTAACCCATGTCTTATCCTAAAAATTGACAAGTAAACGAAATCAATGAGAACCCCATGGGTGAATAAATTTTAGGTTTCTACACTAATAGGTTGTTCATGGCTTGTAAAAAGATTTAATTTCATAAAGTGTAGACAAAAACATTTATTTTTAAATTTGAGATTAATAATAAAGTATGTCAATGATAACAACATTACTGAATTAAACTTGTGACTTATCTAACATTTTTATGGATGTCTACACATGCCAAAATGGCTAGTGAAAACCACCCACCATCATAAAAGTGAGTATTGGACAAGGACACATAATATAAAACGTACAATGAGAACCATATTTAATTGACCCTAAAGTTATATTAGTATAATCATCTTGGGGGAAATGGAATATATGATCTCGGTTAACTGATGAATTCAAAAGCTTGTATTCCATATGTTAGACATTATCTAAGGTAACAAATCATGTGAGTATGGGTTTACATCATTTAATTTCAAACATGCTAGTGAGAATGAAGGCTTGAATTAATGACTTGAGTTCACTGATTAAATTAGGGTAGAGGTTTCATAGGCTGTGTAAATAGAATGATTAAATAAGGGTAGAGGTTTCATACACTATGCATGGCGGGGGATTCTCAGCCGATTTAGAAACTAAAATAAATTCCCATCATAGGTATCAATAAGAAACATCAGCATCAAAAGAAACTCCAAATAAAAAAGGACTAAAAACATCAAACATTTCAAGAATTCACTACTATGCATGGTTTATCCACATGTTTAGCAGTAATTATATGTCTTAATTATGAACCACCTCTATAGCTCCCATTTTTCACCAATAAACATAAGGTAAATATCTCAAAATATCTTTAAAACAACTCATTAATAGGCTCAAAACATAAATATGATCTTGAACCAACCATGGAATCTCTTTTATAACACATTCTCACACACCAGTTATCTCATGTGTTACTAAATACCAAACATAGCCACATAACAAGTGTACTATAACAAATTACATTACACAAGCCTTATTAAATAAATTATCATTTTAATAAAACACTTTTCACAAGATTAAATCATTTCTGAAATATCTTTCGAAATCCATTTCAATTCAATGAGAATAGGGTTAAATAATATTTCACAAGGAATTTTAAGGGAAACATTCATATAAACTTTGCTAAAAATTAATAAACACATATAAATAAATTCCCAAGTAACAATTAATTACAATATGAAGAAAAAGCATAAAAACACATACTTAGAAAATCTGGAATCCAACCGAAATTAATTTGAGATGTTTCCTCTTTAATAGAGGATTAAGGATTTAATTAATTAAATGGATTGGAATGGATAAAGTCTAGAATAGATAAAAACACAAAAAATGATATACACATAAAAAAAACTTAAAACTAAAATATTAGATGAATAACAATAAAAACAAGGTAGCACTTAAAATATTTTATGTGTATAAAGAAGAAAATACCTGATTTGAGATGATTCGGATGGAGTTTTAGCAATTAGGATGGGGGAAGTAGTGAGAGGAGCACTGCACATTTAGGGTTCTGTCTCGCGAATGGGGGAGAGGAGCGGCCGAGTAGATTTGGGGTAAAATTTTACCAACGGTTTTTAAAAACTGTTGGTAAAGGGGTGTCCAAGGGACCCTTTCCCAATGGTTCTAGTGAACCATAACAGTTTCCTAAAACCATTGGAAAAGGGTACCCCTTTACCAATGGTTCACTAGAACCATTGGTAAAGGGTGTCCAGAATCATGGGGAAAACCTCCCATTCCAGTAGTGTAGCTAACTCAGTGGAGGAAATTCAAAGTCATGTGTCGAGTAAACTAACCTCTCAACCAGTAGTTAACCCTAGGGATAATGGTAATCATAGTTCCATCATCCTTAGGAGTGGAACAAAACTTAAAAACCAAATTAATCCTCTATTAGAGTCATCCCCTCCTGAGGAAACCACCATCCCAACCACTACTAAAAATGGTCCAAGAGAAGAAAATCCTTGTCTTGAGAGAAGTCATTCCAAAGGAAAGAGTGTGTATGTCGATGATTCTCCTATCCCAACCATTCCTATTCCATTTATCCAAAGGTCCACCCAACCAAGAAAACAAAAGGAAACTGAACTTGATAAGGAAATATTGAAAACTTTTAAAAAAGTACAGGTTAACATTCCTTTGATTGATGTCGTGATGAAAATTCCAATATATGAAAAGTTTTTAAAGGAGATGTATACACATAGAAGGAGACATTTTGGTGATGAGAATGTAATCTTGGGGAGGAATGTCTCAGAATTTATAGAACCATCACTTCCTACCAAATGCAATGATCCTGAAACTTTCTCGTTTCCATGCACCATAGGGGAGTATTCATTTTCCAATGCTATGATTGATTTAGGTGCTTCTATAAATGTGATTCCTCACTCCATTTACTCTTCATTGCAGGTTGGAGAATTTAAGCCAACTAGGATAGTCATTTAGCTAGAAAATCAGAGTACAACACACCCTTCTAGTGTGTTAGAGGATGTTCTTGTGACGGTTCAAAATTTAATTTTTCCTGCTGATTTTTATGTGCTTAAAATGGAAGATGATAGGATAAATGGACACACCCCAATTATATTGGGGATAATTTTCTTGAAAATTACCAAAACCATAATTAATGTCTATAATGGTACATTATATATGGAATTTAGTGGTGACATAGTCCATTTCAACATCCTTGATGCCATGAATCACCCCTCAGAAGAACATTCCTCTCTCTTAGTAAATTCAATTGATGTACTCCCTTCACCTGAAAACACTTCATTCAATTCCCCAGATCTCATTTCTGAGTTCTCATCCATGATTTAAATTCTTGGCAATGAATCGTGCATTGATTATTGTAGTGTTCTAGAAAAATTTTATGCATGTTTATTAATTGATGATTTCTTGAACATTAAGGATCCAATGACCATCAATGATACTGATAAGCTTATAAAATCTCATTCCTCATCTGAGGATGATAACATTGAGCAGTTAGATGAGATCGGTGACCTATCACTTTCACACCCACTCCCATAAATCCAAAATCTACCTGGATTTGAACTGAAACAACTGCCTCAAGATTTAAAATATTCGTATCTTGAGAATGGAAACAAGTTTCCCATCATTATTGCTAGTTAACTCCCTCCTAATCATGAATTTTGACTATTTAAACTTTTGAGGGAGTAAAAACAAGCTTTGGGATGGACACTTGCTGACATTCCTGGTATTAGCCCATCAATTTGTACACATCATATTTTATTAAATGATGAGGCTAAACCAGTGAGGCAGACACAACTTCGACTGAACCTAAAAATCCTAGAAGTTGTGAAAAAGGAAGTGACAAAATTATTGGATGTTGGAATCATTTACCCCATCTCTGAAAGCCAATGGGTCAATCCCATTCAAGTAGTTCCTAAAAAAATTGGCCTTACATTAATCAAAAATGAAAACAATGAATTGGTTCCAACTCATGTGCAGAATAGTTGGTGGGTCTGTATAGACTATCGCCGACTAAACCCACACACTAGGAAGAACCATTTCCCTTTTCCATTCATTGACCAAATTCTAGAGAGGATAGCTTCTAAGTCCCACTACTATTTCCTTGATGGGTATTTTGGATAATTTTAGATCCATATTTCCCTCAAGGATCAGGAAAAGACAACCTTCACTTGCCCCTTTGGCACATTTGCATATAGGAGGATGCCATTTGGTTTGTGTAATGCTTCGAGTACTTTCCAGCGATGCATGGTTAGTATTTTTTCGGATTACCTAGAGAATTGAATGGAAGTTTTCATGGATGATTTTACTATTTATGAATCCTCTCTTAATGAATGTTTAAGTAGTCTTGGTTCAGTCCTACATCGCTGTATTGAAAAGAATCTTGTATTAAATTATGAGAAATGCCATTTCATGGTGCGAAAAGGTATAGTTTTAGGGCATGTCATTTCTGGGGATGGTATCCAAGTAGATAAATCAAAAGTGGATGTCATTTCTTCCCTAAAATTCCCCAAAAGTATATGGGATGTGCGGTCTTTCCTAGGTAATGTTGGATTTTACCGTTGTTTCATTCGTGAATTTAGTATAATTGCACTCCCCCTCTCCCGATTACTATAAAAAGAAAAATAATTTGTTTTTGATAAAGAATTTGAGGAAGATTTTAATAAGTTAAAATGGAGTCTCACATCACCCCCGATAATCCAACCACATCGGTGGGATTTACCATTTGAGCTCATGTGTGACACCTCTAATAGTGTAGTTGGGTAGTCTTGTCACAAAGGGTCTATCGAGCACCACATGTCGTTGCCTATGCCTCACGTACTTTGGACCCTACCTAAGAAAACTACACCACAACTAAAAAATATTTTATTTCCATTGTGTTTGCCTTGGATAAATTCAGGTTGTATCTTTTAGGGTCCAAAGTCATTGTGTTCTCAGACCATGTAGCCCTCCAGTATCTCCTTAAGAAACTGGAAGCCAAACCACGTCTCATTCATTGGATGATCCTCCTTTAAGAATTCAATCTAGAAATTAGAGATAAAAAGGAGCATATAAGGCGTTGGATGACCATATCAATAGGATTACCCCATCCTTGGGCATTGACTCATCCCCCTGTATTCCTATAAATGAAATTTTTCCTGATGAGAAATTGTACCGAGTTCAAGATGTTATTCCTTGGTATGCTGAAATTGTAAATTATATGGTATCATATTTCATTCCTACTGATTTCAATAAAAACCAAGCCAGTCATCTAAAACATGAGTCTTTTTGGTACATTTGGGATAACCCCTACCTCTAGCGTACATGTAGTGACAAATTCCTTATGCATGATGTCCCCGATAGCGAGTTTCAATCTGTCCTTATATTCTGCCACACTCTTTCTTATGAGGGCCACTTTGGTCCCCAATAGATTTCTCTCAAAATCCTTGATTATGGTCTCTTTTGGCCAACAATTTTTTAGGATGCCCATGATTTTTGTAAATATTGTCCTCATTGTCAAAGAATGGGTAATGTATCTAAAATAAATGAAATGATGCAACAACTATTTCTCTTTCATGACATTTTTTATGTTTGGGGTATTGAATTTATAGGTCCATTTCCCAATTCCTTTGGAAACTTGTAAATTCTTCTGACAGTTGATTGTGTGTCAAAATGGGTAGAGGCAAGAGCTACAATGACTGATGATTCTAAGGTAGTTATAGAATTTTTGAGAACCAAAATATTCTGTAGGTTTAGCTTACCTAGGTTCATCATCAGAGACCAAGGTTCTCATTTCTGAAACCGAACAATACAGTCACTTTTACATCGGTATGGGGTCGGTCATCGAGTGTCTACTACTTATCACCCACAAACTAATGATCAATCTGAGGTGTCAAATAGAGAGGTAAAACAGATTCTTGAAAAACGGTTCAACCCAATAGAAAATATTATAGTCTTAAACTTGATGATTCATTATGGGCATACCATACTTATTTCAAAACTCCCATTGACATGTCACCATATCGGCTAGTGTTTGGAAAGAGTTGTCACCTACTTGTTGAGATTGAGCAACAGGCCTACTGGGCCATCAAACAATGCAATTATAATCTTTCTGGTGTAGGTTCTCAAAGAAAGTTGTAGATTCAGGAGTTGGAGGAAATGAGAAAAGATGCATATGAGAACTCCAAGATTTATAAGGAGAGAACCAATGCTGCCCACAACCATATTATCCTTCATCTCCATTTCCAAATTGGGAAGAAGGTCCTCCTATACAATACATGGTTGAAGTTGCATCCATGTAATCTTATTTCCAGTTGGTTTGGACCATACACTATTACTAACGTCTCTCTATTTAGTGTTGTCCAGGTTCAAAATAAATAAACCAAGCAAACCTTCATTGTCAATGGGTAGCAGATAAATCACTTCCATGAATCCATTTCAGAGTCCCCGATGGAGGAACTCCATGTTCAAGAAGTAATATATGAATGACACTCACCATGTTTTATCCTTTCTTCCCACATTCTCTTCTATTATAGTGAGGAAACTTCACACTTTAGGTGTGGGGGGATGGGTACATTCCTAGTTTAGTTAGGAATTTTCATCATCTTTTTTCATTCTTATCTTTTTCACCTTATTTATGGTATTTTCACTTTTCACCATCTTTTTGAGTTCTTTAGGATTTTCATTGTCTTTCTTATTTCTTCTCTTTTTCGCCTTCTTTATTGTATTTTCACTTTTCCCCATATTTCTGGGTTCGTTGAGATTTTCATTGTCTTTCTTTTTTCTTCTCTTTTTCACCTTCTTTATGGTATTTTTACTTTACCCCCCCCTTATGGTCACCAAATCATGAAACTTACAAAAAATGCATGTTGAAATTTTTGATTCCATGTTGATTTAAAATTTTATAAAAAAACGTGTCTCTACTTTTGATTGAATGTTTGTATGAATTTAACAACAGGGAGTGATTTTTAGTTAATTGGGTTTCTGTCAATGATATAAATGGTTGTATCACTATGAAACATTTGAGATGATTGATGCCCCTTATGTGAGTAGTTTTTGGGAAAACTATGTCACTAATATCTCCACACATTTTTTCACCAAACCACAAAGTGTGAATATTTCTTACTTAATATAAGGTAAATATATGTTAGGTTAATAATTTTCATCTTTAAATGATATTTCCATACATTAGTTCCTTATCTGATCTGTTTTATTACTATACCAGATTGACCTATGCATGTGTACTTAATTTCTGACTGTTGTACACCATAAAAAAGGGTTGTGTTTTGGGCATGTCAAAAAAAACTCCTCCTAAACCTTTGATCCTGTTACAACTATTGGGTACACACGCATAGGTCAACACTCCTCCTCCAAATCACCCCCACCTTCAATGAATTAAACTACTTTTGTAATGAATATTCAAAATATAATAATAAATTTCAATTCATGTTTTATTAAATGAATTAATGTGTACCAATGTTAAAAGTGGAAATTATACTTGTTTTGATATTTTCATTGAAGGTGGAGGTGATTTGGAGGCCCAGAGATCATCTAGAAGAAAAATGGGCCAAACTGCATGGCATCCCATGGACATCTGTCCACTGTTTTGAATAGTACATGAATTAAGTGTATACAAATGGGATGAAACTTGGTTTTCCTATCCAAAACATTATGTTATACAACTCTTATTGAGTAACCAAATCCTAATTCATCCATTTGGTGGCCCATCTGAACCATTATGTCCAGGGGATAGAATCTACTCGAATTCAAAAGTTTGTTTCGTTCTTTTGACCATATCTCCCACTAAAATTGTATAATGGCTGAAAAATTCGACAATGAGACATTAAATAGGTAGGAAAACAACTCTTATCTTTTGTTCAAGTCGTGATATGTCTTTCTACTATTCCAAAACCGAGACACAAGTGGTATCTCAAAAACAGGGTGCCCAAAACCATGTCCCGTTTTGGCTATAAAAAGTAACCACGGGCACCTCATTTGGAAGTTCAAACCAGAAGTAAAGCACTACCATTTTGGAGTCCTAGAGGAGTCTCCCTATCATCCTTAAAGTTCTTGAGGGCCCTATTCTCATATGGGTATCAATAATTAAGAAGGAGTTCCACTCTATCTTTCTCCTCCTCTCGATGTCGAGTTAAACGGTGGGTGATCATTGCGAGGGAGCTACACACTTAAAGAGGGAGTTCCAGCACCATATATTCTACTAGTTTTGTGTAATTTGTGTTTGAATTATTTAACTTATGTTTAATCTTTGTATGATTCTTCTCTGAATGCATTGATTTGGTTTAATTAACTGAAACATTTCTCATTTCAATACCGATTGGGTTGAGATTCAAGTGAGAATCTTGGGTTGTTCCGATTGGAAAACACAAGCATCCTATTTATCTCACACATGCATGAGATTTTAGTATGCTTTGGTAGAACTCACTCTATGCTTGTGGTACAAACCATGACAACACGATTGTTGTGTCAAGGGGCGGTTCTTTGTGCATCATTTTAAGAGGAAAGAGGGGAACCAAGATCTTGGTTAACCCTCAACCAAAGGATTACACTAAAACCTAATAATCAATTAAGAATGATGAACTCTAAAAGTTCTATAATAACTTATCAAAGATCACTTATTTATCTCATATTTTTCAAAATCCACCTTATCTTTCAACTTTACAACTCTTTACGTGAAGTTACTTTCTTAAAATTGTTTACAAAATCAACCCCCTATTTTGTTATTCTTATTAAAAATACACACTCAAAACCTATCAACGCTCCTTAAAAGACAACCTAGGGTCTTCTATAGACTATAAATCAACCTTAAAAACATAATCAGTTTGACACGTCATGACAACGCGGTCAGAGTGCTTTAAATATCATTACTCCATGGAATATCACATGTTGTTACTCAGCCACTCAATTTGATTAACTATAGTTCCATAAAGAATCTACATGGGAAAACAACTTATAGGTTATTATTGACACTTTATGTAACTGAACCTCATCACAATCACCCCCGATGAGTCCATCACTAGGTCATTTAATGCCCAAATTGACCCCACTAAGCATCACCATATATAATTTTCATGAAGTTATTGTATATCCAATATCAAAGATTGATTTTACATAAGATCCACATGACTTACCATCATAAAACTTTATCATGAGTGAAAATAAATCTCTAATAGAGTATAATTTCTCCAAAACGTTAGATAGGAAAACACCATATAATTTTTTTTGACACCTTAAATAGTTAAACCAATGTAATCAGTAAAAACAATCACACACAACCACATATATTTCATATTAATCCTACATTACAACCATGATTTTTAAAAATTACTCTTACCACCAAGGGTTAAGAGTAAAACCAATAAACTAAGAATATATGGTAAACACGCCATTTTAAATAAAGATTTTAACTATAAAAGTGAAAACCAAGAACAAAAATCATATACACCTAGTAACTTGGACTTCTCAATAGAAATGGTGTTTGTAATGAAACAATACAAGTTTCATCATAAGATTTGAAACATCCTTATTCCCTGTCTACTATATTACCAAATATAAAGTTAATAAAATGATTCACTGGTATCACTTTTTAGCTCCCTGAGCAGAATCCACTCACCAGTTCCCTAGTCAGGTGCCACAAAACCTTAAGTGAACCTCCCTATATGATATAGGTTTAATGATAGTTTATAGGGATAGAATAATACATTAGTGAGACTATTAAATCAAATTAGAGTCAAACTCATAGTGGAAATGAATAAACAATATCCATATAAAACATATATGTATTCATAATCAAATAAAAAATACTATAAAAAATGAATGTGTAAGCACACAGTCATCCATAAAATGATCTCCCATTAATCTGATCACATATACAAAATACACAAGAGGATCCACTACCATCCATGATCCTCACTTCAAACCAATTATAAATACACATCAATCCTCCCTATTCTGACCCACTAAACATATTTTTATATGACCTAAAAGTATACATAAGCTTTACACATGAATTAGAGTGCCTCTTAAAGGGGTGGGAGATATATATTAGTAGGGTATCCTAATGTTCTCCTAATATACACCATTATATGAATATATGAATAAGGAAAATAAATAACATAATTAAAAATGAACACACAAGTGCCTCAAAACATCATGTGTTAACAAGACCACCAAGACTCCATGAACATTATGTCATCATGTTCTAACTATACCATTATAACTCCTAACCATACCTTATTTGGTCTAATCTAGAATCTAGTCACCTCATTCCATCAAACTTATAACCCAACCCATAACCAAATACTCAAGGTAGGGTGTCCACTAAGTCTCAAACACCACCTGAAGTTGCAAGGTAGGGTTCTTCATCTAAGTCTTAGACTCACTTTATCACTCAAGGAAGCCTTGGAAATACCTTATTTATAAAGGTAAGGACAACATACAAGTCTTAACCACTACCCTCACACTTAGGTTTAGGATCATATCAAGTACATAGACCAGCCTCCCTCTCTCAGTAAGGTCACACATAAACATCCAAAATGGACCCTCTCACTCTAAAGAGGGCTCACATCACATCTTCCACCCTATCACTTAGGATGAGTCACAACCTGGAAACTCCCCTTTATCAGTGTGGGTCTCACAGGAATAAGTGTACCAATACCTTCTCACTCAAGGTATTCCATTACAATACCCTCACATTTATGGTATGACTATACGTCCAAATCACTGACCTTTTACTCATGGTAGGGTTGACTATATATTTTTTCACCCTCTCACTCAAGATGGGGTCACAACTGGATCATGAAAGTAATAGAAAATAGGAAATGTATCACATATAAAAATATCACCAGCCCATCATGAAGCTTTTATTCACTTGAGACCTATCCCCATGCCTCAATGTATATCTCATCATCCATAAAACCTCACAATCTCCTCTCCTCAATAACATCTTAGTCATATATATCCATCCCACTAGTCTTATTGGCATGCTAATCTCTCATGTCTGGGATTCCAATAGATTCTTATACTCCCATATCATCTCATAAATACCATTAAAAACTTTCCATCCCATAGTGACCTAAAAAACATAGGTTCTTCCTGATCTAGGGCTAAATAGGTCAGTCCAAACCTCATCAAAATCCTGCTCCACAACCCTCACTGGGTTTTATCTCACATCGCTCTCAAAAGAGCTATCAATCCTCTCTAATAGATAAAAAACATTTTTATTACACCTTGTTTAGTCCTTAAAAACCCATACCACCCATATAAAAAACCAACTCACTTCTACCCTCAAGAGGGTGCTCTTTACTAATTTTTAGAAGTGTCATCGTCTCACCTATCACTATTAGGACTATTCCTCTCATTCCAACTTGGCTAGCTCTAGAAAACCAACCTAGGATACAATCATCACATACAAAACCCTAGGAAATACCTTATTTTACTCGTAAACTCAACTATAACCTCCACCCCTTTGTGACATAGTCATCAATCTATCCCAATTTACTCAAGTTCTGAAAAGAACTTATTTTAACTCAAGGTGGATCAATGTCTCCCTCTATCATTCTCTAGGGAAATATTATCCCTTAAACCATCTAATAATTCCCATGAAAACATGAAATCACAAAAAATCATATATAAACAAGAATATTTTTTTATTAAAGGGTCCAAATACCTTTAATATGAAGTTACCACCCACGGTGAGCTCAACACATTCTCATCCAAACCAATATATGCCTCGTCCAAGATCATACCACCACTTGAGTTCCTTTTCTGTTCCAAAATATCAAAATAACTAATTATAAAATTTTATAATTAATTTTTTAAATTAATACAAGTAGTAATATAAACTAAAAAACTCAATGGGAATCACCGAATCACCAAAACTACATGGAAACCCATGTGTTTTTTCATTCCAAGACCTCCTATAACCATGCCACGAAAAATCCCCATTGAATTGGGACAATTCCACCATGATCTAATGACATCATCATAAAAAAACTATCCCAAATACATCCCAAATCATGAAAATAAAATTTAAAGATTAATAAAGGAAGAAAAAGGATAACACACCTTTAATTATCTATGAAAGCTCCAAAAACCCACCCCTAATCAAGGGGGATTGAAGGAGGTACAAGGAAGGTGGAGATTTAGTTGAATAGACTTATCCCTATGCTTACCATGAATAAAATATAAGGGTGGGGCTTAGAAAATTATTCGTATTACCCTACTAAAAATCCACTCAGGTACCTAGTCATAGTGTGACCATGATGGTCATATCATGATGCCTCATCACCAGGCCACACTACGGTGTGGCCCTCCAGGTTGCGGTGAAACCAAACCCCAAAATGAGAGGGGGGGGGGATTCCCATGGACTCCCTCATCATGTGGACCATATTGGGTGTGCCTTAAACTATCTCTCCAGGGTCATACTATGGTTTATCCCCTAGGTTGTGATGAGACCACCCACAATGGGGATGAGGTCCCAACCCCAACAATCCCCCTGCAGTCAGTAGACCCTAAATGTCATGACATAAGGAATATACCTCATGAGATCTCCATGAAGCAGCCTTAATATATTGTGTTTTGGAATCCCCACCTCAGGACACCATGACTTAGCACCATCCTACACACCATGAGTCCATGCTTATAATTGAATTCAGATGCATATCTAACCCGACCCTACTTTGACATCCACCCAAGAACCCAAAGCACCTCTCAGGACTTGATCAACATCCAAAAAAATAAACTCAAAATGTTGCAACGCTTGAAATCCTAATCCGAGTCCTAATTATTTAAATATCCCCCAATCTAGGACCAAAAATACAAATTTCCCCAAAATAATGACCCGTAAAATTTACATGTCATTATAATATTATTTTATTATTATCAAGAACACTAATTTCCCACACAATTGATACAAATTAATAAAGTATTAAAATTGAAACATGATCAATTCTACTTGGTTTATCCAAAATTGACTAATCCAAGGATAAAGACATAGTTATGTACCATTCACCTAAAATACTAAGTGCATTTCCTTTTTGTTGTAATTTGGAGCGGTTTTACTAGCCCTATAGGTTTAAAACCCTCAAAAAATAAATAAATCACTAATATTTCACACTCAAATATATCACTACCTCCATGATTATTATTGTATTAATCTTCATGAACAATGAGTAAGTTACACAAGAATGGTGTATTAATTCTACTCCACTTTCATCAACTGATAAAGTCTACAAATCTTTAACAAAATGACCTCATAGACCTCCTTCCTTACTTTCTAATGGTATCTTGGAAATCCTCCTATATTTCTTCCACACTCTAATTTTTCATAATATCACTTCCTACTTTTTAAAGAGAAAAATATCTTTTATATATTCATATAATAACTATGTTTCCATATAGGTAGATCATTATCCAAACTTTTTTAAGTATGGATAATTAGTCTAAATACTTTTTTCAAAACCGAGTCAAGATCTCCCATTTAATTTGTTGGTTTCCAATCAATAATATAGAAAATATAAATATACAGGTATATTAACTCAACAAATTCATGATACAACCATCACTATCATGGAATGACCTATTACTTCCTTTAGAACTGAAATTCATTATATTTTCAATTCCATAGTGTGGCATACACCACTATCACATGTAAAATGTAACCTATAATTTTTACAGCTTGCATATTCAACACATGCCACTACTATAAATCCTAGATTCTTATTTAAATACTACAACATGCAATAACATACTCATTTTTTTTATATATTATCCTATACTCTATAAATTTAAACCCTTATATATTAATATTAAATGGTGTAGTGATTTCACCATTTCATGGAAACCTTCAAACTAGAAAAACCACTAAAATATGACTTATCCCCTTTATGGAGTGGAAAAATCATCCAAAGAATGAACACTTCTTATCCTTGAAATAGTAAAGGATAAAAACTTTCAAAAAACTCAAATAATATTATGAAATACCCTAAATAATATTACAAAAGTAGGTACTTTTTTATTTTTATCAATTGTGTACTTATGTTACATGGTGCAACATAGGCCCCAATGGAAAAGTACAAAACCATACACTTTATAGTATGACTCTTATGAATTTCAGTACTTACTCTTATAAAATCCTACCATTGTAATTTATTGAGAACCTTTCTCATGATGTGATATTGGGTGTTATAATATGATTTATATCTTGTATATAAAATGAATATAATTTTTACAAAACTCCTTCATTCCCATGACAACACCATGTAAGCTCTTTTGGAAGCCTTCCAACATCCTTTTAAATATCATTCACACACTATTTTCAATAAAAAAACCCTAAAAATTATTCAAGGTATTTTTTATAATAGTTTCATTGCATGTAGATATTGGTTTTTTGATTTCTTTATGTCTTCCAATACTTGAATAAGTGTTATTCAATCCTTATAATTCGTTTTGTAATCCCACCTTTTATCTTGTTTTTATTTTCTCTCTTCCCTATTTTCTCATTTATTTTACTTCATTTATCTTATTTTAACCCTAAAAACCATGAGTGTGTGGGTAATTCATGATTTAGTGTGTCTAAAATTTAGGAATTTGGTTTATAAATGTTTCTATATTCTTATTTGATCCTTAATATACCTTCATTAGAAGAAGGTGTGTTATTTTTCTGGGATGGAGGTAGGTGTTTCCATTCCATTCCTTTTATTTGAATAATCATAGAGAGATTGATGTTTCAAACATTTTCTCCTACTCAAATAAACCTTTTATATGATATCTGTGGTTGATATATGAAATAAGTTTCATGATTCCCATTGTTTTACTTATGGAATAAAATGAGGGTTCCATGGAGCAAGTGTATTTCCAATATAAATATGTTTTTCTATAAACTAAATGTTTGATAAAAGTTATATAAATATTTATTTTGATATAAGTGAAATAAAATTGATTTTTTGAATTGTGAATGATTTATAAAGTTGATTATCATGGTTTTATAAATTTTATAAGTCATATTCAAAGTATCCATGATATCTCTTCAATATTATTTTATGATATATTATCAAATATTTTGATGTAAAAAAGGGTTTTTTATTATATTATATGAAAATAATACTTTGGTGTATTTTATTACACTCTATGTGTTTGATAAATGGACACTGAATTTTATTTCAATATAAATGGGATTTTTATTATTGATTTTATTTGAGATTTATTTTATAAAGAATGGTTTTATCTTTTTATATACTTACTTGAAACATGAAAACTTATTTATTTATGTTAATAATATGTTTTGATGATTTTATATCCCTTTTATTACGTTTTATTGGTATTATTATTGGATTGTGAAATATGGAATGATCTGATATTGATGAGTAAGGTGTTATTTCTATAAAGGGTGTTATGTGGAAATATATGAGTTTATATAAATGTTTTTATTTAGTTCCTTTATGGTTTAATGGTGGTATGTTCATATTATGAGACTTGACTTGGTTTAAAATTAGAAAACCTCATTAGAGACCTTGGGTAGTTAAGTGGTAATTTGAGGGATAAGTGATATAATAGTAGAGATTAATCACTAGCTAGTATTCCCTTATTGAGTTCATGTTTTTGATTGGGTTTATATCCTAATAAGGATAACGAGATCAATTCAAGGTCTATATCAAAGGATATCATCATATATTGGCAAATGGTTCCACCCATTTCTATCCAAGATTCACTCCCTAGGACATAGGATATCATACCATGTTGATATTGATATATTAGCTATTGATTATTGAATGATAATGGTTGTTTTATCTACTCTGATGACACTTATCATATTATTTTTATTTAAGCTCGAGTTATAATGTTTATTTAATTCAAGATGTTTTATTTATATTTTATTTACTCATGGTTAGTTATTTAACATTAATTTTGGTGATTTACTCTTAGTGTTTCCTTATTCACTTATTTTGGTAATGTTTTAAAAAGTAAGATAATAATGGAAGTTATAATTTATAATTTATATTTATGTAATAAAAATCATTTTTATCACTTTATTATAAGGGATTTCAGTTTACTTTCATGAATATTTTTTTTATTTTGTAATATTCCATAGTGGTTTTTAAGAAAGAATCATAATGTTATTTGTTGACCAGTAACTCTATAAAATGAAAAACGGTATTATTTTAATTATTTAATTTCAAAATATCATTCTTGGTTTGTTTAATAAAAATAACGGTATGAATTCTTGGTGGAATCCTACTGGGATTTCACTCACACCCTACATAGACACTTTAGTGTGCATGTAATCTTATTATCCTTGATTCTGGTAAGGGGATTTTATTTTTTATAGATAATATTCCATGGTAAATTTGGGAGCTTGAGGATGTTGGGTGGTAGAGATGGATGTGTGTCACGTGAATTTTGTTTTTTTAATCTTAGGACTTATTTATATCATAGGTTGTATTTTATAATGAGGATACATTAGTTATTTCCATATCCTTTCATTTTGGTCTCTTTTTTATTTTTAAAAATCTTGTATAAACTTTGTTATTTTTTTGGTAATGTTTTTATTGAAAGTTTTATCTTATATATCATGTTTATGCCTCAATTGTTTTGGTTTATAATTTATAAACTATTTATTTGTTAGTATGTATGTCTAATGTATAGACACTTCATATTGGATTATCAGTAAGAATATGATGTTTTTTATGATGGATTTGGAGTTTGAAATCATTCTTGAAGTGTATGTTTGATACCCTAGGTAATAGTTTCTATCCTATGATACATGAGATATAATTTAGTCCTTATGGTGGTCCAGATCAGGTGATGTGTTAGGTTGACTCAGATTGATTCATTACAAAATGGTATTAGATCTCTCTTGTTATTTGAGAATTCAGTGTAGATTATAGATAGGTTCATCATAACTCAAGTGTTAGATTATAGGAGAGTTCCTAGAAAAATCTTTATCATAATGAACCTTAAAATTTCCATGGGTATTTAGGATGCATGTTTTATATTTGAGGTTTATTTTTTAGATGTTTTAGTCTAAATTGATGATATTATAGTTTATAGGGAAATTATATTAGTTTTTTTGATAAATTATAAGGTTTTGGAGTGAAATGGAAAAAATTCAGGGTTTATGGTTATTGTGTGTGGGATTCATACCATGTATTTAATTCTGAAGGTTTTTAGTAGGGTTTTCATGGTCTAAGAATAGTTTACCTAATAGTTCATTTTTAAAGGCCCTCCTATTTTGTGTTTTTCTATCTCTTTATGATACTAAATTTCTTCTATTGTTTTTTGCTACAAATTTGGGATAAATTTAAAGAAAAATTTATGATATATTGGTGGAATTTTATTGATTTATATTTTATTTCTTTCATTTTTGATATTGGGGTATGTTTTGATCAAGTTTTGTATTTTTTGTATGTTGTAAACATGTGCCTCTCAGAAGGGAATTGAGGAATTTTGGATATTATTTTATGAAATATTATTCATAGGGTATTGTTTTAAAGAACCTAATATAGCCATTTTAGTCATAGACTCTACTTAGAATCTAGATAAATTAGTAGAAAAGGATTCACATTCTTTTTGGGTGATCAGGATCCTCTAGGGGAAGATCAAGTGTATTTTTTTTATTTGCAAACTCTTAATACATCCAAAGTAAACATCAAAGTATTCATGATTGATGGATTGAATTGAAAATGGTGGGGGTCTATTGTCTCGAATTATTTTAATGAAGACCTTTATTGAGTATATCCCAATTCCATGTTCATTAAATGTTCTTATTGTTATTCTAGTGTAAGAAACCATTTCTTCATGTTCTAGAAATGGAAACAGTGACTTAAAACCAGGAAACTCTGGATGCAGTAGCAGTGGTAGAATCCAGATATGGCATGAGATGGATGATTTTCAGATATGGAACCCTTTACTGAAAGTTTTAGGTTGGGTCAGTGTAATCAGTGCATTTTTATTGGTTTCCATAATCAAGTGGTGGCCACCCACATAAATTGATTGATGGTGGGACCAATGGAACTAGATGGATTTTGTGGATCTTGCCTATAAATATATGGGTGGGGTAAGTTGTATAATTAACTGAAATTGTTCTATAGTTATTTCAATTCTCTTTAGTAGTGGTCTAATATTTAAGAAACTTTTAACTTAGTTAAATTTATGTTGTTCTCTTATTTAATTGAAATTTTCAAATTTTCCCATAGAGTATGACTAATTTTGAACCATGTATCCACAGTGTTATGGTTTGTGTGAGTACTTATTTCATTTATCACTTCATTCCACTTTGATAGTTTCAAAGGGTGTGTTTTAGTTTGTGGATAGGGTGTGAAGTTTCTCTACTTTGATACATTGTTCACCTATGTAGAACATTTCAGAATATCCAAAAACAATTTCCACAAGATGGGTTCTAAAAGATACATTGCGAATCTTGAATTTCTAAGAACAACAAGTGGTACAAGAGCTATTTTTTCAGGTGGTAAAATCCTATAGGAAACTTCCATAAAATTATGTTCTTGTACTTTATATTTTTCATTTAGTTGGATCTATTATTTGGAAGGATACAATTATAATATTTCAAGGCTTTTTGTGAAAATTTTAATAGAATAGATTATAGGTTCTAGAGGATGTAGGTGGAGAATTGTTTATTCCAAAAATATTTGGATCTTCTATTAATGTGATTCAAATCATAATCAATAGAGAAATTGAAATGTGAAAGACTTGAACAAAAGTAATCAGGAGTGATCCTAATGATGTTGGCCTAAAATATGGATTTCAATATCTATTAGGTAAAAAGTACTTCTAAATTAATGTCTAAACTTGATAAAATTTATGTGGATCCTTCCATAATGAACAAGGTATTTTTTATGATTTGAATTTTTTATATAAATATGTTGGAAGGAATGTTAGTGTATTTTCTTTTAAAATACTTCAATATGACCTAGAGAAAATTTTGGTCTATTAGGGTGATTTTCATTTGAGGTGTATGGGTGTTGATACTTTTTTTATTACTTCCTAAATCATCAGACATGATGGTTAATAATATAATAAACTCTAATGGTAATAATTACATTGAATTTTATGAGATATAGGATATTAATATGAATGAAGAAATCAAATAGAAGTAATTCTAAGGTTCTACCAGAATAGTGTTTAGTGAGGAAGGTAGGGAATGCTCCACTAGAAATAATTTTTTTAAGAAGAAAGAAGATAAGGTATAAAGAATCCAAGGGAAATAGGAAAGCCTAATTGATTCCATATGTTGTAATTTTGTAAATAAATAGCATATAAATAAAGACTATAGGTACTAGAGGGTAAAATATGGAAGTAATTATTTCACCTATTCTATAAATTTCATAGTTGAGGATGATGAAAATGTATTGTTAGTGTTGATATTTCATTGTATTCTTGAATTATTGTCTCTATAGAATCATCTTACTCAAAGTCTAAAAATTATGATTGGGAAACTTTCTATCCAAAATCTTTGAAAAGATTCATCTTGTGAATGGTGAAGTACTTGAGGTTGTTAGAAAAGGTGATATGAATTTCCTAATGAAGAAATAATTTTTGATGAAGTTGTAGGGTTATCATTACATATCAAGATTATAAAATAATATAATTTCAATAGGTTAATTAGATGATAAAAGGTTCAATACAACCATTGTGGTTGGTACATCAAAAATCACACAAGGTTGCATGGTGTTGTACAGGGGTGTTAAAGACAAAAAACTATATTTGGATAGGAATTTAGAAGGTTTAATGGTGTTCAGAATAAAAATTATAGAATAATAAAGTTATGGAACAACTATCTAGGACACATTTGTGAGAAAGGGATGATGGTATTAGATATAATAGGGATAATGAAACTTGACCATATGAAATTTGGGATATTAAAAAGTTACATATTTGGGAAGCATCAAAAGGTGTATTTTACAAAAGGCAAGGAAACAAAGACATGGAATCTAGAGTTAGTTTGTACAGATGTATGGGGTCCAAATCTGGTACAATATCATAGAAGTGTATTGTACTACATTACGCTCATTTACAATGTTACGAGGATGTTTTTATTAAAACAAAAGTATGAGGTTTTTGTGGATTTTTTCAAGTGGTCATACATGATGTAAATGAGCTTGAAGAAAATCCTAAGTGTTTGTAGTTAGACAATAAAGGTGAATATATAAGTAAATAGTTCTAGAAATTTTGTTGGATGAAAGGAATCTATATGGAGAAGAATTTTCCTGGAACACCAAAGAAAAAATTGTGTGCAAAAATGGATGATTAGGACTTTGAGTAAGAGATACAGAATCATGAGGTTACACTCTACTTTCTCAAAGGAATTTTAGGTTAAATTAGTAAACAGTGTATTATACCTTGTGAATCACAATCCTTCTATACTGATGGGGTAATCAATTCTATAATAACTCTAGAAAAAAATATTAGTCGATGTATCTCACCTAAGAGTTTTTTAAAGTATCTCATACACCCATATTAATTATTAATAAAGGGAAAATTTGTAATTTAATTCTTATACATGTTTATTTATTGGTTATAGTGATGATGACTTCATATTTTAGATCTAGTTTAACAATTATCAGAAAATTATCAAAACCTATAATGTTCTCATCAATTAGAAAATTATTTTGAAGGATTAAAACCTAGTTGATGAAATGGTTAGGATTAAATAACCAATTCATGTTGAGGTTAAACTAAATATAAGTCCAGTAGTTCTAGACTTTTCAAGTAGCATAGAATTTTGGAAGGTAGAGGAAATTTCATGAATAAAAGACACCAATCAAGTTTCAAAAGTACCAAGGTCTGATGTAGTAGAAAAATTTAGGATTATAGAATATTGGGGATTTTTTTTTGGAAATATAGGGCTTTAAAGAAGAAGAAACTAAAGAGTTTAGGTGGTTTAACAAGGTTAGACAATCAGTGTAGAGTTCATAGTCTATAATTTACTACTTACTTCATATGGATGGTGGGGAAATCAAAGTCCCAAAATAAGAAAGAGGGATCATAGACTCATAATAGTATGAGTTAGAAATGAAGGAAGATATGAATTAATTTCATGTAAATGAAAAATGGGAGTTAACAGAATTGCTTCTGGGGGAAATAGATTCAAATAAAAAATGGGTCTATCAGTTGAAGGAATAAGTGGATGATTGAAAATAGTATAAGGTGGCACTGGTTATGAAAGTCTTTCAATAAATATAAGGATTATATTTTTCTATAATCTTTTATCCCATTATAAAACATTCCATGATAAAAATTGTGCTCATTCCAATTGCTTTGGAAAGTTTTTAACTTTAGTAGTAGTATGTCAATAATGTGTTCCTTCATGGTTATTTAGAGGTGGAAATCTTTATGAAACAACATGATGGATTAATGGAAAGTATAATGGAAGGTTTGGTGTGTAGGCATATATGGAGATTGTATGGACTAAAATGAGTACCCATAAAATGGAACTAGAAGTTTGATTCCATTATGATAAATCCAAAAACAATCTAGTGAAATTTGGATCATTTATTTTACTAGAAGGTATTTAATGATAAGATATTTATCATTATTATTCTACACATGGATGATATACTCTCATCTACAGTGGTAAAGGAAATTCTAAAAGATTTAAAGGTTTATTTTTCCAAAAAATTAAAGATGATGGATCTTGGGGATGAAAATATAATTTTATGCATATAGATCATAAGGGACTGGAAAACTAGAACTTTAGTTTTATGATATTTAGAATACTTCCATAAGGTATTGGGAATATTAAAAATGTATATATCTAAAACTATTACCACCCCTTTGAATGGAAATTAAAAATTATCCAAGTATAAAGTAACATGAATTAAATAAGAGGCTAGGTACATGGAAAAGGTTCTATATACATTGGTGGTAGGAAACATGATGTATCCCATGGTTTTTATAAGGTCAAAAATTCCATGAGCAATGGGAGTAGTCAGCAAATTTGTGGAAAATCTATGTAAGGGGAACTAGAAATTAATTAAGTGGATATTATGATATCTCAAAGGAAGATAAGTATTATCTTTATGTTTTGGAATAGATGATCCATTATAGGGATATATTGATACAAACATTAGAGTGGATACAGATTCATGGAAGAGTACCACTGGATGTATGTTTACATTCGGTGGAATGGATGTAATTTGGATGTATCAAATTCAATCCATTGTATCACTATAAACTATGGAAGTAGAGTATGTTTCCATTACAAAAGCTAGGAAGGATTTTATTTTTCCAATTTTTTTATTATAAGAACTCAAAAGGCTGTGGGGAAATGGTTTAGTGACTCTTAGATCATGATTCATCTTGTGACGAATCTAGTATTTCACTCATGGATGAAACACATTAAAATAAAGTATCACTTCATCTAGAAACTTATTGGGGGTGGGGTTCTAGAATTGTGAAAGATTAAAGGAGTTAGAAATCCACTATACATGTTAACTAATTTCATAGTTTGGGAAAATCTAGAGTGTAATTATGCCTCAGTGGGACTTGGATAGATGGTTATCAAAAGATCATGGAAGCAGTAACTTTGATGTAAAGGAAAAAAGGAATGGAAGATATATTTTTTAAAAATGACCAAGGAATTGGTTTTGAATCCTATAAAAATTCTAAAGTGATATATTTCTAGGATAGTGTGATAAAATATATTTTTTAGGTTCTAGAATTAGAAGTAGTGACTCAAGACCAAGAATGTCTGGTGAAAATATTGTCTATAGCCCATACCTACTTATGTTAGGCCTTCATGCACATGGGAATCCTGCACTTATCCAATGGCATATACACCTTTGGTGCCTAGACACAATAACTCATGACTCTTTTTCTTAGCCTCCAACATTAAGGCCTCTCACATTAGGCCTTCATGCACCCTTATTTTAGTCGTTTACTCCCAGTGCACTACTTTATGGTACCGGACACCATAAAAGTGAATGCAACGTAGTCAAAAGTTTCTATCCTTCTTGGATATCTTCCTTGATTGTTTTTCTCTATAAAAATACCAATACCTCTCATTTAAGGAATCTAAAATAAAAGTTCTAGAAAGTAATCCCCAAATTCACACTTGCACGAGCTTAAGACCTGTTATTTGTCCTTGAAGTGACTCTCAAAGTAAAAATATAAGGAAAATAATGTGAATTTGAGTTAATTGCATCATCTAAAGGTTTTAACACAAAACCTTCATAAAATAACATCCCTATGCTTTTTTAGGACTAGGAAAAATGACCCCCCACCTCTGGAGAGGCAACGAGGGTGTCACTGACCCAAGATTCCCTATAGATTCCTAATAGGGTGCCACTCATCTAGGATACCCCAAATATACCTACAAGTTTTCCACTCACCCAGGCCACCCCAGAGATCCCTACTAGGGTTCCATTCACCAAGATACCCCATAAATCCCTAATAGGATGACACTTGCCCAGTCCACCTAGATAATCATACTAGGGCACCATTCTCCCATCGTATCTAGATTAAGAAAATTAATGAGCCACTCACCTAGGTTACCAACTATGGAACATTATTACCATTTAGTATCATAAAGTCATTATGAAATCCTTATCTAGTTGTGTTCTTTAATTGGAATAAATAAATTACTTAAAAGACCTTTTCAACACTTTTACCCTAAATTAACCCACTATAGAGTTGCATCTAACCAGAACTATTTCATGGCCTCATGAGATACATGAATAATTTTTTCATACCATAGTGATCCCCTTAAATAATATATTCCTTTGATAATGGGAATAGATTATCCTATAAGATACCTTCTTCAGTTTTCCTCCTTTCCCAATAATAACCATATGATACAATTAATCATGTATTCCCTTGATAACTAGGACTCTATCTATTAGAATATTGGTGAAATATCCTATAGACCAACCATATAATCTTATATGACCTGACTATTTTAGACTAGCACCATGTCCACTAAGAGCCTAATTAGTTTTTCAATTGACCTCCCAATTCTAATCAATGAGCCATGCATATGAAAGGGCCTCCTACTAAGAATAATACCTGATGATGTTCTCATTGATGACTTCATCCTTATTCCCATTTGATGATATGTACATACAATGGGATTCCTATTAAGTTTAAGACCCAACCATTACCTATATTATTTAGCTACCAAAAAATAGGATGATCCTGAAATGGGATGCTCATGTGTAATTCCTACATAATGTTTTTAGGTTCTTTTGACCTGGTATTCCATTCTGTACAACTCAAAATTTCTAGGAATAGGTCCTAGTTATATGAACTTAAACTTTAATACATCTTGGTCCTAGTTTCATGACCTTAAAAGGTTGATTGTTAGTCCTGGATTCACAACTAAAAAGGGACTTCTTTATTCATGGTTTCACAACCTTGAAGGAACCACATTGGTCCTTTCCATGGAACCTTAAAAGGTATGATGTTCCCCTATTAAGTGGTACTGAACTACATGGGTTATAATATCATTCACAAGGATATGTAGGAATCCCCTCCCATGGGACTTATCATAACTCCACGACACTTACTTCCACCTAAAATGGCTGAGTTCCCAGCTGTGTGGCTATAAACCATATTATAAATGATGAATATGAGAGAAGATAGATCTCGATACATAAAAATATTCAAATTGATGCATGGTGTTGATTGACCACTTTCATGACCAAGGAAACAATTATTATTACTAGGAAGGATTTCATGAATACGTATTAAATATATAATATTCTCGAAATATGCAATAAGACCCTTTATGGGATGAGTTGACATCACATCCTCTCAACCTCAATATACAATTAAAAGTGTCACTAGATAACCCCAATGATCACCTACCCTTGGAAAGTAGTCCTGTGACCAAATAAAATCCTGAGTTTGAATTCAGGGGGGAACAAAATAGTGAACTCGATATGAAATCCTTTACTTGTGAATGAGATCAGTTTACTAGGTAAATTTTTATGTGTGATACACTAAAAAGTTCCTTATTAATGTTTCCCCCATTAATTATCCCCCTTTAATCCAAATGGAATTTCCAATCAATGCACTAACCAATGTTCGATTCCCTGGCTAGGCTGGGGGAAATGAAAAAATTACTAGGGTGCTCGAATGTTTCCAAAAAGAAAAACCCTAGACATATACCTCATCCATGATGATGGTTGTGGCCCCATAGTCTTAGAAGTCACTTTCAATGACCCAATGCCTTCGATGTTAGGTAGTTGATGCCCTCATGCAGGGCACAACCTCAACAGATCCATCTCAGCCCTAGAGGTGGCCCATGAGAACCTCAAAGAGATGAATCTCTATAAGCCATTTTTCTAATGATGGGATATTGAGAAACAATCATCCCCTATCACGATGGTCAATCTTTCTTGGGATTCTATCCCTAGAGCATAGAAAAAACTATATCCCATATCTTCATGAGGTGGGGGTGGGGGAATTAACTACATCCCAACCATTGTTCTAGAGAAATTTAGAAGGTCTCATGTTTGTCTCCATTATAATTATCATTTCTTGGCCTTGATTACTCAAGAATATGTTAAGGAGTCTACCTTGGAGATATAAACATCAACAATATAAACTAAGAAACCCAAGAGGAAGGATCACTAGGGGAATTCGACTATTGGAGTTCAGGAGCAAGTTCACACCCCTATTCCCATTAATACCCATAAATACAATCTACATATCCTAGAAACAACTCAGAAACCACCTATGAGGGATCATTCCAATAAAGGCCGATACCCACATTGCGCAACCATATTTATAATTAAGGTTCCAACCCTAGTTGATTATTCAAAATATTAGATAAGTAAGAATCATTAGGGGAAATCCATGGTTACAATCCAAGAGAAAGACCTTACCCCTATATACTCTCACATATTTGAGGATCATCAGCATACCCTACCCATGGAATAAATATCATAATGAATCACCTGCTTCAAGAATGCTCAAATAATGATGAGTTATACAATGATGACTATATCCACAAACTCATCATCAACAAGCGAAGGTGATCATGGTTATATAGGTCCTCATAATAACAAATGAATTTGGAGCTCCTCTTTAGAGTACCTGTCGTGGAGGTCCTCCCCACAACATTGAACATATCAACCATAAATTTCCTCCTCATTATAGTAAATAATAAATCAACAGCTGTATAGATCCTCCCCATGATTAAGTGAAACAGAGAATCTCTAAAAGTCCTCCCTAAAGCACCTTCCATAGAGGCCCCCTCCCTATAGAAATGTGAAGATAGATCATGAAGGCCCTCCTTGTGATTCTCATTATTGAGGTCCTCCCTGCATCATAAAGATTAACCAACAAGGAGTTCCTACCCTTATAGACCTATCAATAATTAATAACTGTATAGTCCCTCCCCATAGAAACAAATATAATAACTATAGAGGTCCTCCCTGGGGTATTTTTTATATAGGTCCTCCCAATAACATTGTATTTTACCATAATGGAGGTCCTCCCCATAGTAGTAACACTATGGGAAAATCGACCTTTTGCGATGGGAATAGATCCCATCGCAAATAGTCTGTCGAAAAGGTTATTTGCGATGGGAAAAGGGGTCTCGTCGCAAAAGTTTTGGCGTGGTTTGCACGCCAAACCGCAGGAAGGGTATTTGCGACGGGGGGTGCCTCCCCGTCGCAAATACCCGGTGGCGATAAATTCTATTTGCGACGAGGAGGCACCCCCGATCGCAAATAACTGGCGGCGATAAAAACTATTTGGGATAGGATATTCTCCCATCGCAAATAGTGTGTCGACAGATCACTATTTTTAATGGGACCCGTCACAAATACCCTTTTAACCGCCGAAAGTAATTAATGCGGCCGAAGGTATTTGCAATGGGTCTTCCATCGCAAATAATCTAACCTATATATACCTTCATCCGTTTTTTTTTCATTCATCCTCTATATTCCTACTTTCTCTCTCTCTCTAAACTCTAATTTTAGAGTTAAAATTTCTCCAAGTTAATTTTTTTTACGAAGAGATTTTGAAGTCGTCTACACCTATAAGAGACCAAGTTTAAAGGTATTTATGTTTTATTTTATTTAATATTTATTTCATTTTTTAATTTTAATTTTAATTATTGTTAATTAGTTGTAATTAAATTAGATTTATATTGTTTTGTTATCAGTATTTATTTATAGTAATAAATTGAAATTATTAGTCGTAATTATTAATAATTAGTGGTAATTAGGAAGTATTAACGATAATTAGTAATGAATATAAATAATTAGCGGTAGTTATTAATTAGTAGCGGTAATTAGTAGTAATTAATAGTAATTAAAGCAATTAGTAATAAATAGAGGTAATTAGTAATAATTAGGAATAAATAGTAATAATTAGTAAAAAATAGTAAAAAATACTAATAATTAGTAATAAATACTGATAATTAGTAATAATTAGTAATAATTAGTAATAAATACTAATAATTAGTAATAATTAGTAATAAACACTAATAATTAGTAATAATTAGTAATAATTAGTAATAATGAGTAACAATTAGTAATAAATACTAATAATTAGTAATAATTTGTATTAATTAGTAATAATTAGTAATAATTAGTAATAATTAGTAATAATTAATAATAATTTGTAATTATTAGAAATAATTAGTAATAATTAGAAATAATTCCTAATAATTAGCTATAATTACTAATAATTAGCAATAATTACGAATAATTAGAAATAATTACTAATAATTAGTAATAATTACTAATAATTAGAAATAAATAGTAATAATTAGCAATAAATAGTTATAATTAGCAATAAATAGTAATAGGTAGCAATAAATAGTAATAACAAGCAATAAATAGTAATAATTATCTATAAATAGTAATAATTAGTAAAAAATAGTAATAATTAGTAATAAATAGTGATAATTAGTAAAAAATAGTAATAATTAGTAAAAAATACTAATAATTAGTAAAAAAATACTAATAATTAGTAATAAATAATAATAATTAGTAATAAATATTTATAATTAGTAATAATTAGTAATAATTAGTATTAATTAGTAATAATTAGTAAAAAATAGTAATAATTAGTAACAAATATTAATAATTAGTAACAAATAGTAATAAGGCTCTCGGGAGCTCTCTGCTCTCGGGAGCGCCCTAGGGTTTTGCAGCGTCGGGCAATTCGGCGTGGACTACGGACTCTCCAGCGGCATGGAGTTGGTCTTGGCGGGTGGAGTCTGCGGGTTGATGGGGACGGTGACTCATCTGGGCGCTATTTCAGTTCGAAGCGGATGGAGGAGTTGCAAGTCATCGGAGGTTTTGGCTGTTGCTTCGGCTGTTCTTCTGATGGAAGTGGTCTCTCTATGGCTCCTTGGCGGAGTTAATGGAAGGTGTTTACAGGTTCGTCCAGTTCTCCAGCACAGTGGCGTTTTCTTCACTCGGCTATGGTCGTCGGGCGACAGTGTTTGTGGCGGGAGCGGTTGGCGTTTCCAGGTCTTTGTTCGGGACTTCATCGCGGAGGCGTCTTCTCAACTCGACTATGGTCTTCGGATGATGGAGTTCATGGATCCTGGTGTGTGGAGGAGGAGTCGGCGGCGAGGATGGATCTCAGACTCGATGATTTGGAAACCCTATGTCGGAGACCTTCAGTTGTGGCTGAACAATTCTGGGGTGTTTTCAATCTTGCGTGGAGATGGGGTTCTGAACCTGTTGAAGGTCGGGAGAGATTGCACAGCGGATTCGTCACTCTCGAGCTCAGCTTCGGTGTTGTCTTTCAGCAGGGACGCCGATATGGATCGTGGTATCTTCATGCAATGGATCTGCTACCGGCAAGGGTCGGGTGGGTCGTGGTGAGGCAGGTCGGCTCAGGCGGAGCATCGAGCGTGCAGTGAGGTGACGACCTCGGGACAAGCTGCGTGGACCTTGGGATGCGTGTGAATGCATGATATCTGTTATGTGACAGTGTCGGTCTTTGTACCGCTGATTTTCAGGGGTATTATCCCACTGGATCTTCAGGTCATTGAATTTAGGCCTTTGGGCTTATGTTATTGGTTCTTTTTTGGGTTTTCCATTGGGTTTTATCTCTCTAGGACTACTGGCTTTTTATGGGTTTTCCCTTACCCAAATCAAAATGGGTTTCTATTGTATTTTTCTTTTTTTAATAAAGGGGCTTGCCCCCAACCTTTGCACTAAAAATAGTAATAATTAGTAAAAAATAGTAATAATTAGTAATAGTTAGTAATAAATAGTAATAATTAGTAAAAAAATAGTAATAAATAGTAATAATTAGTAATAATTAGTAATAAATACTAATAATTAGTAATAAATGTTAATAATTAGTAATAAACACTAATAATTAGTAATAATTCTAATAATTAGTAATAAACACTAATAATTAGTAATAAATACAAATAATTAGTAGTAAATACTAATAATTAGTAATAAATACTAATAATTAGTAATAATTAGAATTAATTAGGAATTAATTAGAAATAATTAGGAATTAATTAGCAATAATTAGCAATAATTAGCAATAATTAGCAATAATTAGAAATAATTAGCAATAATTAGCAATAATTAGCAATAATTAGCAATAATTAGCAATAATTAGTAATAATTAGCAATAGTTAGCAATAATTAGAAATAATTATCAATAATTAGGAATAATTAGAAATAATTAGCAATAATTAGTAATAATTAGCAATAATTAGCAATAATTAGCAATAATTAGTAATAATTAGTAATAATTAGCAATAATTAGCAATAATTAGTAATAATTAGAAATAATTACTAATAATTAGGAATAATTACTAATAATTAGAAATAATTACTAATAATTAGCAATAATTAATAATAATTAGAAATAATTACTAATAATTAGCAATAAATACTAATAATTATCAATAAATAGTAATAATTAGCAATAAATAGTAATAATTAGCAATAAATAGTAATAATTAGCAATAAATAGTAATAATTAAAAATAATTAGTAATAATTAGTAATAATTGAATGAATTAGTAATAATTTTATGAATTAGTAATAAATAGGGATAATTGTAATAAATTGTAAGAACTTGGCACAATTTCTAGTGGATTGGCATCACTCATTTTTCTCGATGACTCTTCTCCTTTCAACTCTCACTAACTCAAAACATTATAAAAAATGTTCTCTTACGTTTGCATATCCAATATTGTATGCACGATATTGGATATGCATACACAGGAGCACATTTTTCATAAGTTTTTCAGGTGGTGACAGTTGTAAGAAGATGATTCATTGATGAAAAGGGGGATATTTTGTCTGACGGCTCATTTACTTGTATCTTTCTCACACTGAAATCACAATGAAGAATCTGGTCGGAGGTACACTTATGCATTCTCATATGAATGGGAATGGATATTCGTACCTCTGAGCAGATTCTTTATTGTGATTTCAGTGTGAAAAAGTTGCAAGTAAATAAGCTGTCAGATAGAAGGGTAGCCGCAAATCCACTGAAAATTGTGTCGCTCATAATTAGTGTTAATTAGTAAGAAGTAGTTGTAATTATTTATCTTCTCTTTTTTGGACAATGTTTTTCTTATATCAAATTATTCAAAAATAGTAATGATTTTATATTTTGTAGAGAAATATGGAATAAGGAAGTCAACAACAGTCATTATTAAATGATCGCTCTTGGATAAATCAACCCATAAATCCAAATGATTTTGGTTTAAATCCTATATATATTGAGGGTTTGAAGATTTATTATCATTTTCATCATCAAAAATAGAATTTTTTTCAAAAGGCACATTAAGTTTCCTTGGAAAAAAATTTCCTCTGAGAACGTTTGACACATTTGACAAGGTTGGGGGACATCTTTTGCATTTTGGTTTTCAAACAGATTACGTTTTTTGGTATCAAAATGGTGAACATAGTTCTTGGGAAGATACTAATAATTTGATTCCTGATCTATCGTAGTTTTAAAATTTAGTACATGATGTTGCAGGTCCATCTGTTCAACAAAATGGAACTTAAGATGATATTGATTTAACTCCTGAGTTAGAACTATCTAAATTTTATGATTTGTTGAGGTCTACTGAGGATGTATTATATATTGGTTGCAAGAGAAGAAAATTAAAAGCGGTTGAAAAATTTAGGGCTATTAAATCAGATAATGGAATGTCAAACAACTTTTTTGATCATATATTTTCTTTGGTTAAAACATTGTTACCTGAAGAAAATGTGTTTCCTGCAAATTACTATTAGAGAAAGAGGCTGGTTCGTAATATGGGCCTTATT
Organism: Viscum album; assembly: GCA_963277665.1. Taxonomy (NCBI): domain Eukaryota; kingdom Viridiplantae; phylum Streptophyta; class Magnoliopsida; order Santalales; family Viscaceae; genus Viscum; species Viscum album. The sequence continues at coordinate 1,940,192,159 of OY728119.1, read as the reverse complement.
TATCAGAAGATTCATTCATGTTAAAATGATTGCATCTTATATTCTGGTAAAAATTATTCATTGGATAGTTGTCCCACATGTGGAAAATTGAGGTATAAAGAAGCTAATGTGGGGAATTCTAGATCGATTCCTATAAAATTATTGAGATATTTTCCACTTACACCCAGGTTTTAGCATTTATTTATGTCTCCAAACATAGCGACAATGATTTCATGGAAAAAAACCCATATTTCAACCGGTAAAATATTGAATCATCAATCTGATGGTGATTCATGGAAACAATTTGCCCGAGTGCATTTGTCTTTTACAATATAAGCCCGAAACATGCGATTAGGTCTTTCTACTAATAGTTTACATCCATTTGGTTCTTATGGTAGTTAGTATTCACGTTGCCCTGTCTTTATAACTCCGTACAATTTACCTTCATGGATGTTGATGAAGGAACCTTATATATTTTTAACCTTATTAATACCAGGACATCCAAAAAATAATATTGATGTTTATTTGAAACCATTGATTGATGAGTTAAATTAATTTTGGAGTAATGGTGTTAGTACATATGATGTTGCTACGAAAGAAAATTTCATACTAAAACCTACATTGATGTGGACAATTAGTGACTTCCCATCATATGGCATGTTATTTGGATGGAGTAAAAATGGTACGAAATCATGTCCTTACTGTATGGGAGACAACAAAGCATTTATTCTTGTCAATGGAAAAAACATTACTATTTTGACTGTCATCGCATATTTCTTCCAACATATCATCCTTTTTGGAGGAACAAATCTCATTTCAGAAAAGGTACAATTGAAAGGGACGAACCTCCAAAAATGATCTCAGGTATAGAGTTAAAATTATTTGTATTTTCATTACCTCCCATCACATTTGGACCAACAATAAACCAATATAAAATTCATTTCTTTGGTAAAGAACACAATTGGATAAAACAGAGCATTTTTGGGATCTTCTATATTGGTCTGATTTGTTGGTCCCCCGCATATTGGATGTCATGCATATTGAGAAGAACTATTTTGATAATTTATTTCATACAGTTTTGGATACACCAGCTAGGACCAAATATAATGTAAAGGCATGATTAGATCTTGCCCAAATTTGTAGGAGACCAGAACTTGAACTGTTTGAAAATGTCAGATCATAGAGGTTAATGAATCCAAAAGTATCTTATACACTGTCCAAAGAGAGTCGCTTATTATTTTGTCAGTGGATTGTAGATTTGAGACTTTCAGATGGCTATGCTTCCAATTTGGGTAGATGTGTTAGGAATGGTCATATAACCGGATTAAAAATTCACGATTGTATTGTTATAATAGAAAGACTTATAATGATTGTATTAAGAGATTTGTTGAATTATATGATTTGGTATTTGATAATAGACATATCATATTTTTTCCGAGACATTTGTGTGGCGATAACAGACTATGATGCACTAAGAAAACTGGAAAAAGATGTTGTTGTAATTATATGTAAACTGGAAAAAATATTTCTACCATCTTTCTTTGAATCAATGTAACATTTGATATTACAATTTCTACATAGATAAAAATGTAAAGGTTCAGTACAGTTTCGATGGATGTACCTATTCGAGAGATGCATGTAGAAATTGAAGAAAAAAGTATGTAACAAAGAATTAGTTGAAGGCTCAATTGATAAAGCTTATTTTCAAGAGGAAATTTCTTTTTTCTGCTCTCATTATTTTAAATCTGAATATCGCTCCAAACACAACTACATGGGATAGAATGAGGGGAATGTTGATGATGAAATGGAAAATCAATTATCAGTTTTTAATTAGCATAAGCTTGGCTTTAGTGGAGTTCATGAATGGTGGATTTCAAATGATTAACATCACAGAGCTCATACATATGTTCTGCTCAACTATGAAGAAATGAAATCATTTTTACTATGAGTGTTTATATCACTTATTCTATAATTTATGTTACAGTGAGTAAACTTATTTTATTTTTTGGTTATATCATAATCATATCAAGAAATAAATTCCATAAATTATAACAGTTTCTCTTGAAGAACGTCGGGAAAAAAAATTCTCAATGGTTTCAAAAACTGGTAACATAAATTATTGGTGGTTTAACATATCAATTAATTTTATTATTTATTATATTGATAATTTTTTTAAAAAAAATTCCACTGTCTCGACATGTTCGTAAAATTGATAAGCGACTGTGTATATTGAGTAACTCACCATCCAAAATGGTTAAATCTTATAATTCATATGCAGTGAATGGTTTTCGATTTCATACACATGCATATGGGGAATAAAAAAACAATGAACAATGGAGTTTTCTTGAGAGGATCTCATCAAAGAGAAACTGAATTTGACTTTTATGACATACTGGATGAAATTATTGAACTATGTTATCTAGAACAAAATTACTAAATAATGTTTAAATTTTGGTGGTTGGATACTGAGAGAGGCTTGTGTGTTCATCCAACTCATGGAATCGTAGATATTAAAAATAAAAGTCTTCTTGCAGTAAATGAACTATTTTTACTAGCTCAATAGGTACATCAAATTTATTTCACAAAGTAATATGCTACTTCAAGATACCTAAGTGATTGGTGGAGAATAATAAAAATCAAATTTCAGGAAAATCGTTTTACTCAAAGTGAATGTGGTTTCACTGAAGTGCAAGGAATTGAAATTTTTCAAGAGACTACTCAAAATACATCTTTTTAATAAAGAGACATGAATATCTATGATAACACCCCACAATTAATTATCGATGGAGACAATGATGTTAATAATGTTACAAATGAATTTGAAATGGAAAGAGATGATGAAACTGAAACTCATATGGATATTAATGATGCAGAGGAAGAATATGAAGACATTGAAATATTCAGATATGAAGATGATGATGAAGGTGAACATTGATATAGTTAAATTCTGATTATAATCATAACTAATATATATATATATATATCATAGTTATTTTTAACTATTTACTAACAGCAATAATTTTTTGTTTCAGATGGATGATGGTCTATTTTTTTAGTTGCATGAGGGTGACCTACCTTTGGATGACAAGGATTTGGGATCATCTAACCCTCATCCGAGTGGTGGTTTAGAGGGTACACAGAGGGGGTGTGGTCTTGCGAGACTGATGATTCCTAACCTTATCCCCGAGCGACGTCCACATCTTGGTTTCGATCCATGCACGCGGAGGTATGGTAACCTATGTATTTTAGTTAGATTTCATTAATTTATTTATATAATAAATGTTTGATTATTTTTTCTTTTTTCATAGTTTTGAAAATATAGACGTTGGACAAGGGAGCGCTATCTTGAAAAATTATTTTTCTCAATCATGGATCACATGGGAACAAATTCCCATTGATGTGCAGCTTGGCATGTTTGATCATTGGATGGTATGTAAATAAATAATATTTATTTTGAAATTTTTTTCATTAATAACTTGATATTATAAATTATTTGTAGGGTTTATGGTATCTCATCAATGATAGCATATGTAACGCTATCCACGTAGCATGGGAGGTGCCTATGCATGACCATTTTTGACAGTTTTTACACAATTTGAGAAGGGCGACCATGAAGAAAGCAGGAGTGACATTATTTTATGATTCAGGTAGAGCCCACTGACCGGAGTACATTTAATGCCACTTTTGAGATGGATTATGTTCACACTAGTTGGGTGGTGGATTTAAGAGGAGATCTTCATTGGGAAGATAGAACCGGGGGAGACAGGAGGTGACACATCGAGCTGGTATTCGTACATTCAATACGCATAGAGAGCATCTGGTAAGTACTTTTTTTAAATATTTTATATAACTTTAAATATAAATAGTTTATTTTATATTCATATAGGCAGTCAAGCAGTATGATATTATAGAGTACAACATTTATCGAAGGATGTACAGTGATCCAGCCACTGGAGAGATTAGAGGTGATCGCCAACGTCGGATTGTGGTCAGTGTTATTTCTTTTTCAGTTTGAAAATTAACTGCATATAATATTATCACTAATTTAATTTCAAATTGGAACTGAATGAGTCATATGAGGTCGTGACCTCTCAGACATAGGTTGGTAGTTAGAAAGATATGGCTGATCAGACTAGTTCCCACCATTTCGATGAGGCAGCATGGATGCAGGCGACCTGGTATGCCTTTGAGAAGGGTTGAGTAGTTAGTATCAACTCTCAATTGACTCCTGAAACTTATTTTGGTACTACTGCGATGTCGGCGTCCAACTCGAGAGGAGCTCATGGAGAGCCATCATCTTATGGCTCACAGTATCAGGAGCAGCTGCGAGCTCAGAGTGAGCTTATAGAGAGTTTTCGTAAGGAGTAGAAAGGGATGCGGTAGCACCAACAACAACATGAGGAGGAGCGCTGACAATAGTAGTAGTAGTACGAGGAGCAGATGCTTCGATGGGAGCAGCAGCAACATGAGAAGATGGAGTACATGCGCCGTCTGACTCATAGTTTAGAGATGAAGTTTCCTTCACCATCTCCTCCACCTCCTCCACCTCCTCCAGAAGACCACCCCCCAGTGATTCTTTTTCATGTTAAAAACATTTGAAAATTTTTGTTGTAATATTAACTATTTACAGTTTTTGTCTTTTATATTGGTGCGAATATTGCATAATTTAATTTTTATTTTTATTTTATTATTTTAATATTTTATTATTTTATTATTTATTATTAGTATTATTTTTTTAATGTTTTTTTATTTTAGTAATAATAATAATAATAATTTATTTTTTTATATTTTTTGCGAATATTGAGAATTTTAATATTTTATTATTATTTTTTATTATTTTAATAATATTAATATTATTTTTTCATAAATATTAATAATAATAATAACATTATTATATTATTAGTATTATTTTATTATTAATATTATAATAATATAATTTTTGTATATTATTAATATTAGTATTATTATTATATAATATTATATTATTTATATTAATAGTATTAATAATAATATTATTTTCTAATATTAATTTATCATAATTTTATTAAATATATTTTTTTTATTAAGTAATTGCGATAGGACCTTTTGCGATGGGTTCCCGTCGCAAATAGTTAATATATTTTTTAAATATTTATTTGTGATGGGAAAACGGGCATGTCGCAATAAATTTATATATATATATAAACAGAGAACTATCTACGATGCCATTTTCTGCAATGGTCTATTTGTGACGAGATCCTGTCGCAAATAACTCATTGCAAATTCCACAAATTCTAGTAGTGTAAATCAAGAATAAACCATGGAGTTCCTTCCCATGATGCTTGTTGTGAAGGCCCTCCTTACAATGACACATCTTCTCGAGATAAAGGCCCTACCTTTATCAAAGATACTTGTAAGTTTCTCTCATATCAATTGGAACTTAAGAAATCAATGCCAGTTACACTGGGAACTTCATCACTAATCAGTAGTGTCTCATCCCAGTCAATATGAAACCTGATGCAATGATTATCACTCGTGCCTCCCTCAAACCATGCACCCTTGGGTAGAACTGAGGATATTCAAAAATATCCCACTCCTATCAATAAAATAGTGGAGAAACAAACTTTATGGTCAAATAAAGTTGAAGAACCGCTCATTGAGGATAAAGAAAACTATATTGTCATATCAAAATAATTAGGAAAGTACAAAATATTCGTCATGTTCTATCCCACCAACGCTCCTCAATATTACATTCCTAAGACATTGAAGGCATAATACATACATTACCATAAGTCCAGATACCTACCCTTTGGGTAGTGAATTAACCATCTCAATATGCTATAAGAGTTACCATTGTGTTGAATAGGTCATTCTCTAGGTGGTTCAAAATCTCAAATAGGGAAGAAAATATAAAGGTATTCAATATGAATACATCATGATTTTAAAGACACTCTACCAAATAGTCATCTATACCCCACCTGACATTCATATCAAATAGTGGGGTGAATATGGAAATTTGTATTTCACTCTTCTCACAAGCTAATAAGGATCACCAGAGAAATCATCATAAAATATTATTGCTTGAGGACAAGTCTCAGGTATTAGATCTATATATTCTAGTTGTTCTATCCAAAAAGTTATTTTCATTCCTAAATACTATAAAAACACTACTTGATATGAATGGTCTATTGACATGATACATCATCAGGCTACCGAGAAGGTAAAATAGGCCTCTTGTTTGAGGGAAGTGAAACATGTAACTATAGAGAAACCATCAATGGAAAGCATCACTTTCCCAAATAATATATTCCAACCAAATCATATAGAGATAAAATATTTACATGATAAGAATTCCACAACATAATTCTCATAGATAGTATAGGATAAACCCTACTGTGAAGGGATGGAGGAATTTTTACCTCTACCACTACCCCTAAAATCATCGACTCAATAGTGGATCATTGTTATGATGGTAGTAGATTAAATTTTACCATAAACCATGGTGATGGGGGAATTTTTACCTCCTCATAATCTAAGGTGGTTGGTATTTTCCAAACTGGGTGCATATTTATAAGTATCACCTCTGAAATTTCCACTATCTATATTTTACTATTCATCTACTTTATTAGGAGTTCATTCAATGAGAGTTTTTGAGGAATCCCTCAAGATTACTGTCCAAAAACCACTTACATGGTAGAATCTAGGAGATATGGTGAAACCTCATAAGGTATAAAAGTCAAAATGATATGTGAAAAAAGATAGAAATTAATGAGGATTAACATCTATACCTCAAAGGATATTCAGATAATGATAAACCCTGTTAATACTCTGAAATGGATAAGTATTTGATTCCCATTTACTAATTTTCATATGTTAATATTGTTGAAGTTTAACCCCAAAACAAAAACGTAGAATTATACCGATGAAAAATAAAACAATGATGACACATCTGTTCAAAATGTGTTTCACAACAAAATCCTTGAAGAGGGTGAGCACACTGAACATCAGAGGTCAGATTGCAATTTAGAGGATTCTCTAAAAATTAAACTACCACCTACTTTATGAGATTCTACCAAGGATAAGGGTAAATAAAAGTTTATTCTCACCACCCACCAACCACCCAAATAATTCAAGCCTATTTCCATTGAGGAAAAGATTTCTCAGTGTGAGTCTAAGTTGGAAAAGTTGTGGCAACTCAATGTCGAAATACTCATAAGTAATATAAATATTAATTAAAACTCTCAAAATAAAGTTGGTGTGCCTACTATAATGAATTATATACGATAATAGTAGTTCATTAAACTATCTATGGTGGAATCAAGTAATTAACCTAACATGGGGACAGGGAAATTAGTCTACTTGACCTTATAGTTTTTGGATTTCCAAGAACTCCATCCATTATGGAAAAAATACCCACCAACCCAAGAAATTCATCCTAGACCAAACCAAAAAAGTTATTAGTTGCGTACACATATAGGTAAACCTTATTAAGCCCTACCAATTGCACCCACCTAGGAATCATCCTGAACAACATGATTTCTAGAAATTCTGGAATTGATTGAGTCCCTTACCTATTGAATAGAAGCCATGGAAGGATGGTGAGAACTGGTTCATATAGAAAGGAAACCATATCTTGAGTGATTGGAATTTAATCCTCCTATGACTAACTTTGAAAACTAAACTTTCTCAACATTCAATGGAATGGGATATTTAGATTATTATATCATGCACTTTTTATATCAATGCAGTCTTATGATGGGAACATCAAAGTAGTAATAGGTGAAAAAACTTCGGTGTTTTGTGAAAACTTTGGAAGGACCTATATTTTCAGAGTATAGTAATCTAATAGAAAGATATATTGTTAATTAGGGGATATCTAATGATAAAACCTTTACTAATTTAGCTCCATGTTGAGAAAGGTGATTATCCTCAACCTCTTAAATTACAATAGCATGAAAATGAGAGAGTTTTAGATTTCATTTATTGGTGGGAATGAAAGACTTACTCCCTAAATATGAAACTCACTTAAGATAAGTTGTTGGAGATATGATTATAAAATCTATGAAACTAGTTAAAAAATTTATTATCACTCTAAAATATCATGGTGGATTTTGAGAGTAAGTGGTAGTAGAATAGTGTCTAAAAGATGAAATTTGGTGATCTGGAGCCAAATATCAGTCAACAATGTTGACATAAGGGAATAAGTCTAGTAAAAAAAACTATAACTATCACAATAAAAATAGTATCAATGCTAGGTCCATCCCCCCATCCCACTCATTTTTATGTAGTCCCTTCTCCTAAACAACTGCAGCATCAACAACACCATCATTAGGACGAATATAAAGAAAAAACTACTAAAACTTCAAAAACTAGAATATCAAGGTCTATTCATTCTAAAAGGAGTATGTTTTGATATTTTTCATCAGTGTCCTAGAGAAAACTTTGGTCAAATTTTCAAATATCAAGAGACTTGATGAATTTATTCTAAATGATCATTCTAATTACTACCCTTTCTATTGGATATTGGGGCCCAATATTCAAGAGTGATTTTATTCTAGTATATGCTCCAGAAGGTTACTAAAATTGGGTATATAATGTTAGGTAGTCCCCTAGATTAAGTTAACTATGTTTTTTATACTCTACCAAAATAAGAAAGAGAGTGGAAAGAAGTCATGAATAAGAATATACAGAAATTTAATGTTTGTATAATAAGGAAATCATTTAATCAGATGCATGAAATAATAAGAGCATGACTAAACCAACTAGTCATGACCCCAACTCCCACAATAGCTCCAAAAATATCAACATACATTTAATAATCATAAAAAACAATGAAATCATCACTAGTGGAATAAATATCAATAAAAATAACTTATACATGTGCCCAATCCATTCTATAATCTCCTAGATTTCTTACCTCCATCACTAGGAGGATGGGAAGTGCACTATGAAATGGAATTTTCATCTAGTTAGGAGTCATGATATAACTCAATAAAATTCATCCACTTGATATACCCCTTCATTAATTAAGTGGGGTTATATAATCATAATTTACCTATCAATAATCATGGAGGAGGTCATAGAGGTCAGAGAATACAAATTCATCATGGACCCTAATAGTTAAGTATCTTTTATAGTAAAGATATACATAACATCGAGAATCAAATATAGGCACTTCCACAAGATCAGTAAAAACATAAGTTTAATACTAAATTATATAGGTCTCATTCTGATTTAATCATATATTTATACTAATTAGCACAAAAATAGGTAAGGATTCACTGGTGCATTTAGCTTCAACCCTCAAGCCCCAATCTATGGAGTAGCTGCAACATGGGAAATAAAGACCCTTGTTCCAAAAGTATTCCATTTTGAATCATCTATATATTTCCCCTTCCAGAATCTAAATCTTTAACGACCTTCACCATTTAGAAGACCTTAGGAAAGCTCTTATTGAGGTTCATTCAGGTCCTCAATAGTTTGATATTATAGTCATTACACATAAGATATACCTCACAAATATTGGTTCTACTAAGTTTCATACATACATTTCTTTTATATAAAAAGAACGAGAAACTAATATACAGAGGCACATAAATACTTTTTACATATCTAGAAATATCGATAATATTGACGTTTATCGAACCCTAGTTGATAATGGTTTTAGAATAAACATAATCCCAATCTATACCCTTATATTTTAGGGCTATAGTGAAGTTGAATTATCTCTATAAAACCAATAATTCAGAGGTATGATGAGAGTGAGTAGATACCACCATAAAAAATTAAAAATGAAAACCCAATTTGGAGATATTATGTCGTATTTATAGTTTATGGTGGTTTATTAAGACATGAATTTCAATATATTTTTGGGAATGACGTAGATCCATATACAGATAGTAGTGACCTCATCATATTATCAGTTCCTAAAATGATTTGTTGATGGGAAATTGAAGGTACTGTATGGTGATATCTCCCCTTTGTGTCTTGTGAATCTCGGTATATAGATACAATGTACTACAAAAGGGATTGGGAAAATCATTAGTAAATAACACCACACAGTTTTTTATCCCTAATAGACTAGAAATTTTCCATTTCAATCCATGTAGTAAAATTTATGAAGATATTGTATTGACCATCAATCACATTGAGACAAAAAATCTAGATCTATGGAGTCACCATGTTTTGATGTCCAATGACATAGGTCCTCTGATCACTTTTCTATCCTATAATATTGAAGCATACATCTTTGTTGAACATCCATCATCGATGGAGGAAGGAATACCCATACAACCCTTGTATATCAATCTCACCCATGTTCATCTCCATACCAATGATGGTTTGAAAGATATTTAGTCAGTATAGTCAAGTATCTCTGATCGGCTAAGTATGGACCATGGAAGGTGAACATGGGTCTTAGGAACTATTATTTACATCTATATGGTATCAACTGCACCATATGAACACATCCATTCCATAAAAGGAAGTAATCCTAATATAAATAATGATGCCCCTATATCAACTCCTTGATCTCAAGGTACTATTTCATCTTTAATTCCCCAAAACTATGAAGTGGAAGAGGAATACATCAAGGATGATCCTCTAGTATTTAAGGAAGGTTTCTCAACCACTATTGATAAACTCATATAGGTGAAACTAGGTACAGAAGACAATATATGTCCTATATTGATTAGTACAACCATGAATTCTAAAGAATAAGATACATACATCCCTTTACTTAAACAATTCCAAGATTTATTTTCATGGAATTACAAGGAAGTGCTCAGGTTATAACCCCATATAGCTACTCATTACTTGGGTTTTCAAAAAAATCACCATGGATATAAACAAGCAACAAAAATGATTTATCTGACTCATGATGCCAATGTTTAATTTGGGTTTTATAAACTAATAAAAGATAATTTCATCTGTGAGGTTCAATACTTAAAATGGATATCCAATATATCCACATAAATAAAAATAATAGAAAAATTCTAGTCTATATTTATTTTATGGATTTGAATAGCCGTTGTCCAATATATTATTTACCTATCATGATCGTGGAGCTGATAATCAATGAAACAGTTTACTTTTAAGAACTCTCATTTATATATGGGTGTTTTAGTTATAACTATATTTGAATTTCTCCCAAATATGAGGATTCCACCAACTTTAGGGAACCCCAAGGGGTATATTGTTACTAATTAATTAATTGTTTCTTGAATAATGTTGGCACTACCTACTAATGTTCCATGATCTATATTTTAAGTAATTTTGGGTAAGACCTTAGAATTATTCATGGATAATATGGGGATCAAATATCAAAAATACCATGATCACTATGTTGATATTGAAGTAGTTTTCAATGAATTGTGTCAACACAACTTGAATATTATCCTACTAAAATTTTATTTTGGGGGTAACATCAGGAAAATTCCCCATCTTCATGGTACACCATCGCTATATAAATTTTTACCCAAAAAATACCAAGGTGATACATGATAAAGAAAGGGGGAAACTATCACTAGAATGATGATTGTTAGAAAGCCTTATATGATATCAAATAGTACCTTTTACACCCATAAATCTGGATGCAACCCATAGAATAAAATCTCCTCATAATTTATATATAAACCTTGGAATGATTGCTTGGTTCCCTACTTGATTGGAATAATTATACATGAAAAAATATTAGTCTTTATTATCTTGGTAGGACTATTTTGGATGTTGATTCTGAATATTCTGATATTGAGAATAACTTCCTTGCATTGTTTTTCATAGTACAAAATATGAAACACTATTTTAAGTACCAAGGGGTCCACTTAGTCACCCATATCAATCCAATCAACTATATACTTGGTTTTCTAAAGCTAACTAGGTTCATAATGCAATGGGTAGTCATTCTATAGTAATTTAACAACCAATTCATGTCTCAAAATGTTATCAAGGGAAAAGAGTTATCATATTTACTAACAAAAAACCTTATACTAGAGAATACATTATTAGAAATTGATCTTCTAGAAGGGGAAGAATTTTACATTCATGAAACTTCCCAAACATAGTAAATATTTTTTTTGCAATTTTAAAAGTCCAAAAAGAATAAGGATGGAAGACTTGATGCCCAACATGTTTAGTTTTGGGATTGTGGTCATTTCCTTATTAATAATAGTATTTCCCTATTCCTTCCTACCATAAGAGGTAATCACCAATAATGAGGTAGCATACTAGGCCCTTATTGTGGTCATGGAATCATCCCTAAAAATACTAGTTACCCGTTTAAAAAATAGGGGTGATTCATAGTTTGTGATCAAGAAAATCATTGGAAACTATGAAATCAAGTAAGAAGAGTTAATTTCATTTCTTGATTATGTATAAGGTTTGATGGTTGAATTATCCTTAGAGCCAACTCTATCACATATATCAAATTTGAATAATTCTTGAGTTGATAAACTATCTAATGTAGTAGCAACCCTGGTATATCTAGATCATGATGATACTATTATTTTCATCACTCAAAGTAGAGTAGTATATATATTTATCAATAATGATATAGAGGAGAAAAATGAAGTTAGTGCCCCCATAGACCAAGATGATCCTATACCCTCACTGATTGGTGCCACAACTAGATAGATGTCTCCCATAATAGACTATTTATAAATAGGGGATCTACTATAGGATCAATATAATAAGGAACGAATATATTGTTGGGTAGAAAATTTCATTCTTTATGATGGATCAAATTCCTAGAAACTCCTCTATAAATGAGGCTTTAATGGAGTCCTCCTTAGGTTCATTGAGGAAGGATATACCATCGCCATTATGTAGGGGGTCTTACTGGTGCCTAAAATTCTCACTAGTCTGGAAGTAAGATCTTCCACCTAATTATAAGACTTTGATATTTCTTCCCATTAATGATGTAAAAATACATGGAATTCATAAAGAAATTCCAAGCCTTCTAGATGCCAATTAATTTCATTCATCAAATCCTAGAGTTTTTTCACACTAACAAATAATATTGGATACTTTCCTATGGGGGATTGATGTCATTAGTCCATACTATCTAACTATAGCCAGAAAATTTAATTTCATTCTTATCACAACCAATTTTTCCCCAAAATGGGAAAAATGGATTCCCTTCAAGGAAATCAGAATAAGGGTCATCATCAAATTTATGAAGTTTAATATTATTACCAGATTTAAAGTCCCTCACATGATATTTATGGACTATGGCACTAATTTATATGTTTACTAACTAATAGGTTGTATTAAGAATACAAAATTCAGTCTAACCACTCATACTGCTATCATGTAGTAAAAAATGGATAGATAGAGGCCTTTAATGTAATTATACCCAATATCATTTAGAATACAATGAAAAAAGATAATAATTATTGGATAGAAAAGATTCTGAATGTTTTTTGGGATTATCATACCATGATTTTCACCACTACACAGGAAACCCCATACTCACTTGTATATGGGAAAAAGTTAGTCTTTCCCATCAAGGTTTAATTTCCCACTTTTATGTTTCCAATTTTGATCAATTATCTAAGGATGAGCAGTCTCAGATCTGGATTAATGAATTAAAGCTACTCGATGATAAAAGGTTGCACACATTGTATGGCCTTGAGATTCATCAAAATAAAATCACATGAGTGTTTAATGAAAAGGTAAACCTCCACTCATTTTTCAAAGATAATTAGTATTAGCTCTGAGAATGAAAATGATACTTGGGAAGAAGCCCCTAAATCTAGATCAGAAATGAGAAGGACCTTATTTTATACACAAGTTTTACTCAAATGGAGTGTATTTATTAATAACAATGGATAATGTGAATTTCATGAATGCTGCTAATATAATTTTTCTCAAGAAATATTTTGAATAACTTCACAATGGGGTCATGAAATTCCATTCAGTAAGACATTAAATTACTTATAATAGTTCCTAGTCATATAAACTAAATCTAAAATACATGAAGGTCATAATCATACGACCTTAAAATAAATGACGCCCAAATACTTGTCACATTAAGTTAAATTAAATCAGATAAATTTCATCCTACATGACCTTTGAACTACTTGGTGTAGCTGGTTTATACAACCTAATCTCTTTTCATGAGAGTTATATTCTTGTAAAATTCCTTGGTGTATGGATCTCTATTCATCGACCCATACTAGAGTTAAGATACCCCCATCCCCATACTTTTACTACTATTTGGGATTCCATCAAAAATTCATGATAGGTTTTCTTCAATAACCTATAATAGGATTGAAAATTTTCAAGTTTCCACGATGTTTAATCCAAATCATCATAAGAATATTTTCTAAAGAACTACATATGGATTTATTTATATCCTCACGAGATATGTAGTGACTCCAAAAGGCCTCAACCTAGGTCCACCCACAAATACCATAAACTTTAATCCTCGGTGTGGGTATTCTATAATTCACATTGGGTTATTTACATTGACTATACCCTAAGATTCCATATAATGAAACCCATATCTCTTATCCTAAGTATATCCACATAGCTTAATTTTGGTCCTAAACTTAGACCAGAATAAAAATACTCATACTAAGAAGTATGCTTGTCTTGATTCCTATCCTTATAGGATATGTAGTGACACTCATAGGTCTTAACCCATGTCCATCCAAAAATTCTATCAACTTATGTCCCTCTCTATCCTAGTGCATAATCCCTTACCAATTCATGTTTGGTATCATATTGGATCTACAATTGGATAGAAACATTTCACTATACCTTGGTTATGTTACCCAATTCACATCATGTTTATCTTCTACTCTCATCAAGACACTCACCCATTTCATTACCATTTCCCCTACATGTGAGCTTGATCTATGAAAATACCTTCTCAAAACTATGTATGAATTGATTTCTATTATTTCAAGATAAACATTGATGTAAAAATCATTTATTTTATACCCAAAAACAAATTTTATTTCCATCCCATTTCCCCCCACCATCCTGACACTTGGTTTTCTCAATTTATATTGGGGTTTCCCTTATTAACCCTATGATTAGAATACAAAAAAAGGATCATACTGCTTTTAAGAACTATGTGCAGCTTGATTATTTTTGTCTTGGGATACATAGGGATGCTTGAAGGCCTCAACCTTAGTCTAGTCACATATAAAATCAAATTAAATCCACTCTCCATCCTATTGTTTGGGATCTCTAATTTACACTAGGTTATTTAATTTATTTATAGTAGGTTGAATTAATTATCATATCCCTTACGAAGGAGAAAAATCTACATAGAGATAATTTAAAAGAAATAAGTGTGGATTTGATTATTATTATTATTATAGGATAGGATGTGATGTTTGAGTTATTTGTCTCAATCCCAGCCACAAATCATCATCCAATTTGAATACACCTCACTTCATACCAGTCCAATCTTGGTTAGTTCTGAACTAGAGTTTTCCAATCACCTTCTAGATATCATTTTCCCATAAAACATACTTTGTACCTAAAGTTATTTAAATCACCATGAATTTTTCATGTATATTAGTAATGAGTATATATAATTATAAAATGGACCCCTCTATCTTATGACAACATATATGAAACATGTATAGATCACCTATAATCAACCAGAGGCATGCTTTTATCCTAAGATAAAGATTATATGAACTCATATTCCCTTAATAATAATACAATGGAACCTGTTATTTGAATTCAGTCAATGATCAGCCTCAACATGCATGTTTTATTTCATCACCACCTTATTTATTTAACTAATATATGATTAACATTATTCCCATTCTTTATTAAAAGGAATCTTATCACTCCTAGATTTTAAACCCAAATCATATATTTACATCCCTCACATTGGTCCAAGTGTTATAACCTTCAACTATGTGCACATTTTCTTAATGTTGTTTATAATATAATATAGAACTTAAATCATACATGCTAGGTTGATCTCACCTCAATATCAGATATGAAACCTCACACTTAATTTTAATAAAAAAATTATGAACTTAAACTTCATCCTTGTTTTGGTTAATTTTATATTACCATAAACATTAGCTTTATTGGTCTAACTTGAAAGACCTTAAACTATCAAAGGAAAGAGACATGGTACTCACTGGGTTAAAAGACCATAAAGGGAATCTTGGGAAAAAGTATAACTTCTATTCATTAGGTATTCACCATGCATATACTATAAAAATTATAGTATTTAAAATAAAGTAAAATTTATAAATATTTTTAGGATAAAAACATGCAAAGGGTATCCTAAGAAAAATTTGAGTTCCTAACCACTAAAGATACAAGTTAAGTAGAATATAAAACATTATAGTATTTTGTTTCATAGGATTTCCTTAGCTTATAATAATGGTATATTTTTTATTTATACATATCAATAATATATTTATAAGGTAATATACCATGAAGATAATGGATTTATTTATATATTTCAATTTAGACTCGAGAATTTTGAAACTATGATTTACCTAATCTATTACCATAAAATGTTTAAATGGATTAAAGTATTGTTATGTAAATGTTTATGAGTTTTCACAGATCATCAAATATTGATTGTTAAAGATACAAAAAGTATAGAAAATTTATGATAGTTTGAGGTATAATATTTTATCATTTATTGAGAAAAAATAGAGTGGAGTATCCATAATATAGAGACTCTATGACTAGACACAAAATAAGGGAAAATAAAATATAGTTACAAGTAACTTTCAATAGATTCCCAGAGTTGGATCATCAATTTATATAAGTCATTGATAGTCCAAAGTAGTTCAGATAGACTTATGAACTCTACCTCTTCATCGATCCTCAATTTATCCACCCTTGAACTAGAATCCATCCTTACTCTCTCGAATTCCTCAATATCCTTATACTATTCCCCCACTACTTTCCTATTTGTGTTCAGATCTTGATAAATTCAGTATATCAAGGTACTTCCCTATATGACTCAATCATGACACTCCATTTCTACTATTGTATGTTTAGATTCTTCATGGAGTATCATAGCTCTAAGGATCACAGAACAAGACACAAATTCTATTGTATAAATACTTAGTTGTGATTATTTTTTTCACCCTTGATCTCAATTAGTCTCCTTCATAGAAACATGGATGACACTATTTTCAAACCTTTAATATCCTAGGGACATAAACATGTGGAAAATATTGTGTAATATTTTTTGCATAGACCCTCCAAGAGAGTTATATAAATCACTTTCCAAATATCATTCTACACATGTTTTCATGAGGTTTAACAAAAAGTAATGGAACCAAGGTTAGATTTAGATTCACTACCAAAAAATAAAACATATTATATGATAATAAAACTCAAAGGGATCACTTTTTTATCACCCCTTGAGTT
Organism: Viscum album; assembly: GCA_963277665.1. Classification (NCBI taxonomy): domain Eukaryota; kingdom Viridiplantae; phylum Streptophyta; class Magnoliopsida; order Santalales; family Viscaceae; genus Viscum; species Viscum album. Next base: position 1,940,174,834 of record OY728119.1, on the reverse strand, counting down.
CACTTATACTAGAATTGATCTAATAATCATACACTATGGAAGTTGGGGAGCCGAGATGGAAGAATACTCAAATCACCCCTCTATTTTTTATAACATTAATTTAAGTTACAAGGAAGGTACACGCATCAACCAGTAGATTTTATAGTTAAAAAAGGTGTTATATATACTCACTTACTTCTTCTAAATCATTAATATATCTAACAGTTTCCACCTTATCTAGAGGTATAGAATATTCATCCTCTCTGGTTGTTACTTAATTCATCATGGAAAGGATTTCTTTATTCATCCCCACCCCATTGTATGGAACTATAGGAACATCATTATCTTATATTGTTGACTAAATTCCTAAGATATTTTGACCCTCTCCCATGGTATTTGCCTCATTTCTCTATGGTTTAAGGAATCTCAGTGAGTTTAACCCTTCACAAGACCTTCATAGTCCATCTTAAGAGGGTCGATTAGGTCACTATTTCCAACTCATAGGTTACTGAATACTTCACCTTAAGAGGCATGGTAGTTCTAACTTTCTACGAGTGAATTTACCTAGTAATATTTTTTATAGAAAAGGTTGTATAAGTTTGGAATATGAGTCATCATATAATATAGAAAGATAGTTGGGAAAAAAATCATGGAAAACTTATGTCTATACAATTATTTATTGAAATCATTGAACTCAGCTAGAGATTAATGAATATATATAGTTGATAGAATATTTTCCATCATGATTATAGCTTTAAAAAGTATTATAAGACCTGTAATAAGAAATATAATAAGCAATGTAATCGTGGAATGTGGTAATTATATTCATCATCCATACCTAAACCATATACTTATGTAATAGGAATAGTTCGATCATCAACCAGTAATGTACCATCTACCATTGACATAACCCTCCCTCTAATATTTTATCAAGAACACATATTAACGTTCCCCATTATTCTCTAGGATTGGTTTATAATGAGAAATTTCAAAAAAGATAGATTTTTCAATCTAAGGACTACCATATCAACATCTGAATAATGATACTTTGAAATTATAGAGGGGTTCTCATCCCTTTACCGCTAGTGTCATCCTATGACCCAATGATGGATCTTCTTCCACTGGAGTCTCTAACCCTGTCATGATTTCCACTAGGGTTCCACCCTCAATATACAAATGAGACCTTATTGGTGGATACATTGCCTTCACCCTACATAAGAAAAACTTAGTTATATATTAGAAATAGTTTAAATTCAAAGATAGTATTTTGAAATAATCATCATATTACTTCTTCAGATTCAAATAAATAATCCCATTATGTATAAATTGATTAGTTTATTACCCATTTAGTGGTACCTCATTATATCATATCTTTCACCCACCTTATGATGGGTATCATAACATTTTTTGTATGTATTAGCATATCTAACTCTCAAAGATACTTTTTATCTTCATCGGGATTAATTTTTAAGTCAAACTCATTTTTTTCCTTCAAATTATATATATAGATAATGCATAAAACTCCTTGTAGGTTTATGAAAAGACCTGTGAAATCCTTGGAAAATGGAAACTTACATCAAAAGTGGTAGGCCTCGATGTATAAATTGTGTGAGAAAGCATTGTCTACTTACTATCTATCCTTTTAAGGGGTTTTAGGCTCTTTCATTTTTAACTTTTTACTCAACATTTCATCCTCGGCCAAAATACTACTCTATTTTCACCAGTTAGGTAGTCTTAGTTTTGACTTGAGATAAGAAGGATATTTTATATAATATTATAGGTGATTCTGATCTAGATGGTCAAAAAATTTAGTGGTTTTTTCCTTCTTACAAGACTTCCCAATATCCTACTTCACTCTATCTGGATATAAGGATTCACTAACCATGGGAATGGTTTTTACATCCATCGCTTGAGAATACAAAGACATCAAAGATAAATCATACCTCGGTGTAAATCTGGTGAATGAATTAGGTGAAGGAGGATTGATTTCCACCTATATAGTCTCTATATCCATCATAACCTATAACTATCATGCTACTATTGGATTTTGTTCCATTCTTACATCTATTAGTGGTGTCACAACTTATTTTTTTATACACTAACATTGACATGAAAACTTGTATGTCACTTAAGCTTCATAGATGATATCAAAATCAATCTAAGCTGACTGAATTCTATCTATTAAAGATATAATGTATGATTGTGATTCATAACTACCAAACCATTGTCTATGATTATCCTAGTGGGGTATTTTCCACATAGAAATAAATTAAATTTTGAAAACAACATCAGGAGATTAAGGTATTTTCACCTTTTAGTTACAATGGATTGATATCAGATACAACATGGATGAGTGGCCTAAGTCTATATCTTAGGGTGAGAAACTCACTATGGAGCTCATATGTATTTAAATGTACCGATATACATCCCATCAAAACTTTAAATAGTCCTAAAATAAGTAACTGAGTCTTTACTCTATATATGTGTAATAGACATGGATGAATCTTGGAAATCACCAACACCACCAAGTCAATAGGATACCCTTCTTCCATCCTATCTGTCATCATGAAGGTGTTTAGCCTTACTAATGTGTGTGAATCATATATTGGGATCGTGTATATATTGAATGACATTTCAAGGAATATGAAAAATAAAATATAATAAGGATTATATGGTTTGATATCATATCCCCACTTATCATATTGACCACTTTACAATTCATTTTAATATTTGACCAACACACCCCAATTCTACATAGATATACACCTTATCAAGTGCTTTGATGTTGGAACATCCCCACATAAGACAAATAAAATCTCCATCTATGTGTAAAAAATAATATCTATCTATGGTTGATGTTCTTTTCTCATGGCATTCTTGGTCTCTTCTAGTAGTGCACAATCCAGTTATGGTGTTTACCTAGTGTTCCTACAAGATAAATTATGAGGTATAAATTCATTGTAAATTACTATGAGATTAGTGCTATGAAAATATTATAGATGTCCCATGGACTAATTCCTACTTCTCAATGCATCAGGTGAAACATTTTTGTCCATGGACTCTAGTAACATAGCAGTTTAGGTATGATATTGGAGCTCTTGTATCCATATATTTGGGATATCCAAATATCCATGCATATCATAACTAATTTTAATTTATCTTCAAACTCAATGAATATTCATTTAACACATTACACCTACATACATTCATTTTTAAATCCAAATCTAGGGTGTATGTCCTAATCCTCATTCCATACATGAATTTGTTCAGTAGCTGGTCAATGGAATGTGGAGGAATAATACTGTTCTTAGGGATTCAATGTGTATGAATGGTTATCTAGGTTATCCTTATAATGATTCATCTTGAAAGAATGTTTGGTATCACCTTCACTAATATATGACCCATTTTATAAAATTTTTCCTCTTCCCAAATCCATGTAATCAACGAAACAAAAAGTCTAGAAAGTTATCATGAAGCTTCAGGAAATTGAAATTGGTAAAGATTCTATGACCATATAGTGGTATAAATTTTAATATATTAAATATCTATTGATACACCTGCATGAACTCTGTAAGTGTTGAAAATATGGTCGGCAATGATAATCTTGTCCTGATTCAATGCAATCAACTAACTAGTCGATGCAGGAAGCTAATTTGGTGCATAAAAAATGTTTGAAGGAGGTGTTATTTTCCAATAAAAAGTAAATTTTAAAAAACATAGTTGGATTAGTAGGAAATTACTGTTGAATCAACTCAGTAATGAAGGTTGTATGATCATGAAGATATTCGTGTATAAATTTGGTAAAGTTTATTATTTCACCCAGTTCACTTCGCCTAGCTCAGTGGGCTTGAATGATATTTCCAAGACTAGAATACCTTGGTTAGTGAACCAAGGTTAGAATTATTCATTGTTGATTAGTATAACCAAGAGTAGATTTCACATTGAGATTACTTGGGTAAGAATATAGATCTTAAAATCTATAGGACTCAAACAGGTAAAGAGATTCACTCTAAATGAAATAGTTCCCTATATTTATAGGAGACGCATCACATCCCTTGACCATACACTAGTGATAATGTACCATGACCAGCCACCAACATGAATCCCACACTTAAAACTAGTGCACATAACATGCTCAGTGTAGTCATGTATTTTTCCCTTATCCCCAACCTGGGCATGTGCACCCATCTTCAATATAACCTTTACACCAGGACACCATCTTCCAACAAATTAAATCCTCCTAATTTTGATCAGATATAATTATAAGGGTAAATTTATTGGTCATCTCACTTTCAAAATTGAATGATTAAGTTTAATGAGTGAATTTTCATATATAAATATTTTCAAGCGCCCATATATCGTTGCGCCAAGCCTTAATGTGCACAAGTATCCTATGCATGGCCTTGGGTTCTCAAGCCTTTTATGCCTGTATATGGGAACCCTAGCCTCTTGTTTCTAGCCTCTGGTTCTAAGGCCTCATTTATTGGTCTTTTTAGGATCTACCTTCAGTCGCTTTCTCCCCACACCCTACTCCATGATGCTTGATCACCATAGCAGGGTGTGTGAAGTAGTTACAGTGGATTACCACACTTGGTCCACCCTCTACCTTCTTTTACCTATAAAAGGCCTCATGCCTCTCATTTAAGGAATCTAGACCAAGATTTCTAGAAAATTATTTCAAATTCACACTTGTGTGAGCTCAAGAACCTTTCTATTTTAGGTGACTATCTAAGTTGAAATATAGGAAAATAATGGAAATTCATAGTAATTGCATCATCTAATGTTTTTGATACCAAAATTTCATGAAATAGTACTTCCCATATGATTTATTAGTACTAAGGTGAAGGACCCATACCTCGAGAGAGGATTACTAGGGTGCCACTCTCCCAGGATACCCCAATGATCCTATTAGGAAGGCACTCATATAGGATAGCTCAGAGAGCCTTACTAGGGAGACACTCACCTAGGACACCCTATAGAGCCTTACTAGGAAATCACTTTCCAAGTATACCATGGAGATTCTTACTAGGGAACCACTATCTCGAGCCACTCAGATCAACATAATAGGATTTCATTCACTCAGGCCATACATATGAGACATATAAGGGGAACACATACCCAGGTTATCTATTGTGGGATGTGATTATCCCTGAGCATCATGAAGTTAATATTGAAGCATCATTCACTCAAGTTCATTAATTGGGATAAAGAAATTTTCCAAAAGAAAATTTGGAAACTCTTTTTCCTGAATCAACCCACTACTAATTTTCATATACCAAAGCCTCCTCCATGGCCTCCTAAGATACATGGTTGGGTTATGAATAGAAAATTGATCCCCTTTAATCATGAATTCCTTTAATAATGGGAATAAAAAATCCTACAATAAACCTCCCCTAATTTTCCTCTTTGACGGATAAGAAACTTGATATACAATAAATCGTGTATTACCTTGATAAAAAGGAATCTATATCTTAGAGTATTTGTGAAATATTCTTTGATCTAACCCTCTTAGATAATTTGAATATGGTGTTTTAGACTAGAACCATATGCACTAAGTGTCCATACAATCTTTGAATCATCCTCCTGAGTCCAATCGATGATCCATGAATATGAAATGGCCTCTTTATAGGTGTAATACCTGGCCATGTTATAATTTATGACTTCATCCTTATTCCCAATAAATAATCTAAACATACAATAATACTCCTATTAATTATAGTCCCTAACCATGTATTTTCCTATTTAGCTACCAGCTAACAGAATAAACCAGAAATGAGTTACTCATGTGTAAGTCTCACAAAAACTATTTCTAGGTTCCTTTTTCCAAATAGTCCATTTTGTATGAATATAAATTACTTAGAACTAATCTTGGTCATATGGACTTAAACTATAAGAAATCATGGTATAAATTAAATGAAATTAAAAGGTTCATCATTGGTCCTAATCTCACTACTTTAAAAGGTGTATCATTAATCATGGACACATGAACCAAAAAAGAACTTCTTTGTTCATGACCTTACAACCTTAAAATTCACCACATTGTTCCTTGTCACATGGCCCTAAAAGGTATGACATACCCTCATTAAGTGGTACTGAATTAATTAGGTTATAATTACCATCACAATGAAACATAATAATCCCCTCTCATGGGCCTGATCTTAACTCTAAAACACTTAATTCCACCTTGGATAGTGATAGCTTCTAGATTTCTCAACTACAAGTCTTTAAATCATATTATAACAAATCAATAAGGGAGAAGAAAAATAAACCCTTATATATAGATATGTTCACATTGGTGTATAATGTTGATTTATTTCATTCATGAACAAGGTAACCAATACTATTACTAGGAAGGATTTCATAAATACAACTTGAATTTATTAGAGATCCTCAGACTAAGTAATAAGACCCTTAATGGGATGATCCAACCACACATCCTTTTGACCTCGATGAATAATTTAAAGAGGCAATATCTAACCCTAATGAATATCTACCTTTGGAAAGTAGGTCCATGACCAAATTAAATCATGGGTGTGAATGTGTGGGGAAACTATTATAAGATAGATGAATTTTGGACATTGTACTATTCACCAGAATTTATAGGTTGAGTTGGTGAAATCACTAGGATATTTGGGGTTGTTATGATTAATCAATGATCACCCACATAGATTGGATGGTAGTGGAACTGAGGAAACTGCATGGATACTATAGATATTGTCTATAAATAGATGGGTGGGGTCACTTTTATGGTGTACTAAAATTATTTTATAGTTATTATAATTCTACAAAGTAGTGTTCTAGTATTTAGGATAGTTGTAACTCGACAAGAATTTCTCTTGTCTCTTATTCAATTGAAAGTTTTAGTATTTCCCATAAAGTAGGACTAATCATGAAACACATAAATCCCTAGTGATATAGTGTGTGTGTGTGTGTGTGTGTTTGAGTACTAATTTTTTTTTAAGTTTTAAAGGGTTCATTTCAATGCATGGTTAGGGTGAAAATATTTTCTTCTCAGATACACCATTCATATATGTTATCTTTTTTTGGAACATTTGGAACCATTCCCTATAAGATTTTTTATATAAGATATATTTCATAATGTGATTTTTTTAACAAAATAATTACTAAGAGACTATGAAGGTGGTGAAGGCAATAAGATTTTTGGGTCTTCAACAGAGTTTTCAAATGTTAGTAGAATATTCTAGTCATTTTACTTATTTGGTGCCTTTTTCAACCAAGATATTCACTAATGAATCTCTAGAATATTGATTTTTGAAAGGTTTATTTGTAAAGACCTTAGATTTGAGAGTGTTCTTGTTCAACCAAACCTATATAAGGAGGTTGTAAATCAAGCTAGAATGGTTGATAATATCTTGAAAAGAAATTAGGGCATGTGATTTTTCATTTGTACCTAACATAAATAATATAGTTTTTTATGATGAAAATAGGGGAGGTGATGGGTTAAGACTGGGATATGGGGTTAGTGTGAATCAGTCATCTCATTCATAAATTCAATATGAAGAACCCTTAATAAAAGAATATAGTAAACTCTACTCCATAGAATCATTTTCATGAATGGTATGGTGTTCCAAAGAGTAATAAGACCCACTTTTATTAGCATAATAATTAAAATAAGATGTAGGATGGACCTTGGTTTGGTGAATAGTATGAAAATCATCCTAAGGGTGGATAGTTATTCCCATAGGTGAAAATGAAAATTGAGTCTAAAGTCATAATAATGATAGTTTGACATACCAGTTCATTATATCATTTATGGTTATTGATTTATTTGATGAAAGTACCTATTGATTTATTATTTTATAAATGTGGTTATTTAATCAAATTTTATTTCACTATATCATGGGTGATTTGAATATCTAGGTTTATATAAGGTTGAGATAGTATTTTTAGGGGTTTATCTTGGAGTTTTATCATGGGGTTTTATAAGAGAATCATCTATAGTTAAATTACCAAAATATATGTTTTAGATTTAATAAGTTTTTTTCTTGGATTTAGATAAATATTGTGAGTAATTCATCTAGAATTTTTGAAGCTAACATCTTCCTTGGATACTTTATCATTAAGGTATGGGAATATGGAATGTAATGTCAGTAGTATTAATTGTTGTAAAGAGACTTATAAACCATATCAGTCATAACATATAAATAATATTTTCACTTAGAGGAACAATAATTTTTTGATATAGATGTTTTGTGAGGTATCTATAGATCAACACTTATATGGAGTAAAAATAAATTTAAGTATCATTGTCAGTGTGTGACTCTTGTTTCCATTAATGAATGAGACCCAACTAGAGTGTATATTTTATTGTATATGTTAATAAAAAAGGTGAAATATAAATTTTTGGGAGACCAATGGTAATGGGTCTCAAAGTTATAATATGTAATAAGAGATAATGGTAACTAATTGAGTGTGTAACTCATTTCATTTATTATCAATAAGTGATGGACCATTATTGGAACTAAATTTTTCTTTAGAGAGGATTGAAAAAGATCTACTAGATTTAGAAAATACCAATGATTGTTCAAAATTACATCCATCCCATATGGATAAATTTTGTTAATTTTTGATGTTCTTATAGGATATCATAGATTTGTGGTACTAATAAAAGTCCATGTCATAATCTGATAGTTATCATGGGACTAAAAAATGGATTGGGAGAGTGATGTATTGACTGTATTTAACTTCTTCATTATCATATTATAGATTTTCAAATAAATTATTAGCGAAGTAAATTGATTTATATTATTCATGTGTTATGATATCATAATAAATATCAATTAAGAGTTAGGGGTGTGACTTTAATATAAAGGGTAAGTGGTCTTGTATTTATTATTTTAAAAAAATTTAAATGACTTTACGGGTGAAGAAAGTGGCATGATAGGGAGAATAGTATCACCTATGATGTCATTGTAGTGTATTTATTTTAATTAATTTTCATTTGATTGAATTCTCGGAGTTTCATGAGTGAAATTTTTCCATAATTCACGGTTTAAGTGATTTATATCTGACTCCACTCTCCTATCTCTAATCTATGGTTTTTCTCTCATGATCTACAAGTGATTTATTCAAGGTAATCCATCCTTTTCTCTTTTTCTCTCTTATAACTCACATATTCACTCATTTATTCTTCTTCATTTATCTTATTTGAACCTTAACTAGTTGCATGTTATTTAATTCATGAGTAATATTGTTTAAAATTTAATGATATGGTTTGTAAAGGTGTGGAGATTATTCTTTGAGCCCAAATCTACCTTTGTTGGATAAATTCATGTTTTTTTTTCTTAGATTAAGGTTGGTTTTTCTATACCATAACTTTCTCTTGATGAAACCTTGAGTTTTTGGAATTTAAAACCTATTTTACTTCTCAAATAAACTTAGAATATGACACCCATGGTTGATTTTTTGAAAGGAATTTTTTATTCTCATTATATTACTTATGGAATAAAATGAGAATTTCATAGAGAAAGTGAATTTCAAATATAAATATGTTTTTCCACACATCATGTGCTTAGTAAAAAGTATATAAAGATTAATTGTGATATAAGTGAACAGAAATTGATATTTTGACCTGTGGATGGTTGATTTTCATGGTTTTCTAACATTGATAATGAGTCTTAAATTATCTATGATAAATATTCAAAATGAATTCATGATATCTTTGTCAAATGTTTTTATGTAAAATGGGGTTTTTATTATATTATAAGTAAATCCTACTTTGGTAGGTTTTCTTACACTTTATGTGTTTGATAAATGGTTATTGTATTTTATAATAATATAAATTAGTATTCTATTAATATTTTTATTTGAGATTAATTTTATAAATAATGATTTTATGGTATTACATACTTACATGAAACTTAACAATGTGTTTGGTTATGATAATAATATTGTTCGATGATTTTTTTTCTCCTTTTTTATTGTTCCCCTCAAATAATTTTTATATTATTATTAGATTATAAGATATGTAATGATGTGATATTGATGAGTGAGGGGATATTTATTTTAAGGCTTTTTAGTAGCATGATATGAGTTTATGTAAAAAAAATTCTTTAATTCCTTTATGTTTTCATAATGGTATGTTCATGCGATTTTACTTAACTTGGATTTAATTTAGAAATATCATGGGAGACCTTAGGTAGATAATTTGGAATTTGAGGTATGGGTGATATATTAGTTGAGATTATGAACTGGATAATTTCCCCTGGTTGAGTTCATGCCTTTTCTAGGGGGGTTGTCTCTCAATAAGGCTATTGAGAGAAAGTTGGGGTATATACTGTTGGATCACATCATAGGTAGGCATATAGTTCTGTTGAAGATGATTCCATATTACCAACTAATTTTCACATTTGATTATCTATATAATCCAATACATGAATATTAAAAAATATCTTATAACTTGATGATTGTTCTCTATATGACATTAATGTGATAATATCCTCAGAATATTAGTAGCACCGAAATGTCATAGTTGTTCCACACAATGAGGAGAAACTTGAAGTTCTATGAAAATATTATTAAATATATGTTTTATGGTCAAATTAAATCTATCATATAGGACACATATGATGTTTTTCTATCAGGTGTAGGGGTATCATAATATTTTGAGACTTCTTCTCATGAAGTTCACACTTGGTAATCTTCAAGAGAGGATGTTCTGAGAACATACCCACCAATAGTAATTACACATGTTATGTACTTTTATGTATTAACAAAAACAATGAGGACATACTCTCATGGAGAGGTAGGATATATTGGGTGCATCATAAGTGATGAAATTGATGAAAATTCAAGGAAGGATTTTCCCTTTCAAGTTAATAGAAATAGATATCTGAGACTATTTTATGGAAATATTACTATATGATCAATTCCATGTCTATGTAAGTTTATCAATGTGTTTATTTATGGACTTCAAAGAAAGATATATCAAGCATATAGGTTAAAGACACAAGTAATGCAACATGCTTGATGAGATATTGAGAAAAGGGGATTATATTATAAGATGAGAGTTTGTAAGAGGTCATTTTAATTGTGACATTAATGACTTTCTCTATGAGTTTATTTATGTGTTTCTAGATATTAATCTTGTACTTTAGTCTAGTTAGACTAATGCCACTGAGAAAGAGTCCTAGAGGGTCATACACTAAGAGTATCCAGAACCTTAGTTAAATTATATATGAATTTAATATTAAGATAAATATTATTATCAATTCATAGGAATGATAATTATTTAAGTCATGTTGATCATAAATATTCAATCCCCATTTATTCAAAAGAATATATATGTGATTTGAATATTAAATAAATATTTATTTACGAGTTAGTGAATATAATATCAATTTATTTATTGAATGAATAATACAATGATATTTTTTATTTAAATAAATATTTATTATTAAAGATTAGATAAATATTAAGGAGGACTAATAGGTTGAGTTAAGGGTCCTGTTGGAATGATATATTTAATATCATTTAAATAAATATTAATTTATTTATTTTAAAAAATAATATTTAAATATCAGAGAGTTTTTTTCACATAATAGAAATAATAATAATAATAATAATATTATTATTATTATTATTATTTAATGTGGAGTTTACATAGAATTAAGAGGTTGATTAAGGGGATTTATGCAATAACTAATTCTCTGACCTGCCATTTCCAGTAAAAAAATATTTTTGTACACAATATATTCTCCAGAGAGAATTCTATCAAGTATAGAGAGAAAATTATCATGAATTCTTCAAGAACAAAAGAAACAAATATTCCTCCTCCCAATCAATACTAAGAGAACAAGATAGAATCCTTCAAGACTGAAAGGTATTCCTATTTCGATCAATGGATAACAAAAAAAGTAGTTTGGTTCTTCCATACTAGCACCTAGAGATCCAATGGATATGTTAAGGTCTATGTAGTACATGTGGATAACACTATAGGGATTCTACCCTTGGATCCTTTATCGCAAGGAATGCATGAAAATAAAAGTCCAATATATTTAGAAATAATTAAAAAATTATACAAAAATGTAATTCTTGTCTTTATAAATTAATCTTAAATTACATGTGAAAAGATCCTCTCTTAAAATCCTCTGGGGTTTCTTTCATAAAGTTTTGAATGATTTAATTATAAGAAATTGATAAAAAAAACTTTTTTAGGAATAGACCTAACCACTTCCATCATGCCTCGAAACCTTTGACTGGTATCAAAGAAGTCACAAGTTAATTTATAATTATTTATTATTTATTGATTGAATTATACTTTAATTTTTCTTAATTTTCATTTCCATATTCTTTTTAACTTGATAGTTGATATAACAATATCATTCAGTTTCATATAACCAAGAATAGGTCAATAAAAGATGAATAATAATCGATGATCCCATCCATAGATGCTAAAGATTTTGGATGAATAACATAGATACATTGTATGTAATAGAAAAGTACATATCATGTACCCTAGGTCAACCACACCCATATGAGTTGTGAAAAAAGGGAACATCATATGGGACAATAGTATACAGTTCCATTACATGACATTTATTAAATATTCATTTGGAATGTTATTTGACAGGGTTACATGTAATGTAGTTAGTGTACATATCATGTTACCCCACACGGTTAGGTCCCATAGGAATCATAGAAACTATGTGGTCAAAGTATGCAGCATGTCATTAATATATGTAGTGTATAGAAAACCATCCAAGAAACACGGTCTAGTTATGACTACGTGGTGTGTATATATAATACACCCCATGAATATATAAATGTACCACACAAAATACTCATCAATTTTCCCTGGAATGTTGTGTTGGTGGCTAGAGAAAGGAGTGTGCAATGTGTAACTAGTAGCACATATAGTGTAACTTGTACCCGCTCAAGTAAGGTACAAAATGATTTAGGCATGTCATGTGAATAAACAAATTATAGAGTAAATTATCAAATAAAAACTGAGCTACATAATGTATATATGGAAGGTACAAACCTATGATAGGGTTTTTTTTGAAAAAATTCAGTCTGAGTGATTTCAGCATGTTTTACAAAATTCTGCATTATTCTAGAATTGTATAATGTATATGGTTTTTTTACACACCATGTGCTTCACGGTAATCACTAGTGATACATGTTTCATAAATTAATGGCATGTTGTGTGGTCATACATGTCATGCTAACTACATAGGTTGAACCACAAAACAACATTTCATGTAATATTATGACACGCCATCCAGGAATACATATTGTGTAAGTACATAATACATGAAAAGAACCATATATAGTGTAAGTCACATTCCATACAAGTGATAATACACTCCATGTATATTATATGGGTATAAATCATGTTGTCTCTAATACATGGTGTGTTAAATTCCAAATGGAATTTAAAACTATCCAGAAGGGTAAACGTTGTGTTATCTATCATTACACCCCATGTATGGGTTGTTTTAAATTAATTTAATTTATTTAAAACTATAGTGTATGAGAATCTCAAGGAATATTCATATGGAGAATTAAGATAAAATAATTAAATAATTTTAAGATAATTAATTTATTAATTCATGAATTTTATCATAACAAATAATAAATTGAAATGAATGCTAGCTAGTTTTAAATTTTTTTAAAGGAATGATAGATAGTTTTAAATGTGTAGTCATTACATGTGTGTATGATCATGAGATTGATAGACCTGTGTATTAATTAGGTTTATTTTAATTTAATTATTATTTTATGGGTTTTTACAATATTTATTATTAGATTAAAATGGTTATCATCAAATCATCCCCTCCTCCTATTATGTATAGGCATATGTTTCCATGGTTTCTTTTATATAACCCAAATCCCTAGTTCCCATCACCTACAAGTGAGTACTTACATGTAAAGGAAGGAGATCCCAGGTGAGTTTACAAGGTTTAAGATGTAGTTGAGGAGTAATCAACCAATAATATATAAAATCTAGAGGTGGAATGTTGAAACTCAAACCAAGCTCAGTTATAGAAGTTATTACCCTTGGGTTAAGGGTTGGTTTATCATTCTCTCAATAAATTAACTAGTAGTAAAGCTCGTGATTATGTAACATATTTATTTTATGTATTTTAAGGGAATGGTTAGTTATTTATTTATGTGGTGGATGTTTATTATAGGTTTAAACACTATCAGATAAAGTAAATTATTTAGTAAGAATTAAATATGGAATTAAATAAATGTATTATGCATAAATTATTTTATAAATGGTTAATTAATTATGTAAAATACACATAGTATTAAAAATCATGTGAAAGGATAAAATAAAAAATATGCATACATAAGAAAAAAATACCTCAATGAAATATTTAGTTATAAATTCATTCTATTAATTAAGTTTAAATAAAACCATAGTTCAAGGTACTTTTCTATCCCAAGTCAAGATTCTTTCAATTATCAGAGAGTTTTAAAGTTTTGTGTTGAATTATCTTAGTTGAAATCAAGGGTTGAATTCCTAAGAAATACCTAGTGTAACTAAGAGTCAAGTGTTAAGGAAATATTATTCTAGGATTCTAGGATTGTGGAGTACACTCAACATATCAAGGAATTGTAAGTTAATTTAGTTGGAAAGATCATCTACCTAAATACCTTTGAATAAATTTTTAGGACCATGTCTAGATTATGAGAAGGGATATATGGATCCTTTCCACTAGAATATCTTCATAACATAAAACTTTGAATCCAATGGTAAGAGATATTGGTATTTTATAAAATAGTGTGATACTGATAAATAATTTATTATGTCACATTTAGTAATCAAGATAAAGTACCAAAACCTGATTTTATTTTGATGTAGATTATAAAAATTATTATGAACTTGACATTATCCCTATGATCGATATTTACTAAATATAATCTCCTCACTATAACGAACTTCCATGAGTGTCATAGGAGCTTTCACATCATACTATGCCAAGAGCATAATTTCTACATGATGGAGTCCCCTATTTCAGATAAAAAACTTTCTAAGAAGTCTCATGAGGAGGATCAAACTGTATTTTAGAAACATGTATATGATTCATTGTATGTACAATTCCTCCTGTTATTATCCATGACTAGTGATATTTATAGGATTCATAAGAATATGGATGTATATACCATGTTATCCCATCTTCATGAACTTTATCAGGATAAATATAGATAGGAGAGGTATAAGATCTCTAAGTCACTTTTCATGTGAAATCTTATAGAATATGTTCTATAAGGGCCTCATGTATTCACGATTATTGGATATATTAAGCTTTTGGGCATTCTAGGTTTTATTATACCTGGAGAATTATGTAGTAACCTCATTATTTCCTCACAACCTAATAGATTGTCTATTTTCATTATGAATTATAATATAAAAAATATTTATAAGTCTCTATTAAATATTCTTACTCTGATTCTCCAGGTGGATAAGAATATGAGGCATGAAAAACCTACAATTATTATTATGAATAAGTAGAAAGGAAAGGAGAAAGACCCTAAGGCTACTTCAAAGTCTAAGGCTTCTTCACACCACCCTATTAAAAGGAGGAAACTCTAGATGTGGGATAAGGAACAATATATATAATGTTTTACATATGGAAACAAGGGTCACTGGAAGAAGAGTTGTGTGTTAGTAAATAAGCAAGGATAAGATTCAAGAGATTTTGTTATTAAATGTAACCTTTTTATTTCTAAAATTTGGGTATTAGTTATAGTATTTTTTCTCACATTTTTATCCAAATATAGGAACCAAGTATATTCAGGAGGGTTTATAGAGGTTAGGTGGATCTTCAAGCTTCAAACAGAGTAGGATTAGATACAATAGCTATTGGATACTATTACCTTACTTTTATAATAAGAATGATTCTAGTTTTAAAGGATTGTTATTATGTGTCTAGAATTAATAGGACTTTTATATTTGTGTCCATTTTAAACATGGATTGTTTTGTATTAAATTTTGGGAATAATATCAGTTGCTTTTATAAAGATAATATTTGTTATGGTATGGCACATTTTAATGATGGTTTTTATGTATTATAATATGAAAACCAAGTGTTGGTAATCAATAATGAATCAATTTTTCATGTATCATAACACATTTAATTGTGGGATCATTGACTTGGTCATGTAAATAAGAATCAATTGAAAAATATATATTAAGAGGGGTATTTTTATTATTTTGAACTAAAACCACTTGATATGTGTCACACTTGTTTACAAGTAAAAATAACCAAACCACCATTTTCATTAAAATGATGGAAGGGCCATTTATATTATTAAATTAGTTCATACAGATGTGTATAGAACTTTTCTAGTTAAATCTTGAGGTAGAGACTCATACTTCATAACTTTTACCAATAACTTTAGTGGATATGGATATGTCTACCTAATGAGTTATAAGTATGATTTATTTTGAGAAGTTCAAGAAATACAAGAATTAATTAAAGAATAAACTTGGTAATAATATAAAGAAAAATCACTCTATATATAGTATAGAATATCTTAACCAAGAATTAATTGATTATCTAAGGGAGTTTGGGATTTTATTTCAACTCACTCCTCCTTATACATCATAGTGGAATGTAATTGGTGAAAGGATGAACCACAACTTGTTAGATATAGTGAGATCAATGACGAGTCATAAAGATATTAAATTATCCTTTTAGAGATATTAATTATAAACTATAATATATACACTAATCTGAGTTCCAAATAAATTGAAAAATGGTATTCCATTCGAGTTCTAGAGTGAAAAAACCCCACTTTTCCACTTACACATAAATGGGGTTGAATGTATTTTTTTAAGGCCATTTTTGGGGAAAAAATAGAACCTCAAGTCATGAAGTGTATCTTTATAGGATATAATAAGGATAAAATAGGACATTACCTATAAAATCCCTTGAAAAAAATTAATAGTGGAAAGACAATCCATATTACTTGAGAGGGAGAACATCTCCCAAAGTGATAGTGGGAGCAAGATTGAATTTGATGAAGTTGATGCTCAAGATACATATGAGTTATCACAAGAAAAAAATAAAAAAGGATCCATGTAATAGGTTATTCTAGTGACACTAGTACTATATAAGATCACCAGAGAGATATTTTTTTCTTATCACTGAGGATGGTGAATCATTATTAGTTGATAATGATGAACCTATATCCTATAAGGAGGAAGTAAGCAGCTCATAAACTATAATATAGTAAGAATCCATGAATTATAAGATGAATTTTATATACTAGAACCAAGACTAGGTTCTAGTAGATCCTCCAATCGATGTAAAACCTATTGGGTGAAAATGGGTATTTAAGAAGCAACTAGACATGGAAGGTAATATTAGTACCAATAAAGAATGATTGGTTACTAAATGGTTTAATAAACATTTATTCATATATTATGAAAAAAAAATTTCCCCATTTTCTATTATAAAATACATCAAATTTTTACTTTATTAAGAAGTTTACTGTGTTTATAAGATATGTAAAATGGATTTCAAAATAGATTTCCTTAATGAGAACCTTATGGAATATTTCTATATAACACAACTAGAAGGTTTTGTAGAGACAAAGGATTCCAATAAAGTATGAAAGTTTTAGAGATCCATTCATGGGTTAAATAAAGCATCAAGATCATGAAATATCCACTTTGATGAGGCCATACAAGAACTTTATTTCCTAAAGAATGAATGAAACCCCTCTATCTATAAAAGGTTTAGTGGGGGTAAATTAATTTTCCTAATATTATATGTTGATGAGATGTTACTAATGGGAAATTATATACGATTATTATAGTTTTTTAAGACATATTTAAACAACTGATTCTCTATGAAGGAATTAGGTTATGAAACCTACATTATAGGGATTAAGATCATTCATGATATATTAAAAAGGCTATTTATACTAAGTAGGGGTAATACATTA
Organism: Viscum album; assembly: GCA_963277665.1. Classification (NCBI taxonomy): domain Eukaryota; kingdom Viridiplantae; phylum Streptophyta; class Magnoliopsida; order Santalales; family Viscaceae; genus Viscum; species Viscum album. Next base: position 1,940,156,930 of record OY728119.1, on the reverse strand, counting down.
ACCATAAACTAAAGAGATTTTTTATTTAACAATCTAATAGGGTATTGTTTCTAATTTCACATAGTATACATCTCTCCAAGAAAATGTGTCCTTGGATATAATAGGATTTAGATAGAGATTATAATCTCTTACACTTTTGTGATATGTTCTATCATGTATGAAATGTTATGTACCATTATTTATGTTTCCTGATATATGGGATCTATTTTTCCTAAGACCTCCCTTTTTGTTTTTTGGGTGTTGGAGAAGTACAAGAAGGGGATAAAATATTTAAAGTGGAGTTGAGTTGAATTTTCATATGGGAAGGGGTATTTGTAGTGTAAGATCATAGGTTTTAGTGTGGTGTAATGCGGAGATGGAATATTGCAGAATGGATGAGATCTATGTGGCATTGAGGCTTGGGATGAGGGGTTTTGGTGTCTTTATTGGTCTAGGGGTAGTTGTGGAATAGGAATAGGTTGTGTCTTGATCTTCAAGGATCGGGTTTCCTTATCTCTACTATATGGGGGACCACTGAAACATGGTCTATAGGTTATTCCATATCCTTACCCAAGGTTTATAAGATCAGGGGGAGATATATGAGGATTACATTGTGGATTCAAGATGTTTTAAATTTTATACTATGTCCTCCCTTTTTGTGTCATTATTTTGGTAAAAACCCTAGGGGTTATGGTATGGTTAAGGGGGTTGTTTTATTAACTATTAAAATTTAATCCTGTATAAATTCAAGATCTCACTCAAATTCCTCTTATTTATTCTATTCTCCTTCAAAACTTAGGAAACCCGAGGGCCACTTTTAGAGTCTTTAATTCCCATTTTTCTAGGATTTATCCCCCAATTTCTAGATTTCATTATTTGGTGATCTGGGGTGAGTTTCATCTTCTCTGATTAGTTCTTCTCTCTATCATTTTCTCTTTACATTATAAAAAAGTTGGTTTCCTTTAGTTGTAATAGGGTTTATATTGGTGTTTGATGGAATATCCATGGTAGTATGTCTATAAGGATCATGAGTTTCTTATAGGAGTGGTTATTGGAGATATGTAGTTGTCCTTCCGTTATTGCTCAGAGAATAAGTCTTGAGGTATGAGATTCATTACTTCCCTATATTTTTGTGTCAATGTGAAATTATCATGATTTATATTATTTGGGTAATGGTGGTATAAAATTAATGAAGATAATAACTGAGATCAAGAATGAATTGGAAGGGATGTTATGATTTCATGTGTCGATTCTTTATTGATGATTCATCATGTGATTTTTTAAATAGTGTTCCATCTACTTACTATGTTTTTAATTGTTTTTTAGCATGATTAATATTCTTTAAATGGGAAAAAAATTAAATCTAGTAATGATGAAATGAATAATTAAAGAGTCATGTAAATTTTATTACCATTCTTCCTTTAAAACTGTTGAATATAAATAATTTCTTGAAGCTTGTTTATGGTTGAATAATAGATTTTGTTAGCTGATGATGATTGGTTTCTTATTTATGAAACCTATAAATAATTAATTGGATAATTCAATATGGTAATGAAAATGTTATTTTCTAAAGATGAAGGTTTAGATTTGATCAATCCAATTCTTATTTGTTTAAGTCTTGAATGACTATGTGTCATGGACTTATTTTCCCCTTGTGATTGTGCACTGAAACTACTTTCTTTCTACCTTATATGTGAGTTATAGTATGGTAGATCCTTGATGTGCTTGATGTGTGGGGTTTTTTAGGTAAGGAGTGGATATAATAAGTTGAGATTGATTGTTTCGTTTCATTGAGATGTGGTTGATGAGAATAGATGACACATGTTGAGAGTAGGAATTTACTATTTACTTGGAGGTTATGTTGGTTGTTTCTTGGTTGATAGGTATAGGTTGAGAGTTTGTATTTCCCATGTTTGTTGATGTTTTCTTATTTTGGATGGTTTCTGAATATTTATTTTTTGTGGGTTCCAACTATATGTCGTATTTGGTTTATGCACTAAGAATGAATCTTCTTTGTGGTAGATTAGGATGAGTCTTAGAGTAATTAAGATTATAGGATTATAAATTAAATAATAATGATAAACTCATGGGATGGGTATTGATGTTGGTAATGTTGGATAATGGAAACCATGGGATGGTTGAATTTAATGATCTATGGGCATGGGACAGAAAATGATAAATTGAAATGAGAATTATAAATCATATTGGATTGTAATGAAATTAATTATTCAGACCATTATTTCAATGGGTTTAACTAATAAATGAATAATAAATTTTAATTACTAAATAAAGATGCTTAATGATATCAAATATTGATGTTGGTGTGCATGTATGAGATCTAGTTTTTAGACCTTAATGGTGGCAGTCAGTTGTCACGTGGGATGATAGTTGTATTTGAGTATAAGGAAAGGTATTTTCCCTTATTTGAGGTGTTTTATATATCTATTATTATATTTCCTAATTTCATATTCTCCACCACCTGAGTTAGGTGATTAGTCGATGCATAAATATTTTGGGTATGGGTGTTTTCCTCAACATCTATGTTGGTGAGGGAATGGATAGATAACTTCTCCCTCTTCCCCAATCTTCCTTCAATGTAGCATTATGTGTGGGAATATTTGGGTTGTGATGGCTTAAGGTATATGGTATGTTTTATGATGTCTCTTAATTTTACCATACACGTGTGTGCGGGTTGTAGCGGCTTGAGGTTATAGCACATAATTGTATTCTGAATATAGTGATTAAAATTTCCTATAGGTGTAATTTCATGGTCTATGATGGATTGAGGTATAATCAATGATACATGGGATTTTGTGGCTTTCAAACTTACTACATGATTATAGATGGAATGATGATGATGAGGTTGTGATGGGATGCATAGGATATAAGATGAGATGTGATATATATGTATGGCATATAGAATGATATGTGATATGCATACATGAAGTAAAGGATGACTTATGTAAGGGATGGGAGAATAGAAAGCTTAGCATTAGGGTGAGAGAGTGAAAACCCAATAAGGAAGTGGAAGTGGGGTACCCTTCTTATGCATATGCATTTGACATTGATATGCTTACTTGTATGTATTACTTAGTGAGTGGACCTTAGTGAAGATGGGATATAGTTTATATATTTAGGTAATAGGTTTGTTTCATTTGTTTATTCAGTAGTATTTTGTATTATTATTTCACATTTTCATGAGAGGTTTTGAGGAGGATCCCACTGAGTATACTTGTATTCTCACCCCATGTATATATAAACTATTTTTAAGGTCCATGGGAGATGTTTGGTGATCAAACTAGGTATTACTAGCTCATATTTGTTATCCAAGAGCTATCATAGTTCATGGTCACTACCTAGGCTTTGTTTTAGTATTTTTAGTTGTTTCTATTATGTATGAAATTAAATTATGTATTTTTATTTCTTATTAATTTATAATTTGGAGTTTATTGGTGGACCTAATCTTTTCTTTTATCTTCAAATTATTATTTTTTGGGGTAATGGATCCCATTTTTATGCATTATATACCCTCGGTTCTAGTCACAAACCCATTGCCTACTATAGGTAAGGTCCAGGTGTCATCCCTATCTTCACTGCTAGACTAGGACGAGTACTATTGGAGGGGGGTCATGACAAAGTGGTATCAAAGCTGATGGTTGATAGATAGGATGGAGTTTAGAGATAGTAAATGGTGAGGATTTCATGGTTTTTTAGGGTAATAGTATCATTTAGACTTAGTATGTGATGTAAACAAGGGAGAACACCAGTACACAGGTATTTAGAGCCCCATGTGATCTAATACAAGGACATTTAAGTTTACTTAACATACTAAAAAAAGTGATGCAACTTACAGGGTAGATACCTAGGAAAAGATCATGTATCATGATAGTCAACACCTATGTTTGAATTGGGTGAGCAATTATAATTAGGTTGAAATTGAATAAATTAATTAAACTTAAATATTACATATTCTATTTTTTGGAGTCCCTAAATTTTTTTCTTTTACATGAATGGATTAAGGAAAACATTCCCATTAGGTTCATACTGATTATGTTCAATAGGATGTGTCTATAGATCTACATAGAGTGGTGATCGACGGTGACGAAACTTGGAGTAGGACACTATGAGAGTTTCAAAACAAGGGTCTATAGAAGTATGAGGGATCTATTTCTTATCCGGAGACTGAGGCTTGGTTGGAGGTGGTAGAGACTACCTTTAGTTCAATTTTTGGTCATAAAAAGAACTGGGTTTCTTTGGTTATGATGATATTTTCTAGGATATCTTGACAATTTTATTTCTTATTCCTTGAGGATTTCAATGACTCAAATGTTACATGGGAGAAGTTTAATGATCAATTTTATCCTAAGTTTCTTTATTCAACCATGAAGGTGGCCTGTTAGTGGGATATTCTTACTCTCCTCTAGGGGAACTACAATGTGCGAGAGTCCAGTATCCTATATTAGAACCTATTTCATTTTTATTTTGAACTTATTCTAGATGTAGAGGCTAGGATGAGGCACATTGAGGAGCATTTTCATCTAGATATCCAGTTCTCCCCCCAATTAATATTTCTAACATATCTCAAGGTACTAGAGAGGGTAGAGGTTATTGAGAGGGTTCTAGCTAAGACCGGGTCATCGTAAGAGGGGAGTCTTCAGGACTCTTCATGGAGAAAGTATGGTGACCCAAGCTAAACATAACTTAAATAATACATTATTTTCATGATTTAGATAATAAATCTCACAAATAGTTACACAACCCAAGGAATGAAAGGTTTAGTATCTTGGACATTAGCTACATAACAATCCCAATATACAATCATTTATCTATAATCAGACTCCTCTAGACTCCCTTCTAGACTTTCCACAAGTTATACTTATCTTTATAACTTGGGGAAATGAAAATATAAGAAAAGGATGAGCTCAAAAATAATGTATGGGAAAACTTATCAAAATTTCATCAAGGGTTAGATCAAAATCATAAGATAAAGCATGTATATGGGAGAAATATCAGATAAATATATCATGGGATCATAAGTGACAATCATAAAACTTGGTTGAACGTTAAGGATCATGGAATAGAAATATAATACCAAATAAATGTCATCAAAACATGTCTTAGAAACACGTAATGGAATTCAAATAATACATGAAATCATAACATAATAAATTTTTACATCTTTAAAACATGGAATATCATAAAAATTTGGCATATCTTAGAAATAAAGAACATTTTAGAGAAGTGGAACAAAAAAAGAATAGGAAATCTTGTGAACAAATATTCCTACATTACATTCACATGCAACTTGTGAACAAAGATTCATTTATCTAATTCACAAACCAAACTTGTAAACAATGCTTATCATGTATCATTCACACAAAAAAACTTGTCAAAAAATATCCACACATCTCATCCATGAAAAATTTTATCATCTCATGTGATATGAAACCTTAACCAATGCATTAGAGTATGATATAGGGACCCAACCACCATCATCCATATATATGAGTGGCACTTTAAATAAAATAATTTATATTATCATAAATAAGTCATGGAAAGAAAATGTGATTCATAACTTTTCTAAGTGGTATCACATAAAAAAAGATAATTTGACACCAGCAACATGGTCACCCAAAAATATTATTAAAAAAGAGAATATATAGGGTGATTTATGAACCATTAATTAATTGAAGAAGAATCCATTGAAAATGGAATATAAATCACAAAAAGGTTTTTCCTTAAAAAGTGTTACTTAATATCACCTTAAAAATATGTGATTTTCAATTCATTTTTTAAAAACTACTTTTTTTAAGATGAAAAGAAAATTTCCTAAAACATTAATTAAAAACCAATTCCAATAAATATACCTTGATAAAAAAATAATATATACATCAAAATGTGAACTAGAAAGGAAGAATATAAGACCATGGTATGGGAAATCCTTTTAAATATTTTAAAATTCCTTTATTAAAAACTCACATCGTTAAAAGGATAAAGAAACCTTTTTTTAAATGAATAAAGGGTAATATAGGATCATTGTAGATAAAAAATCGAGTTTCCACTAGGTAAAGGAGAACATTAGTGGGAAGTAAAAACATGGATATGGAGGGAAAATTCATTAAAAGAAATGGGAATTATTCCTAACAAAAATTCATTTTCACGAAACAATATAATCATCAAGGAGGAAGAATTCAGTATAAAACATTATTTCCTCAGAAAAGCAGGTGGAAATACAACATAACATAATAATAGGGCATAATAGATCAATCTTGAATGACAATATTCATATATTACTGATTATGACCCACATAAAAGATCTGAGTCATGAAAACTATTACAACATGAAGAGTATTTAAATAAAAACCTATTGAAAGGGAGAGATTTAAAGTAAAATTAAATTACCCTGAATAAATTTTATTTCATTATATAATATATTAAATATATATTATATACACCACATAAATTAAATTAGTTTCATAATAAATAACATGTATCAAAGAGAGTTATTTGGAGATGAAAACCCTTAGAGCTTAAGAAAAATTCTAATAAAAACCCCTTGAAATATATAGAGCTATAAGTTAAAGTTTAAATACCATGAATATTATAATGAATGATATTATATATAAAATACGTAGTATACAAAATATTTAAATTAAATTAGGTGAAGAAAAGAAAATGTGTCATACAGAAGGAAATTTTAATATGAAATCCTTACTTTATTCTCGATTCAATATGTACATGCACCTAACTTCATGAATAATCAAATTGAGTTTATTAGATACTTTTTTGGAACCTTATTCATTTATATTTCATTTGATAAGGAATATTTAGTATCATATTCTATTTATTTATTCCATAGTTTTTTCCTTATGTTTGAATGAAAATGGAATCGATGTCAGGTTATTTTTGTAATTTAGTGATTGAAGACGATATTTTAATACTAAGTTAAATACATAATATAACATTTATAGAGCCATAAAACAATAATTATTTGATTATTAATTTATAATGACATTATTATTTATGTTATAATAGTCATTCATGATATATTTGTATAAAATTTTTCAAGTAGGTGGTTAAACCAACCCTAAACATGAACCACTATAAGAAAAGAATGAAATTTCTGGTAGTTTTTTAGCTCTGGTTTTCAAAAAAGTTTCTAAATATTTTGTTATAATTCTTTAAGCAGTGATTTTTTAAAAATTTACACTAAATTTATTTTGAAATATTTTAAAAAAAATTAAAAAAATTTAGCAGAAATTTTTAAATACCTCCACAAATTAGTGGCGGGTTTTTAAGAAACAACTGCTAAAAATTAATTAAAAAAATTAAAAAAATCATATTTCAATATCAAATGACCATAAATTTTGGTCTAGGTGTCTGTTTTGGCTTCAAAAATAGTCACTTTGAAGATTAGGAAATAAATTACAAGAACATATATAATAATTTGGTAATAATTAATAGAATAATATTTATTACTTTTTTAAGAGAAGTTTAAAATCGAACTTCAACTTCAATCGAGTATAACTTTTGATTCGGGTGTCTGTTTAGACTCTACCATGTATCAAATTGAATACTACGAAGATAACTACATTGTTTTGATTAGGATGACCCTTTTCACTATTTTCTCATAGTAAAAAAGACCTAAAATTCATTTAAAGTTGAGATTTTTTTTCAGATACTATGATTTTTGAACAATTGATGTGATTTTGGCTTCATTTAAGAGTGTCTTCAAATGCTTGTTGGTTCATCTATGATTTTATTCCATAGATTTATATTCATATTAATTTGATGTTGTTGAAATTTTTATGGTTTTCCCACTTTTTTTGATTTATTATCTAATATATATATATATATATATATATATATATATATTTGTTTGTAAATCTATACATTTAATTATATATATTTATAATTTATATATATTTATCAATATTTTTTAAAAAATTATATATAATTGCATCTATGAATAGATATTTATCTTTATTTATGTATATTTTCTATATTTTTATATATTTGTATACATTTATGTAAATTTATAAACAATAATGTATATTCATATATATGATGTTGGTATATATATTTATATATTTTTTGTTGGTTGGTGTGTGCGTGTGTCTTTGTACTTGTATTTATATACATTTATGTAAATTATTTTATATTTATATATTTTTATAAGATATATATAAATGTATTTAAATAAATTTTTATTTAATTATATATTTATTTACTATTTATTTTTTATTATTTACTACATATTAATTATTAATTATTAATTATTATTTATTATTTATTATAAATTAATTTATTATGTATTATTAATTAATTATTAATTAATTGTTGATCTATTAATTATTTATCATATATTGATTTATTATTATTTATTTATTTATTTATTTATTTATTATTATTATCATTATTTTTTATTTATGGATTATTATTTATTATTTATTATTTACTATTTATTTATTTTCTTTTTTTCTTTTTCCTTTTTTTTCTTTAATTTTTATCAATCATTTGTTTTTTATTTATTAATTATCAATTATCAATTATTTATTTCATATTTATTTTTTATGTATTATTTGTTTTTTATAATTTATTATTTATTATTATTCTTTAATATTGTTATATATGTATAAATATTTATATGTATTTTTATGTGTATATATAAATATATTAAATTTTGTTTACTCACCACATAAAGAGCTTGCTGAAGTGGCAAAGTCTTTGTTGAATAACTAAGATGTAAGGGGTTAAAATCTCACTCAATGCATATATATACTGAATTTATGTATAACATGCATGGTAAGATAACTAAATAAGTAAAAATAATAATAAATATGAAATAAACACTTGATAAATAAATAAATTATAAATTATAAATAAAAAAATAAAAAAATAATTAATAAATAACAAATAATAAATCAATAATAAATAAATATATAAAAAATAAGTAGTAAATAAAAAATAAAAAATAACAATAAATAAATAAATAAATAATATGAAAAAAAATAAAAAATAAAAGAAATAAAAAACCACCACAAAACATTTGGCAGAAGTTTTCAGAACTGCCGCTAAATAATTTCATAAAGCTTTTTGAAAATCTCCGCTAAATATTTTATAATGCCACTTTTAATGGAGGTTTTGAAAAACCACCATGAAACAATTTAGCAATAGTTTAAACCACCACTAAACCCAAAAAAAACACCGCAAAATACTATTTTTCATGTAGTAAACATGATATATCTCATTGAATGAGTATGGTTGAGGAAGTATATAATATAATTATAATGTAATAATAGTGATATTATTTAAAAATTTCTAATTTTTTGAATCATATTTTATGTGGTTTGGATAATGAAATAAAATAAAGATGTAATACAAAAAATGCTACTTCGTGGAGGCAGTATTCTTCATAACATACAATTAACATTCTTTTATTTTTTTTAAGTGGATGGAAATGAGTAACTAATTATTTTCAAATTAATATAATGATATCTAGTATACTAGTGATATTTATTTCATTATATTAATAAGGTTAGAGATGATTTAGGAAGGAGTAGGGTAAAATAAAAGAATATGAGGAGGTAATATTCACATTGGAAGCTTGAGTTTTCTCTTGTAAAACTCCTTATAAATGAAGGCCTTAATCAAACTAAAGGTGTCTAGAATCATATGGACATGGGAGAGGGTTATAATAGGAGTCAAGTGGAAAAGTTTCAAGGAGAAATTCGAAAGGAATGTTAGTCTTGAAGTGGTGACGATGTTACTCCTTTATAAGTGAATAGAATGGTAATAATGGAGTGACCCTTACATTTTCAATAATTTAAAGTTACTATTCAAGGGTAAATGGACACATAATTGACAAATTAGGAAAGAAAAGTGATTTGGGTCAAAAATCACATCAACCACTTGTTTTTTAAATGATCTTGAGTCTTTTAGGGCTTTTTCTTTTAACATTTTAACTTTTACCCAAATTTACTTTTACCTTGGTAATTAATTTTTAACATTAGTAATTTGATCCTTCAAATTTTAAATTTGAAAATCTTTTTATCAAATAAAATTTGTAAATATGTGAAAAAGTTAATTTTAAATTAACACACTTAATCATGTAAAAATTATTTTATGAAAAATAACTTTTTAAGCATTAAATTTATATCTAAGATAAAATTATCTTGGATACTGATTTAAATGAAATAAATTGATTTATTATATAATAAAATTTATGATTATTTCAAGTCAATCCAAAACTAAAAATCACCTTGATAATAATTGATTCAAATAAAATACCAAAAATGGTTTTTATTAAAGTAACATTATACTTTAGTTCTCAAAATGACTGGCATAGGTTTTATAAGTTCAAAGAATTTTTTAAAGTGAATAATTTTATTCCTTAAATTAATATTTGAATAAAAATAGTTTATAAATGTATAAGTTGGGATTATCTTTTAATGATCCATAAAAATTATTGTTTTGAAAAAATTAGTATGTGTTTACTATTCACCTAAAACTCAAGTATCTCAAAAAACCCAAAATTTTATACTAAGATAATTTTGATGTGTTGAATTAAAAAAATTAATTTCATTTTATAAAATTCAAATTCTAAAATCTATATATTTATTTTTAACTAAAAATAAAAAATATAAAGAAAATTTTATTTTATTGAAAAATGATATTTTTAAACATTAAGTGTTTGTAAAAAATTTTTCATACCAATTTCAATTATAATATATTAGTTTATATGTTGAAATGTTATATATTATCATAATTGTCTTTAAAAATTGGTTGATTTAATTTATTATGATAAAATACAAAATATTTAATAATAGTTATCTGAGAAAGAACGATCATATTAATTATTGGTCTTCTAAATATAGGCATTTTCAAGTGATTACTATATTTTTATTTTCTATTGGTTTTTATAAATATAATTTTCCTAATAATTTTCACATAATATTTCTTGGATTTTTTTAGTTTGGTTTTGCGTATGAAACAAGTTATCAAACTTAGTATTAATTTAGAGAAAATATATTCTAAAATCTTAGGGTGTTATATTCTCCACCCCCCAAATAAATTGTGTCCTAAAAATTTTAGTTATTACATATTAATGAAAATATATAAGGATTTCTAAATGATATATGCGACCCAAGATATAATTTCTAGAGAGATATAAAGCTTCCAAACTTAGGAAATATATCTCATTTTTCCTCATAATAGGCCAATCCTAATACTAAGTTTTCTCTAATCATTTGAACTAACATCACTCTTGATTGGGTATAATGAATCATATAATAGAATTAGTTTTCCTAGAGAGTTAATTTCCTTTCTTGCACTAATACTTGATCATGGGTTTATTTTAAATATGAATTTTGAGTTTCTTATTCTCAAAATTGATGTGGGATCCATTTAGAGAGATATATTCAATGCCCAAAATCACATTAAATTACTCTAAAGGAATAATTAATAGATTCAAATGAAGATATTTCCATAAACTTTACATTGAGATACAATAAAAATATATCTAGAAGTTTTAGTTGAAAATCAAGTACTCAAGGTGGTGATTTAATTATCTTACAAAAATACTAAATATAATAGGGTTATAAAAATAAAACTCTAACAATACATCCAAAACTCTAGATTCATGGATAAGTGTTCCTTAATTATCATAATTCACTTTAGTGGTGGTCATTGAAAATAACATTACTTATTCCCTTTGTTTTGTAGGTTTTTGAGGTTTATTTTCTTCGATAGACCTTGGATTAGGTCATTAGTTTTTATAATTCCCATACTCATTATATTTGAAACATTGAACATTATTTTCCTCAATTTTGTTTCCCATATCCTTAAAATAATCACAAGCTCTATAAACCATATTCCTAGACCTAAAAAATTCATCCATTCCTCTTTGTAAAGTTATTGTATGATTCTTACCACATTTTTTTAATGTAGGTGATTGATTTTTATTCCCTCCATGTGAATTATCACTTGAGTTCCCATGGGAATATATTTTCCTTTTCTTATCTCTAAAACCATTAGATAATGAGTGTTTACAGCTTCCATTTCTACCTTAAGTGTAGATCAAAAAATTTCTTTGTAATCTACAATGTCTATTATATATAATGCCTTTCAAATACTTGGTTTTTGGCTAATAAATAATCCTTTAATATTTTTTTCAAGGTTAGTGATAAAACTTGAGGCATGCCTTGTGAGTCTCATGAATTTATCCCCATAAGTACCAATATATTCATCCTCCTTTTGTTTCATCTTGAGAAACTATCTCTCTAATTTATTTTGAATAGTCTGAGGTAAATACTTGATGAATAATAATTTCTTGAACTCCTCTCGTTACATAGATTCTACTTCCTACTTTTCCATTATATTCTTAATGAGATTCCACCATTGGGAAACCTCACCATCTAAATGATAAATGAACAGAACCAATTTCTCTTGTTTTGAGCACTGAATAACATAAAATATCTTCTCTATCACATTAATCCATTACTAAAAAATAATTAGATTATAATATCTGTTGAAGTAGTATAGACATTCTCACATGAAAGACTCAATATTATGATTATCCTTCCTTAGTGCGTTCAGTATCTCAACACAATTTTCATTATTATTCACAACTTCAAATAGTAGGGTGAGCATTTATATGAGGTTTTGTAGACTGGATCCCATCCCATTTGGTTGTTCATTCAAAAAATCACCACATTGTCCATCACAATCTTTATTATCCTAGTTCCTCCTTATTCTATCCATTACTTTAAATAAGAGAAAAAGGTAAATGAGAAATTATTAAATTCATAGAATGGAAACAATGATCCTAGATGAAATAACACATAAATAAAATCTGTTATAGTGAACCTGTTTTTTCCCTTTTAATACTTTGAAATATATTAAGAAATATTTTCAGATCCAGGCACAGAGATGGTGTGAGATTCTGATGCCCAATGATCCTAAAATTTTTATTATAAAAATATTAAATATATTAATATCATTTATGCATAGTTTTTTAGAAATAATAGGTTATATCCCAAATGGAGTCTCGAATTGGAAATATGAGACCACAATTGAATCCATAATGTGAGGTTTACTTTAGGAATTCCCTAATGTTGGTCAGTGCTGGAAGTTCTGATGAGATATCCGTTTGGTGGGTACATAAAATAGATTAATTAATTAAAATATTAAATTAATTAATTTAATACCCAAATATAAATTTCCTTTATATAATTGTTGTTATAGCAATTCAACAGGGTTAGCTTCATAACCTTGTGAGCTCTGAGAGGATATTTAGAGAATTATTTATTAGTGAATCAGAATCTGACGATGAATTATGATTGGATCGAGGTGCATCGATAGGCAGTGAATGAAATGGGATCCTCACATAACTGGAGAATTCATTCTTCACCAACAATTGATGCATAATCAATATAGGGCTTCTCAATTGTGGTCTCTATGCTTGATAAAAATTTTGAGCATGGATTTTACCTACTATTCTTTGATATGTGATCTTTTGATCTTTGAATGAGCTCATTTCATAAATTTAAATTTTTTGAATCAATTTATATTTGATATGTCATGTTATATCCCCTAAACACCTCCTTTCTGAAATCATTAGCTAATAATTCTTGGCTAATGTAGGATTATTTCGTTCTTGAGCATTTCTCCACACCATTCTTCGTGTTCTTTGTGATTGGCCTATGGGTTCACAGTTTGACATTGTCAGGGTGGGTTTGAGAATGATCGAACCCCCATATTCATGATGGATTGGTGAATGATGGCTAAGATGATGATTTACAAGAAGATCAGGATAGCTTGTGGGATGCAGGTGATACCTCCATGGATCCGGGATCCGGAGCAGCGATAGAAGATGATGGGAGATGCTACCGGCATCATGAAGGGGACCAGATTTTTATTTCTATCCACAAAAGGCTAGATTTTAATTTCTGACCACCTGAGGCCAAGAAATTGATGGATGGAGGTAGATCCCACCAGTTTTGGGTGGTCTTTGGATGTGATTCAAGGATATAATGATGGATCACAAAACCTTTTTAATATTATGGACTTTATATTAAAAACTATAGTACACACCATCTAATTTGAAAGAATACGTTCCATGTACCTCCTTTTATAAGGTGACTAGGATTTTTAGCCAAGTTAAGGATCACACATTGTGTGTCCAGGCACACACACCATGTGACCCTCCTTGGGTGTCCAAACCATGTTCCAAATGGCACACGCCTAGGAACCCATGTGGTAGGACACTATGTGTACTCTGGGATTACACGGGCATGGGTCGGTACTCGGTCACATCCAGGTACACGTTCAGGTACATGGCACAGTCTAAAAATCTCAAGCATAGACAGGAGCACATGGGTAGACTTTGAGTGGCTAAGACATGTTTTTTGGTCCGCTTTACATGTTTTGTATGACAACATGGACTCTAATACATGTCCATAAGAGAACATGGCTATCCATTGGAGCAAGACTACATGTTTTTTGGTATCCATATAGGTAATATAACCCCCTCTCCTTTTGATAAACTTTTACCTTTGGTATCTCCTTCATCTAAACTCAGATTTTGACCTGTGAGTTACCTATCTAAGTGGTTTTCCATGTAAAACATGATGGTATACTTCATAGTGGGTTTTTAATAAAAAAAAATTAGTGTGATGCTTATTTAAGTGATGCTTGATGATGGTCATAATCAAGAAGGATCATCAAGAGTGGTCAGGGTTAGAAACCCCCTGCTCTACCCGGTTGCGGGTCCACCATACTCCTTGCATTAGTTTGAGTGGAACCCCATATGGAACTAGGGAATGGATTCTCTACCCACTTAGTGGAACCCTTATTTCACTAGGAAATGGGTTTTCCATGTATATGGTGGAACCCCTTATCATACTAGGTCACAAGTCCTCAATTTATACTTACCGAGCGGAACACCATATTGTACTAGGCCAAGGGTCAACTATTTATACTTATTGAGTGGAACCCACTACCATACTAGGATGTGGGTCCTCTATAATTTGAGTGGATCCCCCTTGATTAATAAAGGTGAAGGTCCTCTACCAATACCTATCGAGTGGAACCCCTATCATGAAATATCGTGGGTCCTCCATACTTTGAGTGGAAACCCCCTGCCTCACCTAGTAATGGGTCCTCTATCCTTCCACTAAGTGGAATCCCCCTATCGTACTAGAGAACAAGTCCTCTTTCTATTGGAGATTATTCCCCCTAGAGTTGTGGAGTAGTGTAAAGGTGCAGGTCCTCCTCGTGACTTATTTGTATGGACATGAGAGATGCTAGGCATTAATTATGGACCTTTAGAGTTATAGGCAGACTCATCATCTTGGGATGGTCTATGATCTGTATATCCCCTTTCTCTCTCATATGGGTTTCTTTTATGAGTATATATATGTTGTTGGGATTAATTTCCCTCTTAATTTGGGTTGATCTGGATACTTCTATTGTATCTCTCTATTTCATGACTTTGGATTCAGGGTGTCCTACTAGGTAGGTATATACTCACCCCTACATGTACTTTCCCAGCACATGTCATGTATTATGCAAATGGAGGATAGATCGGCGATGGTTTTGGTAGAGAAAGGGGATACTCTGGTGTATAGAACTTATACGGTGGTCAGGCTTGGATATTAGGAGTCGGGCTCTCTCATTCATTTTCTATTCTAGTTATTGTCAGTTTGGGACTTCAATTTTGGTTGGGAATGTATTTTTTCCCTTTACACCTTGGTTGATTTCTATCGTACTCTGATTATTTTTCCTAGAGATTATTACATGCATGGTTAACTCTAGATATTAACTTCCCTTTTTATTATTCCTCTGCATTTTTGCATGAGGATGGTTGGGTTCATGCATAAAAGTAAACTAGGAAAATGCCTCCCATTTATGTTATGCCTTCTCAGAACTTGTCGCCAACCCCTATCCTATTGTGGCAATCTTGGAATTGTGGCAGCCTAAAATTCTACTAGATGGGAAGGCATCTGTAGGTTTTTTCATTATGGAGTGGTATCAGAGGTGGTTTAACCTCATTATAGTATTGGGAGTCTTTTTTCCTTATGAGGTTTGGTTTGGACTTAAGGAAATAATGTCAAAGTATATCAAGTGTGGATTTCAGGCGAGGGAACTCATTGTTGGTGTAACAATTGATGTATCCATTCACCAGACTACCTGCTTGTCGACTCAGTATACCAAGACATTGGTTACAGGGAACATTAGTACATGAATCATATAGTATTGAGTCTTTTTTCTGTCCTTCTTGATTCATATCCCCATATATATATATATTCTCATATGACCATGTTATGCCATTAATTACTTTCAAGATGCCTCTGAAAAGATAATCATCTAGGTTACCAACTCATGATTATGACGATAGTCTAATGAGTGATGAGTCCTTAGTTTAAGGACAATATCATGATATCCTTCCTCCAGGAAGGCAAGTAGAAACACCCCCTCCTATTGAGTATTTTATTATACCATTATAGAAAGCTAAGGATTCATTCAATCTTAGAATACTCCACGAGTTCCAATGCTAGGGTCTGATGAGGTTCCATGGTGATATAGATCCCTAGGTAGTGGAGGATTGGATTAAGTTAGTGGTTAGAGTATTCAAGCTGGTTCAAACCTTGAAAGATCAAATTGTGTGCTAGCATCCAATATTTTCCATAGAGTAGTAGGGAACTGGTGAAGTCTATTCACATAGATTCATGATGATTCAACACTATTATAATCCTACTTCTAGTAGTTTTTCACGAGGATTACTACCCCTCATTTTTAAACTCAATTCAAATCAAAGAGCTTCTAGAGCTGTAGGATGGTAGTATGATGGTAGCTGAGTATTCCATGTGGTTCACCGAACTTACACAGTACTCCCTCAACATGGTTTGAGATGGTTACTTCTAGGCATAGAAGTTCAATCTGGGCCTCCACAGATACATATTTTCTAGTGTGGTACCATTGTGCATTCCCACATATTCTAGAGTTCTATAGCAGGAACTAGTGGTAGAGATATTCCTATCTGAGGGATTCCATGTTGCTAGATCTAGTAGTGGGCCTTATGGTTCTGATTCATATGCAATGGATAGTAGGCACCAGTCAATAGGATATCAACATATGAGACCTATTCATGGAAAGTCTCAATCACATGGAATATAGAGCATGATTTGTGTAGATAACCAGGTCAACCCAGAGAGGGGTGATGCTATGAATGTGATGGGAGTGGTCACATGGCATGTGATTACCTAACCTAATGTACCAATGAGGGTGGGAGGGTGGTGGATGGACCTCCATAACAGAGGTAATGTTGTGATCAAGGTTCTCATAGGCACGGTTAGGGAGGACCCCAAGGAGGCGGAGCTGGAAGAGGTGTTGGTTGGGCTCTAGGAGGAGTATCTACTAGTGGAGGGAGATTTTATGATCTACTTCTATAGTTATCTCCAGGTATCCCATGATAGGCTTAGGGGGTTGGCAGTCTGGGATGCAAGTAACTATAGACCATGGAGGCTTATGACTCAAGAGCTCATGAGATGATATGAGGTATGATCTATGTTTATTATACAATTTCTTTGGTACTTGAAAACATAGTTTTGAGTCACTCCTTAATATATATATCCCTCATGTGATAACTAAATCTCCCCATTGATACCTTATCGCTACAGATTTTTCTAGAGGTTCTGACTGGGTGCAATTCTTTGATATCGCTTATTTTCTAGTAGTGAGAGCTATCTCTTGGTGGGTATAATTTCTCATGGGACCTCTTGTTTATAACAATGAAACCTTATGACATCATATTGGGTATGGAATGATTTTATATAGTTTGATCCCTGATTGATTGTCATCACAGACAATTTAGATGCCTACGGATGGATGAGATGAGATTCTCCTTTACGAGTGAGAGAGACATCATGGATGAGTGAGTGGTCCTTTATAATGGGATACTACACCCCATTAACCATAATTTGGCGATTTTATCCCTTGGAATATAGGTCTATTCAATCATATGGATTCCTTTGGTAGTGGAGGACTTTATGGATTTCTTCCTCAATGATATTTTGGGACTACCTCTGAGGCAAGAGATGGACTTATATATTGACTTTCACCACATGACTATGTTGATATCTTCTATAACATATCGTATAGCCCCTAAAGAGATCTAGGAGTTGAGGTTGTAGTTGGAGGACTTTCTAGAGAAGGGTTTTATTAGGCCCAGTGTGTCCCCCTAGATATCACCGCTTTTGTTTATGAAAAATGAAGATTGGAGATTGTGGATTTTTATTGATTATTATCACTTGAACTAAGAAAAAACAATGAAAAATACCCCTTATCAAGGATTATTATCTTATTTAACCAGTTTTGAGGAATGATATGGTTCTTGAAGATCGGTATAAAGTCTATTTACCACTTGATGATGGTTTACATGGATGATATTATGAAGCTTCCATTATGATGTCGATATGAAAACTATGAGTTCATGGTGATTATTTTCAGTGTGAAAATTTTACCTATAATTTTCATGGATTTGGTGAACCAAAAATTCTATCCATACTTGGAACAATTTTTTTTTATCTTCATTGATGACATACTCTTCTTATCTACTTCATAGGACGAGGATGCATAGAACTTGAGGATGATCCTAAACTTACTCTGGGAGCACCATATTTATGGTAATCTCTCAAAGTTATAGTTATGGATCCATAATTTTCACTTTATAAGGAATTTCATATCTGAACATGGATTATTTTTGGACCCATAGATTACTGATATAGTGCTTTCTTTGAAGCCACCCAAGAACATGTCATAGGTGCAGAGTTTTCTTGGCTTGGAAGGGTACTGTTAGAGTTTCATAGAAAAATTATCTAGGTTTGTAGCACCTTTGACTACCCTAGAATGAAAAGGGAAACTGTTTACCTAGACTAAGTAGTGTTAGAGATTCTTTAAGGAGTTTAGGTTGAGGCTGACTAGTGCTCTTGTTTTGAGACTACCAAAGGAGGGTGTAGAGTACATAATGTATTGTAATGCCTCTAGAACTGGGATCAGTTATGTGTTGATGTAGAGGAAGGTAATTATCACATATGGGTTGAGTCAGTTGAAACACTATAATCATAAATATGTGACTCAAAACCAATAGTTGTAAGTGATAGTCTTCACTCTAAGGATGTGGAGGCACTAACTTATGGGGAATCACTTTGTTGTGTACTCGAAACATCAATGTCTTAGGTATATCTTCACATAGATATATTTGAACCTGAGAAAAATGTTCTAGTAAGATTTACTATAGGACTATGAATTTTATATATCCTATACTCCTATGAAAGGGAACATGGTGGAATATTCCCTTCATAGGATGTATTATTCTCATTTGGTGAAGGAGACATCTGAGTAGTTGGCTTCTTTAAATCTGAACCTGGTGGAGGATGGGGGTGAAACTTATCTTTGATCAGTGGTGTTGACTCCTATACTTCTCCAACATGTGAGGGAGGATCAGTTGGGAGACATCAACTATGAGTTTCCCCATGACCAGATATCTTCAAGAGATTCAGTAGATGGATTTTATGAAGGAGGGAAACATGTCATCCTTTTTCAGGGACGAATGGTTGTTCTGACCATGATATGAGAGGAGGTGATGAGTTATTTTCAAACTTATCCTTTGTACATACATCCCATTGTAGGGAATATGTATGGATACCTTCAATATCAATTTTGGTGGGCTATAATGAGATAGATCATGGCCGCTTTTGTCTCTCGGTGTCTCACATGTTAACAAGTAAAGGCTGAGAACTAGGTTACTACAATTTTAACATAGCCTCTTGAGATCCTGGAGTGAAAATGGGATATAATATACATGTAATTTGTGATAATTCAACTATGGATAGCAAGAGTCCATGATGTTATCTGGGTGATTATTGAATGACTCACGAGTTCATCACATGTCCTTGCAATCAGGGATAAGTGTTCGATAGAGATTCTAGGATAGTTGTACATTTAGGAGATCATCCAGATCCATGTGGTTCCCTTGATGATTTTCTTCAACCAAGATTTGTGTTTTAAATCACATTTTTGGAGAGGCTAGCAGGAGGTATTCGGGACCCGACTTTAGATGAGTATAGTGTTTCACCCCCAGGTGGATGGGGAGAATGAGTGTACTATCTAGCTATTGGAGGATATGCTGATAGATTGTGTGTTATACTTTGGTTAGAGCTAGGATGATCACTTTTCATTTTTATAGTTTGATTATAATAACATCTATCACTCTACGATCAACATGGAACCTTTCAAGGCCTTGTACGGGAGACCCCATAGGTCACCCTTATACTAGACTGAGGTTGGAGAGACATCTCTTGTTAGAATAGAGATTGTGAAGGTGGTAATGGAAAATTTATGGGTGATCTTCGGGTAGATGAGGATATCCCAGAGCTGACATAAATCTTATGCAAATCGATGTCATAGAGCCTTGGAGTTCGAGCAGAGAGACCATGATTTCTTGATAATATCCCCATGATAAGGAATGTGGAGGTTCTACTGGGAAGTAAATCTATCCCTACGGTTTATAAAGTTACTCAAGATCCTATGGAGGGTGAGTGTGGTTTCTTACCTCCTAGATTCACCCCCATAGTAGGAGTGGGTGTATGACATCTTCCATGTGTCACGGTTGAGGAGATACATGCATGATCCTACACTCTTTATTGACTAATGCGATCTAGGCATCGAGGATGGATCCACCTTCCTGGAGTACTTGGTGGTGATCATGGACCGGTAGGACAAGATCCTATGAGGTTGTTCCATTATCTTGGTTTATGTGTTGTGGAAGCACGTGATCATGTAGGAGAGCTCCTGGGCGAGAGAGACATATGTGGGCTTAGTATCCCCATATTTTTATTTAGCTTGTTTTTTTGGGGATGAAAAACCTTGAAGGGGGAATAATGTAGTGACCCTTTTTTTTAATACTTGGAAATATATTAAGAAATATTTTTTAAGATAGGTGTTAAGACGGTGTGATATTTCAAGGCCCGGTGAGCCCAGAATTGATAATATAAAAATATTGTTTTCATTAATATCACATATACACCGTTTTTTCATAAATAATAGGTTATCTCCCAAACAGAGTCTCAAATAAGAAATATAATACCAGGGTTGAATCCAAACACATGGTTTTTACCCTAGTTATAACATAAATTTGGTTGGCGGGAGATGTTTAGATGAGGTATAGATTGGCGGATACATCAAGTGGATTAATTAGTTAAATTATTAAATTAATTAATTTAATACCCAAACCTAAATTTCCTCTATATAATTGTTGCTATAGAAATTTTCTAGGGTTAGATGCATAACCCAGGGATATTTGAGAGTAAATTCACAACATTATTAATTGGTGAATCAGAATCGGATGACGAATGATGATCAGATCAAGGTGGATCGATAGGTAGTGAATGTAGCAGGATCCCCAAATCACCAGAAAACATGTTTTTTCACAAAAAATTGATCCATAATCAAGGTAGGGCTCGTCAATTTTTGTTTCCAGCAATGAATAAAAGTTTGTTCATGGATTTTATCTCTTATTATTTGATCTGTGATCTTTTTACATTCACATGAGCTCATTACAAAAATTTAGTTTTTTGAATCAATTTATATTTGATATGCCATGCTATAACCCCTGTACATCCCTGTTATAAAATCACTAGCCAAGAATGCTTGTAAAATAGAATATTATTTTATTATTATGAATTTCTCCCCATTATTCTTCATGTTCTTCACTATTATCCTATAGGGTCATGTTTCGACATTGTCAGGGCGGGTTCAAGCATGATCAAACACCTGGATTCATGTTCGATTTGTAAATGATGATCGAAATGATGATTTTCAAGTGGATTAGGATAGGTTGTAGGATTCGGGTGATACATATATGGATCTGGGATCTAGAGCGGCGATGGTAGGTGATGGGAGATGCTACAAGCATCATTCGGGTGGCCAGATTCTGATTTCTGGCCACCGAAGGCTAGAAAATCAATGACATAGGCAGATCTCACTAGTTACAGGTTGTCTTTGGGCACAATTTCAGGTGATGACGATAGATTGAGAATCCTTGTGAAGATTCTATAGTTTCTATGAAAAATCATAGTATAATCCATGTATTTCGGAATAACACACACCGTGTAACTCCTTTTTTGTGGTGACTAGGGTTTTCAGCCAAGTTAAGGATCACGCACTGTGTGGCTAGGCCCACACACTGTGCGACCCTCCCCAAGTGGCCAAACCATATGCCAGCTGGCATATGTTGAGGACCCCATGCGGGAGGACACATTGTATACTCTTGGGGTAAATGGGTATGGTTTGGTACCCGGGCACGACGTGGTACATGACTAGGTACACAGTGCGGCCTGACAAACACGGGCATGACTAGGAGCACACGAGCAGGCCTGAGTGCCTAAGAAATGTCACATGGGACCCCTTACATGTCGTGTATGGAAACATGGATTCTAATACATGTCTAAAGTATAACATGTATAGGAAGATGAGTAGGACCACACACCATGTGGGACCCATACATGTCATGTACAATCCCTTTTTTAGAAACTTACACCTTTCATATTTCCTTTTTTCGCTAATAAGTTTTCGACATAGAACCCAATGGTAGACTTTATAGGAGATTCCAATATATAACATGGAATTTTCTAAGTGTGATTCTTATTTATATAGTGCTTGATGATGGTAGAGATCAAGAAGGATCATTAGAGATAGGTCAAGGTTGGAAACCCCCTGCTATACCAGGTTGTGGGTCCTCCGTACTCCTTTCACTGGTTTGAGTGGCACCCCACTATGGAACTAGGGTGTGGGTTCTCTACCCACTGAGTGAAACCCCTCTATAGCACTAGTTCATGGGTCCTCTATATATAGAGTGACACCCCCTACTGTATTAGGGAACGAGTCCTCTATTTATAATTACTGGGTGACACCCCCTATTGTACTAGGGAGTGAGTAATCTATTTATACTTACCGAGTGGAAGCACTTTCCATAATGGGGCATGGGTCCTCTATACTTTGAGTGTTACCCACTAGATGTATAAGGGTACAGGTCCTCTATTAATACCTATCGAGTGGTACCCCTATCGTGCTAGGGCAAGGATCATCCATACTTTGAGTGTCATACCCCTATCACACCAGGGAATATATTCTCTATCATTCCACTAAGTGGAATCTCCTTATCATACTAGGTTGTGGGTACTGTTTATATTAAATGTTTCACCCCCTCAAGTAGTGGATCAGTGGAAAGTTTTTATTCCTCCTTATGAATTCTTTAGATATACATGTGAGATATTGGGCATCAATGATGGACCTTTAGAGCTATATAAAGACTCATCATCTTGGGATGGGCTGTGAGATGGAGATCCCCTTTCTCTCTCATATGGTTTATTTTATGAGTATATATATATGTGTGTGTGTGTGTGTGTGTGCCCGAATGGCTCTAAGGACTTTTTTTTATTATGGATAATCCCCCTTTTAAGGGTTTAAGGGGAACCCATACATGACCTATAGGCCCAAGGCATAAGGTCTGACTAACCCGCAATACATGACCCGAAGGCCCAGAGGCATACCATGACCATTACATGACCCGTAGGCTCAACCCACTAGAACTTACCCTTCCTAACTTCTACGTCATTGATCACCTAGCTCCCCACCTTGAATTTTGGATAGACTAGCATTGCCTCATACAAAGCTGTATGGTGCCTGGTCCCGATGGCAGCTGTCATACCCTCTCATTCTTCCAATTCGTTTAGCTCTACTTCTGGTGGCTGCTACTCTTATTGCTCTGATCCTCTTCTGGGGCTTGTTTTGTGTAAACTGGGCTACTCCATGGTCTCTGTGGCTCGAAGGCCCTCTGTCCCAAAGGCCTTTGATGAACCGAAGGCCCTTGTGACCCATAGGCCCAAACCGGTGTCCCGAAGGCCAAAATCAGGTGAATAGTTCCATCTACTACAGTAACTGCTACAGTACCTGCTACAGTCCCTGTAAATTCACATCCACCAAGTTTTGTTTCCCTTTTTCTTTGAGTTGATCTCACTACCTCTATCATATCTCTCTATTACTCCCCTTTGTATTTTAGGGCGTCTTACTGGGTATGTATATACTCACCCCTATATGGAATTTCCCACATGTGTCATGTATTATGAAGATGAAGGATAGATCAATGGTGATTTCAATGGAGCATATGTATACTGTGGTTCATAGACCATATAAAGTGGTTAGGCTTGGAGATCAGGGGTCTGGCTCTCTCAACCATTTTCTATTCCAGTTATTGTCAGGTTGGGACTTCATTTCTTGTTAGGTGTATATTTTTCCCCTTTTACAACTTTATTGATTTCTATCATAATCTAATTGTTTTTCATAGAGTTTATTACATTCATGGTTTAATCTATATGTTTACATCCCTTTTTATTATTCATCTACACTATTTAATGGATATGATTGGGTGTGTGTGTGAAGGTACACTAGAAAAAGGCCTCCCATTTATTTTATGCCTTATCGATACTTATCACTATCCCCATGGCCTTTGGAGGTGGGCTCGAGGTTATGACGGCATGGCTTTCTGCTAGCCAGGTAGGCCCTAGTGGGTCGGGTTTTTACATATATACCCATAATATATATGTTTCAATCTAAGTTATCTAGGTTCATCACCCTACTTAGTTTTCTAACTGAATTAGTTAGGTATTTAAATAATCCATAATTTTTCATAAAGAGAGTTTGGATTAAACCAAATCATATCCCTCAGGATTTTTAAATTAGGTTAGTGGTTATGACTCTTTGTCATGCAACAGGTGATGATTGATTTAATACCCAACACAACCTTTTTATGTTTATTACCCCTAGGTAAATCTATACCATAGACTACATCCTCTTATAGTATCCAAAAAAGGATGTAATTTCTAAAATAACCACATAATATCTAATTTACTAAAACGTATTGATTTTATCCCATACATAGACTTACCCTTAGGATTTTCACTAAAATTATCTAAATTAATTCCCAAAATAACTAAACAAATCTCTAAAATAACTAAACCCTCCTCTAATACCAACTATAGCAACCCAAGATAATAATAATTTAAATAATAATATAATTTCATGATTTAGATAATACATCTCATAAATAGTCACAAAACCTAAGGGTTGACAAGTTTAGTGTCTTAGAGATTAGCTACATAAGAATCTTAATCTATAACTATTTCTCCATAATTAAACTCCTCTAGACTCCATTATATAATTTCCACAAGTTATACATTTACAACATGGTGAAAGGAAAATATAAGAAAGGGGTGAGATCAAACACTCATTAAGAGAAATTTTATCAATATTTCATCAAGGGTTGTATCATAAGCATATGAGAAAACATGGAGGGGGTGAGAAATATTAGATAAATAGATCATGGGATCATAGGTGGCAATCATGAAACTTGGTTGTGCATTAAGGATCATGACATGGAAACATACAACCAAAGAAAGGTCATCAAAAAATGGCTTAGAAACACATAATGGAAATCGAACAAGACATGAAATCATAACATAAAAAATTGGGACATCATTACAGCATGGAATATCATAAACATTTATAATAACTTGGAAATAATAAACATTTTATGGAAGTGGCACAAACATAAGCATAGGTTATCTTGTGAACAAAGCTTCCCACATCATGTTCACACAAAAAAAATTTAACAAATATTCCCAAATCTCATTCACACAACAAACTTGTGAAAAAATATTCCCACATCTCATTCACACAAAAAAAATTGTGATCAAAGTTTCCCACATCTCATTCACACAACACACATGTGAACAAAGCTTCTTGAATCTCATGCACATATAATTTCATCATCTCATGTGATATTAACCCTTAATAAATTCATTATATGGTGATATAGGACCCCACCCACAATCATCCATACATATTATTTCCACTTAAAATAAAATCATTCATCTTATCATAAATAACCCATGGAAATAAAATGGGTTTCCTAATTTTTCAAAGTGTTATCACATAAAAAACATGATCATTTAATACCAAAAATATGATCACCAAAAAAAAGTATTAAAAAAATAGCACATATAGGGTGATGTATGAACCATTAATTCATTGAATAATAATTCTTTGAAAATGTAATAGAAATCACAAAGAGGATTTTTCTTAGAAAGTGTTTCTTAACATAACCTTAAAATGTGTGATTTTCAAGTCACTTTACAAACATCTTTTTTTAAGATGAAGATAAGACATATTAAACCATTACATAAAAACAAATTCCAATAAATAGATCTTTGTAATAAATAAAACTTATGTAATAATTTGAAGTGGAAGGGGAGAATATATTATCATTGTATGGAAAATCCTTTTAAGTATTTTAAAAATCCTTTATCGAAAACCCTAATCATTAATAGGATAATGAAAAATTTTGTTTTAAAATGAATAAATAGTAATATAATATCATTATATATAAAAATAGTTTTATTTTCCACTAGGTAAATCATAAAATTTGTGGGAAGTAAAAAACATGGATATTGAGAGAAAATCAAATAAAACAAACGGAAATTATTCTTAACAAAAATGAATTTTCATGAAATAATAAAATCATAAATGATAAATACTTTCATATGAAAAATCATTTACCTATAAAATAAGTTTTAAGTAAAACATAACATCATAATAGGTTATAATATATAAATCTTTAAAGATAATATTCATACATGAGTGATTATGATATACAAAAAAGATTTCAGTCATAAAAACCCTTGCAACATGAGGATCTTTTAAATAAAAACCTATTGAAAGAGGGAGAATTAAATTGGAATTAAATTACCATAAATAAAAGGTATTTAATTATATAATATCTCAAATAGGTATTATATACACCACATAAATAAAATTAGGTTCATAATACATAGCATATCTCAAAGAGAAAAATTTCAAGATGGAAACCCTTAAGGATTAAGAAAAGTTGTAATAAAAACCCTATGAAAGAGAGAGATAGAGATTGAAGTTGAAGTTAAAATACCATGAATAAATATAATTCATGATATTATATATCCAATAGGTATTATACACACTATTTTAATTAAATTAGGCGCATAAAAGAAAATGTGTCTCAAAGAATGAAATTTTGAGAGGAAACCCTTACCTTGCTCCCGATTCATTCTAAGCATGCACATAACTTATGGAATAATAAAATTACGTTTATTAAATAAATTATTAGTAATATTATTCATATATATTTCATTTTATAGGGACCATTTATTATCATATTCTATTTATTTATTCTATAGTTTTTTTCTTATGTTTTCATAAAAATGGAATCAGCGTCAACTTACTTTGGTAATTTAGCGACAAAAGATGATATTTTAATAATAAGTTAAATACATAATATAAACTTTAAATAATAATAAAAAAATAATTATTTGATTATTAATTTATAATAATAATATTATTTAAGTTCCCATAGTTATCCATGATAGAGTTTTATAGCATTGTTCAAGTAGGTGGTTAAATAATCCCCAAACATGAACAAGTAATATCCCAATGGGTGAATATTATTAAGGAAGTATATAATATAATTATAATACAATATTAATGATATTATTTATATTTTCATAAGTTTTTTAATCATATTTTAATTTATTTGGATAAATAAATAAAGTAAATATGAAAAATAAAAAATGCTGCTTCATGGAGGCGGTAATCTGTAGAACGCACGATTACCATTCTTTTTTTTATAAGAGAACAGAAACGAGTAAAAAATATTTTAAAATTTATATAATGACCTTTAAGTATTATAATTATACTAATTTTATTATATTAATAATTTCATAGTTTATTTAGGAAGAAGTATATTAAAATAAATCACTATGAGAAAGTAAGACTCACATTGAAAGTTTGGGTTTTCTCTTGCAAAACTCCTTAGAAATGAAATAATTAAGAAAGATAAAGGTGACAATAAGATTATGGAAGTGAGATATGTTTACAGTATGGAATTTTAAGGTAATGTGAGTATTTAAGTGGTGAGGATGTCACTCTTTTGTAAATGAATAGAAGGGTAGTTTTGGGAGTAAACCCTATATTTTTAAAAATATAAAGTTTCTATTCAAGTATCAATGGAAAAAATGAATAAAATAGGAGGGTAAAGTGATTTTGGGTATAAAATCACCTCAACCACTCATTTTTTAGACAACTATGAGTGTGTTATGGATTTTTATTTCAACTTTTTAACTTTTTCTCAAATTTTACTTTTACTATGGTAATTAATTTTAAAACTTAGTAATTAATTTTAATGAAACAAAATAAGATTGAAAATTTTACCTAATTTTATTATTATAATTTTAAATTCGATATAATTTTACCAAATAAAATTTCTAAATGTGTGAAAATCTAATTTTAAAATAAACACACTTAATCGTGTAAAAATATTTTTTCGAAAAAAAATGTTTTAAAACTTTAAATTTATATATAAGATAAAATTATATTAGATAATAATTTTAATGAAATAATTTTATTTATTATATAAAAAATTTATGAGGATTTTAATTCAATCCAAAACAAAAACTCACCTTGAAAATACTAGATTTAAAGAAAAGATCGAAAATAGTTTTTATTAAAGTATCATTTTATATTAGTTTTAAAAATGTTTGGAATTGGTTTTATAAGTTCAAATATTATTTTAAAGTTCATAATGATATTAATTAAATTCATATTTGAATAAAAAAATCTATAAATTTATAAGTTAATCTTATCTTATAATGAGTCGTAAAAATTACGATTTTAACAAAATCAATATTTTTTTAATATTTACCAAGAAATCAATTATCTCAAAAAACCAAAAAATAAATACTAAGATAATTTTGATGTGTTGAATTAAAAAATGCGTTCATTTTATAAAATTAATGTTCTAAAATATATATATTTAGTTTTTAATTGAAAATCCAAAATATAAAGATGAAGTTCTTTTATTGTAAAATGACATTTCTAAACATTAAGTTCCCTTAATATTAGTTCATACCAATTTCTAATTTATATAATGATAATATATTAGTTATATGTTGAAATATTATATTTTATCATTATTTTTCTTTAAAATGTGTTTTTTATTTATTAAGATAAAATGCATAATATTTTAAAATAGCTATCTAAGAAAGAACAATCATATTAAATATATGTCTTCTAATTATAGAAATTTTTAATTGATTATTATATTTTTATTTACTAGGGTTTTTATTATTCATATAATTTCCCTAATAATTTTCACCTAATATGACTTGGATTGTTTTATTTTGGTGTTTCATATGGTTTTTTTCAAATGTAGTATTAATTTATAGAAAATATATTCCAACATCTCAGGGTGTTATATTAGAGTTGTGGCCAGAAGTTCTCATTTTCCTAGTCAGAAAATAATTTATATAGCCTGGATCTGGTTTTAACCTTCATTATCCCATTTCACTAGGTATGGAATCTCTTAGACCACTTCAGCAGATCGAGGATAGTTTTTTATACATGTGAAGGTCATGACCATCGAAAGCTTGAGTGTGTGATCTTCCTCGATAGTCAACACATCTTCAAGCTTATCAATTATTTTAGTATCCTTCAAGTAAGTAATATTAGTAGGGTTATATATATTTTTATTAGTATAGAGGGGATAAAGTAGGCATAGGACGGTCTTGTGATTCCCCTCATCCTTGGGGACAACAAGCAAAGTGTGACCATGGTGGTGGTCTCCATGAGGGTCAGAGAGGAAATGTAGTGGGTCATGGTCAGATGAATGCCTTATAGTTTCTAACTCTAGGTGAGACAAATGTCATGTGTGGTACTATTTTATTATATTTTACTTAGGTGTATTCCTTTTTTAATTCAGGAGCTACATAATCCTTCATTTCACCCACCCCAATCCATGCTTTGGGACTTGAGGTGGAGAGACTTCTAGTCCCCTTGGCATTCGCTATGCCAGTTGGAGGTCAAGATAGATTGTATGATTTATGTAAAGATTGTGAGAAAATTATATTACATTATTTCTCTTGGAGATACCTCTTATGTTTTTTTATGTATCCATACGACATTATCCTTAGCATGGATTGCCTATATTCAGCATGGGATATTATGGATTTCAATAAGAGGCATGTTTTATTCTACAATGCTGGTGGAGAGAAGGTTGTGTTTATTGGTGAGAAAGGCCCTCATATGGGCTGAAGGAATGTTATTACTTTATTTTCCTTGATGGTTAGGTTTAGGATGAGTTTAGTGTAGGATCATCCAATATTGTTTCACTAGGTTCTGCTATAATTCTATCATGTATTTCTAAAATAGGTTGTGACACTACCCCCTTAATGTAAGATCAATTTTGGGATAGATCTATAGTTTGGAATCAATCTGATATTGATGTATCTATATAGGATATACCCTTATGTGTTACAGTAGATATAGATTTAAATTGATGATCTACTATAGATAGAATTCATTTGACATAGTCTGTCACCTTGGGGTGCTCCAGCCTTGTTTATGAAGAAGGAAGATTTTAGTCTATGTTTGTGTATCGATTACCATTGATTGAATTAGGTGATAGTGAATAAATTATATCCTCTCCCATATATTAAAATATTTTTAATTAGTTAAAGGTATCTAGTTGGTTCTTGAAGATCGATTTGTGGCCAGGGTATCATCAGATTTGAGTGAAGGGTACGGATGTTTTGAAGACTACTTTTAGATATCATTATGGGAATTATGAGTTCATTTTAATGTAATTTGATGTTATAAATTATCTATCCATTTTCATGGGATTGATGAATGTAGTGTTTGGTGAGTTTCTAGATTGATTCATGGTGGTGTTTATTGATGAAAACATTATGTTTTATTAGTTAGAGTAGGAGAATGCAAAGAATCTTTGAGCTATTTTGGGATTCCTTTTTCATTATCAACTCTTTGAGAAGCTACCAAAGTGTGATTTATGATCACATGATGTCTATTTCTTGGGGTATGTTATGTATTGGTGTAGAGTATTCATAGATCCTTTTAAGATCTAGGTGGTGGTTTCTTGAGTAGATTCCAAGAATAATATAGAGGTACAAATTTATCTTGGTCATTTGGTTATTACATGAGGTTCATACCTAAATTTTCTTAGATTGTGAATCCTATAAAAAATTACTAGGAAGGATTAGGTTTTCATGTGAACTAACCAATTTTAGGATTCTTTCAATTATTTAATAACAAAACTGGTCAGTGCTCTTGTTCTTCATTTTTTGGAGGGCGACATTACATTCAAGGTTTATTTCAATTATTTTCATATTAGATTAGGATGTTTTATGATGTACTAGATAGTAGTTATCTCTTATGGATCATGGAAGTTATGGACTCTTGAATATAATTATTTCACCCATGATCTTGATCTAGATGTGGTTGTGTTTTCTATGAATTTGTGGCAGCATTAGATCATTATTGGGCACTTTGTGGCCTTTACAGATCACAAGATCTTGAGGTATGTCTTCTCTAAGTTCAATTTTAATTTTAAATAATGATACTGGATGAAATTTCTATAGGATTAAGACTATAATATTTTCTATATACTGGAGAAATGAAATGTTTTGTATAATTATTTGAGTGAGAAGTTATACAATTTTTGTGTGTGTAAGTCAAGTTATGTTTGGAGGGCGATGAGGGATATTTCTATGATGTACCTTGATATGGGAGTTTTTTATGGAAGAGTTCATCTTCATCAAATGATGTTGTAATAATAATTGGTGTAAAAGGTGATAATGTCATGGATAGGGGATTCCTAGGTAGATAATGGGTTTTTTGTAGTGATTCCCCTTGATGGTTTGAGGATTGGTGACATTGGGTGTTATTTTAGTAGAGGATTTTCATTCCTTTAGAAATCTGTGATGTAGATCTCTATTATTTACATAATTCTAAATTGGGGGAACACCATAGTGTGTCTAAGTTTTATCTATCCTTGTGATTTTAGTTATGTATTTTTGGTATGAAGTAATCTATCATAGAGTTTGGGTCATGATGTTTAGTTTATCAAAGGGTGAATGTTAAGTAGCATGTTCTGGGTGGGTGAATTTATCCACTTGATGTTCCTCTATGGAAGTAAGAGGAAATCTCGATATACTTTTTCACCAAGTTACCCGGAGCTTAGGGAATCTATGATGTAATATGGGATATTTCAGACCACTTGATGAATTCATCTCACATATTAGTGATTAATAAGTTGATATCACTAGAGTTTTTATTGAAGAAGTATTTGGAGGAGGTGGTGAGTCTTTATGGGGGTTCTAAATACAATAATCTTTGATCATGATTCTCATTTTAACTCGAGGTTTTGGAGAGGTGTCTATCATGATTTTTTCTCTTAGTTATGACTTAGCACCACTTTTCATCCATAGTTTGATGGCCACACAGAGAGAACAATATAGACTTTAGAGGACATGTTGGGTGCATGCATTCTAGATTTTAGAGGTTTATGGGTGAGGTACCTAACCTCAGTGTATTTTTCTTATAATAAATTTTATCACTCCATTATTGGTATGGATCCATTTTAAGGGTTGTATGGTTGACCTTACAAATCTCTATTATGCTAGACTAAGGTTGGAGAGTTAGCTATTATTGGATAAAAATTTGTTCATATCATGATAGAAAAGGTACTTATGATCCATGAGTGAATTAAGGTAGTGAAATATCATCAAAAGTTCTATATTAATCATAGTAGTATGACTCTAAAGTTAGATATCAAAGATTATGTGTTCCTAAAGATACATCCTCATCCTGGGTATTAAAGGTTTGGTCATGAGATTAATCTCTCTCCCTGGTTTGTTTGACATTTTGAGGTGTTGTAACATATTGGAGTTGTTGTGTATTTTTTATCACTAACTTTTTGGATTATCCAAATTCATAATGTCCTTCATGTGTCACATATTCTCTGGTATCTTCATTATGGTTTCCATGTCATTGACAGGGGTGAGTTGAAATTTGAATATTATGAAACCTTCAAGGATTGACCTGTTGATATCTAGGACCATCAAGAGAAGGTTCTACATGTGAATGATATTCTTTTGGTTCATGTCTTGTGGTTTCATGGTGTCTTAGAGGAGTTTTATTTGGGAGTTGGATTCATATATGTGTGCTCAATATCCTAACTTATTTGTTGTTTGATCTTTGTTGAGGTTTTTTGTATGACCTTTTCTTATTTTATGAGACTATGGATGTTGTTATTTCATGTCTATACACCTTGTATCTTTGATTTTTTGGTTATGTTTTCAATGTATAAAGATCCTTGAGAGGTATCTAACAGGGTGGTTTTTATACTCCCGTTTCTTTTCCTTCCTGGGTTTTAGTTTGAATTCTCAAGGATGATAATTTTTTGAGAGGTATATAATGTAATGGGATAATTTTTCCCAAGTCATCACTTTTCCTTTTTTGGGTGTTAGAGATGTTTGATAAGGGTATGTAAGAGTTAAAGTGGTGTTGAGCTAAATTTCCAGCTAGAAGGGGGTGGTCACAGTGTTATCTCGTAGGTTGTAGTGTGGTGTAGTATATATATGACCTCTTATGGCAAGGATGAGGTCCTTGAAACATGGAGGCTTAGGATGATGAGTTTTAGTGACTTGATCAATCCTGGGGTAGCTACGGTGTGGGCATAGGTTACACCATGAAGCACCAGGGATCAATTTTCCTTATCTCTACAATATGGGGGATTTTTGAAACTTCTTTAATAGGTTACGTCATAGCCTTACCCCAAGTTTTAGGATCTGAGGGAGATATATGGATATTGCATCATGGATTATAGAGGTTTGAAAATTTATGGCATGGGCACCCCCACTGCATTGTATTTTTGGAAAATACCCTAGAGGATACAACATGGTCGATTGGTTTACACTATGGAAAATTAAAATTTTATCCAGTATAAATTTGAGATCCCACTCAAATTCCTCCTATTTCT
The DNA here is from genome assembly GCA_963277665.1 of Viscum album. Lineage (NCBI taxonomy): Eukaryota > Viridiplantae > Streptophyta > Magnoliopsida > Santalales > Viscaceae > Viscum > Viscum album. The sequence goes on along the minus strand of OY728119.1, from coordinate 1,940,122,969 downwards.
TCCATTATCCTTCAAACCCTGGGTGACCTAAGGGCCTCTTTAAGAAATTTTAAGTCCCATTTTTTTAGGATTCATCCCCCAGATTCTAAATATCGTTTGTTGGTGATCTGAGGGGTGTTTATTCTTCTATGATTGGTTCTTCTCTCTACCATTATCTCTTTCCATGTTTTTTCATTTTGGTTCCCTTTGATTATAATGGGGTTTCTATTGGTTTTTTATGGTGGATCCATGGTGGGATATCCATAGGGATCGTAAGTTCCATGTAGAAGAGGTGTTCAGAGATCTATGGTTTTCCTTTTATTCTTTCTTGGATAACGTTGAAAGTATTAAGGTAGAGTATTCATTAATTCACCTTATTTATGTATCAATGTAAAAGTATCAGGATTTATCTTATTTGGGTAATGGTGGAATCAACCTAATGAAGATAATATCCAAAATAAAGAATGAATTGGAAGGTATGTTTTGATCGCATGTATTGATCCTTTGATGGAATGTTTTTGTTTTGAGTCTCAAATAAATATATTTCTTATTACTTAAGATTGAAATATAGTGCATTACTAGGGTCGATCTCATGTGAAGGCCACTCACACAAACTTTTTTTATGTTATAATTGTTTATAATCTAACTAGTACAATACTAAAGATAAATATTAATATATTGGAGGGGGTTCAGGATCAATATGATATAAATACTTAAAAAATTATGAAAAATATAAAAAAGAACACAACATAAATGGAAGTTAGTAGAAGAATCTATTGTTCTGAAGATTTTATGGTAATGAAATCATTATTCTGTAAAAATATGTCTCATCATCCTACTTAATATAGCGATCAAAACCTATCACACTACACCCACATATTTGAAATTTTATTACCCCACACTGATACTTATGAATGTATGAAAATAATCTATCAAACTATGGTAATGAGACTCCCTCACCAAGTATCACCACCATAATGCTACATTACTATATGAAACATTATAATGATGAAGTAGGGGAGTATATATGAATAGGAAGAGGAAGTCAATGGTAAGGAAAAGGGGAAACCAAACACCCTATTCAGTTTAACCACCATTTAAATCCTATAATAACATGATTAGAACACATTAAATCATAAGAAACCTAAACATCCCCACTTCCCCCCCTCAAATAATAACATAGATTAGTTCTCCATTTTCATGGAGTTGAGAAGAAGCACAGTGGGAGAAACACAAAATAGAAAAAAAAGTGAAAATGATAATAAGAGAGAACTAATATATTAGAAATATATAAAACTATCATAGTATAAAAAACCTAAATATATATATATAATGGCTAACTAAAATGGAAAACTCTTTGAAATATAGAAGATATACATTTTTATAGGAAAAAGGGTGGCCATATTTCCCTCTAATTTCTACCTCTGAATTTTTTCATGTGTTTGGGGTAGTGAATCTCTGAATTTGGGGATGCTTTATTCTTTTAATTTTTTCAACTATTTCCATTATGTTCACTCAAAAAATTTCATCTTTATTTTCCAATTGTATCCAAATGTATTACTATATCAATAATGAAATTGTTTCTAGACTGAAGACTCCCCATATTCATATTCTCTGATTTACCATGCATGTATGGCCATTAAGGAGGAAAAATCACATGTATCCATAGTTTAACTAATTTTTTATAGGACACTTATCTTTATACATGTGAAATTTACTACCATTTTGATTGTCCACTTGTGATATATGAGCTCATCTTCAAAATTAATCAAATCCAGGAATAGATTCCATGGCCCAAATTATGAGATCCTTTTGGGCCTTATAATGTTGGATTCAGTTAATGGTCCAGTTGAATGAAATGTATCCTAACAATATTATAAGTCTAAAAATAATAATTTCATAATTTTAATTAGTGTATAATTTTTTTTCCTAAATATGAAACTTATTTAAAATACTTAAAAATGAAAAATTAATTCATTTTATCAATTAAGTTAAAATTATTACTAAAACCTAAAAAAGTGAAAATTTCCTATAAAATAACACATTGGTGAGACTAAAAACATTTAATTATAGAATAATTTTTTTGAAATTATAATCTTAATCAGTGGAACCAACCTACTGAAGATAATAACCAAAATCAAGAATGAATTGGACGGTATGTTTTGATTGCATGTGTTGATCCTTTGTTAATAATACCCTCTTATGATTTTTTAGATAGTTTTTTATCTACTTATTGTGTTTGTTTTTTTTTACCATGATTGATATTCTTGAAATGGGATAAACAATATAAATCTATTAATGATTAAATAATAAAGGTTGCATATAAATATGATTATAATTCTTCCTTTTAAAACTATTGAATATGAAATAATTGTTTGAAGTGTGTTTATGGTTGAATATTAGCTTTTGGAAGATGATGATGATAGGTTTCTCATTTACAAAACCTATAAATAATGAATCACTTAATTCAAGGTGTTAATAAGAAGGTTGTTTTCTGGAGTCTAATTTTTGGGACTGAACAAATCTATTCTTGTTTACTTAAGTCTTGTATGACTTAGTGTTATGGATTTATTTTCTCCTTGTGTTTGTGTGTTAAAAATAATTTTTTATGCCTTATATGTGAGATATAGGATGGTAGAGACTTTCTGTGTTTTATACGTGGGGTTTCCTAAACAAGGGGTGGATGACACAAGTAGAGAGTAGGGATTTCTTGTTTCCTTTTATCGAGATGTGGTTGATGAGAATAGATGGAACGATTAAAGAGAGAGGATTGCCTATTTGTTAAGATATTTTGTTGGTTGTTACTTGGTTGATAGTTATGGGTTTAGTGTTATTCTTACTTATATTTCTTGATGTTTTCTTATGGTGTATGGTTTTCAGATGGTTGTTTTTCATGGGTTCCAACTGCCTACTATAGTTGGTTTATGCACTGAGAGTGAATCTTCTTTATGTTAGATTAGGATGATTCCTAGAGTACCTGAGATTATATAATGGTAAATCAATTAATAATGATAAACTCATGTAATGGTTTTTGATGTTGGTAATATGGGATAACAAAAACCATGGGATGGTTTAATTGAATGATCTATGAGCATGCAATGGAAATATAGAAATTGACATGGGAATTATAATTTTTTTGGATTGTAATGAAATGAATTGTTTAAACTAGAACTAAAATGAATTTAACTAATGAATGGATATAAATTGGTAGTTACTAAATGAATATGCTTAATGATATTGAATGTTGATATTGGTGTGAATGTATGAGATATAGTTCCTAAATCTCAATAGTGGAATCTGAGTATCATGTGGGATAATAGATGTATTTGAGTCTAAGGATATGTAGTTTCCCTTAGTTTAGGTGTGTGATATATCTATTATTATATTTTCTAATTTCATACGCTCCACCACCTGAGTTGGTTGGGCATCTGACACCAATTGTTTTTGGTTATAGGTGTTTTCATCAACATCTAGGTTGGTTAGGGAATGAATATATGGACTCTCCCTCTTCCATACTCTCCCTTCTACATAGAATGATGTGTAGGAATATCTATGATATAATGGATTAAGGTATAAGAAACATGTCTACATGGGTTGTGATGGTTCTTAGTTTTAATATACATGTGTGTAGGGGCTCTATAGGCTTGAAGTTATAACACAAACTTGTATTCTGACTGTATTGATTGTGGCTTCCTATAGGTATACTTGAATGGGTTGTGATATCTTGAGGTATAACACATGATACATGTTCTTTATTTGTTTTTAGAAAAACTAGTTGGTTATGGATGGGATGATGATTATGTATTTATTATGGGTTGTATGGGATAAAGGATGAGATGTGATATTTATGCATGGGATATAGGATGAGATGTGATATGTATTCATGGGGTGTAGGATGACTTATAGAAGGAATGTGAGTATAGGATTTTTGGAATTGGGGAATGAGAGTGAAAATCTTGTGAGTAAGTTGAAGCATGGTTCCTTTTTTACATATATTCTTTTGAAATGGATATACATAATTGTATGCATTACTTGGGGAGAGATCCTTTGTGAGGATTAGATATAGTTTTACCTATTTAGGTAATGATTTAGTTTTGTTTTTTTATTTAATGGGATTTAGTATACATCTTTCATGTTTTCAAAATAGGTTTCAGGGAGGATCCTACTGAGTATACTTGTATGCTCACCCCAAATATATATAAATTGTTTATCAGGTTTGTAGGAGATTATTATTTATTGAGCTAATAATTATTAGCTCAAAGTGGTTATTTAGGAGTTTTCAAAGTTTTTGGTCACTACCTAGGCTTCATTTTAGTATTTTCAATTGTTTCTATTATACATGACATTGCATTATATATTGGGATTGCTTATTCATTTATTTTTTGGAGTTAATTGGTGGATATCATCTTGTATCTTATACCTAAATTTATGTATTGAGGAAAATTCTTTCCATTTTCTTGAATTGTATACCCTCAATTCCAATTTCCAATCCATGGCCTATTAGAGGTGGGATTTTAGGGTAATATCTCTCTTCAGTGCTAGCCTAGGAGGGGTACCAGTGGGAGGGGGGAACAACACCTACACCTTGAGTATGGTAGGTAGATATCAAGCAGACCCAAGAGTCTAGTATTATACTATTTTGAATACTATCCTAAATTAGTTGAGCTATACTAAGGATATGATCTTGTTTTGTAGAGGATACGAGGAACTAGTCATCAGGGTATATAGATATACTAGTTTTTAGATAGACCATAATGATCTAAAATTGCATCCAAGATATGTTTTCTATCTTCACAAAGGAGGTTTGAGCTAGAATATATCAAAGAAACAAGGGGTATCCAATTCTACAGTGGAGTCCAACTATAATTTGGATTATGATGTAGCTAAAGTGGCAATGTGGATACACATATTTTTCTAGGATCTTTATGTGGTTCCTATCAGTAAAGTATTTACCACATTGTATTATGATAATACTATTGTGGTATCCCACACCAAGGAGACATGATCACATAAATAGGAAAATCATATACTTTGGAAGTATCACCTATTTAGTGATTTCTCTCTAAGGTTTGGGGTTATAGTAAGTAGAGTATCCATGGAGGAGAACATAGATAACCCATCGAGTGAAGCCTTATCTTTATAGAATCATGAATATTATGTCAAAGCTAGCAGACTAAAATTCTTTTTTTGTTGAATCTAGTGTAAGTAAAATTTGGTTGGAGTTGTTGAACTAAAACCAATCACTTTATACTTTTAATAACCTATATATTCAAAGGATTTAATACTAATAAATATCTTATCACATGATGATTTTTCTTCTATGAAACATTAATGTGATAATGTCCTTAGAGTACTTGTCTCACTGAAAAGTCATATAACCTCCTAGATATGATGAAAAAATTAAAGTGATATGAAAATATTCTTAAATATATGTTCTATGGTTAGATGAAATATATCTTATGGGAAATGGATGATGTTTTACTTTTATTTGTAGGGGGTCATAATACATTGAAACTTCTTCTCATGAAGTTCACACTTGTTAATCTCCAAGAGAATGGGTTATGAGAATATACCTACCAGTAGGAATTACACATGTTTTATTATAAATTGGATGATATTATATAAAAACATGTGTATTGGTACAAATAATTTATATTATTATTAATGTATATCATGAATCATGTACTCTGATATATTCATAAAAAAATTAGGGTTACATATAGTCACAGTGCGGTATGATATGTTTGGTGCATCATAAGTGATATGACATTAATGAATAAATTAAGAAAGTATTTTTACCTAATGAATTAATGAAATTAGATATCATAGGCCTTTTTATTTGAATGGAACTATTAGATTAAGTTTATGGACATGATATTTTATAGACAAGTTCATTTTTTGAAGTTGAATAAAGTTATCCCAATAATATATGTTGATGAAACAAGTAATGTAACCTTCTTGAATATAAACTTATAGAGCTCATTTTTTTATTAATTTTAATTTATATTTTAATGATTTACATCCCACCAATTTATCATTTGGAGGAAAATTTTTATATATTTGGATTATAGTAGTATTTTGGGCTCAATTATGAAAATGGTTTAATTCTTGAATTTTAATTATTTTATTTAACGTTGGAATTATTATATTAAAATACTACACTTAATTTTTGGTTTTTTGATAATTATTTTAGATGTATGGAGTTGATTTTTAATAAATTAAAGTGTATGTTTTGACTTAGATAAGTAATCAAAAAAATTGAGTTGAAATAGTAACCAATGTACAGAAAATACTAAAATACAAGAGGATATTTAAAGCTCATATGGTATGTGTGAGCTATGAAAAGTTAATCCACACCATTTAAAGGTTATCCCAAAGGAAAAGGACCTATTTAAAGGTTATATAGACTCCATATAAAGGTAAACCAGAACCTAATTAAAGGTTATTCATGATTTTAGTGAGTTGTGTAAAGCTATTCTGGATCATATGAGTTCTTTCAACATACGACTTTGAGGTTCCATCATCTGAATTTAAAATAAATCACAATCATATGAATTTGAATAGTCACATAATACTTTGAGGGTTTCATATGACTTTGATCAAAGGTAGGGAATTACAAATTAAATACCATATGACTCTCCCATATGACTTTCCCATCATCATAAGTATTTGGATGGAATGAATTTTCTCTCTAATGTCATACGTAACCCTGAATCATAAGAATTTAAACTATATGTAAAACTTAATAATCATAAGAATTTTCAATGTCCTATAATATCATCCAATGGGATGGTAAATTGGCATAGGAAAAATTCATACATAAAATACATTTAGTCATTCTTATGATATTTTCAGAAATCACATATGAAATGTCATCTATATGTAGGATAATTATGCTACGTGTATGACATTTCAAAAGGTCATATGATATTTTAAGAAGGTTGTATGATATTTAAGAAATAAAAAATATTTTAAAAGAAAAATTTAGATATATAGATCATTTTAGTTACTCGTATGAAATTTCATTCATGAGTAGGATATTTTACTCCTCATATGAGATTTTACCTCACATAGGATATTTTATTTCCATGTATGATGATTTACTTTTGGAAAATTAAACAGGAGGATGAAAATAAAGGGATTTCAAGGGATCTATTAGTACTTCAGGTCAAGGCCTTAAGATATCACTTTGTTATTAATGAAACTAATCAGAGGAAGCCACATGGATTACAATATACATAATATTTAAATAAATAATAAAGAAGGGAAGTATTGGATTTCATATAGATATGAATACCTAGAAGAAGAAAATATCTAAGGGAAAAGTAAATATTAAGTATTTCTAAAAGGAGAATATCTTGGAGGCTTGGACAAAGGCTATGAAGAGTGAACTCTGCATCCATAAGAGAAGAAGAGTGTGCACTGGTGAAAGGGTTTCACTACTACAATATGAAATCTGGCCATAAGTTCTTCTAATTTTAGTTTTTTTTTGTTTCTATGTTTTATTTATTCTCATTTTGTAATCACATACCATTTGTTTTAATAAATTTCATTCATTTATCTTTCAGTGTTTCTCCATTTATCTATTATATCTCATTTTCTATCCTCATTCTCTTTTTCACTATGATATCTTGCACTCATGATAATGAGTGACTAACCCAAGGACTTTCTCAGTCGATTAATCCAATGTTTGAACCCAAGTCATTTTGCATTCATTATTAACATTTCTTATTTTCTTTAGGTTAATTATAGGATTACCAACAGTGCGAAAATTTATCCTCATTATGGTTATCTCAGGTTAACTTCTTCTTTTTTCACGATTTTCCATTTATATAGGAGGTAGGTGTGTATTGTATCATTTAATACATTTTATATTCACAATTGGGGAAAATGTTATATTCACATGTGTGAAAGAGTGTGTACATTAAGTAAATATGTAACTAATAATAATACGAGGAAGGTTCAATCTGTATTATTCTCTTGGAATAATTATCTTTCTAACTAACTTCATTTTTTTCATTCATTATATTTTCATTTGATGTTTACTATTAGGTCTTGAATTCTAGAATCCCAAACACCATATTTTCACTATTTTCATAAATATAAAATAAAAATAAAGTAAATTGATTAGAAGTAGTGATTTATTTATTGCAATAACTCCTCAAGTGAGACGACTCTAGTCAACCATTCTGTTTCATTATGAAAAAATAATAGCTTTTTCACACCCCATGACAGGTGTGTTAAAACTTAGAGGTATTATGACGGAGTTATGTGGTCTTTCAATTTTTATTTATTTTTCATCATGTAAATAATTTCTCTTTTTTCATTGAAAACTAAAAACAATCTATCTACGATAAATTCAAATTCAAATTATTATTTATAGACTAAATACTCTGAGGTGCCACCACAAAAGGATGAAATTTATAATGAAAGAAAATATCAATTGTAATAAATTAGAGGATACATTTAGGAGTTAAATAATCAAAAAGAATTTTTAATTAAATGTATCTTGACATCTCAGGATAAAAAATTCGATAAAAATGAACTATAATTATTGGAAGAAGTAGTAGACCCATAAGTTTTCAAGTTGAATAACCTAAGGAGGATGATAAGGAATTGATTGGAGATTTTATAACAAGAATCACTTAGTCATTTCTATTAGAGATTCATGAATAAGAATTTATTGATAATACACTTAAGGTATATCAACAAGATTTGGATAAAATTTGGAATTGATTTGTAAGTATTGACATAGACAATGAACCCCCATACTTGGAGAATAATAATCATCACCTTTATCCCTTTCTCTGGATTTAGAATAAAAAACCACCCAAGTGGTGAAATTTGAAGAGATGATGGATGATCTTGACTAACAACTTCCATATATGATAACTCAACTCTAATAGGCACTTTACATTAAAGATGAAATTGAATTCAAGACTACATGAGGAGATATTCTTTCCTTGAACTAATATTCATTTAATTTCACTGAAAATAAATTGAGTATTAACACTGGTATTTTAGATCTTAAAGATTCATACAACACTTGGGTTTCCCTATATAGTGAATAGGAAAAATAATTTCACTTTTTGAGGAACATTTGAATATCCTTGAACTAATCAGGAATCTACAAGATGTAGTAACTAAAGAAATTCCAATTTATTTGCATGAATAAATTATGTCGCAAGTTATTCAATTGGAAGGGGAATATTATAATATAAATTATTCATGTTTAAATTTTATTTAAAAATAATTATTCTCTAAATTTACATTTGAAAATTATATTAATGAAGAACATATTATACAGGTAATGGATGTTGAAGAAGAGGCTAAGGAAGTTTTGCTTGAACCAAAGGAGGAGATACCATTTTTTATCACACCCCTACTTTTCAAGTTATACCTTATTTTCATCGGTATGGGAATAATTCACTTTATATATGAGTTTCTCTCCAATTTATATGAAGTTAAGCAAGCTAGAAGTAACAACATGTGATGGTTTAAATCAAAGAAACTCCACTTACCATCTGACTATGGATAATATCTCTAACTTACCTTCTAGGGGCATCCAAAACCCAGATCCCACTTGGGTGAAAAACCAAAAATTATCATTTTTATTATTCTCGTATTCTATTTAATTCTACTTTGAATTAGTTTTATAATATTTTCTTTTTTTATTTATATGTTTTTGGTGAGAATTATTTAGGAGGTTAACTCATGGACACCCTGCCAATAAGTCCTTTTGTATTTCTCTATTATACTTGATTAGATTTTTCCTAATTTAATTATGTTTCAAAATAAATAAACCATTATTTATATTAAAAAATATAGGTATTCATAGCCTGGGTGTGGGGGAGTGGTGATAACCTATTTAGGACTTGAATATTTTTCTTTTCTATTTTTTATATTTTGGAGTGTTTTTAGGAACCTTGAGCTTCATTGAAAACTTTGAGAAAACTATGATTGTCTTGATTTTTTTGAAAAAAAATATTGATTTTAATTTTTAAAATTTTTAAATTATTTATAAAATTTAATTTTTCTTCTTGATTTTCAATCCATTCATTTAATTAAATTTGATCAAATGTGAAACTCAATGTGAAATAGTTTTTTCCATTATGAAAAAAAATTCCAAAAACCAAGAGTTTTTTAAGACTTTCGACATCTTATTTCTATTTAATTTTTTCTTGAGATTCTTTAGGAATGTTTTTATAACTATAAATTACTATTTTTATCTTCTTAAAATCTTATAGAGTTCACGAATTGTGTTAAATATGATTGAGTCACTATTTTGAAAGCCCGTTTTTAAATTGAACTCTTTTAAGCTCACCCTTATATATAACCATTTAATTAAGACCCTAGTATCCATGAACAACCTTTTTAAATAGCCAAATTAAAATACACTCATCCATCACTAACTTTAACAAGAAGTTAATTTCATCACTATGGCTGAACTTGGGTGTGGGGGAGGGAAAATATGAGTTGTTCACTATTTCAAAGAAACTATTTGTGAACTTTTGTACAATTTTTATGCTTCTATTTGGAAAGAAAATAAAAGATTTAATTATATAAGTATGACCAAAAATGTCATTCAAATATGGTTTGGGAGTTCACTATTACTTTAATATCAAAATCTACCTCTTTTTCACTCTAAAAACTCAAATATTCATAAGAAATCTAGAATAGAAATTATAGAATTAGATCTGAATATAGGATGAAATAATTTGAAAAAAGGGGAAAGAGGGAACAAATTTATCATTGATAATAAAACTTACAAGGTATGGAATTCCAAATAAAATTAAGAGGATTTTGAAGGTCAACATTTTTAAAAGTTGTGTGAGTGAGGATCCATTCTTGAGTTTAAAATGTCTCATGCATTTTAATTCATTTTAGAGCCAAGTATACTCATTCTTCCTATTTTTTTAGAATTTGGAACCTACTAACCCTTGATCCTTATAAAAACCTAGGTATAATACATTTTTATGAATCTTTGAAGTGTATATTCTAATAAGGAATCAATCCTATGGAAATTATTTATAATCTTATTAATTTTAAAATCTCCAATTCAAAATCCTTGAGTGAAGAGAGATACAAATCTAGAGAGGTAAGAAAAAAATTCACATCATAATTAAAAATATATTGAATAAATTTTTATTATTTAGTGAGGAAATAAAGAATTAGAATCCAACAAGTAGGCAATAAATTTATTTGGTTTTATTAATTAAAAACTAATGACATTTATATCTTGAGAAATCTTAATTAACTAAGGTGTAAGATGATTATCTGAGGAGAATTTTTTAAGTGTGGGGGAATCGATAGAGATAATTTATTTATTAATTTTAATTGATATATTAATTATTTATATCCCACCAATTTATCATTTTGAGTTAAATTGTTTCATATTTGCATATATTTTGGGCTCAATTATATAAATGGTTATTGTTTTATTTATCTTTTTAATTATTAGAATAAAATCATACACTTAATTTTTGGTGTTTAGATAATTATTTTAGGTGGATGGATTTTATTTTGAATAAATTCAAGTGATTGATTTGATTTGGATAAGTAATATAGAAATTTTATGTTGAAATGGTTACCTATGTAAATCTGATGCTAAAATCCCGAAGGATGGGTAAAGGTCATCTGATCTATGTGGTCTACATAAAGGTAATATACACATTTCATAAATTTCATCCTAGAGGAAAAGAGCCTACATAATGGTCATCTAGACTCTATATAAATGTAAATCAATATATACATAAAGGTTATTTAGGATTTCAGTGAGTTGCATAAAGGTAGTATGGATCGTCTAAAATCTATCAGCATGTGTATTTGAGTTTATATCATTAGAATTTGAAATAAATATCGATCATATCACTTTGAATGGGAGCGTATGAATTTGAGGATTCCATGTGACTTTGTGGTGAGGTAGGGAAATGGAAAATGCATGATCATATGACTCTGTCATATGACTTTTCCATTATCATAAGTCATTGGATCATATGAATTTTCTAACTAATGTAAGAATTCACCCTAAATTGTAGGAATTTTACCTCTACATCAAACTTACAGATCATGATACTTTTCAAAGTCCAATGATATCATCCAATGAGATGATAAATTGAAAAAGGAAAAATTCATATGCAGAATACATTCAACTATCTTTATTACATTTCCAGCATGTGTGTATGACATTTCATCTATGAATAGGATAATTAACCTATAAATATGAAATTTTGACGTACTATAGGATGTTTTTTTGGAACCATGGTTGTTCTTTGCATGAATTAGTGTATGGTTTGTGTTTGTTGTCAATCCTCTGTGGGAGTTCATAATGTGTGCTAATAAAGTGATCATATAGTTCAAGCAGGCAACAGTATTGAAGGTGGCTCCATTTCCCAATGTTTGCCAAATTTTTGGGCCTGAAAATCAGAAAATGAAGACATGGGTTGTTGGTAAAAGGAGGTGTGCACAAAGAGGAAGTGGTGTGCAAAAAATGTGGGTTGTGCGCGAAAAACAGCATGGTGCGTGAAATAGTGGAGCGAGGTTTTTTTCTCAAGTAGTGTTTCGGAATCATAACATCATAAAATGGCAATGGCATGGGCTGCGCGAAAAGCATGGAGATGTGCGCGAAAAATGGTACCTGCGGGAAATATTACGCGCCGAATGAGAGGTTTTTCGCGCCATAGGGGGTTTTGCATGTGGGGGTCAGAGATACCTATAAATAAGAGGTGACCACCTCATTGTGTATGGTTGAAAACTCAGAGAAGATCCAAGGTATTATGCGCATAAAAGGTTCGCGTAAAGGGAGTTGCGTGAAAAATTTAGGCTTGCGTGAAAATTTTCGGCCCGCGCGGAAAAATTTAGAGCGGCGCAAAAAAAATTGGACTTTCACGAAAAATTATGGCTCGCATGGAAAAATTTAGAGTTGCGTGAAATATTCCGGCTTGCGCTAAAAATTCCAAGTTGCGCAAAAAATTCTGTATTTCATGAAAAAGGTGAGGTTGCGCGAAAAACTTGAGGTTGCGTGTAAAATTTGGAGTTGCATGAAATTTTTAGTGAAACTTTTTTATGTATTTCTGATTATCTGGTTCAGTGGTTCATTGCATTAAAGTGCATCATTTCTGGACTTTGATGAAAGCAGAGTCTCATGCTAAGCAGAGGCAAATACTTTAATGCAAATCTATTGAAGATACCTTCACGTCTATAAACTGACTGAGACTTCACCAAAGTCAGTGAGCCAGGGGGAGTCAACAGGAGTGACCCGAGGGATGCAGTGAGCTATCTCTGAACTTTTGTAAAGGTAGTGTTCATGGGATAGAGTGATTTTACCTGAACATTGTAATCCGCAGCTAGTGAATTTTAGTGGAATTAGGTACGACCGACAACCTGTTGGCGTATGCTCCTTGGACGTAGCCCTTTGTGGTGAACCAAGTAAAAGTGTTGTGTCAACTTCCTAATTTCATTTGTTTGATAGGTTTAACAAGTTCCTACCAATGTGGGAACAAGATCCACAACATTAAAAAGAAAAAGTTAACACCCTGATTCACCCCTCCCCTCTCAGGGTGTTCTGAGGTCCTTTAATTTTTAGGATGTTGTATGATATTTAAGAAATCCAAAATCTACCAAAGGAAAAAATTCATATGTGTAGGAAATTTTGTTTTCTTCTATGAAATTTCATTCTTGAATAATATACTTTACACAATATGAGATATTTTTTCCACATATGATGATTTAATTTGTGAAAATTAAACTTAATGATAACAAAGAGAGTTCAAGGGATATGTTTATACTTCAGGACAGGCCCTTAGGACACCACTTAATTATCAATGCAACCACATGGATTATAATAAGCATGATATTTCAATAAAGAACAAGGAATAGATATTATAAATTTCATAGATATATAAAGACCATGAAAAAGAAAATATCTAATAGAAAAAGAAATATTGAGTATTTTTAAAAGGGATAATATCTCACAGGTTTGAAGAGAAGATGCAAAGAGGGAACCATGCATCTATAAGAGAAGAATAATTCATGCTACAGAAAGGGACCAGCTACAACACTATGAAATATAACTATAAGTTATGATATGTTTAGTTAATTTATACTATTGTGTTTTATTTATTTTTATTCTATAATCGCATACTATACATTTTAATAAATTTATCACATTTCTCTTCCATTGTTTCTCTATTTATGTTTTCTCTCTCATTTTATCTCCATGTTATCTTCTTCATTGTGGTTTCTTACACTAATGATAATGATTGAATAGCCTAAGGACTCTCTTGGGGGAGTAATATAGTGTTTTAACTCAAATAATTATGAATTAATGATTAATGTTTTTTATTTACTTTGGGTTGATTAAAGGATTACCAATAATGAGAGAAGTTTTCCTTATTGTGATTATTTATGTTTTAACTTCTTATTTCGGCACTATTTCCCCTCTATGGAGAAGGTGGTTATACAAGGTTTGATAAATTTCAAGTAGGATTGAAAATTCAAGTTAAGGGTTTGGTTGGAATGATATATTTAATATAATTTAAATAAATATAAATTTATTTTTTAAGAAATTATATTTAAATATCCAAAAAAATTATATTCATCAAGGGAATATTATTATTATTATTATTTGATGCATCGGTTGCTTATAATTAATAGATTGTATTAATGTCCTTTATATAATAAATAATTCTCTGGCCTAAGCATGTTACCCATTTTATATCATTTATAATAAAAAATGATTGTTGTAAAAAAAATTCTCTCTAATTTAAGAGAGAACTTTGTTAAGAATGTATCAAGAATAAGAGACAACAATCCTCATCCTCCCTCTCAATATCTAGAGAACTAGATAGGATCCTTCAACACCTAAAGGGATACTTGTTGTGATCAGTGGTGAACGATTCTAGTTGTTTGGTTCTTTCATGATAGTGCCCAAATATCCAACAACAACATTACAAGGTTCATGGAGCATGTGTGGATACCACCAAATGGATTTTCCCTTGGATCATTTATCTCAACAACAATATGATAATAAATGGTCAACCGATTTGACCATGATGAATGAATTGAAAGAAAGGGTAATTATTATCTATATAAATAAATTATAAATTATATATGAAACATCCTCTCCTCAAATATTTCAGGGTGGTGTTTATCAATTTTTGATAATTTAATCTAAACAAACCAATAAAAACATTATTTGTCATGGGGCCAAGCACTTTCACCACACCCTAAAAACTTCAAGTTTCACCCAAGTCTGACTAAGATTGACTCTTTATGACCCAGGTTGTCATCACATGTTTATCTTGACGTGTTAGTTATTATTTCCTTGACGATGATGGTGAATATATTATTTAATATAATAATGCTTATCATATGGTTGTTATTTATGCTTGGTTTGTAATGATTATTCATTTTTATGATGTTTTGTTTATATTTTGTTTACTAATGGTTAGTTATTGTAAATTCCTTATAGTTAATTACTCTTGGAGTTTCCCTATTCCTTTATTTTTTCATGTTTTAACAAATTTAAATACTAAAGTAATATTAAAAAGATGAGTTAATTTTTATTCTTCTTATTTATACAATTAAAAGTAGTTTTATCACTCCCTTTTAAGGGTTTTAAAATAATTTTCATGGATATTTGGTTATGTTATAATATGTTGGAATATTTTTCAAAGAAAAAAGCATAATGTTATTTATTTGTCACCATATAACTGTATAAAAATTGAAAATGTATTATTTTCATTTCCTAATTTCAAACTAGCATTTTGGGTTTTTCTAATATAAGGAATGGTATGTAATATTGGTGGTATCTTATTGAGATTTCTCTCACACCATACATACAAACCTTGGTGTATATGTAGTCTTATTATCCTCGATACAGGTAATGGGTCTTGGTTTTTATGATGGATGGTATTCCATGGTCAGTTTGGGAACTTTAGGTTGTTCAATATGGAAGTGATCAAGGGTCACATAGAGTTTGTTCAGTTGGTATGTTGGGACTTATGTATCTAAATGTTTTTATTTTTTAGTAAATCCATATCAGGCATTCCCATGTCCTTTCATTTTGGTGACTTTTGTATTTTGGGATATCATGTATAAACTTTGTTAAATTTCTTTGATAATGTTTTTATTTTAATTTTTATGTTGTGTATCATGATTATACCATGTTTATTTTGGAATATAATTTGAAAAAAAATCATGGATTCCCAACATATGGACACTTTATTTTGAATTATCAGTAATATTCTATTGTTTTTATGATGGATTTGGAGGGTGAGATCATTCTCATAGTGTATGTTTGATACTCTCGACACTAGTTGTAAGCCAATGGTGATCATAAATGTGATTTTGGATAGGTGTTGGGATAAATAAGGTGATGTGTTAGGCTGACTCAATTCAGTTCATTAAAGACTAAACATAATAAAATTTCACTTTGGAATTATAATAAAAAAACATCAATTTTTTTAACTAAAATATATATTAAGAAATAACTAGCATTAAACTTCTCAAATACATGACATGAAATTTATATATAATAAATTTCAAAATAATGCATAAAACATCAAAAATATAAAATATTCATATTTATGAATATATAAAATAAATAAATAAAACAATTAATTTATTTAACATGAGATATTTTTGGGCCAAAGGTTTTCTAGTTCTCCCCTAGTGTTTCACGACATGTCCTTAATCAGCCTCCTGCTAGGGATTCATGCTTCCTAAAAGTCATGATTCTTGTATCTGGGAATGGTTAGGATCACTTTCTTTTAATAATAAGGGTGTGATCCTCTCCCTATCATGAGGCCTTTTCTAGATGGGTGGGATACCATGGAATGTGTGGCTGATAACAAGGCTAGAGAAGACAATTTCATAGCATAGAGTTTTGATGGGTGGAAACATCATATCTTTACCTAGTATAAGAGCCATGAGATAGGTTCAAAACTCATCAAGTAATTATGAGGGGGGATATTTTTAGACATGAGGTTATCTATCTCTTTACTTGGGTTTCATGATATGGCCTTAACCAGCTTCCTGATGGGGGTGTGTGCTGACTTCAAGTCATGAGTCCCGCGTTGGAGTGTAGGGAGGACCACTTATACCTAATAATAATTTTATGATCTTATCCTTGAAATGAGTCTTTTTCTATATGGGGTGATATTTCCTATAAAATAAAAAATAGTGTGGTTTATGTAAAGTCCAGAAAAGATAATTTCATGGGGCAGAGCAATGGTGGGTGGGTGCATCATCCCTACACCAAAATTAAAGTTCCCATTGGATTTTTCTTATAATTTTTATAAATTAGAATGTCAATATGATTCTTAGAGAAGGTAATTGATGGAATAATAATACACCCAATTAATAACATGAGAAGCTACCCATACAGTTTTTGGGTAAAGTATAATAGAGCTTAAATCCATTAAAGAGACAAAGTATGATCACCTCAATGTTGAAAAATGAAGTTGGAAAAGATAGATGCTACATGAGTAGTTCCCAAAATCAGATGACTTATGTGTAGGTATTCATGATTTATAATGAAAAGTGTTTATTGAATGATAATAATTTTGTCTAAAATATTTTTTAGAATTTTGAGATGCTATCTGAATAGGAAGAATATAGAATTTATGCCAATGATTAGAGAGGAAAGCTAAAGTTGAGAGAAGTTAATGAAATAATCCATTGAAATAAAAAGTATGAAAACTATTATATTAGGTATTAAAAACCATTTGGATGTTTTTTATGTGTTTTTGAGTGATTGGTTAAGCCATCTGAATGATGGAAGAGGTTCTAAAATCATTTTAATCAAGTATAGAATTTATAGCGGTTATTAAAAATATGAAAAATCCCCAAACATTTGTGTATGATTCATTTTAGGGACAAAGTATCTATATAATATTCATTTAAAATTTTTGTATGATTCATCTATATAACAACATATTATTCATTTTATGATCTTCATAATTTTCATTTAGCTCGTGCAAATGTCACTGAGCTCTTCATAAACATCATTGCAGTCTATGTATGAGTCATTCTGAATTGTGTATGATTGATCTCAATTTTTATATGACTCATCTAACCTACATATGAGTAAATATAAATCAATTTATGATTCATTAAACTTTTTTTACAATTCATCTACATACTATGTATGAGTTATTCCTTAGTGAGAATATGATAATTCTACAGTCTGAAATTTGAGTTTTCCAGATTTAAAATCTGAAGAAGAGAAAAACTTTTGGGATGATGCCTAAGTTTTTCATCAATAATCAAAAAATCAAAAAATCTAAAAGGTTGTGTGACTAAATCTATAAAATTATGAATATTAATCATAAATTTGGGTTGAATAAGATCAAATCTGATAAGTTTTGGAAAATTTAAATATAGTTTAAATAAAGAAATTCCATAATATAAAGAATAAAATAAGATGTTTTTAGTACTAATATTTAATGTGGTACAAATAAAAAAATTTGATTCAAGATTATTGGGTTAAGTTATTAAAATAACAAGTCAAGATTAATTTTTAAGAATATTATTAATCCCAAAGTTGAAATTATAGATTAATTTAATTTGGAAATTAAATATGGTGATGCTCAAGCTAAACTTCAATGTTTTAAATATCACAGTGATATGTTATTCAAGATAAATAGGGGAAAAAATGGATGTTCTAAGATGATAAATTTTATTTATAGATTCAAGACTAAAATTTTTATTGTTATTATTGAATCTCTCAAGCAAATTCAAGCCATAAATCTAAAATTATGTGTGATTTTAATACATCGTTCAAAGAAATATTTGTTTGAAGATTTATTGGTAAGATGAAAAGAGTGTAATATTTTAAAAAAAATAGAAAATAGATAGAATATCTATTTCTTGAAATAAGTGATAAAATGAGAAGAAAAGATAAGTTCACTCCTATTATTTTTCATGATACAATGATAGATTAAAAAATAATAGAGATTATAAGAGACACCCATGTACAAACTATTGAGAAAAGGTGAGATAAAAATCAAATGAGAATTGGTGTACTGAATTTTATAGATATTTTTTATAACCTATATATAAAAGAAAAAATATAGAGTGATAATATGAGTGAACTTGTAGAACTAAGTGTTTTTGTGAAGTGAAGAAAAATTGATAACTCTTAAAGGAGAAGAATTAGAAGATATTGATCTTATTATAAATAAAATTCAAAATCTAGGTATCAAATAAAAAAGGAATAAGAAGATATTATTACAATAATTATTACAAAATCTTGGGAAGAAGAAGAAATAAGAATATAAGGAGTGACTGATACTACTTTGTATGATTTTGATCTATTTCTCGAGACTTTCAGATATTATGGAACTTTTGAATTCATGAAGATCACAAGTTCTCAGGTTTGAGTTGATAACTCCATGTGAGAATTTTTTTAAAATATCTATGAAGCTAATATAGAAATAGAGACAAAGTTTCATGCATTATACATGAAGATTTTATGGTATTTGAATACTTTTCTAATGAATAAGGATAACTATTATGTGTTTTTAGTGATATCCTTATATTGATCAAAGATCAAATTAAAAATGGGTTAAAGTAAACACTTTTATACATATAAGTTTATGTTATATAACTAGTGAGACCCTAGGTATGTAAGGAAATCACGGTGTGACTCTATGATAGTAGTGATAATTTGGATAAATTTTAATCATTATGATAAGTGGTTATAGTGTGTAAAGTATTGTGGGGTTTTTAAGGATTGTAATATTCAATTGAGCATATAGTGGATACGAGAATTCATTATTGGGGTGAATTACCAATCATAGAAAGGATTGGGTTTCCTATTAAGGGGATGAAATTTGTAAAAATATCACATTTCATCCTTTACTTTCTTTCCTACATTGCATGTGGTATATATGATTGGTAAATAATAAGAATAAACAATATTATTCTAATATATAACATAGGTAAAAATTATAAGGGGGTAAATGCTTAAAAGAGAAATTAGAATTTGGTAAAAATATAAAAATAAAAATTCACCCCCAGGTGTCTACAATCAATCCTTAGGGTCATTTCAAATAGTATCAGAGCATAGGTTACCTTTTATTGTATCTATTTTTTCTTTACATGGAATTTCATTATAATATAATGAAGTGTAAATTTAAAATCTAATGTCATCAGTTATAAATATTAGATAATATTCTTATCGTTATAAATCTTTTAGTCTCTACCAATGTTAAATAAAACAATAAAAATAAAGAGGACAAGAAGATAATAAAATACTCAAGAAATAAATAAGGACAACCATTAGCTGAAGGTAGTCAGAGTGGCATTAATAATTCATGATGTGAAGAGAATCATCTTGTTAAAGTTTCCAATGACCTCTACTTTATTGGAAGATAATACATGAAGAAAATACCTAATGAAGTTGTTACCTATTTTTTTGAATTTATCTAGGATTTATTTAACAATAAATCATAATAAGAATATGATATTGAAGAAATGAAAAATAAACATTAGTAGGTAAGTTTCAAAAATACAACTCTCTTATCAAGAAGTTGAAATCCAAGGATAAATCCTTATAGATTAGTAAAGATATATTTTCAATGGTTAAATGAAACTAGAAATTATAAATTAATTACGAAGTTATTATTATTAAGATCAATAAAGAGAATATTTATTCTCTAGAAGAATCACACCAAGCTATTCTTAGTGTCAAGGAAGCTTAATTAGATTTCAAAGCTAGAAAAATCAAGGACACTGATAAGTCTCTAAAACAAAGTAACATATTTAATTAGGAGAAAGTTTATAAGTTAAAAATGGTATTAGAAGAGTGATTGAACTCAGTTGTGGTTGAGAATAATAAACTCGGTTTAAATTTCCTTTAATTAGAAGTAAAACTGAGAAATATAGAATCAACATAATCTAGAACATCCCAAATAATTGAGAAAAGAAGTGAATCCACAAAAACATATGAAGGTATTCTTAATTATAAAAGGACTCAAAATTATGGAAATTAGATCTTAAGGTCATTCATAGGATCATCCACCTCAGTATTATAGAAAAAGGTAACCCATGGTCCAAATGAATCTATTTGTTTTGAATATTTTTTTTAAATTAGTATAGGAGTAAATTCAAAATATAAATAGATGTAGAGATATAAAAATGTTGAGAAAATAAACAATGTGAAAAAGGTGGAAGTGGTAATGTAGTATAAAATAAACCTCTCAAATGGTTCCTAATAAGTTGGTGTTTCTATCCAAAACATCATGCTCATAAATCTAGATAGATTTCCACAAAATTAAAGAGAAACAAATTCATTAGAAAATGATGGGGATAATAGATGTTTGGGAATATATAAATAGAATGATGGAATAATATTTGAGTGCATTCAAGTAAAATAAGGCCTAAATTAAGGGGTAATATAAAAAAATCAAAATCAAACCTGTTAAATAGAAGCAATTACTACAGAAAAAGAGAAATATGTCAACTAAGAATAGATTTGTTTGTTTTGAAAAATATTGTGATTTTTTCAACAAGTATGCTCATACTTAGAATGATTTTCATAATGTTATTAACAATAAAAACTCTTGTGATGATGAAAAATAAGAGACCATAATAGTATAAGGTGTAAAATAAAATTTTAAGTGAATCTACCTTTGGGTATGATTATAAAAGAAAACTGAATAAAGTATTACCAAGAAGTCAGAGAAGAAGGATGAGAAGGATGGAACACCATATATGAGAATATTATTCTACTATTATAGGAAAGGATGCACCATGTACCATTTCAATATGTACATTAACATCAATAAATAAGGGATAAATCTCAAATCAAAATGAAAAGAGTCAATCCAAGAAAGAGATGGCTGAATTGGCATGGTGGTTGGAACTCCTAGTGAAGAGTTTAAGATGGTTCCAAAAATAGATAATCTAAAGTCTATTAATTAGGTATGTGGAAGGTGAAATCAAGTTATAAATATAGCTAAAAAATTTATGACTTTATTATCAAGAAAACATTTATTAGAAGAAGAAGGAAAAAAGAACCAATAACTTCTAACTCTGGGAAACAACTGTGAAGAAGGAGTTAACACACTTGATAAAGGTGGAGTATGTGATAAAAGAGTTATTAATCATGTGGCCAACTAAGTTGTAAGAGGAAAAAATACATAGGAGTCATAATAATTAAATTACCTTTGTTTCTAAATTTTATAAGTTTGTTCTTACTAATAATAAAGTTGATAAAAAAAGAAACTCATGTTACCCAAAGATATAAAATTTTGGAAAGTATGGGGTGGTTAAATCATTAATATCTATAGATATTTTAGAGCTATAATGAAAGGATTTTGGGGGTTGAGTAATAAGTCTCAACCCTACTACTGTAACAAAGGAGCTGATAAAGATCCACATTATTCCTATATTTTGGTGGTTATTCGTATTAGAAAAGGGAATTGAAGGTGAAGCACAAAATAGAAAACAGATGAAGACTATGATGCCAATAAAATATATAATAATAATAGTCCATTATTTCTTGTAGAATATTTTTGAAGTGAAAATTAACCATGGTGAATAATGGAAATCATCCCTTGATGGGGAGAGAAAAAATAAGTGATGATTTTAGAGAATTATTATCTTGATATAAATATTTAAATCTAGAAACCCCAAAAAAATACTAAATTTGAGGTATGATTTTCACTTTCCTATCATTATTTTTCTTTATATTTAATATGTTTAACAAGGTGGTGTTTTTCTAATAAAATGGGGGATAAAACACAGTTGAAGTTGAATTTTTTTATGTTCTTATTGAGTTGAGTGAAAGTTGTTGTATTTCAAGAAAAATTTATTTCCAAAAACCCTAGGAATAAAATTTGATATATGATGTCACATTTAGTTATATATATGGATAGATTTTATTATCAAGTAAAATCACTCTTATTTTCTATATTGGGTTGGCCCATGTAGACTTATAGTTGAATTACTTAAGTATTATTACTAAGAAACATTTTGTGTTATCCTTCTCTCAAATGGAAGTTGATCGAGTCTCTCAATAAGGGGAGGGGGGACAAAGGATAGAAGATGTTACTTTCAGATGAGAATATATTTACTTGAATTTATTCTATCAATAGTGGGAACTTATTCCTTATTTGTATTTATTATCATTAAGGGGAAGAGAAAAGGTGAACTTGTAATGAAATTTTTACATGCATCTCATGCATTTGGAAGTTCAAAGTATTGACAAAAAACCAAAGGGTAATACTGGAGTACCCATTGAATTTTGATTTTATTTGTTATAAATTATAATTTCAATATGTTTCTTGGAATTTATGGATGGTGGAATAAGAATCCACCCAATAAAGAATATGTGAAGTTCCCATATAGTTTTTGGGTAAAGTAGAATAGAGTTGGTTTCCATTAAATATGAAAAGGATGATCACTATTATATTAGAAAAGAAAATTGAAAATAATGGATAATACATGATAATTTCCCTAAATAAGATGATTTATGTGTTGTTATTCATTATTTATAATGAAAAGTTCTAATGGAATACTTCTAGTGTTGTATACAATAGTTTGGATAAGTTTGAGATGCTAGATGAATGGAGAGATTGTAAAATTTATGTCAAGGATTAGAGGCCATATAAACTTTTGAGAAGTTAAAGAAAACATCCATGGAAATAGAAAGTATTTAATATATTGTATAATGTGATAAATACTCTTTGGATAATGGTTTTTGGTGTTTGTGAGTGATTGATCAAGACCCTTGAATTCTAGAAGAGAATCTGAGATCATATGAATTAATTATGGAATTTAAAGTGGTTATTGAAAATATGGAAAAGTCCCAAACTCTATGTATGAGTCATTTTAGAGGAAAATGGCCTATGTAAAACTCATTTCAACTCTATGTATGAGTCATTTCTAGATCTGTATAGGCAGCATCCGACCTATATAAGTGCCATTGAGCTTTAGATAAGCATCACTGTAGTCTGTGTACGAGTCATTATGAATTGCATATGAGTAATCTGAACCTGCATATGATTTATTTGACCTGCATAAGAGTAATTCCATATCTATGTATAAGTTTATATATTATGTTTATGAGACATCTGAAAACTATGTATAAGTCACTCCTTAGTGAGAATATGATATTTTTGTAGTATGAAATCAAAGTTTTTCATATTTAAAATAATAAGAATAAAAACATTTGGGATGATACCTAAGTTGTTCTTCACTAATATAAAAATCAAAAACACCTAAAATGGTGTGTAATTAAAACTAAAAAATTATTATAAGATTATCCTTAAGTTGGGGAGAATAAGATCAAATCTTAGATGTTCTGGAAGATTTAAATACATTTTAAATAAAGAAATTCCAGAATATAAATAAGGAAATCATATATTGATGGTGTTGATATTTAATGATATAAAAATAAAAATAAATGTTTTTATTCAAGAAGTTTGAGTTGATATATGAAAATATCAAGGCACGATGAATTAATATGAATATTATTAAGCCTGAAGCTGAAATTCTAGATTAATTAAATTTGGAAATTAAATGTGGAGATGATCAAGCTAAACTTCAATGTTATAAATATCAATGTGAGATTTTATTCAAGATTAATGAGAGAACAACATGAATATGTTAAGATGATAGCTTTTTTTATAGATTCAAGACTAAAATTTTTATTGATATAATCAAATCTCTTATGTAAGATATATTTGTTTTGTAAATTTAAAATGTTGTGTGATTTTAATAAGGCTTTGAAAGAATGTTTATTTGAAAAGTTATTGGGTGGATGAAAAGATTATAAGAGTATTTAAGCCTATATAAAATATCTAGAAGATATATTGGATGAGAGAGGTGAGAAAATTATAAGAAAACATGACACTTCTATCATTTTATAGGATACAACGATTGAGGAAAAAGGAATAGAGATCATGGGAGTCACCCATGTAAAATTTATTGATCAAAAGTTAGAGAAAACATAAATGGGAATTGGGGTACATAATTTTATGGATATTTAATATATGTAATATATATAGAAAATTTATTTGATTTAACCTACATATAAAATAAAACAAATGTAGAGAGATAATGTGGGTGAACTAGAAGAACTGAGAGCCTTTGCGAAGTGAATAAGAAGTGAGAACTCTCGAAAAAGATGAATTATAAAATACTGATATTTTACTAAAGAAGATTCACTATATGGGTATCAAATAAAAATTAATAATAATATCCTATGATACTCATTATTATAAAATCTTGAAAAGAAGAAGAAGGAATAAAATGATTAAGAGAAACTGACACTACTTTACATGATTCTAATCTAGTTATTGGGCCTTTCAGATATTGAGTAGTTGTTGAATTTTTGAAGAACATAGGAACTTGAGTTTGAGTTGATAATTATATGTTATAATTATATATAAAAGATATGTGAAGTTGAGTTAGAAACAGAGACTGAGTTTCATGAATTATGCTTAAAGAGATACTAGAATTTTAAGACTCTACTAATGAGGAAGGAGATCTATTATGTTGATGGAGCGACATCCTTATGATAATCAAAGATCAACATCAAAAGGGATGAAAGGAAAAAAAATTATATATATGGTGGGATTTTATGGAACTAGTTACACTATGGGTAGGCAAGGAAAGCATAGTGTGACTCTGTGACATGTAACACCCTAAGCTTCCATGGTATGCTTCTCTTTGAATAATACAGTAACGTGTGTTGTACGCAACTTCGAGTTCTAACACACGCCATAACCAATCAAACTAGCCGTTATGAATAGTAATACCCACTTTTTGAAATTTTATAAATTTTCAAAATGGACTTCATTTTTGGATTCAGAATATCGAAATTAGCTTAGGGTGAAGTTTTGGTATTTTTCTAAAAACATTCAATTTTTGATGAATAGTGAAAAAATACTGAGTTATAGTTTAAAACTGAATTTTTATTTAAATAATTATTTATTTTATTTAAATTTATTTAAGGTCAAAATAGATACATAATACCTATATAAGTTCAATGTAATTCATTGGAGTTAGTTTAGAATAAATTTAGATATATAAAAATTTTATTGAACATTTCACCGTCTTTTACCCACCTCCCAGGAGAATTTGGAAATTCACATAAAACTTAATTTTACCGCTTCTGTGAGTGGAATTTCGAAAATCCGAGAGACACGGTTAATATCAAGGAGTAAAATGTGGTTCAATGAGATGAAAATATTTTTTGGTGAATAGTAACTTTTTACTTTTATTTACCACGGTTAAAAGTAAATAGGGTAATTAAGGGTAAAAATGATATTAATATTACCCTAACACATGTCCTAATTCTATTGGACAAGTGTATCTTGACCAAAAAAACCTTAGTAATAAAATATTATCATTTAGGTCCACCTGGATTAGATTAGGACATTTATTATTGTTTAATTCAAAGAAGAGTTAAAAGAGATAAAATCAATGTTTAATAAATAAAACATTTTTAATATAAGATTATACATAATATAAATTAAATTATAAATATTAATTATAAAGATAAAAATATTTCATACATAATGGTATTTTATTTATAATTTTTAGACATTACATAATTTAATTTATTTATGGCACAATGGTGATGTAGTAATTACCTAATTAATGAAATATTAAAATAATTGATATTATAAATATCAAAATAAATGTAATTTGAGACTTTTTATGAATTCCACTAATTTTATAGGTTAATATTACATATTAGTATTGGCTATATAAATTTTTTTCTAAGTAATAATTTTTTTATGAAATTATCAAAAACAAAATAACCAATAGTGTCAAAATTGACATAAAAGAGTTTTTAAAACAAATATTATATTATTAATTGATATTCTATTCCTAAAAATCTAAGGTTCATCCAAAGGACTTATATAATGATATTTGTATCATTAATAGACCACTTGGGGGTCTCTTGGAGGTATATAGTAAGTTTATTAACTGTATAATATAAAAATACAAAGAGACATGGTAAATGTCAAACTATTTAACTAAGAGTTAAATATAAATGATAAGGTTAATATAGTGACCCAAACCTATCTAAAATATATTGTTTGAAAGTATTTCAACCCATACCCACCTTAACCTTTAACTAATACACTTTGGACCTATTAGAAACCGAATATAAATTTATTATAAAATAATATTTCTAGCTTTTCCAAAGGTGCCCCTCACCCCTCTTATAAAAGGGAACTCCCCCTTCTCTCTAATTTACACCTTAAAATCATTTTGGCTCAGACAAACCCTGCACAAATATTCTCTAAACTTCCTTAAATTCAACCTAGAAGAATTATTTTGATCATAAATCCAACCTAAGGATCCCTTTTGATCAAATCAAAAGGAAGAACCCGAAGAAGAGGTAATGTTTTCACCACCCTCTTTCAAGTTCTTTTCTTCTTCAACTTCTTCTTTCTTTGTTATTTCCATTCTAAAATAATAACTTCAGTATCTTTTATATATTGTGATTTTATTATAAATATTGTAAAACCATATTCATTATTCTATCCATCCTTTGAATGACATGTCACTATACGTGCGTACGTACGGCCTACTGTCTCCACGTCGTGGTGTAATTGTTATTCAATACAATATTATTTGGATGGGTATAATAATGATGTAAAATTCATGTAAATAATAATTATAAAATGATAATGATTCGGTATATATGATATATCATCCAATTATATATGATTTTAATATCAAAAGAATGATATTATCGCTCATACGCACGTAGGGACTACCGTCTCCACGAACGCGATGAGATTCATTCCCCATCGTATCCATACAAGTATAATTCTCATTTTATGATTAAAAATAATGTTTAAGGACTTGATATCATTATTTATATTAATAAGATACAACCTATCCATAACAAACATAACTTATGTAACAAAACATATAAAAGAAAACGAGTAAGTTAACACCAGAAACGATGAAAATACTAAGATATTATTAACAAAGAAATGTTAACAGATCATATACGATATCATATTAGTGTATATGATTCTTGTATAATTCAATAACAATTATTTCACCATTATATAGGAGTCTAACCTACCCTCTACCAAGGAAAAAGTGCAAAGTAATGGGTTTCTTATCTCACTTTTAATTCCGTGAGATTTCCATTGTTCACCACTTATTTATTGCATGTGGTGTTTATACTTCCCTTTATTGTATTCATTGTGTAATATAATTTAATTTATGGATATTTACATCATAATTTTATAATCCTTCTTTCATGGTTGTATGTTTCGTAAGTTACCAAATCAATAAGGTAATTTGAAATTTCAATTTCCACTCATTCGGCTTTACGTATACTTCATTGATTATTTTACTCCAAGATTATGTGTGGAATCACTATTCATTTGATTATGTCATAATTTCCACTCCCCTTTCTATGTATATACTTTTGATACACATAATCATGCCATTGATAAATTCTCAAGTCATCGGTATGAACTTGATAAGAGTAATTTTTACTCAATCTCTATTTGTTGAGTTAAACATCCAATTCATTGGTGTTGTTTTTACAAGAATATGTGTGAATGTCCTTTGATTGTTTTATACTGAATATCCAATTATATTGAGTGTATTTATAATTGAAACACATAATTATGTTATTTATTTATCCTTAACCTAAGGATACGGCCTTTATGAGAGATTTCATCTGAATTTACATTCCATTGAGACTCCTTTGTTGTTATACACCAAATCACTTTTATATGGTGTATATAATGTACTTTGACATAGTATATCATGAATCCCTTTATTCTCATGATATTAAAAATTTTTTATTACCTCAACTATTTTTATTCAAGTGTCTCTCTTTTGGTTAGGAACTCTAACTAAAATATCATTTTAAAATGTTTTAAAGATTTATTATTCTAAATCTTTCTCATTAATGTCCATGTTTTAAAAATGGTTTTAAGGATTTATTTATATAGACATTAAAGTTTTCAAATCAAAATTCCTTTTGAAAGCTTCAAAGTGTTATGGGACACTTTGATTCGAAAATATATTTTAAATGGCTTCTTGATAAATAGTGTGACTTTTAAATGTTTTCAAGAAAAAGGGGGATATTTCTCTCAATAGTTTGATTATTATTTTAATTTATGTCAATATCCTTCATTATTCTCAATTGAGGTTAATCTGATATAATACAATCTACCATATTGTATCGAATGAGTTATGTTTGACTGTGGATGTGCTATTTTTATACCATTCATGGTTTGTGGTTAAAGTATTGACATTTCGTATGCTAGTTTTAATACAAATATTTATGTTATGTTTCAAACTTTTCATATGAGGAATTCATTGGACTTAGCAAGTGATGGGTGGAGCCCTCTATAGCTCCTAGATGCATCGGTAGGTCTCATGAGACAAACTAGTGTCTTGGAACAAGGCCTTGAAAAAATCTTATTTGTAATCTTAGCACGAGGCCTTGACTATGTGGTTATGATAGTCTGTCATTATGCATTCCATCATTATGAAAGTGGTTATTGATACTGCATGTGTTTATTAGACTAGTAGAATATCCATGTGAATAAGTAAATGGAATTATTTCATTTTATTATTGCCATATTATGCTGAAGTTCAAGTTTGAAAGGCTTTTGTTTTAGTTATACATTACCTTAAATGTTTAAGCTTATTCATGAAAGTTTCCGCTATATTGTAATCCTTACTGAGCATCTGAGCTCACCCCTTTCAATGTTTTATTTTTCCCAGGATGTGAAGAAGTAATTTATGAATGACCTGCATGGATAGTATGAGGGGATATGAAGACAAGATGTTGTTGTAGTTTTTTTTACTTTATGATGTAATGTAAGACTTATGAATATATCTAGTGTTTCCAAGACTACTAAACTAATTAGTCTTTTGAGACTTGATATTTTGTGATCATTCCAATGTTATGTAATAATGCACAGACTCTGGGTAACTGGGGTTGGGGCGTTACATGACACTGGTGAGAAGTTGGATAAATTATAATCAATATGAGAAGAAGTATTAGTGAGTAAAGAATTATAGGGTCATGAAGACTCATTTTATTCACTTGACTTTATAGAAGGTAGTATAATTTGTGATTGGGATGAATAAAAAATCATGGAAATGAGTAGGTTTCCTATAAATGGATTGAACCTTTAAAAAATATCACATGTCATCCTTTACTTAATTTCTTATATTGCATGTGGTATATGTGATTGGTAAATACTAAGAATATGAACTATTTTCCTAAAAAACATAATTAGAAAATACAACGAAGTAAATACCTAAAATAAAAATATTAATTTGTATTATACAATACTTAATAAGATAACTTAGGTTCATTTTAGATATGATAACATTAGGAAAATATATCATCTTTTATAAATAATTTTATTATGGTCTAAAGCCCTAATAATTCGGTGCAGATCCTCTAGGAACACATCAATTAAGGTTTTTTAAATATTTTTTTACATTATATTTCAAACATTCATATAAAATATATCACTATTTATAATATAAATTATACACATATAATTGATTATCATTTTTCAGGGGCACTATGATATCCTATATTACTTCCCCTCACATCGAAGCTAGAAATGCCACAAATCTCTTATTACAATATAAATATTACCACTATCATATCATTGATTCCAATATTTTTGGTTATATTTTATATCATGGGGTAAAATATTGATATATTTTTTCACAACAAAACCATAAAATAATGGTTTTTTATTATAATTTGTTCAATATTTTTTTATTATTAAATAGGTTAAAGTACCCTATTTTTATCCATGCAGCCACATATTTTTTAGACAATAATTCCCCAGATCATTATCAAGTAATATACAATCCAATGATTAAAAAATTAATATTCCAATAAAAATATATCACAATTAATGATATCCACATATCACTACCCATGAAATTATATTCTTTATAAAACATGAAATTTTCTAAAAATATAATTTTTGAAATATTTACCAGAGTGACTTTTATACCTCTAATTTTTTTATGTACTTTAAACATATCTAAATGCAATGAAAAAACCTAAAATCAATGATATTACAAAATAAAAGTAAGATACTAACACATTTAAATAAAATGAACTGTTGGAATGGTGGAGTTTGATCTATCTGATGAAGGTATGCCAAATGTTAGTGGCCTTTATTGAACGTCAGTCCAGTGGAAAATCCAGCTAACTATAGTAGAGTTGACCAGCATCACCGACGGAGGGTATTTTAGTGGTCTAAACATCAACATGGGTACTCTATCAACATAGAATTTATTGACATGGATATTATATCCCCCAAAAACTATACTTCCATTGGTATTATAGCACATTACACCAAATGTGGGAATCTAGGTTTTATAACAATAAAAGTTATTGTTGCACTATGTTTATTTAAGAGATCATTTTGAGCTAGGTTTTGTAATAGTGTGTATGTTCCCATTAATTTTATCTTACATATAGTGAAATTTTTATACCTCTCTATGAATGCATGTATTATTACCAAAATATATAAATTTATGTTTTCACATTATTTTTCTTCTTCTTCATATTTATTTTTCTCCTATTTACTTTTTCTTAAATCATTTTTCATTGGTACCCCCTACTTTTTTGCAACAACCGGTATCAGAGATTGAGTCTGGAAGATCAAGGTAAAATTTATCATTTTGAACGATAGATATATAGTATGTCAAGGTAAATATCAATCTTTTTTATGGATCTAAATTTAGTTCTTAGGGAATATAGATCAAAGATTATATTTATTAAAATAAGATGTGTCTGCTGCTTCTAGGTGTAAAAATAACCAAGATAGAAAATACTAGGTGGTAGAAACTGGATAAAATTGTTCTAGGAGTTTTACTCTTGATATTGGAAAGGAACATGAAATTAAATAATGACGGTTCTTGGATACAACATATATAGTTGAGCATGTACCCAAAAATGTTTTTCATTGGTTAATTTGGATAGAATCCTCCTAATTGGACAAAGAAACCTCATATTCTTTAAGGAGAGGATCTTTTCACATACAATATATAATTAATTTATAAAAATAATTACCTTAGTTTGATAATTTTTTCTTTTATGTTGATCAATATGATAGTCACTCCTATAGTATTATATTTTCAGTGAATAATCTAAAGTATAAATCCTCTAGCGATATTCACACATGTTTCATGGATCTTTAAACATTGTTATTGGTATCTCGAGTTCTATCATGGAGGTACCAGACACCTTGTGTCATTTTCCAATGATCGTATAATAATTATATTAGGATTGAGGAATTATTATATTGTTATCTTGTACTTGAGAGGTAGAAGAGGGATCATCTCTCATTAGTGAAGGAGTTCTTGAGGAATTATCTCTAGAGCTTTGAGAGAATTATTTGGAGAATCTGTTGTGCATAAAAATAATAATTTACTCTAAAATAATATAATTTGGGTTATATACTTAGATATAACAATTAGTAATTTCATAGAGGAACTTAACTAATTTCTTATCCTAATTAAACACTGGGTCAAATAACAATAATATTAGTATTATTTTATTTTATAACATGGACTAAATTTTGAATATTTAAATATGATTTATTAAATAAATCAATCAATATTTTTTAAATGAAATTAAATAAAATATATCATTTATATCAGTCCCTTAACTTGGTCCATCAATCCTTCTCAACATTTATTGAACATTGAATAATAAAAATTATTTAAATAAATAAATATATTCATATTATTCATTTAATAAATAAATAAATATTATATCCACTGACTGATGAACAAATATTTATTTAATATTCAACTCACACATATTATAACTTGAATAATTGGTGATTGAATTTATATAATCAACCAAACTAGAATGATTATTAAATTGTAATCCAAGAATAATATTTACTCTAAATATTAAACTCAAATTGAATTTAACTCAAATTTTGGATACATTTAGTATGTGGACCTCTATGCCTCTTTCTTAGTGGCATCAAGAGAACTTGCATAAAATCCAATATTATCATCTAAAAATACATCAATACACTCATAGTGAAAGACATTAATTTCACAATGACAATAACATCATACAAATGATTACCATGTAATATAATCTCTTTTTCTAGATATCTCATCAAACAAGTTTCATATTTGTGTCATCAACCTATATGCTTGATATATATTTCTTTGAATACCTAAAATGAAC
Source organism: Viscum album (assembly GCA_963277665.1). Taxonomy (NCBI): domain Eukaryota; kingdom Viridiplantae; phylum Streptophyta; class Magnoliopsida; order Santalales; family Viscaceae; genus Viscum; species Viscum album. The sequence goes on along the minus strand of OY728119.1, from coordinate 1,940,089,791 downwards.
TCTTCAGTAAACCACAATGTCCATGAACTTAATCAAAAAGTTCCATTTAAATCAAATGTCTAGATATATCTGCTTCCATTAAATCAATAATAACGAATCATTTATTCACTTATTCAATTAATGTCTCATTACTTATGACGCACCCAATACATCCTACCTCATTGTGAGCATATGTCATCATGATTTTCATAAATATATCAAAATACATGATTAGTTATATACATTAATAATAATATTAAGTCTAAGGATCAATACACACATCCCCTAATAGGAATATCGAATGAAATATATAACATGTGGAATTTTTATTGGTAGTTTTCTCCTCATAACCACCCATCTGGGAGATTACCAATTATAAAATTTATGAGAAAAAGTCTCAATGTTTTATATGACTTCAATACTTGATATTAAAAAAATCATCTATATCCTGTTATAATATTTCATTTCGTCCATAGGAAATATTTTTAATAACATTTTCATATCACTTCAAGGTTCTCATTATAGTGTGGAACTGTTATAACATTTTGATGGAAAAAAAACTATGAGGACATTATCACATTAATATTATACATAATAAAATTTATCATATGATAATATATTTATTAATATAATGGTAATATAAAGTAAAAAAGTTAGTTGGTTCTAGGTAACCAACTCCAATAGACTCCAACTTTCACTAGATCTAACTACTAATAACATTAAATCTTCTAACTCTCACATGATATTCATTATTATACTGAGATAAATATTTAGTCAATAGGTTTTACACATTATCTTATATGGAAACTTTTGTTAGTAAGACCTCATCCATCTAATAAAAATCCCTAAGGAGGTGATACTTCTTAATTATATTCTTTTTCCAATGATGTGGTCTTGGATCTTGGGATAGGACCTCTACTGTAGTATTATCACAATGAAGTGTGATAGAATCTTTACTGTTAGGAACCAAATAAATCTCCAGATATATTTTTTCATCCAAAATTATTCTTTATCTATATAATAAGCCTCAATATACTCATACTCTACTATAAAATCGATGACCATGAGCTTCTTATAACTCTTTCATCCCATAAATCCTCTATTAAGGTAGAATATATGTGTTAACTATAATTTTATATCATTCTAATCTATCTAGAAACTAGAATATATGAATTCCTTGATAAATAATTCATCATCTCCTCTAAACATCAGGGATATATCCTTCATACACCTCAAATACTTTAGTATAGTCTTTGCAGCTGTCCAATGTAGCACACCTAAGACTGCTTGATATATGCCTACCATGCTCAAAGAATAATAAGAATCAATCCTAGTATATAACATGACATGAATGATATAACCTATCACATGAGTAAAAGGTATTCTACTCATCAACTTTATTTCCTCTTGTATTTGAGGACACATTTTATCTGAAAGTTATATACCATGTGACATTGTGAACAATCCCCTCTTTGGTTGTTCCAAATTAAATATCTCCAGTACTTTTTCAATGTATGTACTCTAACTTAGTCCAAGTAGCTACTTAGATATATTATGAATTATCTTGTTCACTGAAATAAAGATTATTTCAACTAATTATTTTATAAAGAAACATATTTTTAACCAAATCTTAACTGACTGTAAGAATGGTATCTCATTTACTATCAGTAATATATCATTGATATATACTACTAGGAAAATGACTACACTCTAACTAAACATATTGTAGAAATGGGGATCACATTAATTATTTATGAAAGTAAATTACCATATAGAATCATCAAAATGAATGTTAAATGATCTAGATGATTACTTCAACCCATAAATAGATCTCTATAACTTTTATACCTTATTAGCATCCTTTAGAATCACAAACCCTCCTGATTGTGTCGTATAGGTATCTTATAGAAGGATACCATTATGGAAGTCCTTTTTTATAACCATTTTCCAAAATATCATAATCATGTTAATATATTATATAAATCACAATTCTAATGGATCTCAACATAGTGTTTGGTGAAAAGGTTTCATCATAGTTTATTCCTTGAGATTGTTTAAACCCTTTAGCAACTAGTAATGCTTTATAATTACTAAATTTAGGGTCCATTTATTTCTTCTTCTTGAATACCCATTTTCACCCAATAGTATTTATATCAACTAGTGGATCTAACAAAACTTATATTATGTTTTGGTATATGGAATCTATTTTAGAATTCATGTATTTTTTATACTTTTCAACTCTTGAGATACTTACTAATTCCTTATAGGATCGAGGTTCATCATTATCAAATAATAATGTGTCACTATCCTTAGTGACTAGAAGACCATATCTCTCTAGTTTTCTAATCTATATTCTGGTTCTACATAGTACTTGTGTCTCTTGAACAAATTATTCCACAGGGCTTTGTGGAACTTATTCTTATGCCAACTCTTATGTATCTTGAGTCTCAACTTCATCAAAGTCAGTCCTACTCCCACTATCTCTTTTGGATATGTGTTTTATCTTTAGAAATATGGATTTATAAATTTTCTATCTAAGGATTCATATAGATAATATGTCATTTTTTACTTAAGATATTCTACAAAGATAAACTTAGTGCCCTAGGGTGCAAGTTGTTTTTCCAGATATATCCTCAATAAATTCTTCACGTCCCTACACATGTAAATGTGATAAAATAGATTTCTTCTCAAACATAAACTCATATAGAATTATATTTTCCAATTTAGTTATCACTTATTTTAGTGATTATTTTATAGTATATAATTCATATCCCCAAAGGGATAATAGGAGACTCACATGACTTATTATTGATATCACCATGTGCAAGTAGTTCCTCCTTTATCCTTTTATCAAGATGATTATCTAATTAATTATTGAATTACTTAAATTTATAGAAGTAATTATAATTAAACCACACTAAGTGTACACATTCATGTCTATTAAATTCATTGGTAAAAGTTATTAAGTAAGAGTATCCACCTCTAGCTTTAATTCAAAAAGGTCCACACACATATGTATGAACTAATTCTAGAAGGTTTGTGGCCCTTTCACTCTTTACACTAAATGAAGATTTAGTTGTTTTCCCTTATAAACAATCATGACATATATCTAGGGGTTTTAGTTCAAAATAATCTAAATACCTATCTAGATATATCTTTGTAAAATTATTCTTGTTTATATAACCAAGTTGAAGATTCCATAACAGGGTGTTATATGATCCATGTGAACTTGATTCATTATCAATTTCAAATGATTTATTTTAATATTCTAATACATAAATATTATTATTCAGGTGTTACATCCCATAAGATATGATATCTTTATAAAATTAGAAACTCTTATTTTTGAACTTGAAAATAAATTCATACATGTCTAAACTAGATGTGGATAATATGTTTTTTTATTACATTTGGAACATAATTATTATTATTTGAAACTAGAATCAATATTTCCAAAAAAATGATATGGTAGTCTCCAATATCCAGTGTAGTTAGTCTTATTCCCTTGTTAGATTGAAGATCCACCTCACCTCCAGCAACCTTCCTAAATCAACTTGGTTCTTATATTTAGATACAAATGTGAGCACCACAAGCTGTATATAATACCCAATTCATATAAATAGAGAGGTTTAAATCAATAAAAATTTCACCTAAATATTCCCATTATTTCTTCACTGATTAAAAATTATTCGTCCAGTTTCCTTACAAAATAGATTTCATCAAATTCATTAGCCTTACCCTTGATCTTTCTCTTGGTAGGGAAGTGTAAAAGAGACTTATACTTGAAATTGTTCTTAGTAATTTTCTCCTTGCCTTTTATATTATTTTTCATAAGGACTAAATGATTTTCATGATTCCTGCCCTTATCCACCATGATAATTAGAGTTAGGAGATCTAGTAGAAACTTCCCAATATTATTCAAATTAAAATTCATAATAATACTATAGAACATCTAAGTGAGGATATCATGAAGTTCACGCACAATTTATTAGGTAGCTTGAAACTCAGAATTTTCAAATGATCAATATAGAAAACCATCTTGAACACATGAGGTATGGATGGACACATTATCTAAGCTTTCATGTAAAGATTGCCTTGGAGGTCTCATACCTCTCTTCTCTTATCTTCTCCTGATAAATATCATGAAGATGAGACAACAAGGTGTATGCATCCATGTATTCATGAATATTCTAAATCTCGCTGGTCATAGATGATAACATGAGACATTATACATCAAATGAAATATCCACATGTTTCCAGAAGATAGTATAATCCTCTTTAATTACCTCCTTAGAAGGATTAGAAGGAACTGGGAACTCCAACCTGAAAAAATTCTACTCTAGGAATAATATAGTTTGTAAGAACCTATACCACTCCTAGAAGTTATAGATGGATAAGAGATTTTATTTCTATAATATATATCATATCTATAATATCAAGGTTATATGATGTGTCATTTTCTATAAAAAAACATATTTTAGTACATTATCTTGGTTACCAAGTGTGATGTAATAGATTTTATTTTATTAGTCTCCCATTATTTTATGAAATCCCAATATCCCTCGCCATTAGATTTCGAATATCCTAATGTGTGGGTATTTTAGTGGCAAGGATCTATATTCCCCTTAGAATGGCCCAAATGGAGGCCATATCAAATTATTAGAAGGTATTTAGGTAAGTGGTCTTTACAACTATGTTAACTCAAAGTTCCTTGATCTGTTGAGTGGAATCCCCAGTCCCAAAATCATATACTTGGATTTCCACAACACTTGTCTCCAATTTTCACAAAGTCTTATGTTGGTGACTACTCTTGATGATCATTTGGTTAAGTAAACTCATAACTTTCATTATACTTCCCTAATAAATAAAAGTATACATATGGTGGGAAAACCAAATACTTTAATAGATGGTTTCATTTTAAATAATTTAATGGAAGGTGATGTCTAAATCAATACTTTCTTGAGAGATTTTATTTATCTTATGCATAAATATTATTTATTTTATCCTTTATATTCTTGTTAATGTTATATGGATTTTATTTGTTTAATTAACCATGTTTGATAAAATAATTTACATATAATCTATTTATTTTATTTCATATTTCATGCTTGTTAATTTATTTACTTTATTTGATCGCATTTAAACATCAAATAAACATTTTAACAAATAAATAAATAAATAATCATGCATTAGACAAAATAAAATAAACATGTGGTATGATCATGATCTTTTAAATACTAGTTAGTTTATTGAATAGAATATAATTAAACCCCTAACCTTAGGGGAATAACTCTTTGAGTCAATATATGGGTCGAGTTGTAGTATTATACCTTTAACCTATGTATCTTCTTAGTTGATTTCACCTCAACTCAGCCTTGAACTTCCTTTGGTCACTAGAACATCCATCCTATACATAAACTTACTCATGGGTGAGGGGAACTAAGGTCTTAGGTTTACATAAAATAAATCATACACATGAAGTATTGTGCATAATAGAGAGGGAGTAATGGTATATAGATCGCTATATTTAATTTAATGATAAATTTGTCACAAAAACTCATGTAATAAAAAATTAAATTAAATATAAACCCAAAACATACATAATTTGGTCAAGCTCATGATCATCCAAAATGTGTAATGACTATGCATTAAACTAGAATTCATTCATTTCAATTCATTATTTATTAATATAAAACTTATCAAATTAAAAATTAATCATCTTATAAATTAATTAGTTCTTTTCTCTTAATTATTCATTAAAACAATCCTTGAGATTACAATCCTCTATAATTTTAAATAAATTAAATAAATAATTTTTTTAATTTAAAATTATTTAGTGTACAATGTGTATTGACAGAGGAAATGGTAGGTACCCTTCTAGTAAGATTTTAAAATCATTCCAAATTTAATATGCACGATATGTCCTAGAGCCAATGCAGTGTATACCCTTATACATCTATTTAAACCTATTTATAGAGTTTTAATAGTTATATGGAATGTAATGTCACTCAAAGCATCATTTGACTAACACTGTGTGTGGTTATTTTCAAGTACTATATTGTTACATGATATGTAAGCCTACACATAGTGGCATGATATATGTGGCATGTTGTTCCATGGTTCAAGATGCACAGTCTATATGAAATATATGAGCATGCGACATGCCTTTAATATATGTGACGTATACCACCAGCGATGCTTATGAAGTACACGGTGTGTATTATGATCATACACATTGTGTATTTATATAATCACACCAAAAAAATTATTAAATAATTTAATTCCACTTGACCATTCCAAATCATTTTATGTGTAATTCGTGGGGAAAACTCTATCACATGGTGATGAGAGGTGAAATTTAATTAATTATTAATCTAAAATTCACTATTAAAATCCCCTTGAATGATTCTAAAATCTATGTATTAATCATATTTTAATACTTTGGCATGTTTTAGGAGAATAGTTGAAATTGAGATTAATTTCTTGATTTTAATGATGAAAATGAATTTAGAATTTAATATAGAATTTAATGGATTTAATATTGTTCTATGAATGTATTATTAATTTTTAAAATTAATTTCAAGCTACACATTAATCTTTGAATCCTAGAATATAATTGTTAAAAGGAATTTAATTTGGGTTTTTAATTGTTTATATTTTTTATTTATTTCATAAGAGTAAAGATCACATTTGATAGGCCACATAAAGGTCACTCCAATGTAGCTCATGTAAAGGTCCTCCAAGAGGCTACATCAAGGTCATCCCATTGGCCACAAATGCTATGTAAAGGTAGAACTCTTCTAAATCAAGTTTCATGAAGGTAATATTTTCTCCAGTTTAAGGGACCTCCACATGCATTGCACCAAGGTATAATGTTGTGCATCACTCAACTATATAAGATTCGTCCTTATGCTATTCTAGTAATGTAAGGGTTTCAATTCACCAATCCAGCTCACAGAAGGGTCATCTTATAGACCCCTAAATCTACTGTGCCTCCACCTTCAACCTATCACAAGCTCTAATTCGATCGACTATAAAGATTAATGCAGTTGATCATGCCATTTCAAGCAAACAAGTCACCAATCCCACTCCTCCTCTAGTCTTAATAATATCCAAAACCAGAACCAGTATACCAAATCTCTATCATGACTTCATGAAGTGATTTACTTTCATCTTTTCAGCTAGGGGATCCCACAGAACCCAAGCCCCAATTATAGATTCATCACCCAAGCTCCAACCAAATGAAAAATGCTCAATGAACATGATTAACTTCTTAGTCGAACCCTCATCAAGATAATATCAAATAACTGAACCAAGTTTAACATTAAATTAAGACTATAAGGATCTTGAAACAAATAAGTCGGACCAAGATCGATCAAATAAGGTCAACCAAGCATAATGAGATCAGATTTTTTATTGAAGAATTGACTAAATTAACTAATAAATATATGAAGGTGTTGAAGATGGAGAATTTTTTTGTTTTTATTATTTGTGAATGTGTTTGAAATGGTGGTACCCCATACCTACTTATCACTTTAGATGAAAGAATACACTAGTTTTCATGTTATGTGATCGATAAAATACCTTAGGGAAACCTCCATATCAAGTCAAAACCAAACCCAACCATTGAAAAACTGGTCACTCACATAGTATCGCTAAGGTATCGAGTATCCTTCACATTATAACTTAACCATGATCCTCTTAACTCTATGTTATTGACTTGATTTCATTCTTGTTGTATATTCGAATAAATTCCTAGTGTCCATTAAATACCATTATCTGAACACCCATGTTGAGTACCAGCTCCTTCTCAACACAAGTACAGTGAATTCCAGGCCTAATTACAATATAGGCCCAAAAATTTTTAATCCCAACTTATTAGGTCCAAGAATTCCCTCACTCAAGTACAAACTAGGTTCAATAGGTACAAATTTTCTCTACTCTTACTCATGTGATCATGCCAATAAATACTCATCTTCCCTTGAAATGATGATGTTGCATAGAAAATCACCCTCTAATTCTTCTTAAATGAATATGGATCTTGATCATAGGATGATTCACTCAACCTAGTTTGATTATTTTTTCAAGATTATTTTCTCAGGTAGTGTATTAAAGGGGATAGGGAGTATGTGATAAATTAATTCCCCCTTCATGGGATGATTGTTATAACACTTTTATCCTACTCTATATTTCATTTTTTCAATTTTATGCAGGTAAAATTCTAATTTTTCAAAAAAAAATCTATTGTCATATTATTATTTGTGTTTCTTCATCATTGTGACATGCTCGTGATCCCATACTTCATGATGGTGAAGTTTTAACCCATTATGGGTTGTACAAAGGGGAGTCATAGTGATGTTCTTGAGTTTCTATGTGTTCACCTAATTTAGTGTGGTAGTGATAGTAGAGAGTGGGGTTGTGACCATTACTCTATTTTTGTATCCAAATTTCTTTATTCTTCCATTGTTTTTAACTTTAGTGCTTTCTCACTTATGATTCACTCACTATACTAATATAGATGAGTGAATTGAGAGGTTGAATGACATTCGATTACTGCTAGGTGGGTTGATTATGTTCACTCTCTTGATTGAGGTGTGTTATTGATCAATATTCATGGAGGATAAGTGAGTTACTTGTTTTCTTGAGGATCCTTGAGTAAACTTGTGATTCCACACTTCAGAAATATTGTGAGGAGAGTGGATGACTGCTATTGATTCCACTTATTGAGTTAGGTTATTAATAACAATAGAGAATAATGATCTAATTCATTAGAATTCACCTAAGGACCATTCACACTTCTTGATAAATTTTTTTGTCTTGTTTTCTTTAACTTTAATTTCATTAAAATTAAAAAACCAAACATCATATCTTCCATAACTTGAAACATATAAAAAAACAAAAAAAATGTAATAATTGGTTGAGATTAGAGGATAAATGACCCCAAAACTCCTTATAAGTGGCCTCATTCAATCCACTAAACTATATTCTAGGTTAATAAATTTATGATTGACCATATCCTATGATAACCATGCAATCACACAACATGTACATCAGCTACACACCATGTAGTTTAGTTATTTCTTTAATTAATTAATTTTTCTTTGTGTGTTGACTCACATGACACGTTTATCTTAGTGTGTACCTTGAATGAGTTATAATGAGTTACATGATGTGTACAACCACCTACACATCATGTAATATACTTATGGACACCCTCACTACATGCTTAGAGACTTGGCGTTTATTCCACATGGTATATTACATTTTAGATGATGTGTGAACCAACTAAATAGTGTGTAATCACATATGGACCATGATGATTAGTTGGTAGTCAATACATGGTGTGTGTATTAATTACACACTAAATAATTTGACCACATAGATTTTGTGATTTGTGTGGGAGAAAACCATGTGGGGTAACATGATGTGTAAACTGGCTACATTTTGTGTAACCCTATCTAGACACATATCGATTGGTTGTAAATATGTGTCATGTAATTAAACATGCCATGTACCAACACCTACATAGTTTGTCACGATTATCATGGTTATTCCTTTTATAGTATACCATGGGTACATGGAATGTACTTTTTATCTATACATCATCTAATTGTGCCACTTTCACAACATCATCGTCACCTCAAGATGGTATCATTGAGTATTATTCATCTATTATTAGCCTGTTCTTTGTCGTATGAAACTGAATGATCATGTTATCTAATATTTTAAATTAAATAATAAAAAACTAGAAATGGTTACTAATAAATAAAGACATATATCAATCAACAAATAATAAATAATTATAAATTAATATGTGGCCTCTCAAACACCACTTGAATGTTTTAGGGCACATTATAAGTGTTCAGGCCCATTCTTATTAATGTTTTTTATAATTTTATTAGGATTTAATCCTCATAACTGAAAAAAGAACCCATGAATTCTTTTTTGGAAATATAATTTATAATTAATTTATAAACAAGTATTACATCGGCATGATAATTCTTGTTTTAATGTGCTCCCTAAATCTATAAATGTCATTATTGGTACCCTCGGTGCTAGCACGAAGTTACCAAACTCCATGCTTCATTCTTCGATGACCTTCACAAGGATTCTATCAGGATTGAAGAATTATTTTTTGTTCCCATGATCTTGAGAGGGAGGATGAGGATTGTATCTCATTATTGAAATAGTTCTTGAGAAATTTTCTCTAGGCCTTTGAGATATTTCTTTGGAGAATCTATTGTGTGCACAATTCACTGTCACTTATAAAATGATATAATTCGAATTGTATGCTTAGGGTTAACAAATAATAATTATGTAGACTCCCTTAAATAATTGATTATACTAAATAAACTGCATGTAAAATAACTAAAAATATTTAAATATCATTTATGAAATAAATAAATCAGTATTTATTTAAAATATATTAAATAAATATATCAGTTCTATCAGGCCCTTAACTTGGCTCTTCAACCCTCCTCAGCATTTATTGAACCTTGAGTAGAAAATATTTATTTAAATAGATAAATATATTTATATTATTTTTTCAATAAATAAATAAATATTATATTCACTAACTGGTGAATAAATATTTATTTAATATTCAACTAACATATATTCTAACTAAAATAACAGGTGATTGAATTTATGTGATCATACCAACTAAAATAATTTTTAAAACATAATCCAGGAAAAATATTTAATCTAAATATTAAATTTAAATGTAATTTAATGGATATTATGGATACACATAGTATGTGACCCTCTAAGCCTCTTTCTCAAAATAATTAGGTGAACCGTCCTGAAGTCCAAGATTAGTATCCGGCAACATGCCAAGACACTCATAAGGGGAAATGTTAATTTCATAGTGAAAATAACCTCATAAAAATGATTAATGTGTAATATAATCTCTCTTTCTTGATATATCGTCTATAAGGTTTCATATGTGTATCGTCAACCTATATGTTTGATATAAATTTCTTTGAGAGACTGAAATGAACTTGTTGATAAACTTCCATGGCCATGAACTTAATCTAACAATCCCATTTCCATCAAAGGGACAAATATATCTACTTTAAATATAAAGGAAAAAATCATTTCTTGTTATTTAATTAATATTATATCACTTATAACCCGCCAAACATATCCTACCTCTTCAGGTGCATATGTTGTCATGATTTTTATTAATACAATAAAGTGTGTGATTCATGATATAAATTAATAATAATATTTGTTCTAAGGACCAATAAACACATATGTGGATATGAATATCAAATGACATATATAAAATGTGGAATTATTATTGGTAGGTATGTTTTCATAACCTCTTTCCTTGGAGATTACCAAGTGTGAAATTCATGAGAATAAGTCTCAATGTCTTATAAGTCTCCAACACCTGATAGTTAAAAAAATTGTTTGTGCCCTATTAGACGATGCCAACTAGACCATAAGATATATGTTTAAGAATATTATCACAGAACTTAAAGGTTCTAATTATAGTGTGGAATTGGTATAACCTTTCAATGTTACAAATACTCTAAAGACATTATCACATTAATGTTACACAAAAGAACACTTGTCATGTGATAAGATATTTATTAATATTTTGGTATTAGAAAGTAAAAAAGTTAGTTAGTTCTTGAGAACCAACTCTAACAAACATAATATCAGAGACAATGATGGCTGGGTTAATGAAAGTTCTGATGGACATGTATGGTATCCTTCTATGTTAAATAAAGTATACATGAAACAATAACTATTTAATCTAAAAATGATTTAAGAGAAGACTGTTGACAATCACATCAATGAATTCAACATAATCACAAGTTAGCTAACATCAATGTGAATTATTATAGATGATGAATCATGTGCACTGGTTTTTTTTCCTTATTACCTGATAGTTGGAAAGCTACTATGACATCCATGAGTATCTCTTCAAGAAATATCAAATTGGAGTTGAATTATAGGTGATATCTAATCCTCAATGAGGATATTCATAGAAGAGTGTCAGGAATATTCCTTGGTCCTTCTTTGCACATAGAAGAAAAATGCATATATATGTAGGAGGATAATCGTAAGGGGTGATCAAAATCAAGTGTAATTATCTATGATAAGTAAAAGGGGATTGGTCTTGCCTTATATAATTATGGGGAGAAAGGAAATACCTAGAAAAAGTGTAGTGAAAAATAGAAATCACCTTAAACTAATTCAGTAAACACAGCTTCTGAAGGGACTGCTAATGTTTTATTGATAGGTGTGGATGGACTTATGGAGTCTTGGATTTTAAGATTAGTAGAATATTTTCATTCGACATCAGATAAGGATTTCCTGGATAATTATGTTTATAAAAACTTTTGAAATGTTAATCTTACTAATGACTATCCTTTATGGATTATGGGAAAGAATAATTCATAGACCAAAATGAAAAGTGGAAGTTTTCTCATTTTAGAGATTTTATGATTTATTCATGGATTGTGAAGGAATATTATATTAGTTGGGTAGATTAATGATGTATTAATTAGCGCTATTTTCACTAGTGGTGTATGGAAACTTACCAAGGGAGCTATGTTCATGAATCTTTGAGTGAAGAATGGAACCCTATAAAATATGATAGAAATTTTCATTAACATGGTTAAAAATAAAAAAAATGGGTTTTAAAATTATAGCATAATAGGTTAATCCACATGAGTGATAATGGGATGAAGGTTATAGAAATGAAAGGAATATTACTAAAGCTAACGTAGGTGGAAGTTGGCCTATGTTAATATTGTGTCTTTATAAAGTAGAAGAAGATATATGTCATGACCCCCCTTCCACTGGTACCCCTCCTGGGTTATAAGTGAAGAGAAGGAGTGACCCTCGAGTCTCACCACTAGTAGGTCCTTGGTTAGAGACTATCATCGAGGGTATATCGCATAAATATTGGAGGCATTACCCTAAACTATCCTAGGAAAAATAAAAAAATACCACCATCAAATCACTGTGAAAGGTAAATAAACTAAAATAACATATAAGTAAACCCAATATTCAATAATATAAAATAGATACAGATGTATCTAAAATAAAACAATACCAAAATAATCCTTTGGTAGAAACTGTAACAACTCCAATATCTGAGCTAATAATATCTAGCATGATTACCAAAGTCATCTTGGAAACCTAAAACCAGTTTATATATATGTGGGGTGATCATAATATATATACAAAGTAGGATAAAACCCAAGTTCAATCATGAAAAATTGAAAAGAGTGTATTAATTCCTTAGTGAACAAACAACAAAACTAACCATCACCTACACAATTCAACTAGTTTCCCCCAGCCTCACCAAAGATCTCTTACCTAATAATGCATCCAAGAGTAGTATAGTAATATCATAAAAATATAGATAATGGTCCTCCACAACCACTTACTCACTAGTTTTCCTCTCTCAACCAATGTGAAGACATCCTTTTATCTTATACCTTCTATATCTACCAATGGAATCACCAACCATATATCACGTTTTAAGGCACCAACTGCATCTCACATCTTATAGAACTAACTACATATCACATATCACATAGGAAAATTAGTAGGGTGTCATGAATTCATAGTACATAAACCTTTTACCCTCCTCCCACCATGCATGACCCCCACCACATATCTCATTGCCTATAAGAAAACCAAGAAAACTCTAAACATCCTCCAATGCTCACCAAGATACTCAAACAACAACTCTAATCCCCATCTGACTACCCTACAAACACTAGAAAACTGTGCTGGGATGAGAACTTGGAAGTTCTCATTAGGATCATCCCTCTAAATAGATCAATATTTGTGTTCAATAAATATGTAGGAATAAAAATGAGAAACACTCAACCAATAAATCATAATGACATATATCAGCAGAACATAATCAAATTCATAATCATAAATAGGAAAAATCAAGGATATAATCATCAAATCTCGTGTTTCAGGTATAGTAAAGTATAATCAAGAATAATATATGTCAAGGTACCCCACTTCCACTTTAAATTCTAGTTTTTCACTATCATCCAATGAGAATACATTCTTTTCTCCCATCCATCTATATCCACCAATAATGGCACCAACTATATATCTCATCGTGTGTCACTAACCACATATCACATCTTGTGGAACCAACCATATATCTCATCTTGCGATACCAACTACATATCTTATCTTATAGTACCAACTGTATATCGCATCCTGTGACACCAACCACATATCTCATAACCAAGGTAATAGGTTATCATGAACATAAAGGATATCAACCACATGACCTCAACCTACCAAGCATGAACCCCACCACTTGTCTCAATATCCATCACTGAGTACCACCCCCAACTATGTACTACCAATATCACCAAGAGATACTACTGAATGTAGAGTGGGAAATAGGGGGTAGTCATCCATATGCATCCTCCCCATCCTAGATATTAGAAAAAACACCCTCAATATAACTGAATTTCAATAAGGTTATCCGACTAAAGTGGGGTGTATATAAAAACAAAAAGAATACAAATATATATATATATATATAATAGTTTCACGCAATCCAACACTTATGGGTTCATAGGAACAAGCCACCATCACCCCACATTATCGTCAACACACCACCAAGCATTGCAACTAATGAAAAAAAATCAACTAGAAGAATCACACAATGGGCCACAACTCAGGTTCCATTTCCCTTTTTTATTGAAAAAATAAACCACCAAGCTTCATTAATTTAGTTATTAGTTTAAATTTACACCAATGAAATCTTTAATAATAGTACAAAATATCATTTCTATATCCTAGTTATTTAGATAGTTACTTATTTATTAATAAATTTAACCTTTAACATAAAATTTCCATCATTCCAATTTAAATAATTATAGTCCAATTCATCCCATTACTACCAGACTATTACACACACAACCAAGGTCACTAAGTTGAATCCAACCAAGGCCACCAAGAAACCCACAAATCAAGGCCACCAATCCAAACACAAATCAATACCACCATGATGTGTATATATTTCTTTTTGGTTAACAAATTTAAGTGCTTAATAATTTAAAGGGTATTATCACACAAGTCATCACATAAAGGCATAATTCACAACAAGAAAGGCATGACAGTCACAATAGTTTTCATGATCCCTTTATAGGAAAACAACAATAATATAAAGGCAATCAATATAACATACAATACCCATAAATCCCCTCTTTAATTTCACATTTAACCAATTTTTTTTCTTTAGTCATTACATATCCCCATTCCCATCAATCAATAACAATCAAAATAGTCTTTTAGGAGGATATTATAATAGCATGCTCAGAATGGACTGAAATAATTTTAATCAAACATATTATTCCATAAGATGAACGAGAAGTTCATAGATCCCCTACCTCAACCAATTCATCACAATCACTAAGGGGTTGATGAGAAGAATAAGAAGAAGAAATATTCCATACCATGAAAAGAAATATAAACATTGTATCCATAGTGATTTTGTTATAAAAATCAAATCCCAACATGAATTGAAATTGTTTCCAAGAATTTTCAAATAAGTGATGAAAAGAAACCAAGGTAAAAAGGGAGTATAATTAACCTTGAATTCTAAGGAATCAAATTCTAGGAGAATATGACTAAGATTATCCAAAGGGGATCAAGGAAATCCAAAATATCACCACATTCCTCCTAGATTTTTAGGAGAAATAATGTGAAACAAGGGAATATTTATTATCTTTTGAATTTATAGAGAATCTAGAAAAAAAACCCATTCACGGTGTGACAAGATATTTTACATAGTGAAATCATTGAGATACCATAAATTCACACCATGAAAGGTTTCTTTATGTCATGAATGTTTTGAGTCTAACATCCACCAAAAATCAAGGTGCTTGGATCTTAGAAACCCTAAAATCATTCACACTATGAATATAGCCTTCACGTTATGAATTTTTATGACTTGTAATTACACCAGATCTAATAAGAAACCATTCAATATTAAAATAAAACCATTCAAGTCATGAACCACCCTTCACATTATGAACCAAACATTCACACTATGAGCCCATTATATAGCATATTTCTAGCTTTGAACTCCATCAGACTTCCCTCAGACATCTAAACACACCCAACACCCAAATTGCACAAATAAATGATCCTAGAAGGTCCAAAGAATTATATAATATACCTCTTAAACAAATATGATCCACAAGAATTAAAACTAAAACCCATGAAGGAAAACTAAAAGCACCACCAACCGAACACCCATAGGATGTATCTTAAATAGAATAAACTCACCTCCAACACCCTCATCAAGGGATGATCTACAACTTCCTTGGTAAGATAGACACTAGAAAACCTCTTATCCATGAGAGATAACTATTAAAAAATAACACTTCCACAACCTAATGAAGCCAAAGTTAAACTATCCTTATCACTCATAACTGGATCTCTATCTAAATACTCATTTCACCTTAATCGGGTTTCAAGATAGCCACACTTGAAAACAATTTTACACAATCTATTTACAAAAATTCACTTCATTTAAAAGGGTAACATATCAGGAAATTTTCATGAAACTCAAGTATTTAGATTCTAAAATCTTTAAATAAAATTTCAAAATAAACTCTAAAATCTACTATAAGGTTTTAGTGAAATGAGTATAATCCAAACAAAACATTTCCCCTCTATTAACTTTCTATCGAAGACTGAGAAACATTTTTAATATTGGGGAAGTTAAACTGAACATGCCCCACAAAATTAAATCAGAAAAGTTTAAACTTTATAAATAATGGACACATTTTACTAATCAACCCTAGGGCATAAATTCACACCCTATCTCTATAATATTATCTCACTCCCATCTTCCATGAAACTCAGGACACACATCCTAAAGTGTTAAACTCTGTATTCCTAACCAATTGGGAGGAATATTCTTCAAAATACTCTTTCACATACAAAAAACTATCCAACGCCTCTATTTGGTATCTCAATGATTCCCTAGACTCCAACTAAATAGGCTTAATAGATCAATGAAACTCTAGCCTCAAAGAAAACTCAAAAAGTTGTGCTCGTTCTCTCTCCTCAGGTAGAAAACATAGAAACCAATTGACTAGATCTAGAAAATGATTCCTATAGCTACACACACTATCATACTATTGTTTAATATCCTAAATATAATTCAAATGATTATGCATCTATACTCAGTAAAGGAAACCCTTCTTGAATAATTCAAGAAATTCCCCCAAGACATCTCTCATGGATCACTACACTTCATCTCCCCCTATCTCTAAGCCACTTCCCATAATAATCCAATATCCAGATCAACTTAGAATTCATATGTGGTCTTTAATAACCCAAATAAAACCTCTTCTTACTCCAACCAATCCTTAATATTGAGGTTAGAGGATCCACCAAAGAACTTTGGTACTTCCTATTGTTGGAATTTCAACAACGCTTCATCCCAAGATCACTATTTATACTTCCCACACCCCAAATAGTAATGGAGTCCTGAAAACATAGCTATAAACTAGAAAAAAACATGTTCAACATAAACCACATAAAAATTTCAATAAATAAAAAATAAAACAACACTTATAGGAAGGTTTCAAGTGTACAATTTGAGGAAACCCTTCCATCATACCAGGATATTATCTGCTTTGGGTGACCCAAATTCACACACATGGTTTTAAAACATGTCTAAATGAATATGTACCATTATAGGAGGTTTTCCCCCTATTCTTATTCTTATAGTCATAATATAATATTTCCAACATTATAAAAACACATCAACCACACAATAGCCATAGAACCATATCCTTCACACAAAACCAACCATCCACCGCTGCCATAACAACAGATCACAACATCCCATGCTCGCTAAGGAAACTTTCCACAGCCTCAAATCTCAACACATCCCACACTATATTCTAAAACACCGCATTTTTAGGCACATAAATCAAGAGTAAGTATCAACCACATCAAGATATTTTCCATATTGGACAGATCTGACTCACCTGCACAGTTTTAAATACATGTTATAACACGTATAGATGGGGGAAGGGTTTAACTCTCTTTATATTAATTAATACATATCACGATATACCAATATAAGATCAATCACAAAAAACCCAACCAATATCTTAACATTCAAACACTTTCACCACTGATTTCATAATAATTCAAGTGTGACAAGCAAGATCATTTTCATCAATTCCAATATTTTACAAAAAAACATTTTCTATTACAATATTTAAGTGATTAAAATTTTATAGTTGGTTGGAAATTCCATAAATACAACCAAAAAACAACATGAAATAATAGTAGGGATACATGTTAACAATAGTAATAGGCATCATCTCAATGGTTACATAGTTTCCATGATAAGAAGCATAAAGATTCACATATTAGGATTCATTATGGGACATTTTCTTCATAAATATCCTATAAAACATCATTTTATAATTTTGGAAGATAGTTTTTCATCAATTAATACCAATAATTAAATGAAAAAATAAATAAAAAATGCAACCAAAAACAACACCCAATGTTTTCAAATCATTTTTAGGGGAATCATCATGCATTTCATATAAACATCTCACCACTTAGAAAAATATTCATATACATAAAAATAAGGGTAACATGATTTTACTTCCATATTTAAGTACAAAATGATCAACACATAACATGATATCAGATTCTCAATACAATATACTAAACATGAAACATGCTTGAGAATTACAAGCTAGTGATTTCATGATGAACCACATAAATGTTTTCAAATTTAGGCATGCTTCCCATGCTATATTGAATGACATAATTCTTTTTAAATAGTCAATTATATCATGCTTATATCTATTTCAACACCTACTCATGGAATGATACTAATCAGTTAACATGTAAAGCATAATTATTTTAGTACTATGAATTTTTTTTAATCATGGAAGAATATGTTCTATCAAGTAAAATAGTTTCAAGTCTCAAAGGGTTTCCAAAAATCATGCTCTCTATTTCCCTATAATTTAAAACAAATAATCACAATCTAGGATAATAATAAATTCCTAACATATGTGAGCTACATTCAAAGATAAAGAAGGTAACACATGTCAATAAACTCATATTTTCAATGTTTAAAAATATAAATAATCTAGCATAAAAAATCTTTTAATCATGCTTGGAAAATTAGAAAGATTTGTTGATTTTAAAAAATTTCAAATTGTCAACATATATCACTAATAATTTTTATCAATTTAAAAAAATTATAAATAAGAGACACCAAAATTTCATCCTTTATATTAATTTTTAACACTATAATGAAACATGTAAATAGATTAATACTATAAAACTACAGTCATTCCAAAATGGAAAGGGGGAAGGTTATTCACATAAAAGTCTTCAAATTCAAATGGATTATCAATAAACATGCTATTTATTTTACAAAAAATGATGCATATCATATTAACTTTCAATGAAATCAGAATATTACTAAATATGGTTTAAAAATAATTCATTTAAACATACCAATATGAAATATACTTAAAGAAAAATGTTCCATAGAGGTTCTCAAAATTCAACATTTACTTTCAAAAAAATACACTAAGTTAACTTTGTTAGTAATTATAAATATTTGGAAAATGGGTTAGCATGATATGAACATTAAAAAGGGAAATAAAACTTACTTTATGAAGTAGCATGTTATAACAGTTCATGCTAGTTAATTTTCATTTTACTCATTTACTTAAGGTTATATAACCAATTAAAAAACAATAATGGTTTATTAATAAATACAGTATAGGAATAATCAGAGAAATACACATACAATTCAGGATGTAAAAGCTAATGAAACTAATAACCATGATACATGTACCTCTCTATAATTTATACCTAGAAACAATTACACTTTCACCAAAACATATTCTGCTTGTTTTCAAAGTCCTTACATCGAATCACAGGGGAGCCCAAACATCCATTTCATATATAGTCTCCTTATTCCATGCCACATATTAGGCTCGAGTTTCACTATTTCCTTATCGATCCCATGCAGTACTTGCCTATTTCTAACTCTGATATCCACCCTATATCTCAACCAATACCTTTGATATCACTCTTTCATGATCCCCCCCCCACCCTCTATCGGTACCCCTCATAGACTAGCAGTGAAGAGAATGAGTGGGCTTCGAGTCCCTCCTCCAATAGGACCCGGGTTGACGATTAGAACTAAGGATGTAAAAACTCTCAAATAGGAGGAATTACCCTCTTAATTACCAATAAAAAAGATATAAACAACCACCACAACAACTCTATAAAATTAAAAGGGACAAAAAATCCATCAACTCCATTATCACAAACTAAATTTCATGTTCATGCCAAAAAATAAACATAAATACATGTAGGAAAACCAATAAAACTCCAAACATCCCCCCAATGATTTCCAAGCTACCTGAACAGCAGCTCCAATCCTTGTCAGACTACCTTGAAAACACTGACAAACTATGGTGGGGTGATCACTTGAGAGTAATCAATATGATCATCCCTCAAAACATATCAATATTTGTGTGAAATGAATATGTAAGAATAAACATGATAAACTCTCAACCAATAAAGAATAATGACATATATCAACATAACATAGTAAGTGGAATAATTAGAAACAGATCAAATCATGGATATAATCATCAAAACTCATGTTTATATTATAGTAAAGTATAATCAAGAATAATACATGTTAAGGTGCCCAACATGAAATTTCACTATTGGTTTACCACTCTCACCCAATGAGAATACATAGTTTTCTCCTATCCCATCCATATCCACCAATAACAACCCCAAATGTATATCTCATCTTACAGAACCAACCACATATCATATCTCAGGGCACCAGCAGCATATATCATATTGACACACCAACCGCATATCTCATATTATAGTACAAACTTCATATCTCATCCCGTTGAAACAACTTCATATCTCATAACTAAGGCGATATGGTATCTTGAATATGAAGGGCATCAACCTCATGACCACCTCCTACCACACATGACCCTAACCTTGTGTCTCAAAATCCAACACTGGGTACCACCCCCAACTATGTACCATTGATATCACCAAGAGATACTTCTTAAGGGTGAGTGAGAGAGAGGGGGTAGTCAACCATCAGTATTCTCACCATATTGGATGTTGGGAAAAACACCACCAGTATATCTGAGTGTCAGTAAGGTTATTCAACTCAGATGGGGTTCATATAAAAACACAAAGAATGCATACATACATACATACATATATATATAATAGTTGTAAACAATATCTCACTTATGGATTCGCATGATCAAGAATTTATTACCCCACATCATTGTCAACATGCCACCAAGAGTTTCCACTAATGAAAAACAACCAACCTGAAGAATCACATACTGGGCCACAACCCAAGTTTTGACTCCTATTATTTTATTCAACAAACCATACACCATGCTTCATTACTTTAGTTATTAGTTTAAATTCACACATATTAATTCTTTAGTCATTGCACAAAATATAATTTTATCATCCCATTTCTTTAGATAATTACTTATTTATTAATAAATTAAACCTTTCCTATCAAATTTCTATCCATGCAAAGTTAAATAATTATAGGCCAATTCATCCCATTACTAATAGAATGTTATCGAACATGACCAAGGACACCAAGCTGCACACAAATCGAGGACACTAATCCACACACAAATCAAGACCACCAAGCCACACAACATATTTATTTTAGGTTACCAAATTTAATTTTTTAATCATTTAAAGGGTATTATCATACAAGTCATCATGTCAACGCATAGTTCGTAATAGGAAAGTTATTCCAATCAAAAAAATTCAAGATCCCTTCATAAGTGAATAATAATAATATAAAATAAATAAATACTACATACAATTCCCATAAATCCCATCTTCAATTTCACATTTAAAAAAAATTATCTTTATTAATTTCATCTCCCCTTTTCAATCAATTAATAACAAGAACAAGAAAAATTTAGGAGGATGTTATATTAGCATGCTCAGAAGGGATCACAATAAGTTTAATCAAACATATTATTCCAGAAGATGAATGAAAGGTTTAGAGATCCCCTACCTCAAATGGTACTTCATAATCCTAGTAGATATGATGAGAAGAATAAGAACAACAACAAAAATAATAATAATAATAAATCTACCAGATCTTGATCCATCAAAGAGGAACTCTAAACAACCTATCCATAATGATTCTTCTATCAAAATTGAATCCCAACATAAGTGTAAACCACTAACTAGAATTTACAAGTTATGGGAAGAAACTAAGGGAAAATAAATAATAACTCACTCTAGATAACAAGGAATCAACCTCTCGAAGAAGATGGTTAAGATCAGCCAAATGGTCTCAAAGATGTCCAAAATCACACCCCAGGTCAAGTAGGGTTTAAGAAGAAAGAATGGGAAAAAAGGGAATTTGGATTAGGTTCCCAAATTATAGAGAATATGTAAAAACACACATTCATGGCATGAAAAGATATTTCACATTATGAAATATTTGATCAACCACCAATTCACACCATGAAATGTTCCTTCACACTATAAATGTTTCAAGTCTAACATATGATGAAAATCAAGGTTTCTAGATCTTAGAAACCCAAAAATTATTCACATTGTGAATATAACATTCATGCTATGAATATTCATACCCCAAAATTACATCGGATATTTCCAAAACCATTCAATCCATGAACCATACCATTCAAGCTTTGAACCACACTTTATATCATGAACCAAACATTTATGCTATGAATGCATTATGCAACACAGTTCAAACTTCAAACTCCATCAGACTTCCCTTAAGCCTACTCTAAACACCCTCAACACCCAAATTTCACAAGCTAATGGGCCTGAAATTTCCATTCCATTACATCATATACCTCATAAACAATTCTCATCCATGATAATTAAAACTAATGTCACGCCCCATCCCCAGACTACCCCGGAGCTGGTGAAGTTTAAAATAAAACATGGTGTGTAATTTTTTTTATATATAAAGGAAATCCAATAAATTACACTTCATGTTCCACTAAAGAGGATATTTTTATTTTAGGTCCTGGAGATCCAAATAAAATTATTACAATTCCTTCAAAACTGGAAATGAAAAGAATATTTACAAATCAGCCACCAAACAGTGTATCTCAAATCTACTAAACTTGTAAAATTTAAGTTAAAAAGTAGGGTGAGAATACGAATGCCCAGTAAGGGGGTTTTAAAATAAAATAATGTTTCAATTAAAACCTTTTGAAAACATTCATTTAAAATTATCCATAAAACATTTTAGTAAGGAAAGATGCAATACATGAACCATAACATAACATTTTGTCCAAGAATTATAAGTGAACATTTCAAGGAACACTAACAGGGTCATAATGAATCATGTTCCCATCATAAGCATGCTCATACAAAATAAGGGTGTGCAGCATATAAAGTAAGAGTCATTCTAAATTTAATAAGTGTGACATTAAAAAGTGCAAGTACCAAATTTACAAATGAGAGAAATACATGATCAGAGTTGCGCATAAAATAATAACACTAATTCTTTCCTTACTAACTGTAAAACATAAACTGTTTGATAAATCTCTGAGTGCTAAATAAACATTATTCCATAATCAATTACTTCCTTTGATTCTCATAAGTAAAATCTCTTTAACCAAGTATATTCTAATAGTCGAATATTCACTTGGTTAATTAAATTTCCTAGCCATGATAAGGGAAGTGCATATATTGGATTGTGTCAAGGCCTCGTGCCAAGACCATAAAATCTCTGTCAAGGTATCATTCCAAGACCATAAATCAATTTGGGAAAGGCCTCATCCAATTCCACATCTATTTTGTCTCATGAGACCTACCGATACATCGATGGGCTATAGCGGGCCCCACCCATCACATACTAAGTCCAATGCATTCCTCATTTCATTAAATCAAAGTGACGCATACCACATTGATTTATTAAATTACTCATTACTTATCATTCCAAGTATCACATATTACTTGGCTTCTCATTTCATATTATTCAAAGTGTCCCATACCACTTTGAATAATTTAGTTCTTAATTCCATAAAAGGTCATTTTTGTTTGATTACATTCTTTAGCATTTACATACACAAAGTGAGTCATGCATATAAGTGTTAATATTAATACTAACAACTGCATGGATATGGTAATATATGAGAAGTATGATAGGAAGATTATAGCACATGTGATAATAACTAAAGCACATAAAATACAGGTTTGTCACATAAAATGATAACTCTTAAATTCTAAAATTATTAATATGAGAGTAAAAATTTTAGGTTCCAAAAATGAATAAAGAAAATTTATCAACAAAATATTCATTTGGGGTATTAAATGGATAGTTTTCTAAACACCCATTACTTACATGTTCATGTATTGACTTACCATAAGGGTATTCTCAATTATTTAATCACAATGTTAAAGATAGAAAAGCATGAAAATCAACCATAACTAATACCATTTTAAAACTTATGAAAATAAGTGAGTCATATGTACGCATATATATTCATACACACAAATTTTATATCTAAATAATATTTTGAAAATCCAAAAGTATCTAGGATTGAGTATTGTATAATTAATTTATACCCAAGGGTGTATATAAAGGATTGTATCTTTAAATTGTTCCTTATAAGCCTTTCATATTTCAGAAACAACATGTGTTATTTATTCTTAACAATCCTTGGAAAATATAAATAAGATTGAGGATAAAAGTTTATATGTATAAATATATATACACATAACTGAATATACATGATTTATAAAAGGGTTTACACCAAAAATCCAATGACACTTATATGACTTAAATACATTAGGCACATTAATTAACAAGGATTCCTAAATTTTATATCGTGATATAAAATTTAAAAGATTTATTTATTAAACAAACTCATATATATGTTTATGTAAATTTAGATATATATGTGTGTGTGTGTGTGTATTTATGTATGTATGTATAACCAAATATACGTAGTATATATAAGGTTCTTACACCAAGATTTAATGACCCTTACATGTTTTAAACATATTAGGAACATTAGATAAACAAGTTTCATTAATTTCAAAACGTTACATTAAATATAAAAGGTTTTATTTATGAAATATATGCTTATGTATATGCTTATGTATATTTCAATATATAGAATCACAAAACATCACACATCCTTTGCATGATAAATAATTAAGAACATCATTTAGGATTAAGGACTCACCATCTTAGAAGGAATCGGTAGGTATTATACTCAACCATGTTCATATATATATAAATATATATTCATCTATGTATATTTATATACATATATTCAAACTGTAACAAAACAAGACAACTAAGTCCCTTACCTGGTTTGAAGAAGGTGAAGGAGTTCGGAGAAACTTGAAGGAGGCGCTGGAGAGGAAGAACACATTAGGTTTTGGGTGAGAATTGAGTTATATATATAAATCTTATATAATATATTTATTTAATTCAACTTGCAAGAAAAATAAGGCTCCTTGGTTTAAAATAAGTCTGATAATGTCGGTCTTGTGGAAAATAATTGAAAGGAGGGGCCACTCGAGGACACAGTTGTGGGAAAAAGAAGAGAAACAAGGGCCACTGGTGCGGTGCATGCGGGAGGAAGAAGATGAAATGAAGAAGAAACCAGGAATCAAATGGATGGTCTAGATTAATTGGGATATGATCGGACGGCTAGAGTGAATATGTGGTTATAAAAGAAAGATGAATGGCTGGGATTAGATCATAACTTGATCGGATGGCCTCAAGTGATGCAGTGATTTAAAAATATTTGAACGGTTGTGATTAGATCCCAGTGGATCAGAGTGTTGATAAAAATGCGGAGGGAAATCCATGGTCGTGTGGGTTCGATAGCCGAACTGATCGGACGATTTGGGTTCTGTGTGGTGATATCAGACAGTCCAAATCTAATCTCAGCTGAAAATATTTTTCCCACGTCGAAATTAAGTGAGTTACGCAGCTCCCTTATAAGCCTAGGTCTCCTAGAATTAGTCCATAAATCCCCCTCCCCCCTCCCTGGTATCACCCTGTACTGGGTTTCCTATGGGAGTGCTCTGCACCCACCCCTACCGTCGTGTCGTCTGCACGATGGCGCACTCTAGTTCCTTGCACACGAACGCCCGTGTGTGCTTAGGGATTAGTATTCCTCCTGTGCGTGCGACTTTGCACGAACCATGTGTGCACAGCCCTAGGCCATTTTCTTGGGGATGTGAGTGAGATGCCCACCAAGTCCTTGAGTGGCTACCTACAAGGTTTTCCTTGGCTAGGTGGGGTACTCACCTAATTTTTTGAATAGTAAAAGTTCGTTTTTTTGTTAAACATAAAAATGGGTTTTAATATACATATATAGGTGTCTTCACAAAGAGAATACAAATTCTCTATTATGACTAAACAAATCCCTAAAACCAATATTTTCCTTAGTTTAAAAACAAAACAATTGAGTTTTAAAACATAAAGTTATAAATAAAATTTTGGTACATAATAAAGGAAATCTTATACTAGTATTATAAAAAACCAAAACATATTATTAATTAAGACCTTGTTTTTTTATACATACAAGGATGAGAACATTTATAAAATATTTTCAGGACATTTGAAATATTTAAATACTTAATTCACTAAGTATAGCTAAAATATTAAATACAACAATAGTTATTAATTTCATTTTCCCAAATTACAATTTCAAACTCAAAAATATGTTTCTTTTTACCAAAACCAAGTAGTATCAAGTACGTACTTCTCTTGGTATTTCTTATAAAACACAAGGGTTATGATTCAAACCCATTTTAAATCATTATCCTTCTAAAATATAAAAAAGTTTAATACAAACATTTGTATAGTTATAACTTCAATGCACACTTTAAACATTTGGAATCTCACTATACCTAGACACTTTAAATTAAACCACTAAAAAACCCAATGGATATATGGTCTTATAGCCGTTAGACACTCAATGGTCACTTAAAGGAGGCAAGAGTTGGATTATCTCTAAGGCCTTATAAAAACATGAACTAGGGTGTTCCAATTCCAGGAAGCTTAGCAAAGATGGGGCTCATCATTCCTCTAATTCTTAGCATAGTTGTTGTGGTTCTTTCAATACTAATGTTCATCCTGACGGATCTGAAGGGTCCTTACTATTTTCTTGGGTTTTTTGTTGTATTGGTTGGTCTCCCTATAATTCTAATAGGTCTCTTGGTAGGTATTTTTGGTTAGTTGGATTCTCTTATCCTTGAAGCAATGTAATCATTTTCTGTGTTTCATTAAATAAAGAAAGTCTTGTGTTTATTTTCAAGTATTGTTTTTTACAGTATGGAAGTTAAATGAAGTAAAAACCATAAAATAATGTTATTACATAATAAATAAGTTCATGGAATCACAACTAATCCCCATATATTAAAACTACAAGAACCACCAACCAATCACCTATAGGATACCTCTCAAATGGGACAAAATCCCCTTTAATACCCTCATCAATAAATGATCCCCAACTCCCTAGGCAAGATTAACACCAAACAAACCTCTAAACCGTGGGAGATACCTCTTAAAAAAGAACACAATCACTACTGGATGAAGCCAAAGTGGCCCCATCCTCCTCACTCATAACTAAATTTCTCTCCAACTACTACTTTCACCTTAACTAAGTTTCATTATATCCACACTTGAAAACAATTTTCTTCAATTTGTTTAAAACATTTAACTTTATTTAAAAGGGTAACATCTTAAGAAATTTTCATTTAACTCAAATATTTATATTCTAAAATAATTAAATACAATTTGAAAAAAAATTCCAAAATCAACTACAAGGTTTTAGTGAAAGTAGTAAAATCCCAACAAAACCTTCCCCCCTCTATTAGCATTACACTGAAGAATAGAAACATGATGAATCTTGGGGAAGACATACTGATGATTCCCCATGATATTACATTGAAAAAAGTTCATATTTATAGAAATAATACACATAAATCCACTCAAACCTATGATATGAAGCCACACCCTACTCTCCTCTTCTATGAAACTTAGGACATGAAACCCATATAATTCAACTACTCCTTCCTAAACACTCAGGTGAATCTTCACTAGAATCCTAATTTATAGAAAAAACTCTCTCTAGCACCTTTGTTCGGTCTCTCATAACTTACTATAACTCCAATTAAAGAGGCACATTGGATAGCTGAAACTCTAGCCTCAAATCAGACTTGAAAAGTAGTGATTATTCTCTCTCATTAAGCAGAAAAAGTGGAAACCACTTAACTAAATCAAGAAAATGATTCCCAAATACATACACACTATCATAACCCTACCAATTCTCTTGAATACCCTTAAAATGATCATATATCTATAATCAGGAAAGGAATCCATTCTATAATAATTCAATAAATATCCCCTAAGAAATATATCTTAGATCATTTCACTTCATCTCACAACATTTATGAGCCACTTTACAAAACAAGATAGTTATCAAAGAAACTCATAATTTATATATGTTATTTAATAACCTAAAGGAAACCTCTATATTCTCTAACCAATCCTCATCATCAGGGTAGGAGGATCCACCAAAGAACTTCAATACTTTCTATTACTAGAATTTCAATAATGCTTTATCCCAAGATCTCTCCTTCTCCTTCCCATTCCCCAAAACATAATAGAATCTCTAAAATATATATCTTATTTAGGAAAAAACTATGTAATCATAAATCATAATAGAATGAAAACGCACTAATAGAAAGGTCATAAGCATATAATTTGAAGAAACCCTTCCATTGTACCAGTATTATCATCTTTGGGTGTCCTTGACTCACCTGCATGGTTTTAAAAAGGAACAAATCCTATTTGAGGAGGTGTTTCCCAACATAATATACCTATATTCACACCATACATTGACAACATAATAAAAACACATCAACCCCACAACAATCACAGAACCATCTCATTTTCATATAACAATCCATCCACTGCTACCACAACAACATATCAAAATGTCACATGCCCAATAAGGAAACCTGTTGCATCCTCACTGCCTAACACATCACATAATATCATCTAGACTATTAATATTTCAATAATGCAAATCAAGAGGACCCATCCACCATATAAAGATATTGTCAACACTAGGTATCCCTTAATCACCCACATGGTTTTTCAAATGTGGCATAAATATAATGTGTATTGATGGGAAAAGGGTTTACCTCTATTCATATTCTTGAATCCATAAAAAACACCACCAAAAAAAGACCAATCACAACAAAACCAACCAACATGTTAGCAGTTAAACAATTTCATCACTTATTTCATAATAATTTAGGTGTGGCAAGCCAAATCGTTTTCATCAATTACAAAATTTTCCAAACAAAATTTTATATTGTTGACTTTAATTGATTGACCTTTATGGGATGTGGGTGATTCCATAAATAAAAACACAACACAACATGAAACCATAGTAGAGATAAATTTACAACAATAAGATACATTATCTCAATGGTTACATAATTTCCATGTTAAGAAGTATAAATATTCTTTGATTATGCTTCATTATGGGGCATATCCTTCATAAATATCCTTTAAAAAATCATTTTATAATTTTTAAAAATATGTTTTCAGCATGGAATATCAATACTTAAATGAAAAAATCAACAAAAATTTCAACCAAAAAAATATCCAATATTTTCAAGTCATTTTAAAAGGAATCATCAAGTCTTGCATTTACACATTTCATTACTTTGGAAAACATGATTATACACTACAATAAGGGTAACATGATTTTACCTTCATATTTAAATACAACATGATAAACACATAACATGATTTAATATTCTAAATAAAATATACTAAACATGCAACATGCACAAAAATTACATGATAGTGATTTCATGAAAAACCACACAAATGTTTTCAGCTTTAGGCATGATTCCCATGTGACATTGAATGACATGCTTCTATTTAAATGATAAATTGTGAATTCCTCATCTCTATTTCAACTCCTACTCATGGCATGGTACTCAGGAATTAACATTTAATTAATAATTATTTAATTAATGTACCTTTTTTCAATCTTGTAAGGATGGGTTCAATCATGTAAAACAATTTCAATTCTCAATAGGTTTTCACAAATCATGTTCATCATTTTCCAAAAATATAAGAAAATCATCACGACCCAACCTAATAATAAATTCCAAAAACATGTGAGCTACATATCATGACAAAAAAGGTAACACATGGCATGAAACTCATATTTTGATGTTAAAAAATATAAATAATCTAGTATAAAAATATTTTAATCATGATAGTAAAATGAGACATATTTTTTATTTAGAATAATTCCAATTCATTAACAGTTATCACTGAGAATATTTATCAATTTCAAAAATTTATAAATAAAAGATGCAAAAATTTCAACCTTTCTATGAATTTATAATACTATTATGAAACATGTAAATGTATTAATACTATAAAACTACAACCATGAAAAGAAAAGTGATAGTTTATTCATATAAAATTATTCGGATTTAAACGAATTATAAATAAACATGTTATTCATTTTCTAGTAATTCCATAATTTCAGTCACTAAAACCAAATTTTACAATCAATAATTATCACATGCTTATAATATATCATGGCTGAAAAACAATGCATGGAATATCAACTTGCAAGGAAAACATAATAATCCTAAACATGGTTTCAAAATAATTCATTTCAACATGCTAATATGAAGCCTACTTAAGGAAACATGTTCCATAGAGGTTCTAAAAATTTAACAGTTACTCATAACAAAATACATTAACTATGCTTCAGTAATAATTATGAATAATTTGAAAATAGGTTATCATGTTATGCACTTTAATAAGGGAGAAATTTTTTAATTTATGAAGGATCATGTTATAACATTTTATGCTAGTTAATTTCTATTTTAATATGTTACTTCAGGTTATATGACCAATTCAGAAAAAATGGTTTATTAACATCTAAAACACGTGAATAATCAAATAAATGCACAAATAATTTGATATGTAAATGATAATGTAACTAATGACCATGATTCATGTACCTACCTATAATTTTTACCATAAAACATTTACACTTTCTCCTAAATATGTTTGGTTTGTTTTCAAAGTCCTTGTATCAGATTACAGGGGGTAACTATCTACATCCTAGACCGTCTATTTAGTCCATGTTGCATGTTAGGCTTGAGTTTCACCACTGCCCTACCAATCTCATATGATCATCACTAGTGCCTAACTTCAATCTAAACCTTATGTCTCAACCAAAACCATTGATACCACTCTGCCACACCCCCATTACTGGTACCCCTCTTGGGATGGTAGTGAAGAGTAAGAGTGACCCCTGAGTCCCACCTCTATTAGGCTCTAAGTTGGAGGCTAGCACCGAGGGTGTAAAAATGCTCAAATGGGATACATTACCCTCTTAATTACTAAAAAATAAGATATAAACAACCAAAAATCCAAATCCATAAAATTAAAAGGGATTAAAAATCCATCATCTTCATTCCCATAACCCAAATTTCATGTAAATGACATAAAATTAGCATAAAATACATGCACAAAAACCAAGAAAACTCCAAACATCCTTCAACTCTCACCAAGATACTCGGACAATGGCTCCAATCACTATTAGACTACCCTGAAAATATTAGAAAACTATGGTGGGGTGATCACTTAGGAGTACTCGGTAGGATCATCCCTTTAAATAGATCAACATCTATGTGCAATAAATATTCTTGAATAAACATGAGTGAAACTCAACCAAGTAAGAACAACAGAAGATATCAATAGAACATAATCAAAGGAAAAATCAGAAATAGACCAAAGCATGGATATAATCATCGAAGCTCGTGTTTTGAGTATAGTAAATTATAATCAAGAATAATATATGTCAAGACACCCTTCATACACTTTAATTGCTAGTTTTTAATTATCACCAAATGAGAAGACATCCTTTTCTTTCATACCAACCATATCCACCAATAATGGCACCAACTAAAAATCTAATCATATGTGACCAACTGTGTATCACATCTTGAATCACTAACTACATATATCATATTATACCACCAACCACATATCTCATCTTATGACACCAACCGCATATCTCATCCTGTGGTAATAACTTCATATCTCATAACCAAGGCAATAGGATATCATAAATGTGAATGACATCAACCTCATGCCCTCCTCCTAAAACACATGACCCTCACCACATGTCTCAATATCCACCACCAAGTACCACCCTCAAATATGAACCACTAGTATCACCAAGAGCTGCTACTGAAGGGGGGTAGAGATAGGGGTAGTCAGCCATACATATCCTCCCATCTTGGATGTTCAAAAAAACACCCCTGATATAACTGAGTATCGATAAGGCTATCCAACTTCGGTGGGTTGCATAGAAAAATACACACACAGATATATATATATATATATATATATATATATATATATATATAATAGTTACACACCAGACCACACCTATGGTTTGACATGAGCAATCCATTATCACCCCACATTGTAGTCAACACACCATCAAGAACTACCACAGATGCAAAACAACCAACTAGAAGTATCACATAATGAACCACAACTTGGGTTCCACTTCCCATTATTTTATTTAATAAATTTTCCATCAAGATTCATTCATTTATTTATTAGTTTAAATTTTCACTAATGAATTATTTATTCATAACACAAAATATCATTTATGAATTTTGGTTCTTTAGATAGTTACTTATTTATTAATAAATTCAAACTTTCCCATAAAATTTATAGTAATTCCAAGTTAAATAATTATAATCCAATTCATCCCATTACTGTCAGACTATTATCAAACACAACTAAAGACACCAAGACAAACCCAACCAATGCCACCAATCCACACACGCCACACACAAATCAAGACCACCATGCCACACACATATTTATTTTAGGTTACAAACTTTAAGTGATTAATCATTTAAAGGGAATTATCATAGAAGTCATCATATCAAGGTAGAGTTAACAATATGAAAGGTGTTATAATCACAATAGTTTTCAATATCCCTTTATAGGAGAACAACAATAATATCATATCAATAAATACTACATACAATTCCCATAAATCCCATATTCAATTTCACATTTAACCATTATGTTATCTTTATTCATTACATCTCACATTTTCTATCAATAAATAACAATCACAATAAAATTTTAGGAGGAGATTATAGTAGCATGTTTGGACGGTATTACAACAAGTTTAAATAAACATATAATTCCATAAGATGAATGGGAAGTTTAGGGATCCCCTACCTCAATCGGTATTTTATAAATATTGTAGGGGTTGATGAGATGAAGAGAAAGAATAAATACACCAGATATTTATCCACCTTAGAGGAACTCTAAACAATATATCCATAATTATTTTTTCATCAAAATCACATCCCAATATGAACTGGAACTTTTGTCGATAATTTTCAAAGAAGAGATAGGAAGAAACCAATGGAAGAAGAGAGGAGAACTCACCTCATGTCACAAAAAATAAACCTCTAGGATAATATGGAAAAGATCAGACAAAGGGGATTAAGGAAATCTAAAATCACACCCTAGGTCACCTAGAGTTTTAGGAGAAAGAATGGGAAATAAGGGAATTCAAATTGGATTCTTAATTTATAGAGAATCTGGAAAAAAATCCATTATTAGTATGATAAGATATTTAATATAATGAAATCTTTAAGTGACCACCAATTCATGTCATGAAAGGTTCATTCACACCATGAATGTTTTTAGTCTAACATCCACTAAAAATCAAGATGCCAAGATCTTAGAAACCTTGAAATAATTCATTCCATGAATATAACCTTCTCCTCATGAATATTCATGACCCAAAATTACACCAAATTGGCCTAAAAACCGTTCAAGATGTGAATCATGCCATTTAAGATGCGAACCACACTTCACATCATGAACCAGACATTCACATCATGAGTCCATTCTATGGTAGAGTTCAATCTCTAAACTCAAATAGAATTCCCTCAAGCCTACTCTAAACACACCTATCAACCAAATATCATAATGGAATGGGATTGAAAGGTCCAAACCATAATATTATATACCTATTAAACAATTATCATCCTCAAGAATTAAAACCAAACCCCATGAAGGAAAATAGTAAACACCCTCATCCAATCATCTAGACAATACCTCTCAAATGGAATAAACTCACCACTAACACCCTCATCAAGAGCTGGTCCATAATTCCCCCAGTAAGATCAACATAATAAAACCTCTCAACCATAGGAGATACCTATTAAAAAATAACACCTCCACCTATAGATGAAGCCAAAGTGGAACCATGCTCCTCACTTATAACTAACACTCTCTAACTACTCCTTTCATGTTACTCAGGTTTCAAGATAGCCATACTTGAAAATAATTATGCTGGATTTTTTAAAACATTTCACTTCATTTAAAAGAGTAAAATCTCAGAAAATTTTCATGACACATAAGTATTTAGTTTCCTAAATATTTTAATAAAATTTCAAAAAAAATTATAAAATCCACTACAAGGTTTCAATGATAGGAGTAGAATCCAAACAAAATCTTCCACCCTTTATTAGATTCCCACCCAAGACTGAGAAACATATTGAATCTTTAGGAATTCATACTGAAGAATCCCCACAATATTACATTAGAAATAGATCATATTTCTATACACTTAACACCTTGAGGTATTAAACCCTAAGGAATGAAGTTATGCCCTATCTCTAGAAGATCACCTCACTCTCTTCTTCAGTGAAACTTAAGACATGCAACCCAAATTGTTCAACTCCACCTTCCTAACTACTCAGGAGGAATATTAACTGGAATCCTCCTTCATAGATAAACATCTCTCCATGAACTTTGTTTGGTCCCTCACCTCTTCCTAGGACTCTAACTGAAGAGGCATAATAGATCGCTGAAACTTGGCCTCAAATCAGACTCAAAAAGCTACACCTATTCTCTCTCCTCGGGTAGAAAACATGGAAACCAATTGGTCATATCTATAAAAAGATTCCCAAAGCTATGAACACCCTCATACCCTTACCAAATATCCTGAATATTCTTTAAAATATCATTCATATGTACTCGGTAAAGGATACCCTTCTTGAATAATTAAATGAATTTCCCCCAGTACATCTCTCTCAAATCACTACACTTCAGCTCCCACCATCTTTGAGTCGCTTTATGAAACAATTTAGTTACTAGAGTAACTCAAAATTTATATAGGTTCTTTACTAACCTAAAGGAAACAACTACTTTCTCTAACCAATCCACAACATCATGACTTTAGGATCCACTAAAAAACTTTAGTACTTCTTATTATTGGAATTTCAACAATGTTTTATCTCAAGATATCTTTCTCCTTCCCATACCCCAAACTATGATGGAATCTCATCAACATAGCTATAAAGTTGTAAAAAAATGTCAGTATAAATATCATAAATAAATAAATAACCACATACTACAATATCACTGATAAGAAGGACACAAGTGTATATTTTTAGAAAACTCATCCACCATAATAGGATATTATCCACTTTGGGAGACCTTATCTTTACCACACGGTTTTAAAAAGTTTCCAAAGGAATGTATTCTATTAGATTAGGTCCCTTATTCATTTTCTTTTAGTCATAAAAAAAGTTAAAAACATAAGAAAAACACATCAACCACACAATAAACATAGAACTATCTTATTTCCATACAACTTGTCATCCTCGAATACCACGACAACATATCAAACTTCCCATTCCCACTATGGAAATTGTCAGAACCCCACTGTGAAACACATCCCACACTGTTAGCCAAAAACATCACTATGTAAGAAAACAAATCAATAGCACCCATCCATCATATTAAGATATTTTCCACTCTGGGTGGCTCTGACTCTCTTGCACAATTTTTAAAACATGTCATAAATATAACACATCTTAATGGGGAAAGGGTTTCCCTATATTCATATTTTTTAATCCGTAATACACACTATCAGCATAAGATTTATCATGAAAAACTCAACCAATACGTTATTATTCAAACACTTTCATCACTTCTTTCATAATAATTTAGGTGTAGGAAGCAAGATCATATTCATTAATTCCAAGATTTTATAAAAAACCTTTTCTATTACCAGTGTTATGTGATTAACCTTTTATGATAGGTTGGTGATTCTATCAATAAAACAACAACACAACATGCAATAATAGTAGCTACACCTTTTCATAACTTTAAGATACATCATCTCAATGGTCACACAATTTCTATTTTAAGAAGCATATAGATTCATGGTTTAGGATTAATTATTTAATATCTTCTTCATAAATATCCTTTAAAATTCCATTTTATAATTTTGAAAAAATGGTTTTCAGAAAGTCATATCAACACTTCAATGAAACAATCATTAAATAATGTAACCTTAAACAACACCAAACATTTCAAAGTCATTTTTGGAGGAATCATCATGCCTTGCATTTAAACATTTCATCACTTAGGAAAACATGCTTATATACTGCAATAAGGGTAAAATGATTTTACTTCCTTATTTAAATACAACATTATTGACACATAACATGATTTCATATTCTTACTAAAACATATTAAACATGAAGCGTGCTTGATAATTACATTCTAGTGATTTTATGAAAAATCACACAAATGTTTTTAACTTTAGGAATGTTTCCCATGCTACATTTATGACATGATTGTTTTTCAATGATGAAGTGTGAAATGATCATATCTATTTCAACACCTTCTCGTGGAATGATACTCGTGACTTAACATGTAAGGAATAATTATTTCAGTACTATAAATTTTTTAAATCTTGGAAAAATAGGTTCAATCCTGTAAAACAGTTTCAAGTCTCAACTGGTTGCCACAAATCATGCTCATCATTTTCTCAGTATTTAAAAAAAAATGTAACCTATCCTAACAATAAATTCAAAAAAATTGAGTTATATATCATGAGAAATTAGGAAATACATGTCAAGAAACTCATATTTCAATGTTCAAAAATATAAATAATCTAGCATAAAAAATCTTTTAATCATGCTTGAAAAATGAGATAGATTTTTTGATTTGGAAAACTTTCAAATAATTAACAGTTATCACTGATCATGATTATGAATTTCCAAAATTAAGAAATAAAAGACACAAAAATTTCATCCTTTCTATGAAATTAAAACACTTTCATGAAATATGTAAATGGATTAATACTATAAAACTACAATCACACCAAAAAGGAAAGGGGCATGTTATTCATGTAAAATTCTTCAAATTCAGATGGATTATCAATAAACATGCTAATAATTTTATAGGAATTCAAGAATTTAAATCATCAAAACCAAATTACACAATCAATCCCTATCACAAGCTCAGAATAAATCATGGATGAAAAATACTTCATGGCATATCAACTTGCAAGGAAATTATAATATTCCTAAAAATGGTTTCAAAACAATTCATTTCAGCATGCCAATATGAAGCCTACTTAAGGAAAAAAATTATAAAGGTTCTCAAAATTCAACAACTACTCTCAAAAAAATACACTAACCATGCTTCGGTAATAATTCTAAACATTTCAAAAATAGGTTAGAATGTAATGCCTTTAACAAGGGAAACAAAATTTAATTTATGAAGGTGTGTGTTATAATAGTTAATGCTAGTTATTACCATTTTACTCCTATACTTAAGGTTATATGACCAATTCATTAAACAATAATGGTTCATTAATAACTACAGCATTGGAACAATCAAAGAAGCACACATAAAATTTAGGATGTAAATGATAATGCAATTAATGACCATAATGCATGTGATTCCCTATAATTTCTACCCTATAATGGTTATACTCTCACCTAAACATGTTCAGTTGGTTGTTAAAGTCCTTGCATCATATCACAATGGGCCCTAAATATCTATTCCTACTCTATCTCCTTGGTTTATGTCACATGTTAGGAATTAGTTTCACTATAACACCCCGAGATTTTGTGAATTATTTATTTTTCTAATTAATTTATCTTTTTGATATTTTTCATTTCACGTGACACTAGAAATAGTTCTTTATATATATATATATATATATATATATATATTAAAACACTAAGTCAAACATTACTTTCACATGGTTCCAAATTGTCTTGCACTACACACAATACCAACTTGGCTTGCGCTACACGCAATACCAACTTGTCTTGCACTACCCGCAACACCAACTTGGCATACGTTACACGCAACACCAAGTTTCTATGAAGCATCATTTTATTATATATTTTTAAAATCATATAATTATAAACTAGATGTTAAAATTAGTGATATGAATATTAATAATTACTTTTAAAATTTTTTTATAATAGTTTTATATAAATAAAACATATTGATAATGAAATATATAATTTTTAGTAAAGTCCTTATATGTTTAAAAATACTATGAACTATACTTCATGTACATCTATGAAAAACATAAAATTAATTTTATAAACATTTAGAGATTTAATTTGATAAAATAAACTTCATTTTTTAATTTATAATGTCTAAATTAGCTTAGGGTTAATTTTTGGGATTTTTCTGAGAAACTTTATTCTTTGATGAATAGTAAAAATACTATTTTTTAGTTAAAAACTGCCTTTTCATTTAAATAATTATTAATGTTAAACTGTATTTAATTTTTTTTAAGTTAAAATTAAATCAATAATACATATATTAATAAAATTTAGGTCATTATAATCAATTTCACTATGAAATTGAATATAAAAACTTAATAAACTTTTGAACTTTTTACTTTAAAGACCCATAATTTCATCCCGTCTACGGGATTAGCATTAATCTTAATTTTATCTATTATGTGAATTGAATTTTGAAAAACCAAAATAAACCATTTTAATCAGTATAATATTTATATTCAAATAAGATCAACTTAATTTTTTACCAAAAAAAATAGTAAAAGTCATTAAAATTAATCACAGCAATTAAGGTCAAATTAAGATTAATTAGGGACTAAACCATAATATTAGGGGGCCAAATGACCTAAAAACTTGTCCAAACCCCATTTTATGGACATATTTAGACCATAAAACATCCATTATTTATTTAGGTTGGTTTTTATGACTTTGTTTAGGTAATAAAATGTATACACCTAACTTTTTTTCAAAAATTCCAAGTGAGTCAATTTTCTTACCTATAAAAGGCCACCACCACTCCCACATCTTCACACCTCTAAAACCTATTAATATCAGATAGTATCTGCCCAATATAATTTCCAAAATCCCTCACTTCCTCATTTAATCCTCAATTTGGGCATAAAGTCTTCCAAGGAAGCCTTTTGGCACAAACCAAAATGAGTTACTTGATTAAGAGGTAATACCTTCTCTCAAGATCCTTTATTTTATTTTTCTTCTTCACCCCCTCCACTATATTTATTCCATTATTGACTAAAAACACTAGTATCATCAATATACTATTATGTTTTTGTGCTAAGGATTATACCTACACATACACAAACCTCTATCTAAGGGGTAACGAATATATTGTTTAAGTGTACGATGAACTACCGCTTCACAAAACGATGATTGTTTAATTTTTCCTTACCACCTCTCATGGTAGAAATTATGAGGGAAAATCTGTTTATATATTTCATATATTATATTTATTATTTATTTAAGATTCTTTATCCTTTTTAAAACACATATCATTTTACTTTCCATTTTGTGTTAATATGATAATTTTGTTTGAGGATGTGTGGACTATCGCCCCCTCAAAGCGATATGATTCTTTAATACACTACATGGATTGTATTAAGAATGGTTTTAGTTAATATATATGATATATATGATATATATGATATCATAAATCTACTTTAATAATGATATATATATATACACACACACATATATGTCTTTTACTTTTTTTTCTTTCAACACGATAATTAAACAGGAATAACGTTCATGCGTACGTATGTCCTACTGTCTCCATGAACGGTGTATTCTGTTTCATAATTATATATTCTTTAGATTATTATAATACACATATACTGTATATAAATGATATTTATATCATGTTTTGTATTTTTTAAATCATTATATAAGTATAAGGACCAAATATATAACAAATTAAGACACATGTGAAGAATAAAGCGAATATTATCCAAAGTGAAACCTTAACATGGGATGGTTAACAAGAGGGTAATATAAGGTAGTAATAAAACCATATATGGAATTAGATATAATAATATGGTTCTATAAAATATTTAAAATAAATTTATATTTATTATACAGGTGGTTTAAATGATTAAGATGAGATCTCATGCACAAGGTAGGGGGATTTCATCTCACTTTTTATTTCCATGAGATAGATGTTATGTTCACCACTATTTACTTTTGTGTGGTTTATGTAATGAAAATTATTGTATTATATTTATATTATACTTACATTTATGGGTGTTCACATATAAATTTTATGAACTTTCTTTCATGGTCTTTAAGTTTCAAAAGGTACCAAATCGGTAAAATAGTTTTATCTCAATTTGCCTTATTTAAGACTCATGTTTTGTTATACAC
Organism: Viscum album; assembly: GCA_963277665.1. Taxonomy (NCBI): domain Eukaryota; kingdom Viridiplantae; phylum Streptophyta; class Magnoliopsida; order Santalales; family Viscaceae; genus Viscum; species Viscum album. Next base: position 1,940,049,168 of record OY728119.1, on the reverse strand, counting down.
CTAAATTCGTTTTGAGGTGTATATACTTCAATTTTAAATGATATATCATGAATATAATTATTTTAATTATATTATAAGCTTTATGTAATTTCATTTTTCTTAAATGGATAGTATGACCCCAAGTTACCAAGTGATAAGAGTTTATTGAAACAATCTCATCGCTTTTTGATATTGTTAATGATTATGCTTCTTTAATGAGATATTATGATCCTTCTCTCATGAACACTCATGATTTTCATTATCATATGTTTATTAAAGATATATCTATTTATTATTACCATTTTTCCACTATTTGGTACTTAATATAATTAAGAAAATGTTTTTAAAAAAAATATGATCATATCTCTCTCTTCAATCGAAAATCTGATTTATTTCAAAACCATGTTTTCAAAAATGTTTTCAAAAATATTTTTAAATGATATCTAGAGATCATTTTCAAGGTAAAAGAATTTTAAAATAAATTATGGTTTTAAAATATTTCTTTATAAGTTTTTAAAGTTATCTTCAATTAAATGGATTTCAAAACATTTTCAATCTTTTTTTATAAGTTTTCAAAGTATTTTAAGAGAAAAAGGTTTTTAAAATGTTTTGAAGATTATTTTATATATTTTAAATAAAAAAGGTATTCCAAATTTTTTCAATTTTATTTCCTAAGTTTTAAAGGGAAAAGGTTTTCAAAATGATTCCAATCCTTCTTTATATGTTTTCTTGGTATTTTATAAGAAAATTATTTTCAAATGGTTTTATGTGTTAAAAATCCTTTTTAAAATAAGAAAGGATATTTTCCTCAAGAAAATATTTTAAAAGATATTTCTAAGTTATTTTCCATCTAATATGACATTTTTTTATGTTACTCATGCATTTCTAGGAAATGATCTAAATTTTCTATTCATATTCTTTCTCTAAAAGGGTTATGCTTGATGTCATGGTCCTTATGAAACTAGTTTCTCTTTCAAGGGTTATATGTTTATGAAACCCATTTCTCTTTCATGGGTTATATTTTTATGAAATATGTTTCTCTTCCATGGGTTCTATTATTTTGAATCCTACTTATTTTCATAGGTTATTATTTAATTAAATGATTATGAAACTTATCTATCCTCCATAGGTTATGATGTGATGAAATTTTAATGATACTCATTTCATTTCATGGGTTATGATTTTTGTTTCTGAAAACCATCTATTTGTATGGGTCATGATATGATGCAAGTCTTATTTTCCTATGGAACATGTATGTATGATTTTGTTATGTTATGGGTGGCACCTATATCCCCATTCAATGCATTGAGTAATGATAAGTTTTATATGATCTCAATTGGTACATGGGTTGTAGCCCAAGCCTAAAAACAAGAAGGTACATGGGTTGTAGCCCAAGCCTAAAAGTAAGAGGGTATATGGGTTTGATCCTAATCCTAAAAATAATAAGGTACATGGGTTGTATCCCAATCCTAAAATTAAGTGGGTGCATAGGTTGTAGCCCAAGCCCGAAAACAAGAAGGTACATGGGTTGTATCCCAAGCCTAAAAACAAGAAGGCTCATGGGTTTTAGACCAAGTCTAATAGTAAGAGGGTACATGGGTTGTATCCCAAGCCCAAAAATAATAAGGTACATGGGTTGTATCTCAAGCCTAAAATTAAGAGGGTACAGAGGTTGTTATCCCAAGCCTGAAGTAGGTACACGGGTTGTATCCCAATTCTAACATGTTATAAAGGTATTTATAGGTAGCCTTGACATAATATTTTCTATTCTTATGTGCATGCCACAAATTCCATGTCTTATTCCTATGTTATTATTTCATGACTTATGCTCTTAATTCTATTATGATCTATGTATTATGAAATTCCAATATTTATTATGATCTCTAATATATATGGTATGATCTTTAAATGTTATACTTAGGTTTCATACCCTTTTTTCATGTTATGCTTATGCATTTCCTTTATTTACCATTACTAAGCATATGAGCTCACCCCTTTCTTATTTTTATTTCCCCAAGTTATGATGAAAGGTTTTAGGTAGAAGTAATAAAGGTGGATATATTTATGGTATATGTTGAAAATCATTCACTAGTATAGAAAATTTTGTTTCCAAGTTTTCAAAGACACTAAACTATTATGGTCCTCGAGCATGTATTTTTTGTAATGTATTGAATATTCATCTAAAATGATGTAATATCCATTTATGTCAAGATTAGGTCTCTATAGTTGGTATCAAAGGAAATTTTTAGTCAACCTTAAGAAACTATGATGAGAAAAATTTAGTGATAACCCTATGTATATTTCTAAGGATATATCTAGGGATGTCTCTAAGGATAAGTATAAGGATGAGTTATCATTTAGGAAAATTTCTTAGAATTTTGGTAAAGGATAGAGTGAGTGGTTTTCTATAAATTCATCCCTATCTGGATACTATAAGTGGATGTGGCTTTGGAACAGATGTACCTAGGGGTAATAGCTCTAACAATATGTTATGGGCCTAACTCAGGGTAATCTAGTACACAACAATGGGCCTTATTACACACCTGTATTGACACTCCTGGGGGACATGCCTTGGGAATTCACAAAATCTTCATGAACCATCATGAAGGATTTAAATATAAGTTATCTATAAATAACCTTGGCTGAACCTAGGGTGTTATATAATAAGGAAGGTTTCATGATTTAGACATCCTAAAATTAAATCTTTTCATGACTATGTAGTTTTATGCTTTGATAAGTAATGCTCACATTTTGCTTCTGGTTTTAGTCAATGGTGGGAACCAGAAGAAACTAGATTAAGGTTGAATATGATGGATGATTTGTTGATGATAAGTAAAGTGGGATGATCACCGGAGTGAAATATGTTTTCATCATGCCTAATTAGTTTTCACAGAACATGATTAACAACGTGTACCTTAATCAACTCTCAGACTCACCAAGGAAGAGAAAAAAGGAGTTGGATGAAAGTTCAGGTAATGGATACCATGGAAAAAAGAAGATTTGGTTTAATTTGTTTCAAGAATGTGGAAATAATTACTTAATTTATTGTCTTTATAGAATAAGAGGATGTTATGAATATGGAAAAGAAGGAAACAAAGTGACTATAAGGGAAAAATGAAGAGTTTGATTAATAAAATGGATGATAATGTTGGACTCACTAAGACATCATCGAAGGTTAAGTGTTTTAAGTTTGGAGTAAATAGACATTATGAAACTTGTAACGTACCTGACCTAAAAGCCACTAACTGGTGCTCCGAGATGGGTCATCACATGACCTCAACCACACCTCCCCGTACGCCAAAGGTTGATGACTAGTAGTGAGGGTCTAATGAGTCACATGGGGAGACTTTGCCCTCTTTACCAGAGTAAGACACAATAGAACACAATATAAATAATGGAAAAAATACGAACAACCAATAAACATACATAACCAAGTGTTCCCCAAATGAGGTATAACCACAAATTGACTACAACAATGCCATGATTTACTAGTAGTGAAAAGTGAAAGAAACCCAAAATAAAACAAACTGATAAAACTCTAAACAGGTCCTGAATCTAAGTCTGGGTCCTTCTCCATGAACATCCCAAGCCAACTCAACCTCCTAGAGTAGGGCCTTCTTCCTTGTCCTAACCTGCAACCAAGAAGTATGCTCAAGTACCCAATGGTGGCCCGAGTAGGGTGTGAGTACAATACATAGTAGTCCACCACCAATAGTGTCTATAAAATATCCAGTCTAATAGATAGTGCATGAAAGTACAAAATAAATGGTAAGTAAACAAGGGACAGTTTGGGTGCCATCAGTTAACAAGGTTCATTTAGTTCGTGACAAGATTTCACCCCAATTTCATTTCTTATACCATTTTCACACATAATCCATTTCAACATATTCCCTTTGGGTTAGGCATATATATATCATCCATACATGGGTCTAAGGAAATCAATCACAATGTATAGGGGAAATAAATCAAGTCCCTATATCACTAGGGACACACATATCACATCAAACCATTATCCTCACCACAGAGCCTTAGTCTAGGTGGAATGAAACCATTAGAGGAATAGAGCCTCTATTCCCTTACCTAACCCATGCATTTTGGGGTGGATTTTAGAGCCTCAGTCTATAACTCAACCCATGGGCGTAGAACCTCAAGTTAATACCCCACACTACCAAGACATGTTCACATGATTATTTATCAACCACCATAACCATACCATAACACAACATAACATAACCAATTCCATTGGAAATCATCAATCACAATTCAAAGAAAACAATATGGGAATTAATACTATGACATAACCCATCAACACATTTTCCAATTACAATTCATATCCATTTAGCCAAATTCCCATTCATGTGCCTTACCCATTAGGTTTATTCAATAACCCCTATGTCTTATCCCAATTCATCATTGACCATTCATTAAACCATTTAGCCCATTATCATTTCCCAATCATTTACCCACTTATTCATATCAAGTATTATTCTCATATTACATAACACAATCCCTTTATTACATTCAATCATTTAGTTATACCACCTAATTATCATGTATTAATGATTTCCACAAATTCATTCAATTCCTTATTACATCCCATTAACACATTCCTCATTTCCCATTCCATTACTCAATTTCAAGTTCACCATTTAATATTCCCTAATCCCCTTAGGCATTTCTTAACCCGAAATTCATGAAATAATTGACATAATCTCTTTCAACCCAACTACCCATTTTCATGTCATTCCAACAACATCTTATTCCCTCATCACCCAAGGAATATTTATCATCATTCCATTTACAACCTAATCAACCATTTAAACATGTTTGACATGGCTTCCACATTATTATTCGGAAATCATTCACTTAACCCTTACCAATCTCTAGGTCCGGAAATGTCGGTGCACCCCATGGGTGGCCCTAAAATGGTCAAGTCACTCCCTACGCATCCCACAGGGATTGTGAGGGTTTCAAGGAAATAATTTGGACACCCAATTTACCCAATCATAATCAAGGAAACCAATACACAATAAGATATAGGCAAAATCCCAACACACATGCACAAATCTATAACAAAACTATGGGATATAACTTGTAAACCACCTACCTCGAATCTGATGATGAACGCACTCTTAAACATAGCCTTGGATCTGGATTCAAACACCCTTTAAAGACTCAACCTAAATCTCACACGGAAAAGAGGGTTTTAGAGCTTCGTAAGGATATGGGAGAAATATTGGAACCCTAATCGAAGAGAGGAAGTAAGGAGGAGATTAGACTTACCCGGTGCTTCGATATGCAACCAACGGCACTCTAAATGGCCAAGAATTGAAGGAGAACCACCCTTGGGAAGCTTGGGTCATCCAAGTTCGTCATTAGGGTTGAGAGGGGAATAATGGAGGAAAATCCTGAGTTGGGGTTTAAAATCCTGGAGTGGCAATTTTGTAAATTTTCCAACTTTTTTGGGCTGCACAGTTTACCCGCATGGTTTTCCAAACTGTGCGCAAGCCGTGCATGAGCCACTTCCCAAAGAACACCACTTCTCATGGTTTCCTGGGAATTACACATGTTTTTCCAACCATGCGCTGACCGTGCATGAGCTTATGTCCATGGATGCACGGTTACTTGGGATGCTACGCACGATTTTCTCTAACCGTGCGCAAACCGTGCAACATGCCTAGAAATTCCGTTTTCTTCCCCCTTCGTGTCCCAAACCCCCGGAACACCCCCAAGTATTCACATGAACCTTGGGAAACACCTATTTAGAAAAAACTAAGATTCCAAACCAAAAATTAAATAAAAACATACCTTAAAAAGATTTGGGATCTTACAACCACCCCACCTTATAACTGCTCGTCCTCGAGCCTCTCTTCTGAGAATCACTAACTTCCATAATAAGGGATCATGCCACAAGGATTTCCTATCCATTACCACTTTCCAAGGTTCTAGTTTTCACATCACAATTCCACCTAACACAGTTTGAGGGTGCAGACTTTCCCCTTGAGATTTCCTCACCACAACCCACTTCACGAACCAGAAAACTCCTCAAGCATGCATCCACTTCAACCATTCCCACCCTGATAATTTCATAGGAAAAACATAGGTGACAACACCTAACTCTCAACACATGTAAACTTAAAACATCACATCATCATGGAGGATCCAATCGGCACCTCATCGGCCTGATCCTCTACACAACTCATGACTCAAATCACTTGGCATCATTTTCTTGTTCACCCAACCCTAACGGTGACAAAACTTGGAATCACCCAGAGGAAAACACTAAACCCTTCCAACCAAATTTCCTGAAGATTTCATTCCACAAATATACATCCAAACGCAACTCAAAACTATCAGTTACTCGACCAGTTAAATCATGCCAAAGATCTCTACCAGGGCCAACTCACTCGAACGATGACCACTCGAGTCCTTCCAACCCAAAATTATGATCACGTCATCAACCATCCATTTATCTGGTATAGTTACTTCCACCATTTTTAGTCACCTAGTACCTTCTCCATTGATGAAGGACCACCAGAACTCAACCCAACTTCCACATCACCTGACATGTTCCAACTAACTGTGCCCTATTATCCATAGGAGCATTACCCTACCTTGGCATCCATTTATACCGTCACAAACATTGGGAATAAATCCCTACACTATCCATTCAAGGACTAAGATCATCCTGACCTCACTCAAGTACAAATTCATTTCCAAGAGGGTACTTGCCTCTGCAACATCAACCCGAAGGTGGTTCACTCTCACCACACCCATTCAGGTTTAACATATCAGGTCTGACCACCCCAACTAGCTTATCCCAGAACACCCACCTTCCACTGATAGTGTTTTATCCCCTTCTCACCTTTCCATGGTGATTACTGACTTGAAGCCTACTATTATCATCCCACGCACCCATTGAGGTTGTTTCCTGAATTCCAGTATAATTCCATCATCATGGCCTTACCACCCTCTAGACTATCATCAAATTTACCCTTGGCATGACACCACATCACATGGCCAAGGTTCACCCAACTTCACGATGTCCTAAAACCAAATAAGAAAAATTGACCCAGGTCTAACCCCAATCTTCATTGGAGTTATAAGACCCCAACTTCTCTTGCCACAACCTATTGTCATATCCAACCACATCCTTCTATGACTCAGCACAGACATCACGGGCTTCACTTGGAACCACCCTGAGCTCAAGCCAACACTTGGCTCATCCCACATCACATACAAGGCCCACATTGCCTCTCTGCAGAACTTAACATGTACCTTACAAGTTCCTCATTGGCATATTGGTTCCACTACATCGACTTGATGTTCTCTTCTCTACATCCAGCACTGATTTATCACTCCCCACCTTAGGAGTATTGCTACAACCGCTCTCAAGAGGGATTCCAACCACCATTTCTTACACTCGATCACAAGTCGAACCCCAAAAACATAGACATGGCTATCTAGTTGTTTCACAAAATAGGATAATGAATGTCACCCAGTGCCCATTCCCAGCTTCCATGAATGGAACCTGTGGCATTTTTCAACATTCGGTCCATCCTGGGGACCTCACCCCAAGCCATTGAAGGTGTACATCCCACCTTCAAGCTCCAAATATACTGTTTCCTTGAGCGTAAACCCCATGAAGTCCCTCATCCAACCAAACACCTCCATGTCTCTTGGAATGAGCCCAAGATTCTCAACGTACATGGGACGATGTCAAGATGTTGGGAATGCTCATCACTAGCTGAGTTACACTAAGAAGTTGTCGAGGAACACCACCACCAACTTATCCATTTCTATTGTCGAACTATGGGACACCATGACTTGCCAAGGATTCAAGGCCTCCCTATCAAACATGTCTCATCAACACTTAACCACAACCACTCGGGTTTTATTTCCAACCAAATTCAACCATCACTCCATAACCAAACCACCAAGCAACCGTGAACCAACATTTCATGTGGCACTATTTCTACCACGCTACTCGAGTTCTTCTGATGTGTCCCTGACAGCCAAAAATCGCAACACATGGTCTGTTGGACCATCTAAACCATCAATCTCTCACCAAAACAACCTTAAATTTCATATAGCCCGTCACCTGCTTACTTAACCAACCCCTTATCTTGGTTATTCAGCCTCATTAGCCCTAAGGCGGCCTCTGCATCTTGCCCAACAACCAAACCATTCAGACAAAAAGTTCGTCCACATGACCACCCTCACCTTGGGTTTCACCATCAAGTAAGGGCATATAACCACACTCCAGCCACTCTTGCCTTTCTTCTCAGAGAAAACCTCAAGACCCCCATTAATCATCATCCAAAAATGAGAGATTCAGGAATATATATAGTACAACCCTTTAAACAAACCTTACATCCCATCACAAGCACCAGGGTGCCCTTATGGGACAACTAGACATACTTGACCATCCTCAAACTTGCATTTACACCACCTCTGCAGCATCTCTCATGCTTCATATTCCAAGGAACCTACATACCTAGAATATCCTCCCACAATGTTATCCTTGATTTCTGAAACTATCAATGTGTAACCACAACTCAAGTGGCACAACCAACCATTAACCTTACCACTTAGCTCTGAAGGCCAAACCTACACCATGGGGCACTTTGGGTACCACTACCAAAGTCCAAAACATTTATACATGTGGAACACACCCAAAATCACTAGAAAACTTTTCCAAACTCTCTCATAGGTAACCTTGAAGGTTAGAGGATACCAACTCCCTAGATTGGAATCACAACCATGAAAATCCATTGGTCCTCTCTCTAAACCCCGCATATCATGACACGATCAAAGAAATACCCTTGAAAGGAACTATCACTCCCATTATGGTGCACACTATGCCTAGCGCACAAAAAAACATCAACTCTAGGTTCCACACCAAAGGTGTACACATTCATCGGCACTATGAGAAAAACATCCTCTCTGGGATTCAAGACACAACTCACAAGGTCTCAACTCACAAGGTCACCAAGACCCAAGCACTATCCTTAGGGTCCAGCATGTACTCCATATAGTCGCAAACCACCAGAGTTCTCTCACTCACATTACCGAACAACACCTCGCAACCCAAAGTCCACAACCCTACAAGGGTTCCCTAAACACACTACTTAGGCCACACTACAACCAGCAAGGCCTCACAATCCAAATCCAAAGTCTCAAACTAGAGCACTCTCACTACCCCAACTCACACACACAAAGGTCCAACTGACAACAAAAGGGATACCCACTATTGAACTCAAACATTCTCATTTTAACTTATCATTCACCCTACACTTTGGAGAATGACCAATAGGATTTAACCACAGAGGGAAAAAGGTCTCACGCTAGCAACCCTAAACAAATCATTCTTCATACTCTATCCCAACAGTCACCATCACACATGAAACACTACCCTCTACCATACCTACCATAGGTCATGGTCAACATGGAGTAACCAATTTACTTAATCATGAGTCTTTCGTCAACACCTCTTCAAACTCATTCTTCTTTTACAACATTATCCCATCCTCTCAGGCACATTTTCCATTTCACAACATGTTAAAATCATAATTTTAACTTATTTACACCTTTAATTAGGAAAAAAAATCATTAACAATCTTATAATCATTATGGAACCCTTTTTTTCTTTTAGACACCAAACCAACCCTTACAATTTATCATAGCCCAAAATTTTAACCCGGTTATAACATTTACTCATTTGCATTATTTTCATTCACCCACTTTCATTACAATTATTAGGCATCATTTTCTTCAAATTTATCAAGAGAGTGAAATGCACTCTACTCTCTATGCCCCCCACACCTATCCCATGTGTGTGCCTGTAATGATGCATGCCACCTATATCCTTAGGTGCCTAAAATGATGTATGAATTCACAAACTCTTGTAATTATGTCCATGAGAAAAATATCATAATTTAGTCAAATCACACAACATGTGCATCACCAAATGGTGAAATATCATTCAACTGTAACAACACACATCAAGAACAACAATTCCCACCCAGGGTGACTTGGGATTTCCCTCGTACATGGGTTAGCTACTCCCAAGAATAATCTCATTACCAAGGCCCGACACTGTCCTAATCTCTTATCTACCATCCCCAAATAGTAATAAAGAGAAAATAACTCCTCTGATACCACTTTGTAATGTCCTCGACCCGAAATCCACTAACCGGTGCTCTGATTCGGGTTGTCACATGACCTCAAGCGCGCCTTCCCGTACACCAGAGGTTGCCGACTTGCGGTGAGGGTCTAATGAGTCACATGGGGAGACTATACCCTCTTTACTAGATTAATCCACAACATAACACAATATAAATAGAGGAAGCAATACGAACAACCAATAAACATGCATAACCAAACGTTCCCCAAATGGGGTACAACCCCAAATCGACTACAACAATGCCATGTTGTACTAGTAGTGAAAAGTGAAAGAAACCCAAAATAAAACAAATGGATGAAACTCAAAATGGGTCTGGACTCTATGTTCGGGTCCTTCTCCATGAACATCCCGAGCCAACTCAACCTCCTAGAGTAGGGCCTTTTCCATTCTCCTGACCTGCAACCAAGAAGTCTGCTCGGGTACCCAACGGCCGCCCGAGCAGGGTGTGAGTAAAATACTCAGTAGTACACCACCAACGGTGTCTAAAAAATATCCAGTCTAATAGATAGTTCATGCAAGTACAAAATAAATGGTAAGTAAACAAGGGATAGTTCAGGTGCCATTAGTTAACAAGGTTCATTTAGTTTGTGACCAGAGTTCATCCCAATTTTATTTCTTATACCATTTTCACAAATAATCCATTTCAACATATTCCCTTTGGGTTAGGTATATATATATCATACCATAACACAACATAACATAACCAATTCCATTGGAAATAATCATTCACAATGCATAGAAAACGACATGGGAATTAATACTATGAAATAACCCATCAACACATTTTCCAATTACAATTCATATCCATTTATCCAAATTCCCTTTCTCATGCCTTACCCATTAGGTGTATTCAATAACCCCTATGTATTATCCCAATTCATCATTGACCATTAATTAACCCATTTATCAAATTATCATTTCACTAGCATTTACCCACTTATGCATATCAAGTACCATTCTCATATTACATAACACAATCCCTTTATTACATTTAATCATTTAGGTCTACCACGTAATTCTCATGTATTAACCATTTCCAAAAATTAATTCGCTTCATTATTACATCCCATTAACATATTACTCATTTCCCATTCCATTACTCAATTTAATGTTAACCATTTAATATTCCTAAACCCCTTACGCATTTCTTAACCCAAAATTCATGAAATAATTGACATAATCTCTTTCAACCCAACTACCCAGTTTTATGTCATTCCAATAACATCTTATGACCTCTTCACCCAAGGAATATTTATCATCATTCCATTTACAACCTAATAAACCATTTAAACATGTTTGAAATGGGTTCCACGTTATTATTCAGCAACCATTCACTTAACCCTTACCACTCTCTAGGTCTAGAAATGTCGGTGCACCCCATGGGTGGCCTTAAAATGGTCAAGTCACTCCCTATGCATCCTAAGGGGATTGTGAGGGTTTCTCAATGAAATCATTTGGACACCCAATTTACCCAATCATACTCAACGCAACCAATACACAAAAAGAGATAGAAAAAATCCCAACACACATGCACAAATCTATAATGAAACTATGGGATATAACTTGTAAAACACGTACCTCGAGTTCGATGATGAACACGCTATTAATCATAGCCTTGGATCCAGATTCAAACACCCTTTGAAGCCTCAACCAAAAACTCACCCGAAAAAAGAGGGTTTTAAAGATTTGGAAGGATATGGGAGAAAGATTGGATCCCTAATTGAAGAGAGGAAGCAAGGAGGATATTAGACTTACCTGAAGCTTCGATCCGCAACCAGTAGTGCTCTAAATGGACAATAATCGAAGGAGAACCACCCTTGGGAATCTTGGTTCGTCCAAGTTCATCATTAGGGTTGAGAGGGGAAGAATGGAGGAAAATCCCGAGTTGGGGTTTAAAAGCCCGAAGTGGAAATTTTGTAAATTTTTCAACTTTTCTAGGCCGCATAGTTTACCCGCACAGTTTTCCAAATTTTGCACAAGTCATGCATGAGACACTACCTAAATAACAACCCTTCACACGGTTTCCTGCGAATTTTGCATGATTTTCCCAACCATGCATCGACTGTGCGTGAGCTTCTGTCCATGGTCACACGGTTACCTGGGATGCTCTGCACAGTTTTCACTAACCGTGTGAAAACCATGCAACATGTACAGAAATTCCTTTTTCTTCCCCTTTCATGTCCCAAACCCAATTAAAACCCCTAAGTATTCACATGAACCTTGGGAAACACCTATTTAGCCAAAAAGAAGAGGCCAAACCAAAACTTCAATAAAAACATACCTTAAAAGGAGCTGGGATCTTACACAACTCAATGTCCCAATACGAAAGCTTCTAAAGGGAACTGGTAAGGTGGTGCGAGTAATGGCTACATTGTTGATGATGAAGAGACTACAGATAAAATGTGAAAGGAAAGAGGTATTGTGTAATAGGATGAGGTAGCCTTGTTAATGGAATAAATATTAAGTGTAATAATCAACATTTGTATGTGTTTGGAGTCAAATATTATGTTATATGAATGATGAAATATAAAAGTATTTTTCTACTTATGTTTTTCGCTCAGTATTTTCAAGTTTATTTTGAATGTTCCCAATGGACTGGTGAATTGATTTAATAACAATGTGATATTTTTACTAAGGAAATTTAACCCTTTGTATGTTCTTTATGTTAAGATAATGTTGTTACGAATAAGTAAATTGGATGGTACTGATTACCTGGGAACTAATTAAGGACATGTTTACAATTAGTTCATGTTATCATGGATAAAGTTTACAAATTCTTGTATTTATTGAATATGTCTAGTAATCTATGGAATAAGTAATCATGAATGTTTTCCTAAAGGATTAGTGGTTATTCAAGTTTTTACCATGTTCCAATAGAATTTACCATGAGGTTATTCACGTGTTTGGAATGTGAAAACCAAGAGCTAATTAGTGATATATGGTGGATCAATGTTAAGCTGATTTCCAGAATTTATTTCTAAGGTTTTGTATTTTCATCTTTTAGAAGGGTTATAAGGTTAATCATTCATGAAGAGTTTAAGTTAAAATTATGAGTAAGTATTTATGCACTGATTTTGTATTGAAAACCATGGTTAAAAGGGTATTTAGTTATTAACCTTATTTCAAGGATGTCCATCGTATTTTGGAAATTATATTACCACAGTTTTATAAAAGGACATAATGTGTGTTGGGTGACAAACAATTAAGTCTGGCAAGGTCATGGGTCTTGAACCCATATCTAAATGATGATAAAGGTTTCACACATACAACTAGCCTACACGATGTCATGGTTAATGTATAATTATTTTTAATGAATAATTATTTATGATGAAACAATATTGTTACTTTTTATGTTTAGATATTAATTTATTAATCATTTTTATTTTTAAGAATATTTATGGATAAATAGTTATGATTTTCATTCTTTTATGGGCCTTAATATCTGCTAAAATTGTATTTTAGCACTTCAGGCATCAAAGTTAATTTCTATACATCCATTACATAGAGTAATGGATGAATTAGAAATTTATAAAAGTACAACTAAATAATGAATTTTTTTATAAAAATATATCAATTAAGTATATTTCCTTATATTCTTTATCAATAAAATAATTACTCAACATTAGGATAACGATCAAAATAAAATGTGTTCTCCTAATACCTTAATTTTTTGTTGAACTGGTGGCCTTATAAATAATCATAGATTTTTGACTTTGAGGCCCTCAACTTTTCTTTGATCATTCACTTGTTTTTGATTGATAACCTTAATCACTCCCTATAAATATTTAAACTTTTCCTCCATGTCCATTATTCAATCCCAACCTATGTTCTACTATGTGAAAAACTAGTTATATGTTACTTTGGGTAACCATTATGGTTCTAAATTTACCTTTTTAAAGGAAGTTTTAGTATTCATTTTTATGATGTGGGATTCTATGAATGAAACTTTTAGGTATTAAACCTTTGATAACCCAAATGAATTTTGAGAGAAAAAATCATTTTAAGGGGGGTAGAATATAACACCTTGAGATTTTTTGAATTGTTTTTTTCTAATTAATTTATATTTTTGATATTTTTCATTTCATGTGACACTGAAAATAGTTCTATATATATATATATATATATATATATATATTAAAACACTATGTCAAATATTCCTTTCACATGGAACTGAATTGTCTTGCACTACACACAATACTAACTTGGTTTGCGCCACACATAATACCAACTTCGATTGCGCAACCCACAACACCGACTTGGCATATGTTACACGCAACACTGAGTTTCCGTGAAGCATCATTTTATTATATTTTTTAAAATGATATAATTATAACCTAGCCGTTAAACTTAGTGATATGAATATTAATAACTACTTTTACAATATTATTTATAATGTTTTTATATAAATAAAACATATTGATAATGAAATATATAATTTTTGGTAAAGTCTATATATGTTTAAAAATACTATGGACTACACTTCATGTACTTCTATGAAAAATAATAAAATTAATTTTATACAAATTTAGAAATTTAATTTGATAAAATAAACTTTATTTTTGAATTTATAATGTCTAAATTATTTTAGGGTGAATTTTTGGGATTTTTCTGAGAAACTTTATTTTTTGATGAATAGTGAAAAAATATTGTTTTTTAGTTAAAAAAATGAATTTTTGTTTTAATAATTAATAACGTTAAGTTATATTTTAATTTTTTATGGTAAAATTACATAAATTATACATATATTAATAAAATTTAGGTTATTAGAATCAATTTCACTTTGAAATTGAATTTAAAAACTTAATAAACTTTTGAACTTCTTTTTACTTTAAAGACCCGTAATTTCGTCCTGTCTGCGGGATTATAATTAATCTTAATTTTATCACTACTGTGAATTTAATTTCTAAAAATATACATAAACCATTTTAATCAATATAATATTTAGATTCTAATAATATCAACTTAATTTTTTACCAAAAATATTAGTAAAAGTGATTAAAATAAATCACACCGATTAAGGTCAAATTAAACTTAATTGGGGACTAAACCATAATATTAGGGGGCCAAATGACCTAGAAACTTGTTCAAAACAAATTTTATGTATATATTTAGAACATAAACCTTATATTATTGATATATTTTTTATTTTTTATGAATTTTTTTAGGTAAGAACATGTGTACACCTAACTTGTTTTCAAAAATTCCAAGTGAGTCATTTTCCTTCTCTATAAAAGGCCACCACCTCTCCCACATCCTCACACCTCAAAATCCTATTATTATTGGACAATATCTGAAAGATATACTTTAAAAAAACACCTCAATTCCTCCTTGAATCCTCCCTTTTGGAAAAAAGTCTTCCAAGGAATCCTTTTGGCACAAACCAAAAGGAGTTACCAGATTAAGAGGTAATACCTTCTCCCAAGATCTTTTATTTTATTTTTCTTATCCACCCCTCCACTATAATTATTAGATTATTGTATAAAAAAACTATTACCCTCAATATACTAGTATTTTTTATGATAATTATTCAACCTACACTTACACGCACCTCCATCTAATGGGTAACAGACATATTGTTTATGTGTACGGAAAACTATTGCCTCACAAAACAATGGTTGTTCAATTTTACCTTACCGCCTCTCATGGTGTAAATTATGATGGAAAAAATATTTATATATTTCATATATTATATTTATTATCTCTTTAATATTATTTATAATTTTTACAACACATACATTTTTACTTTCCATTTTGTGTTAATATAATAATTTCGTTTAAGGAAGTGTAGATTATCGCCCCCTCAAAGAGATATGATTCATTTATACACTACATGGATTATATTAAGGATGGTTTTGGTAAATATATATGATATATATGATATCATAAATCTAATTTAATAATGATATATATATATATACATATATGTGTTTTACATTTTTTTCTTTCAACATGTCAATTAAACAGGAATAGCATTCATGCATACGTATGACCTACCGTCTCCATGAACGGTGTATTCGGTTTCATACTTATATATTATTTAGATTATTATAATACATATATAATATATATAAATGATATTTATATAATATTTTACATTATTTAAATAATTATATAAGTATAATGACCAAATATATAACAAATTAATACACATGTGAAGAATAAAGCGAATATTACCCAAAGTGAAACCTTAACATAGGATGGTTAACAAGCGAG
Organism: Viscum album; assembly: GCA_963277665.1. Taxonomy (NCBI): domain Eukaryota; kingdom Viridiplantae; phylum Streptophyta; class Magnoliopsida; order Santalales; family Viscaceae; genus Viscum; species Viscum album. The sequence goes on along the minus strand of OY728119.1, from coordinate 1,940,032,790 downwards.
TAATATAAGGTAGTAATAAAACCATATATGGTATTATATATCATAATACGGTTCTTTAAAATATGTATAATAAATTTATATTTATTATACATGTGGTTTTAATGAGTACGACGAGAGTCCAGACACAAGGTAAGGGGACTTCATCTCACTTTTTATTTCTATAAGATACATGCTATGTTAGCCACTCTTTACTTTTTTGTGGTGTATATAAAGCCCATGATTATATTATATTTATATTATAATTAAATTTTTGGGTATCACATATCTATTTTATGATCTTTCTTTCATGGGGTTTAAATTTCAAAAGTTACCAAATCGGTAAAATAGTTTTTCCTCAATTTTCCTTCTTTGAGATTCATGTTTTGTTATGCACCTAAATTAATTTTGAGGTGTATATACTTCCATTTTACATTATATATAATTAATATCCTTATTTTAATGATATTATAAGATTCACTTAATTTCATTTTCTTACATGGATAGTATGATCACAAGTTACCAAGTGATAAGAGTTTATTGAAATAATCTCATCGCTTTTTGAGATTGTTAATGATTATGATTCTTTGATGAAATATTAGGGTCCTATCTCATGAACACTCGTGATTTTACTTATCCTATGTTTATTAGAGATATATTCATGTATTAGTACCATTTTACTACTATTTGGTACTTAATATAATTAATAAAAAAATTTAAGAAAATTTTGATTTTATCTCTCTCTTTGGTTGGAAATCTGATTTATTTCAAAACCATGTTTTAAAAAATGTTTTCAAAAATATTTTCAAATGATATCTGGAGATAATTTTCATGGGAAATGAATTTTAAAAACGTTTTATGGTTTTAAATTCATTATTTATAAGTTTTCAAAGTTTTCAATGAAATGGATTTCAAAACATTTTCAATCTTTCTTTATAAGTTTTCAAAAAAAATTAAAAAAAAGGTTTTAAAAATGTTTTGAAGATTATTTTATATGTTTTCAAGGAAAAATGTCTTCAAAATTTTTTCAAGTCTCTTTCATATGTTTTTAAGGGAAAATGTTTTCAAAATTATTTCAATCCTTCTTTATAAGTTTTCAAGGTATTTTCTAAGAAAATGATTTTCAAATGGTTTTATGTGTTAAAAAGAATTTTTTAAAGAATATAGGATATTTTCCTCAAGAAAAGTTTTTGAAAGATATTTCAAAATTATTTTCCAACTAAGATGTCATTTGTTGATGTTACTCAATCCTTTCTAGGAAATGATCCAAAGGTTCCATTCATATTCTTTCTTTGAATGGGTTATTCTTGATGTCATGGTCTTTATGAAACCTGTTTATCTTTCACGGGTTATATATTTATGAAACCCATTTCTCTTTCATGGGTTATATGTTTATGAAATCCATTTATCTTCCATGGGTTATATGAGTTTGAATCTCGCTTCTTTTCATGGGTTATTCTTTAATGAAATTATTAGGAAACCTATCTATCCTCCATAGGTTATGGTGTGATGAAATGTTAATGATGCCCATTTTATTTCATAGTTTATGATTTTTGTTTATGAAACCAATATCTTTGTATGGGTCATGATATAATGCAATTTTTATTTTCCTGCGGCACATGTATGTATGATTTTTTATGTGACGGTTGGGACCTATATCTCCCTCCAATGCATTGGGTAATGATAAGTTGTATATGATCTCATAGGGTACACAAGTTGTATCCCAAGCCCAAAAATAATAAGTTACTGGGGTTGTATCCCAAGCCTAAAACAAGAAGGTACATGGGTTATAACTCAAGCCTAAAAGTAAGAGGGTACATGGGTTGTAGCCCAATCCTGAAAACAATAAGTTACATGGGTTGTATCCAAATCCTAAAACAAGAAGGTACATGGGTTGTAGCCCAAGACTAAAATTAAGAGGGTAAAATGGTTATATCTCAAGCCCGAAAATAAGAAGGTACATGGGTTATAGCCCAATCCCAAAAACAAAAATGTATATGGGTTATAGATTAAGCCTAAAAGTAAGAGGGTACACAGGTTGTATCCCAAGACTGAAAACAATAAGGTATATGGGTTATAGCCTGAGCCTAAAAGTAAGAGGATACATGGGTTGTTATCCCAAGCTCGAAGTAGGTACACAGGTCGTAGACCAATCCTAACATGTTATAAAGGTCTTGGTAGGTAGCCTTGACACAAGATTTTCTAATATTATGAGCATTCCACAAATTCCATGTCTTATTCCTATGTTATGCTTTCATGAATTATGATATTAATTATCTTATGTTATATATCTTATGAAATACCAATATTTATTATGATATCTAATATGAATGGTATGATCTTAAAATGTTATGCTCAAGTTCCATACCCTTTTGTTCATGTTATGCTTACGTATTTCCTTTATTTACCCTTATTGAGCATCTGAGCTCACCTCTTAATTATGTTTCCATTCCCCATGTTATTATGAAAGTTTTTAGGTAGAAGTGATAAATGTGGAGATATTTATGGGATATGTTTAATATCATTCACTAGGATAGAAGATTTTTTTTCCAAGTTTCAAAAGACACTAAACTATTACGGTCCTTGGGCATGTATTTTGGTAATGTGTAGAATATTCATTTAAAATGATGTAATATCCATGTATGTTAAGCCTGGGTCGATATATTCACCATTACCCTACTGGTCATATGCATTCATCTCCAATCCATAACACCAATATTCACCCTATATCTTAACCAATACCTTTGATACCAATATGTAATGACCCCCCCCCCCCCCCCCCGTACCTCCATTTCTACCCCTCTTGGGTTATTAGTGAAGAGAATGAGTGAACCATAAGTTCTACCTTCAGTGATCCTTGGGTTGGAAACTAGAACCAAGGGTTTAAAAACACTCAAATGGGTGGAATTATGATCTTAATTCCCAATAAAGAAGTTATTAACAACTGAAAAGCCAAGTATGTAAAAGTAAAAGGGATAAAAAAATACAGCATATTTATTCATAGAACCAAAATTTCATTTAAATTCCCTTAAATAAACATAAAATACATTAATTAAAACCAAGAAAACTCCAAATATCCTCCAATACTCACCAGGCTACCTAGACAGCAGATCCAATCCATATCAGACTACCCTACAAACACTAGAAAGTTGTGGTGAGGTGAGAACTTGAGAGTACTAAGTTGGATTATCCCTCAAAATAGATCAAAGTTCATGTAAAATAAATATATTGGAATAATCATGAGAAACAATAAACCAAACAAGCACAATGATATATATAATCATAACATAATCAAAGGCATAATCAGAAATTGGCAAAAGCATATATATATTCATCAAAGCTCATGTTCTGAGTATAGTAAAGTATAATAAAAAATAATATATATCAAGGTTCCCTGTATCTACTTTCCCTGCTAATTTTCCACTCTCGCCCAATTAGAATACATCCTTTGATCTCATCCCATCCATATCCACCAATAATGGTACAAACCGTATATCTCATGTTGTGGAACCAATCGCGTATCACATCTCATGAAACCAACCACATATATAATCTTGAGGCACCAACCACATATCTCATCTTATGAAACCAACCACGTATCTCATAACCAAGTTAGTAGGGTATCATGAACATGAAGGGAATCAACCTTGTTCCCTCATAATAAAATAACCATGGTCAACCAGTAATGTCACCTGAATTGGCCCATCACAAGGCTTGAAGCATATTCCCAGTCTCTACGGACTGGAGACAAGCACCAAGGTATCATGTAAAGAAACATTGGAATAATTTCACCCTCAATAGTCATATGATAATATAGAAACAAAATATAGTTGCATAATAGATATCTTGAATGCATCATTTTTCAAAAACAACCAAACCATAAAGGTTACATCCAACAAGAGGATAACAAGGTCTAAGGCTGAATAACAACAAAATTGAACTTGAATAAACCCATGGTTCCATATCCTCATGACTATATGTCACCATTATCCCAACCCACCATAAGTGAAACACAAACTAGGATAGTTTTCCTCTACATGACACTCTTCCCTTTACATGTATCCTCTAAAATAATGGCTACAAACACCCAGAGGAAAAAAAGTAGGCGTGAGATCAAAAAACTAGTAGGATACCACAAATAATCCATACAATGTCTATCTATGTGAATCCATTAGTTGTTTTTTAAGACATATTTATAAAAACATTTCCAGAAGGAAACATTTTCCATATAAAAATAATCCTTCGGTTTTCCTTTCAAAAACATGTCATATTAAATACACAAATTAATATGACATAGCATTTATCAATGAGGTTTGAGAAGGTTAAATAAATAGGTTTCAAGCATCAATATACATATCAAGTGGGAAAATGGTCATATCAAATAAACAAGCATGCAATGTACTCATACAGCACCAAAGGGATAATCACAATTCAAGGGTGTACAAAACTTAGACGAACATGACCACTTTCTAGAAAAAGTGACACATAAAGTCTGAGAACCACAGTTCCATAGAAATTATACCCACTAACAATCTATAGCATCATGGGAAGCTACCCTAGTGATAACTAACTCCACTAGGTCATGCATATGTCTAGTTTTCCCTCATGCCTCAAGGTATTCCAAATGTGCTAATACATTTCCATTCCATTAAAGATATCAAATTCATGTTTCATAAAATATTTTCCAAGGAAAATCCAATCCATTTCCAAGCCTATATTTTCATAAAACATTTTATATAGTGATATCATACCTCTTTCGTTCTTGATAAATCATTTCCATTTCAAAACCACCTTTTATGCATTTTAACAAACACAACATGTGTATCAAAATGGTTTCCATAAAAATCTCTTTTATAAAACATTTACATAGCCATAAAATATTACATTAACCTCTCATGGATTTTAATTCATCAATTTCAAAATTTAAAACTAAATTAATTTCAAAGAACATAAGGCATGCCAAGGGATGGAAAATAGGATAGATACACCCGACTCAATAACGATGAAAACAACATTGCTTTTAAACTCACTGATGGGAGAGGATGAAATCAAATTCTCAAGAACCTATATCTAATGGAAATAACCTAAATTCTATATATACATACTAAATACAATGATATGGTCTCAATTGAAAATAAATGTAATGAAATAGGTATTTATAGAATAATACATTTTCATATCTATTAATATTTAGGAATAAGATATTAATTTTACATTAAATGGGATTATTTTTCTGATAGAGTACTCAACATGAAACAATGAGTTTATTTGAAATCTTATATTGCACACAACATTGAGTTATACCAAAAAATAAGATAATAATATTATTATTTTAAATGGTAGTTAATGCCTAGCCATTGTATTGGAGAGAATGAACATAATTAACTATATTATGATTTTATATATTTATTAAATATTTTTACATTTATCCAATTAATATTATAGTCTTAGAATAATAATGAATCTGATTTTAAGCATGAAATACTCTAATATTTTTAAAAGGTTAGTTTACCACCTTTTGATGGAAAACCCTTTTTAAATATAGTTTTTTTCACTTTTATATGTTCTATTTGAAAAAATAAACTCCTTCTATAGTTTTAAAGTTTAATTGGATTATATTTTTATCATTTAATCCAATTTTGGTCATTGGAAGTAATTTTTCATTGAAATTAGACATAAACACATGTCAATCTTTTGATAGTTATTACTTCTTAAAAACCAATTTTTTAGTTTTGACAATGGAAATTGATTTTAAATTAACTACTGAAAATTCTGTATTTTGAATTTGGAAAAATGGATTCCATATTTGGAATCATAATTTCCAAATTTTGAAAATAAGTACCTTTAATTTTTAGACATTATGAATAGTAACTTCAATAATTATTTTATTTACCATTGTTAGAGGGTAAATATGGTAAATAAAGGTAAAAAATAATATTATAATAATATAAAACCACACTAACACATGTAATAATCATATTGGATGATATATTTCTGACCATGGGCATCATTTGGTCGATTTTGGGATCCCATGGATCACTTGGGAGTGATAATTACATTTATAAGAATTAATTTAAAGTGAAGAGAAAAATAACATAAACATGTATCTTTTTACTAAAAAAAATTTATATGGAGTTATATAAGTGATATATTTGACTATAAATAGTCATTATAAAAATAAAAAGACACATCATGATATTTTATTCATAATTTTTAGACATTAAATAAGAAAATTTAATTATAACACAATCATGATGCAGTGATTTCTTCATTAATAAAGGATTCAAATAAATGATATTATAAATGTTAAAATAAATGTAATTTGGTTATTTTGATGTCATACATGAATTTTCTAGATGATATTGACATATTATATTTTATTTAATTCCTTTTTTTCAAAGTAATCAGGTTTTTATGATTTTTTAAAAAAAGTCAAGTATGAATAGTGTCCAAAATTGATATAATTCATAACTTAAAATATAAAATAGTTTATTAAATGATAATAAATTCCTAAAACTCTAATATTTTTACAAATGGTTAATAAAAGTGCAAATATTTCATAAATGACTTTTTTTGTTGTTTTACATGATATGGTAATTGCATTAACTCACAATGTGTAAATAACATGATATCATGGTAAGATTAAGAAGGGTAAAATAAGGGTTAAACCTAAATGATAAGGATAAAAAAATATTAAAAACTTGTCTAAAAATTATTTTATGGTGTTTATTTGAACCAAAATCATATTATCTTATAATAAAATTAGTTTTGGACTATTTTTAATCAAAATGTAATTTATAATAAATTAATATTTCTAGAATTTCCTAAAGTGACTCTCCTCCCTCTCATAAAATTCCACCACCTCTACCCACTTAATCACACCTATAAAACCTATTGGATCATACAAATTCGGCTCAAATAATCTCCCAACATCCCTCCCTTCCTCCTATAATCCTTACCCTGGTAATAAGTCAATTCAAGAAAGCCTTTTGGCTCAAATCAAATGGAGTTACACATTTTTAGAGGTAGGGTCTTCTCTAAAGTTCCTTTCCATTATTTTACTTATTCACTCACTATTCTATTATTATTATTTTATTACATAAAAAGAAAAATATACTAAATATAATAGGATGTTTTTATGAGAATCATTTTAACTACACTTACACACACCTCCATCTAATGGATAAGAAAATATTGTTTCTATGTACGACGAACTACTGCCTCAGGAAACGATGATTGTTAAAATTTCCCCTACCACCTATCATGATGTCCATTATGATGGAACTGTATTTATATATGATATATATTATATTTATATTGTATCCATTCTTATGTATTTTACATTTATAGCATACCTTTATGCTTTCCATAATGTGTAAATACGATAATTTCATTTGAGGAAGTGCGGACTACCACCTCTCAAAGTAATATGAACCATTCATCACATACATGGAATGTATAAAGGATGGTGTTAATGAAATTATGTAACGTATATAAAATATGATATTATACTGTAATTATAACATACTTTTGTATCATTTAGTTTTCATTCCTTTAAATATGAAAAAGAAATGAAATTAGCGTTCATGTGTACGTACGGCTTACCATCTCCATGAATGGTGCATTTAATTTCTTATCTCCAAATGTTATGTACTATTATAAATACATATATATACTAGATATATATGATTTTTAAATCATGAATACTATTCTTTAGATAATGAAATTTTGACCACATGGACAATTTGTAATTATAACAAGTTCATTTTGTCTCAAGTACCGAACATCGACAAAATGACCGATATGAACTTGAATAATTATATGATTGTAATAACAAGGTAATAAGTGATATAAAAGGAATAATAAACTTTAAAAATGTTTATAAGAAAGTACAAATTATCTTAAGTTTATTATTCAAGGAGATAAATAGTGAACAAAACAAGTCAGACTCAAGGTAAGTGACTTCATCTCAATCTCCTTTCATTGAGGCATATTTTGGTTTATACATGAACTTATTTTATATGGTGTATAAAACACTTTGACTTTTAATTTCATTCAAATAGAATACTTTTTCTATGAATCATTTTACTAAATTATAAAAGGAAGGTTCCTTTTTATCGTACGCAGTGACAATGACCTTTCCGCCACCACGAGCATTATTTATTATTTGGCATCCTTAACAAGTAGTGGTGTTTTTAAAAGGAAAATAAATATCATATACATATTTTAAGTATTTTGGTATTGAAAATGGTTTTGATAAATATTTTATTATGTCAATATTTTGAAATGATATATTTTGATTGCAATGTGGAAATTTTATCTTTCCTTTATTCTTGTTTTATGTGTTATTATTATGTTATGGTTCTTAGGAATTGTTTACTTATACAGGTGGTTCCGTGATAAGATGATAGTGGGTAAGCCCGAGATAGCTCTCCAATGAATTTGGTAACATGATGGAGGAAAATTTTAATGTTTCTCCTAAGAGATTTAGGGAATATACTATGATGGGTATTCCAAACATAACTCTCTATGTAGCTGTGAAAGCTACAATGTAAGTATGTTATGAATTCCACAAGTTAACTTTATGATTTATTATTTCTATGTATTATTCATAAATTTTATGATTTCATGAGTTATGTTAAAGAGATTATGTTTTATGATCGAAAATTATGATTTCATTGATTTTTATGTATTGATGGACTAACGTTTTCTTTCCTTATTTTATAACCCTTACTGATATTTTTATGCTCACCCCAAATTTTTGAAATGTTTTTCATAGGGTATAATTAAGGGTAAGAGAAAGGAATAATTCAAGAATATTTTTATCAAGAAAATAATTCTTTTTTTATTTAAGTAGTTTTATTATTGTGAAAAAAATGGATAGAGTAGAAGTTTCTACTTTTTAATATTTGAGATATAATGTAATAGTTATGGATAGTTATGGCCTAATTCTCTAAAAATATAAACCTAAAAAGATCCTCAATGTTAATTCTTAAATTAACTCAAGATCATGTAATATTTAAGTCTGGGGCCTTATATTTGGTATTAGATGTCGGTTTAGAAAACTTTAGAGGTTATGGTGTTTTTTAAGAATAAGTGATATGTTTTATAAAACCACAGTGGTTAGCATATTAGAAAGAGTCGTAGTTATTTTAGATAAATTAAATGAGTTTAAGATAACATTAATAAGTATATATTAGTGTTTACCCTCCTCATAAGATGGTATATGATGATTTTACCGATATACTCACACTGACCTTTTTTGTTTTAGTAAATGGTTGGATCTAGTAGGCACTAAAATAATAATGGATGTGGAGGAAACTGTGTCAGTTTTCTGAATAAGAAACCGAATGAAATGGGAGATGCAATGAGAAATATTGTGGTTATTCTTATCCAACTATATATATTCATGATTGACCACTTGAACCTTGGTTATTTTTCTAAGGAATCGTATATGCAAGAAACTAATCCCTATGAAAGTTCAGGTAATAATCATAAAGGTAAGTATATTCAAAAAAATATGTGCTAAGGATGTGGAAAGAAACACATAGGAAAATGCTTCAAAGGGATGGGAAGATGTTATATATGTGTAAATTAAGGTCATAAAGCAATAACCTATCATGGAAAAAGGAAGCGTTTAGTTGACTCTAGAAAAGGGAAATAAGTTCTTTCTTAGGGATCAATTGAATGTTTTAAATATGGTATGAATGGTTATTATGATAACAGATGTCTTAATAAGAAGTTTCTGGAATGGGATCAGTAGGACCATACAAACATATTTTTACCAAAAGCTAATGTCATTCCAATTGAGGATGAGGAAACTGTTAATGATCTATGAAAGGTATGAATTATTTCTTAGCTGATGTTTTGAAATTATTGAATCTTAGGATATGATTCATGATTTTGTTTATAGGAAATAATTATTACGTAATAAGTTGTAAAAAATGGCTAAGGGGTCATGAAGAATATAGTATGATTAATATGTCTATATTTTGGAAATTCAAGAGTTATGTTAGATATCTGGGTGATGAAATGTTTAAAAGTATTAATTCTCTTTTGTTTATGGGGTTACTTTGTAAGACTTTTCTCTTGTATTTGTAACCCTTGAGTTTTTTATATAAAAATGTTAATTGTGGAATAATTATCTTTTCTTTTGTGAATATAGTTATAAAGAACCATTAGGGTTTATATGATCCTTGAATTTGAGGCAATTATGGGTTGTTAGTTTTTGGGATGCAAAATGAGAGGTATGAGATAACAGTTGAGGTTAAAATATGTTATGGTTATTTTTGAATATTTTATCTCATTTTGGTAATGTTATAAAAGAAATATAGTTTTTGAAAAAAGGACAACACGCAGACCGTGTGACAACCCATCGTGTCAGATAAAGATGTGGGAATCAAACCCACAACCAAAGTGCGACTCAGATTTATCGCCTAACACTAACCTATATGAAGTCCCTGGTTAGTATGAATTATTCTTTTTAGTTAAATAATTTTATGGATTAAGAATAAGTTGATTTTAGGAACTTATGTTTTATCAAATGGATATCCTTATTATAAGAAAATTATTTGGTGAATAAGTGATAAATGTTATTTTGGAAGATGTTCACTCTTTTGAAACACTATACGCCTAAGTAAAATAGAATAATATGGTATTTTATTTAATGAGTAATGGTTTAATTTCATTTTGGAAGAATATATGTTTTTATTATGTACAAATGGATATTTGGGTTGTTTGTGTAAATGATTAACCTATCATGGAGAACATGTGATTAGGTTAATTACTTTTCAGTATGAGACTTAAAGAGTAGTCGACTTTATTTGGAGATAAAATTTATCGTGGAAGATTATGTGATCAAATCCTTATCAATTTTTGGTTTCTATATTATTTTGGATTATTTCGAATAATTTTAAGGACAATTGTTTATTGAATGGTCTTTTTTGAACTTTGGGTATTGTTTGTTGAATTTTGGATATTAAGAGTAGTATTTATTTTCTTAAAGGGTTATTCTTTTTAGGGATTATATTATCTTGTACTAACCATTTTGGTTCTGGTTAATGTTTCCAGATAGGATGAATATATAGTTAATATTTATTGGATTATGTGATTCTCTATAAGTTTATTCATCTTTAATACTCATCGTTTGTAGAAAACGATGACTTGTGGGGGGAATTGATTAAAGAACGAAACACTACTTTTCAAGTAAGTATATTTCATTATGATCTTAGTCTAGGTAGTAATAAAATTATTTAACTCTATGAAAATAATCTTAAAGAAAAAATGTTATATGATTTTATTTATCATTAGACTTTTACCCAACCACAAATTTATGGTATTTTGGTGGTTAACTTTCCGTGATCAAGTTCTTTATCACTCTCTATTAGTCTATGAGAGTTAGTTTTTTCTTCCATATCCATGTTTTTCTACATGGAATCTTAGAATTTGTTATATTGGGTGACCTTTATACTTCTCTTTATTTCTTTTAAATTGATAGTTTTATTAAATATTTTTCCGATTTGGGATTTTCAATGAAGTTTCTACGGGTTTCTTTGAAATTTTACATTGCACACAACATTGAGTTATACTAAAAAATAAGATGATAATAATATTATTCTAAATGGTAGTTAATACCTAGTTGTTTTATTAGTAGTAATTAATATAATTAACTATATTATTATTTTACATATTTATTAAATGTTTTTACATTTATCTAATGAATATTAGAGGCTTAAAATAAGAATGAATCTGATTTTAAGCACGAAGTACTCTAATATTTTTAAAAGGTCAGTTTACAGCCTTTTGATGGAGAAACCATTTTAAATCTAGTTTTGGTCACTTTTATATTTTATATTTAACAAAATAAACTTCTTCTATAGAATAGGTATATCAAAATTTACTTTGGTTAAATTTTATGATAAAGTTTATTTTTTAATGAATGGTGAAAAATATTAGATTTAATTCAAAACTAACTTTTCATCTAATTTATTTATATAGTTAGATTGTACTTTTAATTGGTTTTAAAGTTTAATTGGATTATATTTTTATTATTTAAACTAATTTTGGTCATTTAAAGTAATTACCCATTGAAATTGGACATAAACACATGTCAATCTTTTGATAGTTATTACTTTTTAAAAACCTGCTTTTTAGTTTTGACAACAAGAATTAATTTTAAATAAATTACTGAAAATTATGTGTTTTGAAATTGGAAAAATAGATTCCATATTTAGAATCATAAGTTTCAAATTGTGTAAATAATTACATTTTAATTTTATACATTATGAAAAGTAACTTCAATAATTATTTTATTTACCATGGTTAAAGGGTAAATCTGGTAAATAAGGGTAAAAAATAATATTATAATAATATAAAAATATCCTAACACATGTCCTAATCCTATTTTATGAGGTATTTATGACCATTGTAATACTTGGTTTGATTTTGGGACCCCATGGATCCACTTGGTAGTAATAATGACATTTTATAAGAATTAATTTAAAGTAAAGAGAAAAATAACATAAACATGTATCTTTTCATTCAAAGGGATTTTTTTTCTTCCAAGAATTTTATAAATTATAAAAGTAATGTTTCTTTTTAACGTACACAGTGAAAAAAACCTTTCTGCCACCACGAGCATTATTTGATATTTTCCTTCTTTAACAAGTCATAGTGTTTTTAAAAGGAAAATAAATACCATATACCATTTTTATGTATTTTGGTATAGAAAATGGTTTTGATAAATCTTTTATTATGTCAATATTTTGAAATGATATATTGTGATTACAATGTGTAAATTGTATCTTTCCTTTATGTTTGTTTTAAGTGTTTTGATTATGTTATGGTTCTTGGTCATTGTTCACGTATACGGGTGGTTCTGTGATAATCTAAGGGTGGGTGAGCCTGAGATAGCTCTCTAATGCATTGGGTAACGTGATGAAGGTAAACGTTAATATTTATCCTAAGAGATTTAGGTAATATATTATGATGGGTATTCCAAGCATAACTCCCTATGTAGCTATGAAAGCTACAATGTAAGTATGTTATAATTTCCACAAGTTAACTTTATGATTTATGATTTATATGTGTTATTCATAAATCTTATGATTTCATGAGGTATTTTAAAGAGTGTATGTTTTATGATTCAAAAGTATGATTTCATTGATTTGTAGGTATTGATGTACTAATGTTTTCTTTCATTATTTTATAACCCTTACTGAGATTTTTAGGCTTATCCCAAATTTTTGAAATGTTTTTCAAAGGGTATAAGGAAGGGTAAGAGAAATGAATAATTCAAGAATATTTTTATAAAGAAAACTAATTATTGATTTATTTAAGTAGTTTTATTATTGTGAAAAAAATGTATAGAGTAGAAGTGACTACTTTGTAATATTTGAGATGTAATGTAATAGTTATGGATTAATTCTCTAAAACTCTAAACCAAAAAAGATCCTCAATGTGAATTCTTGACTTAACTCAATATTATGTAATATTTAAGGCTAGGGACATATAGTTGGTATCAGAGATCAGTTTGGATAACTTTAGAGGTTATGGTGTTATTTAAGCATAAGTTACATGTTTTATATAATCATAGTGGTTAGGATATTAGAAAGATCCATAGTTATTTTAGATAAATTTAATGAGTTTAATGTAACATGAATAAGTATATATTAGTCTTTACCCTCCTCATAAGGTATTATATGATGATTTTACTAAAATACGCACATTGACCTTTTTGGTTTTAGTAAATGGTAGGATCTAGTAGGCACCAAAGTAATAATGGATGTTAAGGAAACTGTGGTGGTTTTCTGAATAAGAAACTGAATTAAATGGTAGCTACAATGATAACTCTTGTGGTTATTCTTAACCAACTATCTGGAGTCATGATTGACCACTTTAACCTTTATATGCGAGAAATGAATCCCTATGGAAGTTTCGGTAATAATCATAAAGGTAAACATTTTCAAAAACCTATATGTCAAGGATGTGGAAACAAACACCTAGGAAAATGATTCAAAGGGACAGAAAGATGTTATAAATGTGGTAATTAAGGTCATAAAGCAATAACCTATCATGGAAAAAGGAAGCGTTCAATTGAATCTGGGAAAAAGAAAGAAGTTATTTCTGAGGTATCAATTGAATGTTTTAAATGTGGTATGCATGGTCATTACACAAAAATATGTCCAACAAAGAAGGCTCAAGAATGGGATCAGCATGAATGTACAAATATATTTTTATGAATACGCAATTCCATTCCAATTGAGGATTAAGAAACTGAAAATAACCTATGAAAGGTATGGATTATTTCTTAGCTAATGTTTTGACATTGTTGAATCTTAGGATATGATTCATGATTTTGTTTTTAAGAAATAATTATTATAGAATATGTTGTAAAAAATTTTTAATGGATCATGAAGAATTATGGATGATTAAGATGTCTATATTTTAGAAATTCGAGATTTATATTAGATATATGGGTGATGAAATGTTTAAAAGTATTAATTATCTTTTGTTGATGGGGTTACTTTGGAAGACTTTTCTCTTGTATTTGTAACCCTTAAGTTTGTTATATAAAAATGTTAATTGAGGAATAATTATCTTTTGTTTTGTGGATATAGTTATAAACAACCATTAGGGTTTATATGATCCTTTTATTTGAGGCAATTATGGGTTGTTAGTTTTTGGGATGAAAAATGCGAGGTATGAGATAACCGTTGAGGTTAAAATATGTTATGGTTATTTTGGAAGATTTTATCTCATTTTGGGAATATTATAAAAAAATAAATAGTTTTTGAAAAAGGACAACACGTAGACCGTGTAACAATCCATCATGTCTGACAAAGATGTGGGAATCGAACCCACAACCAAAGTGTGACTGAGATTTATCACCTGCCACTAACCTACATGAATTCCCTGGTTAGTATGATTTATTATTTTTAGTTAAATTATTTTATGTATTAAGAATAAGTTGATTTTGTGAAATTATGTTTATCAAATGGATATCCTTAGTATGGGAAAATGATTTGGTGAATAAGTGATAAATGTTATTTTGGAACACATTCCCTCTTTTAGGAACACTATATGACTAAGGAAAATAGAATACTATGGGATTTTATTTGGGGAGTAATGGTTGAATTTCATTTTGTAAGAATATATGTTTTTATTATAGACAAATAGAAAATTGGGTTGTTTGTGAAAATGATTAACCTATCATTGAGAACATTTGATTAGGTTAATTAATTTTAAGTATGAGACTTTAAGAGTGGTCGACGTTATTTGGAGATAAAATTTATCATGGAAGACTATATGATCAAATCCTTATAAATTTTGGGTTTCTATATTAGTTTGGATTATTTTGAATAATTTTAAGGACAATTTCTTATTGAATGATCTTTGTTGAACTTTGGGTATTATTTGTTGATTTTTTGAGATTAAGAGTAGTATTTATTTTCTAAAAGGATTCTTCTTTTTGGGGATTATATTATCTTGTAATAACCATTTTGGTTCTGGTTAATGTTTCAAGACGGGATGAATAGATAATTAATCTTTTTTGGATTATGTCATTCTCTAGAAGTTGATTCATCTTGAATACTCATCATTTGTAGAAAAATAAGACTTGTGGGGGGAATTGATTAAAGGAAGAAACAATACTTTTCAAGTAAGTATATTTCATTATTATTTTAGTCTAGGTAATAATAAAATTATTCAACTCTATGAAAAGGATCTTGAAGCAAAAATTTTATACACTTGCTTTTATCATCAGACTTTTACCCAACCACAAATTTATATTATTGTGGTGGTTAGATTTCTGCGATCAAGTTCTCTATCACTCTCTATTATTCTATAAGAGTTATTTTTTCTTCCATATCCATGTTTTACTACATGGAATCCTAGTATGTGTTATATTGGGTGACCTTTGTACTTCCCCTTCTTTCTTTTAAAGTGATATTTTTATTGACTCTTTTTTTGATGTGGTATTTTCAATGAAGTTTCTGTGGTCAATTTTAAAATTACGAGGACACAATTTCCAAAAGAGGGGAATGATGTAACGACCTGGGTATTTATAGAATAATATATTTTCATATCTATTAATATTTATGAATAAGATATTAATTTTACGTTAAATGGGATTATTTTTTTGATAGTGTACTCAACACGCAACAATAGTTTTCTTTGAAATCTTACATTGCACACAACACATAGTTATACTGAAAAATAAGATAATAATATTATTATTTTAAATGGTAGTAAATGCCTAGTAATTGTATTGATGGTAATGAACATAATTTACTATATTATGATTTTACATATTTATTAAATGTTTTTACATTTATCCAACGAATATTATAGTCTTAAAATAATGATGAATCTAATTTTAAGCATGAAAAATTCTAATATTTTTAAAAGGTTGGTTTACCGCCTTTTGATGGAGAACCATTTTTAAATATAGTTTTTGTCACTTTTATATATTATATTTGACAAAATAAACTTCTTATATATAATCGTGACATAAAAATTTACTTTGGTTTAATATTTGGTAATTTTTTGATAAAGTTCATTTATTAATGAATAGTGAAAAATACTGTATTTAAATTCAAAACTGACTTTTCATCTAAGTTATTTATATAGTTAGACTATAATTTTAATTTGTTTTAAAGTGTAATTGGATTATAATTTTATCATTTAACCTAAATTTTTTTCATTAGAAGTAATTTCCCATTGAAATTGGATATAAACACATGTCAATCTTTTGATAGTTATTACTTCTTAAAAACTCACTTTTTAGTTTTGAAAATGGGAATTAATTTTAAATAAATTATTGTAACTTCGGTGTTTTGAATTTGGAAAAATAGATTCCATATTTGGAATCAGAAGGTCCAAATTTTGTAAATAACTACCTTTTATTTTTAGACATTATGAATAGTAACTTCAGTAATTATTTTATTTACCATGGTTAAAGGGTAAATCTGGTAAATAAGGGTAAAAAATAATATTATAATAATATAAAACTACCCTAACACATGTCCTAATACTATTTGATTAGATATTTCTGACCATGGTCATCCTTGGGTCGATCTTGGGACCCCATGGATCCACTTGGGAGTGATAATGAAATTTTATAAGAATTAATTTTAAGTAAAGAGAAAAATAACATAAACATGTATCTTTTTACTAAAACAATTTTTATATGGGGTTATATAAGTGATACCTTAAACTATAAATAGTCATTTTAAATATAAAAAGACACATCATGATATTTTATTTATAATTTTTAGACATTAAATAAATAAATTTAATTATGACACAATGATGATGCAGTGATTGCTTCATTAATAAAGGATTCAAATAAATGATATTATAAATGTTAAAATAAATGAAATTTGGTTATTTTGATGTCATCCACGAATTTTATGGATGATATTGATATATTATATTTGTGTTAATGTATTTGGTACGAAGTAATTGGGTTGTTATGAATTTGTAAAAAAATCAAGTACGAATAGTGTCCAAAATTGACATAATTCATAACTTAAATTTTAAAATAGTTTATTAAATGATATTAAATTCATAAAACTATAATATTCGTCCAAATGGTTAATAAAATTTAAACTATTTCATAAATTACTTTTTTGTGGGTTGTTTGACATGATATGGTAATTAAATTAACCCACAATGTGTAAATAACATGATATCACGGTAAGATTAAAAAGGGTAAAATAAGGGTTGAACCAAAAAGATAAGGATAAAAAATATTAAACATTTGTCTAAAAATTATGGTATGATTTTTATTCAAACCAAAATCATCTTATATTTTAATTAAATTAGTTTTGTACTATTTTTAATCAAAATTTAATTTATAATAAATTAATATTTCTAGACTTTCCTAAAGTACCCCTCCTCCCACTTACAAAAGGCCACCACCTCTACCCACTTAATATCACCTCTAAATCCCCTTGTCTCATCCAAATTCTACTCAAATAATCTCCCAAAATTCCTAAATTCCTCCTATAATCCTTACCTTGGGCATAAGGCAATTCAAGGAAGCCTTTTGGCTCAAATCAAATGGAGTTACACGTTTTAGGAGGTAGCGTCTTCTCTAAAGTTCCTTTCCATTATTTTACTAATTCACTCCCTATTCTATTATTATTATTTGATTACATAACAAAAAAATTATCCTAAATATACTAGGATGTTTTATGAGAATTATTATATCTACACTTACACACACCTCCATCTAATGGATACGAATATACTATTTCTATATACGGTAAACTACTACCTCACGAAACGATGATTGTTCAATTTTACCCTACCACCTCTCATGGTGGCCATTATGATGGAAATTTATTTATATATGATATATATTATATTTACATTATCTTTGTGCTTCCGTATTTTTCATTTATAGCATACCTGTATGCTTTCCATAATGTGTAAATACGATAATTTCATTTGAGGAAGTGCAGACTACCGCCCCCTCAAAGTAATATGACTCACTCATGGCATACATGGAATTTATAAACAATGGAGTTAATGAAATTATGAAACATATATAAAATATGATATTATCCTGGAATTATAACATACATATGTATCATTTAGTTTTCATTCCTTTGAATATGAAAAAGAAATGAAAGTAGCATTTGTGCGTACATACGGCTTACCATCTCCATGAACGGTGTATTTTATTTATTATCTCCAAATGTTATGTAATATTACAAATACATATATATAATAGATATATATGATATTTTAATCATGAATACTATTATGGATATAGTGTAATTTTTACCACATGGACAATTTGTAATTATAACAAGTTTATTTTGACTCAAGTACTGAACATCGACAAAACGACTGATATGAACTTGAATAATTATATTATTGTTATAAAAAATTAATAAGTGATATAAAAGAAATAATAAACTTGAAAAAGTTTCTTAAAAAATTATAAATTAACTTAATTTTATTATTCATGGAGATAAAGAATGAACAAGACAAGTCGGACTCAAGGTAAGGGACTTCGTCTCAATATTCTTTCATTGAGACATATGTTGGTTTATACAAAAAAATCTTTTCTATGGTGTATAAACACCTTTGAATTTTAATTTCATTCAAAGGTAATTTTTTTCTATGAATCGTTTTACTAAATGAAAAAAGGAATGTTTCTTTTTAACATGAGCAGTGACAACGACCTTTCTGCCGCCCCAATCATTATTTGATATTTGGCTTCCTTAACAAGTTGTAGTGTTTTTAAAAGGAAAATAAATACCATATACCCTTTTTACATATTTTTCTATTGAATTTTATTTTTTTGAGAAATCTTTGATTATGTCAATATTTTGAAATGGTATATTGTGATTCCAATGTGGAAATTTTATCTTTCCTTTATGATTTTTTTATGTGTTATTATTATATTATAATTCTTGGGAATTGTTTACATATAAGGGTGGTTCTGTGATAAGTTGAGGCTAGGTGATCCCGAGATAGCTCTCCAATGCATTGGGTAACCTGACAGAGGTAAATGTTAATGTTTCTCCCAAGAGATTTAGGGAATATACTGTGGTGGGTATTCCAAACATAACTCCCTATGTAGCTATCAAATCTACAATGTAAGTATGTTATGAATGCCACAAGTTACCTTTATGATTTCTTATTTCTATGTTTTATTCATTAAACTTATGATTTCATCTGGAATATTAAAGACGTTATGTTTTATTATTAAAAAATATGATTTCATTGATTTGTATGTATTGATGGAAAAATGTTTTATTTCCTTATTTTATAACGCTTACTGAGGTTTTTATGCTCATCCCAAGTTTTTTAAATGTTTTTCATAGGGTATAAGAAAGGGTAAGAGAAAGGGATAATTCAAGAATATTTTTATCAAGAAAATAATTATTGTTTTTATTTAAGTATTTTTATTATTGTGTAAAAAATTGGACAGAGTAGAAGTGTCTAATTTGTAATATTTGAGATGTAATGTAATATTTATGGCCTAATTCTCTAAAACTCTAAACCTAAAAAGATCCTAAATCTGAATTATTGAATTAACTCAAGATTATTTAATGTTTAAGGCTATGGAATTATAGTAGGTATCAGAGGTTAGTTTAGATAACTTTAGAGGTTAGGGTGTTATTTAAGCATAAGTGACATGTTTTATATAACCACAGTAGTTAGTATATCAGAAAGAGTCATAGTTATTTTAGATAAATTTAATGAGTTTGAGATAACTTGAATAAGTATATATTAGTGTTTATCCTCCTCATAAGATAGTATATGATTATTTTACTGATATAGTCACATTGACCTTTTTGGTTTTAGTAAATGGATGGTTCTAGTAGGCACCAAAGTAATAATGGATGTGAAGGAAACTGTGGTGGTTTTCTGAATAAGAAACCGAATGAATTGGGAGCTATAATGAGAACTCATGTGGTTATTCTTAACCAACTATCTAGAGTCATGATTGACCACTTTAACCTTGGCGATTTTTCTAAGGAATTTTATACGCGAGAATTGAATCCCAATGGAAGTTCAGGTAATAATCATAAAGGTAAGTATATTTAAAAACATATTTTTCAAGGATGTGGAAATAAACACCTTGGAAAATGCTTCAAAGGTATGGGAATATGTTATAGATGTGGTAATAAAGGTCATAAAGCAATAACCTATCATGGAAAAAGGAAGTGTTAAGTTGACTTTAGGAAATGGAAAGAAGTTATTTCTCATAGATCAATTAAATGTTTTAAATGTGGTATGCATGGTCATTACACAAATAGAAGTCATACGAAGAAGGTTCCATAATGGGATCAGTAGGACCGTACAAATATATTTTTACCAATACCTAATTTCATTACAGTTGAGGATGAGGAAACTAACAATGACCTATGAAAGGTATGGATTATTTATTAGTTGATGTATTGACATTATTGAATTTTAGGATATGATTCATGATTTTGTTTGTTGGAAATAATTATTAATAAATAAGTTGTAAAAATGGTTGAGGTATCATGAAGAATTCTGTATTATTAATATGTCTACATTTTAGAAATTTGAGAGTTATGTAAGATATCTGAGTGATGAAATATTTAAAAGCATTAATGCTCTTTTTTTGATGGGGTTACTTTGGAAGACTTTTCTCTTGTATTTGTAACCCTTAGGTTTGTTATATAAAAATGTTAATTGAGGAATAGTTATATTTTCTTTTGTGGATATAGTTATAAAGAACCATTAGGTTTTATATGATCCTTGAATTTGAGGCAATTATGGGTTGTGAGTTTTTGGGACGAAAAATGCGAGGTATGAGATAACTGTTGAGGTTAAAATATGTTATGGTTATTTTTGAAGATTTTATCTCATTTTGGGAATGTTATAAAAAATATATAGTTTTTGAAAAAGGACAACATGCAAACTGTGTGACAACCCATCACATCGGACAAAGCTGTGGGAATCGAACCCACAACCAAAGTGCGACTAAGATTTATTACCTACCACTAACCTACATAAAGTACCCAGTTAGTATGACTTATTCTTTTTATTTAAACAATTTTATGGATTAATAATAAGTTTATTTTTGAACTTATGTTTTATCAAATGGATATCCTAAGTATAGGAAAATGATTTGGTGAATAAGTGACAAATGTTATTTTGGAATATGTTCACTCTTTTAGAAACACTATATGCCTAAGGAAAATAGAATAATATGAGATTTTATTTGAGGAGTAATGGTTGAATTTCATTTTGGAAGAATCTGTGTTTTTATTATGGAAAAATGGTGATTTGGGTTGTTGTCGAAATGATTAACCTATCATGGAGAACATGTGATTAGGTTAATTACTTTTAAGTATGATACTTTAAGAGTATTCGATGTTATTTGGAGATAAATTTTTTTTGTGGAAGACTATGTGATCAAATCCTTCTGAATTTTGGGTTTCTATATTAGTTTGGATTATTTTGAAGAATTTTAAGGAAAATTGTTTATAGAATAGTCTTTATTGAACTTTGGGTATTGTTTATAGAATTTTGGAGATTAAGAGTAGTATTTCTTTTCTTAATGGATTATTCTTTTTGTGGATTATATTATCTTGTACTAACCATTTTGGTTCTGGTTAATGTTTCAAGAAAAGATGAATAGATAGTTAATCTTTTTTGGATTATGTGATTCTCTAGAAGTTGATTCATCATGAATAGTCATCATTTGTATAAAAATAAGACTTGTGGGGGAAATTGATTAAATGAAGAAACACTACTTTTCAAGTAAATATATTTCATTATGATCTTAGTCTAGGTAGTAATAAAATTATTCAACTCTATGAAAAGGATCTTGAAGAAAAAATGTTATACGCTTGCTTTTATCATCAGACTTTTACCCAACAAAAATTTATGGTATTATGGTGGTTAACTTTCTATGATCAAGTTCTCTATCACTCTCCATTATTCTATGAGAGTTAGTTTTTCATCCATATCCATGTTTTTCTACATGGAATCCTAGTATGTGTTATATTGGGTGACCTTTGTACTTCTATTTTTTTCTTTTAAAGTGATAGTATTATTGAATCTTTTTCTGATGTGGTATTTTCAATGATGTTTCTGAGACCAATTTTAAAATTTCAAGGACACAATTTCTAAAAGGGGGGAATGATGTAACGACCCAAGTATTTATAGAATAATATATTTTCATATCTATTAATATTTATTAATAAGATATTAATTTTATGTTAAAGGGGATGATTTTTTTGATAGCATACTCAACACACAACAGTGGGTTTCTTTGAAATCTTACATTTCACACAACATTGAGTTATACCGAAAAATAAGATAGTAATAATATTATTTTAAATGTTAATTAACGCCTAGCCATTGTGTTGGCAGGAATGAACAGAATTAACTATATTATGATTTTACATATTTATTAAATGTTTTTACATTTATTCAATGAATATTAGAGGCTTAGAATAAGAATGAATCTTATTTTAAGCATTAAATACTCTAATATTTTTAAACATTCAGTTTACCATCTTTTGATGAAAAACTTTTTTTAAATATATTTTTGTCACGTTTATATGTCATATTTGTAAATATAAACTTATTATATATAATTGGGACATCAAAATTTACTTTTGTTAACAAAAATTTAAGTTTCTGATAAATTTTATTTTTTAATGAATAGTGAAAAATACTGCATTTTAATTCAAAACCAACTTTTCATCTAATTTATTTATATAGTTATATTGTAATTTTAATTGTTTTTAAAGTTTAATTGGATTTTATTTTTATAATTTAATCCAATATTGTTGATTGGAAGTAATTTCCCATTGAAATTGGATATAAACACATGTCAATCTTTTGATAGTTATTTCTTCTTAAAAAACCTGCTTTTTAGTTTTGACAATGGGATTTAATTTTAAATTAATTACTGTAACATCTGTGTTTCGAATTTGGAAAAAAATATTCCATATTTGGAATCATAAGTTCCAAATTGTGTAAATAAATACCTTTTATTTTCAAACATTATGAATAGTAACTTTTGTAATTATTTTATTTTCCATGGTTAAATTATAAATCTGGTAAATAAGGGTAAAAAATATTATTATAAAAATATTAAACTACCCTAAAAAATGTTCTAATCCTATTGGATGAGATATTTCTGACCATGGGAATCCTTGGGTTGATTTTGTGACCCCATGGATCCACTTGGGAGTGATAATGACATTTTATAAAAATCAATTTAAAGTAAAGAGAAAATTAACATAAACAGGTATCTTTTTACTAAAACAATTTTTATATAGGGTTATATAAGTGATCTATTAGACTATAAATAGTCATTATAAATCTAAAAATACACATCATGATATTTTATTTATAATTTTTAGACATTAAAAAAATAAATTTAATTATGACACATTGATGATGCAGTGATTGCTTCATTAATAAAGGATTCAAATAAATGATATTATAAATGTTAAAAAGAATGTAATTTGGTTATTTTTATGTCATACACTCATTTTATAGATGATATTTACATATTATCTTTGATTTAATTCCTTCTTTTTTTGAAGGAATCGGGTTGTTATGAATTTGTAAAAAAGTCAAGTATGAATAGTGTCCAAATTTGACATAATTCATAACTTTAAATATAAAATAGTTTATTAAATGATATTAAATTCCTAAAAATATAAGATTAATAAAAATGGTTAATAAAATTACAAATATTTCATAAATGGATTTTTGTGGGTATTTTGACATGATATGGTAATCACATTAACCCACAATGTGTAAATAACATGATATCACGGTAAGATTAAAAAGGGTAAAATAAGGGATAAACCAAAAAGATAAGGATAAAAAAATATTAAATACATGTCTAAAAATTATTGGATGATGTGTATTCGAACCAAAATCATCTTAACTTCAAAATAAATGAGTTTTGAACCATTTTTAATCAAAATTTAATTTATAATAAATTAATATTTCTAGACTTTCATAAAGTGCCTCTCCTCCCTCTTATAAAAGGACACCACCTATACCCACTTAATCACACATATCAAGACCCTTGGATCATCCAAATTCTAATCAAATAATCTCCCAACATCACTCCCTTCCTCTTAGAATCCTTACCTTGGGTATAAGGCAATTCAAGAAAGCCTTTTGTCTCAAATCAAAGGGAGTTACACATTTTAAGAGGTAGCATCTTCTCTAAAGTTCCTTTCCATTATTTTAATTATTCACTCCATATTATATTATTATTATTTGATTACATAAAAACTATAGTATCCTCAATATACTAATATGTTTTTATGAGAATTATTCAATCTACACTTACACACACCTCCATTTAATGGATACGAACATACTGTTTCCGTATACGGTGAACTACTGCCTAACGAAACAATGATTGTTCAATTTTTCCCTACCACCTATCATGGTGGACATTATGATGTCACTATATTTATATATTATATATATTATATTTATATTTTCTTTGTTCTTCTATATTTTTTATTCATATCATACCTTTATTCTTTTCATAATGTGTAAATACGATAATTTCATTTGAGGAAGTGCGGACTACCGCCCCCTCAAAGTAATATGAATCATTCATTGCATACATGAAATGTATAAATGATTGAATTAATAAAATTATGTAACGTATATAAAATATTATATTATACTGGAATTATAACATACCTATGTATCATTTAGTTTTCATTCCTTTAAATATGAAAAAGAAATGAAAGTAGTGTTCATGCGTACGTACGGCTTACCGTCTCCATGAACGGTGCATTTCATTTATTATCTACAAATGTTATGTACTATTATAAATACATATATACAATGGATATATATGATATTTAAAACATGAATACTATTATGAAGATAATGGACTTTTGACCACATGGACAATTTTTAATTATAACAAGTTCATTTTGACTCAAGTACTGAACATCGACAAAACGACTGATATGAACTTGAATAATTATATGATTTTTATAAAAAGGTAATAAGTTATATATAATAAATAATAAACTTGAAAAATTTTCTGAATAAAGTATAAATTAACTTAATTTTATTATTCAGGGAGATAAATAATGAACAAGACAAGTCGTACTCAAGATAAGGGACTTCGTCTCAATATCCTTTCATTGAGTCATATTTTGGTTTATACACAAACTTATTTTATATGGTGTATAAACCCCATTGAATTTTAATTTCATTCAAAGGGAATATTTTTTCTATGAATTGTTTTACTAAATGGAAAAATAATGTTTCCTTTTAATGTATACAACGACAATGACCTTTCTGCCACCACGAGCATTATTTGATATTTGGATTCCTTAACAAGATATAGTGTTTTTAAAAGAAAAATAAATACCATATACACTTTTTACATATTTTGGTATTGAAAATGATTTTGAGAAAGCTTTTATTATGTCAATATTTTGAAATTATATATTTTTATTGCAATGTAGAAATTTTATCTTTCCGTTATGCTTGTTTTATGTGTTATGATTATGTTATGGTTCTTGGGAATTTTTTATGTATACGGGTGGTTCCATGATAATAAGATGGTGGGTGAGAATGAGATAGATCTCCAATTCATTGAGTAACATGAAAAAGGTAAATTTTAATGTTTCTCCTAAGATATTTAGGTAATATACTCTGATGGTTATTCCAAACATAACTCCCTATGTAGTTGTGAAAGCTACAATGTGAGTGTGTTATGAATGCCACAAGTTACCTTTATGATTTATGATTTCTATGTGTTATTAATAAATATTGTTATTTCATGAGGTGTGTTAAACAACTTATGTTTTATGATTGAAATGTATGATTTAATTTTTTTATTGATGAACTAATGTTTTTTTCTTGTTTTATAACCCTTACTGAGCATTTTATGCCCATCCCCAATTTTTGAAATGTTTTTCACAGGGTATAAGGAAGGGTAAGAGAAAGTAAGAATTCAATAATATTTTTATCAAGAAAATAATTCTTGTTTTTATATAAGTAGTTTTATTATTGTGAAGAAAATTAGATAGAGTAGAAGTGTCTACTTTGTAATATTTGAGATGTAATGTAATAGTTATGGCCTAATTCTCTAAAACTCAAAACCCGAAAAGATCCTCAATGTTAATTCTTCACTTAACTCAAGATTATGTAATGTTTAATCCTATGGTCTTATAGTTTGTATCAGAGCTCGGTTTAAATAACTTTAGAGGTTAGGGTGTTATTTAAGCATAAGTGACATGATTTATATAAACACAATGGTTGGAATATTTGAAAGAGTTATAGTTATTTTAGATAAATTGAATGAGTTTAATATAACATGAAAATTATATCTTAGTGTTTACCCTCCTCATAAGATAGTATATGATGATTTTACTAATATACTCACACTGGCCTTTATGGTTTTAGTAAATTGATGGATCTAGCAGGCACCAAAGTAATAATGGATGTGAAGTAAAATGAGGTGGTTTTCTGAATAAAAAACCAAATGAAATGGGAGCTACAATGAGAACTCTTGTGGTTATTCTTAACTAACTATATGAATTCATGATTGACCACTTGAACCTTGGTGAATTTTGTAAGGAATTGTATATCCGAGAAATGAATCCCTATGGAAGTTCAGGTAATAATCATAAAGGTAAGTATATTCAAAAACCTATGTGTCAAGGATGTGGAAAAAAACACCTAGTAAAATGATTCAAAGGTACGGGAAGATGTTATATATGTGGTAATGAATGTCATAAATCAATAACCTAACATGGAAAAATGAAGCGTTCATTTGACTCTATGAAAGGGAAAGAAGTTATTTCTGAGGGATCTATTGAATGTTTTAAATGTGGTATGAATATTAATTACAAAAATATATGTCCTATAAACAAGGTTCGGGAATGGTATCAATAGGACCATACAAATATATTTTTACCAATACCTAATGTCATTCCAATTGAGGATGAGGAAACTGACAATGACCTATGAAAGGTATGAATTATTTCTTAGCTGATATTTTGACATTATTGAATCTTAGGATATGATTCATGATTTTGTTTATAGGAAAGAATTATTACAGAATAAGTTTTAAAAATGTTTAAGGGATCGTGAATAATGTTGGATTATTAATATGTCTACATTTTAGAAATTTGAGAATTATGTTAGATATCTGGGTGATGAAATGTTTAAAAGTATTAATGCTCTTTTTTTGATGGGGTTACTTTGGAAGACTTTTCTCTTGTATTTGTAACCCTTAAGTTTGTTATATAAAAATGTTAATTAAGGAAGCAATATCTTTTATTTTGTATATATAGTTATAAAGAACCATTAGGGTTTATATGATCCTTGAATTTGAGGCAATTATGGGTTGTTAGTTTTTGGGATGCAAAATGCGAGGTATGAGATAACCGATGAGGTTAAAATATGTTATGGTTATTTTTGAAGATTTTATCTCATTTTTTGAATGTTATAAAAAATATATAATTTTTGAAAAAGGACAATATGCAGACCGTGTGACAACCTGTCACTTTGAACAAAGCTATGGGAATCGAACCCACAACCAAAGTGTGACTCGGATTTATCATCTACCACTAAACAACATGAAGTCCCTAGTTAGTATGACTTATTCTTTTTAGTTAAATGATTTTATGGATTAAGAATAAGTTTATTTTTGGAACTTATGTTTTATTAAATGGATATCCTTAGTATAGTAAAATGATTTGGTGAATAAGTGATAAATGTTATTTTGGAAGACATTTGCTCTTTTGGTAACACTATATGCCTAAGGAAAATAGAATACTATGGGATTTTATTTGAGGAGTAATGGTTGAATTTAATATTGGTAACACTATATGCCTAAGGAAATTTTCTCTTTTGGTAACCCAAATGGAGATTTGGGTTGTTTGTAGAAATGATTAACCTATCATGGAGAACATGTGATTAGGTTAATTACTTTTAAGTGTGATAATTTAAGAGTAATCGATGTTATTTGGAGATAAAATTTATCATGGAAGACTACGTTATCAAATCCTTATGAATTTTGGGTTTCTATCTTAGTTTGGATTATTTTGAAGAATTTTAAGGAAAATTGTTTATTGAATGGTCTTTGTTGAACTTTGGGTATTGTTTGTTAAATTTTTGAGATTAAGAGTAGTATTTCTTTTCTTAAAGGATTGTTCTATTTTGGGATTATATTATCTTGTACTAACCATTTTGGTTCTGTTTAATGTTTCAAGACATGATGAATAGATAGTTAATATTTTTTGGTTTATGTGATTCTCTAGAAGTTGACCCATCTTGAATACTCATCATTTGTAGAAAAAATGACTTGTGGGGGGAATTGATTAAAGTAAGAAACACTACTTTTCAAGTAAGTATATTTCATTATGATCTTAGTCTAGGTAGTAATAAAATTATTCAACTCTATGAAAAGGATATTGAAGAAAAAATGTTATATGCTTGCTTTTATCATCAGACATTTACCCAACCAAAAAATTATTATATTTTGGTGGTTACGTTTCTGTGATCAAGTTCTCTATCACTCTCTATTAGTCTATGAGAGTTAGTTTTTTTTTCATATCCATATTTAGCTACATGGAATCATAGTATGTGTTATATTGGGTAACCTTTGTACTTTTCTTTCTTTCTTTTAAATTGATAGTTTTATTGACTCTTTTTCCAATGTGGTATTTTCAATGAAGTTTCTGAGGCCAATTTTAAAATTGTGAGGACGCAATTTCCAAAAGAGGGGAATGATGTAACAACCCGGGTATTTATAGAATAATATATTTTCATATCTATTAATATTTATGAATAATATATTAATTTTACGTTAAAGGTTACTCTTTTTCTAATATTGTACTAAACACGCAACAATGGATTTCTTTGAAATCTTACATTGCACACAACATAGAGTTATACTTAAAAATAAGATAATAATATTATTATTTTAAATGGTAGTTAATGTCAAGTCGTTGTATTGAAGGGAATGAACAGAATTAACTATATTATTATTTTACATATTTATTAAATGTTTTTAAATTTATCCAATGAATATTAGAGGCTTAAAATAAGAATGAATCTGATTTTAAGCATGAAATACCCTAATATTTTTAAAAGGTCGGTTTACCACCTTTTGATGGTGAACCCTTTTTAAATCTAGTTTTTGTCAATTTTATATATTATTTTTGAAAAAATAAACTTATTCTATATAATCATGATATTAAAATTTACTTTGGTTAAATATTTGGTAATTTTCTGATAAAGTTTATTTTTTAATGAATAGTGGAAAATACTACATTTTAATTCAAAGATTCCTTTTTATCTAATTTATTTATATAGTTAGATTGTACTTTTAATTGGTTTTAAAGTGTAATTAGATTATATTATTATAATTTAATCTAATTTTGGTCATTTGAAATAATTTCCCATTGAAATTGGACATAAACACATGTCAATCTTTTGATAGTTATTACTTCTTAAAAACCTGCTTTTTAGTTTTAACAACAGGAATTAATTTTAAATTAATTAATGAAAATTATGTGTTTTGAATTTGGAAAAATAGATTCAATATTAGTAATTATAAGTTAAAATTTTTTTAAATAAATACCTTTTATTTTTATACATTATGAATAGTAACTTCAGTAATTATTTTATTTACCATGGTTAAAGGGTAAATATGGTAAATAAGGGTAAAAATAATATTATAATAATATAAAACTATCCTAACACATGTCATAATCCTATTATATGAGATATTTCTGATCATGGACATACTTGGGTCGATTTTGGGACCACATGGAGCCACTTGGGAGTGATAATGACATTTTATAAGAATTAATTTAAAGTAAACAGAAAAATAACATAAACATGTATCTTTTTACAAAAATAATTTTTATATGGGGTTATATAAGTGATATTTTCAACTATAAATATTAATTATAAATATAAAAATATTTTCTACATCATTATATTTTATTTATAATTTTTAGACATTAAATAAAAAATTTAATTATGGCACAATGATGATTCAGTGATTGCTTCATTAATAAAGGATTCAAATAAATGATATTATAAATGTTAAAATAAATTTAATTTTGAAATTTTGATGTCATAAAAGAATTTTATGGACTATATTGACATATTTTATTTGATTTAATTCCTTTTATTTGAAGGAATCATGTTGTTATGAATTTTTAAAAAAGTCAAGTATGAATAGTGTCCAAAATTGACATAATTCATTACTTAAAATATAAAATAGTTTATTAAATTATATTAAATACCTAAAAATATAAGATTCATCAAAATGGTTGATAAAATTCCAAATATTTCATAAATGAATTTTTGTGGGTCTTTTGACATGATATGATAATTACATTAACCCACAATGTGTAAATAACATGATATCACGGTAAGATTAAAAAGGGTAAAATAAAGGTTAAAACAAAAAGATAAGGATAAAAAAATATTAAAAACTTGTCTAAAAATTATATTATTATGTGTATTTGAACAAAAATTATCTTATATTAGAATTAAATTAGTTTTGGACCATTTTTAATTGGAATTGAATTTATAATAAATTAATATTTCTAGAATTTCCTAGAGTTCCCCTCCTCCCTCTTATAAAAGGCCACCACCTCTTCCCACTTACTCACACCTATAAATCCCATTTTATCATCCAAATTCAGCTCAAATAATCTCCCAACATCCCTACCTTCCTCTTATAATCTTTACCTTGAGAAGAAGGCAATTCAACAAATCATTTTGGCTCAAATCAAAGGGAATTACACGTTTTAAGAGGTAGTGTCTTCTCTAAAGTTCTGTTCCATTATTTTAATTATTCACTCCCTATTCTATTCTTATTATTTGATTATATAAAAAAATTATCCTCAATATACTAGGGTTTTTTATTATAAGTATTAAAACTACACTTACACACACCTCCATCTAATGAATACGGACATACTGTTTCTGTGTACGGTGAACTACTGCTTCACAAAATGATGATTTTTCAATTTTCCCCTACCACCTATAATGGTATCCATTATGATGAAACTATATTTATATATGATATATATTATATTTATATTGTCTCTATACTTTTTTATTTTTCATTTACATCATACCTTTATTCTTTCCATAATGTGTAAATATGATAATTTCATTTGAGGAAGTACAGACTACCACCCCCTCAAAGTAATACGACTCATTCATGGAATACATGGAATGTATAAATTGTGGAGTTAATGAAATTATGTAATTTATATAAAATATGATATTGTAATTTAATTATAACATACCTATGTATCATTTAGTTTCCATTCCTTTAAATATGAAAAAGAAATGAAAGTAGTGTTCATGCGTACGTACGGCTTACCGTCTCCATGAACGGTGAATTTAATTTATTATCTCCAAATGTTATGTAATATTATAAATACATATATATACTGAATATATATGATATTTAAATCATGAATACTATTTTGGAGATAATGGAATTTTGACCACATGGACAATTTGTAATTATAACAAGTTCATTTTGACTCAAGATCCAAACATCGAAAAAATGAGCGATATGAACTTGAATAATTATATGATTGTTATAACAAGGTAATAATTGATATAAAAGGAATAATAAACTTGAAAAATGTTATGAAACAAGTATAAATTAACTTAAGTTTATTATTTAGGGAGATAAATAACGAACAAGACAAGTCAGACTCAAGGTAAGGGACTTTGTCTCAATCTCCTTTCATTGAGGCATATTTTGATTTATAAATGAACTTATTTTCTATGGTGTATAAACCACTTTGACTTTTAAAATCATTTAAAGGGGATATTGTTTCTACAATTCATTTTACTGAACAACAAAATGAATCTTTCTTTTTAATGTACGTAGTGATAATGACATTTCTGTCGCCGCAAGCATTATTTGATATTTGGATTCCTTAACAATCCGTAGTGTTTTTAAAAGGAAAATAAATACCATATAACCTTTTTACATATTTTTGTATTGAATTTTTTTTGATAAATCTTTTATTATGTCAATATTTTGAAATGATATATTTTTATTTCAATGTGGAAGTTTTATCTTTCCTTTATTCTTGTTTTATGTATTAGGATTTTGTTATGGTTCTTGGGAATTGTTTGCACATACGGGTGGTTATATGATAAACTGAGGGAAGGTGAGCCTAATATATCTCTCCAATGCATTGGGTAACATGATAGTGGTAAACGTTAATGTTTCTCCTAAGAGATTTAGGGAATATACTACGATGGATATTTCAAACGTAACTCCCTATTTAGCTATTAAAGTTGCAATGTAAGTATGTTATGAATGCCACAAGTTAACTTTATGATTTATGATTTCTATGTGTTATTCATAAATCTTATGATTTCATGAGGTGTGTTAAAGATCTTATGTTTTATGATTGAAAATTATGATTTCATTAATTTGTATGTATTGATAGACTAATGTTTTCTTTCCTTATTTTATAACCCTTACTGAGATTTTTATGCTCATCCCAAGTTTTTGAAATGTTTTTCATAGGGTATAAGGAAGGGTAAGAGAGAGGAATAATTCAAGAATATTTTTATCAAGAAAAGAATTATTTTTTTTATTTAAGTAGTTTTATTATTGTGAAAAAAATTAATAGTGTAGAAGTGTCTACTTTGTAATATTTGAGATGTAACGTAATAGTTATGGCCTAATTATCTAAAACTCTAAACCTAAAAAGATCCTCAATGTGAATTCTTAACTTAACTTGAGATTATGTAATGTTTAAGGATGGGGCCTTATAATAAATTCAAAGATAAGAAGAGAATAAATGGATTATAAATGACCCAATTATTA
The DNA here is from genome assembly GCA_963277665.1 of Viscum album. Taxonomy (NCBI): domain Eukaryota; kingdom Viridiplantae; phylum Streptophyta; class Magnoliopsida; order Santalales; family Viscaceae; genus Viscum; species Viscum album. The sequence continues at coordinate 1,939,999,471 of OY728119.1, read as the reverse complement.
TATTACACCCAATAAAGATCCATGCTTCCAACCAGTATGAAGATTTTCTACCAAGGATAGGGAGAGAGCCAAGAATGTCACCAAGGAACCTTTAAACCAAGAAAATATAAGTTAGGGTCATGAGATTCAGATTAAAGAAGTTAAGAAAATATTTTAGGCTAAAAAGAGAATTAGGCCCATACTAATTTGCATTCCCAATAGCGTTATCAGCTAGCTACTGGGCCACACCACTAGGCTGGTGGATATAGGAAAAATCTCTATACCACCAAGTTCCCCACTGGGGAGCTGGTGGAAGTCCACCAGCTAGTTGGTGGCACCTTCAGACCTACATGAATTTTTTCCACCTACATTAGCTAGCTAGTGCCCATAACTGGCTATTTAGTGGCCTCATGCTGCCAACAATAAGCCAAGACACCACTCCTGAACTTCAGATGACCCCAAAACCAAAAATAAAATGATAAAAAAATGATATATACATGATTCCACATACCAGGGTGTGATAATTCTTCTACCATGCATGACCCCCACCACATGTATCAATATCAACCAATGGGTACTACCCCAAACTATGTACCATTGATATCACCAAGAGGTATCACTAAATGGAGAGCATGGAAGAGGGGTAGTTATCTATCCATATCCTCCCCATCTTGGATTTTGGAAAAAACACCCCCCAGTGTGACTGAGTGTCGATAAGCTTATCCAACTCAGGTGGAGTGCTTAAAAAAATATAGATAATACATATACATATATATATATAATAGTTTCACATAATCCCACACATAATGGTAGCTAGAAACTATCACCCCACATTTTCATCAACATGACACCGAGCATTACCACTAATGAAAAACAACCAAATAGAAGCATCACACAATAGGACACAATCCGAGCTCCATTTCCCATTATTTTATTTAACAAATCATTCACCAACCTTTATTTATTTATTTATTAGTTTAAATTTGTACCAATAAATTATTTAGTCATAACAGAAAATATCATTTTTATATCTCGGATCATTATAGAGTTACTTCTTTATTAATAGATTTAACCTTTCCGATAAAATTTCTAGACATGGAAAGTAAATAAATTATAGTCCAATTCGTCCCATTACTATGGGACTACTATTGAACACAACCAAGGCCACTAGACCAAACCCAACCAAGGAAACCAAGACAAATATAAATAAAGGCAACCAACCCACACACAAATCATGACCACCAAGTTTCACTCATCTTTCTTTTAAGTTACTAACTTTAAGTGATTAATCATTTGAATGGTATTATCACACAAGTCATCATGTCAAGGAATAGTTCACTATAAGAAATGAATTCTAATCAAAAAAATCAAGATCCCTTCATTTTTGAACAATAATAATATCTCAGTAATCAACACTATATACAATTCCCATAAATCCCCTCTTCAATTTCACATTTAACCAATTTATTATCTTTATTCATTCCATCTCCCATTTACCATAAATCAATAATAACCACACACAAAATTTAGAGGAGATTATATTAGAATTATTGGAAGGGGTCACAATAAGTTTAATCAAAAATATTATTCCAAAATATGAATGAGAAGTTCAGAGATCCCCTGCCTCAACTGGTGCTTCACAATCACTGTAAGGTTTATGAGAAGAATAATAATAATAATAATAAGAAATAAAATATATCTTTATCAACATGATAGGAACTTTGAAAAAAATATCCATAATGATTTCATCATCAAAATTGAATCCCAATATGAACTAACACCATTGACAAGAACTTTCAAAGAAGATATGGGAAGAAACCAAGGGAAAATGAGAGGATGACTCACCTCAGGTCATAAGGAATAATTCTTTAGGAGAAGATGGATAAGATCATCAAAATGGGCTCAAGGACATCCAAAATCACACCTTTGGTCAACTAAGGTTTGAAGAGAAAGAATGGAAAACAAGGGAATTCAGACTGTATTTTGAATTTATAGGGAATCTGTAAAACACCCTTTCATGCTGTGATAAGATATTTCACACCATGAAATATTTGAGTGACCACTAATTCATGTAATGAAAGGTTCCTTCATGCCTTGAATGTTTCAAGTATAACATCCACTAAAAATTATGGTGTATGGATCTTAAAAATCCAAAAATCATTTACGCCGCAAATATAGTCTTCACGTCATGAATATTTTCAATCTATAATTACACTGAATCTTCCCAGAAATCATTCAATCCATGAACCACATCATTAAAGCTATGAACCACACTTTAGGCTATGAACTAAACATTCACACCATGAATCAATTCTACAGTAGAGTTCTAGCTTCAAGCTCCATCGTTATTCCCCCAAGCCTACTCTAAACAACCTGACACCCAAATATCACAAAGGAATGGTCTAAAAATGTCTGAACCATTATAAGAGGTGGCATTCATCCATTCATATCCTCCCCTTCCTAGATGTTAAGTAAAACACCCCCAAGGTCTTTGGCTATCGATCATGTTATCTGACTCAGGTGGGGTGCATAAGAAAACACAAGTATCACACAAAGGTCCATAACTCGGGCCCCATTTCCCATTGTCTAAATTTTAAAAAATTGTCCACCGTGATTTATCCATTTATTTATTAATTTAAATTCACACTAGTGAATTATTTAACCATTTCAACATTATTATATAAGCTGATATTATTTCATTGCTACTAAATTTCTACCAAGAAACAACCAAGTCAAGACACTACATCAAAACCAAGGCCACCAAGCTGCAAACAACCAAGGACACTAAGCCATGCACAAATAAGGCCATCAATCCATTCACAATAAAGGAAACTAAATCACACATATCAAAGACATGAATCCACACACATCAAGTCAAACATAGACAAAGTATATTCCAACATAGTCTTTTTTTTTACCATCTTTAATTATTTAAACATTTAAAGGGGATTATCAAATCAAGAAAAAACTATAGGGAATACTTCCATAACAAGTATAAAGCATAAGACAATGAAAAAAATATTAAGTAAAATAGGTAATATCATGCACATCACACCATACCCTTTAATTTCATTAGACCATATCACTTTCTTCATTATGAAAATTCATACTATTCACCCAACAGAAAGTAAAAAAATGATAATTTCATATATGCACATAAAATTATAGTAAATTAGAATTAATTTCTTCAAAATAAGATTTCTAATTCATTTTATAAAGTTAAAGAAAGAGAGGATGAACTGTGGGAACAAAACCACACAAAGGATCCTTGAATTGAACTGAAATGCAGTGATGCATCATCAAAATCACAATCCAAAAAAATCCCTAACTCCAATGAACACAACCACTATAAAACCTCTGAAGAAAAAAGTAATAAATCTAAGAGAAAGAGAATAAATACTTACCTAAAATCACTAATATCAAATATTCAGAAGCCTAGGGTGAGCGCCAAGGATCAGAGGTTGTTAGGGATTCAAAAATCACTTAGGGGTTTCCTAAATTTTGAGATATGAAAAAGGATAATGGGGATATTAGAGGGATTATAGAATTTATAAAAAACCTAGATGGTGTACCATTCATGGTGTGAAGGTATGGTTCAATCCATGAACCTTTCACAGTTTACATTCACTGAAAAAAAGGTGCTCAATCCAACAAACCAAGGAAGGATTTCACACCGTGAATAAATATTTCATGATTTGAATTATTAAAATCCTAAACTCCTTAAAAAATCCACCATGAAAATTCATGTCGTGAACAAAGATTCATGTCATGAAATACTCCTGGATAGAAATTTAAGAAACCTAGTCTCCTGAGTTGTAAACCTTCACTAAGCCACGAAACTTATTCACACCATTAAATAGTGATCTATGGTGTGAATCAAAACCTTCAGTTGAAAATACAACTCTAGTCCCTCTTCTTCCCTCCTCAAACTCATCTAAAGGATCATAACACCCAAAAATCACAAAGAAATGGGTCAAAAGGGTTTGTCTTATTTCCTTAGATACCTCTCAAATGATTCTCATTCTCAAACCAACTAGAAAAGGTAGTACCGCCCACCAAATGCTCCCCCAGGGAACACCTCTCAAAAAATGAATAATTTATACCTAAAAATCACAATATTATCTCAAAACATAGAAAAAAGAAGTCAAAAAATCATTAAAAAAATACTAAAATCAAAATATCCAAAACATTATGGAACAAAAAACTCGAAGTATTGTGCATGAAACTTCAACTCCCACTCATAAGTACTCTCCTCTATATGACTATGAATCAATAAAAATAAAACTAAGGGAATAATGTGCTCTCATGTAACCTTCTCCCAATATTCCTAAATTTTGATTGGACATTTCATGAACATCGCATCATCCATTATATCCAAATTTCCCTAATCATTGACATGAGAATCATTATAAAGATATCAGTGAAGCTGGGACACATGAAATTTTTCATGAAATTTTTCCAGATGAAAGGGATGAACCAACTAATAAGTCACCTCAACAACATGATCTAACACCTTGAAGGGTCCAAAAAACTAGGGTGAGAGATTAATCCCTCAACCAAGCCTCTTCTGCTCATACTAAGGTGAAACCTTAAGGAAAACATGATACCCAACCTTTAACTCAAAAGGCATCCTCCATCAACCGGAATAATCCTTCTAGAGATCCTAGGCCACCTTCATCTTCTCTAAAACCACATAAATCTTATTTTCCATGCTTTTCGCCACATCATGACCAAGAACTATTACCTCCCAAATATCGGTCTAGATCAATAGGGATCGACATGGCCTCCCATGAAATTCCTAAAATGGGGTCATACCAATGGATGAGTGATAACTATTATTATAAGAAAACTCAACCAAAGGTAAGTTTCATGCCCACAATCCACTTAAATCCAAGATACACGCACACAGTATATCCTTCAGCATTTGTATAGTATGTTATGTCTATCAGTTTGTATGGAAGTGAAAAGTAGAATTACGGCATAACTGAGATCCAAAGGCATACTTTAATCCCCTATAGAATAAAAAATTAAACCAGTGGTATTGGTTAGAAATTATGGTCCTCAAAGCTCCATAGATCCTTAATGTATCATCGATGTACCATCTCTCCAGAACATCCACAATACTCGACTCTCAGATCACTCAAAAGTGTGCCAACTTCATTAGACAATCCATGATCACCCAGATAGAATCATACCATATATTTTATAGGGTAACCTGGTGAAAATATCCATAGAAATTTCCTCCCACTTTCACTAAGGGACATCTAAAGGATACAGAAAACTAGCAGGGACACGATGTTTTTCTTTCACCTGCTGGAAGACCAGGTATCACGTCGTGAACTACACAACTAACCACTTCATTCTTGGACACCAAAACTACCTACTCAAGACATGATACATCTTAGATATGTTGAGGTGAACTTACAAATGTGATCTATGAAACTTTTAGTACTCTGTCACACATATCCAATAGGATAAACATCCTTCCCTAAAACATAACCTAATGTTGGCCATCCTCTGACTATCCCTCAAGGGAATCACTACGAATGACCCAATTACACATGACCTTAATATCTGAGTCTCCCTACTGAAATTGATCAACATAATAAAAAAATTTGGCACTACCATTATCTAGAATAATTATCCTCAACCATAAAACTCCTTTACTCTAAGATGTATGACCACTAACTCCTCCATCGCCCTCTAGGCATCCTCAAATTCTCAAACATATCCCTAGGAATTTTTTATCAGCATGTTTTCAATTAAATTTTCCTTTATTTATGTATATAATATCTTGGAATCATAGTACTATAGAAACTTCATCCAACTTCTCTATTATATATTTAGGTAATGTTGATAAAAGGTATACCTTAGGCTTTTTTAATCCATGAATACCAAAAAGCATTCCCTGATGACGTAATGTAAACAAAAATTTAGAGAAAAACCACCATAGCTATCTAAAACTTTTGGGTGGAATTGTTATTCTTATGGGGTAATAACTTCATGTACACATAAGAGATCACTTCCCATTGCAGGATCAAGACCCAAACCCAAGTAGGAAGCATCACAGATTACCTCAAACATCACACCCCCTCAGGAAACTGATGGATTGGGGCACTGAACAACTGCTACTTTGGGTAGTCAAATGATTCCTAACACTGATCAGTCCAAATGAAGGCCCAGTGTTTCCTAGTCGAGGCTATTAATAGGGCCTCAATATGAGAGTAATCAGACAAAAACCTCCGATAATAACCTATGAGACCAAGAAATCTATGGACCTCTGCCACATTATAGGGTGATTCTAAATAAATAGTTACCATAAAAGTTTTTGGATCTATCATTACTCATTATTGGGATACCAAATTCACAAGGAAATTCACCTCCCATTTACAAAACTTACACTTGTAAAATTTCCCATACAGGTTGTGGTGTCAAAGACTCTGCAAAATGATCATCATTTACTTGGAATGCTCTTACCTTGACCTCAAGCATATGATAGTTTTTTCAATGAATATGACTACGACCTATACAAGAACTCATGAAACATGGTGTTCATGAGTCCCATGAACACAGATGGTGCATTCATGGCACTTAATGTAACACCTCGAGTTTCAATAAAAGAATTATTTTAATAAAAATTTGAATTATAATAAATAATATAAAATCATGTGATTTCATTTAACTGAAATCAAAATTTGTTAATTTTACTTATATCATATTCAAAATGATATTTTTGTTAATATACATGATGAAGTATTAAAATAATATAAATTAATTATACTTTTAAGAAATGTAGTATCATAAAATGATATTTACTAATATAATGTTTAAAGATAGTAATATTATGATAAATTTGTTTAATAAAATTATAATTTTATATTGAAAATATTTTAATTAAATATTTAAATTATATATGTCATTTAAAATTATTATTTTAAAATATTACATGTTGTAATGTTAAAAATGTCAAATATTTTAAGTAATATTATTTGGTAAAAAAATTCATTATTAATATTTACATTCTATTATTTAAGTGGTATAATTTATTGAAATAAATAAACATTGAATATTTTAATGTGATTTTTTAAATAAGTTTATTAATAAAATGAATATTATTTTTGTAAAATACAATTAGATTATAAAAAAAAATTCATAATTTTTTTAGTTAAACTTAAACTTATAAATGTATTATGATTACCTTTATATAAAGTATATAAAATAAATTATTTTTATAATAATAATTATATAATAATAAAAATATAATAAATAAAAAAGAGAGAGAAATCCCATTTAAGGGATTTGGGGGTTTTGTTTAGGGTTTGTGGGCATCAGTGTCGCGCTACAAGGAGGGTGTCGAGAAGGGCTGAGCAGCGGTCCAGGTTGAGGGTGAAAAGATATTGAAGTTGATGGCTTTATAGGAGTCTTGTTTCATGATGGTTGAGGCATAGGGAAAGGTCAATCCGTTGGGATCTCCAGGTTGTATGGAGCAAGGGAACCATTGGGAGATGAGTCGGGTGGTAAGGCATTCTCATCGGAGGAGTCGGAGCCGAGGTCATAGTTCAAGGGGAATCATGGACACACTGTGTGAGGAGGAGGTCCAAACAAAATCTTATAGTTTGTCTCAGTTAGGTTTTTGTTTCATGTTTTCCAGATGTAGTGTGAGGTAGGTTTCTTGTTTGGTGTTTTTTTTCTGATTTGTTTGTAAATCTCAGATTAACTTTGAACTTCATTTCATATTCCCTATTTTACACTTTTCTATTCATTTTGTTTCAGTTAATTGAAACCTTTTTCTTTGTATTGACTTTGTTTATATGCTTTCTTTTTGGTCTGTAGTCTTCCACTTCATCATGTTTCACTTCAATTTTATATTGTTTGTGACCTTTTTGTTATGCGGTTTTCATCTGTTCTATTTCATAAATGTGAATTATAATTTCTTGCTTTGTTTTCTGAAACTATTTATCCAAATTGCATTGCAATCTCATTTTCATTGCTGGATAAACATTTTCTTTTATGGCTATAAAATCCTTATCCAATTATTTGAGAAAATTAAAATTTTATTTCAATGTGTGTGTTCCAGGAGAGGGTGAAGGTACATCCAAAATAGCAGGTCCTCAAACCCTTGTGCAAATTAATTTGTAACACGGTCCGTCAGTCTGGGATTGAGTGCGTTCTGGTCTTATGCAATACAAGGGATTTAGTATATATTTTTATGATTAAACTTATTTTTTAAGGTAATTTATATTATTTTCATTTGAATTTGTAAACATATACACATATACATATATACAAAGTTATATATATGTATATAGTTGTGTTAAACCATATTTTTCCTAATCTGAATTAAATATATGGTAAGTTTGCTTGTTTTAAATTTTCTTTCCCTAAAACCTTTTGGTTGTAAGGGTATGTTTTCTGATCATCAAGGAAAGATTTTTTTTTAAAAAAAATAAAGAATTACATGTGTGTATATACATACGTATATACACACATAGTCCAATATTTCTAGTATTTATATATATAAACTTGATATGGGTTCTTTTTTCTTGAACCAAATTTTTAAGAACCTATGTTTCTTTGAAAATATCATGGTTTTCTAAGTATATTTTTATGTATACATATATAAGTATATATATATATATATTCTTTTAAGTATAAACAATTAAAATTTATATTATCCCTTCTCATTTATTATAAATGGTGTACTAAAACTCTCAAACTAAGGTTTAAAGATTTTAAATTCCTATAAATGCTTTGTTTTCTTAAATTATTAGGGAAAAAATTTATCATTTTAAGTGATATTATGGAATAAGTTATCGTTTCATGAGCATAATTTCATCTTCATCATTCATCATGTCATGACTAGATAGGAATGGTCATCACCTAGTACACTCAAGTCATTAATAGTATTATGTAATCATGTATGCATTTAATCCAAGTTTCTAGAAATTATAGTTCTTAATTAATAAATGTTTTTCAAGCATGTGATACTCTATAAATGATTTTAGAAACATTTTTTATGATGCCAATGACACTATTTTGAGGGAATTAAAACTATGTATGTATTTTGGAAATGTTTTGGGACAGAGATGAGAAAAGTAGAACCATGTGAAAATGTTTTCAAAAATTGGCACAGGTGAATTGAGAGATGTTACGGGGAGTGAACTCGTAAGTCTAAGTAAATACCAATGGCCTTAAGTTATAGATTTTAGTCATGGACTGAAAATTATTTTTAACATCCCATAAAAAATTAGTATTTTAAAAGGAGAATCCACAAGGGTCTTAAACAAGTATTATTATTTTGCGAGATATTGTTTTTCCATATGTATACTCGTGTATTTCTTAAAATATGTTTTGTGTTTATAAAATTTTAAAGAAATATTCAAGGGATTTTACTAGTTATTTTAAAAACCCCTTACTGGGAATTTTTTGCTCACCCCATGTATTTAAATTCTTCTTACAGTTTTAGTGAAAGTGCTACGATGAATTTCTAAAGTGGAAGCAATGTTCTGTTGATTCTTTGATTAATGTTTTCTAAAATTTGTACATTTGTATTTGAATGTATCATTGGAACTATAATTATACATAACCTAGACTGGTAAAGGTCCTCTTTTGTATTTAATGTTGTGTATTTATTCAATTTTTCTTTAATAAAAAAAATGCACAGCATTTGTAAGGGCTAAACTCGGGTTTCAGGTTCGAGTCTTTATAATTGGTATCAGAGGAACGGTCTAGACCACTTTAGAGATTAGATGATGTTGTCTAAGCGATAGAGTTTAACGGTCCTAGTGTTTCTTAATTATAAAGATGAAAATTCAGAATTCTTCTAGAGTTTGATGAACAAATTGTGAGGTTTCAGTTCTTTTCAAGGGGGGGATAATGTAACACCCCGAGTTTCAATAAAATAATTATTTTAATTAAAAAATGAATTATAATAAATAATATAAAAATATTTGATTTCACTTAATTGAAATGAAAATTTGTTACTTTGACTTATATCATATTCAAAATGATATTTTTGTTAATATACATGATGACATATTAAAATAATATAAATTAATTATACTTTTAAGAAATGTAGTATTGTGAAATGATATTTTCTAGTATATTGTTTAAAGGTAATATTATTCTTATAAATTTTTTTAATAAAATTATAATTTTATATTATAAATATTTTAATTAAATATTTAAATTATACATGTAATTTAAAATTATTATTTTAAAATATTATATGTTGAAATGTTAAAATTTTCAAATATTTTAAGTAACATTATTTGGTAAAAAATTAATTATTAATATTTACATTCTATTATTTAAGTGGTATAATTTATTGAAATGAATAAACATTGAATATTTTAATGTGATGTTTTAAATAAGTTTATTAATAAAATGAATATTATTTTTGTAAAATACAATTAGATTATAAAATTATTTTGTCATAATTTTTTTTAGTTAAAGTTAAACTTATACATATATTATGATTACCTTTATATAAATTATATTAAATAAATTAGTTATATAATAATAATGATATAATAATAATAATAATAACAACAATAAACGAATAAATAAAAAAAGAGAAATCGTGTTTAAGGGATTTAGGGGTTTCGTTTAGGGTAAATGGATGTCGGTGTCACGCTGTAAGGGGGGTGTCGAGTAGGTTCGATCAGTGGTCCAAGTTGAGGGAAAGCATCTGTCAAAGATGATGGATTTGGAGGAGTCTTATTGCACAATGGTCAAGGCCAAGGGAAAGGCCGGGCCATTTGGATCTCTAGGTCATGCACAATAAGGGCATCGTCAAGAGATGAGTCGGTGGCAAGGCCTTCCCATAAGAGGATTTGAGGTCGAGGTTGTGGTTTAGGGGGTATCACGGACTCACCGTACAAGGAGGAGGTCTAAGAAACATCACCTATTTTGTCTCAGTTAGGGTTTAGTTTCGGGTTTTTCAGATCTAGTGTGGGGTAGGTTTCTTATTTGGTTTTTTGTTCAATTTGTTTATCAATCTTGGATTAACTTTGAACTGTATGTCGTATTCCCAATTTTCCACCTTTCCGTTCATTTTCTTTCAGATAATTGAAACCTTTTTCTATGTATGGACACTATTTATATGCTTTCGTTTTAGTCCTAAGGCATCCATTTCATCCTATTTCACTTCAATTTTATATTGTTGTGACTTTTTTTCTATACTATTTTCGTGTCACGAACCGAATCTGGTCACCGCCAAAACCGGCACCAAACCCAGCCTGTGACATGACCCGAAGGGCGTTCCCTATCCCCACGAGCTGGCACAAGTGCCCGGGTATCATTAATATAGGTTTGGGAACGATTTACCCGAGTATGAAAGCATAAAACATTAAAAACAATCCATAATATAAATCTGAAATTTTTGAGCCAAACAAGACTTAAGTGAAAACCAAAACTGAGTACATTGGTTTAAAGATTATACAAGTGGTCCAAATAAAAATAATTATAGCATTAAGACAGCCCCAAGGACTCCACACGACTAGGGGTCATCGCCCCCAAGCTATCTCCACAACTCCGCACCAAGAATGGGAACTAACACCATGAACCGCCATCAACCTTAGCCTTTCCTTTACCTGAATCAAACATAACCAAGTCTACTTACACCCAAGGGGTGTAAGTAGGGTGTGAGCTTAATCCCAGTAGGATACCACCCAATTATTCCAAAGAGTAAGAAATACAATGTGAAAAAGCAAGCAGTTTTCAAACACAAGGAAAAGTAGTGTTCAAATTTCAAGAAATGAAACCTCTAATTGAAAATAGTTTTCAATCCAAAATTTTTAGAATACTAACACATTAAAATAGAAATGTTAGATACTGTAATTTACTTCCAAACACACCCTAAGACATGGGTAGATACTACAAATCCAATGAGCAACAACATTGGGAACACCCCTAGGCACTAGGTTGTCTTGGGCCCTATGTACCTCGTACCTCGGTGTAAAGTAACCATATCAAAATCATTTCTCGTGCACGAGCCACTAGTAGGGAACACACCCATAACCTAGTGGTCCCCAATAATCATCCACATAGTTTAGTTAGAGTTGTCGTTATCCAAATGCTAAGTGAAACAGGGACAAAATCCATCCGGTCCACTAGCCGTACTAGTACAAATCCACCCCACCTAGGTACCCGGGCCTCCCCTTTTGTGCTCAATCAATTTCAGCATGAAACATAAATAAATTTTCATATAAAACACCATTACTGGTCAATCACAACCAATACAGTAGCTATAACATTTTATACCACTTAAAACACGCAATAAAACACTTAGATTTTTCATAAAACAATTCCTCAAAATCTCGTAGTGTTTCGGACACAAAACACCTTATAAACCTCACTTGCATACTATGTGCACATATTTAAGTTTCCAAAACATAAAGGAGATCCCACTACATTTCAGTTAAAACACAAAATCATTTTTAGGGCAACCCTATATAGTTCAAGAAACGACATCATTGCAAAGTCTCCATTTTTACACAACACAACTCTTAGAATTTCATGTGGTTCACAAACACCATTAAAACCAGTTTTTTCAGAAACAAACACAAGGGACAAACATTAAAAACAGTATTTTTATCCCTATTATACTTCAATAAAATCAACTAGTTACTTATAGGGTAGCCCCAATTAAACTAATAATACATTTCTATGAAAAACCCCCAATTTCACATGAAATTGTCCTTTAGGATTCATTTTAAATACAAAAACCACTAAAACTATATTTTTCAGAAATAATAAAATTTATTAAACATGAAAATACCATAAAAATAGTAGCCAATTCACAAAGATTTCATACACAATGGAATCACCTACCAAAACCAAGGAAACCCTTGAATCCTTTGTGCGAAAACTCAAACGCACCACCGCCGCACCTCAAGAAAGCTAAACCAGACCTAAAACCAGAATTTCAGACCATAAAACACAATATAAAACCTTAAATTTTAAACCCTACTTCCTGGACATTAGGAACCGCAATTATAATGGAAGAAACCCTAACTAAATTGGATGTAACCCTAAACAAATTGAAAGAAGAAAGGAGGAGAACAACTTACTTAAAATATCTTGTAGAAATCACCCCCCAAAATACCAGTAGCTGATTTCACAAATACTCAAAACTTCAAGGTCGGTTCGAACAAGAATAGTTAGATCATTTAGGAATTTGAATGGGGGAAAAGAGTAAGAATCAAAGGATTTATGAAGGAAACAAATTACCTTTATAAATCTGCCCGAAATTTGAGTTCTTAAGAACTTTCGACCTAAACCGCGATGAAAATGAGTTGAAACGAGTGTGGGAGAATATTGGACGTGAGGCTGGGTTCAAGGGGCGTGTTTGGGGCTTGGAATCACCGAAACCCCTTAAAAATTAATAAGTTATTAACTAATCAAATTTTATTTTTAAAACTGGAATTGAGCTTTCGGGCAGGCCCAATCCCTTAAATAAAAACTCATATACACCTTGGTTATGGATTTCCAAAGGCTCCAAATTTTAATTTTGGTGTTAATATATTAGGGGAGGAAATTTAGGAGTTGGAATGAGTGAAAAATATTAAAAAATGAATAAGTTATAAAAGAAACAAAATTTATTTTTAAATCTGGAATTGGGCTCACGGTTTGGCCCAATTCATGAAAACTCACCTATTCTCCATAAAAACTTTGGAAACCACCCAAAACAAAGAATTAATGGAAATTAAAATAAAAATACATTTAAAATAAGCTATGTATGTGACAATTCTCTCCACCATAAAAACTTTCCGCCCCGGAAAGTCACTGTAAGGCCAAAGCAACAACCAAACCCAACTGAGAAACCAAGTGGTACTCTCTTGCCAGGTTTCTCCCCCAAAGGCCATAAAACCTCCAGTGATCAATGAAGGAAGGAATACTCTCACAAACCTGACTTACACCACTTTCCTGAACGAATAAAGAACATTCAAGCTTTATCCCAAATGAAAACTCCTCTAACACAATCTGAACAACACTCAATCAATTTACCCAAATAAACGACAACATCGAACATGGTTACACTTTCCCTACTATAACTAAACCATTGGTCACTCTCCAATATCAATTTTTTACCAAAGAAAGATGTAGGTAGTTAGATATCTCCAAATGATAATACCTACTTCCCATACAAAACCAAGGAAAAATATGAGTTACTCGTATAAAGAGACACAAATGGGCTCCCCACCATAAGAGACAACTTATTTTTTTTCCCGAGACAGAATCAAGACACTAATAGGGGGAGGCCCAAACAGACTCCTTAGTACAAGGGGTATACATAAATTAGAAATTTACAAAATAATATACATGATACCCACAGTGGGTCTTCCCACCACAATAACCAACCATCTTAACTGACCAGCATGGGCCGACACAAAAAGACCCAATTTTTTTTTTAAGATTTGGAAAGGGTGCAGGGTCAGTCCGCACTGTTTGGGAAACCATGCACTAACTATGCTGATCATTATTTGAACGTGGCTTCCTAGCACACTGACACTACTAATCATGCACAAAATGTGTGCTCAAACTTTCTAGCCAAATTTCTAACCATTCTCCAATGACTCAATGGAAACCAACGTGGGAGGGAAAAACAATAGGCGATGACATGGGTACAAGGCCCTCTACCTATTTCCACCGAACGAGAACAATAGAAGGAAGATGATGAAACCATAGGTTTAAACTGTTCCTATCTTTCATACTGATTATAGGACTTTGTACAAGTGTTTAAATGACACTGGTGTTTCCCCTGACTATGCGTCAGCTTCTCTCCGGGACCTATGGCTGGAGCTCAAAATATTGAAGCATCTTCAGCCACGCAGTTAGGCTGTTGAAACCCCTATGTGGAACTTCTTCTTTTAGTGCCACAAACAACTACACTGCATACCCTGATGGGTTTATCAAGACATAACACACTCCATAACCCACTTTACCAAAACCAGACATTTCATTGAAACAAGGGATCAGAAGATGCACACACATCGCACCTTGTTTCTTTGGGTGAGAAATAATAGAAGGGAAAGACACGTATAAAAACCTTCCTCTAAGATAGAGGATTTGATGTTTTTCCCAAGGGAGACACAATCCCAACATAACATAGAACCTTAAAGGATTGTGTGACCTTCACCTTTATGGTCAAAAGAGCACACAACATCACAATGCGTCACCGAACATGACCCTGACGATTGATAGAAACAATACATGGAACGGGACCATATTCAAAGTCCCTAAACAACAGATAAGTCCAAAAAGTGGACACAATATCATATCATGACCTAAATCTCAAAATTGGTTGTTTAATAATAACTCTTTCTTCAAAAAAACTATAAAGAACCCAGAGGCTCTCTTAGACACCATCAAGACACTCATCTGTACTAACAACGAAAGAACACTCCCACCTTTGATGAATCAGGAAACTTAAGAAACTAAGGTCTCTTTCAACCTTCCACAAGCACTATCCCACTACAAGAGGATCCACAAAGAAGTGAAATTAATGGGTGTAGACTCAATAAAAGAAATGTTCGATAAAATATTATTTATATTGATCAACTGGAGGATTTTCCAGTGGCGAAACAAAACGGGTTGCACTTCAGTTGTGCATTAACCCTTAATGGGGGTGTACCTTATCCAATGAGAGAACCCAAGGACCCAACCAAGCTGGTCCATTGGTCAAAAAATGCCAAAAACCAGATCCAAACACATTGAGGGAACCACCATAAAGGCATCCCAATTTTTTTTTTCAAAAGATACCACTAATCGTCCCTACAACACAGCTTACCGACCAAACACAAACCCAAAACACAGTTCAAACAGAAGGGGTTCTTGAACTCAAAACCTCCCACAACATCAAAATTTTTAAAAACCCATAATACATACCATACCAAACTATTCATCAATACATCATGTTTTTCTTTAAAACCAATTCTTTGAAAACAAACGGTTTAGAAGTAAGCGTATCCACCAATGGTACCCCATGGGCCTCACACATGCATGTTTTTGTGCCACACCGGGCACCCTCCTCATATCCATCCCAGCACTCATCCAGTCATGCCATCAACCATCCATCATCCCATATAACCCCATGCATGTGGTCACTAATGGAAATACCAAAGGGTAAAACAAAACTTCCTTCCACTTTTCAAAAACAAAATGGCCAACCAACCCAACCTTTTTCTCAAAACTGCTAACAATGAGATCGAAATCCCAATTCACATCTTACAAAACATTTCATAAGGACACAACCATTTAGAAAAGAACTCACTTTCAAGTTATTCACATCAATTTCAAAACATATCATCCCATTAAAACACACTCTAATTGTTTAGAAAACTCTATTGGAAACGCTTTTAAAAAAACAAATTCAATATAGTTCCTGCTTTCAAAGAGGTGTAAGCACACCATTTTACATTTCAAAACAATTCTGAAAATTCAGTTCCACCATTTCATGAACCAAACCATTCCCTCTTTATTTGAAAATCATTTCATAAAAACGTTACGCTTCTTGAAACCAAGTCACCTTAAAACCAAAGTGCTAAGATTTCAAAACTAAAGCACAAAACAATGCAAGAGGAAACTAGTTTCGGTGGGTGACTTGGACATATGGTTGGCAACCATATTCCAATCACTTCGCCGTCACAGAGAGTATTCTAGGGAAATATCCATGGCTCCACAAGGCTTTCCAGGCCCTGCGAGCTCACTGAGATTATTCTCTCAACTCTCTTTTCATTTCCCATAGTCATCATTAAACCAAGAAAACCAAAGCACTCAGATAAATCCATACTTACCATGGTGACTTGAATCCCTTCATGAGGTGTGCTGGCCAGGCACACTACCCATGACTGAAATTTCAAGTCCCAAAAATCCAAGCACCAGACTATGCTGACTCTTCCCCAAATAACATGACCCAAGGAGCGAACCTCCTTTGATACCATTTTGTCACGAACCGAATCTGGTCACCGCCAAAACCGGCATCAAACCCAGCCCGTGACATGACCCGAATGGCGTTCCCTATCCCCACGGGCTGGCACAAGTGCCCGGGTATCATTAATATAGGTTTGGGAACGATTTACCCGAGTATGAAAGCATAAAACATTAAAAACAATCCATAATATAAATCTGAAATTTTTGAGCCAAACAAGACTTAACTGAAAACCAAAACTGAGTACATTGGTTTAAATATTATACAAGTGGTCCAAATAAAAATAATTATAGCATTAAGACAGCCCCAAGGACTCCACACGACTAGGGGACATCGCCCCCAAGCTATCTCCACAACTCTGCACCAAGAATGGGAACTAACACCATGAACCGCCATCAACCTTAGCCTTTCCTTTACCTGAATCAAACATAACCAAGTCTAATTACACCCAAGGGGTGTAAGTAGGGTGTGAGCTTAATCCCAGTAGGATACCACCCAATTATTCCAAAGAGTAAGAAATACAATGTGAAAAAGCAAGCAGTTTTCAAACGCAAGGAAAAGTAGTGTTCAAATTTCAAGAAATGAAACCTCTAATTGAAAATAGTTTTCAATCCAAAATTTTTAGAATACTAACACATTAAAATAGAAATGTTAGATACTGTAATTTAATTCCAAACACACCCTAAGACATGGGTAGATACTACAAATCCAATGAGCAACAACATTGGGAACACCCCTAGGCACTAGGTTGTCTTGGGCCCTATGTACCTCGTACCTCGGTGTAAAGTAACCATAGAAAAATCCTTTCTCGTGCACGAGCCACTAGTAGGGAACACACCCATAACCTAGTGGTCCCCAATAATCATCCACATAGTTTAGTTAGAGTTGTCGTTATCCAAATGCTAAGTGAAACAGGGACAAAACTCATCCGGTCCACTAGCCGTACTAGTACAAATCCACCCCACCTAGGTACTCAGGCTTCCCCTTTTGTGCTCAATCAATTTCAGCATGCAAAATAAATAAATTTTCATATAAAACACCATTACTGGTCAATCACAACCAATACAGTAGCTATCACATTTTATACCACTTAAAACACGCAATAAAACACTTAGATTTTTCATAAAACAATTCCTCAAAATATCGTAGTGTTTCGGACACAAAACACCTTATAAAACTCACTTGCATACTATGTGCACATATTTAAGTTTACAAAACATAAAGGAGATCCCACTACATTTCAGTTAAAACACAAAATCATTTTTAGGGAAACCCTATATAGTTCAAGAAACGACATCATTGCAAAGTCTCCATTTTTACACAACACAACTCTTAGAATTTCATGTGGTTCACAAACACCATTAAAACCAGTTTTTTCAGCAACAAACACAAGGGACAATCATTAAAAACAGTATTTTTATCCCTATTATACTTCAATAAAATCAACTAGTTACTTATAGGGTAGCCCCAATTAAACTAATAATACATTTCTATGAAAAAACCCTAATTTCACATGAAATTGGCCTTTAGGATTCATTTTAAATACAAACACCACTAAAACTATATTTTTCAGAAATAATAAAATTTAATAAGCATGAAAATACCATAAAAATAGTAGCCAATTCACAAAGATTTCATACACAATGGAATCACCTACCAAAACCAAGGAAACCCTTGAATCCTTTGTGCGAAAACTCAAACGCACCACCGCCGCACCTCAAGAAATCTAAACCAGACCTAAAACCAGAATTTCAGACCATAAAACACAATATAAAACCTTAAATTTTAAACCCTACTTCCTGGACATTAGGAACCGCAATTATAATGGAAGAAACCCTAACTAAATTGGATGTAACCCTAAACAAATTGAAAGAAGAAAGGAGGAGAACAACTTACTTAAACTATATTGTAGAAATCTCCCCCCAAAATACCAGTAGCTGATTTCACAAATACTCAAACCTTCAAGGTAGGTTCTAACAAGAATAGGTAGATCATTTAGGAATTTGAATGGGGGAAAAAGAGTAAGAATCGAAGGAGTTATGAAGGAAACAAATTACCTTTATAAATCTGCACGAAATTTGAGTTCTTAAGAACTTTCGACCTAAACCGCGATGAAAATGAGATGAAACGAGTGTGGGAGGATATTGGACGCGCGTCTGGGTTCAAGAGGCATGTTTGGGGCTTGGAATCACCGAAAACCCCTTAAAAATTAATAAGTTATTAACTAATCAAATTTTATTTTTAAAACTGGAATTGAGCTTTCGGGCAGGCCCAATCCCTTAAATAAAAACCCATATACACCTTGGTTATGGATTTCCAAAGGCTCCAAATTTTAATTGTGGTGTTAATATATTAGGGGAGTACATTTAGGAGTTGTAATGAGTGAAAAATATTAAAAAATGAATAAGTTATAAAAGAAACAAAATTTATTTTTAAATCTGGAATTGGGCTCACGGTTTGGCCCAATTCCTGAAAACTCACCTATTCTCCATAAAAACTTTGGAAACCCCCCAAAACAAAGAATTAATGGAAATTAAAATAAAAATACATTTAAAATAAGCTATGTATGTGAAAATTCTCCCCACCATAAAAACTTTCCGCCCCGGAAAGTCACAGTAAGGCCAAAGCAACAACCAAACCCAACTGAGAAACCAAGTGGTACTCTCTTGCCAGGTTTCTCCCCCAAAGGCCATAAAACCTGCAGTGATCAATGAAGGAAGGAATACTCTCACAAACCTGACTTACACCACTTTCCTGAATGAATAAAGAACATTCAAGCTTTATCCCAAATGAAAACTCCTCTAACACAATCTGAACAACACTCAATCAATTTACCCAAATAAACGACAACATCGAACATGGTTACACTTTCCCTACTATAACTAAACCATTGGTCACTATCCAATATCAATTTTTTACCAAAGAAAGATGTAGGTAGTTAGATATCTATAAATGATAATACCTACTTCCCATACAAAACCAAGGAAAAATATGAGTTACTCGTATGAAGAGACACAAATGGGCTCCCCACCATAAGAGACAACTTTTTTTTTTCCGAGACAGAATCAAGACACTAATAGGGGGAGGCCCAAACAGACTCCCTAGTACAAGGGGTATACATAAATTAGAAATTTACAAAATAATATACATGATACCCACAGTGGGTCTTCCCACCACAAGAACCAACCATCTTAACTGACCAGCATGGGCCGACACAAAAAGACCCAATTTTTTTTTAAGATTTGGAAAGGGTGCAGGGTCAGTCCGCACGGTTTGGGAAACCATGCACTAACTATGCTGATCATTATTTGAACGTGGCTTCCTAGCACACTGACACTACTAATCATGCACAAAATGTGTGCTCAAACTTTCTAGCCAAATTTCCAACCATTCTCCAATGACTCAATGGAAACCAACATGGGAGGGAAAAACAATAGGCGATGACATGGGTACAAGGCCCTCTACCTATTTCCAAGAACGAGAACAACAGAAGGAAGATGATGAAACCATAGGTTTAAACTATTCCTATCTTTCATACTGAGGATAGGACTTTGTAAAAGTGTTTAAACGACACTGGTGTTTCCCCTGACTACGCGTCAGCTTCTCTCCGGGACCTATGGCTGGAGCTCAAAATATTGAAGCATCTTCAGCCACGCAGTTAGGCTGTTGAAACCCCTATGTGGAACTTATTCTTTCAGTGCCACAAACAACTACACTGCATACCCTGATGGGTTTATCAAGACATAACACACTCCATAACCCACTTTACCAAAACCAGACATTTCATTGAAACAAGGGATCATAAGATGCACACACATCGCACCTTGTTTCTTTGGGTGAGAAACAATAGAAGGGAAAGACACGTATAAAAACCTTCCTCTAAGATAGAGGATTTGATGTTTTTCCCAAGGGAGACACAATCCCAACATAACATAGAACCTTAAAGGATTGTGTGACCTTCACCTTTATGGTCAAAAGAGCACACAACATCACAATGCGTCACCGAACATGACCCTGACGATTGATAGAAACAATACATGGAACGAGACCATATTCAAAGTCCCTAAACAACAGATAAGTCCAAAAAGTGGACACAATATCATATCATGACCTAAATCTCAAAATTGGTTGTTTAATAATAACTCTTTCTTCAAAGAAACTATAAAGAACCCAGAGGCCCTCTTAGACACCATCAAGACACTCATCTGTACTAACAACGAAAGAACACTCCCACCTTTGATGAATCAGGAAACTTAAGAAACTAAGGTCTCTTTCAACCTTCCACAAGCACTATCCCACTACAAGAGGATCCACAAAGCAGCGAAATGAATGGGTGTAGACTCAATAAAAGAAATGTTCGATAAAATATTCTTTATATTGATCAACTGGAGGATTTTCCAATGGAGAAACAAAACGGGTTGCACTTCAGTTGTGCATTAACCCTTAATGGGGGCGTACCTTATTCAATGAGAGAACCCAAGGACCCAACCAAGCTGGTCCATTGGTCAAAACATGCCACAAACCAGATCCAAACACATTGACGGAACCACCATAAAGGCATCCCAAAATTTTTTTTTCAAAAGAGACCACTAATCGTCCCTACAACACAGCTTACCGACCAAACACAAACCCAAAACACAGTTCAAACAGAAGGGGTTCTTGAACTCAAAACCTCCCACAACATCAACATTTTTAAAAACCCATAATACATACCATACCAAACTATTCATCAAGACATCATGTTTTTCTTTAAAACCAATTCTTTGAAAACAAACGGTTTAGCAGTAAGCGTATCCACCAATGGTACCCCATGGGCCTCACACATGCATGTTTTTGTGCCACACCGGGCACCCTCCTCATATCCATCCCAGCACTCATCCAATCATGCCATCAACCATCCATAATCCCATATAACCCCATGCATGTGGTCACTAATGGAAATACCAAAGGGTAAAACAAAACTTCCTTCCACTTTTCAAAAACAAAATGGTCAACCAACCCAACCTTTTTCTCAAAACTGCTAACAATGAGATCGAAATCCCAATTCACATCTTACAAAACATTTCATAAGGACACAACCATTTAGAAAAGAACTCACTTTCAAGTTATTCACATCAATTTCGAAACATATCATCCCATTAAAACACACTCTAATTGTTTAGAAAACACTATTGGAAACGCTTTTAAAAAAACAAATTCAATATAGTTCCTGCTTTCAAAGAGGTGTAAGCACACCATTTTACATTTCAAAACAATTCTGAAAATTCAGTTCCACCATTTAATAAACCAAACCATTCCCTCTTTATTTGAAAATCATTTCATAAAAACGTTACGCTTCTTAAAACCAAGTCACCTTAAAACCAAAGTGCTAAGATTTCAAAACTAAAGAACAAAACAATGCAAGAGGAAACTAGTTTCGGTGGGTGACTTGGACATATGGTTGGAAACCATATTCCAATCACTTCGCCGTCACAGAGAGTATTCTAGGGAAATATCCATGGCTCCACATGGCTTGCCAGGCCCTGCGAGCTCACTGAGATTATTCTCCCAACTCTCTTTTCATTTCCCATAGTCATCATTAAACCAAGAAAACCAAAGCACTCAGATAAATCCATACTTACCATGGTGAATTGAATCCCTTCATGAGGTGTGCTGGCCAGGCACACTACCCATGACAGAAATTTCAAGTCCCAAAAATCCAAGCTCCAGACTATGCTGACTCATCCCCAAATAACATGACCCAAGGAGCGAACCTCCTTTGATACCATTTTGTCAAGAACCGAATCTGGTCACCGCCAAAACAGGCACCAAACCCAGCCCGTGACATGACCCGAAGGGCGTTCCCTATCCCCACGGGCTGGCACAAGTGCCCGGGTATCATTAATATAGGTTTGGGAACGATTTACCCGAGTATGAAAGCATAAAACATTAAAAACAATCCATAATATAAATCTGAAATTTTTGAGCCAAACAAGACTTAAGTGAAAACCAAAACTGAGTACATTGGTTTAAAGATTATACAAGTGGTCCAAATAAAAATAATTATAGCATTAATACAGCCCCAAGGACTCCACACGACTAGGGGTCATCGCCCCCAAGCTATCTCCACAACTCCGCACCAAGAATGGGAACTAACACCATGAACCGCCATCAACCTTAGCCTTTCCTTTACCTGAATCAAACATAACCAAGTCTACTTACACCCAAGGGGTGTAAGTAGGGTGTGAGCTTAAGCCCAGTAGGATACCACCCAATTATTCCAAAGAGTAAGAAATACAATGTGAAAAAGCAAGCAGTTTTCAAACGCAAGGAAAAGTAGTGTTCAAATTTCAAGAAATGAAACCTCTAATTGAAAATAGTTTTCAATCCAAAATTTTTAGAATACTAACACATTAAAATAGAAATGTTAGATACTGTAATTTACTTCCAAACACACCCTAAGACATGGGTAGATACTACAAATCCAATGAGCAACAACATTGGGAACACCCCTAGGCACTAGGTTGTCTTGGGCCCTATGTACCTCGTACCTCGGTGTAAAGTAACCATAGAAAAATCCTTTCTCGTGCACGATCCACTAGTAGGGAACACACCCATAACCTAGTGGTCCCCAATAATCATCCACATAGTTTAGTTAGAGTTGCCGTTATCCAAATGCTAAGTGAAACAGGGACAAAACCCATCTGGTCCACTAGCCGTACTAGTACAAATCCACCCCACCTAGGTACCCGGGCTTCCCCTTTTGTGCTCAATCAATTTCAGCATGCAACATAAATAAATTTTCATATAAAACACCATTACTGGTCAATCACAACCAATACAGTATCTATCACATTTTATACCACTTAAAACACGCAATAAAACACTTAGATTTTTCATAAAACAATTCCTCAAAATCTCGTAGTGTTTCGGACACAAAACACCTTATAAACCTCACTTGCATACTATGTGAACATATTTAAGTTTCCAAAACATAAAGGAGATCCCACTACATTTCAGTTAAAACACAAAATCATTTTTAGGGCAACCCTATATAGTTCAAGAAACGACATCATTGCAAAGTCTCCATTTTTACACAACACAACTCTTAGAATTTCATGTGGTTCACAAACACCATTAAAACCAGTTTTTTCAGCAACAAACACAAGGGACAATCATTAAAAATAGTATTTTTATCCCTATTATACTTCAATAAAATCAACTAGTTACTTATAGGGTAGCCCCAATTAAACTAATAATACATTTCTATGAAAAACCCCCAATTTCACATGAAATTGGCCTTTAGGATTCATTTTAAATACAAACACCACTAAAACTATATTTTTCAGAAATAATAAAATTTAATAAGCATGAAAATACCATAAAAATAGTATCCAATTCACAAAGATTTCATACACAATGGAATCACCTACCAAAACCAAGGAAACCCTTGAATCCTTTGTGCGAAAACTCAAACGCACCACCGCCACACCTCAAGAAAGCTAAACCAGACCTAAAACCAGAATTTCAGACCATAAAACACAATATAAAACCTTAAATTTTAAACCCTACTTCCTGGACATTAGGAACCGCAATTATAATGGAAAAAACCCTAACTAAATTGGATGTAACCCTAAACAAATTGAAAGAAGAAAGGAGGAGAACAACTTACTTAAAATATCTTGTAGAAATCGCCCCCCAAAATACTCGTAGCTGATTTCACAAATACTCAAACCTTCAAGGTCGGTTCAAACAAGAATAGGTAGATCATTTAGGAATTTTAATGGGGGAAAAAGAGTAATAATCGAAGGAGTTATGAAGGAAACAAATTACCTTTATAAATCTGCCCGAAATTTGAGTTCTTAAGAACTTTCGACCTAAACCGCGATGAAAATGAGCTGAAACGAGTGTGGGAGGATATTGGATGCGAGGATGGGTTAAAGGGTCATGTTTGGGGCTTGGAATCACCGAAAACCCCTTAAAAATTAATAAGTTATTAACTAATCAAATTTTATTTTTAAAACTGGAATTGAGCTTTCGGGCAGGCCCAATCCCTTAAATAAAAACTCATATACACCTTGGTTATGGATTTCCAAAGGCTCCAAATTTTAATTGTGGTGTTAATATATTAGGGGAGGACATTTAGGAGTTGTAATGAGTGAAAAATATTAAAAAATGAATAAGTTATAAAAGAAAAATAATTTATTTTTAAATCTGGAATTGGGCTCATGGTTTGGCCCAATTCATGAAAACTCACCTATTCTCCATAAAAACTTTGGAAACCCCCCAAAACAAAGAATTAATGGAAATTAAAATAAAAATACATTTAAAATAAGCTATGTATGTGACATTTCGGATGTTCTATTTCATAAATGTGAATTTTAATTTCTCACTTTCCTGTATGAAACTATTTATCCAGCTTTCACTACAAGATCATTTTCGTTGTTGGATAAATAGTGTCTTTTATGGATATAAAAACCTTATCCCATTCTTTGAAAAAATGAAAATTTTCTTTCAATGTGTGTGTCCCGAGAGAGGGTGAAGGTGTGTCTGAAATAAAAGGTCCTCAAACCCTTGTGCAAATGAATTTTCAACACAGTATTTCAGTCTGAGATTGAGTGCATTCTAGTCTTATGCAATACAGGTAAGGGATTTGGTATTTATTGTTATGATTAAACTAATTTTGTAAAGTAATTTCTATTATTTTCATTTGAATTTGTAAACACACACACACACACACACATATATATATATATATAAAGTTATATATACGTATATATTTGTGTTAAACCAAATTTTTCCTAATCCGAATTAAATATATGGTAAGTCTACTAGTTTGAAATGTTTGTTCCCTAAAACCTTTTGGTTGCAAGGGTGTGTTTTCTGATCATCAAGGAAGGATTTTTTTTTTAAATAAATAATTACATGTGTGTATATACATATGTATATATGCACATAGTCCAATATTTTCAGTATTTTTATATATAAACTTGATGTGGATTCTTTTTTCTTGAACCAAATTTTTAAGAACCTATGTTTCTTTAAAAATATCATGGTTTTCTAAGTCTGTTTTTATGTATACATATATAAGTGTATACATATATATATATATATTATTTTAATTATAAACTTAAATTTAGTTTTTTCCTTCTCATTTATTATAAATGGTGTATTACAACTCTCAAACTAAGGTTTAAAGATTTTAAATTCCTATAAATACTTTGTTTTCTTAAATTACAAGGGAAAAAATTTATCATTTTACGTGATATTATGGAATAAGTTATCATTTCATGAGCGTACTTTCATCTGAATCATCTATCATGTCGTACCTAGATAGGAATGGTCATCACCTAGTACGCTCATGTCATTACTAGAAATATGTAATCATGCATTCACTTAATCCAAGTTTCTAGAAATTATGGTTCTTAATTAATAAAAGGTTTTCAAGAATGGGATACTCTGTAAATGATTTTAGAAACCTTTGTGATGATTTCAGTGACACTCTTTTGAGGTAATTAAAACTATGTATGTATTTTGGTAATGTTTTGGTACATATATGAGAAAGGTAGGACCATGAGAAAATGTTTTCAAAAATTTTCATAGGTGAATTAAGAGACGTTACGGGGAGTGAATCCATAAGTCTAAGTAATGACATGTGGCCTTAAGTTATAGATTTTAGAAATAGACTATAAAGTATTGTTAACATACCATAAAAAATTAGTATTTTCAAAGGATAATCCCCAAGGGTTTTAAACAAGTATTATTATTTTGTGAGATATTGTTTTTCTATATGTATACTCTTATATTTGTGAAAACTCATTTTGTGTTTATAAAATTTTCAAGAAATATTTAAGGTATTTTACCATTTATTTTGAAAACCCCTTACTGGGTATTTTTTCCTCACCCCATGTATTTAAATTCTTATTATAGGTTTAGTGAAAGTGATACGATGAATTTTTAAAGTGGAAGTGATGTTCTATTGATTCTTTGCTTAACGTTTTCTAAAAATTTTATATTTTTATTTGTATGTATCACTGGAACTCTAATTATCTAGAACCTAGACCGGTAAAGGTTCTCTATTATATTTAATGTTGTGTATTTATTCTAGTTTTATTTTATAAATAAAATTACACATCATTTGTAAGGGTTTAACCCCAGGTTTTGGGTTCAGGTATTTATAATTAATGACATGATTACAAACTCAAAGTTCCCATAATACCATTGGAAATCAATCTTCAGAATATCTACCTCCTTTACCTTCAACTAATAATATCAAGATCGTGGATCTATCTTAGAAAACTAGCTAGATCCCCTCAACTGGTCAAAGAAATTTTCAATTCTTATAAGAGGGTAATGATTATTGATCGTCACCTGATTCGGTATATGGTAGTCTATACACAACATCATACTACCATATTCCTTCTTGATGAACAAAACCGGAGCTCCTCGTGATGATACACTTGTCTTGATAAATCCTTTCTATATAAGATCATCAATTTGAGTCCTCAACTCCCATAAATATGTTGGTGTCATCCGATAAGGATCCATCAAAATCAATATAGTACTCATATGTAACTTTATTCCAAACTCAACTCCACACTGAGGGAGTATTGTAATAACCACCTTAAGGAAAAAATCTAGAAACTCCACAAAAACTTTGGGGACCTCCACTTCCTAATCTCTCATTGACTCTGATGATGACTCATAAATCAAGGAAATAAGGGTATATTCCTTCCTATCACCCATTTGGAAACCTCACTCACTAAAGAACACCACACATTGTCCCCCTATATCATAAAACTCAAATATCCTACAAAAAAAATAAACTATTATACGAATATAACACAACTAATCTATGTCAAGAATGGCATCTTATGGATGTATCTATAGTAAAAAAAATATCCCAATAACATATGTTTTCCCATCATCAATTTTCATTCTCAATACACATCAAAAAATATAACCTTGTCTCTAAGTGGTGTGGATAAAACCAAGGGTGTAGAAAGACTCTCCACATCCAATCTCAATGCTTGGACCAAGGTGGGCATGAAAAAGGAGTGTGAAACTCTAGAATCAATAAATAAAAAACTATAAGTCATATAATAAACTGATTATATCTCAAACAACCTCTTGGCCCTCAGAAACTAGTGCCTCTATCCCATGCATTTGGCCTGAGATGGCTCCTCTGTCATGTTACTGATTCCCTCCATGTCCATGATCTGACCCAAGTCCCTAATGGAAAGGGATATCCTAGGGCTTCCCTATGCCAACTCCACCTCCCCTTGGTTATGTATAATCCAACTAAACAGGCTATTAAACATAATCTAGAAGGCCCTAGTACTAATGTTGCCTTAGGAGAAACTGTCATTGTTTTTGGAAGGGGGTATGAACACCCAAACCATACTGACTCCCCCATGATAAAATAAATTGTTTCTAGTAATAACCATGACCCCCTCAACCAAAGAACAAGATGGAAGAGATCCTGATAGATGCATGATAATTTCCAGCCATCAAGAAACAAGATGTTTACTATTATGGTTTTCTCCTAACCAATCTGAATCTTGACTATCCTGACATCCACGACCCTCCATTTTATGCCTTGTGCCTCAAAGGTCCCTACTGACTCAACTATGGGTGTTATAGCTCGCTCATACACACTCTCCATCACTCATTCCTTCTTCCTCACATCCAAATACATAGATAACATAAATGGGGTGACTGTAAAATAAAATATGGGGTGAAACACCTCCTCCAAGTACCATGTTTGGGACTCATCTTGGGCTAACATCAAAGAGAATGAGTGATCCCTCAAGACCTGCCTCTAGTAGGCCCTAGGTTGGAAACTAGTACCAAGGGTATATCACATAAATATGGGGGGATTACCCTCAACTATCCCAAGAAAAATATAGAAAACACCACCATCCAATCAATATAAAAGGTAAATAAACCAAAATCACATAAAATAAAACCCAATATGCATGAATATAAAATAGATACAAATGTCTCCAAAATAAAACAATACCAAAAGAATATTGAGGTAGAATCCATAACAACTCCAAGATATCAGCTAGTAATGTCTAACCGGATTACCAAAGTCCTCTTAGAAACCTAAAAAAACTATTTATATATATGTGGGGTGAGCATAAAATGTATACTCGATAGGATAATACCCATGGTATCTCATGAAAAAAGTGAAAATATAATTCTAATTCCCCAATAAACCAACATCATAACCAACCAAAATCTACACAGGTCAACTAGTTCCCCCATCCCCAACCTCACCAAGTCTCTCCCACCTAATAATGTATCCAAGAGTAGTATAGTAATATCATACAAATGTATATAAATGCACCCCAAAATCACTTCCTCATTGGTTTACCACTCTCACCTAATGTAAATACATCCTTTTCTCTCATCCCTCCAATATACACCAATGACGATGTTAATTGTATATCGTGTTGCATGACATCAACTACATCTCACATCTTGAGGCACTAAAAACATATCACATAAATATATCAGTAGGGTATCATCAAGGACTAGTACATTAACCTTGTTCCCCCCCTCCCACCACACATAGCTCCCACCACATATCTCATCATCCACCACAGGTATCACTGAGAGTTATTGTTGAAGAGAGAGTGGGATGGGGGGTAGTCAACCATTTATATCCTCCCCATCTTGGATTTTATAGAAAACACCACCTAGGGTCTTTGGGTGTCAATAGGGTTATCCAACTAGGGTGAGGTGCATAAGAAAAACACAAGAGAATATAGGTATATAATATCCCCACACAAGCCCTCAGATATTGTCATGAACCAATATGGGTCTTCATCCGACCCGGTTTGCGGTAAGGCCTAAAGGGCATTCTCGATCCCCACAAACTGGCGTAAGTTCTCGAGTATCAATACAAGCAAGTGGGAACTATTTACCCGAATATAAAATATAAAACAATGAAAAATATAAAATAAACCAAATCTAGAAAAACCAAGCCAAACAATCCTTTACAAGGTTTCAAATTTAAGTCTACACGTTTATACAAAACCAAAATAGAGCTACAACAAAGAGGGAACAAAAAACCATCTCCAAAAACCACTATAAGGAAATGGGAGCATCTCCCTCAATCCATTACTACAACACCACCCAAGGGGATCACTAGAATAACAAACCACCCTCACCGAAA
Organism: Viscum album; assembly: GCA_963277665.1. Taxonomy (NCBI): domain Eukaryota; kingdom Viridiplantae; phylum Streptophyta; class Magnoliopsida; order Santalales; family Viscaceae; genus Viscum; species Viscum album. The sequence goes on along the minus strand of OY728119.1, from coordinate 1,939,969,397 downwards.
GCTTTACCTTTTCTTGCATCAAACATTACCAAGTCTGCTTACACCCAAAGGTGTAAGCAGGTTGTGAGCTAGTGCCCAGTTGGATGCCACCCAAAAAGGATTCCATACTCTAAACGTTAAACGATAAATAAACTTTCAAGTTTATAAAATGAAAGGAAATGATAGAAAAATTTAAAGGAAATCAATTTTAATGAAAAAAACTCTTAAAGGAATTCAATTTTAAGTAAAAATACATTTACTTTGAAGTAACCCCAAATGTCACATCGTATGCCAACAGTGAGTGCAACATAGTTAAAGAGCACTAAACATGGGATAGGACCTATGGGTACTAGTTAGAAAATGGGACCCTAGAACCTCGCATGTTAGTGTAAAGTGGTATAGGAACCACAAAAATCCATGTTCTTGTGAAAAAGACACTAGAGAGGAGAGGCATCCAATATTCTAGTGGTATCTGATCATCATCAATATGTTTAGTTATTTTTTTCATCATCAATACCGCTAAGTGAAACCAGGACGTAGCCACTTCTGAATCACTGGAATGCTAGTCCTAGTTCGGCCTCCTAGCTACCCAGGCTTCCCTTAGGGTGCTCATTCAAGTGTCATTTTCCACATAATACACCACATGCATACACACTAGCCAAGCAAGGTACCAACCACCAAAAGCCACCATTTACAAACCAAAACGCTTTTTAAACCCAAACATGCATCAAAATCCTTTCCAAACATAATTCACATCACACACCCACTTTAGTAAAACATTTACTCAATTAATAAAACATTTCCAAAGCATGCAACAAGGTCTTATATCAAGAATACATACACTTTCACAAGTAAAACCTATTTTAAAATTAATTTCGTATCCAATCTCCTCAAAAAATACTTTCGCACCACATTTATAATTTATAAAACAAGTTAAAGAACACAAGAAAGCCAAATAAATTCATCAAACAACACTTAATCATGGAATCACCTACCTTTAGTGTAGAAATCCCTAAAATCTGGTGTGAAACTCAAACCGTACCACAACCGCACCACGAGGAAGCAAGATCAAGCCCTAATCCAAGATGTAGAACCAGGAATGTCAAAAGAAAACACTAAAATCGGCACTGTAGGGATGGATAAGATAAAACCCCCAAAAGAAAGAGGGAAAACCCTATAATAGAGTAGAAATCAAGGGGAGGAGACACTTACTTGAATAATTGAGGAGGAATCGCACCAAATCTGGCACAAAAATGGAGCTCCAAGGGAGGTGTAAGGAGGGAGAGGCACACATAGGGATAAAAATCCTGAATTAGGGAAGAAATGGGGAGTTTGGGGGGTTAAACCCAAGAGGAGAGATAAAAGAACCAAAATTTTAATGTGCTGGCAGATCTGAACGGTTAGTCCGCATGGTTTTGGAAACCATGCAGTAACCATGTGGACCATTATGTCTTGAAAGATACCTCTGTATAGTTACTTGGGCTGAGGATCATAGTCGTGTAGTGGCTGTGTGGTAGGTTTTGTCTCCTACCGCACGGTTTTATGGGATGGTGCACGGTTACTACTAACTGTGCCCAAATTGTACGCAGAGGCATGTCCTCACCAAAAACTTTCATTTTTTCACTAAAACTAAAAGGAGAAGCCAAGGGGAAAATACAGACCAAAATAAAATAGAAAAAATACTCAAAAACAAGATCACAGATGTGACAATTATCTCCACCATTAAAACTTTCCGCCCTCGAAAAGTCAACATGAATCTTGATCGGAAAACAAAAATGGGTACTCTTGCTCGACCCAAGACTTTCTCTCCCAATTCCCATGTGTATCATTATCATGATTCCAAAGGAAAAAAAACCAATGGGATATACTTCCCACAAAGAACATTCTCTTGGTAATCCACTATCTAAATTGGATTCTCAAACACTGGTAAATCAGGCTCCAACTCCAACTCCTCCCAATTCAACACATGAGATGGGTACGGGTTATAATTATTCAGTTGGGAGACATTAAAAATGTTATGGATCAATGTCAACTAGGAAGTAAAGGTCAACCGGTATGCTACCTTTCTAATCCACTCAGAGATTTCCAAAGTTCTGGCATACCTCGGTGTTGGATTTCCCTGCTTTCCCAAGCAACGATGACCCAAACGTGGAGCCACCTTCAAGAAAACACACCCACCTGCAGAGAACTTTACATACTGATGCCTCTGATTGACATAAGATTTATGGTGACTCTGATCTATCAATAAATGTTGTCTGATCTTCTTGAATTTTTCAGACTTTTTCTTGCACAAGCCTCAGTCCCAAAAGCGAGGTCTCACCTACATAGACCTAACATAACATAGATCAACAAGTCCAACCATAGAGAACCTCAAAATGAGACATTAAAATAGAGTATTGGTAACTATTATTATAAGAAAATTCAACCAATCCAAAATGGATATCCCACAAAACTCTGAAATCTGAAATACATGCATGGAGCATGTCTAACAGAATCTAATTTGCCTACTCCATCTGACCATTCATTTGAGGATGATATGTCATACTCATTTTGATCTATGACCTCAATTACCTTTGAATTCCTTCCCAAAACCAAGAGGTAAAGTGGGGATCTATTTCAGAAACAATTGCTGATAGTGCACCATAAATCCTAACAACTTTCTAAACATACAACTGTCCCATCTCATCCACCTTTGTTGAATATTTTATCAGAACGAAGTGGGATGATTTGGTCAAGCAGTCAATCACTACCCAAATAGAATTTATTTTTCAAGATTTATGAGGTAATCCAATAATGAATTCCATAGAGACCTCATCCAACTTTTAGGTAGGAATGGGTAATAGCTAAAATAAACTAGAGGGTTTTTAATGTTATGATTTCACCTACTAACAAGTATAGCATCTAGATACAGAGTCAGCTATATCTCATCTCATTCCTAGCCACTAGAACTGCCGAAGTACATCATAATAAATATTGGTAGCACCAGGATGAATAGCCCACTGAGAATAGAGGCTATCCTGAATCACCACCTTCCTCAGAGATAACGACACCACAAAATGGCCCTTGAAACACAGAATTCCCTCAGGAGACAATGACTAATCAAAGGAAGCCTCCCCACCATAAGGAAACCACATATAACACTGACACAACTCATCATAATGCTACTCCCTTTGAACTATCTCCATAAGATATGAATCCAACTACACACTCGCTAGGAAGGAACCTCTACTGTGCTCCTTGGTCTCTAAGTGCTTTTGGGAAAAGAGCCCCATCAAAGTCCAATCATCATTGGAATTCCTCAATGCTTGTATTGGAACTTTCCTAATCAAGGAGTCAGCCACTGCATTACCCTTGCTCAGGGTATAGATGATATCAAAGTCAAACCCCTGAAGATATTCAATCCAACAGCACTGGCTCGGATTGAGATCCTTCTATGAGAAGATGTAGGAAAATCTATTATGATCAGATTAAACCACAAACTTCTCCCCAAAGAGGTAGTGACACCATGTCTTCAATGCATGCACCACTGTTGATAAATCCAAGTCATGGGTTAGGTAAGTATTCTCATGTGGCTAGATTTGGTGATAACCATACACCACCAAATGATCATCCTATATAAGCACACACTCAAGACCCGTACCTGAAGCGCCACAATAAACCACAAACCCCTTTCCTAGTTCTGGAAAGATCAACATAGGTGTGGTAGTCAACCGCCTATTCAGCTCCTCAAAAGATGCTTGGCATTTTGGGCTCCATTCAAACTTCACCCCTTCCAGGTGAGGGTGGTCATAGATGAATCTAGTCATGAGAAATACCGAACGAACCTCCTGTAATAATCTGCTAGTCCAAGGAAACTCCTAATTGCAAACACATTCTTCAGTTGTTCCCATGAAATAACCACATTGATCTTCTCAGGGTCCACTGAAACCCCTTTCATTGAGATAAAATATCCCAAAAACTTCACTTCCCTGATCCAAAAAATGCACTTTGAGAACATAGCCTAAAGACGATAATCACGTAAAGTGCCCAGCACAATCTGCAAATGATTCTCATGCTCTTCTTCAGATCTAGAGTAGACGAGGATATCATCCAAAAATACCACAATTAAGGAGTTGAGATATTTTTGGAACACCCTATTCATGATCTCTATAAATAATACTATATCATTTTTCAATCCGAAAGGCATGACCAAATACTTGAAATGGTTGTACCTACTTCAGAAATCCATTTTTGGGATATCAACCTCTTTTACCCTGAATTAGTGGTAACCCAAACACAAATCAATTTTGGAGAACCACTTTTCTCCCTTCATCTAGTCGAACAAATCACAAATCTAGAAAAAAGGGTATTTATTCTTTATGGTTACCTTATTTAACTTTTGGTAGTTGATACACAACTAGAGAGACCCTTCGGTATTTTCACAAAAAACTAGAGCAGTCCACGGAGAGATTCTTAGGTGAATGAACCCTTTAGATTCCAAATCATCCAGTTATATATTTAATTCCCTCAATTCAGTGGGGTCCACAAGATATGATGTAAGATATATTGGTTGGGTTCCCAATGCCAAATCAATTGAAAATCCACATCCCACTTTGGGGGTAATCCTGAAAAATCATCTGGGAATACCTCTGGGAACTCATCCACTACATGAGGTAACCCATACTTAGGAGCACTGCCATCATCCTCCAGTATGAGCAACGATAATTGAAAGGAAATATTTCCCAAATCTGGGAGTGGAGGTCTAGATTAACCTAACTGAGGATCCCATTCTTCGAGGAAGACTTGAGTACTCCCATCTAGTGCTATGAAACTGACTCATTACTGATAAAAATCAATGTGCACTCAGAAACTCACCATCTAGTCCATGCCAAGGATCACATAAAATAGATCTATATCCAGGACCAAGAAATATCATTCCATCTCAATCCCTAACATGGAGAGTGCACGCGATGGGAATTTAATTCCCTGCTCCTTCTTACCCAAAGGTGTCACCAACTCCATTGAAAAAGGAAATAACTTAGTTGGTAAATTAAATAGGGTCTCAAGATGAGAAAATATAAAATACACAGATGAACTAGTATCAAATAGAATAGCATATAAAGAATATACAAACAGAATGGTACCCCGAATAGTCGAGGACCCTACATCTTGTCCCACTGGTGCCTACTCCATAACATGAAGGTTCCTAGTATCTATCTAATTCTGAACATGAACAATGGCATGAGGCTCTGCTCTAAGATAACTCTGACCAGAATAAGATCCAGTCCTGCTACCTTGACCACCAAATCGAGATCTCACCATCCTAGACAGTTCTGGATGAGTTTTCATTCCCCTGGAAGCCACTAATCCTACACCTTCCGAATAATAATGAGTATCTCTATATAATAGTTGCAAGTTCCCTAATGCTCTACATCAATGATAGGATTTGAGAGGATATGCACAATCATTCTGAGTGTGTCCTACCTTCCTGCATTGGTGGAATATGACAGTTCTAGCATTAAAATTCATAGAGGAAGGCTGCCTAGATGGATGGACTGAACTGTCACCTCCCTTCTTCCTTGGATCATCACGCTTCCTCTTATTTTCTGAAGAACTACCACTTCAAATTACTAACATGGCCCTAATGGAACTTGAACTTCCCTTACAGACAATCTACCATATACAAGCTTGGTCAAACACTTCAGTGTAAGTATTTAGCTTGAAAAAGAATACCTAAGAATAGATCTTTGGACACAAACCTTTCTCAAACCTTTGAGCTTTCATCTTCTCATTAGAGACTATATCAGGGGAATACTGAACTAGATCTTCAAAACGGTTGACATACTTCATCACCGACTAGTCCCCATAGAAAAAATACATAAACTCCTAGGATATAGAATACGCCAATACCTTAGGGTAGTATTGGTCATTGAATAACACCTTGAAGTCTTTCTAGTTCATCTGATCATGCTTCCCAACCTGAATCATGGAGTCCCACCACCTTTGGCTGGGTCCCTTTAATAGAAATGAAGCACACTTAAACCTGACTTCTTCAGGAGTGTCTAGGAACTTGAACATAGGTTCAATCTTCTCAATCCATTCCTCTGCTTCTTGAGGCTTTGAGCTACCTTGGAAAAAGGGGGGTTTATTTTTAAAGAACTCATGGGTTTTATCCTTCTGAGAGACAGGATTGGCTTCCCTAACTAGAGCAGGAGCAGGACCCACTTCATATTCCATAGCCTGAACTGCTTAGACCATGGCATCCACCAACCCTTGATCAAGCGGTGAGGGAGAACTCTCTTTGGCTTCTTCCCGCGATTGTAGAGGAATTTTTGGGGGAGGCATATTTCTACAAGAAGAAATAGTCACATATGAGCATCATTAATACATCAGGTCTGAAAAAATTCAACAAGAACAACAAACCTAAATAAACCAAACATGTCAAAGAAACATAATGACAAAACCACTTTACTCCCACCCAGTTTCAACATGTATTTTTCAGCCTACACATCCCCCTAGAGGAGAAGTCAAACCAACATCCCAAAATCCCATGGTGACTCTAGGTCTATCACAAGGTGTGCTGGCCAGGCACCCTGCTCGTGACCAGAACCTCGAGCCCTGATAGTCCAAGATCCTATCTATCCAGAATCATCCCAAATAATATGACCCAAAGAGCTAAACCTTCTCTGATACCATTTTTCATGAACCAAGTCAGGTCGCCATCCAACCTAGCACCTGACCCGGTCCACAGCAATGCCTGAAGGGCGTTACCGATCTCCACGAGCTGGCACGAGTACCCGGGTATCAATACAAGCAAGTGGGAATGATTTTCCCCAATATAAAAATATAAAACAATCAACAGTATAAAATAAACCAAATCTAGAAAAAACCAATCCAAACAAGCCTTTACAAGGTTTTAGATTTAATTATACATGTTTATACAAAACCAAAAGAGAGATACAATGAAGAGGGAACCAAAAACCATCTCCAACAACCACCATAGGGAAAGGGGAGAATCTCCCTCAATCCATCACCACAACACCTCCCAAGGGGATCACTATCATCCCAAACCAACCTCACTAAAATCTTTACCTTTACCTACATCAAATATTACCAAGTTTTCTTACACCCAAAGGTGTAAGAAGGGTGTGAGCGAGTTCCCAGTAGGATGCCACCCAAAAAGGATTCCATTCTCTAAATGTTAAATGACAAATAAACTTGAAATTTTATAAAATAAAATGAAATGCTAGAAAAATTTAAAGGAAGTCAGTTTTAATGAAAAAAACTCTTAAAGGAATTCAATTTTAAGTAAAAACACCTTTACTTTGAAGTAACCTGAAATGTCACACCGTATGTCGACAGTGAGTGCAACATAGTCAAAGATCACTAAAAATGGGAGAGGCCCCATGGGTACTAGTTAGCAAATGGGACCCTAGAACCTCGCGTCTCGATGTAAAGTGGTATATGAACCACAACAATATACGTTCACATGCATGAGCCACTAGATAGGAGAAGCATCCAATATTCTAGTGGTCTCTGATCATCATAAATATGTTTAGTTAGTATTTTCATCATTAATCCCGCTAAGTGAAGTCGAGTTGTAGCCACTTCTGAATCACTAGTAAGCTAGTTCTATTCCACCCTCCTAGCTACCAAGGCTTCACTTAGAGTGCTCATTCAAGTGTCATTTTCCACATAATACACCACATGCATACACACAAGCCAAGTAAGGTACCGCCCACCAAAATCAACCATTTGTACACTAAAACCATTTTTAAACCCAAACACACATCGAAATACCTTCCAACCATAATTCTCATCACAAACCCACTTTAGTAAAACATTTAATCAATTAATAAAACATTTCCAAAGTATGTAATAAGGGATTATATCAAGAATACACCCACTTTCACAAATAAACACCATTTTAAAATTAATTGCATATCCAATATCTTAAAAAACTACTTTCATACCACATTTATAATTTATAAAACAAATTAAAGAACACAAGAAAGCCAAATAAATTAATCAAACAATGTTTAAGCATGAAATCACCTACCTTTAGTGTAGAAATCCCCAAAATCCAGTGCAAAACTCAAACCGCACCACAACCACACCATGAGAAAGCAAGATCAACCCCTAATCCGAGAGATCAAACCAAGAACATCAAAAGAAAACCCTAAAATTGGCACCCTAGGTCTAGAGAAGATAAACCCCCAAAAGGAAGATGGAAAATCCTAGAATAGAGAATAAAGCAAAGGGAGGAGACACTTACTTAAAGAACCGAGGAGGAATCACACCAAATATGGCACAAAAAAAAGGAGCTCTAAGGGAGGTGGAAGTAGGGATAGGTGCACCTAGGGAGGAAAACCCTTAAGGAGGGAAGAAATTGAGAGTTTGGGGGGTTAAACCCAAGATGATATAGAAAATAAACAAAATTTTAATGTGTTGGCAGATTTGAACGGTTAGTCTGCACGGTTTGGAAAACTGTGTGGACCATTTTGTCTAAACAGAGACCTCTACATGGTTTCCTGGGTTAAGGATCACAGCCTTGAGGAGGCCGAGAAGCATGGCCATGCAGAGGCCATGTGGTAGGTTCTGTCTCCTACCACACTATTTACTGGGATGGTGCGCGATTACTGTTAATCATGTGAAAACCTTACGCAGAGGCCTACCCTCCCCAAAAACTTCCATTTTTTAACAAAACTCAAAGGATAAACCAAGGTAGAAAGATATACCAAAATAAAATAGAAAAATTACCTGAAAATAAGATCATGAAAGTGACAGATATGGGTTTGCCCAAGAAACACTACTACATCCCTTTTCATGAAACTACTGATATCATTCCACCAAACACCACCTCTAATGCATAATAACCATCCCAAAAGCATCAAATAAAGGGCAACAACATGGGATCCATTTCCCATTGTTTAAATTTAACAAATTTAGTCACCAATCTTTATCCATTTAAGTATTAATTTAAATTCACACCAATGAATTATTTAACCATTTTTAAATTATTATATAAGCTGATATTATTCCATTATTAATGAACTGCTACTAAGAAACTACCACATCAAGTCAGTGAATCACAACCAAAGCTACCAAGTTGCACACAACCAAGGCCACCAATCCACACACATCAATTCAATAATAGAATAGGTATATTAAAATTAGTCTTTTAATTTTATATCTTTAAGTATTTAACCATTTAAAGGGTATTCTAAAATCAAGACAACGCCATAGGGAATACTTCCATAATAAACATTAAGCATAATGTATCAGACAAAAACAACAATATCAAGGGAAAATGGTAACTGCAAGAACACCACACCATCCCATTTAATTTCATTAGTATATATTATTATATTCATTATTCCAATTCATACCATTCACCCAATGAAAATAAAATCCATGATAATATCATTGATACAAATAAAAAGAGATATAACTTGAATCCCCTGCTCAAAAGAAGCTTTCTGATTCACTTTAAAAATCCAAATAAAGTGAGGATAAACCATGGGGACACAACCACACAAAAGATCCTGGAATCAAAATGAAACACAGAGATGCCTCATCAAAATCACATCCAAAAAACCCTAAACTATGATAAGAACATCTATTGAAAAAACTTCAAAGAAATAAGGAAGAACTAAAAGAGAAAGAGAAGAAATACTCACCCATAATTATTGATATAGAATATTTGAAAGCTAAGGGTGAGCTCTGAGGATCAGAGGCTATTAGGGATCCCAAAATCACTTAGGGATAACCTAAATTAAAAGAGATGCAAAGGTATAATGAGGCAGATTATAGGGATATTGGTATTTATAAACAGCCTAAAAATCATGTCATTCATTGCATGAAGGGGTGGTTCTTTTTTTGAACCTTGTGCAGTTCACATCCACCAAAAAACAAGGTGTTTGATCCAATAAACCTAGGAGGGATTTCATTTCATGAATAAATATTTAATAACATGAATTATTTGAAGCATGAACTCCCAAAAAACATCAACATGAACATTCACACAGTGTACTACTCCTGGACAAAAATTCTTAAAATGGTATCCCAAGCTAAAAACCTTGACCAAGCCATAAAATGTTATTCGCATCATGAACCAATGATTTGTGATGTGAATCACCACTTGTTATTTCAAATCTAACTCCAACTTCTCCTCTTTCATCCTCAAACTCATCCCAAGGATCTCGACACCTAAAACTCAAAAAGTAATAGGATGGAAGAGTCCAATCCATTATAATATATTTTATGACTCTATTTCCATAATGATTTTTTGTATTTCAATTAAATTTTCTCACTTGTAGTGAATATCACCACTATTTGGGTGGTTCATATCATTGTTTCATCAGAGGGTTTATATATTGGGAAATTTAATGTGAATACTAATTTCCTTCATAGATATTTAGAGGATCGCATTTATATGAAGTAACTAGAAGGATTTGTTGATTTGGAAAATAATTACCTAGTGTGTAAACTCAAAAAAAGTTTATATGGTTTGAAGTAGGAACCCATGCAATGGAATGAGAAGTTTGATGAATTCATGAGTAAAAATGCATAAAAATAATATGTCATAGACCAATGTGTTGGACTGATAATATTGTTCTAATGTATCCCATGTATTTTAGGTTTTATGATATCAAATACCCTTCATATATACTAATGTTTTTGTTTTGAATGTATATTTCAAGTTTATCTTTATTTTAAGTCTTTATACTCTTAAAACCATTAAGTCTACAATTATGGAAATTTTGGATGAAATTTTCCCATGTATGGAAAATTGGATATGTGAGGAATTTGGCTACATGGAGAAATGGATACATCGATCAATCAGTTACATCAATCACCTACATGAAATGGCTATGTCGTGGAAATAGATATGTGTAAATTTCCTACATTGATAAATCACCTTCATGAGAAAGAAACTACATAGATAAAATAGCTACGTGAATTGGTTACATGTAGTAATTGCCTACATGATTTGGATACGTGGTGAAATTTTATACATGGTTCCAAATGGATATGAAATTCTTTCAGCTGCATCAATTTTGGTTATGTGATCAAGAATGCTAAGTGAAGAAAATTGGATACATGAAGAAGGCCTATGAAAATTTGGATACGCAGATAAATCGGCTACATGAAGAACAACTACATGGATCAATTCAACTACATGAATTAGAATCTATATAATTCAGATGTGTGGTGATCTAAAATTAGCTACATCATTCTGCAAGCTTTTATTTATTACCATTGGTGTACTTTCAGTGAGATTTAATGATGTCGTGCATTCATTAATTATTGATTTACCTATTTATGGTAAAAATGAATATAATAAGAGGTAATTACTGAGAAAGGAAATACGTATAAGGATAATTTACTAATCAGTACTGTTTTGAGGTATTTATAAGAAAAGTATGTGTGGAATTTAAATTATAACCCCATATTTTAAGGATCTAATGTTGTGATATTAAAATATAATTTTTGTATGAATTTTGAGTGTGGCTTATAGAGTGAAAAATAGAATATTGAGAATAATAGAAGTGTATACTATATATTCTAATAACTCTATCTCAAATATATTTTATGTTTACCAATTTTACATGAAAAGAAGAAGAAGATTTAAGATCTAAATTTTTGTTATCATGATCATATTTGATGTCATTTTAAAAGACTCTCCTCAAGATGTATTTTATTCTTATCATATATCCTAGAGATTTCTTCTCTTCTGACAGTTTTATCTTACAACTATAAAATCAACCTTTAAATACTTTGATTATTCTCACTCTTTTGTTGTAAAGGTTCCTGGTAAAATAACCCTAAAGGTTGTTTTTTGTAAAGCCTCATTGGATCTTAGTTGAAATATCCTACTGCTATTGTACCAAGTTTCCACTTATTGAACTTGGAAGAGTAGTCCCTAGAAAAAGGATTGGTAGTCCCTAGAAAAAGTAATGGTCTATTGAAAATCACTAAGCTCTTGGAATTGTTCATTGGTAGCATGGACTAGGGGATTTACATTCCCTAAAACACTATAAATATATATGTTTGATATCTTTTATTTGTTTTTTTATTTCTGTTGCTGCTTATATTAAATAAAATATCAGAAGTTATTCATATCTTAAAGGGGGTGATTTTATAAGTAAATAAAAATTTAAATAAATCGATTAACCCCCTACATCTTAGTAGAGTCAATCTAAGAAAATAATTGGTATCAGAGCTTGTGACTTTTGAGTTCTCAACTTGTAAAGGTTGAAGTCTAATGATTATCTTCAAGATGGTTATTGTGTCTGACAACAGAGAAGGTATTTCTATGGTAACGTCACCTTACTTTAATGGTGAGAATTATGGTTTCTATAAGGCATGGATTATAATCTATTTAAATAACCTTACTCTAAAGGTTTATATTAAATTCATAAATCCATATGAAATTACCAAGACACAACCCGGAACATGGAATAATGACACTGAATCCAGTTATGATATAAACTCCAAATATATGAATTCTATAATATGTATACTAGGTCAATATGAGTTCAACTGAGTTTCACAATGTCAAATAACTCATGAAATATAGACTACTATAGCAGTTTCTTATGAAAGAGAATAAAATGTATGATCTCTCAGAGATAATACTTTCAAGATTAGGTTAGATACGTTTAGAATGATATAATTTGAGGGCATCACTCAATTGAATTGAATACTTACTCAAGTTTTAAATAATGTTGCTCCTTTATTGGAACCTATTGCTAAACCAGATCAAGCTTTGAAAATCCTCAGAATCCTACCACCAAGATGGAGTGGAATCTCAACTACAATTAGGAAATCAACAGAGGTCAAGAATTTTAAAATAAAAGATCTTATTGGATCTTCTATGATGTATGAGGTTGGGATAGAAGTTGAATTTTGAGATAATATATTAGTTAATAAGGAGAATACTACTTTAAAATTTTCAACTTCAAAAATAACAAGAAAAGTAAAGAGATATAAATGGTTGAGTCGTCATATGAGGACATATCAAATAGTTCTACTTTAGATAGTGAGTTTTATCACTTTTCTAGAAAGATAAAAAAAAGTTTTATTATAGAATAAGATGTCTCAATAAACCCTTAAATAAATTCAAGAAACATGATGGAAACTGTAAAGAGGTGATATTCAATGAATTCAAGAATATTGGACACATAAAACCAGATTATTCATAGCTGCAAGACAACAAAAATTATGAGAAAAATTTATTTCAAAAAGGTTTGTTGTAATAAGAAATCCAATAAGTCCATGAAATCCACATTGGTTGCTTTAGAGGATTCAAGTTATGTCGAATATTCCGAAACAAAATCTAAACATTCTAATCAGAAGACCAATATGTGTTTTATAGAACACTCAAATGAGATACTTTCTTATTATTCTTTTGATCATGAATCTGAATATGCAAATTAAAATTGCGCTTATGAGGAATTGAATGAGTATTTTACCATGTTGGAAACTAAATATGAATCTTTGAAGAATAAAAATAAAACTCTTAAAAATTCCTATGATGTTATTATAAATGAAAAATAGGACTTCAATAACAAATTTTGGATTTGAAAACCAAACTAGAAAATTATATTTCATCTTGTATTGAACATGGTAACAATATTGAAAATTGAAAAAAATAATTTCAAGAATTTAAAGTTACTATAAGTGTATTCAAAAAAGATGAAAATTACCTGAATCAAATTGTTGTAAAAAATAAAGTTCACAAAAAAAATTGGTATAAGAAAAAAAGGTGAAAAACCCAAGATTTACAGAAAACTATTTTGTACCTAGTTATAAAAACAAAAACCTCTCCAAAATACCATTTTTTCACTGTAGAACTATGATAATAATTGTATTTTAAGAAACCATCAATTTTTTTGAGTCAAACATTCCTTTCTTTCAAATTTTTTTTCAAGATTTAGTGATGGATTTTCTGGACAACACAAACTAATTTGGGTCCCAAATATTTAGTCACTAATATCTCTTTACCCAAGAGAATATAGGTACCAAAAAAAATTATTATTCGATTTACCTTTTCATGGAAAAGTGTCCAATATAATTAATGGAAAATGGTATATGGATAGTGTATTCTAAAGGCACATTATTATATATTTCTATAATTTTCACTACTTATCTAAAATTGATGGTGGCTATGTCACTTTTTGTGACAATGAAAAAGGAAATATTATGAAATTTGTATTAGTTGGTAATCCAATATTAGTTCTTATCAACAAAGTTCTTTATGTGGAAATCTGATAAGTATTTCACAACTTTGTGATCAATGTTGTTTTTTTATTTTTATAATAATGCATGTTAAATTTTTAAATATAAAAATCATAAATTTAAGGCACCTAGAATGGAGAATGCTTATACTGTAGATCTTAATTCTTTGAGAATATTAAAAGTGAACTATTTAAATTTTGAAATAAATTAATCTTGGATTTGGAATAGAAGACTTAGACATTGTAATGTCTATTCTTTTAGAAAATTTTCTAAAATTAATTTAGTTTTAGATTTACCTCAACATAAATTGAATAAAAAGAAATTATTTGATGCATATCAAATGGGAAAGTAATGTAAGTCATCTTTTAAACCAATTAAATATTTTTCTACTTCTAGACCCCTAGAATTAATTTATATGGATTTATTTTGTCCATAATGAATTACAATCCTAAGAAAAAAATCCTTTTCTTATGTGATAATTAATGATTTTTATAGATTTACATGGGTTTTATTTTTGAGTGTTAAGAGTGAATCTTGTTCTATTTTTATAAATTTTTTCAAAGTGGTTCAAAAAGAGAAAGATTAAAAAATTATTGATTTAAGAATTTTCCATGGATAAGAATTTGAAAACCATGAGTTTGATTCATATTATTCAAAATATGGTATCAAACATACTTTTTCTACCCCCAAGACACCCCAACATATTGTTGTTGTTGAAGGTAGAAATAGGAATTTGCAAGAAATTGCTAGAATAATGTTATGTGAATATAACATGCCTACTCATTTTTTGGGTTGAAGTTGTAAATACAACATGTTTTTTCATAAAAATAGTTCAAATTATACATATTTTCAAGAAAATACCCTATAAGCTATGAAATAAAAGAAATTAAAAATTTGGATACTATAAAGTGTTTGGATTCAAGGTTTATATTCTAAACACCAAGGATAATCTTAGTAAATTCGATCTAAAGGCTGATGAATGAATCTTCCTTGGCTATTCTACTACTTCTAAGGCATATAGAGTTTTCAAAAAAAGGTTAAATATTGTTGAAGAATCAACTCATGTAAAATTTGATGAAAGTGATCCTTTTGATAAAAAAATGACTCAAATTGATGAGCTAAGTGATTCTTTTGAAAACAGAAGACTAGAAAATATCTTTAGAAATAAAAAATGATGATGATTTGTAAATTTATTTTCCATAACCAAATCCTAAAAGGTTGGATTCTAGTTAACTAGAAATAATTCTACCTAGAAAACCTAGAACCCTTAAGAAACATCCCTTAAAAACAGTTATAGGAAGCTTAGATGAAGAGATTGGGAATAGAATGAGTGTAGAAAATATTTTATAATTTTATTCATTTATATCATAATTAGAAACTAAGATCTTATAGGAAACCTTGGTGGATGAGAGTTGGGTTTTAGACATGAAAGAAGGATTAAACTGATTTAAGAGGAACAAAGTATGAGAATTAGTTAATTCACCATATGACTATCTTATTATAGGAATAAAATGGGTTTTGAGGAATAAATAGGATGATCATGGTGTGATCACTAGGAATAAGGCTAGAATAGTTGCTCAAGGTTATAACCAAGAAGAAGGTATAGATTATGAAGTGACCTTTGCACCAGTATCTAGATTAAAATACATTAGGATTCTTTTATCCTATGCATCACATATGAATTTAAAATTATATCAGATATATATTAAATTTTCTTTATTAAAATACTATATTATGGAGTATTTTTATGTTGAAAAACCTCCTAGTTTTGAAAATCCTGATTTTCTAAATTCAGTTTTCAAACTTACCAAATCTATTTATGACCTTAAACAAGTACCTAGAACCTGGTATGAATTTTTAAGTTTTTTATTTTATCAAATTGATTTTAAGTGGGAGTGGAAGATCCTACTATATTTAAGAAAACTTGATTTTTTAGATATTTTTTTAGTTTGGATATATGTTTATGATGTTATTTGTGGTTCTACAAACAAAAATTTGTGTAATGAATTTTTAGAACTCATGAAAAAATAATTTGAAATGAGCATGATGGGTGATTTAAATTATTTTCTAGGTCTACATATTTAACAAAAAGACTTTTTGAATGTGATAAATCAAATAAAATACATACTTTAATTATTTAAAAGGTTTGGAATTGAAATTTTTAAAGTACATACAACTCCTATGAGTTCTAATAAAATGCTTGAATTCGATGAAACTGGAAAACCAGTTGGCGAAAAGATGTATAGAGGAGTAATTGGGAGCCTATTGTATTTGATTGATAGAAGACCATAAATTATATTTTCAGTATGCCTATGTGATAGATTTCAAGAAAAACCTAATGAATCTCATTCAGAAGTTTCCAGAATAATTTTAAGGTACTTCAAAGGAATAATTTCTCTTTCCTTACTTTTTCTAAAAACTTATGACTTTAATTTGACTTCATATTCGGATGTCAACTTTGGTGGTTGTAGAATAGATAGGAAGATTACTTTAGCAAATTTAGATTTCCTAATTAAATCTCTGGTATCATGGTCTATTAAGAAACAATACTCTATTTCATTATATACTACTAAAACAAAATATATTATTGTTGGTAGTTTTTGTGCACAAGTTTTGTGGATGAAGTAGGACTTAATGAATTTTGGATTCAATTATAATCAATTATCTCTAAAATGTGATAACACTAGTGCTATAAACATTTCAAAGAATCTGATAAATCATTCTTGAACAAAGCATATATATTTAATACATCATTTCTTAAGAGATCGTGTTCAAAAAGGTTATATTACTCTTGAGTTTATCTTTACTGAGAATCGGTTAGAATATATTTTTACTAAGATCATTTCATATGATCATTTTTATTTTATTAAAAGATAATTGGGTTTATTCGATTTTAAATGAGTATAATTCATCTTATTTTGTTAAATTTTAATTTGTGAATTATTCTACTAATGATTTATTTTAATTCTTTTATAAAAGTGAAACTAATTTTTTTTATTTACAAAATTTATTCAATGTTTTATTTTAAAGTTTTTTTAAAATAAATTGATTTTTAGATATTTATTTTATTTTATTTTATTTATTTATGAGTTAGAATCAACCCAAAATATTGAATTAGCTATATAAACCTATTTCAAATCGTGTCTATAACCTAAATATCAATCAAACCTTAATTTATTCTTCATTGTCCTATGTTCCTTCCTCCAAAAGTCAAACTACCACCCTTTACCTCTCAATCATTACTCGATCTCTAACCGACCTATCTGTCATGGGAGAATCGAAGCATGGAGATGATGGAAGCTATGTTTCTTCCAGGAAAGAAAATTCAAGTTGAGTGTCGTGTAGGGTTCTTATTGGAAAAGATATCAACATGGGTTAGTTGATGTATACTAAGATGTTGTTAAATAATGATCTTTGGTTTCAAAGTTGGGAATTTTTTTATGAAAATAAATCTATTTTCCTATTTGAATAAAAATTGAATGATTTTATGAGAAATCATGAGTTCTATATTGGTGGAATGGAGGATTTTCTTTCTTCAAACTTCATTGGAAAGGCTATGTTGGTTTCATCAGTAGAGTTGTTTGATACTTTTAATTATCCATGTGAGGGGGAGTTCAAATTCATATAGACTCTTGTTTCTACAAGCTCAGTGGAACCAACTAAAGTGTTCATATTCCTATTTAGAACCTCTACCTTTGATAAGAATCTTGTGAAGGATTTAGAGCCTGAATGGAAGTTCCTTTGCAAGTTCATTCAGACTGGGATTACCTGATGAGCTGGAGAGATAGAGAAAGTCTTGTTTCAGGATATGTATGCCTTATATATCCTGGTCAAAAATCTAAATCTCAACCTGAAAATATACAAGATGTGGTTTATGAATCACCACTACAAAGTAAAATGAATGTTGAATTATTACCCTTATGGTAGGCTTATCTCTCTAGTTCTAAAGAAGAAGGAAGTGGGTCTGAATGAGGGAGAGGTAATGAAATGAAATAAGAGTAATAATTTATCTTATATTCTTTTATAAATTATTAATTACTATAGGACACAAGTTCAAATTAAATTAAACCTATTGGTAAAAAGGTGTGTATAAAGGGGATTCATCCCACACCTCACCACTGAAGGATGTTGAACCTGCTGAGATAGTGCTTACTAGGGAGTTGCAAGAGTCGGTGGTTTCCAGAGTAAACCTTAGTTGGTATAGATCAATCCTACAATGGAAGAAACTATTCAGATTAAAGGAGTTGAAGTAGTTCACCATGTTGATCCAGTTGTTGAGACAACTATTTTAGTTCCTAGGGAAAGGTTAGTTGAAACCATGCAGAGTGTTTCAGTTGCTGGAGGAAGATCTAAAACAAAAATTGAGCATTATATAGTGGATCCAATTCTTCTTGGATCACCTGATAATGGAGATAGTATTTCTGATGTGTTTATAGAGACTATTATTCATTCTCATACACCAAATATTCCATCACCTCCTCCAATGCATAAGGATGCACCCTCAGTAAGTAAGAGATTAGATAGTACTGAAATATGATCTTTTAATTTTTATCTTTTGAATGAGTTTGATAATCTCATAGGAGATTACAATGATTTTAAACAAGAGATGAGATCCTCAAAGTATGGGACCATACAACCCAATGATAGTTCTATTCCAAAATATGATTTTGATAAGGTTGGGATAATAGTAACACAAATAGAGCTGATCAAGAAACTGGAATCAATTCCTCCTATGCAATCAGTTTCCTTTGAAATATGTGAAAAAGAGATTGAGGATATGAAAGCTCGTGTGAGTGGTCTGAGGAATATTTTTTCTACCAATTATGAGTTCAATAAACTTAGTTTCCTAGTTTCATCTCAAATATATATACATTCTCCAAAATATTCTTATGGTTCAATATGACATGTCTCAGAATGTTATTGATGAAATTCAAGGGTTTAAGTCAAAGATAAATGAAATATTTCATAACCTAAAGAGTGTTGTGATCAGTCAGTTTGAGTTCCATAAGAGGTTCAACTGACTACCACAACTTATTCTTCTAAAACTTCTAGAATACTTTATTTTCATAATGGAATTGATCAAATTATTTTTGAGTTAATATTTGTATCTTCTCAGATTAAATCTCTCCAATGTGATATGTTCACACCTTGTTTGATGCGATATTTCAGGAAATATCTTATGGGTGAGTTCCAAGACAAAATAAAATTTATTAGAAACCTTGGAGTTAGAACAAAAATGTATTTAAATGACATGGGAGGTTATCTTGTAGGATCTATTGGTGAGAAGCAGAAAGAGGTCTTAAATATTTCTAAATAAATAAAGGGTATGATTTCTAGGTCACTTGGTCCTATGACCGAGAATAATCATAGGATAATAGATTATATGGTTAAGTTATATGAAGAATTTTAAGGCTTATACTCCTATGAAGAGGATTCTAGTTCCTCATAATCTAAGTAAGTTCCATCAATTCCAATTGTTGGTATAGGGAAAGAGATTATTGTGTACAAGCCTCTTAGGATAATTCCTACAAAGAAACCTACTACTCCTACCCTTGATATTCCTATGCCTACTAAAGTGTAACTTTCTACTAGTGTTCTAATGTCTCAACCTACTATTAGTATTTTTTAGGAGATAGATCAAGGTTTAGAAAATCTGATAGCCAATATGGAAAGGAAAGTTCAATCAATGAATAGTAAAGTGTTCAGTATCTAAGGATTAGTGGGCCAGATTATGAAGAAGTTATATCTTGATTTTATAGATATTTTATCTATTCCTTAACATGTTCCCTTATCCAGTTCCTCTCAAAGATTCAACCCTAGCCATCTTGAGTCTTTTAAAGTAATTTTGATAAATTATCTCACTTTAATTTCTCAATTACATAGAAAAACATCTTCTATTATTCTTAAGTTCTACAAGTTGGATATAATCAAGATAATATAAATGTGTGCAAATGATATGTATTATATTTAAGGTAGAAGAAATATAGGCCTTGATGTTCTAGATATATTTTAAGGTACCAGAAAAATATTTGATTCAGTTTATGATCCATCCTAGATCTACTATATAGAGAAATATAAAGTGGATGAATCCTTAGTTATTGAGAGATATAAGAAAAAATGTTCCTCATTAGACCATCCAAAGAATTTGGATTTTGTAGCTTTTAGATCTTATGATTTCATCATAGCCTAAGGACATCTTGAAAACATTATCATCACTCCTCCTCATAATCCGAGAGATAGATTAGTTTTTGGATTTTTAGACTGATCTAACACTGAGATTGGGAAGTCAATGTTGTCATCTACAATGGATCCTTCTCCTTCATCTAGAACCTCTCCTGCCTTTAAATTGCCTCAACACAAACCACCTTATCAGTTTGACCATGTTCATAAGTCGGGGTCTTCTGACTAGTATTTAGTATGTGTATGTGTGTGTGTCTATATATATTTGATTTTTGAGTGGATGTATGTTTGTTCAAATGATTAACAATTAATGGAATTTATCTTTATCCATTTATTATGTTTTCAAACAATATTTTTTTCATTTAATTTTTTTAATATATTTATTTTGATTACTAAATTACATTCTTTCCATAATTTAAAATTTATTTTTAGAACTTTCCTTAATCATTTTATACCTATATGTACTGAATTAAAAGTTTTTTTCATATCCTATTCCCTTCATTTTTAATGACTCAAAAAGGGGGAAAGTTGGAGGATTTTCCCTAAGTTTAATCAAAGGGGGAGAATTCCTTATGTCATACAAAGAGGAGAAGTGTCTAATCATAGGGGGGTAAAGGATAAACAAAATATTTTAAAATTGATATATATATTCTTTAGCATTATTAAAAATTCTATAAAAACCTTTTTTAGACTTTGTGTTTAATATCTTATGGGTTTTGTGATCATAAAAAGGAGGTAGATTATTATACTAATAATGTTTTTACAACATATCCCATGTATTTTAGGTTTTGATGGTCTCAAATACCCTTCATATATTATTAATATTTTTGTTTTTAATTGTATCATTCAGTTTTATCATTATTTTAAGTTTTTCTATTCCTAAAACCATTAAGTTTGCAATTCTGGACATTTTGGCTAAAATTTTCCCATGTCTGGAAAATCGGCTACATGAGGAATTTGGCTACACAGATAAATGGCTACATTGATCAATCATCTACATTAATTGCATATGTGAATGATTTGCCTATATGAAATAACTACTTCATGAAAACAACTATGTATAAATCACCAACATTGATAAATCACCTATGTGAGAAATTAGCTATGTAAAGAAATGACTATGTGAATCTATTATATAAAATAATTGGCTACATAATTTGGATACATGGTAAAATCATCATTGTAGTTCTAAATGGATACGTAATTCTTTCGGCTACGTCAATTTTGGCTATATGATCAAGAAGGCTATGTGAAGCAAATTGACCATGTAAAGAAGGCTAATGAAAATTCGGCTACATAGATAAAAAGGCTACATATAGAATGGTTACATAGATCAATTCGGCTATGTGAATTCAAATCTATAGAATTTAGCTACATGGTGATATGAAATTGGCTACGTCATTATGAAATCTGGTATTTATTATCATTGGTGTACTTTGAGTGGGATTTAATGTTGTTGCGCATTCATTGATTTTTTATTTACTTATTTATGGTAAAAAATGATAATAAACTCAAGTATCGATAAAGGAAACAAGTATAATGATAATTTAATGGTCAGTACTTTTAGGGAGTTATTTCTAATAAAATTATGAGTGGAATTTAAATTTCAACCTAAGATTTTAAGGATCTAATTTTGTTTGATTAAAAAATAAGTTTTGAATGTGTTTAAAGTATGGAATGTGGATTTAAAAAAGAAAATATTATAAGAACAAAATCACCTGATCTATATTCTAAGAACACTATCTCTAAGCTATTATATACTTCTCTATTTTACTCAAAAAGAAAAAGAAGCTTCAAGATCTATAACTCTTATATCTCAATAATCTTTTATGTCATTTTAGGAGACTATCCTTGAGGTGTGTTTTATTCTTATCATAATTCTTAGAGATTTCTTTTCTTCTTCCAGTTGTATTTTATAATTGTGATCTTAACCAGTAAACACTATTTATTCTCTCTCTTTCATTGTAAAGGTTCTTGGTAAAATAACCTTTAAGGTTATTGTTTGTAAAGCCTTTTAGTGTCTATTTGAAAGCTCGTGATACTATTATAACAAGTGTAGACTTCTTGAACTCAGTCATATAGTCCCTGAAAAAAGTACTAGTGGTCCTCATAAAAAGGAATGGTCTAGTGAAAATCACCAGGATCTTAGAATTGAGCATTACTGGAGTGGACTAAGGGATTTATGTTCCTCGGATGACTATAAATCTCCATGTATGATCTCTTTCCTTTGTGTTTTTATTTCTATTGCTACTTGTTGGTATATATCATTGTTAAATCATTTGAATGATTCAATGACCATGTAATATATTCCATGTTCCTTTACATGTCAACATATGACATGGTAAATAAAATGAAAGTTAAAAACATGGTTTTTTTTACAATGGAAGATGATATATTAATCACGAAGGTCAGCAGTTACACGGTCATGCAACCAAGAAGGGAAGTGGTCAAGCCAAAGATGATTCACGCCGGACGTGACCACATATCAAAATAACACATACTTCCATGTGCATCTTAGGCAATGATATAATATATATCATTGTTTGTGACATGACCTCTAGTGCATGTGCGCATGTGCACACATACACACATTTCAATATAAACATTAAATACAACCTTAATGTGTTCATGGTCTCAATAGACACGTATTTATATGCATTATATTTCCTCCCATTCTTCCATGTGGCATCCCTTATTCACGTCATAACATTTCTTTGAGGCTGATTCATGTGTCTCTCTGAGAAATCCACATGGAATTATTTTTGTAAGTCATTCTATGGGGGTCTCAAGACAATACACATGGCATTATTAGTTTTTTAATCCATACAAATAACTTTATGTTTAAGTGAATGATTTACATGTTGATACATAAGGCATGGATGGATTTATTGCCCACATAAAGGACATTTCATGCCCACTAGTCCACATATAAGGATTAAAAACATTTAATCATCCTCATGTGGAAGACCTTACACATGTGTAAGGCATGTAAACCTACAAATATTTGAGAAACCACTTAAAAATTTAATATTTCATCACTTATAGGTCTTCAAAAAAGAATATATATAAGCTTTCACCTACAAAATTCTAACTGGGTAGTTATATATCTTCATTCAGACATCCATGATTATTTATGTAGATGACTGATGGGTCTTCTAAATCTCTTTTAATATACAAATCTTAAAATTATCACTACATATATTCACATGGATGATCTTATAATCCTTTGTATCATATGTGGATGTTTCAATGGTCTTACACAAATCAAAACTTACCCACCTTATTATATTCATCACTTGGACCACCAACACATCTTCATAAGAACCTACAACCCTTCACTTTAACATTTATAAACACATGATGGTGTACCTGAAGTCATGTACATTGTATAATGATAGTTTATACACTTTTCCTGAATATTTTAATCCTGTTATAGTAGAATTTGTCTTACAACTTCTGAGGTTCCACTTATTATATAGAGATAAACCTACAACCATGTGAAAACCAACTTATGTTCATGAATAAATGTATCGTTTGTGCATGAAAAACTTATAATGACTTTTAATTTTAATTTTCACTTCAACATTAAACTCTTTAATAACACTTTAATATTTATAATATTATGAACTAATAGACCTTCTTATTTGAAGTTTTCAACACATAGATTTGTAGTTTCACATGTAATTAAGTAAAATTATACTTGTGTAAAATTGTATTTGTTATTTTGGTACTTAACCCATTTTTTATTATTTATGCTCCTTGTATATACACAATTAATTACTTTTGAGTGGTTGAGTACTTATTTTTTGTATTTTACTCAACTTTGTATACCTTCAATTGTATCCTTTTTATGTGAACAATCTACATTTTCTCATAACCGCTTTAAATTTTCATACCTATTAAACACACTTGCATAGTATTTTAATTGACTAGGACTCCATGTTGATAACCTTAAAAGCTCTCAACAACTTCATGTTATACCTAAAAATATATAAATTTAGGAAAATTTGTTATACCACCTAAAAAATTGTATTTTCATGCACCCATGGAAAACTTCCATCTTCAATAGTTTCAAAAACTCTTTGAAATACTATATTAACTTCAAATTCATTTTAACACAAAAAACATCCTTTAAATAGTTAGGAAGGGGCCACTTGTGTAATCATTGAAACTAGAAACTTTAGTCCACTAGAATATCACACACACACACACACACTGGAAGCTTATGTACAATGGAACCAAAAACCTCTAAAACATCATATGGTCTTAGTTTATCAAAATATGGGAAGTCAATGCATCCCACACACCATACTAAGTAGATCTTTTCACACACTCTTCTTAATAACTCACACAAGAATATTTAAGCAAAGGAAATAACAAGAAATCAAATAGGATGCACAAGAATTACATGGTTTGAATTTTAAGTCTTAAACCCATAGGATGACACTACAAAACTATTATTACTAGTAAGATACAAGGATTAATATTCTCAATCGATAATTTTCAATATCTGATTGTTAAATCTAAGTCAAGTGAAATTGATTGGTATATTATATTTTGGTGGTCCCACCAAACTTTTATAGAAGTGTTTAGTTGGTTGAACAAGTTTCAATTCCATCTAAAGTTTGGGGAGCACCCCCTTCTGAAACTAGAGATCTGTGATTCTATGTAGTCTCCACCACCTAAATTGTTGCATATGAAAAACTACCTTTTACCTTTTCATGAACTCATCAAAATTTGTATTCTTACAATCAAATAGTCCCTTCTACTAGAGTTTCCTACTATCTATATCCAAACCATTAGGACCGCCTTATATTATGCTGAACTTCCATTCCAGTTAATATGAACAAAATATGAAACAATCTTCTTAATTCCTAAAAAAATCCCACTTAAATATTGTTTCTAAGGAATTCACTGAGTAACATATAACACTTGAGTATATCTCATAATCACCCCTCTTCCACATGAATATAGTGTTATTCACCACTTCGTTCATTCACACAAGTCCAACTGAGGCACAGTGTTTCCTCAAGCTATCTTGGACCAAGACCTTCATGTACATTCCAGCCAAATTTTGTTTCTTGACTATCCTCTATAACTCTAAAACTTTGTCCTCTAGCTGATTCTGGATAAAATAAAATTTTAAGTCAATTTTTTTCCTTGCATGAAACACTAAATTTCAGTCCAGGTGAATTTCATTATGACTATCATATAATAACACTCCTCCTCATAGACTTCTTAAAAGCTCCTACAGTAAGCACATCAACCAAACCAACTCCTTTCTGACTTCTGTAGCTACTACATATTCTGCTTCCAATATAGAAAAAGTTACCATAGGTTATAGTCGATACATCCAACTAATTTTCATTCCACTAAAGGTAAACAAAAATCCACTCATGCTCTTCTAGGTGTTTAAGTGTTCAACAAATTTTGCATCTATAAAACCTTGTAACAAATCATCTTCTCCAAAATGCAAAGCAACCTCTTCTGATCCTTTCAAGTATCAAATGGTCCACTTCATGGCTTCCTAGTTCTTATTTATAGGGTTTTACATAAAATTAATCACCACTCCTGCTATAAAGGAAATTTTAGGGTGTGTACATATCATTATATACATAATTTTTTTGATGTATGATGCAAACAGAACATTCACCATGTATTGTACCTTATCTTACATTTTTTATTCCTTCTAATTTGATAACTTGAAGTTCCCGACAAAAGGGTATTATACGGTCTTACATCCATAGATTCTAAACTTTTAAATGATCTTACAAATTTAGTCCTTCTATTATAACACTAATTTTTATTCTTTTTTATCCCTCTCTATCCTCATCCCCAATTTTTTTGTGGATTTTATGATATCCTTTATCTTAAATCTTCCAAACAATTTATACTTCATCTTCTGAATATGTGAAACCTTCATACTCATCGATAACAAGTCATCCATATATAAAAGAATAATAATGTAAGTTTTGTCATTACATGCCTTCTGATAGAAATAATGATAAAATAAACTCCATGTGAAACCTTATTTAGGCTTGAATGCATCAAACTTCTAGTTCCACTATTGAGGTGCTTGTTTCAATCCATAGAGGCTTCACTGCAGCTTATAAAGAAGACCCTTGTTTTGATGATATTCAATCCCCTTTTTCTACTTTATGTAAATATCATTATCCAAGTAACTATGAAGAAAGATGGTTTATAAATATATTTTACCCAAGTGTAGATCATCATAAATACAAAAACTCAACATTATATAGATTGTTTCATGTTTAAAACTACTGGAAATTTTTCTAGAAAGTCAACTACCTCTTTCTGTTGGAAACCTTTCACCACCATTCTTGCCTTGTATCTTCTTCTTCCTCAAACTTATTACTTTAAATGGAAGACTTATTTATTCTCAAGTGAATGTTTCCTTCTTGTAATGTCACAACCCAACCCAACAGGGTCTGAACCATGACTACCCCAAGCCCACCTCCAATTGGTTAGGGGTTGGCAACCAACATTGAGTAATCATATCACACACATGGGAGACATTTTCCTAATGTACCTATAAACATTCACACATATCCAAGACCATACAATACTAAAACATAAAACAACTAAAACCAATGCATACATACACCTATAATCCTACAATCAGAGTATGATAGTAAGGCACTTAAAGTGATAAAGGGTCCAAATACAAGCCCAACCAAAAACTATAGAGAGTCCAACCTGCTCAGAGGGTGAGGACTACTATCAAATGAAACCACCCAAAAAACACCTCAGTCTGTATATATGGATCAATCTATGCTCCACCAACTCCCTATCCTCTTAGGAAATAGTCAAAAGGTTTATCGTCTACATAAGACATGACACATAAGGGTAGACTCTATGTAGGAGTGAGTATAATAATACCTTGTAAGACACCATGAAAAAACTAAACACAAAGTATCACGAATAGTCAACTCATAACAAGGATATAAAAATCACTGCATAAAAAGCCTAGATATACTCAAGAAGGATTCGGTGCCTTCATAAGGTCACAACTAAACTGTCATCCATAAGATTATGCTCGAAGAAATGCTCGTTCCAAGAGAACCCACTCCACGAGCCATGATATCATCAGAGACACTCATCCAAGAGGTCGTGATCATTGGGACCCACCCAAAAATACTCAATGGTCTTTGAAGACCCTGATAATCAGATAGGAGATCACACCCAGGACCACTGGGGGACACCATAAACCTAATTTGGATCAACCCTCAATGTAGGTGATTGTACACCAATGATACTATAAACCACACTAAAACGGACTTCTAGAAGGTGGATCAATTCCCCATGCATGGATACCATGTTGATTCCTCAAAACTCACCTAGGGTACAAGTATAATTGATAAAGGATCACACCTCATTCTCATGGAGGGACACTAAAAACTCTATCTGAGACTCATTCTCTATAGGGGATCACAATCCATATATGTGTACATAATTCCACATTATAACCATGAGGAGATGGACCAAGGGAACACACTCAACTGATACTGGTCCACAATGAAGAAACAAAGGGCTCAAAACACCCTCAAAGGGGGTACACGGTGTGTACTGAGGGTACATGGTGTGTCTAACCAATCACCGGTCTACCTGTGTGGTGTTGTCTCATACAGAATATAAATTTAAAAATACACAGCATGTAATTATTAATACATGGCATGTAAATATTATCTGATACTCTGCCTATGTCATTTTTCTATGCCCATGTACCACTGGTCGTGCTTGTGTACCAACCTGTATACACCAGGTTGTGTCCATGTACACCTGGTCATGTTCATGTACTTTGGAATGCATATGCCCATGTATCCTCTGAGATATAAACTAAGCCACCAACACAAGTCACATGGTGTGTAATAGATTTCATGCAGCATGTGATATTTTTCTCTACGTGGAAACCCTAGTTTCGTACAAGGGGGTCCCACACAATGTGTAATTTCGGATTATACGTTGTGTAACCTGAGATTTCCAGATTTTGTTGGTTCCTCTTCTGTGTCATCCTCTGTGTCACTTATGCTATTTTCCTCATCGTAAATCATGGATCTGGGGTCGTTTGACCTTCCCATCACTAGATATTGGAATCCAGACTTTTAATCTGCTCGAGAAATTCCCACCCATGCCATCCATAGTCATTTCATTGAATCTAGGGTGAAAGGGAATCACCAATCCATTATGATCCACCTCTAATCATATTTCTACATCATCACATCATGATTTCACCCTCGATCATGAACCAAACCTATGGTATTGATCTGTTGTTCCAAAAAACGGTCACGCAATGATCAAATACTGGGTACTCCTTGAATAGTTGGATAAAGAAAATACCAATGATAAAAGTGTGAAGAAACGATGGAGAAATGCATAAACTAAAAGATGTCAGGAGTAGACCTAGGCCTTTTTCATTTTCATCCTTGATCTATTTTTGAAGAAATAGATGAATGAATAGGGAATTAACCAACAAACAATCAATCAACCATAAATAAAAATCAACCATCGATTATCAAATCAAATCTTGTTCATGGAATTGATTCACGTTCGACTGAGATAAAGAACGAGATTAAATAGCACAAATCAAACATCCTACCTAGAGTTTGGATCAATCACTGGTAAAGAATAGTCATGGGTTTCCATCATTGGTGAGATCCATGAAATCTATTGGTGCATGATCCTTGACCTGATCTCGGTCTGATGTCATCTGCCAACAATACTCCAATGGATCATCTCAATCTCTATGTAACGACCCGAATCTGGAGCCCCTCTACTGGTGCCCGTGCCCGGTTCACCACATGACCTCAAGTGCATTTCCCCGAATGCCAGAGGCTTCCGACTAGCTGCGAGGGACTTGGTGAGTCAGTGGAGAAACTATGCCCTCATTCGGTAAAGTCTACAGCGAAAAACAATAGTCAACAGTGGAAGCAGCAACAACATGCATAACAGCAGAAACCAACCAGAGGAAGCAATGAATATATAGAAATGATAACAATGATGCAGCAGGTACAAGTATCTATGGAAAGAAGCAAACACAACAATGTGTTGGAATACAACTAAAAACAAGTTCAAAAGAAAAACAAAATAAACTCCTCAGCATCGCGAGCCCCGGCTCGGTCCCATGCTCTCCAGTTCCAGCGCAATCAAGATCTTGAAGTAGAAGGGTGATTTTCCTTATCTATACCTGTAGTAACATAGTCTGCTTGGGCCCAAAAGCATGGCCCAAGCAGGGTGTGAGATACAATACCAGTAGGTAATCACCTAAAGATTTGTGCCTAACAGTAAATGAATACAAGGAAAGTAATAAAACAAGAAGCAGTAAACAGGAAAGCACAAGCAGCTACAATCCACAGTTCTAACAAAAGAAGATCACAAGTAAGCAACCAGTAACAAAGGAAAAAAAGGTAACCCTCTAGGTAGCTCTCACAGCCTAACCCCTATGGTTCAACCTATAATTACTAGAAACCCTCTAGGTGTCACACACATTCTCACCCCTCTGGTTCAGTTAAGAAATTAAGCAGACTCTCTGGGGAAGCACTCACCGTCAATTCCCCCTATAGTCTCTTATCGTGCTAAAGGCTCTCTGGGGAAGCACTCAATGTCTATTCCCCTTATGGCCCGCGTCGAAGAACTACAGACTCTCTGAGGAAGCACTCAACGTCAATTCCCCCTATGGTCTCATATCGTAATTAAAAGACACTCTGGAGAATCCCTTCCATAAATTCTCCCTTTGGTCTACTACTCTAGGTTCTCACAGTCCTGAGTGAAACTAAACATGCTTTGCACGTGTTTACATTGTCCAAGTAAACCTCAAGAACTACTTGGCTATCATCTAAGGCTCAACAGCAAAACAAGGCAACAGTCCACAATCCTACAACTAGGCATGGAAACTGAAAAAATTCCAAATAGGCAGAACAAGCATAGAAACATTCAAGGTACAATAAAGCTACCATAATCACAGGCAAAAAATCTACTCTAGCAATCAAGAAAATCAGGCAATACAACAAGGGCAAAACAGGAACACGCAATACCCCGTTCAAGGGTATTGGTGGAATTTTCACAAAATATTCATCAACGTTCTACATAAAGGCACAAACCACCTACCTCGATCCTAGGTGATCGATATACGTGAACCATGATGACAGATTCCCCTTAGAATGACGTAGATCTGAGAAAATGCACAAAACTATCAACCTATGATATCTTGAAAACAAGGAGGAATAAAGAAACAAGGCTCAAGCAGAAGGAAGAAATCACCACTGCGCTTCCAACGCAATTGACCGTGCTCGAATCAGAGAACGGATGAAGAGGCGGGAGCTCGGGGAAGATTCAGCCGTACGGGTCGCTCCCGGGCGAACGAGACCTAAAAGAAGATAAAAATCGTGATGGGACGCGACCCCGGTTCATTTAGTGAAAAAAGAAAATTACACGGCGTGTACTGGGTCCTTTCTGTACTCCACCAAAATCGGCCTCCACGTCACCCCTACACACCGTGTGTGTATCCCGGGCACGGCCAGCACACTGCTTCGAGCCGGATCAGAGTACACGGCGTGTACTCAGAAAGTACACGGCGTGTACTTTGAAAATTTCCAGAAAAATCCATTTTTCTTAAAAACCCCAGAAAAAAGGGAAAATGTACCTGAACGAAGATCTGGGTTCTTACAAACTTCCCTCCTTAAAGAAATTTGTCCCCGAATTTCCCTAATAGGGCATAGAAGAAAAATGCCCGAATAGTTCCGGCCACTGCGATCGTACATCGGCCTCCCTCTCCCAAGTCTCATCTTGTACTCGCCTGTGCTGCCATAGCACTCGTACCAGAGGAACATACCACCCATAGAGGACCTTCATACTGCGATTGACAATCCGGATAGGATGCTCCTCGAACGACGCATCTGCTTCAAGCTCGACTTCCTCGAGCTGAAAGGCGTGAGACAGGTCTGAAAAGTGACGTCGGATCTGAGAGACGTGCAATACGTCGTGCATGGCCCGATACCTCTGAGGTAGCTACAACCGATAGGCGACCGGTCCCACTCTCCCCACGACCTAAAATGGTCCGACATACCATGGTTAAAGCTTACCCTGTCTCTGAATCCTCTTGTGTCCCAACCTCGGTACGACACGTAGGAACACCTGATCCCCAACCTCAAACTCCAGAGGTCGTCTCCGCTAATCAGCATAAGACTTCTGTCGAGACTGTGTCGTAGCCATCCTCTTCCGAATCATCTCTATCTATTCTGAGGTCTCCTAAATGAGACGAGGTCCCATAAAAGCTGCCTCTCCTACCTCCAGCCAGTATAAGGGTGATCGGCATGGCCTACCGTACAAAGCCTCGTATGGTGTCATCTGAATGGTAGCCTGGAAACTATTGTTGTAGGTGAACTCCACCAGAGGAATATGCTTCTCCCAAGAACCTCCAAATCCAAGTATGCAATCTCGGAGCATATCCTCAAGCACCTGGATCATGCGCTCAGACTGGCCATCAGTCTAAGGATGGTATGTTGTACTCAAAAGTACCTGTGTACCCAAGGCCTTCTGAAGTCCCTGCCAGAATCGAGAGGTAAAGAATACATCCCTGTCTGAAACAATGGAGTGTGGAACTCCATGCAGACGAATGATCTCTCAGATGTAAAGTCTCCCCAGATCATCAACATTTAAGGTCTCCTTAATCGGAAAGAAGTGTGCCACCTTCGTAAGCCTATCGATGACAACCCAAACATCATCATTCCCTCGAGGCGACCTTGGAAACCCAATCACAAAGTCCATTACGACACCATTCCACTTCCACTCCGGAATGGGTAACTGCTGTAAAAGGCCTGCTGGTCGTTGATGCTCTGCCTTCACCTGCTGACAAGTAGAACATCTCATGACGAAACCAACAACATCCTTCTTCATACATGGCCACCAGTACTGGAAATGAAGATCCTGATACATCTTGGTGACGCCAGGATGAACTTCCCAAACTGAGGAATTAAAATCCCGCATCATCTCCTCGCATATGTCTGCTGGCACCCATACGCATCCCTGGAAATGCAAGATCTCATCCTCACCCACTGCCCATCCGAGAAGAGGGTCCTCTCCTAACATACTCTCCCACAGTATTAAGCCTTCAGAGTCTGATAGTTGCCTCATCCGTACTCGATCAAGAAGTGTAGAGGTAATAGCTACAGAAGATAGTAAAGTCTGTCCCTGTCTATCGTGCACCTCCAGATGCATCTCAGAGAACAGATCCATCAGCTTCCACTCACTACTGGCCTCCTGAAATGCCTGAATCTGAGTTCTCTTACTCAACGCATTTTCCACTGTGTTGCCTTTCCCTGGCGTATAGGCAAGCTCGAAATCAAAATACTAAAGGTACTTGACCCACATGTGTTGTCTCAGGTTCAGATCCCACTGAGTGAAAATATACTTGAGACTCTTGTGGTCAGTGAAGACCACAAAGTTCTCTCCCAGCAGATAGTGTCTCCAACAGTGTAAGGCATGAACAGCAGCTGCCAACTCCAGATCATGCGTAGGGTAGTTCCTATCATGTGGCCTCAACTGCCGAGACCCGTACGCAACGACTCCATCCCCCTGCATAAGCACAGCTCCTAGCCCGATACCTGAAGCATCACAGTAAACAGTGTAGTTCTTTCCTAGCTTCGGGAAGACTAGTATCGGTGCTGACGTCAACCTCCCTTTCAGCTCCTAAAAGGCTGACTCACAAGAATATGACCATAAGAACTTTTCCCCCTTCTTGGTCAGACCTGTCAAAGGTGTTTCTAGATGAGAAAAGTCCTGAATGAAGCGTCTGTAGTATCCAGCCAGCCCTAGGAAACTTCATACCTCAAAGACGTTCTTCGGCTGCTCCCAGGAAACTACAGCTCTCACTTTTTTTGGGTCCATTGATACTCCTGCCTCAGAGATGACGTGACCCAAGAAGTGAATCTGATCCATTTAGAAGTGGAACTTCGAGAGTTTAGCATAAAGTCAATGCTCTCTCGATGTACTCAGAATGATCTCAAGATGTGTGGCATGGTCGTGTTGAGTGTGAGATTACACCAAGATATCGTCCATGAAGACCACGAAAAAGGAGTCCAAGTAAGGATGGAACACTCGGTTCATCAGTGCCATGAAAACTGCAGGTGTGTTCGTGAGACCGAACGGCATGACTGTATACTCGTATAGACCATACCTGATCTTGAAGGTTGTCAGAGGTATATCTGATGGTCTAACGTGCAACTGATGATAACCGGACCTCAAGTCGATCTTCGAGAACACCCGGGATCCTCGAAGTTGATCGAAAAGGTCGTTAATTCTTGGAAAAGGATATCGGTTCTTGACCGTCAACTGGTTCAGCTTCTGATAATCCACACAAAGACGAAGGGTACTGTCTGCCTTCTTTGTAAAAAGGACAGGCGAACCCCAAGGAGAAGTACTGGGTCAGATGAAACCCTTAGCCTGTAGCTCCTCCAACTTCTTTTTGAGCTCCTACAATTCAGGTGTGGCCATCCTATAGGGAGGAATAGACACTGGTGCCGCTCCTGGCACGAGCTCAATAGAGAAGTCTACCTCATGCTCCGGAGGCAAACCTGAAAAGTCCTCTGGAAAGATGACCATGAAGTGATCCACCACTAGAGGAAAATCCGACTGTGGAGCCCCCTGATCATCCAGATAAAGACTAGAAATCTGGTTCGTCACCCCTCCTAGCCCAAGATGCCCGAGTCCCACCCGACTCGCCCGAACATCCCATTCGCCTCTATGTAGAAAATATTCACCCTCTGGTGAGACGAAACTCACTCTACGGTGATAATAGTCAACGACTGTCTGGAAGGTAATCAACCAGTCCATGTTGAGGATGACATCATAGCCTGTCATCTCTAGGACATAGATATCCCATAAGAAGAGACACCCTGCAACCTCGAGGGGGGCACTCTCTACACTGGCGTACACTAGATGTCCTCGTCCCCAAGGGTGTTTCCAGTGTCAATGAGTCGGCAGAAGAAAAGACGCAGAGTCCAAGGCTCTCCAAAACAGCAACAGAGATGAAGTTATGCGGAGCACCAGTATTGAAAAGGTATGAAGATAAAACTGAGGCTACTAAAATCGTACCTCAAACAGTAGAAGGGTCAGGATCCTTCTCCTGATAAGTCTGCTCCACGGAAAAAGACTGGTCTGTACCACGACCCTGCGCCCCTTGCTGACCACTCTGATCTGGACCTCCCTGCTGGTGCTGAGTAACTGGTGGCTGACCGCCATGGCCTCGACCTCCACCTCGTCCTGAACGGCCGGAAGAACTCAAGTTCCCTGACTGGTGAGAAACTGGTGGTGCTTCTCCTGAACGAGGAGTCATGGAAGAACCCCGGTCACCAGCTGCTGGTGAGAAGACCTGGCAGAAACACTGAAGGTGACCCATATTTCTGCATGATCGGCACTCCACGGGGTCCCTCTGGAACTGCGGCCTCATGTGCCCTGACCGGCCACACTGGTAGCATGTCACATGGCTGCCTGACGATGCATCTCGCTTCCTCGGATCACTGCGTGTAGGCTCACTATGGCGCTTCTTACTGTCATCTAGAGGAAGACTAGCTCTGGAAGCAAAACTGACCTGGCTCGCAGCTCCAGAGTCTCTCAGATTGTGCTCCACAATCAGTGCCTGGTTGATGATGGAAGTAATGGAAGTCAGCTGGAAGATGTTCACCTATGAGCAGATCTCCTACCTGAGACCATCCTCGAACTTCCTTGCTAAGAACAACCCACTCCCATCCCAGAGGGGTGTTAAGTGCTACAGCTCGGTGAAACGAGTGGAATACTCCATGACAGAAAGAGTACCCTGCTCTAAGCTCATGAACTCCCGGGCTCGGTTGGCCCTCAGGGTCTCTGGGTAGAAGTAGTCATAGAACACGCGCTGGAACTCCTACCAAGCCATAGCCTGCTACTGACCTGCCTGTGAGATCATGTCCCACCACCTCTTGGTGGAGTCTTGTAGAATATAGGTGGAGAGCTTGACCCGCCTCTCTGGAGGCATCTCCAGATGCTCGAAGATAGTCATCATGGCTTCCAGCCATGACTCTGCAGCCTGAGGTCCTCCTTCCCCCGAGAACGTGGGAGGATGATGCTGCTGAAAAACCTGCTTCAAATCTTCCATAGGCGTGGCAGGAGGCGAAGCTCCCTATAAGGCCTACATCATCCTCATGAAACCTTCCTTGAACTACGCATCTGCACCTGTAACCGGTATAACAGCCAGTGCCAAGGATGGCCCAACTGGAGGATCAGAAGGAAGTCCCTGATCAGCTCTATCTGGTGTCTGATCACTGCCCAACAATAGACGTACGACCGGAGGACGTCTCGGAGGCATAGCTCTGAAAGATCAAAAGCACACCTTAGATCAAGAAAAAAAGGATAGAGAACACAAGAGTACAAAATGGAAACAGGGGAATAAAAACACACAAGTTTGCAAAACCCGACTACACGGCGTGTATAACACTACACGGCGTGTCTTCTTAACCCACTGACATGGGCGTGTACTCTTGCCCTGCAAGTCGTGTACACTTCAATCTAAACGGTGTGTTGCACCCACACACGGCGTGTACTTGAAAACTGTTCCCCTGCCCGAGTCTCCTTACACGGCTAACCCACACGGTCCGGCTTAACCCGAGACTACACAGCGTGTTCTTAACACACATGGCATGTACTAGACAAAGCTTCGGAAGCCCGTGTTTGGGAAACACATGGCTTTCTACACGGCTGAACCTTACGCAGCGTGCTCCGAACAAACACGGCGTACATAGGCAAGGTGACCCCATCTCGTGTTGTTCGTGACACGGCTGGGTACCTGGACAAGACTACACGGGGTGTTCCAAACAAACACGGCATGTGGAAAAGAAGATAATGTCGGCCCGTGTTGTTCGTGACATGGCTGGGCACCTGGATTGGATTACACGACATGTTCCCTAAGGACACAGCATGTTCTACCCGAGCTTCCCCGTCCCGTGTTGTTAGTGACACGGCCGGGTACACGGCTCCGAACTTACACGGCATGTATCAATCGTACATGGTGTATTCCCAAAGTTACTTTCACGACACTATGTTCTGCTCACACGGTCAGTGATATGGCCTGAAAACTACACAGCATGTATCCAAAAAGTACACGCCATGTATTCTGGGTTTTTCTGGGCAGTAGCTCAAAAAATGCTCAGACTCCCAGAACCACTAAAACAAGGGAAAGAGGTGCCAAATTTCGATTCATGAGGGCCCATACTCCCCGCGAATCAAAGCTCGGCATCTCCAGTAGTGACATAAAAGGGAAAACAACAGCTCTCAAACATAACAGCAGGGATTCTATCAAGCATCTATCACAACAACATGCATAATCTACACAAAGCCTATCACAACAGCAAGCAATCGCTAATTCACCCTAGATGGCATGACAAGAATGCATGGCATGTGATTTCTAAAAATGTCTATATGATGCATAAGATGGAATACCCTTATCTCATCGGGTTGCGACAGAAATAGAACCGAAATATCAAAACAATAACTGCACAAGTCATGCGAATCACTCTAGGTGAAAACATATCAACCATAAAACTCAAAACCAGCAAACTGTAATTAACGAGGTAGTATGGCCTTTCCCTGTACACGGGTTAGCTACTCCTGAGCATAGCTTAATACCAAGTACTGAATCTTTCCTACCCCTGGCTAAAGTCTCAAAACAGTAAAGCAAGAGAAAAGAACTTTGTTTGATACCACTTTGTAATGACCCGAATCCGGATCCCCTCCACTGGTGCCCCGTACCCGGTTCGCCACATGACCTCAAACGCATTTCCCTGAACGCCAGAGGCTGACAACTAGAAGAAAGGGCCTTGGTGAGTCAGTGGAGAAACTATTCCCTCATTCGGTAAGGTATACAGCAAAAAACAATAGTCAATAGCGGAAGTAGCAACAACATGCATAACAGCAGAAACCAACCAGCGGAAGCAATGAATATATAGAAATGATAACAATGATGCAGCAGGTACAAGTATCTATGGAAAGTAGAAAACACAACAACATGCTGGAATACAACTGAAAACAAGTGAAAAAGAAAAACAAAATAAACTCCTCAGCATCGTGAGCCCTAGCTCGGTCCCATGCTCTCCAGTTCCAGCGCAATCAAGATCCTGAAATAGAAGGGTGCTTTCCCTTATCTATACCTGCAAAAACATAGTATGCTTGGGACCAAAATCATGGCCCAAGAAGGGTGTGAGATACAATCCTAGTAGGTAATCACCCAAATAATTGTGCCTAACAGTCAATGAATACAAGGCAAGTAATAAAACAAGAAGCAGTAAATAGGAAATCACAAGCAGCTACAATCCACAGTTCTAAAAAAAGAAGAGAACAAGTAAGAAACCAGTAACAAAGGAAAAAGGTAACCCTCTGGTTATCTCTCATAGCCTAACCCCTATGGTTCAACCTATAAGTACTAAAAACCCTCTAGGTGGCACACACAGTCTCACCCATCTAGTTCAGTTAAGAAATTAAGCAGACTCTCTGGGGAAGCACTCACCGTCAATTCCCCTTATAGTCTCATATCGTGATAAAGGCTCTCTGGGGAAGCACTCAATGTATATTACCCCTGT
Source organism: Viscum album (assembly GCA_963277665.1). NCBI lineage: Eukaryota > Viridiplantae > Streptophyta > Magnoliopsida > Santalales > Viscaceae > Viscum > Viscum album. Next base: position 1,939,931,394 of record OY728119.1, on the reverse strand, counting down.
GGCATGAGTCAAGGAACTATAGACTCTCTTAGGAAGCACTCAACGTCAATTCCCCCTGTGGTCTCGTATCGTAATTAAAAGACACTCTGGAGAATCTCTTCCGTCAATTATCCCTTTGGTCTACTACTCTAGGTTCTCACAGTCCTGAGTGAAACTAAACATGCTCTTCACACGTGTACAATGTCCAAGTAAACCTCAAGAACTACTTTTCTATTAGCTAAGGCTCAGCAGAAAAACAAGGCAACAGTCCACAATCCTACAACTAGGCATGGCAGCTGGAAAAACGCCAAACAGGCAGAATAAGCATAGCAACATTCAAGGTATAGTAAAGCTACCATAATCACAGGAAAAACATCTACTCTAGCAATCAATAAAAGAAGGCAATACAACAAGGGAAAAATAGGAACACGCAATACCTCGTTCAAGGGTATTGGTGGAATTTGCACAAAATATTCATAAACTTTCTACAGAAAGGGTCAAACCACCTATCTCGATCCTAGGTGATCGATATACGTGAACCATGACGACAGATTCCCCTTAGAATGACGTAGATCTGAGAAAATGCACAAAACGCTCAACCTACGATATCTGGAAAACAAGGAGGAATCAAGAAACAAGGATCAAGAAGAAGGAAGAACTCACCTCTTCTTTTCCAATGCAATCGACCGTGCTCGAATCGGAGAACGGACGGAGAGGCGGGAGCTCGGGGAAGATTCGTTCATACGGGTCACTCCCGGGCAAACAAGACCTAAAAGAAGATAAAATCCGTGATGGGACGTGACCCCGGTTCATTTAGTGAAAAAATAAAAGTACATGGCGTGTAATTTTAGAGTACACGGCATGTATTGGGTCCTTTCCGTACTCTGCCAAAATCGGCCTCCACGTCACCCCTACACACCGTGTGTGTGGCCCGGGCACGGCTAGCACACGGCTTCGAGCCGGATCAAAGTACACGGCGTGTACTCAGAAAGTACACGGTGTGTACTTTAAAAATTTCCAGAAAAATCCTTTTTTCTTAAAAACTCCAGAAAAAAGGAAAAACATACCTGAACGAAGATCTGGGTTCTTACACTCTAGGTTATGAAGCTAACCCTAGGGATTGAGGAATTCCTGTGTATTTTATAGAGAATTTTAGTTCATGAAAATTTAATAAAATAAATTAATTTCATTTAATTTATTTATTTAAAAAATTCCCAAGACCGAACCCAACCTGAGCGTCTGATGCGCTCTAAGGTAAGGTCATACCTACAGTAAAAATCATGCTCTGAACTCAACTAAGGACTCATATTTCTGATCCAAGACTCCATTCAGGAGTTATTCCACTTTTTTAGGAAAACTGTGTGTAACGACCCGAATCCAGAGCCCCTCCACTGGTGCCCTGTACCCGGTTCACCACATGACCTCAAGCGCGTTTCCCCAAATGCCAGAGGCTGCCAACTAGCAGTGAGGGCCTTGGTGAGTCGGTGGGGAAACTATGCCCTCATTTAGTAAGGTATACAAGGTAAGAAAATAAAAATACTCAGCGGAAGTAGTAAACAACATGCATAAAAACAGAAACCAAACAGTGGAAGCAATGTAGATATAAAACTATGATGACAATGATGGAGTAGGTAAAAGTATCTAAGGAAAACAGCAAACACAACAATGTGCTGAAATAAAACTAAAACCAAGTGCAAAAGAAACAAAGTAAGCTCCTCAGCATTGCGAGCCACGGCTCGGTCCCATTCTCCCCAACTCCTAATGCAGTCAAGATCCTAAAGTAGAAGGGCGCTTACCCTTATCTATACCTACAGCAACATAGTCTTCTTGGGCCCAAAAGCATGGACCAAACAGGGTGTGAGATATAATCCCAATAGGCAATCACCCAAAGATTTGTACCTAAAAGAATAAATGGCAGTAATAGAACAAGAAGCAGTAAACAGAAAATCACAAGCAGCTACAATCCACAGTTCTAACAAGTAAAGCACACAAGTAAGAAGTCAACAACAAGAAGAAAATAGGTAACCCTCTCGGTAGCTCTCATAGTCTAACCCCTATGGTTCAACCTATAAGTACTAGCAACCCTCTGGGAAGCACACATAGTCTCACCCCTCTGGTTCAGCTACGTAATTAAGTACTCTCTGGGGAAGCACTCACCGTCAATTCCCCCTATAGTCTTGTATCGTGCTAAAGGCTCTCTGGGGAAGCACTCAAAGTCAATTCCCCCTGTGGCCCACGTCATGGATCTACAGACTCTCTGGGGAAGAACTCAACTTCAATTCCCCCTATAGTCTCTCATCGTAATTAAAAGACACTCTGGAGAAGCCCTTCCGTCAATTCTCCCTTTGGTCTGCTACTCTAGGTTCTCACAGTCCTGAGTACAACTAAACATGATCATCGAGTGTATATCATCCAAGTAAACCTCAAGAACTACTTGTATATCATTCTATGGCTCAACATCAATAACAAAACAACAGTTCCGCTATCCTACAACTAGGCATGGCAACTGGAAAAACTCCCAACAAGCAAAACAAGCATGGAAAAGCAACCTGGGCACAATATAAATTACTCTACTCACAAGCAATAACCTTTACTAAAGCAAACAAGCAAAGAAGGAAAACAGCAGGGGAAAAAAAGGAAACACGCAATACCCCATTCATGGGTATTGGTGGAATTTTCACATAATATTCATCAACTTTCTATAAAAAGTCCCAAACCACCTACCTCGATCTGAGGAGTTCGATATACGTGAACCATGATGACAAATTCCTATTAGAACAAAAAATATCTGAGAAAATTCATAAAACGTTCATCCCACAATAACTTGGAAACGAGGAGGAATCAAGAAACAAGGCTAAAGTAGAAGGAATAACTCACCGTTGTGATTCCAATGCAATAAACCGTTCTCAAATCGGAGAACGGACGGCGGGGCGGAAGCTCGGAGAAGATTTGGCCATACGGTCACTTTTGGGCGGACGAAATCTGGAGAAGAAGATGATTTTGGGGGTTAGGTGCGACCCCAGTCCGTTTAATGAAAAAAAAGAGAAAGTACATGGTGTGTACTTCTTGAGTACATAGCGTGTACTTTAATTTTCCGTACTCTGAATTAACCGGCCTCCACCTCAACCTTACACACCATGTGTGTGGCCCAATCATGGCCAGCACACGTCTTCGAGCCGGGAAGAGTACACGGCGTGTACTCAGAAAGTACACGGCGTGTACTTTTGAAATTTCCAGAAAATTTATTTTCCTTAAAAACTCCATAAAAAGGGAAAACATACCTGAAAAGAGATCCGGGTTCTTATAAACTTCCCCCCTTAATGAAATTTGTCCCCAAATTTCCCTAACGAGGCGGAGAAGGAGAAACACCGAATAGCTCTGGCCACTGCGATCATACATCAGTATCCCTCTCCCAGGTCTAGTCTTGTACTCGCCCGTGCTGCCATAGCACTCGTACCAGAGGAACAGACCGCCCATGGAGAACCTTCGTACTATGATCGAAAATCCGGATAGGATGCTCCTCGAACGATGCATCCGCTTCAATCTCGACTTCCTTGGGCTGAAATATGTGAGATGGGTCTGAAAAGTAACGTCGAAGTTGAGAGACGTGGAAGACGTCGTGCATGGCCCGATACCTCTGAGGTAGCTGCAACCGATAGGCGACCGGCCCAACTCTCTCCAAGACCTCAAACGGACCGACGTACCGCGGTGAAAGCTTACCCTGTCTTCAAATCCTCTTGTGTCCCAACCTTGGTGTGATACGCAGGAAAACCTTATCACAGACCTCGAACTCCAGAGGTCGTCTCCACTGATCAGCATAAGACTTCTGTCGAGACTGTGTCATAGTCATCCTCTTCCAAATCATCTCTATTTGTTCTGAGGTCTCCTGAACAAGACAAGGTCCTAGAAAAAATACCTCTCCTGCCTCTAGCCAGCATAAGGGTGATCGGCATGGCCTACCGTACAAAGCCTCGTATGGCTCCATCTGAATGGTCGCCTGGAAACAGTTGTTGTAGGAGAAATCCACCAAATGGATATGCTTATCCCAAGAACCTCCAAAGTCTAGAATGCAAGCCCGGAGCATATACTCAAGCACCTGGATCGTGCGCTCGGACTGGCCATCAGTCAGGGGATGGTATGTTGTACTCAAAAGTACCTATGTACCCAAGGCCTTCTGAAGTCCCTACCAGAACTGAGAGGTAAAGAGCGCATCTCTGTCTGAAACAATAGAGTGTGGAACTCCATGCAAACGAACGATCTCTCTGATATAAAGTCATACCAGATCATCGACACTGAAGGTCTCCTTGATTGGCAATAAGTGAGAAACCTTTGTAAGCCTGTCGATAACAACCCAAAAAGCATCGTTTCCCTGAGGCGATCTCGGAAACCCGGTCACGAAGTCCATCGTAACATCGTTTCACTTCCACTCCGGAATGGGTAACTCCTATAAAAGCCCTGCTGGTCGCTGATGCTCTGCTTTCACCTGATGAAAAGTATAACATCTCATGACAAAACCAGCAACATCCTTCTTCATACCTGGCCACCAGTATTGGTGATGAAGGTCCCGATACATCTTGGTGACGCTAGGATGAACTGCCCAAACAGAGGAATGGAAATCCCGCATCAGCTCCTCGCGTATGTCTCCTGGCACCCATATGCGTCCTTGGAAACGCAAGATCTCATCCTCACCCACTTTCCATCCAGGAAGAGGGTCCTCTCCGGACACACTCTCCCATAGGACTAAGACTTCTGAGTCTGATAGATGCCTCATCTGTACCTGATCAAGTAGCGTGGAGGTAACAGCTACAGAAGATAGAAAAGTATGTCCCCGTCTGTCGTGCACCTCCAAATGCATCTCAGAGAACAGAGCCATCAGTTGCCACTCACTACTGGCCTCCTAAATCTGAGTTCTCCTGCTCAACGCATCTTCCACGGCGTTTCCCTTTCCCGGCGTATAGGCAAGCTCGAAGTCAAAAGACTGTAGATACTCAACCCACCTACGCTATCTCAGATTAAGATCACGCTGAGTGAATATATACTTGAGACTCTTTTGGTCAGTGAAGACCACAAAGTGATCTTCCAGAAGATAGTGTCTCCAACAGTGTAAGGCATGAAAGCTACCAACTCCAGATTGTGCGTAGGGTACTTCCTCTCATGTGGACTCAACTACCGAGACCCGTACACAATGACTCCATCTCCCTGCATAAGCACAGCTCCCAGCCCGATACCTGAAGCATCACAGTAAACAGTGTAGCTCTTTCCAGGCTTCAGCAAGACTAGTATCAGTGCTGACGCCAACCTCTCTTTTAGCTCCTGAAAGGCTAACTCACAAGAATATGACCATGATAACTTCACCCCTTCTTGGTCAGTCCTGTCAAAGGTTCTTCTAGGTGCGAAAAGTCCTGAATGAAGCATATGTAGTATCCAGCCAACCCTAGGAAGCTCCGTACCTCAAAAACGTTATTCGGCTGCTCCCAGGAAACTACATATCTCACTTTCTCTGGGTCCATAGATACTCTTACTCTAAGATGACGTGACCTAATAAGTGAATCTGATCCATCCAGAAGTGGCACTTAGAGAGTTTATCATAAAGTCGATGCTCTCTCAGTGTACTCAGAATGATCTCAAGATGGGTGGCATGGCCGTGTCGAGTGTGAGAGTACACCAAGATATCGTCCACGAAGACCACAATGAAGGAGTCCAAGTAAGGATGGAACACTCAGTTCATCAGTTCCATGAAAACTTTAGGCGTGTTTGTGAGACCTAATGGCATGACTGTATACTCGTATAGACCATACCTGCTCCTGAAGGCTGTCAGAGGTATATCTGATGGTCTAATGCGTAACTGATGATAACTGGACCTCAAGTCAATCTTCGAGAACACTCGGGCTCATCAAAGATGATCGAAAAGGTCATCAATCCGCGGCAAGGGATATAAGTTCTTGACCGTCAACTAGTTCAGCTTCCGATAATCCACACTAAGCCGAAGGGTACCATCTGCCTTCTTCGCAAACAGAACAGGCGAACCCCAAGGAGAAGTACTGGGTCGAATGAAACCCTTACCCTTTAGCTCCTCCAACTGTTTCTTGAGCTCCTGTAACTTAGGTGTGGCCATCCTATAGGGAGTAATGGACACCAGTGCCTCTCCTAGTATGAGATCAATAGAAAATTCTACCTCACGCTCCGGAGGCAAACCTGAAAAGTCCTATGGAAAGACATCCCTAAAGCGATCCACCACTGGAGGAAAGTCCAACTGTGGAGTCCCCTGATCATCCAGGTAAAGGCTAGCAATCTGGGTTGTCACCCCTCCAAGCCCAAGATGCTCGAGTCCCGCCCGACTCGCCCAAACATCCCATTAAACTCTATGAAGGAAAGGTTCACCCTCTGGTGAAATGAAACTGACTCTGCGGCGATAACAGTCAACGACTGCCTGTAAGGGAATCAACCAGTCCATGCCAAGGATCACATAATAGCATGTCATCTCTATGACATAGAGATCCCATAATAAGTGATACCCTGCCACCTTGAGAGGGCACTCTCTACACTGGAGTACACTAGATGTCCTCGTTCCCAAAGGTGTGTCTAGTGTCAACGAGTCGGCAGAAGAAAAGATATAGAGTCCAAGGCTCTCCACAATTGAAACAGAGATAAAACTATGCGTAGCAACAGTATTAAAAAGGGCTGAAGATAAAACTGAGGCTACTAAAATCGTACCTCAAACAGTAGAAGGGTCTGGATCCTGCTCATGATAAGTCTGCTCCATGGCGAAAGACTGGCCCGTGCCACGGCCCTGCACCCTTGGCTGACCGCTCTGAGCTGAACCTCCCTGCTGGTGTTGAGGAACTGGTGGATGACTTCCATGACCTCGACCTCCACCTCGGCCTGAACGGCTGGAAGAACTCCAGTTCCCCGACTTGTGAGAAACTGGCGGTGTTGCTCCTGAACGAGGAGTCATGGAAGAACCCCGATCACTAGTTTCTGGTGAGAAAACCTGGCAGAAACGCTAAAGGTGACCCATCTTGCCGCAAGATCGGCACTCCACGGGGTCCCTCTGGCACTGCAGCCTCGTGTTCCCTGTCTGTCCACACTGATAGCATGTCACCTGGCTGCCTGATGATGCATCTCGCTTCCTCGAATCACCACGCGTAGGCTCCCTACGGCACTTCATGCTGTCATCTGGAGGATGGCTAACTCTGGAAGCATAAACACCCTGGCTCGCAGCTCTAGAGTCTCTCAGATTGAGCTCTGTAATCAATACCTGATTGATGATGGAAGTAATGGAAGTCAGCTAGAAGATGTTCACCTGCGAGCGGATCTTCCGCTTGAGTCCATCCTCAAACTTCCTCGCCAAGAACACCCCACTCCCATCCCGAAGGGGTGTAAAACGCTACAGATCAGCGAAACGAGAGGAATACTCTATGACAGATAGAGTACCCTGCTCTAAGATCATGAACTCCTAGGCTCGATCGGCCCTCAGGGTCTCCGGGTAGAAGTAGTCGTATAACACGCACTGGAACTCCTCCCAAGTCATAGCCTGTTGTTGACCCGCTTGTGAGATCACATCCCACCACCTCTTGGCGGAGTCTCGGAGCATGTAGGTGGTGAGCTTGACCCGCCTCTCTGGAGGCGTCTCCAGATGCTCAAAGATAGTCAGCATGGCTTCCATCCATGACTCTGTAGCCTGAGGTCCTCCCTCCCCCGTGAACGTGGGAGGATGTTGCTACTGAAAGACCCGCGTCAAGTCTGCCATAGATGAGGTAGGAGGCGGTGCTCCCTGGAAGGTCTGCATCATCCTCATGAAACCTTCCCTGAACTGCGCATCAGCATCCGCAACTGGTATAACAACCGGTGCTAAGGATGGCTTGGCTGGGGGATCAATAGGAAGTCCCTGATCAGCCATGTCTGGCGTCTGATCACTGCCTGATGACAGATGTACGACCGGAGGACGTCTCGGAGGCATAGCTCTGAAAGATCAAAAGCACACCTTAGATCAAGAAAACAAGGATAGAGAACACAAGGGTACAAAACTGGAACAGGGGAAGAAAAAAACAAAAGATTGAAAAACAAGACTACACGGCATGTATAAAAACTACACAACATGTCCTTTTAATCCACTGACATGGGCATGTACTCCTGCCCTACAAGCCGTGTACACTTCAAACTACATGGCGTGTTGACCCCAACACATGGCGTGTACTTGGAACTATTCCCCTGCCCGAGTTCCTTACACGGCTAACCCACATAGTCCAACTTAACCCGAGACCACACGGTGTGTTCGAAACAAACACGGAGTGCACTAGACAAGGCTTCAACGGTCTGTGTTGTTGAGTACACGACCGTCTACATGGCTGGACCTTACACGGTGTGCTCCGAGCAAACATGGCATGTATAGGCGAAGGCGACACCATCCCGTGTTGTTCGTGACACGGCCGGGTACCTGGGCAAGACTACACGGCGTGTTCCGAACAAACACGGCGTGTGGAAAGGAAGGTAATGTCGGCCTGTGTTGTTCGTGACATGGTCGGGTTCCTGGACACGACTACACGGCGTGTTCCCTATGGACATGGTGTGTTCTACCTGTGCTTCCCCGACCCGTGTTGTTAGTGACATGGTCGGATACACAGCTCTGAACTTACACGGAGTGTTTCCGAAGTTACTTCATGACACCGTGTTTCTGCTCACACGGTCAGTGACATGGCCTAAAAACTACACGGCGTGTATCCAAAAAGTACACGCCGTGTATTCTAGGTTTTTCTGGGCAGTAGCTCAGAAACTGTACAGAATTCCAGAAACACTAAAAACAAGGTGAAAAAGTGCCAAATTCTGATCTGTGAGGGCCCATAACACCTCAAGAACCAAAATTTGGTGTTCACTTTAAACAAAGAACAAAACAAACAGTTTTCTAACATAACAGTAGAGAATCTATCAACCAACTATCACAACAGCATGCATAATCTACACAAGGTCTATCACAACAACATGCAGTCTCTAATGCACCCTAGATGGCATGGAAAGAATGCATGGCATGTGATTCCTACAAGTGTCTATATGATGCATGAGACGGCATACCCTCATCTCATCGAGTTGCGACATAATTAGAACCAAAATATCAAAACAGTAATAGCACAAGCCATGTGAATCACTCTAGGTGAAATCAGATCAACTATAAAATATCAAAACCAGCAAACTACAATTAACGAGGTAGTATGTCCTTTCCCTGTACACGGGTTAGCTACTCCCGAGCACAGCTTAATGTCAAGTACCGAATCCATCCTATCCCTGGACAAAGTCTCCAAATAGTAAAGAAAAAGAAAAGAACTCCTCTGATACCACTTTGTAATGACCCGAATCCAGAGCCCCTCTACTAGTGCCCCGTACCCGGTTCGCCACATGACCTCAAGCGCATTTCCCCGAACGCTAGAGGCTGCCAACTAGCAGCGAGGGACTTGGTGAGTCGGTGGGGAAACTATGCCCTCATTCAGTAAGGTATACAAGGTAAGAAAACAACAATAATCAGCAGAAGTAGTAAACAACATGCATAACAACAGAAACCAAACAGCGTAAGCAATGTAGATATATAACTATGAAGAAAATGATTCAGTAGGTACAAGTATCTAAGGAAAACAACAAACACAACAACGTGCTGAAATACAACTGAAACCAAGTGCAAAAGAAACAAAGTAAGCTCCTTAGCATCGCGAGCCACGGCTCGGTCCCATGCTCCCCAGCTCCTGATGCAGTCAAGATCCTGAAGTAGAAGGGCGCTTTCCCTTATCTATACCTGCAGCAACATAGTCTGCTTGGGCCCAAAAGCATGGCCCAAATAGGGTGTGAGATACAATCCCAGTAGGCAATCACCCAAATATTTGTGCCTAATAGTCAAAGAATACATGGCAGTAATAGAACAAAAAGCATTAAACAGAAAAAAACAAGCAGCTACAATCCACAGTTCTAACAACTAAAGCACACAAGTAAGCAGTCCGCAACAAGAAGAAAATAGGTAACCCTCTGGGTATCTCTCATAGACTAACCCCTATGGTTCAACCTATAAGTACTAGCAACCCTCTGGGAAGCACACACAATCTCACCCCTCTGGTTCAGCTACGTAATTAAGCAGACTCTCTAGGGAAACACTCACCGTCAATTCCCCATATAGTCACGTATCGTGCTAAAGGCTCTCTAGGGAAGCACTCAACGTCAATTCCCCATGTGGCCTGCGTCGTGGATCTACAGACTCTCTGGGGAAGCACTCAGCATCAATTCCCCCTATAGTCTCGCATCGTAATTAAAAGACACTCTGGAGAAGCCCTTCTGTCAATTCTCCCTTTGGTCTGCTACTCTAGGTTCTCACAGTCCTGAGTACAACTAAACATGCTCAGCGCGTGTATATTGTCCAAGTAAACCTCAAGAACTACTTGTCTATCATTCTACGGCTCAACATCAATAACAAAACAACAGTTCTGCTATCCTACAACTGGGCATGGCAACTGGAAAAATGCCCAACAGGCAAAACAAGCATGGAAAAGCAACCTAAGCACAATATAAATTACTCTACTCACAAGCAATAACCTCTACTAAAGCAAACAAGAAAAGCAGGCAAATAGCAGGGGAAAAATAGGAAACATGCAATACTCCATTCACGGGTATTGGTGGAATTTGCACATAATATTCATCAACTTTCTATATAAAGTCACAAACCACCTACCTTGATCCGAGGAGTTCGATATACATGAACCACGACGACAGATTCATCTTAGAACAACGTAGATCTGAGAAAATGCACAAAACGTTCATCCCACAATAACTTGGAAATGAGGAGGAATCAAGAAACAAGGCTAAAGTAGAAGGAAGAACTCACCGCTGCAATTCCAACGCAATCGACCGTGCTCAAATCGGAGAACGGACGGCGGGGCGGAAGCTCAGAGAATATTCGGCCGTACGGTCGCTTCCGGGCGGACGAAATCTGGAGAAGAAGATGATTTTGGGGGTCAGGTGCGACCCCAGCCCGTTTAATGAAAAAAAAGTACATGATGTGTAGTTCTTGAGTACACGGCGTGTACTTCAATTTTTCGTACTCCAAATTAACTGGCCTCCACCTCAGCCTTACACACCGTGTGTGTGGCCCGGGCACGGCCAGCACACGGCTTCGAGCTGGGAAGAGTACACGGCGTGTACTCAGAAAGTACACGGCGTGTACTTCTGAAATTTCAAAAAAATTTATTTTCCTTAAAAACTCCAGAAAAGGGGAAAACATACCTGAAAAGAGATCCGGGTTCTTACACTATGTGTGTGTTATATTAATATCTTTACTATTTTTCAAATATTAATTTTGGTTTCATCGGGCCTTGGATTCTCATGTTGTCTCAGCGCTTGGCTTCAAAATTAATTCATATAATATTCTAAATAAATACATGGAAAAATTAGAGTTTTTACATTCTCCCCGCCTTGGGTTTTTCATCTCAAAAAGAGAAAAACCTACTCAAAAATATGTGGGTACTGGGCTCGCATCTAGGCATCCTGCTCACAGCTGCTCTCCTGAAGATTCTAGTGTTTCTACTGGACATGCACTAGGGGAATCAATCATGCACAAAGGATACTCTTCTGTCAATCCTTGATCTCCACTGAATACTCAGTAAAGGTTTCTACATCCTTGATGTCCAGCTCACCCCAGTCAATAACATGTGATGGTTCATGCATGTACCTCCTCATTTGCGGCATGTGGAACACATTGTGTATCTGGTCCAACTGTGGTGATAAAGGTAAGTGGTACACCAAATCTCTATCTCTGTAAAGTTTCTAGAAAGGGCCAATGAATCTTGAAGATATCTTTTCACCATGAACAAATCTATACAATTCACATCAAGGTGAGAGCCTCTGCAACACATGGTCTCCCTCCTCAAACTCCAAAGGCCTCCATAGTCGATCTGTATAGGACTTCTGACAACTCTGTGAAGTTCTTATACACTCCTGGATGATCTGCACCTTCTCTTTCATATCTCACACCAACTTTGGTCCCATGAGTGTTGAATTGCCTAGATCATTCCAACAAAGTGGTGACCTACAGGGTCACCCATACAAGGATTTGAATGGTGTCATATTTATGGTGTAATGTTAACTATTGTTGTACACAAACTCCACCGGGGGTAGGTGATCCTCTCAACTATGGAAAAAATCCAACATGCAATCCCGTAGCATGTCCTCCAAAACCTAAATGGTCTTCTTAGTCTGGTTGTCAGTCTAAGGGTGAAATGTCGTGCTCAAATGCAAATGAGTCACAAAAGCATTCTACAATCCTCTCCATAATCACAACATTAATGGAGAATCATGGTCTGGAATTATCGTTGAGGGAACTCCATGGATCCGGACTATCTTCTGGACATACAATCATCCCAATATTTCTACTAAACTCTACTCACTACAAGAAAACAGCAGATTAGCGGCAAGTTTTTAGAGTGGGTTCTGTACAACCCCATATAAATTCATTTTATAAGGGGTTATGCATAACCCCCACTAATCATCAAATTTAGAGGGGGTTCACAACCCCATCTAAATTTTTTAGCATTTTTATTTTGTAATATTTTGTTTGATTTTAGAGGGAGTTGTGTCAAAACCACCACTAATTTAATAATTAGTGGCCCTATATGTTTAGTTGGATTTTAGAGGCACTATATATATAATATTTATTTGGATATTAGAGCCTATATATATATATATAACATGGAAATTGTTCTTTTAAAGGAAATTTTGGGGGTTCACAGCCCCTTCTAATCTCTTAAATTAGAGGGGCTCATGAACTGTCATTAATCCCTTAGATTAAAGGGGGTTTTTAACCCCTTCTAATTTAAGAAATTAGAGGGGGTTGTGAAACCCCTCTAATATATGAAATTAGTGGGGGTTGTGAACCCCCTATAATATAAATATATCTTATATTTTATATAATAATATATATATTATAAATGTATAATTATAAATATATTATATATATTTAGAATAATAATTAATAATATTATTGTCACACACACACACACAAATATAAATGTATTTATAAATATATGTATGAATATATAAATAAATATATATTTATAATATAAATGTATAATTATTTAATTTTGTATTATATTATATATAATAATATATATATTATAAATGTATAATTATAAATATTATATATATATATATTTATTTATAATAATAATTAATAATATTATTGTCACACACACATAAACATACATGTATTTATAAATATGTGTATAAATATATATTTATAATATAAATGTATAATTATTTAATTTTGTCTTATATTATATATAATGATATATGTATTATAAATGTATAATTATAAATATATTATATATATTTATAATAATAATTAATAATATTATTGTCACACACAAAAATATAAATGTATTTATAAATATATGTATAAATATATATTTATAATATAAATGTATAATTATTTAATTTTGTCTTATTATATATATATATATTATAAATGTATAATTATAAATACATTATATATATTTATAATAATAATTAATAATATTATTATCACACACACAGAGAGATAAAAATGTATTTATAAATATATGTATAAATGTATTTATAAATATATATTTATAATATAAATACATAATTATTTAATTTCATCTTATATTATATAATATATATATATATAATATAAATGTCTAATTATTTAATTTTATCTTATATTAATTATAAATATATTATATATATTTATAATATATTCAAATAGGTGTAATAATAATATATAATATAAATTTATTTATATAATTATTTATATATGTAAATATAATTATTTATATATTATATATATATTATACACAATATATATTATATATAAATATTATACATAAATATATTATATTATTTATATTTCTATACACAAATATATATATATATATATATTATATTTCATTATTTAAATAAATATAATATATTGTAGATAAGTAATAGAGATTCAATTGGTGTATTGGCATAGGCTTGGGGGGTTATTGCTCTGATCCTGATTTTGAATCCCTCTAGAAGGGTTTTTACTGCCAGAGATATGCGTTGGGGTTTAACCTCGCATTTGAGAGCGCGTGGGGTGTCCTTCCGTACTTCAGTGGGGTGGTGTCAGTAGAGGGGTGGGTGGGTGATTTCTCATGTCCAGTAGGGGTCTCAAGTGTCAATGTGGTGTCAGGGGTGTAGGCGGGGGGATTTGGGTAGGGTCGGGTGATATCTAGGGGGTCTCGGGTGTCAGTGTATAGTCAGGCGGGGGATCTCTCGGGTGTCAGATGGGGTGTAGGCAAGGAACTCTCAGGGATCTGGTGTAGGTGGGCAAGGGAAATCTTGGGTGTTAGAGTGGGGTGTAGGCATAGGCGGGTGGATGCGGGATCCCTCTAGGATCTGGTGGGGGTGGGCGGGGGATCTTGTGTCTGTAAGGTAGGTGTGAGAGTGGATATATCGGGTGTCAGGGGGTCTTCATAGGTGGGGGTGTGTGGGGATCTGGGTAGGAGAGTGTCTGAGGGGGTAAGGCAGGTGTCAAAGGGGGAGATATCTTAGGTGTTAGAGGGTTTGGCTGGTGTAGGCGGGGATTGGGGGAGAGCGTCGGGGGTGATTTCGAGGCAGGGGTGTGTCCGCTAGGAGGTGGATTTTTTTAAAAAAAAGGTTACGTTTAGGAGCGGTTAAAAACACCCCAAAATATGGCATTCTAAATGAATTAGGGGCGGTTCTAATCACCCCTAAAGCTAAAATTAAATTAAGGGCAGTTCTAACTGCCCCTTATCCATCGATTTCCATTGAATTTAAGTCAAAAATAGAAGGGGTTAAAACCCCTTCTAATTTAACCACTGCTAAACTTACCTTGATTTTACCAGTACTTCTCCACAACCACCTCTACTCACCGTAGGCAACCACTTTAGCAGCAATTATGGGTAACTGTCGCTAAAGAATTTGGAGGGGGTTTTAACCCCCTCTAATCGACCTATTTTTCTATAGTGACTCTCGAATGGATATGAAGTAGACCAACTTAGTGAGTCGGTCTATGATCATCCAGATGGCATCATGTCCCCTAGATGTACATGGTAATCTCATCATGAAGTCCTTGAATATTCCATCCCACTTCCACTCTATCACCTCAAGGAGTTGAGCTAAATCCACTAGAACCTAGTGCTCAGCCTTCACTTGCTGAAAAGTGAGGCATCAAGAGACAAACTTTTCAACATAACTCTTCATGTCTGGCCACCAAAACTAGCATCGAAGTTCTTGTTAAATCTTTTCCACACCTAGACATACTGCCATAGGGGATGTATGAAACTCCCCCATCGCCTCCTCCTGCAACGTCAATGGTACCATCATTCATCCTTTGAAAATGATAACATTACCCCCACCTTTAGAATATCCATTAGGAACACGTATAGTGGATATCTGAGTACGTAATGTCACACAGTCAGTATCTCCATGATGAGCTTCCCTAACACATTATAAAATTAGTGGGTTAACAACCATAGACTGAAGATATTAAGCACTATCCTTGTCCACTAAGGAACGGCACAATGAGGCTAACTATTTTGATGACTTGGTCAAAAACTTAGAACAAGATCTCCAACTGAGAACATCTTCCACCACGTTCCCCTTCGCAGGATTATAACAATCTTGAAGTCATAGTCCTGGAGGAACTCTATCTATCACCATTATCTCAAGATAAGATCCTTCTAAGAGAAGATATACTTGAGACTCTTTTGGTGAGAGTAGACAGTAAACCGCTCACCCATAAGGTAGTGCCACCACATCTTCAAGGAAAAGACTACTTCTACTAACTCAAGATCATGGGTTTCATAATTATACCCATGCGGTCTCAACTACTTGGAACCATAGGAAATCATCACCTTTCTTTTCATTAGGAAACAACCAAGTCTAGTCCTTGAGGCATCATAGAACACTACATACTCGACACTCTCCTCCAAAAATTTCAAGATGGGGGTACTCATCAAAATCATCCTCAAATTCTAAAAACATAACTCATATCTTTCCATAATAATAAATGATACCCCTTTCAGATCAAATCTATCAAGGGTGGTGTGCCACTCTGGAGAAATCAGGTACAAAACTTTGATAGTACTCTTCCAACCCAAGGAAACTCCACACCTCAATAACACTCTTGGGTGGATCTCAATCTATCACTATCTCAACCTTCGTTGGGTCCATTGTCACTCCCACCTATGTGATGATGTGTCCCAAGAAGTGGACATCTCAAATCCAAAACCAAAACTTTGAGAGCTTCCCATAAATATGGTGCTCATAGAGTATGTACAGGACCATCCTTAAGTATCACATGTGATCCTCCTTAGATGCCAAGTACACTAGGATATCATCGATGAAGACCACCAAAAACCAGTCTAAGAAAGCCTAAAAGATCCAGTTCATGAGTCCCATGAACACTGTTGTGGTGCTCGTCATGCTGAAAGGTATCACCAAGTACTCATAGTAACCATAGCGACATCTGAATGTCGTCTTCAATATATCCTCATCTTGTACTAGCAGCTTGTGGTAGTTTGATCTAATTTTAATCTTTGTGAACCATTGTGCCCCTATCAACTGATCGGAGAGGTCATCAATCCTCGGTATTAGATACTTATTCTTAAAAGTCACCTGGTTCAAGTGCCAGTAATCCATACATAACCTCAAACTCTTATTTTCCTTCTTGGGGAACAACTTTGGGGTTGCCTAGGGGAAAACACTGTGTCTCACAAATCCCTTATCCTGTAAGTTATCTAATTGCACCCTCATCTCACAAATCTCTATGTGAGACATCCAATATTCTGATGCAGATATCGGGGTCATCATAGGGTGTAAGGAAATATAAAATTATAGCTATATTTAGGAAGGTAAGTCTGAAACTTCCTCAGGAAAGACATCCTCATACTCCACCGCTACTTTATGGAACTGGTATCCCATATTATCCACTGATCCAAGAGTCATGCTAGTCAACTATTGAGTAATCATTTGCACTCTCCTATGAATGATCCCATCATACTCTACCAAGTTTTCCTTTTCACCCATAAATGAAAACCTATTCCCATCATTACAGACATCATAAGGCCTCATAGCTACTTAAAACAATCAATATGGGCATGAATTATGGATATCCAATTCATACCTAAGATGAAATCATAAGACCCCATAGCTGCTACAAAGAGACCAAATTAGCCACTAAATGAGGCTAATATTCATTATTAATATATATAATATTCATGTTCTTTATTATTCATAAACACCATTTTAGTGCATTTTACACTTTGAACATCATTTCACATTATGATTGTAATTCCTTCTTAAAATGCACTATTATGTGGTAAATTTTTTAATATCATTTAAAGTACCCAATGATCTTGATTTTATTTTCATATTTAATTTTAATGTTTCTAATTATATTGGGAACAATTCATACTTGTGGAGTTTTGGAATATCTACATTGGAAAATAACCAAAATGGGATTTCATGCAAACAATTCTGGAGAAGGAAGATTGGACACCATCCCACTGATGAGAATGTGGGGCCCAACATACAGGCCCAATGAAGCTCAACTTTCTTAGGATTCTATAAGACATATAGAGGAACAAATAATTATTCATAAGACAGTGCTAATTCGTCCTTCATGGTGGTTATTAAGGTGGACCAATATAGAGATACAATTCTGGTCCAGATTCTGAGGCCCATAAAATCATCCCATAAATTTAATTATTCTTGGAAACCACATATTATTTTGGGCTGAAATTTTACTGAGAGATAGGGGAAATCCGGAGATTTATTTTTTTCTTCTATGAACCACTCCAATTATACCATCTATAAGCTCTTCCAGGTGCCTCTTTTTGGTGGAAGCAATCTGGATGCCACCTCGGGTCAAAGGTGGAAAGGTCTACTCTCTCTTAACTTTCCACCCACCTAGGCCCACCACCATTAATTTAGGTGAATTCAACTGTTTTAAGCTTGACCCAAGGCTTAAAAATTTCCTATTTAAGGCAGTGGTGGTAGATTAGTTGAGGATCCTTGGATCTTTGTTTTCATTGTAATGTTATTATGTCGATTTGGATTTGTAACGTTCTTCTTTCTCATGTAAGTTGTTCGAATCACCTTAGTTATTAATAAAATTTCTTCCTTTACTCTTATTATATTTTCTTCTTATCATTTTTATATCATTTCCTTAAGGTGTGAATTTATTCACACCATACCTTGTGATATTCTTCACACAACGGTGGAGTGATTTCTTTTTTTTTTTTTTACTTCTCCAATTTCTCCCTCATGAATCTACTTTCTGCTTCCATTGAAACCATAGAATCAATAGAGGGCTAACTCTTTTATGGGTTGATACAAGGGAGTAGAAAGGGGTTGTTTTGGATGTTATTTGTCACTCAATTAATTTCTAATTACTTATTTTAATTGAGAATTTTGTTTAAAGATCTTTAAACTCCTTCATCCTTGTTGAATTTAAGGCCACACACTTCAAGTGCTAATATGAACCTTTACATTGAAGTGCTCAAAACTTTGATCCTTTAAGTGTATAGGTGATTAGTATTAAATGGTGTAGGTATTAAACTAGTAAGTGATGATGATGTTTGATCTTCTTAAATGAACCCATCTCAAATATAAGAAATTGAAATCATTAAAAAAGGAATTCATTCAATTCACCCCAAGCGATAACCTAGGATCAACTCATTATCTTAATTTAAATTAACTTAAATCTGTTAGTGATACCTTAAACCCATATAAAATCAACCCAAGTTGGCCACTTCATAGAAAAAAACAATCCATAGAATATATGTGTCTGTAGGTTACTTCTTAGGTCTTTGAGGATTTGATAACCCAAGCTAAACTACAAGGATCATTCTACCTTCATCTCTTGGGTAAATTTGAGCATGAATCAAATTTTTGCACTGTTACCGGGGACCCAAGAAATTCATCTCAATACCCATTCTATTCTCCCCCATTTATTCTATTCTCACCCAATATCTCTTATCTTTTCCCTTTCTCGTTTTTTTTTCTTTTGGTGCATGTCCTCCTACACTCGTGATCAATCAAACCGTCTAGTTAGGGTAGATAGTCCTGGGGTTGGGGAGTCAAGTACACCAAGGTAACTCTTTACATTATATCCTTATCTTATTAATACTCTAGAGTCAAAAATTGATCTCATTTAAATGGAAGTTCTTCAATGAAATCAACTCATAAACCTGGGTGGGAACCATAATGGAAACCCAAATGAGGCGGCCCCAAACTTAAGGAATGCAGTTGATCAAACCATGAATGACTACCTCACGTCTGCCTGGACCAATGCCCCCTCATGCATTATACACAACTACCTAGGAAATTCCAACTACATCTTTAAAACCCATGTCCTAAACAATCTTCCCACATTCCATGGAATGGATTCCGAGATGCCCTACCATCACATTAAGGAGTTCAATGACATTGTTGAAACCATGTGTCCCCCACATACTCTAGAATCAGCTAAGATGAGGCTATTTCATTTTTCTTTAAAGGATCGAGCTAAAAAATTTCTAAACAATTTGATACCATCATCTATAAAATCTTGGGACCAATTAAAAAGATAATTCTACAAAAAATACTTTCCCCACCACAAAACAATTGCACTTAAAAAGAGCATCTAAAACTTTTTTGAAAAAGAGGGGGATTCATTCTATGAAACATGGGAGAGGTTCAAGGACACTCTAAACATGGTTCCACACCATGGTTTTTCTATTCCTGAACAAGTGAGAATTTTATATGAAGGGTTGGGTCTGGGGAACAAACAATTCATTGACATGATGTGTAATAGAACCTTTAAAAACAAATCCCCAAATGATGCTTACGAGTATCTATAAAGCCTTGCGGAACAAAACCAAACATGGGGAACTTCACCTTATTCTGAAAAGCCACAAATAAATACTGGAATTCATACACTTAGAGAAGAGGAAAGCCTTAGGGCTAAACTCGCAGCACTCTCTAGGAAGGTTGAAGAGATAGACCTTAGGAAAGTCCATGAAATTCAAACTGTAGACCCTGTTTGCACAATTTTTGACAAACATGACCATAAGACAGACAACTTCCCAACCATTCCATCCATAAAGGATGTTCTTTTAGGAGGACCCCCAGAAGAAGTAAATGCTTTGAACTTTAAAAAGCCTCAATACCAAAACACCTTCAACCCAAGGTATAATGACCACCCAGGCTTCCACAGAAAAGATAACCAGCAACCTAGTCAACCACAGGGACAAAATCCTTACCCCCATCAGAACTACCAAACCCATAACCAGTTCCAAACCCAACCTATCTAATACCAACAGCCACTGGTCCATTTTCAACAAACCATCCCACCTCAAAAATATCCCCCTGGGATAAACCAATCTACTCAAGCACCAACCTAAACTGTTCCACAAATCCAACTAGACCAACTGTGCAAAAAAATGGAAAGGGTGAACTCGGAAGTCTCTTCCCTAAAACAATAACTTCAAACCATCAAAAATAGAAAGGAACCCATGCCTACTCAGGCAGTACCATCCTCAACTTCATGGGGAGATTCAAGTTGTACTCAAACAACTCATGAACAACTAAAGGCTATGGTTGTTTTAAGAAGAGGGAAATCAATTGAGAAACCTGAACAAATAAGTCAGAAACCATGTGAAGCTTCAAAATCTAATGAAAATTCAAATGAACCACAAGATAAAACTGGGGAAACTGATAAAAATTTGAAAGAAACAACTCTTCAACAAACAACCCCACAACCTACACCATTTCCTCAATGCATGAGGGGGAAAACCAAGCCTGAATTGAGTGAAAAATTGAGGGAAATCTTCTCACAAGTCAAGTTGA
Organism: Viscum album; assembly: GCA_963277665.1. Classification (NCBI taxonomy): domain Eukaryota; kingdom Viridiplantae; phylum Streptophyta; class Magnoliopsida; order Santalales; family Viscaceae; genus Viscum; species Viscum album. The sequence continues at coordinate 1,939,910,550 of OY728119.1, read as the reverse complement.
ACATTTCCCTTCTCGATGCAATCCAAACCATACCTGCCTACTCAAAGTACCTTAAGGACTTGTGCACTTTTAAAAAAAATCACATAAAAACCAAGTCCTTTTGGTAGCTAATGTGAGTACCATCATTCAAGGGACCATTTCTCCTAAGTTGAAAGACCCGGGTTGCCCTTACATCAATGTTTAACTAGGAGAGAGCAAAGTAGTCATGGTCTTGTGTGACATAGGTGCTAGTGTCAATCTTATCCCTTATGTTGTGTACTGCGAGTTAGGTATATAAGAGCTCCAAACCACATCTATCACACTTCAACTTGTTGATCGTAGCATTAGGGTTCCAAAGGGGATTTTAAAGGATGTTCTGTTAAAGGTTGAAAACTTCATCTGCCCTAATGACTTCACTGTCCATGACAACTATCCAAACTTAGTAAATAAGAAATAAACCCTAATCATCCTTGGTCGTCCCTTCCTTGCAAAAATCAACTCTGTTATCTGAGTTTGAAATGGGAACATGACCATCACCTTTGGAAACATGAGTCGAGACTTGAACATCTATAATGCAAGCTCACAAATAGGGGATGATGAGGACATTCATGAAGTAAAAATGATAGGAATCATTGATAATGAATCCATAGAACATAAAGGAATATTTTATGGATATTTAAGTCAGGATGAGATTGACTTCCTTTGTTCATGTGAAGGAAGTTTATCTCCTTGGATTGAATCATTTTCAAATTTATCTTATGATGAAGTCTTAGGTCTAACAATCAGTGAAACCTTTCAGGAAACCACTTTCATGGATACCACTCCAACTTCCTTCCCTAAATCTAATAAAGCCAATCTATTAGTTGAAACTTATACATGTGGGGAATCAATCCTATCTAAAACTCTGGGAAACAAAATTGATCTTGATTCAATGTCCCAATCTTCTACTGAAATTTTGAACCAACCTGATCTTGAATTGAAGGAACTTCCTGCTGTACTCAAGTATGCCTTCCTAGGGGACAATCAAACACATCCTATTGTAATTTATTCTTCTATTGAAGCCAATCATGAGAGGATGCTTCTAAATATCCTTAGGAAACATAATAAATCCATTGGTTGGACCCTGTCTAATATTCCTGGTATTATCCCACTTATTGGGACTCATATGATTATTCTAGAATATGATTCAAATCCATGTCGTCAACCTCAATGGCGACTCAATCCTAATCTCATGGAAGTAGTGATAAAATAACTTCTTAAATTTTTAAAATTTGGTATCATATATCCCATAACTGAGAGTGAGTGGGTCATCCCAATCCAAGTGGTTCCCAAGAAGGTAGGAATCACAGTGATAACCAATAAGGTTGGAGAGATTCTTCCAACTAGGGTGAGCAGTGGATGGAGGGTCTGCATTGACTATAGGAAGCTAAACTCATTCACCAAGAAGTATTGTTTCCCCTTACCATTCATTGACCAAGTCCTTGAGAGAGTGGCAGGTCATGCCTTCTATTGTTTCTTATATGGGTACTCGAGGTATGATCAAATTGAGGTCTCCCTAGAGGATCAAGGGAAGACTACATTCACATGTCCATTCGACACCTTTTCCTTCAAACACATGCCCTTCGGGTTATGCAATTCCCCTAGAACCTTCTAGCGGTGCATGATGGGAATATTCTCAAACATAGTAGGGGATTTTATTGAGGTATTCATGGATGACTTCTCTGTCTTTGGGGATAAATTTTAGGGATGTCTTAGGAATGTGGAGAAATTTTTGTCCAGATGTGAATAAATGAATTTGGTCCTAAAATGGGAAAAATGTCATTTCATGGTTAAACAAGGATTATCCCTTGACCATATAGTCTCGGGTAGGGGGATTGAAGATGATAAAGCAAAAGTTGACATCATTCGTCACCTTCCATCACCCAGAACTGTTAAGGAAGTTAGGTCTTACTTAGGACATGTTGGTTTCTATAAAATATTCATCAAGGACTTTAGTTCAATATCTCATCCCCTTTGTACTCTACTAGTAAAGGATGCTCCATTTGTTTGGACAGAAAGATATGAGGGTTTATTCTCAACCCTCAAATCCTCTCTCACCTCTCCTCCCATTATTAAATCTTCAAATTAGAACCTACCTTTCGAACTTATGTGTGATGCCAGTGACTTTTCTATAGGAGTAGTGTTAGGAAAATGTTGTGATAAAACTCTTTATGTCATTGCTTATGCAAGTAAATCCTTAAATGATGCCCAAATAAACTACACCACCACTGAAAAAGAGTTACTTGTTATTATGTTTTCCTTAGAGAAGTTTAGGTCCTACCTCTTAGGATCCCCCATCACTGTGTTCACTGACCATTCTGTAATAAAATACCTCTTCCAAAAACAAGATGCTAAGGCTAGACTGATTTGGTGGGTCCTTCTCTTACGAGAATTTGACCTCACAATCAAGGATAAAAAGGGTGTTGAAAATTTTGTAGCTGATCACCTCTCTTGGATGGAATTCAAAGACAACTCAAATCACCTTTTTGTGTCTGATTCATTTCCTGATGAACACCTATACTCTGTGACTGACTGCCCTTGGTATGCCGACATGGCCAATTTCTTATTTATAGGAGTCATTCCAAAATTATTAGGGACTCAAGCTCAAAGGAAATTCCTTTATGATGTTAGACACTATTTGTTTGATGATCCATACCTCTATAAGTTCTTCCCTGACCAATTCATTAGGAGGTGTGTCCCAGAATCTGAACAAGATTCAATCCTTAAATTATGTCATAGTGAGGCATGTGGAGGTCAATTTTACTCTAAGAAAACATCTACTAAGATTATTTAGTGTGGTCTCTTCTGGACCACCCTCTCAAGGGAATCCTACACATTTTGTCAAAGTTTTCCTAAGTGTCAACAAGTAGGGTCAATCACAAAAATGAATCAAATGCCACTCGCTCACATCTTAGTGATTGAAATCTTTGACTGCTGGGGAATCAATTTCATGGGTCCTTTCCCAAATTCTAGGGGATACCTCTACATCCTCTTAGCTATTGATTATGTCTCAAAATGGGTTGAAGCCATTCCCACCAAGTCTAATGACCATCATGTTGTGATATGATTTCTGAAAGAGCATATATTTTCTTTATTTTGAATTCCTAGGGCTATAATCAGTGATCGAGGAACCCATTTATACAACTGTCCATTCTCTTCACTCATGTCTAAGTATGGTATTTCTCATAAAGTTTCCACTGTGTACCATCCTCAAACCAATGGTCAAGCTGTGTTAGAAAATAGGGAGATTAAGAATATTCTTGAAAAAACGGTCAATACTTCTAGGAAAGATTGGTCCAAGAAACTCTTGGATGCTCTTTGGGCCTATCAAACTGCATATGAAACCATTTTAGGAATGTCCCCATATAGTTTGGTGTATGGTAAATAATTCCATTTGCCAGTGTAGATTGAACATAAGGCCTTTTGGGAAATTAATAAAATGAATTATGACCTCTCATTGGCCGAAAAAAAAGGAAATTAGATCTCAATGAACTTGAAGAACTTAGGATGGAGGCTTATGAAAATTCAAGGATCAATAAAGCTAAAGTACAAGCCTACCAATCTCAAAATTCTAAAACCAAACACATTGTACCGGGTAAACCTATTCTTTTGTAAAGTTCTAAACTTCACTTACACCTGGGAAAGTTGAGGTCTAGATGGTCAGGTCTATACATAGTGCATAAGGTGTACCCCCATGGGGCTGTAGAAATTCAAGATCCCACTAATGGTCAAACCATTCATTGAACCATTCCAAAAAAAATGAAGTTGATGAAAACTTGTGTGAACCAACCTTAGATGAGGAAAATACTTAAATAATTAAGGGTCTAAGTCGAGCTAGTGACATTAAAACAAAGCGATGCATGGGAGGCAACCCGTGGTTCTCATCATTTCGAATCATCTTTTTTTTAAATAGGATTAATGAATCATTTTGATATTTAAAAAAAATAGACTGTTGAACTGTTCTATCATGACCCATCCTCGGGACCCGTGTCGTGACTACCCCAAGCCCACCTTCCATAGGCCAGGGGCTGGTGACTAGCACCAAAGGCATAAATTCCTAAGTTGGGAAGGAATTGACTTTATAAAAAGTAGACATGCACAATCATAGTATACAAATGGAAGAAAAACAATAAGTAAAACTGAATACAAAGGTAGTGTTGAAAGTAAAGGGGGCCGGAAATACAAGACCAACAGTAAGTACAAGGAAAAAACAAAACAGGTACAACTAAAAGACAAACAGCTGGAAGGTGTCTAGCGGCTCCTGGATCGTCCACCACAGATCCTATCTAAAGGGTAGGTACAGATATCCTCCTCAGCACTCCACATTCGTCCGTATCCTCCGGATACCAACTCATCGTGAGGTCCACCTCTGGGTACCATCCTATCCTAGTACACTCCACCTTGATCAGCAATGTTCGTCGTCTACATCCAACACAACGAGGTGCAGACATAGCCCGTGCAGGGGTGAGTATAACGATACTCGGTAGGAACCCCAAGACCCTCAAGGTCTCACAAAATCCAACAAGGATAAACGACAAAGTATGAATCAACGGATAACCATTACTTAGGTATATGCCCATACATATACCTAAGTTATCTAGTAACCCATCTCAATCATGAGGAAAACACAAAGGTCGTTGACTCATCTCAAACCAAGATTTTCATTATCAAAACAACAACTGTAGGAGAACTCCTCCTCTGTCGAGAACATTGGGCATGTCACGACACCAAGGCGCTTCTCACTAACCTTGGACTGCTGAGGTACTCCTCCTCTCGAGTACCGCAGGTCTGCTGCCAACTATCAGGCACTCCTCCACTATGGGTCTACCACCAACCACCAGGAGCTCCCCCTAATAGCATGCAGAGGTACTCCTCTTGTCTAGTAATGTGAGTCTGCCGCCAACTACTAGGTGCTCCTCCGCCATGGGTCTGCCGCCAACTATCAGGCACTCCCCATTGGACTAGTCGAATCATTCAAGCAGTCATCAGTTCTATCAGCTACTAGGTCTCCGCACTCTGTCTTCTCGTCACTATAAGGATCCGCTCCACGATCTACTAGTAAATACTCCAAATGTCACTAAGTTCCATGAAGAAGTATCTCAAAGTTCCACCATGTCATAGGGGTCTCAACATAATAGACAGCGCGTCAATCGGATGCCCGGTCTGTGAGTTATTAGCCTTTTAGTCCCGGGGGCCCGGTTGGTTTCATGTAAAAACCAACCTAACCGTATGTCAACTATACCCTGAACTCCCATGGGGTATTCTCAAAGGTACGTCTTCATTCCAAGAATATCAGCGATGTTGACGGTTTGTCAAACGGACACTCGTAGCCCAAGATATGGGTGAAAAGGTGTAATCGGACTATAGCGGGTCCGGGTCTGGTCCGACCCAGTCGGACCGACCCGGCCCGACCCGGTCTGTACTAGGGTCTGACCTGGTCCATGGGTCCAACCTGGTCTAAGGAAACGGCCAGGCCCAAAGGGGCGGCTCGGCCCGAGGGCGGCCCGACTAAGGGCGGCCCGGCCCGAGGGCGGCCTGGACAAGGGCAGCCCAGCCGAGGGCGGCCTGGCTGGCTAGCTCGTCTGGCTGCGGCCCTTCCTCCCGGCGCGGTGCGATGACACCACACCCCTCTGGCACCACCGCAGCCCGCCTGGCTGCGTCTCGGTTCTCAGCGCGGCATGGCAGTGCCACGCCCTTGTGGCGACCTGGCGTCCTTGCGCCGTCGGCTTTCTTCATGGCTGGCTCTTTTTCGGTCGTCGCGTGTACCGCCTCTGTCTTCATCAAACAAGAACTAATGAAAGGGGAGGGTCGGGCCGTGTTCCTGTGGTCCGAACCCTCCTTGTTATGGTGAGATCATTCGGTTATCAAAGCACACAACATACGATGGGGTACGGAGGGTAATTTTCAATCATAAAATAACCCCTACCTCGATTGTCGCTCGTTGGCGGTGGAATGAGGTGACGTCGTCGTTGGCAATGTTCTTCTTGGGCGGCATCTTCTCCTTTGACACAGATGAAGTTCGCTGGAGATGTCTTGATCATTCTTCGTGGGTTTTGATTCCCTTTCTTTCCCTGGTTGAAGAAGGAAGAAGATGGCGACGGTTCTTCATGTCCTTCGTTGAGAGGATGTTCTCTCAATTCTTCCAAAGCTCCACCAAAGAATTATGCCAACCAAAATAAAGTAATATCATAACCTTTATTTTAAATGGTTGGAATGAATTCAAATGGATTCAAAATAATTAATTAATGAACCATTAATTAATTTATGTGGAGTGTCACACTTATGAGGGAAGGTGAAGAGTTTCACGAATTTAATTGGGGGTTCTAGGGAGTTTAAGGGGGGTTAGAGGAGTTAAGGAGATCAGGTGGGACCCACCTAATAACATCCTCCTGAGGGAGGTTATACCTGGGTGGTCCCTACCACCATAACCTCCCATGGGAGGTCAGGGTGTGGTGGCCCCCACCTCCAACCTCCCCTTGGAGGTTTCAACCACCAAAATAAAAATAAAGTTAATACTTTATTTTTATTCAATTTAATTAAAAACCCCAAAAACCATCTTCCACTCTCGTTAAAATGCAACTGTAGTGAAGACCTCACTAAGAAATCATTGACACTACGAGTTCAACGGTGCCCTCAAATTTTAGTTCTGAGCACCGGTTCAAAAGTTATAAAATCTATTACATACGTTTACTAAACGTACCTGAACAAAACTTTAGAAATTGATTTCGGACACACCGGGCCTCGGAATCAAGCGCCGTCAGAAAATGCGGACTCATAAAATCCCCATGTATTTAAGAAAAAAATTTCTACAAAAATTATAGGTCTTTAAATTCTCCCCACCTCAGAGATTTACGTCCCCGTAAGCTGCAACTCGAACTAAGGGAACAAATGGGGGTACTAAGCACGCATCTGAGCCTCCCGCTCCCATGTGCTCTCCTGGAGGTTCTCGTGCTGCCAACGAACGTGCACCAGAGGTATCGACTGTCCATATAGGACCCACTGTTGTTGATCCTCAATTTCTACTAGAACCTCTATGAAACTCACCCCATCATCGATGTCCATCTCCCCGTGATTGATGATGTGGGATGGGTCGTGCACATATCTCCTCAGCTGAGATACATGGAAGACGTCGTACACCCGGTGAAACTGAGGTGGAAGAGCTAAGCGGTAATCCACCTCGCCTACTCTGTTGAGGACCTAGAAAGGTTCTATGAACCGCGGAGATAACTTGCCGACTCGTCCAAATCTCTGCAAACCTTGTCGAGTTGAGACCCGTAGAAAGATGTGTTCGCCATCCTCAAACTACAGAGGTCGTCGTCTCCTGTCAGCATATGAATTCTATCTGATCTGTGTAGTCTTCATCCGCTCCTGGATGATATGCACCTTCTCTGTAGTAGCCCGTACCATCTCTGTTCCCACTAGTGCTGACTCCCCTGGGTCTTTCTAGCACAGTGGCGATCAGCAAGGCTGACCATACAAGGCCTCAAAAGGTGCCATACCTATGGTGGAGTGATAGATGTTGTTTTAGGAAAACTCCACCAAAGGAAAGTGATCCTCCCAGCTATGACCGAAGTCAAAGACACATGCACGGAGCATGTCCTCGAGGTTCTAAATGGTCCTCTCGGTCTGACCATCTGTCTGAGGATGGAAGGTGATGCTCAGACGTAGCTGCATCCCAAAAGCCTCTCGCAACCCCTTCCATAGCCGGGAAGTAAACTGTGCATCTTGGTCGGAGACAATCGAGGAAGGTACTACATGTAAATGCACTATATCCTACACATAGAGGTGTCCCAAGATCTCAACTGATCCATGCTCTCTGATCAGTAGGAAGTGGGCTGACTTGGTGAGTCGGTCAACGATCACCCATATCGAGTCGTGACTCCTGGATGTATGTGGAAGACCCATCATGAAGTCCATGGATATCCCATCCCACTTCCACTCTGGGACCTCTAAAGGTTGAACTAAGCCTGCTGGTACCTGATGCTCTGTCTTCACTTGCTGACAAGTGAGGCACCGTGAGACAAACTCCGCTACCGCCTTCTTCATACCTGGCCACCAGTGCTGTCGTTGAAGGTCCTGGTACATCTTCACCACTCCTGGATGTACCGCTAGAGGGGAAGTGTAGAACTCCCTCAACACTTCCTCCCGAAGTGCAATTGGTACCAGGGTATGTCATCTAAAGAGGATAACGTGCTCCCCACCTTCAGAAAATCCATTAGGTGCCTGCCCTATGGATATCTGAGCACGTCGCGTCTCACAGTCAGCGTCTCCATACTACGCCTCCCTGACTCGCTGAAGAAGTGTAGGTGTGACTGTAAGAGACTGAAGATAGGATGCTCCATCCCTATCCACAAAAAATATCTGCAAGGCAGCTAGATGCTATGTCGCCTCTCCTAGCAGCTGAATGCCTGATCTCCTACTGAGAGCATCCGCAACTAAGTTCCCTTTCCCAGGAGTATAGACTATCTCAAAGTCATAGTCCTGGAGGAACTCAAGACAATGTCGTTGTCTCAGGTTCAGGTCCTTCTGAGAGAAGATATACCTGAGACTCTTGTGATCAGAGTACATAGTAAAACATTCACCCATCAGATAGTGCCACCACATCTTCAAGGCGAAGACCACTACTACTAACTCTAGGTCATGGGTAGCATAGTTTTTCTCATACTGTCTCAGTTGCCGAGAACCATATGCGATCACAGATCTCTCCTACATCAGGACACACCTGAGTTAGGTCCCTAATGTTTCGCAGTAGACTTCGTACCCTACTCCTTCCTCTGGAATCCTCAAGATGGGGGCACTAGTAAACCTCTGTCTCAGCTCCTGAAATATCTACTGGAATATATTCGACCACATGACGGGTTTCCCCTTCTTCGTCAAGGCTGATAGTGGTGCTGCAACTCTAGAGAATTTTGGAATGAATATCTGATAGTATCCATCCAAGCCCAGGAAACTCTGCACCTCCGTCACACTCCTGGGTGGCTCCCAAGAAAGCACTGCCTCAATATTTGTTGGATCCACTGTAACTCCAGCCTTCGAGATGGCATGTCCCAAGAAGTGAACCTCTCGAATCCAAAATTGGCACTTCAAGATCTTACCATAAATTCGGTGCTCTCGAAGTGTGTCCAGTACTACCTGCAAATGGTAGGCATGATCCTCCTCAGTAGTCGAGTAAATCAAAATGTCATTGATGAAGACTGCGAAAAAGCGATCTAGGTAAGGCTGGAAGATCATGTTCATGAGACTCATGAACACTTATGGAGCATTGGTTACGCCAAAGGGCATAACTAAGAACTCGTAGTGGCTGTACTGACATCTGAAGGTCGTCTTCTACACATCCTTGTCTTGAGCTCTAAGTTGGTGATAACCTGATCTAAGGTCTATCTTCGAGAACCATCGAGATCCCTTGAGCTGATAAAAGAGGTCATCAATCCTCGGAAGTGGGTACTTGTTCTTCATGGTCACCAAGTTCAGGCGACGGTAGTCAACACAGAGCCTCAATCTCCTGTCCGCCTTCTTGGCGAAAAAAATCGAGGCTATTCAGGGAGAAACACTGGGCCAGATGAATCCCTTCCCCTGCAATTCCTCCAGATGTACCCTCAGCTCGCAAAGCTCAGCGGGAGTCATCCGATATGCTGGAGTAGATATCAGTGTCGTCCTGGGGTACAGGTCGATGTATAAGTCCACCTCTCTGCGAGGAGGTAGTCCTGGAACATCGTCAGGGAAAACATCTGTGTACCGGTCCACCACTATAGGATAAGTCGGACTCTCCACGTCAACTGATCTGAGGGTAAGGCAATCCAACTGGTGAGTGATCGGTTGTACCCTCCTCTGAGTAAGTCTATCATGCGCTGAAAAGGCTCCCTTCTCACCGGTGAAGGTGAACCCGGTCTCATATGTGCGGACACACCACACTTTGCACCTAATATAGTCGATCTGAGCATGGACTGTAGATAACCAGTCCATACCCAAGATGATGTCGTAAGGCCTCGACGCCGCTATGAGGAGATCCCAACCGAAGCTCTCGCCTCCTAGAGTAAGCTCACACTACCGGCACCAGTGTGTAATCATCGATTCTACTCCCATAGGAGTCTCTAGCCATAAGGATCGAGCCAACAGCTCCGTCGGAATCTCTGAGCTCCAAATGAGGGAAATAGTAATGAAAGAGTGACTGGAACCTGTGTTTATAAGAACTGCAGCTAAGGTGGAGTAGACACAGATTATACCTCAAATCATCTCTGGAGTGCCATGGTCATATGCCTCAGCTGCCTGAAGCTGAGCTCTCCCTTGTCCGCCAGCTCCCTATGGTCTAGGTGGTCCTCCTGGTGGTGGTGGTGACAACACCTTGAAATTTCATCCACCGCTAGTTGCTTGACCAACTCCTATGCCACGTCCTTTTGCACCCTGTGGACCGCCTCGATCGAACCTCTGCCTCTGCCTGGGAGGTCCCTCAACTGTTTGCTGATCGTTAGAATGACGGGTCAAATAGTCATGAGCCATGTGACCAAGACCACTGCATGAGTAACACTGCCTGCTCCTGGCATGACTGGCTCTGTCTCCACTCTGGGTACCCCACACAACTGATCTTGAGTCATGTGGTCATCCACCTGTAGGTCTGGTCCTCTTGGAACTCTGTGACATCTGTCTACTGCCAGCTGTAGAAGACTCTACTGTGTGTCGGCTAGTGATGGGTCTCGCTGCTGGAGACTACTCATCAAGGAAACTCTACACTAGGAGGTCTCTCTCTAGAACCCCCACCTACGTTGGGATACTAAGTGAGATCATCGGAGCTCTGATCTCTCACCTGATCCCCTGCTCTAAGGTTCGGGCCCTAAAGAATGGGTCTCGTACCATATCTGTGGAGTAGCGCGAGAGGTAGGTGAACCTCGCTGAGTACTACACTACTATCATGTTGCCCTGCTGCAGATGAAGTAGCTTCTGTATCTGCACCGCTCGAAGGGTGGCTGGTACAAACTCCACCCGGAACAGGTTCTCAAAGTCTGTCCAGAGTAGTGTTGCCTCATCGTGGACCCGGAGCATCAGGCTCTACCATCTGCCTGCTGCTACCTGAAGGAGGTTGGCAGCAAGGATCACCATGTAGTCTGCTGGTGTCCCTACTAGCCTGAAGACTCTCACCACAGCCTCCAGCCAATACTCAGCCACCTGTGGGTCCGTCTCTCCCCGAAACTTGGGTGGCCTCTGGCACTGGAACTCATGCAACGCGCTCAAACGACATGCATCGTCTGCTGCTGGGTCTGGTGGCATTGGTAGACCAACAGGTGGTGGTACCGCTGGTGCCTCTGCTGGTGCCTCAACTGGAAAGGGGCCTTGCACTGAGGCCTCGTCGCTCGGCGGTCTATCAGTGCGTACAACTCTTGTGGCTCTAACTGGTCGTCCGCAGGGAGGCATCCGGAAAGAAACAGATGCGACATGGTCAAACGATTATACCTGGTGAGCTGACCTGGTTGAGATGACTTAAAGAAAAACTTTTGAAAAACACACGCAATCAGTGTCTTCATGCACTAAGTCAGAAGTCAGTAGTCAGGGTCCTGGTGTACGGATATGTCGGTCATCGCTCTAACACTAGACTCCTTGAACTGAAAACCACACTCGGTAACCTTAACGTTATTGCTTCACAGAAAAGAAATATCAGAGTCCTAATTTCTTCGGTAGAACTGAAACCTCTGATACCAATATTTCACGACCCGTCCTTGAGACCCATGTCGTGACTACCCCAAGCCCGCCTTCCATAGGCCAGGGGCTAGCGACTAGCACCAAAGTCATAAATCCCTAAGCTGGGAAGGCATTACCTTTATAAAAAGTAGACACACACAATTAGAGTACACAACTGGAAGAAAAACACTAAGTAAAACTTAATACAAAGGTAGTGCTGAAAGTAAAGGGGGTCGAAAATACAATCCCAATAGTAAAGTACAAGGAAAAGACAAAACAGGTACAACTAAAAGACAAATAGCTGGAAGGTGTCTAGAAGCTTCTGGATCATCTACCACGGATCCTACCTGAAGGGTAGGTACAGATAGCCTCATCAGCGCTCCAAATCCATCTGTCTCCTCCGGATACCAACTTTTCATGAGGTCCACCTCCAGGTACCATCCAGTCCTCGTACACTCCGCCTCGGTTAGCACTGTTCATCATCTGCATCCAACACAATGAGGTACGCACATAGCCCGTGCAGGGGTGAGTATAACGATACTCAGTAGGGACCCCGAGACCCTCAAGGTCTCACAAAATCCAAAAAGGATAAACCACAAAGTATGAATCAATGTATAACCATTACTTAGGTATATTACCATACATATACCTAAGTAATCTAGTAACTCATCTCAATCATGAGAAAAACACAAAGGTCATTGACTTAGCTCAAACTAGAATTTTCATTATTTAAACCACGACTGCTGGAGAACTCCTCCTCTGTCGAGAACAGTGGGCCTGTGGCAACACCAAGGTGCTTCTCACTAACCTTGGACTACTGAGGAACTCCTCCTGTCGAGTACCGCTGGTCTGCGGCCAACTACCAGGCGCTCCTCCACTGTGGGTATGCCGCCAACTACCAGGCGCTCCCCCTAATAGCCTGTAGAGGTACTCCTCCTGTCGAGTACCATGAGTCTGCCGCCAACTACCAGGAGATCCTCCGCCATGGGTCTGCCACCAACTACCAGGTGCTCCCCACTGGGTTAGTTGAATCGGTCAAGCAGTCATCAGGTCTGTCAGCTACTAGGTCTTCTCACTCTGTCTGCTCGTCACTGGAAGGATCCGCTCCATGAGCTAATAAGAAATACTCCAACTGTTGTGAAGTTCCACGAAGAAGTATCTAAAAGGTCCACCACGTCATAGGGTTCTTAACTCAACATACGGCGTGTCAATCAGATGCTCGGTCTGTGAGTTATTAGAATTTTAGTCCCGAGAGCCCGATTGGTTTCGTGTACGAACCAACTTGACCGTATCTCAACTATACCCTGAACTACCATGGGGTATTCTCAGAGGTATGGCTTAGTTCCAAGAATATTGGCACCATGGAGGGTTCATCAAATGGACACCTATAGCCCAAGATATGGACGAAAAGGTGTAATCGGGCTATAGCGGGTCCGGGTCTGGTTCGACCCAGTCGGACCGACCTGGCCCGACCCGGTCTGTACTAGGGTCTGACTCGGTCCGTGGGTACGACCCGGTCTGAGGAAATGGCCAGGCCCTAAGGGGCATCCCGGCTCAAAGGCGTCCCTGTCCGAGAGAGGCTCAGCCGAGGGCGGCCCGGTCAAGGGTGGCCCGGCCCGAGAGTAGCCCGGCCCGGCCGAGGGCGGCCCGGCTGGCCATGCTGCGGGGGGGGGGGGGGGTGCAGTACCCCCTGGTTCCAATCTGAACCGGCGCTGGGCGCCGGTTCTGTTTCTCTGCGGGACCCTTCGGGTCCCTCCTGTAGCGCGCACCAGCGGCCGACTAAGTCGGCCGCCCCTAGTTTCTCCACCGCAGCGTGATGGAATCATGGTTATACTGGCCTCCGCACGGCGTGATAGCACCGCGCCACCTCCGCCGTGGCCCGACCTGGCTGCGACCTCTCGTTCCTCTGCGCGGCGCGACGGCGCCGCGCTTGTTGTCCAACCGTTGCGGCCCTCCTGGCCACGGCCCTTCCTCCCGGTGTGGAGCGATGACACTGCTCCCCTCCGGCACCGCCATGGACCACCTGGTCGCGACTCGGTTCTCAGCGCGGCTTGGTGTTTCCGCTCCCTTGTGGTGACCCGGCGGTCGTGCACCGTCGGCTTTCTTCGCGGTCGGCTCATTGTTGGTCGCCACGTGTACCACCTCTATCCTCATCAAACAAGAACCAACGAAAGGGGAGGGTCGGACCATGTTCGTTCGGTCAAAACCCTCCTCATTATGGTGATATCATTTGGTTCTCAAAGAACACAACATACGATGGGGTATGGAGGGTAATTTTCAATCGTAAAATAACCCCTACCTCGATTGTCGCTCGTTGGCGGCGGAAGGAGGTGACGTTGTCATTGGAAACATTCTTCACAGGTGGCGTCCTCTCCTTTGATGCGGATGAAGTTCACTGGAGATGTCGTGAGCGTTCTTTGTGGGTGTCGCTTCCCTTTCTTGCCCCGGTTGAAGAAGGAAGAAGATGGTGACAGTTCTTCGTGTCCTTCATTGAGAGGATGTTCTCTCAATTCTTCCAAGGCTCCACCAAAGAATTATTCCAACTAAAATAAAGTAATAGCATAACCTTTATTTTAAATGGTTGGCATGAATTCAAATGGAATCAAAATAATTAATTAATAAATCATTAATTAATTTATGTGGAGTGGCACACTTATGAGGGAAGGTGAAGAGTTTCACCAATTTAATTGGGGGTTCCAGGGAGTTTAAGGGGGGTTAGAGGAGTTAAGGAGCTTAGGTGGGACCCACCTAATAACATCCTCCTAAGGGAGGTTATACCCAGGTGGGCCCCACCACCATAACCTACCATGGGAGTTTAGGGTGTGGTGGCCCTCACCTCCAACCTCCCCTTAGAGGTTTCAACCACCAAAATAAAAATAAAGTTAATACTTTATTTTTATTCAATTTAATTAAAAACCCTAAAAACTATCTTCCACTCTCATTAAAACGCAACTGTGGTGAAGACCTCACTAAGAAATCACTGATGCTGCGAATTCAATGGTGCCCTCGGATTTCAGTTCTGAGCACCTTTTCAAAAGTTATAAAATCATATACGTACATTTACCGAACGTACCCGAACAAAACTTCAGAAATTGATTTCGGACACATCGGGCCTCGGAATCAAGTGTCGTCAGAAACTGTGGACTCGTAAAATCCCCATGTATTTAAGAAAAAAATTTACACAGAAATTCCAGGTCTTTACATGATCTTCTATTATGAGTATGGATGGGTATGAAAGGGGAGTTCCATATTCATCCATGTCACGTGGTGTTATCCTTGAGTAATACCTTACCCAAAAATTTAAAAAGATGACAATGTATCATCAGTTTATTTTATTTTATTTTTATGTGTTTTTAGTTTAAAATAAAAATAAAAAAATAAATAAAAAAAATATAATAAAAAAAAATTACATGTCGTAGGTCGTGGGTCAAACCCCGTCACAACCGACGAAGCCGCGGGGAATCGAACCCAGGATCAAAGGGAGACAGGGGGTGCGCTTAACACTGACCTACGGCTTATTGTACTTCCTTATTCTATAATTTTTATATATATATTTATATTTTACTTTATTTATTATATAAATAAATATATATATATATATATATATATAGTTTTTTTTCTTTTTTCCACTAGGGAATTATCAGAGTGACATCGAGATCAAGGGATTAAAAGGGAGCAACAAGAATTTCAACTTCAACCACCATGTGACTTCATTCCATGATCCTAGTTTTCAATTTCCTTTTTAAACTCTCATTCTCTGCCTATACCCCCTTATAAATTTTCTTTTCTTTAAAAACTGGGGACAATGTTATTTTAAGTTGGGGGGAGATAAAATAAAATTGCTTTTGTGTCAAAAAAATGAATGATTTGAAAAAAAAAAGTATGCCTTAATGGAAGGAAAATTTTCTTTAACCTTGAACATGATAATAGACATTGTACACTTTGAAACTGAATATCAAATAATTTAGTATGCCCTGATTTTGATTTTAATCCATGTATAATTTCATGAGCATAGATTTTGGAAATTGTGGCTGTCTAATGTGATATTTCATAGTTTATATTTTCATCCAAATAAAAAAAATCACAACACATGTCCTTTGGATAGTGGGGTATCAGTTTGAGTTTATGGGGTCCCCCAAATAAATAGCATAGTTTGGGTGATCATTTTAGTTTTAATATGAGTATTCAATAAAAAAATTAAAAAAAACGATAAATTTGTGCGTAGAGCAATGAAATGACCTAATGAGTGGATTTCAGAACTTGGGGATCGTGACTCCATAGTTGTCTAGCTAAGAGTTAGTAATTTTATCTCTACTTTTGGTAATTTGAATTTTTTTTGACTAAGTTAACTCGATATTATGCCTGATTATGTGGGCTTGACTTGGTGCCCAAAGGTCTTTGAGCCTAGGAGTCATCGGCAAAGTCTCGCTATAGGGGTTGACTCTTTTGAGTGAAATTTCAATTACCATGGAAAAATTGAAAAAAAAACAATAAAAAACAATAAAAAAATTAATACTCATCTTAATATTGAAATGTTATTCCACCTAGCGCTTCTATCATTTCCCTCTTGAATAAAGATGAACCCCCATGTCTAATGCGATGCACAACACATCATCACTCTTAATTGATATTGGATGAAATATGGTGATGAATATGAACAAAGTATTGGGATTGGGATTGAGATATTCTTATGAAACTATCGTGTATTAAAATATTTTGATGGGTTTCATGATTTTTTGGTATAAGGGTTTTTGGTGATCATTGTGTATTAAAATGTTTTTGGAAAAGGGAATTCAAATTTCATATTGTTGAGATATATTTTGCTCAGGACTAGCAAAAATCAAGTTGGGGGGTGTTATTAGCCACTAAATGAGGATAATATTCATTTTTAATATATATAATATTCATGTGCTTTATTATTCATAAACACCATTTTAGTGCATTTTACACTTTGAACATCATTTCACATTATGATTGTAATTCCTTCTTAAAATTCACTATAATGTGGTACATTTTTTAACATCATTTAAAGTACCCAATGATCTTGATTTTATTTTAATATTTAATTTTCAGGTTTCTAATTATATTGGTAATAATTCATACTTGTGGAGTGTTGGAAGATCCACATTGTAAGACCACCAAAATGGGATTTCATGCAAACAATTCTGGAGAAGGCAGATTGGTCACCAGCCCACTGATGAGAATGTGGGTCCCAACATATAAGCCCAATGAAGCCCAAATTTCGCGGGATTATAGATGAAATATATAGTAACAAATAATTATACATGAGATAGTGCTAATTCGGCCTTAATGGTGGTTATTAAGATGGCCCAATAAGGAGATAAAATTCTGGTCCAGATTCTGAGGCCCATAAAATCATCCTACCAATTTAATTATATCTAGGAAATAACATATTATTTTGGGATGAAATTTTACAGAGAGTTAGGGTAAATCCTGATATTTATTTTTTTCTTCTATGGACCACTCCAATTCGTCCATATAAAAGGTCTTACAGGTGCCTCTATTCGGTGGAAGCAAGGTGGCTGCCACCTCGGGTCAAGGGTGGAAAAGTCTACTCTCTCTTAACTTTCCACCCACCTAGACCCACCGCCATTAATTGAGGTGACTTACACTATTTTAGGATCTAACAAAGGCTTAAAATTTTACTATTTAAGGTATTGTTGGTAGAGGATTTGAGGATCCTTGGAGCTTTGTTTTCATTGTAATGTTATTATGTCAATTTGGCTTTGTAACGTTCTTCTTTCTCATGTAAGTTGTTCGAATCACCTTAGTTCTTAATAAAATTTCTTCCTTTCCTCTTATTCTGTTTTATTATTATCACTTTTATATCTTTGCCTTAAGTTGTGAATTTATTCACACCATACCTTGTGATATTATTCACACAATGGTGGAGTGATTGCTTTCTTTTTATTGTTTTTTTTACTTCTCCAATTCCTCCCTCATGAGTCTAATTTCCACTTCCATTGAAACCATAGAATCAATAGAGGGATAAATATTTTATGGGTTGATCCAAGGGAGTATAAAGGGACTGGTTTTTATTTTATTTCTCACTCCATTAATTTCTAATCACTTCTTTTAATTGAGAATTTTGTTTGAAGATCTTTAAACTCCTTCATCCTTGTTGAATTTAAGGTCACACACTTCAAGTGCTAATACGAACCTTTACCTTAAAGTGCTCAAAACTTTGATCCTTCAAGTTTATAGGTGATTAGTATTAAATGGTGTAGGTATTAAACTAGTAAGTGATGATGTTGTTTGATCTTCTTAAATTAACCCATCTCAAATATAAGAAATTGAAATCATTAAAAAAGAAATTAATCCAATCCACCCCAAGTGATAACCTAGGATCAACTCATTATATTAATTTGAATTAACTTAAATCTATTAGTGATACCTTAAACCCCTCTAAAATTGACCCAAGTTGGCCACTTCATATCCAAAAAAAATCCATATAATGTATGTGTATGTAGGTTACTTCTTAGGTCTCTGAGGATTCAATAACCCAAGCTAAACTACAAGGACCGTTCTACCTTCATCTCTTGGGTAAATTTGAGTGTGAATCAAGACCCCATACAAATATATTGCCTCTAAGAATCAGATCACACTATCAGAAGAAGTGTAAAATCATTGAGTCACCTCCTATCAGAGTCTCCAAGTGAAAGGTTTGAGCCAAATTCTCAACTGAAATATATAAGTCATGAACCAGAGAAGTGGAAAGAAATTAATGACTCGCACCTGTGTCTATCGGTACTGTAGCTAAGTTAAAAAAGTCATAGATCATAATTCATATCATCCCTAGAGTATCAGGGTCATAATCCTCCATAGACTACAGCTAGACTTTTTCCTAACTACCCTCTCCCTGAGCCTGGCATAGACCACCTGGGGGTGGTGGTGGTGGTAATAGGTCAAGCCTATGACCACCTCATGTTACTCTATCAAAAACTATGCCATTTCCACCACCCTGAATACCTATCTACTCCATCTATATTTTTCTTGGAGGTCCCTCGACTGACTTCTGATTATCTATATGAAGGGTTAGACAATCTCGTCCAAGATTCCCCCGACCGTCATAGGAGAAACACTATCTCTCCCTTGGATGAATCGAGTCATCCTAGGATCCCTATATAGTTGATCCTATATCTTGGGATCATCTCATAAAGTTTATAAAATGTACATATCCCTATGAATGTCATCGTTTACCCACTTCTGAGGTCTCATCTCCTGGGTATCCACTACCCACACACACTGTTGGCGTCTTCTCTTTCAAGAAACTCTCCACTACTAAGGTTCTCTCAAGCACCCCATCATAGGTGGGAATGTATAGAGATATCATTGAAACCTTGATATCCTATTATAATCCCTTCTTAAATGTTTGATCTCTAAATAATAGATTCTGTACCATATCTATGGAGAATCACAAGTGATCAATAAACTTCACTGAATACTTTTCCACAATAATACTATCCTATTATAGATGTAGAAGATCCTAGATGCCCACTGATCACAATGTGGCCTCCTCCTTGAAGATATGCTCAAAGTATGACCAGGAGAGAGCTATCTCGTCATGTGACTGGGTCCCTAAACTCCACCCTTACCCAGTGGATACCCTAAGAATACTCACCATGATGACTACCATATAATCTTCAGATGTCCTCACAAGGTGAAAAACTCATGTGACTACCTATAGTCAGTACTCCACCACCTGGGGGTATCTATCACCATGAAACCTAGGATTTATCTACCTCTATAACTCATGAAATGCACTCAAGATGTTTGCATCCTCAATGGGAATGACCAGTGGTAAATATTTCTCAGTGGATGGTGGTATAGTTGGTAAACCACTTGGGTGTACTATCTCTGGCACATGCCCCTGTAATGAAGCCTCATCACTCGGCAGATCATCCTTGTGACCACATAGTTGAATCTTAGATAAATATATTCATAGAGTCATCCTGAAATAAACAAGATATATCATAGTAAAAGATTGTATCTGGAGAGATGACTCAAGAAGTATATAGAGACCACAACCCATTCATATATGATGCATGTAACGATGTTTTTCCTACAACCAATGTCTACATGTATCGAGTTGAAAGGCATATGATCAAAGTCTTGGTGTATGGATATGTCAACTGCTTCACCAACACTAGAGTCCATGACCAGAAATCCAAACTCGAAACACTTAACATTGTTTTTGTAAAACCCAAACCAATCTCACAGACTCTAGTCATAAGGTAGAACTAACTCCCTTTGATGCCACTCTATCATGAACCATCCCAATGGGGTTTGAAATGTAACTACCCCAATCCTACCTCCAATAGGTTAGGGTCTAGTGAACAACACCAAATAGGAATATCTCACACATGGGAGGCATTTTCCTAATGTACCTACACACACACACACACCTCCAACCCCATACAATGCTAAAATGTAAAATAACTAAAACTAATGCATGCATACATCTATGATCCCAAAATTAGAGTATGAAAATAATGTACTAAAAGAGATAAAAAACAAAATAAAATCCCAACAAAAAACAATAGAGATTCCAACTTGCTCAAAGGAAGAGGAATCCTATCAAATGAAAGCACCTAGAAAACACTTCAGTCTGTTTAAATCAAGATATGCTCCACCATCTTCTTATCCTTCTAGGACACCATCAAAAGGGTCATCATCTACATAAGATATGACACGTGTGCACAGAGCCCATGCAGGGGGGGTGAGTATAAAATTACCCAGTAGGAGACTCCAAAAAAACTAAACACGAGGCATCAATAATAGTCAGTTAATAACAAGGATATAGAAATAAATTAATAAACAGAAACCCAGATATACTTAGGAAGGACACCATGCCTCCAAGAGGTCACAACCAAATTGTGAGACATGATTTTACTTGAAGAAATGTTGGTTCCGAGAGAACCCACTCCACGATCCATTTTATCATCGAAGACACTCATCCAAGAGGTCATGATCATTGGTACCCACTTAAGAATATTCACTATCCTCTGAATACCCTAGTACTCAGATAGTGATCACACCCAATACCACTAAGGGACACCACAAGCCCAATCTAGATCAACCTGCTATATAGGGGATCGTACACTAATGATACTGCAAACCCTACTAAAATGGTCTTCTAGATGGAGGATCAGTGCCCTGTGTAGGGAGGTCATGATGATTTCACAAACCCCACCAATGTTACAAGTATAAATAATATAATATCACATCCCAATCACATAGAGGGACACTATAAACTCTATCTGAGACTCATCTTCCATAGGTGATTACAATCCAAATACATGGATGTAATGTTGAATTATACCCATGAGGGGATGGACCAAGGGAACACACTCATATGATACTCGTGAAAACTTAAGAAATTAAGGGCTTTAAACACCCACAAAGGGGGTACATGGCGTGCACTGGGGGCACACGGTGTGTCCATACAACCCCTAGTCTACCTATGTGGTTTCACCTCAGACAGAATGTAAATCTTGAAATACACGGCATGTAAGTAGTCATACATGGCATGTAGAGATTTCTTGGTACTCTGCATGTGTTGTCTATTTATGCTCATGTACCACTGTTTGTGCTTGTGTACCAACCCATGTACACCTGGTCATGCCCATGTACACCCAACCATGTATGTGTACTTCAGTCTTATTATGCCTGTGTATCCTCTGAGATACACGTCAAACTGCCAACATGGGTCACACAACGTGTAATATAGGTCACAGGACATGTGATATTTTTTTCTCTTTGGAAACCCTATAACCTCATAGGGGGGTCCCACACTGTGTGTAGTTCCGTATTACACGCCATGAAACCCAAGATTTTTAGATCTCACTGGTTCCTCTTCTATGTTGTCCTCCGCATCACCACCATTACCATCCTCACCAAAAATCATGGATCTAGGGTCGACCTACGTTCCCATCATTGGATATAAGAATCCAGACTTCAAATATTCTTGGTAAATTCCCACACGCACCATCCGTACTCGTTTCTTCAAATTTGGGATGATCGGGAATCGTCAATCTGTTCTGATCTACCTCTAATCACACTTCACCACCATTGCACCTCAATTGCATCCTTGATCATGAACCGCACCCGTGGTATTGATATGTTGCACTGAAGAATGGTCACGCAAAAATAAAATACCAATTAGTCAAACCATTGGCCAAAGAAAATACCAATGATGAACATACAAAGAAACGGGGGATAAACCCATAAACCACAATATGTGATTAACAAACATAGGCCTTTGTTTATTTTTGGCCTCAATCTATTAACGAATAAATAAACAAATGAAAAGGGAATTAATCAATGAATAATTAATCAACTGTAAATAAAAAACAACTGTCAATCACTACAAAAAATGACCAGATGAGAGAGGATATTTTTTAGTTTAGAAGGGGTTATAACTCCCTCTAAACACATTAGAGGTGGTTTTGAAGAACCTATGATAAAGTGATAGATAATTTAGTGGAAATTATATTAGAAGGGGTTAAAACACCTATAATTTCACCACAAAATCTCATTTTATAGGGGGTTTTAACCCCCTCTAATTTCTTTATCAAATTAGTGGTGGTTTCTAACTACCTCTAATACAGTTATCTGACTCATAATAGAGGCGGTTTGTTGAAACCACCTCTATTTAAGACCAATTTAGGGGGGTTTAACCCCTTATAAATGAGTCATATTAGAGATGGTTTAATAAACCACCTATAATAATTTATTTTCTTTTTAAAAAATACCCAACACACCTGTGACCCACCCCCTTCAGTTCCCTCTCATTCCAGTGTCCACCCTCTGTAGTTTTTGTGTTCACTCGCCCTCCCTCCCATTCACCCTATGACCCGTAAACTCGCCCTCTCCCATTCCCCTTTTCATGTGCCCACCCAATCCCCCCCCCCCCCATCCCTCCAATTCCCCTTGTCTGTGTCACCCACCTTCCCCTCTCCCATTCCCGTATCACTCCATGGACCATCTCCCTTTCACGTGTCACTAAATCCCCCTATCCCTCCCATTCTTATGCCTCTGTAAAAATTATCCCACAAGGGGTTTTGAACGTCATATCTCTTGAATGAACTGCAATCACCTCTACCACCATGCTAATCGGATTTTGTTAAATTAATTACACATTATTATATTTATATATATTATAAATCTAATTTAAATAAATATTATTTGAATAGATATTTAAATACATATAAATATATAACCTACCTATATATTTATATAAATTAATATATACATTTTTATGTTATGTATTTATGTATTTATATTATAATGCATTTATATTATATTCAATTTATACATTTATATAAACTATATACTTTATATGTGTATTTACATACATTTGAGTAAATATATTTTATAATTTTATTTATGTAAATTATTGATATACTTAAATATACATTTATATATTATGTACATGTTTATTTTTATAATATATATATATATAATTATTTATTTAATATATTTCTATAATGTCTTTAAAAGTATATTTATATAATGTATTTCAACACATATATTTATTATTATGTGCATTAATATATATTTATTTATATAAATTGTATAATATTATATATAATGAATATTATATGAAATATATATATATGAAATACATATATATGAAATATAATTTATACAAATATTTGTATTATATATAATTAATATTATATTAAATACAATTTATACAAATATTTATATAATGTATTTCAATACGTGTATTTATCATTATGCGCATTAATATATATGTGTTTCAATAAATATAATTGTATAATATTATGTACATTAATATATTTTTATTTTAATAAATATAATTGTATAATATTGTGTACATTAATATATATTTATTTGTATAAATTTTATATCACATAATATTAAATATATATAATATAAAATCATAAAAATGTTATTAAAAAAATATATTTATTATTATAATAATATAAATTATAAAAACTACATGCTTGGGTTTTTATATGATATATTTTTTAAATAAATTATATTTATGTATTTATTTATATAATATTTTTATGATTTTATATTATATATAATTAATATTATATGAAATACAATTTATAAAAATAAATATATATAAATGTACATAAAATTATACAATACATTTATGTATACACATAAATACAATTAAATACATTCATATAATTGCAAATATATAATATAATTAAATGATATATATCTATATTTACTAAATTACTTTTTAATTAATATGGTATACTGAAATATATAGAAAATAATTATAATATATTTATATTTATATTTATATACAATAAAATATTTTTAATATATATATATATATATATAATTTATATTTATATTTATATTTAATTCTATCTATATTATATTTATTTTTATACATAATATAATTTAAATGTATTTATGCATAAATATATAGTAAAAATGTATTTAATATAATATATGTATAATATAAATCATAATATAAATGTATAGTATTTATAAAACTAAATATAAATTTTATATATTTGAATAAATGTATTTATAATTACATTTATATTATGTATATCAATATTTATATATGTATACATTTTTTTATATGTATAATTATTTATTTAAAGTATTTATATAATGTCTTTATATATATATATTTATTTATAATGCATTTAAATACATTTATATAATGTGTTTATGTAATATGTGTGTGTGTGTACACACACATGCGCGCACACACATATATATTATAAAATTTGAATTTATATGAGATTATTTTAAAAAATAATTAAAAATTCAGAGGAAGTTAAAACCCAACTAATCAAAGGGATTAGCAGCGGTTCATGAAACCCCTCTAAATTTCTTGAATTAGAGGGGTTTAAAACACCCTCTAATGTCATAAATTATATAGGGTTCACAACTCGCTCTAATTTCTTAAATCAAAGGGGTTTCAAAACCCCCTCTAATGTCATATATTATAGGGGGTTCACAACCCCCTCTACTTTCTTAAATAAGAAGGAGTTCAAAAACCCCTTTAATATATGGAATTAATGGTCTTTAATGAACCTCCTCTAATTTAAGAGATTATGGGGGTTGTGAATTCCCACTATTTTCATTAAATTTTTTTTGATGTTATATATATATATAGACTATAATATCCAAATGAATATTATATATATAGCACCTCTAAAATTTAACCGAACATATAAGGCCACTAATTATTAAATTGGTGGTGGTTTTGACACAACTGACTCTAAAATATAACCAAATATTACAAAAAAAATGTTAATAATTTTATAGGGGGTTGTGAACCCCTCTAAATTTGATGATTAGTAGGGGTTGTGAATAACCCCCTCTAAAAAACCACCACTAATCTACTGTTTTTTATAGTGAATGCATGAATCAATTCTTGTTTGTGGAATTAATTCACGTTCGACTAGGATAAATAATGAGATTAAATCAAAAAAATCAAACATCCTACGTGGAGTTTGGATTGATCACTGATTAATAACAATCTTGCATTGTCGTCGTTGGAGAGATCCATGAACTCCATTAGCGCATGATCCTCAATCTAATCTCGATCTGATGTCATCCACCAACAATCCTCCAACAAATCCTCTCTAATGGATCCTCTCAATATCTAGATTTTTTAGATAACCCTAGGGATTGAGGCATATCCATGTATTTTATAGAGGATTTTAGGTCATGAAAATTTAATAAAATAAATTAATTTCATTTAATTTATTTATTTAAAAATCTGGCCATGACCGAGCCCAATCCGAGCGTCTGACGCGCTACAAGGTTAGGTCGTGCCTATGGTAAAAACCACACTCTAAACTCAATAGAGGTCTCATATTTCTAATCCAATCCTATGTTTGGGAGTTATTCAACTTTTTCAGGAAAACTTTGTGTGTGTGATATTAATATCTTTATTATTTTTCAAATATTAATTTTGAGCCTTGGATTCTCACATCGTCTCTGTGTTTGACTTTGAAATTAATCTATAAAATATTCTAAAGCAATACATGGAAAATAAAAGTTTTTATAGGTAATTTGGTCATCTCTCAAGTTCCATTAAAATTTAAGGAATCCATCACTTCCTTCATTACTAACTCCCATTATTTTGAGTCACTTAGTGTTGTTTCCACTTCTAGGAATTTAGGTTCTCTTGCATATGTTAGAAGTAGAAAACTTACATCAACTCTAAATATTTTTACTAGTCATCTGACTCTAAAATATATTATCAACTTATCTTGAGATTTTTATTTTTTTTATACTACTCTTTTCAGTGCCCTATCTATCAAATCCCCATCTTCTGATTTCTCAACTTACAGGGATTTCCCTCAATATTTTGAAAACCTTGAACATTCTTCCACATATTTCATGAGTATAACTTCTAAAATATCTATGTTGTTATCTAAAATCACCAAAACTTGTGATATTGTGTTTCTTTCATCCATATTAACTTGAAATTTAGTAATTGACTCCTTAACCTGAATTTATGATTTAGCAAAGTTTTATTCCTTCCAGGGGACCTTATCATTTAAGATAATATCTTTGATCCTAATAAATTTTTTCCTATCATCATCCCATAGTCAAAAGACAAGGTCTTCATTTCTGTAACCAATAATGAAATATACCTTGGACTTAGGATCAAGTTTATCTATATCTTTGGTATCGATGCGAACATATTCCAAACTTCCGTCCGAATTTTGATAGCTTTATGGACCATATATATTCTGATAGATCTATCCTACAATAGATGATAGACTTCTATTTTCTAAGTATGCATTCTTGCTGATAACCTCCACCCAAATTACCTTGGGAATTCTGGAATACATATTCATGCATCGCACCTTCTCAGTCAAATTCTACTTCATTATTTCTAATATGTCATTTTGTTATGGTGTTCAGGGTATGGTCTTCTCCAGCCCGATCCCTTTCTTCCAATAGAAGTTTCAAAAGTTATTACTGTTGTGCTCTCCACCATTGTTGGATCTGAGGAACTTCAACTTACAACCACTTTCCCTTTCAACCATGGGCTTCCAATGTACAAAGGAAATAAATAAATTATATTTTTTCTTAATAAAATATACTCATACTTTTCTCATTGTATCATTAATTAATGTGACTAAATAAAGAGATTTTCTATGAGATTTGACTAGGGTTGGCCCCCATACGTCTAAGTGAACAATTTCCAACTTACGGGATCTGAGCTTTTGGCCATTCAGGTGGAATAAAACCCTCTTTTATTTCCCCAGTATTAAATATTCACAACTTTTGATATTTGTGTGATCAAGCTTCAACATGCTTTTCCTTGGAATAGCCTCATTATTATCCCCACTAAGATGATTAGGCCTATAATTCCAAACTTTAGAATCTTTGGAAATTATACTTCTAGTAATTTTACTTTCATCTAAGCTTCTGGTTAGATAGAGTATTCCATCATTTACTCCCCATTCCACCTCCATGGACTCTCGAGTCCCTTTCCAAACTCCATTGGAAAAGGTAATTTCATAGCCTTCCTCATTGAGTTGTCCTATGAAAATTATGTCCTTCTATAACCCTGAGATATGATTTACTCCTTTGAGTCTAAAAAATACATCGTTCTTCATACATATGTTTATAACTCCCTTTACAATGACTTTTAGGTCCTCAACATCCACTAGATGAACTATAACAAAACTTCTAGATACATAGTTGACCATGAACCCACATTTTTCCATTGAATGAAAAGATTCTCTAGAGTCAATAACCCATGAATCCATCATAATTTGACACTAAGTAAAAAAAATACCTCCCTTTATTGCATTCATAGAGTTCAAACTTCATATAGACTTACCTAAATTAACTATTTGGTCCCTACAATCCTTTCAATGATGTACACACTTTCCAAAATACTAGTAGGTAATACCTATACTAGTCAAATTTTCTCAACTCCTCTCCATTGATTTATCTTTAAATCACTATTAACGTTTACTTTGTGGTGAATGCTTCCTTCTATTAGAATTTAGATCATTTCTGGAAGGTGCCCAAACCCCCCTCCTCCAGAGTTCTTTATTGAATATTAAGTTATAGACATCCTCAAATACTAAATCGGTATTTCCACATGAATTACTAATTATTGTTACCATAACATAACATGATTCTGTAAATGCTGACAATAGAAGAATTTCCCACACATCATTCATGAAAGTTTCCTCCATTAATTTGAACTGGATCTAGATCGATTTTAAATCGTTCACATTATTTTTCATTGGCCTTCCTTCTGATAACATCATGTTAAACAATTTTCACATCAGAAACACCTTGTTAATAGTGATTATGCTAACAATTATTGCATGAAAAATCCTTATATTAGTGTTATAAATAAATATATTATTTCTAGAAATTTATCTGAAGTTAATTTTGTAAATTTTGGTAAACTTATATAGATATGGTTTCCCAGATCTTTATTGGTTGACATTGCTGGACCCCAGAGCATTTAGGTACCAAAAAAATATTTTATTTGATATTTTTGTAGGTGAAAAGTCATAGGAATAGAAGTGAAATATGTTATATGTATTATGGCTTCTAAAGGCATATGAGTGGTGAATTTTCAAAATTCAATCCATTTTCAAAAGTAGATGAAGGATTGGTTACCTTTAGAGACAATGCTAAAGGAAATATTATTGGAGTTAGATAAGTGATAGATCCAAAATCAATCATGATAAACAAAGTTCTATATGTTTAAGGGTTGAATCAAAATCTTATAAGAATTTATCAACTCTTTGATGATGGCTTTTCAGTTGTTTTTTCTAAAAATGCATGTTATTTTTTTAAAGATAAATTGCTTAAATTTAGAGCACCTAAAACTGAAAATGTGTATACTTTGGACCTTAGTTCCTTATGTGAACAAAAAGTGAATGGTTTAACTACTAAAATAAATTAATAATAGATATGGAAAAATAAACTTGGGCATTTTAATATATCTTCTCTATCTAACTTGATTATTAAACATTTAGTTTTTGATTTTACTAGTCTTAAATTTGATCAGAATAGACTTTGTGATGCTTTCCAAATAGGAAATCATCGTAAGTCATATTTTAAATATATTAACAAGGTTTCTACATCCAAACCTTTAGAACTTATAAATATGAATTTTTTTGGACCCTCAAGTGTAGCAAGCTTCGCAGATAGATCCTTTGTTTTTATTTTTGTTTATGATTTTTCTAGATTTACCTGGCTTTATTTTCTAAAATTTAAAAATGAAGTTTTTCCTATTTTTTGAATTTTTAAAAATTCTTTCAAAATGAAAATTATTTCAAAATAATTTCATTAATAATTGATCATGGAGGATAGTTTGAGAATCAAGAATTTAATTTTTTTATCAAACTTTGGAATTAAACATACTTTATTTTCTCCGAGAACATTTTTAAAAATGAAATTATAGAAAGAATAAATAGGACTATTTAAAAAATGGAAATAACTATGTTGAATTAATATAATATTCTTACCTATTTTTAGGAAGAATATGTTCATATATATTTCCATATCATTAATATAGTTATAATAAGTCCTTTTCTTAAAAACACTCCCTATGAATTATGGAATAATAGAAAACCTAAATTTGGATACTTTAAAGTTATTGGATGAAAGGTGTATATCTTAAACACTAAGTGAAACCTTGGTAAATTTGATATAAAGGCTGATGAATGAATATTTATAGGATATTCAGATACTTCTAAAGATTTTAGAGTGTATAATAAAAATTCAAGGATAGTTGAAGAATCTATCCATGTGCAGTTTGATGAAATTGATCTTTTTTATCACAACAGAAGTCAAAAAAATAAAGTTACAATTATTTGAATAACTTGATAATTGAATCTTTTAAAGATGTTTTTTAAAGTAAATTATAATATTATCAGAATAAATCTAGTTCTAAAGAACATGAAACTAGTGAATATGATCATAATAAATCCAGTTTTGAAGAACGTGAAACTAGTGAACCTCGAAGTTTCTTACCTAGACATCCTAGAATCTTAAAGAACTATACTTTAGTGACTGTCATAGGATACTTAGATGAAGGTGTCAGGACTAGAATTAATATAGGAAATCTAGCTGATTTCTCTTCCTTTCTATCCTAGGTTAAACCTAAATCTGTAGAAGAAGCCTTAGAATACGATAGTTAGATGACAACTATACAGGAATAAATAAACTAGTTTAAGAGAAATAAATTTTTGGAATTAGTTGATAGGCCCTCAAACCATCCAGTGATAGGAACAAAATGAGTTTTTAGAAATAAGAAAGACAACCAAGGCATAATTCCTATGAATAAGGCTAGACTAGTTTTTAAAAGGATACAACTGGGAGGAAGGAATAAATTATAAAGAAAAATTTTCCTTGGTTCCAGGAAAGAAACAATTAGAACCCTATTAACCTATGCATATCATATGAACTTTAAATTATATCTTATGGATGTTAAATCTACATTTTTAAATCGTTATTTAATGGAGTAAGTTTATGTTAAGAAACCTTCAAGTTTTGAAAACCCTTATTTACCAAATTTTGTTTTTAAACTTACTAAATCTATTTATGGACTTAAATTAACACCAAGGGATTGGTATGAAATATTAAGTTCTTTTATTTTTAAAAATTGTTTTTAGTAGGGTTATTAGATCCTACACTTTTTAAGAAAAATTCTTATTATGATATTTTATTGGTAAAAATTTATGTATATAATGTTATTTTTGGATCAAATAATAAAAAAGTTTGTAATGATTTCTCTAAATTTATGAAAAAATAATTTTAAATGAGTATTATGGGATAATTGAATTTATTTCATTGTTTTCAAAATTATTAAAATTATTTTGGAAATATTTTAGTTCAAATTAAATATACTATTGATTTAATGAAAAAAATTGGACATGAAAATAGTAAGACCTATGAAACTCCTATATGTACTAATGTAAAACTTGAGTTGGTTGAAGCTAGAAAACAAGTGGACAATAAGTTATATTAAGGTATGATTGGTAATTTTATATATCTTACTTTTAGTATAACAAACATTATATTTTCTATTTGTATTTGTGAAAGATTCCAAAAAAACCTAAAATAATCTCATCTTACTACACTTAAAATAATTTTTAGATATTTAAAAGGAACTATTTTTCTATCTTTAATTTATCCAAAAACTTGTGATTTTAATTTAATTTAATGTTCAAATTTATATTTTGGATGGTGTAGGTTAGATGGAAAAATCATCTTAGGAACTAAATCCCCTAGTTTCACGGTCTAGTAAAAAATCAACATTCAGTTTCATTTTCAATGGTCGAGGCTTAATATATATTTTTTGGCAGTTCTTGTGCACATGTGTTATGGATGAAACACACTCTTTTTGAATTTGGACTAAAATTTAATCATATTCCTATTTTATTTGATAATACTAGTTCTATTAATATTTCAAAAAACCCTATGATTCAGTCTTGGACTAATCATATTGATATAAGACATAATTTTCCAAGAGATGGTGTCTAGAAAGAGGATATATATTTGGAATTTTCCAATACCAAATATCAACTTATAGATATTTTCCCTAAACCACTTCCCACAACTTGTTTTGATTTTATTAAGAGGGGTTAGGTTTGTTTAATTTTAAAAAAAGTTTTTAATTCTCTTCTATAATCTTTATTTATAATTTTAATTTATTTCATTGAGTTTTTGTTTTTATAGTATATTTATTTCTATTCAGTTATTTAAAATTATTTAATTTAAAATATCATTCATGTTTTTTTAATTGTCTTTTCAATTTTAAACTCCCAAATTATTACTCTGAAATTAGGGCTCAAGAAGCCGAACTATCATTTAGAAATTTTCATAATTATCCTCCTCTCTCTTACCTTCGAACTCGTTCCCTTTTGATCTCTTGAGATCTCAAACTCTAAATCTTTCATGAACCATATCTTTTAAACCTAAAACCTTCAGATTCTTTCTATGGAAAAAACCAAGATAATTGATGAAGCCTGGATAATTAGATCTAAAAGACAAAGGTATCTTAGTTCATAAAGAAGATTTATTCAAGGAAAAGTGGTGGATTTTGAATTTTTATTCCAGAAGAACCTTTTTCTAAAGCAATCAATGGGATTTCAAGGACTAAATTATTTGTCTAATATAGAAAATACAAAGTATATTTTCGAGAAGTGAAGGAATTTTATGAAAACCCATAGTTTAGTTTTTGGGATTCATAGAATTTCATTTCTTCAAAGGTAAACTATAAATAATTTTCAATTTATTTAGTTAATCTGGATCATATTTTCCACTGCCCCCACAAAGGTTTGTTTCACTTCAGTATAAGGTTAATCAGGGAAAGTGTTCATAAACAAAAATACATAATGTATTTTCTATTTGGGACCTCATAAATCAGAAATATGTTTTTAAAGGACCTGGAGGCAGATCAAAAATTTTGGTTAAATTATTTTAAACCGTAGTGGTTCCAAGAATAGCAGAGTTGGAGAAAATTCATTTTCATGATATGTATTTGACGTTCTTGATATTGAGTGACATAAAATTTAATTTTAGTAGATTTATATTGAGATATATTAATCATTTCTTCCATAGATATGAAAGGATGTATTTTTACCCTTATGGAATACTAGTTTCTCTTTTTCTCTATAAGAAAGGTATGATCCGTGACATTCAGAAAATTATTAGATATCACCACAGAAATATTCTCTTCTCTAGCCACTCAAAAAAATTCTATTTTTCTGTAAAATATCTAAAGGAAAGCTAATTATTGTTATATCCAAATATGAAGATCCATATGGAGCTCCTTATTAGGGGTAGAAAAAAAGTTTGAATTCAGTTAGCTCAGCCAAAAGAGGTGCTGAGGAAGTTGGAGAATCTAGAGTTGAAGGAGATGAAGGTTTGGAAGATTCTTCAATTGGCACTATCAATATTCCAACCACTACTATAAGAAGAAACATTATGGATGAGAATACCCCTACTAGTATAGGGGGAGTTCTTAAATCCCTTGAGACATATCAAGAGCCTTTTGGTGAAGACAATGAAACTATTCTTATTATAAGACCAAGAAAAAGGGAAGAACTGGATAAGAAGGTTATACTTCCTGTGATTGAAGAGGTGAATCAACTAATTCTAGTTTATGGAGAAATAATGTAGGAATATGGTGTTGGAGATTTAGTTAAATAAAAGGTTGAGTAATAATCTACAAAACATGATGAGAAGGTTGGTTATGTTGAGAAGCAATATGTTGGGAAAACCAATTCTAATGACCATGTTGGTACCCCTTTAGCTATAACAACTTATCTAACTAGGGATCATACATTTTATCTTATTTATTCCTTAGAAAGGAATTTTGAAATTGAAGGAGGTGAAGAGACTAAAGTTCTCAGAGATCTACCATCTTTATCTAGAGAAGAAATGGAAATGCAATCACTTCAATTAGTTGAAGTTGGTGAGTCTTATGTAAGACTAGAGAGAGTTTCTTAAGATTTTGATGATAATTTTAATAAGATAACTCACTATTTTTTTGTGAAAATGATTTATAAGTATAATTAGATGAAATATGAGGCTGATATAATTAAATGAGAACTTGAAATTTCACAAAATATTATTGAATATTTGAGAAATTATTTTGTACCAGAACAAAATTAGAATCTCTCCAGGGAAAACTTCAAAGTTTGAAAGAAAGTTCAACTTTAAGAATAGATTTTAATGATTTTCATATAGAAATGGTTGATCATGTTGGGAAAATAATAAGTGAATCCATTTCAAATTCTGATTTTGGAGATATGATGTAACGACCCAAAGTTTTTCAATGGAAAATTCCCTTCTTATATTTATGTCATAAAAACACAAAATAATGAACTACGAAGTGATAAGTGACCTTTAAACATAATTTTGTCACCCCTATGTTTGGAATTTTAAAAATCCGACATACACGATTGTGTTCAAGATAGTTTTTAGAGTCTAATGAAACAAAAATAATTTTTGGTGAATAGTAACCTACCCTTATGAATAGTAATATGACCCTTATGAATAGTAAATAAGAGTAACATTACCTATGAATAATAAAATAAAATTTAGACAACTTAGAAAGTGATAATTTAACCTTAGTAAACGTTTTTGGTATTTTATAAGTCATAAATAATTAATTATAATTAATTAATTAATTTAAAAGAATATTTATTCCCCTAAAATGTATTCATAAATTATTGAATCAATGTCTAATAGTTTTTAGATAATTTTGTAAGACCCTACATAATTTTTGAAAGAACTACAAAATCAGTTTTAATTTTAAAAACTGTTTTTTTAAGTAAATTATGAATTTAATTAAATATTAAATTAATAATATTTAGAAAATTATTTTTTGAAAAATGGACTTCATTTTTGGATTCTACACGTCGAAAAATGATTGGGGTAAGGTTTTGGGATTTTTCTGAGATACTTGAATTTTTGGTGAATAGTAGAATACATTAATTTACCATATAAATACATTTTAATTAAAACCCACTATTCCTGACATCACAAGTGATGTAAGCACCCAAATCCCGAACTCACATGTCTTATTTACTATTCTTGGTAATCCAAGACTCACTATTCCTTGTCTTAGGTGAAATTAATAAACTAATCAATTTTATATTAAGGAAACCCCTCTCCCCTCAACTATAAAAGCCACCCTTCACTCCCTCTTTTCCTCACACCTCTCAAGCTCCAAGCCTTCTCTAAACTCTGCCCAAACACCTTCCCTAGCTCATCCCCCACGTCCAAAAGCTGCTGGTCTCATCAAAAGACCAAGCCTAGCTTCCTTAAATAGGATCTCAAGAGGAGGATTCTAAAGGTAATTTCTCTCTCTCTTCTCCTTTAATTTCCTTTCAAGTTCAAGTTCCTTTCTTGATCTCTCCCTACCTATCTTCATACAAATTGTTCTGTAAATACATTATTATATATATACTGTAATATTATTATTCTAATGTTATATTATATCACCCCACACTCTTTCCCTCTCCCTTTTATTTTATTAAAGAGAACGTTGTTCATGTGGTGTTAATTTATCACCTTCAAAAACAACATGCTCTCTTCTTCCATTTATACCTTCAGATCTGGTCATGAAACCATTTTTATGGTTGAACAAGAATATTTTATATATATTATGTTCTATTTTAAGTTCTGGAAATAACCTATGGCCAAATTACTAAGTAAAAGTTAAAACGAGTTCGGTGTGATCCAAAAACCACTCAAATTAACCCAAATAATCTTTATTTAATTCTTATATAATGATTCGTCCACATGGATCTAATATAACTCATTATAAAATATTTCAATCTTCTGTAATATCATTAATAACATGTAATATAAGTTCTGGATATTTACCCATGATCTACTCAAACATCAATTTAAGAATACAAGTGGACTGCTCAAGAAAACCATGAAAACGAACATCCCTGATCAATGTTTTTAAACTCTATAAGTCATCCAAAGGAACATAATATGAAATAATGAAACCATAATTAACCCTATTTATGTATAAAAGGTTATGGAATTTCTAATTAATGAATATAATGTCATTATACAGGACATTAAAGAGAAGGAGGCATTCGATTACAAGGTAAGGGGAAATCTCGAACCCAATTTTCTTCCTTCGGGTTCTCCCTCTTTCACTCCATTTTTGATATGGTTACTCCTCAAAGATCATTTTTTTATCATTTCCTTTAATTTTCTGGGATATACATGTTTGTCACTGGTTTTTATGTCCATCAAAATGTTTTCCAAAATAACTCTTCTTTCAAGATCTCACCTTTTACCTCTCATTCAAGGTTGATGGTTCTTGTATCATGTATGGTGTTCCCTCTTTCTTTTGGGAACCCAAAGCTTATGAATGTGTTATTATGAGATTAAACCCATTCCTTTACATGGGTTATTTATGTACATGTTTGATATGTGTTCTATGTGGAAAGCATGATAATGATAATGTTATGATGTGATGGGTGCGCCCGGAATTATATAGCGCAATATGAATGTTTAAATGTGACGGGTGCGCCCGGAATTATATAGCGCTCCAATGCATTGGGTAAAGTGATTAATCTCATGAGTAAATGTGAAATGATGTGTGAACAAGATGCTAGCTTTGTTCACAAGTATGTGTGGTAGTTAACCACTAAGACATGATGTTTCATTTTTATGCATTTCCATATTTCAAGTCTTTTACTTATGCTCCTCTCATGTTCATGATCTTTTGCCTATGTTATGATTATGCTCACCCCATGATGTATTGTTCTTATCTATCCTCTTACTGGGCTTTTAGCTCACCCCTTTTGATGTATATCCTCAGGTGGCTACATGTACTAAGGAGGGATAAGTGCTACTAAGAATCTATAGAAGAAGAAATTAAATAAATGTTTATGGTTGATGTTGTATTTGTTATGTATAGTCCTAGTTTTCCCAAGACACTAAACCTTTGGATCCTCTATGTGTAAAACTGTTATGTTGTTTATCATTGAAATGATGTAATAGTAATGTAAGAAAAGTCTGGGTCGCTATAGTTGGTATCAGAGGAAAGTTTTAGTTAATTTGGGAATTAGGATTAGTAAACCCTAGAGAAAACCTCTAGCATAGGAATAAGTACAAACACATACACAAGAACATTTACCTAGGGATCCCATATGTTATGTTTTTGGTATAATTTTTTAAATGAATAATTTATTCATGAATTGTTTGCTTATGTTTTGTTCTAACCTTTTCTATTTTAGAAAATGGTGGGAACCAGGAGAAATCAGGCCAACAAATCTTACGAGGGCCAATGCAACGATTGCCCGAATGACATCCCCAATGATTTTGGAGGTGGAGTTAAAAACTTCATGGCGATGCTTACCCAATTATCTCAGGTTATGAATAATAACCATAATAATGGGGAACGTCCTCCTTCACCAAAGAGGGAGCAACTAGCTATCGAATGTTTTATGCGGCAACGACCACTGACGTTTTGTGGATCTTCTGATCCACTAGTTGCGGAACAGTGGATCAAATCCATGGAGAAGATATTTTATGTTCTTCACTGTTCCGAGACGGAGAAGGTGACTCTAGCCGTTTATCGTCTAGATGGAGAAGCTGATCAATGGTGGGCTTTGATTAAGAACACCAAGCCAAGGGTGGAAATTGAAGAGATGGAATGGGAAGACTTTAAGATAATGTTTCTTAATAAGTACTTCCCAAGAACTCTTCACACGAAGATGGAGAGAGAATTCATAGAGCTCAAGCAAAAAGAAGGAGAATCTGTCACAACCTATGAAGCAAATTTCACAAGGCTCTCAAGGTATGCTTCGGGTTTTGTTATCAACAATGATAGAAAAATTGATAGATTCTTTAGTGGATTAAAACCACATCTTCTAAAGGCTCTTGCAATTAGAGACTTTGGGAGTTATGAAGAAGTTGTTCGGTGTGCTCTCAAAGTGGAGATGGAATTTGGAGAATGGTCCCATGGCTATGATGATAAGAAAAGAAAGATGGAGTTTCAAGCCGGTGGATCTAATGACAAAGGTGGGAAGAAAACACAACGACCCACATGCCAAAAATGTGGGAAGTTGCACAATGGGAACTGCCTCAAAGGGACAGGGAAATGCTTCAAGTGTGGGAAAGAAGGACACCTTGCTCACGAGTGTCTAAAAGACATGAAAAGGAAGGATAATGTAGCCGATGAAAGGAGAGAACCACTCGTGGTTCAATGCTACAACTGTAGGGAGCTAGGGCACTATTCAAACCAGTGCACTAAACCTCGAGCTCTCGAGGGTAATCAGCGCCAACAAACACCAAATCCAAAGGAACAAGGGAAGGCTTATTCCATCACTACTGCGGAGGTGGAACATGATAATGAAGTCTTACAAGGTACACTTCCTATTCACTCAAGAATGGAAAAAGTCTTGTTTGATTCCGGTTCTACGCATTCCTTTATATCTTGCAAGTTTTCTAGAACTATAGAATCAAATCCCCAGAACCTTGAAGTAGAGATATCTGTAAAAACACCAAGTGGTGCAATCATTGCAACCCAAGTGTTTGACTCTTCTCCTGTTGACGTATGTGGGAATATTCTTCCGGAAAATCTCGTAATACTTCCCTTGGTGGAATTTGACGCTATAATGGGAATGGATTGGCTCTCGTTATATAGAGCACATATCAATTGTCGGGAAAAGGAAATATATTTTCATATTTAGAACCATCCCATGCTCCTCTACAAATGCAAGGAAGATCATGAATCTCCTTTGAGAAATACTTCAATGGTTTGGGTGTTGATTCCCTATGAAGAAGCATACCTCGCCCAAATGATTGAGTCGAAGGAAAGTTCCAACCTTGAGGAAATGCCCATCGTAAGGGAATACGGTGATGTATTTCCCAAAGAGTTACCCAGAATTCCCCCGGATCATGAGGTAGAGTTCTCAATTGAACTCATACCCGGAGCTACTCCTATCTCAAAGTTCCCCTATAGGATGGCTCCTATCGAACTGGAGGAGTTAAAGAAGCAGCTGCAAGAGCATCTGGACAAAGGGTTCATACACCCTAGTGCATCACCTTGGGGTGCACCAGTGCTCTTTGTGAAGAAGAAGGATGGAATCATGCGGCTGTGTATCGATTATCGGGAACTCAACAAGATCACCATAAAGAACAAGTATCCTCTCCCAAGGATTGATGACTTGTTCAATCAGTTAAGAGGAGCTCAATACTTCTCAAAGGTGGATCTTCGTTCTGGATATCATCAGGTAAAGGTGAAGAAGGAAGATATTCAGAAGATTGCCTTCCGTACAAGGTATGGGCACTATGAGTTTTTGGTGATGCCCTTTGGACTTACTAATTCCCCTGCAATCTTCATGGATTTGATGAATAGAGTCTTTAGACATTACCTCGACAAATTTTTGGTAGTGTTTATCGATGATATTCTCATCTACTCCAAGAGCAAGGAGGAACATGAAGAACATCTAAGACTTGTGTTGGTGACATTGAGAAAGGAGAAGTTGTATGCCAAGTTCAGCAAGTGTGACTTTTGGATGAATCAAGTCACGTTCTTGGGACATGTGATTACAAGTGAGGGAATTTTTGTGGATCCTTCAAAGACAAAGGCAATTGAGGAATGGCCCAGGCCCTCTAGTGTCACATAAATTCGTAGTTTTCTTGGATTAGTTGGGTACTATCGATGTTTTTTGAGAAACTTCTCACGATTGTCAAGCCCGCTAACTAAGTTAACAAGGAAAGGGGTAAAGTATGTCTAGATGGATGAATGTGAGGGAAGCTTCAAGGAGCTAAAGAGAAGGCTGATCACTGCACCTGTACTCACACTACCGAAAAGTGGAGAAAGTTTTTTGATATACAGTGATGCTTCAAAGAAAGGCTTGGGTTGCGTACTCATGCAAAATGATAATGTGATAGCCTACGCCTCACGAAAGTTGAAGATCCATGAGCAGAACTACCTGACGCATGATCTAGAGTCGGCAGCCGTGATTTTTGCCTTGAAAATCTGGCGGCACTACCTTTATGGCGAGAAGTGTGACATATACACCGACCACAAGAGCCTAAAGTATATATTCACACAAAAAGAGATCAACATGCGTCAAAGGAGATGGTTAGAGCTAATCAAGGATTACGATTTCTCTATTCACTATCATCCTGGGAAGGCGAACAAGGTAGCTAATGCTCTAAGCAGGAAAGAACCTGCTACTCTATCCATGTTGAGGATTGAGAAAGACCCTATCTTCTTGGATATGAAAAGGATGGATTTGGAAATCATAAGGGCAGGGGATACATCCTACCTTGCCCAAATGATTGTGCAACTATCCATCCAACATAAGATTAAGGAAGCACAAAGAGATGATGTGGAGATACAAAAGAGGGTGAATGCAGTAAAGGAAGGGAAGCTGCAAGAGTTCCATGTCGATGGTGATGGTGTGATTCAGTTTTGAACGCGGCTTTGTGTGCCTTCATCACCCGGGATAAAGAAGGAGCTATTGGATAATGCACACAGCTCAACTTTCTCTATCCATCCTGGAAGTACCAAGATGTATCATGATCTCCGAGAGCACTTGTGGTGGGATAACATGAAGAAGGAGATTGCGGAATATATATCAAGGTGCTTGGTATGTCAACAAGTTAAATCTGAGCGGAAAAAGTCCAAAGGTATGATGCAGCCATTGCCTATACCCATGTGGAAATGGGAAAATGTTACTATGGACTTTGTCACGGGTCTCCCGAAAACATCAAATGGAAATAATGCGATATGGTTTGTGGTTGATCGACTCACCAAGACTGCCCATTTTATCGCTATTTGGAAAGACCTCTCACTTGAACAACTTGCAAGGATATATGTGAAGGAAGTAGTGAGATTGCACGGTGTTCCACTCTCGATTGTCTCTGACCGTGATACAAGGTTCACATCTAAGTTCTGGAGGATCCTTCAACATGCTTTGAGTACTGAATTAAATTTCAGCACGGCCTATCACCCCCAAACTGATGGCCAGTCTGAAAGGACTATTCAAACACTTGAAGATATACTAAGAGCCAGCTCTCTTGAATTCAAAGGTGGTTGGGATCAGCATCTCCCATTAGTTGAGTTCTCATACAACAATATCTTCCACTCGAGTATTCAGATGGCTCCGTATGAAGCTCTTTATGGGAAGGGATGTAGAACTCCAACATGTTGGGATGAAGTTGGAGAACGAAATATACTTGGTCCCGATCTTGTTCAAGAGATGACAGAGAAGGTTCAAGTCATCCAGAAACACATCAAAGCTGCTCAAAGTCGGAAAAAGAGCTATGCTGACAACCGTCGAAGGGACTTGGAGTTCGACGTGGGAGATAAAGTCTTCCTTCGAATATATCCATGGAAGAGAGTCATGCGATTCGGGAAGAAAGGGAAGCTAAGCCCAAGGTACATTGGCCCCTTTGAGATCCTTGACCGCATAGGAGCCGTGGCCTATCATCTGGCACTTCCACCGAATATGGCTCAAGTCCATGATGTGTTTCATGTATCACTACTGAGGAAGTACATACCAGACCCCTCACATGTACTAAACTCAGAGGTGGTATAGCTGGAAGATGATCTCTCCTATGAGGAGCAGCCGGTAAAAAATTTGGACCGAAGTGATAAGGTTCTACGCAACAAGAAAACCCGCCTTGTCAAAGTGTTATGGAGGAACCATAAGTTTGAGGAAGCAACTTGGGAACCAGAAGAGGCAATGAAGGAGAAGTACCCTCACCTGTTTGTGTAAAGTGAAATTTCGGGGGCGAAATTTCTTAAGGGGGGAAGAATGTAACGACCCAAAGTTTTTCAATGGAAAATTCCCTTCTTATATTTATGTCATAAAAACACAAAATAATGAACTACGAAGTGATAAGTGACCTTTAAACATAATTTTGTCACCCCTATGTTTGGAATTTTAAAAATCCGACATACACAGTTGTGTTCAAGATAGTTTTTAGAGTCTAATGAAACAAAAATAATTTTTGGTGAATAGTAACCTACCCTTATGAATATTAATATGACCCTTATGAATAGTAAATAAGAGTAACATTACCTGTGAATAATAAAATAAAATTTAGACAACTTAGAAAATGACAATTTGACCTTAGTAAACGTTTTTGGTATTTTATAAGTCATAAATAATTAATTATAATTAATTAATTAATTTAAAAGAATATTTATTCCCCTGAAATGTATTCATAAATTATTGAATCAATTTCTAATGGTTTTTATATAATTTTATAAGACCCTACGTAATTTTTGAAAGAACTACAAAATCAGTTTTAATTTTAAAAACTGTTTTTTTAAGTAAATTATGAATTTAATTAAATATTAAATTAATAATATTTAGAAAATTATTTTCGAAAAATGGACTTCATTTTTGGATTTTACACGTCGAAAAATGGTTGGGTTAAGGTTTTGGGATTTTTCTG
This sequence comes from Viscum album, assembly GCA_963277665.1. Lineage (NCBI taxonomy): Eukaryota > Viridiplantae > Streptophyta > Magnoliopsida > Santalales > Viscaceae > Viscum > Viscum album. Next base: position 1,939,868,937 of record OY728119.1, on the reverse strand, counting down.
AGATACTTGAATTTTTGGTGAATAGTAGAATACATTAATTTACCATATAAATACATTTTAATTAAAACCCACTATTCCTGACATCACAAGTGATGTAAGCACCCAAATCCCGAACTCACATGTCTTATTTACTATTCTTGGTCATCCAAGACTCACTATTCCTTGTCTTAGGTGAAATTAATAAACTAATCAATTTTATATTAAGGAAACCCCTCTCCCCTCCACTATAAAAGCCACCCTTCACTCCCTCTTTTCCTCACACCTCTCAAGCTCCAAGCCTTCTCTAAACTCTGCCCAAACACCTTCCCTAGCTCATCCCCCACGTCCAAAAGCTGTTGGTCTCATCAAAAGACCAAGCCTAGCTTCCTTAAAGAGGATCTCAAGAGGAGGATTCTAAAGGTAATTTCTCTCTCTCTTCTCCTTTAATTTCCTTTCAAGTTCAAGTTCCTTTCTTGATCTCTCCCTACCTATATTCATCCAAATTGTTCTGTAAATCCAGTATTATATATATAATGTAATATTATGATTCTAATGTTATATTATATCACCCCACACCCTTTCCCTCTCCCTTTTATTTTATTAAATAGAACGTTGTTCATGTGGTGTTAATTTATCACCTTCAAAAACAACATGCTCTCTTCTTCCATTTCTACCTTCATATCTGGTCATTAAACCATTTTTATGGTTGAACCAGAATATTTTATATATATTATGTTCTATTTTAAGTTCTTGAAATAACCTATGGCCAAATTACTAAGTAAAAGTTAAAACGAGTTCGGTGTGATCCAAAAACCGCTCAAATTAACCCAAATAATCTTCATTTAATTCTTATCTAATGATTCGTCCACATGGATCTAATATAACTCATTATAAAATCATTCAAGCTTCTGTAATATCATTAATAACATGTAATATCAGTTCTAAATATTTACCCATGATCTACCCAAACATCAATTTAAGAATACAAGTGGACTGCTTAAGAAAACCATGAAAACGAACATCCCCGATCAATGTTTTTAAACTCTATAAGTCATCCAAAGGAACATAATATGAAATAATAAAACCATAATGAACCATATTTTTGTATAAAAGGTTCTGTAATTTCTAATTAATGAATATAATGTCATTATACAGGACATTAAAGAGAAGGAGGCATTCGAGTACAAGGTAAGGGGAAATCTCGAACCCAATTTTCTTCCTTCGGGTTCTCCCTCTTTCACTCCATTTTTGATAAGGTTATTCCACAAAGATCATTTGTTCATCATTTGATTTACTTTTCTGGGATATATATCTTTGTCACCGGTTTTTATGTCCATCAAAATGTTTTCCAAAATAACTCTTCTTTCAAGATCTCACCTTTTACCTCTCATTCAAGGTTGATGGTTCTTGTATCATGTATATTGTTCCCTCTTTATTTTGGGAACCCAAAGCTTATGAATGTGTTATTATGAGATGAAACCCATTCCTTTACATGGTTTATTTATGTACATGTTTGATATGTGTTATATGTGGCAAGCATGATAATGATAATGTTATGATGTGACGGGTGCGCCCAGAATTATATAGCGCAATATGAATGTTTAAATGTGACAGGTGCACCCGGAATTATATAGCGCTCCAATGCATTGGTTAAAGTGATGAATCTCATTATTAAATGTGAAATTATGTGTGAAAAAGATTCTAGATTTGTTCACAATTATGTGTGGTAGTTAACCACTAAGACATGATGTTTCATTTTTATGCATTGCCACATTTCAAGTCTTTTACTTATGCTCCTCTCATGTTCATGATCTTTTGCCTATGTTATGATTATGATCACCCCATGATGTATTGTTCTTATCTATCCTCTTACTGGGCTTTTAGATCACCCCTTTTGATGTATATCCTCATGTGGCTACATGTAATAAGGATGGGACAAGTGCTACTAATAAGCTATAGAAGAAGAAATTAAATAAATGTTTATGGTTGATGTTGTATTTGTTATGTATGGTCCTAGTTTTCCCAAGACACTAAACCTTTGGATCCTCTATGTGTAAAACTATTATGTTGTTTATCTTTTAAATGATTTAATATTAATGTAATAAAAGGTCGGGTCGCTATATATGAAGATGTTTTTTGGAGGCTAGTTTGAATCAATCAGAGTGAGTTTAAGTCAAGCCAGAGCTTCTACTTCAAGTGTTGCAACATCTCTAGATTTGATAAAGAGATTGGAGTCTCTTACTGTTGTTTTTTCTATCATGAATGGTAGAGTTAAAAGTTTACAATGAGATAGTTTTCCAATATACACTATTTTGTAAAATAAACAAGAGCTTGTTACAAGGTTAACCATTATAGAACCTGATGTTTGAAGTTTAGTCAATCATCTTGGTGAAAAGATTGATAAGTATATCCAATCATCTGAATCTGTTCATAATTTTATGAAATTAAAACTAGTGGAAGTTCTGTAACTATATAAAGTATTGATGTCTTTATTTAAGGAATGGGTTGGGATAATAAATTATAATTTTAAGCTACTTATGGAGGAATTGAAGGCTGTGTGTCAGACTGTCTGTGATTCCTTAACCTCAAAATCTTCTTCTGAACCTAATCTTGAACCCTCTTCTCATCCTATATCTTATCCTTTTATCCTTGATCCAAAAATTTATTATAATCAAGAATGTTTAATTAAAATAAATTCTTTTATTTATATTCTATATATTCTTATTATATTTATTATTTATTGTAGCTTTATGCTTCCAAATCCTAATCATTTTATAGATATATTTTTGCTTAACATAACATTCACATACAGTTTTATGCTATATTGAATGTGTTTTAATTTATTTATCTAATTTCTTTTTGATATCTCAAAATGGGTAGAAATATGAATAAATAAAACATTTCTATTAGCTAATATTCTTTATTTGGGAAGAAATTTGATTTATTATATATCTGTATAAACTAAATATTATTATTTTTTATTCAATAAATATATGTTTTTTGATCAATTAATTAAAACCCATGTTTTTGTGTTTATATTTCTATGTGTTTTGTGTTCAACAAAAGGGGGATATTGTTGGAGATTGTTGGGAATACAGATTTTGATCCAAAAAATTCATTTATATTCTCATTGATTTTGATGCTCATAAAAACCCTTATGTATTTTATTAATGAATTTAATTTTAGTAAATTTCAGGATTATATTTATTTAAATATTTATTTTATTTTATTTGAAATTATAAAAGTATTTGGGTTGAATTTAGTATAATTATTCTCGATGGTTTTTAAGGGATTCTGGATTCACTGTTATGAACCCTACGTTTGGGGAGAATGTTAGGTTTGGGAACCTAATTTTTTATAAAGATAACCACTTTTGTACCCTATGTTTAATCTAAATGTTTGGATTTGGAACCAAAATTTTGGGAAGAACCCAATATTAAAGTATGTAAAATATGATTGGTAAACCCAACATTTGGAACCAATGGTAGGTTTTGAACCATACTTTTAAATATTCCTTATGTAGAGTAATCCCAACATTTGAAATAGTTGTATGTGAAATTTGGATTTGAGATATTTTATGATTTTTCAGCAATAGTTTCATTGGAATAAATATATCATTTAAAGATGTTTGAAAAAAAATTAAAAGGATTTTAAGAAATAGATTAAATAATTGATAATTTCTAATGGAAGTTACTATTTTCAGTGGCAATTTAAATTCAAATTTCAATGTTGAGAGTTTTGAATATCATGACTTATCTGATGATATTTCCAGACCCGTTTGACCAAGATCAAATCGAAGTCCTTATTTATTCTCAATATATTTATTATATGAGATGATGTGATGTTAATAAGAGATCATTGATTTCAAAGTGTTGTTGTATAGTCAATTAGAATGATATGATTTTTCTAGAATCTTAACTATCAGATCTTGTACTTTGTTTTTCATTGGATCTATCTTTTTATAGAGGAGAAATTTTTCTATTAACTAAAGATACTATAATATCTTTTTTATTATCTAAATTCATTTATTAAATATTTCAAGACTACACTTTGGAGACATACATGTTATAAGATGATACTACTTTATAATTCTATCACCCTGCAATTGTTTTTTGAAGCTTTTAGGACTACACTTTGGAGACATACATGTTGTAATATGTTGTTGTGTGTTCATAATTATACTATTCAAGGTCATTATCTTGTTTCTATATTTATTTGAAGATTATCTGTAAACAAATACTACTTTAGAGATATAATTACTTGAATATTTTATTCTCTAAAGAAGAAGATCCATCATATTTCAGTTGCTGGTGCAACTATGAGATGAACCAGTTTTTCAACAGACATCTTATCTTTTATGTTGGAGTGTTGACTACTTATACTCAATTATAGTAAAGTGTAATCTTCACACACTAATTTGTGGCTATCAGTGTTCCCTGTAAAAGAACCTAATTTTTTTTAAGGTGTTAACTTACTACACTCAGTTGTAGAGGTTCCAGAAAAAAAAAGACAAGATTAGTGAAAATCACCAATCTCATAGAGAGAGTATTAGAGGAGTGGACTAGGGAATATTTGTACACTAAACCACTAAAAACAAATTTTTATTCTTCTTTCCTATTTTTTCATTGGTCAATATTTTTGAAGAAAAGAATACTACATTTCATCATAAATGGGGGTTAATTTTAAATTATCTAAGTGTTTTCAAAAGGACACAATTCGCCCCCTCTTATGTCTTTATATTTTTCAACCAACACTGGTGGTTACTTTATTACATTAGCACTAGATACAATTGATCACATCCCAAAGGACTGAATAGTTTAGTAGCTTTATTAAACTAGATATATACTTGAATCCCAAATGAAAAATGAAAACATAAATTACAATATAATATTTTATTTGATAATATCATTATTCTATCTAGAACATCCTTGGATATCAATTGAAAAATGCTTCCAGAAATCTTGGGGAAAAGAAATATAAGAAAGGGGTGAGATCAAATTCTCAGTAAGGGAATGCATACAATGGGATATATCATTGAATAAATAGAATAAATAAGACATGAATAATATGACAGGAATAAATTATTATCAAATAATTCCATAAAAATAATCACATGAGTTTGAAACTTATACATGGATAACATAACTATTAAAATAATCACATAGACATCAATAACTAATTTCACAGTGATATAATGCAAATTTCATACATCTAAAACTTACTATCGAGGACTCACGTGAATATATCTTACATAAATGGGTAACGCCTTGGACAAATACACAACCTATTTTTTCTCATGAGAGCTACCAATTCATCAAGAAGCTATGAAATTCTAGTTCCCACCAATAATTTAATAATTATAATGTATTATCATAAGAATAAATAATACAACTTAATCAACATGCCATAATAATAAAAAAAAATGTCAATATAGGAAGAACTAGCATACATAATATCAATAATTTTCTCAGTCAAATTGATCATAAACCATCCAAATAAATAATAAGGATAATATCATTACAACATATCCCCAGTGAAGTATAAGTAAAATAAAGGTTTGTTTACATTGATGAATAAAAATTCCATAAAAGATCATTAAAAACATTCTTTAGGAAAATACCCTTTTCACATTGAAAATCACTTTTGAAAAATAAAAATTTACAGAATATTAGGAAGAATATTTTATTTGAAAAGAACCATGGAAAATTTTGAAGGAATCTTTAAAGAATTTAGGGTCCATGCCGGTGTGAAATTCTATCCATGTCGTGTATATTAAAACACAAATTCCTTTAACATTTTTAGTAAAAGTCAAAATTACCTTGTTTGGAAAACGACAAGAATATTCCTTTTAAACAATTTTTTAAAAAGTAAATCATGCATAAAAATGATTTTAATTAATCATGTAATAGTATTAAAACATTCTTGGAAACATTTTTAGAAAACATGGATATGGAAGAAAAATTATTTTCGACCAAAGAGAGAAATAAAGTTTGTTTTCCTTAAAAAATATTCTTTTAGTTTCTTGAGTACATAAAGTGAGGAAAATAAAATAAAATCATGTAATTTTCAGAAATAATTATAGGATAATAAAAAATATTGGGTTTAATATAGAATGATAAAATAATTCCCTCAGTAGAGACCTAGATATAAATAATCCCAAATAATTATGAGATCATGAAATAAACTCTTACCTCAAGTCTAACTTGCTTTGTATGTATTTTAACCTTTTTTATAATAAATTTAAATTTATTATACTTTTATAATACAACCATATATATAATTATAATATCATATATGATCCACTTATAATATTTTTTAGAATGCCCGTCAGGATCACTGTATCACTGAGAGGGGGATGGGGTGAATCAGTGATATCATTTTCTTTTAAGTTTATTTTCTTTTGAAATAAACTTTTCCTCCAGTTAAAGAGTTTTTACCTTACTAAAGATGAAACTAAAACACACATCCATAAGAACATAATAATTTATAATATTCACTACTCGAAAACAGTAGCTATATCCTTAGTATAGTATGGAAACAATCCCATACCACATAATCCACTAGAAAACAATCCTTTTGTGTGGAATACAATGAGTAGGATATTCTCTTACACTCATGTAGCACTATGTTCAATAAAAAAGTGAATGCTCTTCAAGTAGCATGAAATGATGTGAAAACATTTGTGTAACAAACATGTTACAATGCTTCTTGATCAACTTTTACAAATATTTTATTCAAAAATAATTCTTCAATTTCTTATCCAGTAGTAGGCAGGAAATTCTGGGATTTAGTAATGATACTCAGTTTGATTTTCTAGTTTGAACTACCTAGTCTGATTTCTTAATATGATAAAATACTCTACCATAATATAGCTGAAACAAATCTAAACTTCTTTTTTCTCAATCTAGAAATCCTAGTCTGATTGCTCAGTACGATTCTAGAAAGTATGATTATGATATTTTCTCTTCTCCTTTCTTCTTTTATCCGGAAAACTTCCTCAGGTTTTCTCAATATTGAAACTAATTATCTCTATAATTATTTAGAGATACACCTTCTATCTTAATAGTACTTTGATCTCAATAAAGTACAAATTACTTCTCCTTTTATAGGTTACCCAAAAGTGGTTTGGGTGGGATCCTGAAAATCATTCTCGTTCAACCAAAATTTCCCAAAACATAAATTCTCCTTGAATTTTGGGTGAATCTTGACTTCTTCAACGCTTCTCAACTCTTCTCAAAACTTCTTGAATCTTATCGAAACTTTATCTCACTTCAAACATTATTTACAAACTTAAATCTGATTCCGATTCTCCATTCTAATTTTCTCATTATGATGAAGAGAGTGAATTCTTCATTACATTGTTGCGTACCAAAAAAAATCCACACCAATTGAAAAATGGACAAGAAAACAAATGTTTTCTCATTTTGATCCTCATAACCAATTGCTCAATCTTATTTCTTCATTACGAAGAAGGAAGGATATTCTTCATTATGTGGTTTTTCACCAAATGAAACATATGAAAAACATTCTTAAAATTTCTTCAACCACTTTTGTGATCCCCTTAATAACACTTTAATAGGATGCAAGAAAATATCATTTTCTTCTTTTCCCATACTAATTATTTTGATTATATTATCAGTGTCAGCCTATGTCTGATGGATCGGTCTCTGCTTCACTTTGATAATAGGTATCATTTCTAGTTTGATGGATTTTGAACCAATTGAAATTATAAAGAAAAAGATACTTTATCTCATTCCCCAAAGGAAAACATATCTAATTTCTTCATTTCTCTTGAACTACTTGTTATGGAACACAATTAAAAATTTATCTTGTTGGAAATGGTTGACTAAATTATTGATTGATATTTGATTTTATTCTCTATATTTATCACAATAAACTTTTATTCTTATTTGTATTCATCATTCCCAATAACTTTTAATTTATTTTCCTTTTGATTGGTCCAAAAAAATCCCCCCACAAAAAATTCTTACTTTGATCAAACTCCGCGTCCTAAAAACAAAAGATACCAAAAATATGAATCAGTGTCAAAATCCATTATGATGGATTAGTGGCATACTACATCCAACGGACCAGTATCGGTAATGACTTATTTTCTTTAGTAAGATCTTTACTTCTCTGATTATGGTACCAATGAACTTCCAGCACTTAAATTCTTTCTCTAAAGATTTATATCTTGTGGATTATTAGTCTAACTAAAAACTAGAATCTTTATATGATCATGTTACTATTAGAACATTACGGTCTTCATACTTTCTGTATCTAGTAATCTCATGTTAATGGACTGAGACTAGAAGGCTTCGACTTCACAAAATTTATTCTTTATCAAACTTCTGTTTATATCATGACTTCCTCGTGACTTTAAAAACATTTAAGATCAGCTTCATCATTGTCTGTCTTACATTGGGAAATATTTGTGACTTCACATACTTTCTAACATAAATCTTTCTTTCCAACCCTCAATATGATTGTAATGACTATCCCTTTCTTACATAAATCTTGCATCACACATTTTTCAAACACTTATTATTTATGATAAATCCAAGATCATAAAAGCATCATTATGTTTTTATCGTAGTCATTCAGACTCTGATACAACTTCCTCATTGTGATATTCCTTTCATTCTGGACCCAAGGTGAGTCTGATAAACTTTTTCTTCCACAAAACTTCTTCCTAGTACAATGGAGTTTCTTAAGCATTTTCAATCTAATCATCTGAATATTATGGTCAATATGATCACTAAAAAATACAAAGTTTTGGTGATTTATTTCCTTTTACAACAAAATACAATTCTCTTAAAAACAACATCATTTAGTATCTGAAAACAACTTCCTACCAACTTAATCCCATAAATCACCCCCTTTGTATTTTTTTTTCAACCAAGGTTCATAAATGATCGAACTTTGTAACCTCAATCTATGGATTACTTATCAATAATTCTAAGCCTACATGAGCTAACTTATTGTAGGAAACAAAAATTATTGACAGCAAATCCATGTTGTCCAAAAGTAGTGATTATGAAAACATATTCATCTTTTCTTCACATCTTTATTCACCTATTTATTTTTATTCTTCAACTTTCCTATAAAAAAAGTTTCCTATAACCACTCCAATAAACAGTTAGAATAGTTCACACGTTTACAATGTTGGATTCACAACTTACCCACAACTCCCACTTTTTACATGCTTCCTTAAAAGGTTTAGCACATGACAATGGATAGATTTATGAAACAATTCTCCACCTTTGACAACACTATCAAAAGACAAGATGAGAGAGGGGTAAAAAATACCTCAACCTTGATGAGAAATAGGGTAGATGCCTATGTTCAACCTCAATTTTGAAAAAGGTTCCTTCGGTAAAGGTTTTGTGCAAATTCCTATAACTTTTTTCGATGTAGGAACATAGTCTAACTTTAATTAATTATTCTCCACATGATATTTAATGAAATGATATTTGATATCAATATGTTTTAAAATGATAATGTTGTACCAGATTTCTGGTAAGGTTGATGGAACTATGATTATCACAACCTAAGATTAAGGGTAACTTAACTTAGACAAGTAAATATTCCAACTAAGTCTTCATCCACATAATTTGAGTAATGTATTGAGTGGAATAAACATACTCATATTCATCCATGTTAAGAGTTACTAAATTATGTTTATTTTTATGAAAACTAACACAAATTTTCCTCAGAAAGAAAACTCCACCAGATGTGGATCTTCTATCATCAAAATTTCTTGCCTAGTCAGTATCTGAATACCCCAACAAGTCAATACTTTCTGAGCTGTCATAATTGATTTTAAAATTTGATGTTCCTTTGATATATCTAAGAATTTTCTTTCCATCAAAAAAATTTGATTATTTTGGAGCACTCTGAAATATTGTACATGAGGTGAAAACATAAACAATTTTAGGTTTTGATCAACTTCTGAAACTCTTCCTGATCAACTTCATTACATTATCCATCTTTAGTCAACTTGATTCCCACTGAAATAGTTGTGGAAACAAATTTCTAATTTTCTATGCCAAACTTCTTAAGAAGTACCTTATCATGATTTTCTTGAGAAATAAATTTTTTTTTCTTATTTTGTTAAATTTGTAACCCAAGAAAATATTTCATTTCTCCTAACATGGAAATCTACAAAAACTTTTTCATCTCTTTAACAAATATTTCACAAGTTCTTTCATCATTATTAGAAAATATAATGTCATAAACATAGACAATTATGAGAAAACACTTTAATTTTTTTGATGTATAGATTACTATCAAATCTTCTTTTCTTGAAACTCATCTTCCTTAAGAAAGTATCTAATTTGGAATACCATTCTCTCAGATATTGTTTTATCCCATATGAGGATTTCTTCAATATGCACACATAAATTTCATCTTTTCCAACAAAAAAAGCCACATGGTTATTCAAGGTAAACTTCTTCATCAAGATCTCTATTTAGAAATTTTTATTTCACATCCATCTAAAAAAATTTGTAACTTCGTTGTGCATAAAATATTAAGAAAGATTATGATAGTTTCTAACCTTTCCACCAGATTAAAATTCTCATAAAAATCAACACCTTTAATCTATGATCATCCTTTTCACAATAATCTTACTCTGTTCCTTATCACTTCACCATATTCATTCATCTTATTCTGAAAAACTCATTTTGTGATGATGATATTTTTGTTATATGGATTAAGTATGAGATCCCATGTATCATTATTTTCTATTTGATCAAGATCTTCATTCATATCCTGATCCCATTATGGATCCCCAAAATCTTCATTCGCATCTTTCGGATGAAATTTTGAATATAAATAAGTATGTGTAATTTTTCTTCTTATTTGAACCCATTGATGTTGATCACCAATAACGTTTTGAGATTCCACTTTATTCCTCAGCCTGGGATAATATTTTCAAGATTCTTTATCATCACCAAAAATAGTTGAGTTTGATTCTTCTTCTTGAGTAAGATTACCATTGTTGGTATCCTTATTAGAATTGTCACCAAGCATTCTCTATTACTGTTTATCTTCCTTATAAACATGTGTCTGTTTATCTTCCTCAGCTTTTTTAAAAACTTTCACATAAAAAGAGTCAACTAATCTTCCCAAATCTTTGATGAAACATTTTTATCATCTTCCATCTAGAGAATAGCTAATAAAAATTCCATCTTCACCACTCTACTAAAATTTTCCAAGGTTTCCACCTTTTTTCTTTATGATACATGGACTCCCAAAAACTCTAAAATGTTTCAAACTTGGATTTTTGCCATAAAAAATTTAATATAGAGTCATATATGAACTTTACCTATAGAAACATAAGTTTTGAATATACACAATAGTGATCATGGATTTCATCTAAAAGTAATGAGAAAGACCATGTTCATGTAACATAGTCTTACCCATCTCAACAAAACTTCTATTCTTGCTTTTAGTCAGACCTTTTTTTTAAGATTATATGGTGTTATTAACTCATTCTAAATTTCGAAATTCTTTGAGTAACATTAAAATTCTTCATTTTTGTATTCACCTCCATTTTCAATTCTCAACTTATTCACATAATACTCACATTCCTTTTCAGATTTACTCCTGAAATGTTTAAACATTTTAAGAGAATGTCAATTATGTTTCATACATATAACATAATTAATGAGAGTAAAATCATTAATGAAAGTGATGAAGTGCTTATATACATGAGTTTATTGTTTTCTCATTGGTATATAGATATCATAATGAGTAATCTCTAGGGGTTATTTTGAACAGATGTTAACTTTCTTATGCACCGAATTAGTAATCTTTCCTTTCTGAAAAATTGTGTAGCACCAAACTATTCTTCTTAACATATCAGGAATTCCATGGACACTTATCGCTTTAATAAATTTTTCATGTTTCTTAGACATGTGTGTCACATCCTTTTATACCATAGATGATTTTATTTTACCATTTCAAAGTAACAAGATTTTTGTATCTCACTAACTTGGAACATGTTTCCTTTTGTGCATTGGCATCTTGTGACTATCTTTCCATCTTCCACTATTTTCACAACAAAACATATTTTCTAGAAAAAAAACATTATTTAATTCATCAAAACGTTTTGAAACACTTAGAAATTTGTGTTTCATCCCATCAACAAACAAATATTTCTTAGATTTCAACTTTTCTTCTCCAATAATTGATGATCCAACACCTTTGATTCTGAGAGATTCGTCATTGGAAAATATCACTATTCCTTATTTGAATTCTTTTAGATTCTTCAATAATTTCAAATCTCATGTAATATTAAAAGAACAACCACTATCCAAAATCCAAGATCGTTCTCTTTTTTTTCTTTGAGAGTGGTTTCAACAATAAGAGCTTTTTCTTTACCTTTATCTTTCTTAAATTTCGACTTTTGAGAATTGTTAACAAACTTTTTTTATGTAGGAAACAAATCAAGACATCCCTTTTCAAGGTGTCTAATATGTTTACATATTTCTCAAATAGTTTCTAGGGGTTGGAACCTATTTTCAATTTTTACACCAACCTTCCCAGGTTTCTTTCGAACATCCTTCTCAAAATTCTTCCTTTGAGGGGATTGACTCCCCATCAAACTTTTCATTCAATAGTTTGTGGAATAATAGTAATGTTTTTTATTAAACCAACACATATTTATTATGTGTTTAAATCCACCACAATACTAACAGTATCCATAGAATGAATATTTTCTTCTGAAACTTCCATACTTACCAGATTTGTGAGCAAGTTTCTTAGCAACCTTCTTATCGGAACTTTGTTGATCACCAACCTTTATATTATCAACCAGAATCTTCCTTTTCATGTAAATTTTCTTTTCATCCTTATTGTAACAAAAAACAATATAAACTTTTTTAGAATCAATATTTTTTAAAACTTATAAATTATCCACTTTATTGGTCATGTCCACATGCATAAATTTCCCATCTTTCTTCTTCTCAAAAACAATTTCAACTTTCTTCTCAACCTTTGAAGGTAATTTTTTATCCTTATCAGGTTTAACCTTTCTAGATATTTTACCAACTTTAGAGATATAATTATTGGAACTTTTAACCTTATATTCATCTTTAGAAAGTTTTTGTTGGAAAAGATCCAACTCTTATTCTTTTTTCTTCAAATTTACTTCCAGATGTTCATTGAGATTCTTTTATTTCTCAAGTGATTTTTTCAAATCATAAATCTCTTCCAAAAACTTGAATTTATCATAAGTAAAACCTTGTTGACTATTTCTTGAAGATTATTCACTTTTTATATTCTTGATTTCTTTCTCAAGCCTCCCAATCTTTCTCAGTCATGCTTTCAATTCTTCTTTTAGATGAAATTCTAATTGAGTTTATTATTCTTCAGAACTGCTTCTATAGAAATCTTTATTATTGACTATTACAATAAATGTATTTTTAGACTTATAAATGGAATTTTTGGATTATTATTCACTTTTTTATTCGTCATTTTTATATAAGAAACCTCTTTTTTGGATTTGGATAATTTTCTATCCTTGCCTTTAGAATAATATTTAGCTTTTCGCCCTGTTTCTTCCATGACCTTCTTGGACTTATTTTATCTTAATCACTATCTTCTTATTTATTTATTTGTGGAAAATTGTTCACTTTGTGACCAATGAATCCACATTCAAAACATTTCAAGGTAAGTTTTCCTTTGTATTTACTTATACTTTGTTTCACGTTTTTTAGAAAACAAGGATAAAAAATCATCAATGTTTTTACAAACCTAGTTTTTTGAAATATAATCATCACTTTATTCTTCAATAATAATATTATTAGAATTTTATTTCTTGTATTACTTAAAATACATTTCTATATAAACTTTTTTTTCCTTTCATAACTTTTTCTCTTCTCATTTCATAAGTAATGAGAGTGTTGTGCAAATCATTTAGAGATAATGTTTCTAGATCTATATCTTTCAATGAGGAAACTTTAGAAACAAAATTTTTGAGAATAATTATAAATATCGTTTCAACCATAGTAGAGTCTTATTAATTTTCACCAAGAAATATGATAGTGTTGATAATTTCATTCACCCTGGTAAATAATTCACTAATGGATTCATACTCACCCATCTTGAGATCTTCATACTTCAGCCTCTAGATTTGTAAATTTTCCTTCTTCAATTTTTTATTACCTTGGTATATGTTTATCAAATTATCTAATATACATTTGGTGGTGGAAACACCCTTCACTCTTAAAATATCACTTTTAAAAAGTGATGAGTAAATAATTCTTAGCCCTTCCATCATTATCAAGGTTCTTCTTGTCAACGGATGTAAGAGGAAATTTATCATCAATAAGAGTAAATCCATTTGTTGTAGCTTCAAGAACATCATAACCAATATACATAAGAGAAGGAAACATTCTATCTTTCCATATATAATAGTTCTTACCATCGAAGACTAGAATCCCCTTACTATTCACATAATTGAGATTCTCAAATCAATAAAACACTATAGGGAATACTTCCATAACAAGTATAAAGCATGATACAATAAAAATGATATCAAGGAAAATTGGTAATAGCATGTGTATCATAACACCCCCTTTAATTTCATTAGACTATATCACTTTCTTCATTGTGCTAATTAATACTATTCACCTAAAAAAAGTAAAAGAATGATAATTTCATAGATTTATATAAAATGATAGTGAACTCGAATTCCCTACCTCAAAAGAAGCTTTCTAAATCATTTTACAAAGTTCAAGAGAGGATGAAATGTGGGGCCACAACCACACAAGGGATCCTCGAATTAAACTGAAATGAAATTATGAATCATCAAAATCACAGCCCAATAAAATCCCTAACTCCAATAAACAAGGACACTATAAAACCTCAGAAGAAACAAGTAAGAACTTAGAGAGAAAGAGAATAAAGGATTGCCTAAAATCACTGATATAAAATCTTTGTAAGCCTAGGGTGAGCACCAGGGATCAAAGGCTGTTGGAGATCCCAAAATCACTTAGGGGTTTCCTGAATTTTGAGACATGAAAAAGGATAATGGGGATATTGGAGGGAGGATTGAATTTATAGATAACCTAGATGTTGTACCATTCATGGTGTGAAGGGCTAGTTCAAGCTGTGAACATTACACAGTTCACATCCGCTAAAAAACAAGGTGCTCAATCCAACAAACTCAGGAGGGATTTCACATCATGAATAAATATTTCATGATGTGAATTATTCAAAGACTAAACTCCTTAAAAACTCCACCATGAACATTCACATCATGAACAATGATTCATGTCATGAACTAATCCTAGATATAAATTCCATAAACCTGGTCTCCCAATTTGCAAACCTTCACTAAGCCACAAAACTTACTCACACCATGAACTGGTGATCCATGACATGAATCAAAACCTTCAATTGAAAATACAACTATAGATCCTCCTCTTACCTCTTAAAACTCGTCTCAAGGCTCCTAACACCCAAAACTCAAAAAGTAATTGTTTGCAAGGTTTTGGTCTATTACCTTAGATACCTATCAAATTATTATCATCCTCAAGAATCAAAACCAACTAGAAAATGTAGTACCGACCACCAAACACTCTCCCATGGGACACCTCTCAAACAAGGAAGAAATTATACCTCAAAAAATCACAATATTATCTCAAAACATAAAAACAAGAAGTCAAAAAATCATCACAAAATCCAAACATCAAAATATCCAAAACATCAGGGAATAAAAACTCTAGGTACTAGGAACTCATCTTCAACTCCCAATCCCAAGTACTCACCTCCATGAAACTATGCATCCATATAACTCAAACTAAGTGGATAATATGCTCTGATGGAACCTTCTCTAGATGGTCCTAAATTTTTATCAATCATTTCATGAACATCACATCATCCATAATATCCAACTTTCCCCAATCGTTAAAATGAGAATCATTATGAAGATATCAGTGAAGCTGGGACACATAGAAGATGTCATGAACATTTTCTAGGTACAGGGGAAACACCAACTGATAAATCAACTCAACAACATGTTGTAACACCTTGAAGGGTCCAACAAACTAGGGTGAGAGCTTATTCACTTGACAAAGCCTATATTGCACATTTTAAGGGGAAACCTTTAAAAAAACATAGTACCCAACCTTAAACTCCAAAGGCCACCTCTATCAACTGAAATAAGCCTTATAGAGGTCTTGGGCCACCTTCATCTTCTCTCAAACCACCTAAATCTTCTTTTTCATGATTTTCAACACATCATGATCAAGAACTATTGCCTCCCTAATCTCATTCTAGATCACTAGGGATCGACATGGCCTCCCATACAATGCCTCAAATGGGGTCATACTAATAGATGAGTGATAACTGTTATTATAAGAAAACTCAACCAAAGGTTACTGTCTCACCCATAATCCATTGAAATACAAGATACATTCTCATAGTATATACTTCAGCGTTTGGATGGTATGCTTAGTCTTTCTGTCAGTCTGGAGCTGGAAAGTAGCATTAAGGAATAACTAAGTGACAAAGGCATACTTCAATCCCCTATAGAATCACGAAGTAAAACAAAGTTCTTGGTTATAAAATACGGTCCAAAAATCTCCATGGAGACTCACTATATCATCAATGTACCATCTCTCTGTAACATCCACAATACTCGACTCCCAAATCAATCAAAAGTGAGATGAATTCATTAGTTGATCCATGATCACCTAGATAGAATCATAACCCCTCTTTTCTGGGGTAACCTAGTGAAAACATCCATTGATATTTCCTCTCACTTCCACTTAGGTACATATAAAGGATATAGAAAATTGTCAGGGACATGATGTTCTTCTTTCACCTGCTGGTAGACCAGGCATGCAAACTTCGCCACTGACTACTTCATTCTTGGACACCAAAACTACCTCCTCAAGACATGATATGTCCTATATATACTGAGGTGAAATTATATATGTGATATATGAAACTTTGAGTACTCCGTCACACATCTCCAATAGGATAAACATCCTTCCCTGAAATATAACCCGATGTTGTCCTTCCTCTAAATATCCCTCCAGGGAATCACTATGAATGACCCAATCACGCATCACCTTAATATCTGATTCTCCCCATTGAAATTGATCCACCTAATACAAAAAAAATTCTTTACCATTATCTAGAATAATTATCCTCAACCATCAAACTTCTATGCTCTGATATGTAAGGCCACTAACTCCCCCATCACCCTCCAGGAACCCTCAAATTCTAGAACAGGTCCCTAAAACTTTTTTCTTAGCATATTTGTCACAACATTTTATTTTAATGATGTATAGAATATATTGGAATCATAGTCCTATATAAACTTCATCCACCTTCACTATTGTAGATTCAGGTTATGCTGAGAAAAGATATACCTTAGGTTTTTGTAATCTGTGAAGACCACAAAGCGTTCCCCTATGAGGTAATGTCACCAAAAAGTTAGAGAAAACACCACCATAACTATCTCCAAATTGTGGGTGGAATAATTACTCTTATGGGGGAATAACTGCCTGGAAACATAAGATATCACTACCCATTTTTGGATCAAGGCCCAAACCCAATAAGGAATCATCATAGATTACCTCAAAAATCACACCCCCTCGGGAAACCAAAGGAATGGGGCACTGAACAACTACTCCTTTGGGTAGTCAAATTATGCCTAACACTGATTATTCCAAATGAAGGCTCATTTTTTCCTGGTAGGGGATATTAACTGGGCTTTAATATGATATAAATCAGATACAAACCTCTGATAATAGCCTGTGAGACCAAGAAATCTATGGAAGTATGCCACATTCTAGGGTGCGGACCAAGAAACAACCACCACAAAAATTTTTGTATTTATCATTAATATTTATTAGGACACCACATACCTAAGGAAATTCACCTTAAATTTCCAAAACTTACGCTTGGAAAATTTACCATATAGGTTGGGGGTGCCAAAGACTCTATAAAATGATCCTCAAGTGCTTAGCATACTCCTCACCTGACCTCAAGTATATGAGATTTTTTTTTCAATGAACATTACTATGAACTGGTCCAAGAACTCATGAAACATGGTGTTCATGATTCCCATGAACACAGATGGTGCATTCATGACAATTAATGACATGACTACAAACTCAAAGCTAATATACTACCATCGGAAAGTAGTCTTCAGAATATCTACATCCTTTACCTTTAACTGATAATATCAAGATCATGGATCGATCTTATAAAACTAGATATCTCCCCTCAACTTGTCAAAGAAAATTTCAATTCTCATAAGAGGGAAATTATTCTTGATAATCAACTGATTCAGCCTATGGTATTCAATGAACAACCTCATACTACTATCTTCCTTCTTGACGAACAAAACTGGAGCTCCCCATGATGACACACTTGGATTGATAAATCCTTCCTATGTCAGATCATTAATTTGAGTCCTCAACTCCCATAACTATGTGGGTGTCATCCGATAAGGATCCATCAAAATCAATCGAATGTAACTTTATTCCAAACTCAACATCACACCTAGGGGTGTTGTAATAACATTCTTAAGGAAAACATCCAGAAACTCTGCAATAACTCAGGGGACCCCCACCACCCAATCTCTCTCTAACTCTGTTGATGACTCGAACATCAAGGAAACAAGGGGCTCTACTCACCTACCACCCATTTGGAAACCTCTCTCATCCAATAACACCACACAGTGTCCCCCAATATCATAAAACTCAACTATCCTAAAAAAATCAACTGTTGAGTGAATAGAATACAACTAATCTATGTCGAGAATGAAATATTATGATTGTATCTATACCACAAAAAATCTCCCGATAATGGATGTTTCCCCATCATCAGTGTGCATTCTCGATACACATAAAACAATATAACCTCACCTTTGAGTGGTGTGGATAAAACCAAGGGTGTGGAAAGACTCTCCACATCCAATATCAATGCTCGGACCAAGGTGGGCATGAAAAAGGAGTGTAAAACTCTATAATAAATAAATAAAAAACTATAGGGTAGATGATAAACTAATTGTCTCACAAAAAACCTATGGTCCCTCTAGAACTGGTGCCTCTATCACATACATTTGGCCTTAGACGACTCCTATGTCGTGTTACCGATGCCCTCTATGTCCATGATCTGACCTAGGTCCCTAATGGAAAGGGATATCTTGGGGCTTCACTATTCCAACTCCACATCCCCCTGGTTATGTATAAGCCTATTGAACAGGCTAATAAACATAATCTTGAAGGCTCTGGTACTGATATTGCCTTAGGGAAAATTTCCATTGCCGCTAGAAGGGGGTATGACCACCCAAACCATATAGACACTCCCATGATAAAATACATTGTTTTTAGTAATAACCATAACCTCCTCAACCAAAGAACAAGATAGGAGAGATCCTGATAGACATATGAGAATTTCCATCCCTCAAGAAACACGATGTTGACTATTATGGTTGTATTCCTATCAATCAGAATCTTGAATGTCCTAACATCCATGACCCTCCATCTGATGCCTTGTGACTAAGAGGTCCCTACTGACTCAACTAGGGGTGTTATATCCTACTCATACACACTCTCCATCACCTCTTCCTTCTTTTTCAGCTCTAAATACATATATAACATAATTGGGTTGACTATAGAATAAAATTAGGGGTGAAATTCCTCCTCCAAGTACCATTTTTGGGACTCCTCTTAGGCTGACATCAAAGAGAATGAGTGACCCCTCAAGTCCCGCCTTTAGTAGGCCCTGGGTTGGAAACTAGAACCAAGGGTATATCACAAAAATATGAGGAAATTACCTTCAACTATCCTAGTAAAAATATAGAAAACACCACCATCCTATCACTATAAAAGGTAAATAAACCAAAATTACATAAAATAAAACCCAATATGGATGAATATAAAAACAAATACAAATGCCTCCAAAATAAAACAATACCAAAACAATCTTGTGGTATAAACTATAACAACTCCAAGCTATCAGCTAGTAATGTCTAACCTTATTACCAAAGACCTCTTGGAAACCTCAAAAACTATTTATATATACGTGGTGTGAGCATAACATGTATAATAAGAAGGATAATACCCATGGTCTCTCATGAAAAAGTGAAAAGAGAATTCTAATTCCCCAATGAACCAATATCATAACCAACCAAAACCTACACAGGTCAACTAGTTCCCCCATCCCTAGCCTCACCAAGGCTCTCCTACCTAATAACGCATCCAAGATTTGTATAGTAATATCATAAAAATGTAGATAAATGTTCCCCATAATCACTTACTCATTGGTTTACCACTCTCACTCAATGTAAAAACATCATTTTTTATCATCCCTCCCATATCCACCAATGACGACATTAATCGTATTTCGCAACACCAACTACATATCACATCATACAACACTACCCACATATCACATATCAGATAACTAGATCAATAGGGTATCATTAATGACTAGGACATTCCCTCCTCCCACCACACATATCCCCCACCACATATCTCATCATCCACCACAAGAATCAACGAAATCTATTGCTGAATAGAGAGTGGGAGAGAGGGGGTAGTCAACTATTTGTATCCTCCACATATTAGATGTTAGGGAAAACACCCCCTAGGGTCTTTGGGTGTCAATCAGGTAATCCAACTTGGGTGGGGTGCATAATAAAAACATAAGAGAATATAGGTATATAATAGTATCACACAAGCCCACACACATGTGTTTACACAAGAAACATTGCTAGAACCATTATCATGACACTACTAATATAATGTCCCCAAGAATCACCTCTAATGCAGAACAACCATCCCAAAGAATCAAACAAAGGGACATAACTCGGGATTCATTTCCCATTGTTTAAGTTTAACAAATTCAGTCACCAAGATTTATCCATTTATGTATTAATTTAAATTCACACCAATTAATTCAATAACCATTTCCACATTATTATATAAGTTTATATTATTCCATTATTACTAAACCACTACTGAAAAACCACCACATCAAGTCATTGCATCACAACCAAGGCCACCAAGTTGCACACAACCAAGGCTGCCAATCCACACGCAACCAAGGCCACTAAGACGTGGACATCAAGGCCACCAAGCCGCACATATTAAGTCAATAATAGAACAAGTATATTCAACTTAGAATTTTAATTTACTATATTTTAAGTATTTAACCATTTAAAGGGTATTCTCAAATCAATCCAACACCATAGGGTATATTTCCATAATAAACATTAAGGATAAAGTATGAGACAACAACAATAATATCATGGAAAAATGGTAACTGCATGAACACCACACCGTCCTATTTAATTTCATTAGTCTATATTATTATCTTAGTTATGCCAATTCATATCATTCACCAAATTAAAATAAAAAGGCTGATAATATCATTGATACAAATAAAAAGATAGAGAACTTGAATACCCTACCTCAAAAAAAGATTTCTGATTCACTACCCAAATCCAAATAAAGTGAGTATAAACCATGGGGCCACAACCACACAAAGTATCCTCAAATAAAATTGAAATGTAGCGACGCCTCATCAAAATTTTGGTAAAAAACCCTCAACTCTAATAAGCATAGCTATTGAAAAAACTCCAAAGAAACAAGGAATAACTCAAAGTGAAAGAGAACAAATACTCACCCATAATTATTGATATTGAATCTTTGAAATATAAGGTTGATATCTAAGGATAATAGAATAATAGGTATCCTAAAATAACTTAGGTATCAACTAAATTACAATATATGCAAAGGGAGAATGAGGAATATTATAGGGAGGTTAGGATTTATAAACATCCTATAAATCGTTTCAATCATTGCATGAAGGGATAGTTCTTATCATGAACCTTGCGTGGTTAAAATCCACAAAAAACAATGAATTTGATCCAATAAACCTAGGAGGTATTTCATGTCATGAATTAATATTTCATAACATGAATTATTCGTAGCATGAACTCCCCAAAAACTCCACCATGAGCATTAACATAGTGTACTACTCCTAGACATAATTTCTTAAAATGGTCTCCCAAGTTACAAACCTTCACCAAGCCATAAAACTTTATTCACAACGTGAACCAATGATTCATGATGTGAATCACCACATTCTATTGCAAATCTAACTATAAATCCTCCTATTCCTTCCTCAAACTCATCCTAAGGATCCCACCACCTAAAACTCAAAAAACAATAGGCTAGAAGGGTCCAATCCATTATGATATATTTTATGAATCTATAACCATAAGGAATGTGTGGATTTCACTTAAATTTTCTCACTTGTAGTGAATATCACCACTATCTAGGTGGTTTGTAGAATTATTTCATCATAGGATTTATATATTTGGAAACTTAATGTGAAGACTATTTTACTTCATATAGATTTAGAGGAGCACATTTATATGAAGTAACCATAAGGATTTGTTGAGTTGGAAAAATAAATACCTAATTTTTAAACTCCATAAAAGTTAATATGGTTTGAAGTAGGAACCCATGGAATGGAATGAGAATTTTGATGCATTCATGAGTAAAAATGCATACAAACAGTGTTTCATAGAACAATGTGTTGGACTACTAATATTGTTCTAATGTATCCCATGTATTTTAGTTTTTGATGATCTCAAATACCCTTCACATATTACTAATGTTTTTTTAAGTGTATCTTTCAAATTTATCATTATTTTAAGTATTTATATTTTTAAAACCATTAATTATACAATTCTTGACATTTTGGATGAAATTTTACCAAGTCTGGAAAATTGGCTATGTAAGGAATTTGAATACATAGAGAAATGGCTACATTGATCAATCAGTTACATCAATATCCTATGTGAATGATTAGCCTACATGAAATGGCTATATCACAGAAATGGCTATGTGGAAATCTCCTACATTGATAAATCACTTTCATTAGAAACCAACTACATAGATAAAATAGCTATGTGAATTGGTTACATGGAGTAATTAGCTATATGATTTGGATACGTGGTGAAATCAGCTACATGGTTCCAAATAGATATGAAATTCTTTTAGTTATGTCAATTTTGGTTATGTGATCAAGAAGGATACATGAAACAAATCATCTATGTGAATAAAGCCTATGAAAATTTGGCTATGTAGATAAATCAGCTACATGAAGAATAACTACATAGATCAATTCAACTACATGAATTCAAATCTATAGAATTTAGATATGTGGTGATCTATAATTAGCTACATCATTATACAACCTAGTATTTATTACCATTGGTGTACTTTTAGTGGTATTTAATGATTTCATGCATTCATTAATTATTTATTTACCTCTTTATAGTAAAAATAACTATAATAAAATGCAAGTACTAAGAAAGGAAATAGGTACAAGGATAATTTATTGATCAGTAATTTTTGTGATGTGTTTCCAAGAAAAGGATGCGTGGAATTTAAATTCCAACCCCATATTTTAAGTAACTTAAGTTGTGTGATTTAAATAGAATTTTTTATGCATTTTGAGTGTGGAATGTAGAGTGAAAATACAATATTGAGAAGAATAAAAGTGTCTACTCTATCATCTAAGAAATATATCTCAAATCTCTTTCATGTTTCCCTATTTTACATGAAAATAAAAAGAATCATTAAGATCTAAAATTGTGTTATCATGATCATATTTGATGTCATTTTAGAAGACTCTCCTCAAACTATATTTTATTTTTATCATATCTCCTAGATATTTCTTTTGTTCAGTCAGTTGTATCTAATAACTATGAACTCAACCTATAAAAACTTGTATTATTCTCTCTCTTTTGTTGTAAAGGTTCCTAGTAAAAGAACCCATAAGTTTTTTGTTTTTAAATCCTCACTGTATCCTAGAAAAAATATCCTACTACTATTGTACCAAGTGTTGACTGATTAAACTCAGTAGAGTAGTCCCTAGAAAAAGGACCAGTCTAGTGAAAATCATCAAGATCTTGGAATTGAGCATTTTTTGCATGGACTAGGGGTTTTTTGTTCCCTAAACTGCTATAAATCTATGTGTTTGATCTCTTTTATTTGTGTTTTTATTTTTGTTTCTACTTGTATTAAAAATATATATCAGAAGTTAATCATATCTTAAAGGGGGTGATTTTTTAAGTAAAGAAAATTTTAAATAACTCAATTACCCCCCCACCTTATGTCTTAGTACAGTTATTCTAGTAAAATAATTGGTATCAGAGCTTTTGACTTTTGAGTTATCAGCTTTCAAAGGTTTAAGTATAATGATTATCTTCAAGATGGTTGTTTTTCCTAATAATAGAGAAGGTATGTCTATGGTAAGATAACCTTACTTTAATGGTGAGAATTACAGTTTCTAAAAGGCATAAATTATAATCTATTTAAAGAACCTAGTTCTGAAGGTTTATCTTAAAGTCATAAAGCCTTATAAAATTCCCAAGACATAACCTGGAACATGGGATGTTGACAATGAAGCCAGTTATGATCTAAACTCAAAATATATTAATTCTATAACATGTGGAATAGGTCCTGATGAGTTCAAATGAGTTTTACAATGTCAAACAAATCATGAAATGTAGACTACTACA